>CM064912.1:60107921-62507921 GCA_032727855.1 Quercus ilex subsp. ballota | reverse complement strand
CTGCTTCATTAGGTAAGAAAGAAGGCAGTGATGAAAATTCCACCTTGAAGAATGCTAGAAAAGGGCGTAAGAAGATTGATTGCTTAATAAGGTCTGAGAAACAGAAGCTTGATTCTGTGAAGGACAACATGCTTGAAGAAATATCTAAGATTGAAAACCATAAAAATGAGCATAAAATCCCAGAATTGGCCCCTGTATCTAAGTCTGGTGATCGAGAACTGAGAAGTAGGAAAAGGATGAAAGCTTCTGCTGATGGCATTTTAAAGGATGATTTGGTCAATGACAGCCAAAAAGGTCATACTTATGTTTCTGCGAAGGAAACCCAAATGAGTGAAAAGACTCTATGCAATCCTGATGTCAAAGTTCAGGATGATTCATCAGTGGTGCAGAAGCTACCTTCTCGGATAAATGAAGTAGTCTTACGCAAATGTGAGACTGTTTCTAAAAATTTTCAATGTGCTTTCTGTCTTTCTTCAGAAGAATCAGAGGTATCCTGTACTCCCTCGATTTTTTTTGGCCACATGATTGCCCTTTTTGTCCTTATATCTACTTTAATTTATTTTGATCAATTAACCAGCAATTCTATTTGCAAACCAAATGCAGGCTTCAGGAGAACTAGTGCACTACTATAATGGTAGGCCTGTTGCTGCCGATCACAACGGAGGATCTAATGTCATACACTCACATAGGAATTGTACTGAATGGTAAAGATCCTTCAAATTACCAAAAGAATTGATTTCAAATTTCTGTCTTTGCTTGTTTCCATGGTGCTGTCTTTTTGTTTAGTACTTATGAGTCTGTGTGGGGGTTAGATGAATTGCCATCTTGGAGCAAATAATAGCTTCTTGGATTAGTTAAATCTTTTAAGTTGCATGGCTCTTGATTAGAAAAGAAAAATCCAAAGTAGTTTTTGAAATTATTTGTTTAATAGATTTATTATCTGCTGTCTATGCCAAATATGCTAGGTGAAAAAAGTCAGGTTGTTAGGATGAGGATAAGCTATTCAAGTGTTTATTTATTACTTGTTACTACTGGGATGAACTTCAATAGGGTTATGTGGTTTTTTGCCATGACTAGTGTTAGGATAAGATCAATTTTAAAAACTTGGTTCTCTAGTTTAATTTCCAAATATTTTATGACTTTAATGTTGTCAATCCTATTAAAGGTATTCAAAACTATAAATGCAGGGCCCCTAATGTCTATTTTGAAGATGATATTGCAATTAATCTAGAAGCTGAATTAACTAGAAGTCGGAGAATTAAGTGTTGTTGCTGTGGAAATAAGGGGGCGGCACTTGGCTGTTATGAGAAGAGCTGTCGCAAGAGTTTCCATGTTCCTTGTGCAAAGTTGATCCATCAATGTCGATGGGACACTGTAAGTGAAATAGAGATTCAAGTGCTATTTAATATTTTGTACCAAACATTTTTGTTCAAAAATTTTTATTTTATTTTATTCCCTTGTCTCTTGAAATAGGATAACTTCGTCATGTTATGCCCTCTACATGCCTCTTCTAAGCTTCCCAGTGAAAGCCCTGAATCTCAAGGAAGGAGGAAGGAATGCACTCTTAAAGGGTACCTTTTCCATTAAGTGTTCAGTAACAGACACAAGAGCACCCACTCTCTGATTTTGGCATTACATCAGAGCATTTCTTACAATTTCTCCTTTTATGACTTTTCTTTTTAGGCGACTATCTCAATGTGATCATGTTGCAAATAAAAATGATGACGTTACTGGTAGAAACTGGAATTCTTGTGGATCCCGAAAGAAATTGTTTCTCTGCTGTTCAGCTATCACAACTCCAGAGAGGGTAAAACAGAATCTGCTTATATTGTTTATTTATTTTGTGAAAAAAATCTGATTTCCGGTATTTCCTTGATGGCTGGAATTGCAGGAAACTGTTTTTAAATTTGAGAGATTATCGGGAGTTACAGTTTTGAAAAAGTGGGATTCATGTGTCACCCATGTTATTGCATCAACCGATGAAAATGGGGCATGTAAAAGAACCCTGAAAGTGTTGATGGGTATCTTGGAGGGAAAGTGGATACTGAATATGGAGTGTAAGTACTATTCAGAAACCTTTTGGTAAATGAGTGTAAGGACTATACCTTCCATTCAGAATGTATTCTCTTTAAGAATTAGACTTCTATATTTTTACAGAGCATAAAGCATGATATGTTTTGGAGCAATCTACACATAAATATTTTTTGCTGAGTCATAGATACAGACGTATTTTACGTATATAATATAGATGTGCTTATGCTTCCTTCTGTGTATGTATGTGTCTGTACAGGGATTAAGGCTTGCATGAAGGTCATGCAAATTGTTGATGAGAAGCCTTATGAAATTACTGTTGACATTCATGGGATCAGAGATGGCCCTCGACTTGGAAGACTAAGATTGCTCAACCAGGTTGGTTGCTTCTTGCCTTAAACTGTAATGGCGATGATAGTTCCTTAGACACTCCTCTAGAAGATGTAAATCTCCTGTAATTTTCATAAATTAACAGCATGTAAGCATACTCTAATTGTGATTCATCTAAAATAGCTTTTGTCCTGTTCTTCATTGGCCATCTTTAACACTCCATGTTCTAACAATGAGGAGGTTTCTACTCTTTTAACTTTTAATATACTTTGTACTAAAACTTAAGTCTGGGAGGATTCTTATTATTTAAAGACCTTCATATGGTTATTTTGTTCACTGTTCATCCCTCTAAGATGCAAATAATTCTGAAATTAGTTACCACTTGCATTTAAACTGATTTACATGATTGAGCATCTAATCAATAAAATGAGAAGTGTGTGCATTTGCACAAGTCCGTACCTGGTTGAGTGCGCAAAAAATGTGAACTTGCATCTTTTATTGATAAACACTTTTACATGCAGCAACCAAAGCTTTTCGATGGGTGTAAGTTCTATTTCATGGGAGATTTTACACCCGAATACAAGGGATACCTACAAGACCTTGTAATTGCTGCTGGAGGAACAATTCTGCATAGAAAACCTATTTCAGAGGTTCAAAAAGCCATGTTATCTGGCTCCTCAACATGTCAAACCTTCATAATTTACAGTATTGAGCTGCCAGATGAATATGATCCTAGCAAGAAAACTACAATTATCAATCGCAGGCAGTTTGATGCAGAGGCCCTGGCAAGTTCAACTGGAGCCAAAGTAGCCAGCAATTCATGGGTTTTGAACTCCATAGCAGCCTGCCATTTGCAAAATCTTGCCGAGTAAAAGCCTCTTCCAATTCCGGGAGCCTTGTACATGTTTAAGAAGCTTATTCCGAACTTTATATATATCCTTTTCTTTTAAAATTTTGTTGACTTTATATATCTTCTTTCTTACAAAGCTTGTAATCCCTTGCATTCGCACAAATGCATTTGAGATAAAGTGCAATTAGATACATGTCAAAGGTTGCACCTAACTTCGAATGTTAGTTGGTAGAGTATGTAACTTCGAATGTTAGTTATTAAACAAAATGTAGTTTGTTGATTTATTTATATAGTTGGCTTTTACTTGACATAACTTTTGGTATTGTGATGCAATGAATTTATTAGATATCTGATATTTTTCAAAAAAAGATAGAAAATTGAGTTTTTATAAAATATATTGATAAGGAAAAATCTTTTATTTAGAACTTCATAAAATTTTCATTGAAGTTTGAATTTGAATTAATAATAAGTTTTGGTAAGAATATTTGGTATAGTTTGGTTTTGTTTCAAATGGGTTGGAAGTAGTTATGATTGGATTTGAATTCATAAGTTGTTTAAATAGTTTGGAAGTATTTTTAAAATGGAGGGATACTTGGCATAAAATTAGAGTATGAAAAATTTAATTGCAATGACATTTGACACAAACTAAGTATAATTAGAATTTAATTTAAAACTGATGGGAAAAAACACATTAGTTGAAATTGGGTTTAATGAGGGATAAAAGATTTTTATCCATGAGTAAACATCCAAGTAAGGTTATTTAATTTTATTATATTCTTTTTTTTTTCATTCTTTTCACTTGCATAAATGCATTCCATTTTTTTATGATCATTTCATACCATTCATTTGCATACGCTTATAAATTTCTAAATGAAGCCTAAATGAGCATTGGGCAAAGGAGTTGGATGCTAATTATAACAGGGTTTGGTTTACTTCCAATACTTTTTAAAAATGAATCTTTTTTTATTTTAATGAGAGATTGTCACATTACTCACTAACTAAATAAAATTTGGAGATTAAAACTCACAACTACTTGTTATTGTATATTTAAAATAAAAGAATATGTCAAGTTAAAAAAGTACTAGAAGTAAGCTAAACCCATCATAACACAAGCAAAACCCCAATCACGTGTGAACCAAGCATATGAAATCAATCATCTTGCATTTAATTTAAAATATTTCTAATTAATTGATAAATAATTTGACTCTGAAAAGACAGCAAAACAAGAAAAAAACAAAAGCCTCAAATCATTACTCTCAATGAAAACTGGAAATTGATAGTAGGCTACCCATGAAAATTAAGACATTCGTTTCAAGACCAAATCCTGGAATTGGGATGTTCCTTAGCACACCAGTCTCTAGGTTATAGGAAAGAAGATTTTCATTTTTCCTTAATAGTATTTGGCCAAGCTTGCATAGCCCTATAACTTCAACCTGTACACCACGACGATATTGCCTCTCAATTTGGGATTTTAGATCAATTTTGTATTCTTTGACCCATTCTTTCTTTTCATATTCCTTCATTACCCATATGTCAATGTGTCTATTAAAGTATTCAACCATAGCCGAGTGATCAACCATAGCCAAGTTTCCTACTAGATCAAGCAAATATCCAAGGCAATCATATTTGGGTGGAGAAATCAAGCAAAATTCTTCCTTCCTAACATCAAAAGAAACAATATTCCCAATGGCACCATTATATTTACAAGGTCCTTCCCAATGAAGAGCTCCACATGCAAATATAGGCTTTCCAACTAAACGGCAAGGAGGACCCTTTTTAAGAGGCCTCCATGAGCTTGTACCAAGAGTGTAAACTTCAGCACCCAACTTGTAGCATGGTTTTTCATCAACACTTTCGCGAAAGAAAACTGCGACAACAACAATGTTGTATGTGTTCTTTGGACGATCGAACCAGAATCCATATTTTCTACTGCCTAGCTTAGGAGAGGCTGAAGATGGTGGCAGTGGTAGAACTTGTTGCCTTAGAGGATTAAACAAAACCAAGAATCTATCATCATAACTTTTTGAAAGGTAAAGCAAACCATTGCAACAATCCTCTAGGTAACATGTCACTGATTTTGTGAACTTTGCAACTAAATTCAAGTCAGCGTTCAAAAAGAACCCAACATTTGTAACTGTTACATCTATTGGTTTTTCGTTTTGGGTGTGATGATCGAGAAGTAGGATTTTGGGTTCTTCAACACATCGAGAATGGTGCATGTAAGCAAGGTATGGATCATCAATGATATTGCGCCATTGTTGAGAGACGGATCTGAATTTGAGAAGTGACTTAATGGGTAGTCGTGAAAAGATTTCGAAGAGGGCATTTGAGGAAAACTTCACCATGCTTGTTTACCATGCAGTCGGTGCAGAATGCATGAGTTTGAGAAAGAAGACGGCGCTAATCTAAACTTTCGCTAGAGGTAAAAATATACCAAAGTTACTAACAATGTATTCGATGGATTGAAGGAAATATTTAGGGCTGTTTGGTTAGGGTGTTTAAACAATAAATTTTAGTGTTTAAACAACAATAATACTTTCTTAATCAAACAGCCCTAAAAAGTTACCATGACTTTTAAGTGAAGTTGTGGTGTGCTTTTGTGTTAGAATCCCCTTTCCCTTTCCCCTATGTGTGTTTGTTTCTCAAAAAAAAAAAAAAAAAAAAACAATAATAACACTTCTGACAAATATTTCTAACATGTATTTCCAAAATACTGAAAACTGAGCAATAATAATTAAACATTGTTATCAAACGGGGGCCCAACATAACAATAATAGGAATTTTGAGAGTTTTGATATGATTCTGATACAAATAAAAATAATCTCCTTAGAATTTAATTATTTTTGAGTTCAAATGTGACTCAATTTTATGGTGGAACTGGCCTACACGATTCAAATTATTCAATATAGTCTTTTAATGTGATTCGGATACGACTATCTCCTTAGGTCAGTTCGGCTATTTCCCCGATCGTACGTACCACCTCGGTGGGTGGTCCAAGCTTAGGGGTTGGCTTTTATGTGTCTGTGATTCACTCCTTCGATTTGGGCTGCTCACGAGGGTTGGGTTAGAACTTAGAAATAGATTTTTTTTTTTTGAATATTAGTTGGGCTTTTTTTTTTTCCTTAAGTTGGGCCTAAAGACATTTTTTTTAAAAAAAAGATACTATTGCTGTACACTTCTACACATTTTTTTGCCACAACAATTTTAATATAAGTGATGAAAAAAAATAATGGTTCCATGTGATAATGACAATTAGTTTTTTTTTTTTTTTGGAGAGTGAAAAGTGTAAATATTATTAATGCTAGTAAGCCAAATCAGCTTGTACAAAGGACTGAATGCGTGGTGGAACATCCTTCATCTACACTAAAAAAGTCTGGTATCCTAATAGCATATCTAGCTAGACTATGCGCTACAAAGTTGCCTTCTTTTTTAGTATGAGAGTAAAGCAATTTTTCAAATTTTTGGGAAAATAACCTCACATCCTCCAGTAGCAGACCTGTTGGAGATAATGGTTGTTCAACCTCTCTCAAAGCTTTTGTAACAGCCAGGGAGTCCCCCTCCCTCAAGGATAGCCCGCCTCACACCCATCTCACTAGCGAAGTCCAGAGCTGTTGTTGCCGCCATTGCTTCAACCTCCACTGCACTGTAAGCCTGGGGCATACACTTGGTGCATGAGCCTAAAACCAACCCGTTCACATCTCGGACCACCACACCTGTTCCTGACTTGTTTTCCTTTGAAAATACCGCGCTGTTGAAGTTTATTTTGACCAAATTCACCAGAGGAGGTGTTCAATGAGACTGAGAGCTTTGACTTCGATTATGTACCTAAGGTTCTGTGTCCCGGAGCTTGGAATGATAGTCATTCAAGGAGAGTTTTGAGACCTCAGCCACTTGGTGAAGCGCTGTTGCAGGTGCTCGTACACGAACTTGGTTTCGTTGGTTCCAAACTGTCCAGGCCATAAATGCGAAAAGCTTCAGCTGCTTACCTTCCTCAACTAACCACAATACCAGGTGCTTGAATTCAGTGAAACTAACTGAGCTACAAAAATCCCATAAGGTCTGATCTGCCCAAATGATATCAACCTCTACGCAGGACCATAACACATGCAACGGATCCTCAACAACATCTTTGCACTATTCGCATATGGGGTCAGTGATGATGGTTCTTCTTACCAAAGCTTGCTTTGTCGGCATGGTATTGCAGCAGGCCCTCCATATAAAGGTCTTTACCTTTTGAGGCACATGCATAGCCCAAATGGTCTTCCATAACTGTTTGTCCCTGAGTGGTGGTACCTTGTCTGTGTCCATTAGCTCTACTTCTTCATTGAGGAATCTGTAGCCCGTTTTATAGCTATACTCGCCATTGCTTGAATAAGGCCAGTATAGCACATCCTCCCTTATTGTTCGGCTTAGTGGTATTTTTTTAATTAACTCAGCATCTTTCTCCACAAAAAGCCCATCCACCAGGTCCGTATGCCACTGCCTTGTGTTTTGATCAATTAGGCAGCTCACTGTATTGTGTTCAAAGTCTTCAATAGGGCATATGGGTAGAAGCGGAGGATGTTTTCTTGGTAGCCACCGGTGCTGTCATATGTTTATTTTCTCACCATTTCCAATCCTCCATCTTGAACCCCTTTGGATGATATCCCTCCCTACCAAAATATTCTTCCAAGTGTAAGACCCCATCCTTGAATCTGAAGCTTCCATGATTGTTGTGTTGGGGAAAAAACGTGCCTTGAACACCTTGTAAAAGAGAGAGGTTTGGTTGTGCAAAATTCTCCAGTCCTGTTTTGCTAGTAACGAGTCATTAAACATGGCTAGATCTCTAAACTCCATTCCACCAATTGTCTTGGACTTTGTCATATCTTCCCACCTCACCCAATGGATTTTTCTTCGGTCTCCTTGTTGTCCCCACCATAATTTCTTAATTAAAACTTCAATTTCGTTGCACAAGCCAATGGGTAGTTTAAAACATCCCATTGTGTAGGTGGGAATAGCTTGAATAACTACCTTCAACAAAACTTCCCTACCCTCTTGAGATAGTAATTTTCCTTCCCACCTTTGCAATTTTCTCCACACCCTCTCCTTGATGTAGTTAAAACTTACTTTTCTACCTTTACCCATAAAGGAAGGGAGACCCAAATACCACTCATATTGCTTAATTTTTGGAACATCCAAGGCCACCATAATCTCATGCTTCACTTCGGTGGAGGCGCACTTGCTGAAAAATAAAGATGTTTTGCTCCTATTAACCTTTTGTCTCGAAGCTGCTTTATACATCTCCAAAATCTCCAACACCTTGTCACATTCTTCCATAGTTGCCTTGCAAAAGAGAAGACTATCGTCTGTGAAGAGCAAATGGGTAAGTTTGGGTCCTCTCCTACAAAGAGAAAAACCATGTATGTCACCATTACTTTCCGATCTCTTTAGAAGCCCATTCAGCCCTTCAGTACAAAGCAAGAATAGAAAAGGGGATAGTGGGTCACCCTATCTAATCCCACGGGTAGGTTGAATCAAACCACATGGTTCACCATTTACAAGGACCAAGTAGGAAACTGTTTTCACACACCCCATAATCAACTGCACCCACCTTTCATTAAACCCCAATTTCCTTATGAGTTGTTCAAGGAAATTCCAATCTACCCGATCGTAAGCCTTATTTATATTCAGTTTAATTGCCATAAAACCATAAGTTCTAGACTTATAATTTTGTAAGCTATGTAGGGTCTTAAATGCCACCAGGATGTTATCAGATATCAACCTATCTTTTGTGAAGGCCGTTTGGTGTTCTGTTATAATGTGTATGATTAATTTTTTCAACCGATTTGCAAGGACTTTTGAATAGATCTTATAAAGAACATTACAAAGGCTAATTGGGCGATATTGGTGAGCATGTTCAGGATTACGAATTTTGGGAATGAGAGCAATAAACATATGGTTAAGAGGAGTGGGTAGGATACTTGAATTCAGCCATGTTAAAATGGAAGAAGTGATGTCTTGACCAACTGTGCCCCAAAAGTTTTGGTAAAAAAGTGGTGGCATTCCATCCGGCCCAGGAGCCTTGAGGGGTGCCATTTGCTTTACGGCAGTAGCTACTTCTTGTTCACTAAACTCATGGCCTAACATATTATTCATATTCTCATCAATAATTGTAGGGACACATGACAACACCTCCTGATACCCATTCGGCTCACTTGAAGAAAAAAGGGCCTTGAAGTAGTCAACCAACACTCCAACAATATCACTTTGTTGGACACGCCAATTACCTTCCTCATCTCTAATACCCTCCACCTTATTTCTTCTATACCTTCTTGTTGCACAAGCGTGGAAATATTTTGTGTTCCTATCCCCATTCCTTGCCCAAAGTAATCTTGACCTTTGAGCCCACATAGTAGACTTCCTATCCAGCAACACATCAATCTCTTTCTTAAGTTTTCTAACCCAAAAATTATTCCCATTGGCCATGGCTGCTTCTTCGGCTTTTACTAGAAGCTTCTTCAATCGGTCCAATTCTCTTTGCACGTTTGCAAAGATGTTTTTGTCTCACCAAGTCAAATCCTTCCCACATTTATCAACTTTGGCCAAAACATCTCCATTGAACCCGAATGCTCCATCACCTTTCCATGCCGAAAAAACTACCTCCTCACACTCCCTATTTGACAACCACATCTCCTCAAATCAGAATAGTTTCTTTCGCAAAGGAGGATCCAATCCTGATAGTACAATATGGAGATGAATATGGTCTGATGAATCACACTTCAAGTGATGAACTTTTGTACCTGGGAATTTTAAAAACCAACTACTAGTAGCCAAGCACCTATCAAGTCGTTCCCAAATTGAATTACCATTCTCGAAATGCCTACTCCAAGTGTATTTCGAACCCTCATAACCCAAGTTCATAAAACCACAATAATCAATAACTTCTCTGAACAACTGCATTTGGGTATGTGATCGCGTCGCACCACCCAATTTTTCATCTTGTCTGAGTATTTCATTAAAATCATTGCAACACAACCATGGACTCTCCCTTCTTAAGCTCAAATTCCAAAGTTTTTCCCATGCCTCATTCCTTTTTGCTATTTCAGGTTCACCATAAAAACCTGTGAAACACCACTCGCTTTCCATATCTTTATTTATAACTGCATCTATATAGTACTTATCCGACCCCTTAACTGAAAAATTGATTGAAGATCTCCAATAAAGAACCAGACCACCACTTCTGCCCACTCTTGGAACCACCCATCTATGATCAAAATTAATATTTCTTTGAATGAATTCTAGCCTTGCATCGTCTGTAAGTGTCTCGGCTAAAAACACTACAGAAGGATCTTTTGCCCGTATAAGTTCTACGAGCTCTCTTCCTGTACGCAGGTTCCCAAATCCGCGACAGTTCCTCACTAGGCAACTCATTGCTGCTGGTGGGCCTAACTGTCAGCTTCCGCCAATATAAGATTTGTTTGAACATCATCTAGCAAAGCTTGAATACATTTAGTAGGCAACCCATACTCTTCTTCAGCTCTTTTAGCAGTTCTTTTCTGACTCGAGATTCTTTGCCCCTGCCCTTTACTTTGAATAACATTGGTGCTTTCTCTAGGTCTTCGTGTCCATCCTGGAAGGATACATCTTTTCTGGCTTGGCGATGAAACCCTAGTTGCATCAAGAGGTGCACATGACTTGCTTAGTGTCTCATGAGAATCACTTAAATCCTCATGTGTTTGAGCATTATTGGAAACCTCAGCCGACTCAAATTCCCCAACCCTACACAACTCCTCATTAAAATCATTAAATGCTGGATCCGAATTATTAGGCTCCAATAAATCTCCTACAATCGTGGGATTCGCTGGACATGATGAGGTTGTATCGGTTTTTGGCGCTGGCTTAACTCCAATAAATTTGTTACGCATTGATGGGGCACTAATTGACTTTGCGTAACGTCCCTCCCCCTCATTTACTTTCTCCGGTTCGTCTACCTTGTCAGACTGTGGTGGTTGGCCTGAATTCCGGTCTGGCGTTGCGGTGGAGTTGGCCTTCTTTTTCTCGACATAGTAACCAGGGACTTGAACTACGTTCCTCCTTGTCACTACAAATGGTGGAATTCTAAGGTATGGGCCAAAAGCTCTCTGATCAGCCTGCAATGTTCCTTCACTCTCAATCCAAAGGTCGCAATCCCTATCATCGTGTGTTAAACGACCGCACCAGTAACAGATGTTGGGTAATCTCTCGCACTTGAAAGAAACCCACACTTCTTTCCCATTGTTTAGAGAGATAAGGCGACCACGGCACAAAGGCAGAGAAAGATCAATGGAGACCTGAAGTCGTATGAAATTCCCAGCATCAAACACTATGGTATTTGATGGTTTTGTCACCTCTCCAACCACCTCACCTGAACCCAGAGAGTAGTTCTATCGAACTTAATGTACTGTAAATGTGCGCTACCATCGTATCTCTCCATTACTACCAAGTGCTTATCAAAGCTCCAAGGTTCGCTCATCAGAATTCTGTCAACATTGCTCTTATTATCAAACGTGAACAGAAGTTTATGTCACCAAACCTCTATAAAGGCGTAAAGGCGTAAAAGTTCAGGCTATAACCTCCACGTTGATAGCCCTCTTTGTCAAAAACTTTGCAGCTATGGAATACTTTGTTGTACTATGATCAGTTGTAAGCTTACATCCCGAGCCTTCTCTCTTCGAGAGAGTTAGCCGTTTTCAAGATTGTGCCAGATCGTCCATAGTGTTAATTGCCTCAACTGTTTCCCAAATCCCCTGAAAGAGAACCCAACAAACCTAGGAAAAGCCTTGCTATTCCAAGGATACTACTAAACACCTTCAGTGAAGGGACGATCAATTCTACTCTGTGAAGGAGATGAAGAGCACTTACTCCCTAGGACAGAGAGAAACTTTTGCTACATAATCGTGTCAAAGTGTATGTGAAAGTAGGTGCCATTAACATTATTGAAAAAAAAAAAAAGTCTTATGACTTAGGAAATTAATTGTGAACATAATTCACAAAATCTATGATGTCTAATAGAGGTCGGATGATACAATTTATCCCTATTTCATTATAAAGAGTTTGTACAGAAACTACAAGCTTTGTGGATGTCAATTATGTAGAGAATCTTGATTCATTGAGTTCCATTACAAATTGTGTGTTTATGTTTGTTGGTGGTCCAATTTACATGAAGTCTAAGCTGCATGAAACAATTATTCTATCCCACCACAAAGGCATAATGTTATGATTCAGACAAAGGGAGGAGGTAAGCATACATCAGATAATGAGTGAGCTGATAGGAATTGATGGCTATCTGATTAATTGTTATTTCAAGTTGTTGATTAGGATGAGTTGTTAGTTAGGATTCTTATTTGTTGATTAGGATGAGTTGCTGGTTAGGATTAGTCAGTTTGAGCATTGCTTGGACTTGATCTACGTTACTCCATATATGTTGAAGAGATAGAGCGTAGTGTACTCCACCCATTAAGAGAGTGGATGGTACGTAGTATTTGATGTTAGGTATCATATGATTCTTATGATGACATCTACACGCTATCCTTATGATGGTTTAAGAAAATAAAAGCTAAAGGTGAAGATTTGTTATGGTATGATTTGTTCTTGTGTTCAAATTGCATAGCAAAGTTTTCTCTTTTTGGCAGCTCGTGAATGTGGGCATCTTCTGGAAAAAAAAAACCACGTTATCCTTATCCCTACATGTACTTTACTTTTTTTTTTCTCCTGGAGTTCAACACACCCATATTTACAGTGCAGTTACAAAATCTAACTCTTAGGAAGAATGGCTTGAATTGGAGCCCAAACAGCTAAGGATATGGATGTTGGAGTTATGTCCTGCTTTTGAGCTCCAATTGCCCTAAAAATGGTTTGCAGTTCCACATGCAAGTACCATATTAAAATGCTTACTTTGTCATTTAGTATTTAGAACCCCTATAATTATAGTTATCTACCATATAAATCTACACTGCTTTGAGATCATAAAGAAAAGTGTATGGATTCCAGGCAGTGAAATAACAGTAATTTAGGAGTTTGAAATTTGGTAATTCTTTGAAGAGTAAGTGAAGAAACTACTAGAGCTTCATGGAAAAGCAATATTAGGTGCCCATCTATAAGAATTAAGAAGGGCTTTGTTAATTTCCCTTCAAGAAGACGGGGAAAGAGAGAAGAAAATTTTGGAATTATACAACTTTCTAGGGAACTATGTCAGGTATACAGTGAACTTAATCTAGAAACCTGAACTAGTCAATTGCACATTAACAACAATGCGCCATGAGTCTCCTTTGACACCTTACAGTTGCTTCCTTCTTATTTTCTATAATTCCAAGGTAAATACTAGTGTTTTTTTTCCCTGTTTCGAAGACTTATAGAGAGAGGAAAAAAAAAAAAAAAAAAAAAAAAAACCAAACCAGGCATGCCTGGTTTTTATAGCTGATAATAATACCCTTTCTTCTCATGCTAGAACAGAAGGCTTACTGGCATTGATCCCAGCTTTCGGTTTGACACAATCACTCTTCTTATTGTGACCGTACTTTGTTATTTTCATATTAAAGCCCTCAAACAAGTGCTCTAATGCTGAAATCTCCTCTTCAACATTATCCACTGGTTGTTTATTCTTTGAGGCGGCCATTCGCTGCTTCAAGCTGCATATTCTATCAAGGCCAGCTTTAACTTCCATCCCCATTTCTTCCATTGCTGCAAGAATAGCAATGTTTTCTTCTTTTGTATCTTTAAACTTTCTCTTTAAGGATCGATACGCATCAAGTGACTTGAGTAATTTCTCTGCCAGCGTCTTGTTTCGCTCTAGAAGAGATGCATTCCCTTGAGCCTCCATCCCACCAGACTTCTTCTCTTTGTGTTCTTCTTTGCAAGTTTGCAATTTGCCTAACAAAATCTCATTTTGAGCTTTAAGATCATTAGTAAGTTCCTCCATGCCATTCAATTCTTGGACCTTTCTTGCAAGCTCTGATGCAATAATATCCTTCTCCTTTCCCAAACTTGAACACATTACTTCAAGGTTCTTTTGTGCCGCCAAGCTTGCATTGAGTTCTTTTCTTAACCTTTCTTTCTCATCAGTTACTGGATCTTGTGACTTTTTGTCCTTTGGAGCATTATGCTTAACATCTGTGTGGCACCGCCTAAGCTCCTTTTTCTTTCCAGAAGATTGAAAATTTTCAACCCGGGATTTAACATCATCAATGATTGTTATCATTCCGGCCACCCTATGCAGCATGCGTTCGTCATTGTCTTTTGTGCCTGCCTCATTATGATCTTGGATTAGTTTTAGTAGTAGCTTAACATTCGTTGAAACACCTAAAACATTGTAGAGGATCATATAAACAACATTTAGTTACTCCAATCTATCGTGGAAAAAAAAAAATTAGACTAACTAATATATTTTATATTGTTTCTTTGTATATGAAGAAGTAAGATGGACAAATATATACTTTTTCATCCATTTAATGAATGTTAAAGAATCACAAATGATAATGGAAACGATTAAAGTAATTTCACCTTTTTTTTTTTTGTTTATTATAAATTTGCATCAAAGTCATGATGAATGCAGTGATAGCTAGGTTTCTGCAATGATGTATGTTATGGATTTACATAGCACAAAATTCTGCAAAATTCAATACCAAGAAATATCTATATACAAAAAAAGAAAAAGAAAAAGAAAAAAAGAAATCACCTTCTAAACTACATTCTTCTGGATTTTCGTTATAATTTGTCGAAGGTGGTACTAGGTCCGGTGATGAAAATGCTCGAGACCAATTCATATTCTTACAGAAGATGAAGGAAAAAGGATCTGTGAGAGAAAAACCTGTGGCCTAAGATATAACCACTAATTAGGAAATGGAAGATAATGATGAATATACAGAAGAAAAGGGTATGTATAATTAGAGTTTACTATCACTCTAACATGTATTGTGAGATCCAAGAAAGAGAGATTGCTTTTGCACTCTCTCTTTCTCTTTTCTTCTCTCTTAATTTCTGGCTTTCTCTGTTCCTGCCTGTCATATTCTATATGTTTAGCTAGTTTCTGGTTGTAATCAAGCGCACTTATTGGTGGTAGTTTGACTTTATTATTGGCTCTCGTTGCTCTTGACTTTTTTTTATTACAAAATGATTGGATCCTCTATTGTGGATATTGTTTGTATTAAACGTGATCCGTAATTTTGCTTGTAAAGTTGGCACCCATTTGAGATTCGTTCTACTTTTAATTAGAAATACATGTGTCATATACCCTTGTACATGATATTTATTTTTTTATTTTTTTATAAAGAATGTCAACCTATAACCTCTATTCGTGATGATTTTGGTGTAGGCGGAGATTGAATCTCAAATCTTTTATTCAACGATAAGAAATTTTATCAATTGAATTAACTGGTAGCCACGATGTACATGATAAGTTAATACAAAAATTGGATATTAATCTTAGCTTTTCCATAGTAGTAGTCCATTATGTGTTTATTTGATAAAACTCTAAATTGCATATAAATCATTGCAATCTTTACAAATTTTCACCATAAACAAAATGTTGATTATCATGTGAACAAGATCATTATGTTGAGATGATCTTTTTCTTTTGGTATAATTAGCTGTATAGCAACGTTTTTTAAAGAAACTATGGTTGACGAAAACCTTTTACTTAACTAGCAATTTTTAATGTTTTTAATAGAGGTATTTATGGTTCAAATATTTCAATCTTATTATTGAAACTAATGATTTAAAAAAAAAAAAAAAAACAAAAAACAAAAAACAAAAAACAAAAAACAAAAAACCACCTATGGGATGTTAATCTTGTATTAAATGTTGGTATAGAACTCATCAGAGTATTAAACTATGTTGGGCACATGGTACCTAACATATTTGGCCGCTAGTTTCCGAGTCCTATGCCAATAGATTCATGGCATCTTTGACCAGATGTAAAATCAAATCTGGGATTTAGCCCCCAATCCGGCCATGCATGTGGGGGTCAAGCGCAACACACGCTCCTGGATGTGGATTCTAGGTCTGTAATTGTATTCCTTGCTTTTGTTGAAAATTAAATTAGCTAAACTACAAATTGACACCTCCATAGGGTTATTTATCCCTATTTGAATGAGGGGCTGAACTAAAATTTTGTAAGAAGTACAAACTCTCTAATATGTTTTGTTCAAAGTACAAACCCTCTAATATCAGCATTTATTATTGACAACCACTATCGATCGCAGTAAATAACAGAACATTTGACAGGTTAGCGTAAATTGCAGCAATTATAGTAGATTAAAGCCTACATGATTATTCTAACTTCAAATCAATTCGAAGCAAGCAGGAAATTAGATCAATTAAACATAAACAAACACTAAAATCTTGCATCAAGCTTCATTAATATTTAACTGAATAAGATCGCAAATGCAAAAGGAACTTTGCAAACATCATTCACAAGTTTCTTACTAACGATTTTGTTTGTTGTGATTTTATTGGATTTTCATAGAAGCATTTTTTTTTTTAATGTAAAACAACAGAAATGGATATTATTGATAAGGAGTGCTTAATTAATAAGTGGATACACTGACCTATATATGATTTACAAAATAAAGCTAAGGATGCCATTCAATCAATGAAATGTATCATAGTCAAATAGAAAACTTAAGTGAATTTCCTTTAAACAGCTAGCATGCCAGATCTCTATGCATATGGGCAAATCCAAAGGACATGAGCGACTGATTCATGTATTTTTTTTTTTAATAAAAGAAAAATGCTTAGGGGAATGGAGCAACTCTTACGCACCTAAGGCAATTGAGAAAGAGGTGGGCACCAACGCACTTACTAATAAAGGTGGGGACACTCGAACTCAAGACCTGAGTCTTGTTGGCCGGAATCCCTTATCACTAGGCCATTTGCCGTGTTGGTGTTGATGCTCGTTTTTGCAAATTCGTACCCATAAGCTCATGAGGAAGAAAGCCCAATACAAAGCAAAGCCCAAAGGCCCACCAAGAAGACCGAAGAGCAAGAAAGGCAAAAGCAAAACAGAAAAGAAACAAAAGCCTAGACTTACGCCTAGGCTGAGAGAGAAATGCATGGGAAAGTGATTTGCAACAAAATACAAATCTGTTGCAGAATACAAATCTTCAGTAAAATGACTTTGGCAGAATAAGGCAAATTGGGTATAATACTCTTTTGATCCTATAAACACTACTTGGCCCACAAAGGCTCAAATCCTTTTGCATAAAAGGATAGGAATGAAAACTAATATGAAAAAAATATGATAGAAAGAAACAAGGAATGGTTAGCAGAAGGAATTGCGTGAAGGAAAAAAAAGTCAAATAAAAGGAAATGATAAACATAGCAGGAAACATATGAAGAAATAAGACAAGGCCAACGACATAAAAAACGTGAAGGAGAAAGAAAATAAAATTGGAAAAAGGACAAAAGAAAATAAGACAAGCCCAAGAGCCCATACCCTCTTCCACAAAGAATAAACACGGGCAGAAGAGATACGCAGCAGGATAAAGCAAAACCAATTTGCAGCAGTAGAAACATCATGGGAATAAAAGAAGACAAAAACTGAAGATAGTGGAGCAAGCACACAAGGGTCGGAGCACCACCAACTTGTACTTAGCCAATACAAGGGAGGTGGGCTCACAATCAAGGGATTGAGAGGGTGTGGTTTGGTGGTGGGGGGGAAAGAGTCTATTTTGGGTTTCAAGCTAGAGTTTCTTTTGGGAAAATGCCTTGTTGGGATGATATTTTGCCCAAATGAGGTAGTAGATGGCTGGACCACCTAATGCATGCCATAGAGGTAGGTAGTGAGAGACCCAAGTCCTTATCCATTCAGGCAAGGAGAGAATGGCTTATAGCAAGAACAAACAAAGAGAGATTTTGTCATGGAATGAGTAGTGGAAGAAAGAGAATGCATTGGGTTTACCCAGTAGTGGTAGTGGTTGGGCAACCAATGGGTTGGTGGGCAATCTTGAAGGGATGTCCACAACAAGTTAGAAACAGTTGGTGAAGCCCTAAGGGTAAAAGGGAGAAATCCTATGGAATTAGCCCACTATAAAGAGGGGCAGTAGCTATAAATGAAAGGGGGGGAAAAAGAGGGAGAAAAATGGGATCCAAGGGAAGAAAGTAGTGAAAACTAAGAGAGAAGTAACTAAGAAAAAAAGGGAAAGAAAGAAAGTGGTAAAAAAAAAAGAGAGTAAACACAGCAAAAATAGAGGCATGCATCAATAGACTATATTTTCCCTTATTCAGTAGCAGACCCATTCTATGGAATCTTAAAAGCAGCAACAAGTAGCCATTTAGGCCCATTCCCCAAAATGTACAACTTTAATGGTATAAGCCTATAACAAAGTTGTTCAAGTTGGGGTGTGGGTTCCTTTTTGGTTCACTTCTTGCGAGAAGATTCAATATTTTATCTTTGTCATGAATATTTACATTTGTTCTGCTGTAGCACATTTTTTTTATTATCATATTTGCTGTACCATTTGTCCTACCGTGGTATTTTTATTTGCTATATTGGTTATTCTGCTGTAACACATTTTTATCATATTTGTCGTATTAGTTGTATGCTAGCTAAACCTTTTATGCTGAAGCTTTCATTTTTTTCTTTGTTATTACGTGCATTTCTTTTTATACGAATTAATCATTATTCTGCCATACGTATGTGTAAACATTGTAGTTCATATTCTGCAGAATATATTTTATATATGCATATGTGAATACGTATAAGTATATATGCAAATATATGTATGTATATATTTAAGAATATGCTAACCCATGTAAACTAACATTTGCTTGATGGGTATTTTCTTTGGGTTTTAGACTTTGTTTGTAGAGAGTGGAGAAGTATTTCTATAGTAGAAAATGAAGAGTAATCATTTATGTTGCGAAAAGTGTAGAAAACTTTACTGCACAGCAGAAAATTAAGGAAAGTTATTTCCACAACAGAAGTTGGAAAAATGTTCCTTTTTTGGTAGAGATGGAGAAAGGTCACTCATGCTGCTAAAAAGTGCAGAAAACTTTATTGCATAGCAAAAAGTTAAAAAAAGTCGATTCTAAGACATAAATTGGGTAAATGTTCCTTTCATGGTAGAAACATGGAATAAGCCTAGGTTGTAGCATCATCCCTTAAACTTTGGACTCAATGTTTGCTCACAAACTGGCAGCGACAGAATAGGACCCTGGAGCCCATTCCGCGGAAGCGTCAGCCCCAACTTCTTTCATAGAAAAAGCCTAGACTAAATGTTGTTTAATAATCAAGACACGTGTCCAAGGTACATGAAGAGTAAAAACAACCCTCAACAATTAGAAGCTACAGATTAAAATTTCCTGTTCTTGAAAAAAAAAAAAAAAAAAAAGAACTAGTCAAAATAAAATTCTCCTAAAGTCATCTTCATCAAAAAGGTTCATTATAAAAAATTCCTGCCATGAATCCATAGTCATGAATGGAATCATTGGGATGCCGCAAGTTTTTAATCCGTCCAGCATATCTTTTTCCTAAATTTCCTGACAGGGAAAGGGTGACATTGAAACATTTCCTAATGTCAAGTTATTCAAGGTGAAGACAACTATCAAGTATGGCCTGCAAGCCATCATCATCATACTCATCACCCTCTATACCACAGCTAGTTCCATTTTAATGATTTCAAAAGAGGACAACAGCGCCGCAAAGCTTCCAGAGTTTCTTTTGACAATGAATAAATCGCCATATCTAGCTCCTCCAATAATGGAAGCTTTGCAGCCACTTCACTCAATTTCTCATTCGTAATGTAATAGCAACATACAAGACGAAGGCGTCTTAGCTGACTTGTACTGCAAAGATACCAAAAATGTGATAAAGATTAATGAACCAGCAGTCATAAACAGACAAGTAAATACAAAAATGTGGAAGAATTCTGCACCTGTAAATTCAATATTGGAGACAAATAGCTTGAACCCACCACATAGATTGTGAACTGCAGTAAGTCATCAAAGAAATACTCTCTAGGACCTCCATTTCAGTGCGACCCATGAGGGTTGCAACGTGTTGGTGTGTTGTTTATTTCTATTGTACACACAAAAAAATGTTCAAAGAGTAAGAAAGTCAGCGGACACATGGACACAAGTACTTGGATTGATAGCTTCAAGCTTCCTACCTGAATTTGAAGCTATCAATCCAAGTACTTGTGACCATGTGTCCGCTGACAGCATAAGCAAGCTTAACCAAATATCAAAAGCAACCAAACTATTCCAAGTTTGTAACTACTCTATGGAGAGGTAGTTTGATCGGTCATTTTTATTGAAGTCACACGACAAATTGTTGGATATGAAAGTAATTTGCCAATTGATAATTGGTTACCCCCTAAAAAAAATGATAATTGGTTCAATGTGCATTAGTTGTCCCCCCAAAAAAAAAAGAGGTTCGATGTGGTTGCAACAAACCACACAACTACCGCATACCTTTAGAGCGATGGTCACTCTACAAGTATAAATGATTGTGTGATTTGAGAAGATAGGACCGAGATTTAAGTCTTCAGGAAGAAGTTTCACACACATATACACTTAAATTAAGGTAGAATAAAATTTTATTTATCTAAAAAAAAAAAAAAAAACCCCACACATTTGCTAAAGAAGAAAGAACAAGCTAGACTATTTTTTCTCCTTGATATAAGTTGTTAGGTTCTAAAGACTTAGGCTTTGATGTATTTAGAACTCTAATATGTATTGTTGGCAAACCATGATCAAAACAGGTTGTTAGTCTTGTTTAGACTTGCTCAAAGTGTAGGCGCTTTATGTAAAGTTGGAATCGAGTGGCTGCAGAAGTATTAGTGACTTTCGGCCTGGCTTGATCGATCGAAAATTAGACTTGATCGATCGAATCTCGGGCAAAATATTTTTTTGCAGAATTTTCCAACTCAGCCCAAGCCCATTAAGGGTTAGGGTTTTAGATCTACTTCTCTCACTATATAAAGGAAACCCTAACCACGTTTTTAGAGTAGATTTGGATGCTCTTATTGCTCATATTTTTGTTGTTTGTGTGAATTTCTTGTGAGATCCTTGAGAAGGTTTCCTTCACATAAACTTAAGGTTTTCAAGGTAGAGATTATTTCAATATCATGATGATCAACTCGGTTGCTGCCATTGGAGCTTAAAGAATAGCAAGCGTGGTGCTTATAGCTGATTGGAGAATCCAAGAAAGAAGGAGTCCGTGGATTCGAAACTTGCACGTGGTCGTGTCAGTAAGTTTTACTAGTAGGTAGCATTAGGAAGTCGAGTGGGGAGCTTGTAAGTCCTTTTGTATGAATTTCGATTCTTTCGCATAGTGGATTCAGTTTACCTTGAGGATAGTTAGGTTAAATCCTCCCCAGGTTTTTACCGTGTGGTTTCCTAGGTGATCATATCATTGTGTTATTTATTATTCCGCTGTTTTATATTTTTGATATGATTGTATGTTTATGATTACCTAGAATTGCATAATTTGACTAAGTTAATCACTTGGCTAGTTAATTAGGTTAATCTGGTTGGTTTAAGGGGTCTAAATTTCTATCAAGTGGTATCAGAGCGGGTAGCTCTCTTGTTTTAGATCTTTTGATCTAAGAGCTGATCCTTGACCCCTGTTATCATTGATAATTTGAAGTGTCTTTCTGCTCATGTTTGTGATGCTTTGAATAAAAAGGACACTGTTGTTTCTGTTGATTTTTTTGATACTTTTGAAACTCTTCGTAAGGAATTATCTAAATCTTTGAAAGTTGCTAAGAAATTTAAAGAAGAGTTAAAATTGGCTAATCTTGAAAAAGAGGATTTGATTGTGAGATTAGATGAATCTAATAAAAAGAATTAATTTTTGAGAAATCAAATTTCCTCTCAAGGTGAGAAGATGAAAAGTTTGGAACAAGAGTTAGTTGAATCTAAAGCTAAACTTGAAAATTTGACTAGTACTAAAGCCTGCTGATGATAACAGAAATGTTTCTGTTTCTCTTAAGCCTAAAGCTGAAAAAGTTTATATCCCTCTTTTTAAGAGGAATAATAAAGAAAAGGCTTATTTTGCTAGGTTAAACAAATGTAAAAGTTCTGATGTAGACGCTGAAATTTCTAAACCTATGTCTAAACCTACTGTTAGAGAGCATAAGAAATCTGTTTTTGTGCCTACCTGTCACCTTTGTGGTGTTGTTGGTCAGATTAGACCAAATTGTTCTTTGTTGGGGCAAAAACCAAAATCTGAGACTAGATTTGCTGTTAGGAATACTGATGTTCCTAAATTTGTTCCTGTTTGTCACTTTTGTGGTGTCTCTGGTCACATTCGTCCTAATTGTCATAAATTGAAATTTAAGCATTCTGTATGTCAATTTAGGATATGTGATGATATTTCTCCTGCCATAAGTCCATATAAATTGTTTCATATTCTTTTGAAAAATTTGAGCTTGTTGGCTTGTGAAAGGAATTTGTAGGATTTCAGTCTTTCTTAAAAGATTGGTGTAATCTCTCAAATACACTCTACCTCTCATGGATTTTCACCTACAAAGCTAAAGAATCGTGCTATATGGGTGAGAAAAGATTCTCCAAGGTGAGTGTTGCTGACTTGTCTCCGATTTAATTCTTTCAATTATTTGTGGACATGTCTTGATTCTATTTTTAGTTGTTTTGTTTTTTAGGTTTTTTTTATTTAAAAAAAAATCCAAAAACATTGAAAATTTTCAAAAAGACAAAAATATTTTATTTTGTGTCTTGGTTTATTTTTCTTGAGGATTACATGAGTTATAATATCTCTCTCTTTATTTAGAACATGCTTAACATTGTGGAGAAACTTGAATAGTATGTGTTATATAAGAGCTAAGCTATTTTTTTTGTGAGTATATACTAGTTTGTACATGTACTCTTGGGTTAATTAAGAAATTGATATTTCTTGTTTGTGTACCCTCTATAGTTTAGTTAAGCACTATCATGCATAGTTTTGCATTGTTCATTTAGCAATATGTGCTTTTTGTTTTTGGTCATAAATTTTTTTAAAACCAAAAAGATTTTTGTGATTTGTATTTCACATCTTGGATTTATAATCAAGGATTGACCATATTATCTTTATATAACAAGTTTATATACCTTGTTTAGTTTTGATGAGCTTATTTATTGCACTTGACTAGTTAAAACTTTGTAGTGCATGTTGTGTGGGAAAGATGGTTATGGTGTTTATCACTTTGTCTTAATCTTGAAGTCACATGTTATTTGACTGTCGGACTTGATCCTTTTAAGAAAGACATAAATAACTATCTCACCACGGTTCACTAGCCAATCATGAACACCTTACTGCATATCTTAAGATTATGTGCTCGAGAAAGTGTAGCACATGCACAAAAAGAACATAAGGTGAAGCCTCGGTTTAAATGCTTAATGCTTAAAATTGGTGTGTACTATTAGGCTTGATGCCAAATCACATAATTAAAATTGGTGTGTATATTATGAGGCAAAATTCAAGAAATTTATATGATTGCAAGCTTATGATCTAGGAGATGTGAGAGTTATATGATGTAACTCTTTTGGTGATAGTCTCTTTCAAATTCTATGTGATGACTTTTGTAGACTTTGTGTTTGATTTCTATTCACATATCATCTCACATGTATCTCAAGTTTTTGCTAGTTGCACACACTACACAAGTTACTCTTTGCTAAACTTGGTACATTTTATTGTGTGTGATCTTGTTGTGGCCTTCCAAGGTTAAAAATTCTTTGATCTTAATGCAAAATGTGTTTAAAGTTTGAGAAATTGGAAATTCTAGAGCTTGAATGTACCCGAATTGGGGATTTTGTCAAATTAGGTTTAATTGATGAAATTGGCTTGTTGTTTTGATGTAATTGATCATTCTTATTTGTTCTCTCTCATGTGTAATGATCAACTCGTCAATTTATTTCAAAACATTTAAGTGGTTTTTCAAATTTTAGGGTTTTTGTTAGAAACTCTATGCTCAAGCCAATTTTGTGAATTTGAACTTAAATTGAACCTAGTTTCACTGCATTAGAGCATGCATCATGACATATTTTTTCATACATCATTTGTGTTTAGGATTCACATGCATTGCATTGATTTCTATATCCATCTTGCAGTTTTGCAATCATATCTCTTATTGTTTTCATACATAACATGCATACACTTTACTACATTGTGTACTCAACTTGATTTAAAAATTGATTGATTAATTAATTTTTGGTTTTGTACATTCTAGTATATGTTATTTCTTATGTGTGAACTGTAGAAAATATTTTTCTTAAGAGATATGATGGATAATTAATGTGCAAATATTTTCTCTACTCATGCAACTGTTTATGGGTCACATAGTGCCATGTTTGCATTTCATTGAAAGAGAGAATATTTTTTCTTCATGTGTATCTTCACCTTAGTTTTTAACTTTGGTTTGTGTGTTCCCCCCCCCCCCCCCCCCCGGTCCTTTATTTTTCCCCAAACTGTTTTTCCCAAAACTTGTTTTGTTTTTCCTATTTTTATAGGGGGAGAAACTTATTTTTAACCTTTGTTGTTCATAGGGGGAGTTGTCTCTATTTTTTATAGAGTTGTCTTATTTTGTATCCCCTTGATTCTCTATTTCCTCTGATCCTTTATTGCGTATGTTGACTGTTTACTCTTTGTATGAGTTGTCTTTGTCAATACGTGACAAAAAGGGGGAGAAATTATTGATTTATGGGAAACATGTTTGTCTTGTTTAGGGGGAGTTGAAATTATTTTTGAAAGGGAAAAATATAAATAAAAACTTTTTGTTGTATCTAACTTACGGGGAGAGTTAGTTTACTTATGTTTTTATTTTTTGTTTCTTGTTCACTGCTCATTGATTTATATTTATGAGTTATTCATGATATATGTCTTTGTTTTGTGTTTTGCGAAGTCAAGAATTTATTTGTTGATTTACTATTTTTCTGTCACACATGCATTTATGCGTTTTGTTTAGTGTTTCAGGAATATACAGGTTGATTCAATTGAGTTGCTATCTACACTTGCAACTGATGGATAGTAGTTAGGATTGAATTTTTGTGTTTATGAGCATTATTTATGTAAAGGGCTTTTAATTGTAAACTTTGAGTTTTGTGTTTGTGTTTTGTCACGGATTGTCAAATGGGGAGTTTGTTAGGTTCTAAAGACTTAGGATTTGATGTATTTAGAACTTTAATGTGTATTGTTAGCAAACCATGATCAAAACAGGTTGTTTGTTTTGTTTAGACTTGCTCAAAGTGTGGGCGCTTTATGTAAAGTTGGAATCAAGTGGCTGCAGAAGTATTAGTGACTTTTGGCCTGGCTCGATCGATCGAAAATTAAACTCGATCGATCGAATCTCGGGCAGAACGTTTTTCTGCAGAATTTTCCAACTCAGCCCAAGCCCATTAAGGATTAGGGTTTCAGATCTACTTCTCTCACTATATAAAGGAAACCCTAGCCATGTTTTTAGAGTAGTTTTGGATGCTCTTGTTGCTCATATTTTTGCTGTTTGTGTGAATCTCTTGTGAGATCCTTGAGGAGATTTCCTTCACATAAACTTAGGGTTTTCAAGGTAGAGATTATTTCAATATCTTAATGATCAACTCGGTTGCTGCCATTGGAACTTAAAGAATAGCAAGCGTGGGTGCTTGTACCTGACTGGAGAATTCAAGAAAGAAGGAGTCCATGGATTCGAAACTTGCACGTGGTCGTGTCAGTAAATTCTACTGGTAGGTAGCATTAGGAAGTCGAGCGGGGAGCTTGTAAGTCCTTTTGTATGAACTTTGATTCTTTCGCATAGTGGATTCAGTTTACCTTGAGGATAGCTAGGTCAAATCCTCCCCAGGTTTTTACCGTGTGGTTTCTTGGGTGATCATATCATTGTGTTATTTATTATTCCGCTGTTTTATATTTTTGATATGATTGTATGTTTGTGATTACCTAGAATTGCATAATTTGACTAAGTTAATCACTTGGCTAATTAACTAGGTTAATCTGGTTGATTTAAGGGGTCTAAATTTCTATCAAGTGGTATTAGAGCGGGTAGCACTCTTGTTTTAGATCTTTTGACCTAAGAGCTGATCCTTGACCCCTGTTATCATGGATAATTTGAAGTGTCTTTCTACTTATGTTTGTGATGCTTTGAATAAAAAGGACACTATTGTTTCTGTTGATTTTTTTGATGCTTTGGAAACTCTTCGTAAGGAATTATCTAAATCTTTGAAAGTTGCTAAGAAATTTAAAGAAGAGTTAAAATTGGCTAATCTTAAAAAAGAGGATTTGATTGTGAGATTAGACGAGTCTAATAAAAAGAATGAATTTTTGAGAAATCAAATTTCCTCTCAAGGTGAGAAGATGAAAAGCTTGGAACAAGAGTTAGTTGAATTTAAAGCTAAACTTGAAAATTTGACTAGTACCAAGCCTGTTGATGATAGCAGAAGTGTTTCTGTTTCTCTTAAGCCTAAAGCTGAAAAAGTTTATATCCCTCATTTTAAGAGGAATAATAAAGAAAAGACTTATTTTGCTAGGTTAGACAAATGCAAAAGTTCTGATGTAGACGCTGAAGTTTCTAAACCTATGTCTAAACCTACTGTTAGAGAGTATAAGAAATTTGTTTTTGTGCTTACTTGTCACCTTTGTGGTGTTGTTGGTCATATTAGACCAAATTGTTCTTTGTTGAGGCAAAAACCAAAATCTGAGACTAGATTTGCTGTTAGGAATACTGATGTTCCTAAATTTGTTCCTATTTGTCACTTTTGTGGTGTCTCTGGTCACATTCGTCCTAATTGTTATAAATTGAAATTTAAGCATTCTGTATGTCAATTTAAGATATGTGATGATATTTCTTCTGCCATAAGTCCATATAAATTGTTTCGTATTCTTTTGAAAAATTTGAGCTTGTTGGCTTGTGAAAAGAATTTGCAGGATTTCAATTTTTCTCAAAAGATTGGTGTAATCCCTCAAATACACTATGTCTCTCATGGATTTTCACCTACAAAGCCGAAGAATTGTGCTATATGGGTGAGAAAAGATTCTCCAAGGTGAACTCTTTTGAGGAAAATGTCCTACTGGAATGACATACCACCCAAAAGAAGGAAGTATGAGCTGAAACCACTAGGTGCATGCCAAGAGGGATAGCAAGAGAGAATGCCACAATGAACAAGCAAACAAAACAATTTTCTTTATTTGGTAGTGGGTAGTGGCATAGCCAGCTAAGGATGGCAATTTTTGCCCGACCCGCGGGTACCCGGTCTGGTCCGACCCTAATGGGTCGGGTTTTACCCGATCCGATTAGGAATAGGGTTGGGTATGGGTTTTAAAAAAAAAACCCGAAACGGGTTCGGGTCGGGTCTGGGTTTTATCAAAAAAATCCAAGACCCAACCTGAAACCCAGCCCAGATAAAAACCTGGTACCATGAAATTACAAAAATACCCCCTCTATATATATATATACCTATAAGCTAACCCTAACCCTTATTTCTTCAGCAGCAAAACTCACGCCTCCCTCCCTCAGTCCTCACCCTCACTCCTACACTCCCTTAGTCACGCTTCCCTTGCCTCCTCACCCTCACTCCGACGCTCCCTCAGCACACGGCCTCACAGCCCTCACTCACTCTCAGTCACTGCTTCACTCACATGCCCTCACTCCCACTCTCACTCACTCTCCTCTCATGTCTCACGCCGTCAGCCACCAACTGTCAGCCGCGCCTCTCTCATGCTCTCAGCCTCTTAGTCTCATTCTCTTTGCCGAAGAAGACGAAGAAGAAAATCTAAGATTCTCGCCATAAAGCCTCTGCGATCTCACCCATGAAGACGAAGACGAAGACGAAGACGAACAACCATGGTGATTTACGGTAATGGTTTTTGATGTTCTTCCATTTTTTCTTTATTTGATCAGTGGGTTTGGGGATTTTAGATTCTTTTGTTTAACCTGTGGGTTTGGGGATTTAGATTTTGTTGTTGAGATTTGATTTGGTTTCTGTGAATAGTTTGATTTCAAATGTATTTGGTTTCTGCGAATAGGAAATTTGCATGGTTATGGTGGATTTGATTTGAGATTCATTTGGATTTGTTGTTTGTGCTGCACTGCTGTGGTTCTTTTTTCTCAGGAAAACTTTTTTTTTAATTGACTGGGCCACGGATTGGGCCACTGATAGGGGCTGAAGATTGGGCCCTGAAGTGGCCTGGCTAGGCAGGGCTCGTGGAGCCCGCTGGGCCTGGTGAGTCGGGTCTAGGCCCCGGTAAAAAAATTCGTTTAATAAACAGGCCGGGTCTGGGCCACGGGTCCTGACCCGTGGGTCGGGTTCGGGTATGAAAAAATCCTGCCCGAACCCGACCCTTTGCCATTCCTATAGCCAACACAGGTAAGTGGTGGTGGCTAGGTAGTTGACAAACCAGTGGGTGGTTGAGAGGACACCCAAATCCAGACAAAAGTAGTTGAAGGGTAAAATGGTAAAAACTGGTCACGGCAGGCAGTATATAAAGGGCCCTCGCTGTGCACGGTATCATCATCGCAATAGTAGCAACCACTAGGAGAGAATTATAGCGCCACCATCATCATAACACTACACGAGTAAGCACTAAGAAAGAAAGAAAGAAAGAGGGGGAAAGAATTAAAGTAACAAAACGGAGAAAAAAGAAAAAGAGAATCAGGAAAAAAAAAAAAAAAGAGAATGGAATGGCAGGCATGCACTAATAGGCTAATCCCTTCTCTCCCTCTAAAAGCCTACCCTCTGTTGAGGACAAAGGATTCGTTTGGGCACAAGCCATTCAGGCCTATTCCCTCAAAGTGGATAATTTCTACAGCAAGATCCTCTTGCGAGGTTACCCACAATGAGGAAGTGGTTCCCTTCTTGGCATTAGTCCTGTAACTAGGGGTGTCCATAGGTTGGTCTGGGTCGAGTTTGTGCCCAACCGGGAACTGACCCGCTCAGGTCGGGTGGAACAAAAATAGACCCGCAACCGACTATCGGAGACGTCGGGATGAGTCGGCTGAGCTCAGGGGAGCAAACGGTCGGGTCGGTCGAGTCTGGTGATGAGCGACGGCGAGCGGAGGAGAAGATCTCTCTTCGTCAATCTGAGTTGAAGGCCGACTGGATCTAACAGATTCTCGTCGGATTTGAGTAGATCGGAGCCTAATCTAACCAAGAATAGCCAGATTTGTGTAGATCTAAGTCAAATCTAACCCAATACCGTTAGATTTGAGCTAATCTGAGCGAAAGAAGAGAGTAGATCTTGAGCGAGGATGGCTGGATCGGAGCTGAGGAACACCGGATCTGAGCGAAAGAAGACCAAGGATGGCCGGATCGAAGCTGAAGAACACCAGAACGTCACCGGATCTCGAAGGATCTCGCCGAATTTGGTCAAAAATCATAATATTTCACCGGAGAGGATGAGTGTTTCGGTTCGGGTTGGGTGTCACGGGTTTTGAAACATGAAACTGGCAATCGACCCGCGTGGGGTCGGGTTAGAGAATTCAAACCTGCGTCTGATCGCTGGAGACGTCTGATCGGGTAGCGGCGGGTCGAGCTCGGGTGGGTTGGGCCGGTGGCTTGGTGGGTTGGACAGCCCTACCTGTAACACAACTGAACACGACAGACTAACCTTTTCCTTCTCTGATTTTATTACTTTTCGTTATTTTTCTCTTTCTTATCTTTGCAATTTCAGTTATCACGTGTTCCTTGTTGCTATATATTGTTCTTTTTCGTTTCGTCTAACAGTAAGTGTGTAGCCTTTATTATTGTCCTACTGTATCTGTCTACCATAACTCTTTTGTAGCAGCTTCGCCTGCCATGGGCAAGTGACCAAAGTTTCAGCAAAAAGGGGCATAGTTTGTGTCATAATTGTCAGTATCGTATGATACGTGATACGTATCGTATCGTGTGTAAAAAGTTCTGTATTGTATCGGCGTATCGTAAGTGCTCATGAATCGTACGGTACAATGTGCGTATCGTATGAATCGTATCGTAAAATTGTACGTATCGTATGATACATGGACAAATGCTTTAAAATGAGAATTTTTTGTTAAAATTTGTACTTTTATTTAAATCTAACAAGTTGTTAGACTTGTTTTCAATATAAAATTATTAGTTTACTTAGTTTACCCTACTAAAATAACATATTCATAAGTTTTTTTTTCCTCTCTCTCTCCTACAATTGGACTACACAATACACACTTACCCTTCACTTTAATATTTACAAATTTATTTTATACACTATGAATAAAATATTAATTGACAATATAAATTTTTTATTTTTATCATTATTGTTATAAGTCCAACAAACTAGAACGCCAAAAAAAAAAAAAAAATTATTAAAATAAAAAGAATAAGAAGAGATAGTAAATGTTAATGACAAATGATGATGAAGAAAATTTTATTGAAGAAACAAGTTTGCAAAATTATAAACATAATGATAAATTTTTTATTTTTATTACTATTGTCATAAGTCCAACAAACTAGAATTCCAAAAAAAAAAAAATTATAAAAAAATTATTAAAATAAAAAGAACTGTAGGGACAGCAAGTCAGACAGCCCGGCCCACTTCGTTCCAGGACCGAAGGCCCGAGCCGAGGAGGCGTCCAAGGTTCGAGGATGAAAGTAAGAAGCCCAGGATCCCAATAAGCCACGCCGAGGACGACTCTGTCCTCGGACATCCGACACCATAAAGTAAACAGGCAACACACCATCAAGAGAGCCTTCTTGACTATTCAAAGAGCAGAGAGCAAGTACCACGCGCCAGCAATGGAAGCATGGTGGAGGAGCAAGTTCAGGACGAACTGTCACCTCCACATTAAATGCCCTCAACTACCGTCTTGGCCGCATTAATGAGGAGAGGACTCTACAACAGTGCCACCTTGGTTGCCGCAACCCACAAAGGGAATGGGAAGGCGGCTGATGGGACAGGCACTCAAGTAATGGCCTGATTGCTCAACAAATGTAGGGCTAGGATCGATTGGGGGAGGGGTATATAATGTAAAGAACCCCTCCTGAAGAAGGGGAAAAGGAAAGAGTACTGGAGCAACCTGTATTCTTTGAGAAAACTTTGTAATTAATCTTCAAGGGAATTATAAGAGCTCCAAGCCCTAGAGAACAAGTCCGAGGAGCATTACTACGCATCCCAATTCACGCTTAGGTTACCTAACCCACATGCTACCATGCATGGTCGTTGCACTTCTCACTAAGGCCTAGTTCTTGAGCCCATTCTCTATAAATTCATTGCAGGGCAAGCTGGGCTTGGGTCCACTCCCTCAACCTGTCGAAGTGCTTAAACCTGGTCCCTAAAATTGGTGCCGTCTATGGGAAGAACTCGTGCGTTAGTAAGGACAATAGCCAAGCATGGTAGGATCAAGCCTTCACCAAGGAATCCTTACCGACCTGAACCGGCTAAATCCCAGCACCAGGGTAATTATGGCGACCCCGAGGGCGGTCAAAACGAGGAGAACGGACAATTTTGAGAGAGAAGCGTGCATACCTCAACAACTAGCGGAAGCCACACCCGCCAGGACGGGTACGTGCCCCAGAAGCGCGACAATGGCCACGCCACGCGATCGGAAGAGGCTCATAGCCACGCATCCTAGAGACAGGATGATAAGGTGGCCATGCAGCGTGAGATAGATGATTTGAAGAGGAAGCTGCACCGCGCACGGTGGAGACAGTCCAAACCCAGCCCTGACCAGCCCTCTGACGACGAAAGTGATGACGACTACAGGCAAAGGTCAAGACCACCCCCGAGCGAGACTTTCACTCACGAGGAGGAGCGCTACTAGAGGCGCAGGCGCGAGAGCCCAACTCCTAGGGGCTTAGGGAGTGACGCCATGAGCAAGGCACTGGATCGGCTCTCTAAGTCGCCCTTCACGTGTCATATAGAGGAGGCAATGCTCCCTCGGCGGTTCCAACAGCCAATCTTCACTGTTTACAACGGGAAAACGGACCCCGTGGAGCATGTGAGCTAGTTTAACCAGAGGATGGCTGTCCACTCTAAGAACGAGGCGCTGATGTGCAAGGTCTTCCCACCTAGCTTGGGACCTGTGGCAATGAGGTGGTTCAACGGTCTAAGGACGAATTCCATAGACTCATACAGACAGCTGACCCAGGCTTTTGGTTCTCGTTTTGTCACGAATAGCAAACCTCCTCGGCCCATGAACGCGTTGCTATCCCTATCCATGCGTGATGGGGAGACTCTCAAGGCATACTCGGACAAGTATTGGGAGGTTTACAATGAGCTGGACGGCAAGTACGACGATGTCGCCATCAATACGTTCAAGAACGGACTACCAATGGGGCACGGCCTGAGGAAGTCCTTAACTGGTAAGCCCGCCACCAGCGTGCGACAGTTGATGGATCGGATCGATAAATACAAGCGGGTAGAGGAAGATATGCTACAAGGCAAGGGGAAGGATAAGGTTATCCCTCAGGAGAGGAGGGATTTCAGGTCGGACCGGTATAACAACGCCCGCTCGAGGAGGGATTTCGGTGGAGAATCTAGAGCGACCAATGCCCAGACTATCAGCGCCGTGTTCCGAGAACCCGTACATAGGGTGCTGGAAAGGATAAAGAACGAACCGTACTTCAGGTGGCCGAACAAGATGGCTGGGGAACCTGAGAGGCGCAATCAGAATCGCTACTGACAATACCACCAGGACCACAGACATACCACGGAGGACTACAGGAACCTTCGGAACTACCTGGACCAGCTAGTCCGGGAGGGAAAGCTGAAGCACCTCATGCACCATCCCAATAATCATTAAGGCCAAACGTACCAAGAGCCACAGAGGGATACCGCCATGGGGCAGCCCGCTGGCATGATTAACGTAATCCTGGCAGCACCGGGAAGAACGGGCACGCGCCCCTCGCGAGTGTTATCTGTAGCCCAACTGCCTGTCGAGGAGTCCCAAATAGAGCCGAAGAGGGCTAGGAGGAGTTCCTGCCCTCCCTTGAGCTTCTCAGAGGACGACAAGATTGGGACCACCCAGCCCAACGATGACGCTCTGGTGGTCACCCTTAGAATTGGGGGCTACGACGTGAGGAAAGTGATAGTGGATGGTGGCAGTACGGCAGAGGTCATGTATCCAGACCTCTACAAGGGGCTGGGGCTAAGACCGGAGGACTTGACGCCTTATAGCTCCCCCCTAATGAGCTTCGATGGGAAGCTCGTCATCCCCAAGGGCATAATCAGGCTGCCTATACAGACCGGCCCAGAAGTGGTGGAGGTGAACTTCATAGTGGTGGACACATACTCCCCCTACACGGCCATCGTAGAAAGGCCCTAGCTCCACACTTTGGGGGGCGTTGCCTCCTCCTTGCACTAAAAGGTGAAATTCCCATCAGGGGATCAGGTTCTGGAGATCCGCGGTTGCCAGCCCTCAGCGAGGCAGTGCACGGTGGCTGCCATATCCTATCGGCTTGACGCACAGCCCTCGGCCATTACTGAGGAAGGTTTATAGCAATCAAAGACCCCGGTAGAGCCTCCTGGTATAGCTGCCGAGGAAGCCAAATGTGAGGATCTGGAGAAAGTGGTAATCGGTGACGATCCAGAGAAATTCTTTCGAGTCGGGGCTCGGCTGCCTCCTACCGAGCAGGTGGAGCTGGTTGAGTACCTTAGAAGCAATATCGATGTGTTTGCATGGGACCCCTGCGATGCCCCAGGGATTGATCCATCCTTCATCTGTCACCATCTCAACGTCAGTCCATCCATAGTGCCCAAGAAACAGCCGCCCCGACGCCCATCGAGGGAGCACGCTGATGCCATCAGGGAAGAGGTGAATAAACTTAAGCGTGCCGGGGCTATCAAAGAGGTTTTTTACCCCGAGTGACTAGCCAACACTGTGGTGGTCAAGAAGAAGAGTGAAAAGTGGAGGGTTTATGTGGACTTCACCGACCTGAATAAGGTGTGTCTGAAAGACCCATTCCCCATGCCTCGGATCGACCAGCTGGTTGATGCGACCACGGGTCATCCTCGGATGAGCTTCCTAGACGCCTTTCAAGGCTATCATCAAATACCACTGGCCTTGGAAGACCAGGAGAAGACAACCTTTGTGACGCCCGTCGGGAACTACCACTACAAAGTAATGCTGTTCGGTCTGAAGAATGCAGGGTCCACCTATCAAAGGATAATGACGAGGATGTTTGAGCCAATGCTGGGCAAGAGCATCGAGGTCTATGTTGATGATATGGTGGTGAAGAGTAAAGCGGTATCCGAACATTTGGGGGACCTCGGCCGCATGTTTAACGTCCTGAGAAAGCACAAGATGCGCCTAAATGCCTCAAAATGCTCGTTTGGGGTAGGCTCAGGCAAGTTTCTGGGATACATGATCACCCACAGGGGAATCGAAGTTGACCCTGACCAAATCAAGGCTATTCATAATCTGAAGCCTCCGCAGAACCCCAAAGAGGTCCAAAAGCTTACTGGGATGCTTGCGGCTTTGAACCGATACATTTCCAGGTCGGCTGACAGGTGCAGGCCCTTCTATCTCTTGATCAACAAGTGGAAGGATTTGAGTGGTCCGAGGATTGTGTCGTAGCTTTCCAGCAACTCAAGGAGTACCTATCCCGGTCGCCTATCATGTCCAATTCTGAGGCCGACGAGGTCTTGTATGCATACCTTGCTGTGGTGCCCCACGCAGTGAGCCTGGTACTAATACGGGACGACAATGGCGTTCAAAAGCCAGTTTATTACGTCAGCAAGTCGCTGCATGAAGCGGAGGTCAAGTACCTGCCATTGGAGAATGCCATACTGGCTGTGGACCACGCCACGCGAAAGCTCCCCCATTACTTCCAGGCCCACACAGTGGTCGTCCTAACTCGACTGCCCTTGAAGTCTGTACTTCGGACCGTCGATTACACCAGGAGAATCGCGAAGTGGAACATGATCCTTGGGGCCTTTGACGTCAAGTACATGCCTCGAACCTCCATAAAAGGCCAGGTTCTGGTGGATTTGACGGCCGAGTTCGCTGAACATATTGTGGAAGTAACAGCCGAGAAGGAGAGCTTTGATGAGAAATCAGTTGGGGCAGTCTCCATCCCGGGGTCACCATGCTGGAAGGTATATGTTGATGGCGTGGCAAACTAGAGGGGGTCTGGAGTGGGGCTAGTATTAGTATCCCCTGAGGATCATGTCATAGAGAAGTCCCTAAGGCTCGGATTCTCGGCCACAAACAACGAGGCCGAGTATGAGGCCTTGCTGCAAGGGATGGTCATGGTACAGAAGATGGGAGGAAAGTCGATAGAGATGTTCTTAGACTCGAGATTGGTGGTAGGACAGGTAAAGGGAGAGATGGAGGCCAGAGATTCGGGAATGCAAGAATACCTGAGCCAGGTCAAGCGCTCGCAGTCGAAGTTCGACCTCTTCAGCTTGTCTCATATTCCCCGGATTGGGAACAGCCATGCCGAGTCATTAGCCACACTCGCAACTTCCTCGGCAGAGGGTCTACCTCGGATCATACTTGTGGAGCATCTGGAGAGAGCGAATGAAGTGGCAAAGGGAGCGATCCCCATCCATCAGGTTGAGGTGGGTCCCAGCTGGATGGACCCCATAATGAAATTCCTCAAAGATGATATCCTGCCCGAAGATAAGTTAGAAGCTGAGAAAGTACGAAGAAAAGCTCCTCGATCCTGGCTGTCCGAGGATCACAAACTATACAGGCGCTCCTACTCTAGGCCATACCTGTTGTGCATCCACCCCAAAGCAGCAGAATTACTGCTCGAAGAACTGCATGAGGGAATCTGTGGGAGTCACATAGGAAGGAGATCCCTATCTCACCGAGCCGTCACACAAGGATATTGGTGGCCGGGAATGCAGCAGGAGGCCCTGGAGTATGTCAAAAGGTGTGACCAGTGCCAAAGGTTCGCCCCAAATATTCACCAGCCAGGAGGGGTCCTCAATCCTTTGTCCAGTCCCTGGCCCTTCGCCCAATGGGGCTTGGACATTGTAGGACCTTTCCCCAAAGCGCCAGGGAATAAGAAGTATCTGTTGGTGGCCACGGACTACTTCACCAAATGGGTCGAGGCCGAGCCACTGGCCAATATCAAGGACGTGGACGCAAAGAAATTCCTTTGGAGGAACATTGTCACACGATTCGGGGTCCCTCATACCCTCATCTCGGATAATGGGCTCCAATTCGATAGCAAGGCCTTCAGGAGGTACTGTTGTGAACTTGGGATCACAAATAGATACTCGACGCCCGCCTACCCTCAGGGAAACGAACAGGCTGAGGCTGTCAACAAGGTTATCGTCAATGGACTTAAGAAAAGGCTGGACGACGCCAAGGGAAGATGGGTAGAGGAGCTGCCCCATGTTTTATGGACGTACCGGACTACACCCCGGCGGTCGACGGGGGAAACACCTTTTGCCATGACTTACGACGCCGAGGCGATGATCCCCTTGGAAACAAACTTCTGGACGCTAAGGACAAGCTCTTTCACTCCAGGCAGCAATGATGAACTGCTGGGGAGGAGCCTGGACCTGGTGGACGAACGAAGGGAACGAGCAGTGATCCAGCTGGCCTATTACCAACAAAAGCTCAAGCAAGGATATGACACTAATGTGAAGCTCAGACCACTAGCACCGGGGGACCTGGTGTTGAGAAAAGTTGTTGGGGCTGCCAGGAACCCATCCTGTGGAAAGCTGGGACCCAACTGGGAGGGCCCCTACCGAATTACCTCTGTAGGGACTCAATTTGGAAGGGCCCTCTAAAATTAGAGCGGAAGCAATCCTGTAGGTCTCGAACAATACATTTCTAGAGAGTGGGTTGAAGAAATTGGCCCTTGCAGACAAACGGAACCCAACCATGGACTCATCACCATTGAAGGCCGTGCACCCAAATTCCCTTTTAGAGTTGCTCCTCGGCATTTATCCGAGGAGCTTGACCTTCGTCCCCCCTTCCAAGCTGTTCTGTTGGTCTCTCTTATATAGTCCTCTTCCTCCTATCTCTCTCTTCCATCTGTTGATCATCCATGTGCTTTCCCTTTGACTGTTCGTCCCATCAGCAGCACTATCAGTACTCAAGTAATTCACAATAATCGAAGTTGCCTTGTCCAAGAGTCACATCTTCATTAGTGCGGCCAGAGGGCTAGGTGAGCGCATTTAGTGCGGAGGTGACAACCTGTCCTGGGCCCGTTTCCCCATCTGAAGCTAATCTCGGTCCGCCGAGGACAGGGTTATCCTCGGCGGGGTTTCTAAAGTTTAGGCTCCCACGCATCGTCCTCGGACGAACCTTCTTCCTCGGCATGGGCCCTAGGCCGGGTGTAAAGTGGGCAGAGGTCACCAGGCCCTCGGGCCCCACAATAGCCCCTTAAAATCCTGCTGTCTGTGTCCTCAGATGGGGAGGAGGATTTTGATGTTCCTGGGCCTTCCATAAGATTCGCCAAACCTTGGCCCACATCAGTGTTGGAGTCTTTTTATCTGCCACATGTAAGTTTTTTTTTTTTTTTTTTTTTGGTGCTTCGAGACTCAGTGTGCGTTTGCATTAAATTTTGGCGGCTCCATGGAGAACCTTCGAGGGATGACGCTACTATACGGGACTTCCGAAGAGGTGAGGGGGCTCGGGTAGCCGATGCCCTAGAAAGGTCCCTTGTAGTTAATCAAAGTCTTTCAATAGGCTCCTCAAGACAAGCCTCCCAGCGAGATGGGAGGGGGGTAAGCCACTTCGTTGGACCACCCCGTTGTGACAGCACGGGGCATTCTTGTTTGTTTTCTTTTTCATTTCATTTTGCTTTTCGCCTTGACGACGTTGTAACGAAACCACATGCCTTCTATTTGAAAGATATATTCAGTGGTTTGCCTTTAGCTCATTAATTGATGCTTCCTTTTACTTGTTATACTTTAGTGCTTTGCTCACTACCTTGATTCTGTTCTGGACTTGATTTCATGAGATAATCAGCTGTCTTTTGAATTTGCATCCGAGGACCGTACCACAACTCGGTCCCGTCTAACACTTTTATTCTTCCGCAAATATCTGGTTTTCCATAAGTTTGAGTCCGAGGACATGCAAGACCTTGGTTCTGTCTAACGCTTCTGTTCTTCTGTAAGTAGCTAGTTTCCCCATAGGTTTGAGTCCAAGGACCATGCAATACCTTGGTTCTGTCTAGTACCCAGGTATATTTATGTGGTTAGTTTCCCCATAGGTTTGAGTCCGAGGACCATGCAAGACCTTGGTTCTGTCTAACGCTTCTGTTTTTCTGTAAGTAGCTAGTTTTCCCATAGGTTTGAGTCCGAGGACCATGCAAGACCTTGGTTCTGTTTGACGCTTCTGTTTTTCTGTAAGTAGCTAGTTTCCCCATAGGTTTGAGTCCGAGGACCATGCAAGACCTTGGTTCTGTCTAGTACCCAGGTATGGGGTGAAGGAGATTATCCTCAGCGTTGGCCATACTAGTTTTGGCGTGATGATAGCCTCAGCCCTGCCTCGTCGGAAGTGGGGCATCGTGTGGATCGGATCATTAACCCCGCAGTGCCCCGGGCGAGGCTGGTTTAGGACTCTAACCTTACACGTGGCAGTAACGCCGCCTTCAGTTCAAGCTTCTGCCCGCATCAGTTACGAGGCGCCTCCTGACTGTTCGCGTTCCGCCCTTGACGTTTCAACACACGAGGCGCGCTCTCATTAACATTCTTTTGGATTGATACAGATCAAACGGTTGATAGGCGCCTTGGAATTTGGTCAAGATTAATGTCGCCGATAATCCACTTTTCGAATTCTGCGTAGATTAATTCCTATCAATCTTCACCCCCTATTTAAGGCTATATAGGGGAAATGACCTTCTACGCTTCACAAACCCTCTAATATACCAGGAAACATGTCCTCTCAACTTTCAGAGCCCCGTTAATGACCCTGCCAAAATTGCGATAAGAGTTTGGAGAAATGGAACGGCCTTGGATAGGAGTGAGGGTGCATAGGCCCAAAATCCTCCTTTCTCGACGGAGAGCCGCCATAGCTATAGCTCGCGTCAGTTCTCCGGTGCGGCCGAATTTGTGCGTCATCCTTATGGTGCCATGCACAGCGGCCAAGAGGGAGGTCCCTGAAGTACATAATGCTCCTCCCCGGGGCGCCCCCACGCCGGTGGAAGCGTGCAAGAATACGTCATGTCTGGTGCCCGAGTGTTGCCGTCTCCAACGGCCAACCATCGTGGGGCTGGAAGAGAATCAAGGGAACATCATGGGGAAGGGCCGCCCAGCGCTCTTGCATCTGCTCCTCTCTTCGCGCCAGCGCCACCGCACCGGCTTGGGCGTTGTAGGTAGCCTTGAAACAGGCCTGCCTTAGCCCCCTTCCCTTTAGTTAGCTTTAAAACAGGCCCATCTGGTCATTTATTTGTAGAGTTGGCTTTAAAACAAACCTGTCTGAGCCTTTGTTTGTATGTTGTAGTTCCTTTTCATCTAATAAAATACTGCTACTTTCCTTCTCTTTTCCTTTGAATCTTCCACTTTTCTGCAATGGTGTTGTTTTTCTTTTTTAAACGTGTTCCTGTGAACTTTCCGTCAACTAACTACCTAGGGACGATTGTCCGTTGCGCCTGCTAGTGCACAAATTCTCCCCACAGACGGCGCCAATTGTAGGGACTCAATTTAGAAGGGCCCTCTAAAATTAGAGGGGAAGCAATCCTGTAGACCCCGAACAATACATTTCTAGAGAATGGGTTGAAGAAATTGGCCATTGCAGACAAACGGAACCCAACCATGGACTCATCACCATTGAAGGCCGTGCACCTAAATTCCCTTTTAGAGTTGCTCCTCGGCATTTATCCGAGGAGCTTGACCTTCGTCCCCTCTTCCATGCTGTTCTGTTGGTCCCTCTTATATAGTCCTCTTCCTCCCATCTCTTTCTTCCATCTGTTGATCATCCATGCGCTTTCCTTCTGACTGTCCGTCCCATCAGCAGCACTATCAGTACTCAAGTAATTCAAAATAATCGAGGTTGCCCTGTCCAAGAGTCACATCTCCATTAGTGCGGCCAGAGGGCTAGGTGAGCGTATTTAGTGTGGATGGGACAACCTGTCCTGGGCCTGTTTCCCCATCTGAAGCTAATCTCGGTCTACCGAGGACAGGATTATCCTCGGCGGGGTTTCTAAAGTTTAGGCTCCAACGCATCGTCCTCGGACGAACCTTCTTCCTCGGCATGGGCCCTGGGCAGGGTGTAAAGTGGGCCGAGGTCACTAGGCCCTCGGGCCTCACAACCTCAATAGCAGGGATAGACGCATATTATTTAGAAGATTTAGACGAAAAACCTGTACCTCGTCCATGGAATGTAAATAACCTGAAAATGTATCATTATTAATGAAGAAGTCTTTTTGGATTTGGATTCTTAGCCTATCTCGATTATGTATCTCATGTTTGGACGGCCAGCCTAAGTGTTAGACAGATTCAAGGCATTGCATGGTTCTCGGACTCAAGACTACGGGGAAACTAACTACTTCAAAAGCGCCTAAGTGTTAGACAGAACCAAGGCATTGCATGGCCCTCGGACTCAAGCCTATGGGGAAACTAACTACTTCAAAAAGAGCCTAAGTGTTAGACAGAACCAAGGCATTGCATGGTCCTCGGACTCAAGCCTATGGGGAAACTAAATACTTCAAAAAGAGCCTAAGTGTTAGACAGAACCAAGGCATTGCATGGTCCTCGGACTCAAGCCTATGGGGAAACTAACTACTTCAAAAAGAGTCTAAGTGTTAGACAGAACCAAGGCATTGCATGGTCCTCGGACTCAAGCCTATGGGGAAACTAACTACTTCAAAAGGTTCTAAGTGTTAGAAAGAACCAAGGCATTGCATGGTCCTCAGACTCAAGCCTATGGGGAAACTAACTACTTCAAAAAGAGCCTAAGTGTTAGACAGAACCAAGGCATTGCATGGTCCTCGGACTCAAGCCTATGAGGAAACTAACTACTTCAAAAGGTTCTAAGTGTTAGACAGAACCAAGGTATTGCATGGTCCTCGGACTCAAGCCTATGGGAAAACTAACTACATCAAAAGGTTCTAAGTGTTAGACAGAACCAAGGCATTGCATGGTCCTCGGACTCAAGCCTATGGGGAAACTAACTACTTCAAAAAGAGCCTAAGTGTTAGACAGAACCAAGGCATTGCATGGTCCTCGGACTCAAGCCTATGGGGAAACTAACTACTTCAAAAAGAGTCTAAGTGTTAGACAGAACCAAGGCATTGCATAGTCCTCGGACTTAAGCTTATGAGGAAACTAACTACTTCAAAAAGAGACTAAGTGTTAGACGGAACCAAGGCATTGCATGGTCCTCGTACTTAAGCCTATGGGGAAACTAACTACTTCAAAAAGAGCCTAAGTGTTAGACAGAACCAAGGCATTGCATGGTCCTCGGACTCAAGCCTATGGGGAAACTAACTACTTCAAAAGGTTCTAAGTGTTAGACAAAACCAAGGCATTGCATGGTCCTCGGACTCAAGCCTATGGGGAAACTAACTACTTCAAAAAGAGCCTAAGTGTTAGACAGAACCAAGGCATTGCATGGTCCTCGGACTCAAGTCTATGGGGAAACTAACTACTTCAAAAAGAGCCTAAGTGTTAGACAGAACCAAGGCATTGCATGGTCCTCGGACTCAAGCCTATGGGGAAACTAACTACTTCAAGAAGAGCCTAAGTGTTAGACAGAACCAAGGCATTGCATGGTCCTCGGACTCAAGCCTATGGGGAAACTAAATACTTCAAAAAGAGCCTAAGTGTTAGACAGAACCAAGGCATTGCATGGTCCTCGGACTTAAGCCTATGGGGAAACTAACTACTTCAAAAAGAGTCTAAGTGTTAGACAGAACCAAGGCATTGCATGGTCCTCGGACTCAAGCCTATGGGGAAACTAACTACTTCAAAAGGTTCTAAGTGTTAGAAAGAACCAAGGCATTGCATGGTCCTCGGACTCAAGCCTATGGGGAAACTAACTACTTCAAAAAGAGCCTAAGTGTTAGACAGAAGCAAAGCATTGCATGGTCCTCGGACTCAAGCCTATGGGGAAACTAACTACTTCAAAAGGTTCTAAGTGTTAGACAGAACCAAGGTATTGCATGGTCCTCGGACTCAAGCCTATGGGGAAACTAACTACATCAAAAGGTTCTAAGTGTTAGACAGAACCAAGGCATTGCATGGTCCTCGGACTCAAGCCTATGGGGAAACTAACTACTTCAAAAAGAGCCTAAGTGTTAGACAGAACCAAGGCATTGCATGGTCCTCGGACTCAAGCCTATGGGGAAACTAACTACTTCAAAAAGAGCCTAAGTGTTAGACAGAACCAAGGCATTGCATGATCCTCGGACTCAAGCCTATGGGGAAACTAACTACTTCAAAAAGAGACTAAGTGTTAGACAGAACCAAGGCATTGCATGGTCCTCGTACTTAAGCCTATGGGGAAACTAACTACTTCAAAAAGAGCCTAAGTGTTAGACAGAACCAAGGCATTGCATGGTCCTCGGACTCAAGCCTATGGGGAAACTAACTACTTCAAAAGGTTCTAAGTGTTAGAAAAAACCAAGGCATTGCATGGTCCTCGGACTCAAGCCTATGGGGAAACTAACTACTTCAAAAAGAGCCTAAGTGTTAGACAGAACCAAGGCATTGCATGGTCCTCGGACTCAAGCCTATGGGGAAACTAACTACTTCAAAAAGAGCCTAAGTGTTAGACAGAACCAAGGCATTGCATGGTCCTCGGACTCAAGCCTATGAGGAAACTAACTACTTCAAGAGGAGCGTAAGTGTTAGACAAAACCAAGGCATTGCATGGTCCTCGGACTCAAGCCTATGGGGAAACTAACTACTTCAAAAGGTTCTAAGTGTTAGACAGATTCAAGGCATTGCATGGTCCTCGGACTCAAGCCTATGGGGAAACTAACTACTTCAAAAGCGCCTAAGTGTTAGACAGAACCAAGGCATTGCATGGTCCTCGGACTTAAGCCTATGGGGAAACTAACTACTTCAAAAAGAGCCTAAGTGTTAGACAGAACCAAGGCATTGCATGGTCCTCGGACTCAAGCCTATGGGGAAACTAAATACTTCAAAAAGAGCCTAAGTGTTAGACAGAACCAAGGCATTGCATGGTCCTCGGACTTAAGCCTATGGGGAAACTAACTACTTCAAAAAGAGCCTAAGTGTTAGACAGAACCAAGGCATTGCATGGTCCTCGGACTCAAGCCTATGGGGAAACTAACTACTTCAAAAGGTTCTAAGTGTTAGACAGAACCAAGGCATTGCATGGTCCTCAGACTCAAGCCTATGGGGAAACTAACTACTTCAAAAAGAGCCTAAGTGTTAGACAGAACCAAGGCATTGCATGGTCCTCGGACTCAAGCCTATGGGGAAACTAACTACTTCAAAAGGTTCTAAGTGTTAGACAGAATCAAGGTATTGCATGGTCCTTGGACTCAAGCTTGTGGGGAAACTAACTACATCAAAATGTTCTAAGTGTTAGACAGAACCAAGGCATTGCATGGTCCTCGGACTCAAGCTTATGGGGAAACTAACTACTTCAAAAAGAGCCTAAGTGTTAGACAGAACCAAGGCATTGCATGGTCCTCGGACTCAAGCCTATGGGGAAACTAACTACTTCAAAAAGAGCCTAAGTGTTAGACAGAACCAAGGCATTGCATGGTCCTCGGACTCAAGCTTATGAGGAAACTAACTACTTCAAAAAGAGCCTAAGTGTTAGACAGAACCAAGGCATTGCATGATCCTCGGACTCAAGCCTATGGGGAAACTAACTACTTCAAAAAGAGCCTAAGTGTTAGACAGAACCAAGGCATTGCATGGTCCTCGGACTCAAGCCTATGGGGAAACTAACTACTTCAAAAGGTTCTAAGTGTTAGACAGAACCAAGGCATTGCATGGTCCTTAGACTCAAGCCTATGGGGAAACTAACTACTTCAAAAAGAGCCTAAGTGTTAGACAGAACCAAGGCATTGCATGGTCCTCGGACTCAAGCCTATGGGGAAACTAACTACTTCAAAAAGAGCCTAAGTGTTAGACAGAACCAAGGCATTGCATGGTCCTCGGACTCAAGCATATGGGGAAACTAACTACTTCAAGAAGAGCCTAAGTGTTAGACAAAACCAAGGCATTGCATGGTCCTCGGACTCAAGCCTATGGGGAAACTAACTACTTCAAAAGGTTCTAAGTGTTAGACAGAACCAAGGCATTGCATGGTCCTCGGACTCAAGCCTATGGAGAAACTAACTACTTCAAAAAGAGCCTAAGTGTTAGACAGAACCAAGGCATTGCATGGTCCTCGGACTCAAGCCTATGGAGAAACTAACTACTTCAAAAGCGCCTATGTGTTAGAAAGAACGAAGACATTGTATGGTTCTCGGACTCAAGCCTATGGGGAAACTAACTACTTCAAAAAGAGCCTAAGTGTTAGACAGAACCAAGGCATTGCATGGTCCTCGGACTCAAGCCTGTGGGGAAACTATTTACTTCAAAAGAATCTAAGTGTTAGACAGGTCCATGACATTGCATGGTCCTTGGACTCAAGCCTATGTAGAAAACTAACTACTTCGAAAGATTCTAAGTGTTAGAATGTGGGGAGAGGCCAGAGCCCTACCTAGTCCTTGGGACATAAAAGGTCTGCCTATGCATACCTGCCTTCACGTTATTGCAATCGCTGCCGTGACTGGCCGAGGTACAATGGATATTAAGATTATACAAGTAAAACAAAAAAAAAAAAAGGGAAATGGAGAAAATGGATAACGTGCACAAGAAAATACAGCCAGAACAAACAGAAAGTGAAATAGGAATCACATGGCATTAAGTCCTTAGAAATTACATAATAGGAGTCACAGTACATTGTTTAAAAAAAAAAAAAAGAGATAATAAGAAAAAAGATACAAAGACTGAGACAAATGACCAAAAAATAAGGCAGGCAGAGACGCCAAGGAGCCTACTCCTTCCACTTAATTGCCCGCCCCAGTGGGTGGCTGGTCCATGTCAGCTCAGGATCCTCTGAGCTCTGATTGAGCGGAATAGCCTGCAGAGGCACGACGGGAATGGCTGCCCCCTCAGCGGAAGAAATCTGGGTTTCAGAAAAGAACTTCGCAACCTCTTGGGGCGCTTCCTCATTGGGGCCTTCACCTGAGTTAGCCCCCCCAAGAGGATCACTCCCTTAGACAGGCTCACTAGTAGGTCCAGCGACCGAAGCTCCCTCACCCGGGGTAGCACCAGCTTCCTCAACAGCCACCTCAGCCTCAGAGCCATCTAGGGCAGCATCGCGGATGGCAGGGGGGTAGTACACACTCTCCTCCTTCCACAGGTCGGACGAGGCCTCGACCCCAGCTTGTTTGAGAGCCTCCTTCCAAACCTCGAAGGAGTAGCACCTGCACACCTCAGGGACTTGAGCCTTAAAGGTAGCTTCCATCTCGGCCACCCCCGTAGCATAAGTTGCCTCCTCGGCTTCCTCCTTAGAGGCCCAGGCTTCCTCCCTACCTTGGTCAGCCTCAAACTTGGCCCTCACAGCCTCATCCTTGGCCCATTCAGCCACCTTTTTGGCTTTCTCGGCAGCAGCCACCTTCTTCGTCAGATTAGCAAGCAGCTCCTTTGCGATTTTCAGCTACTCCTCTGCCTCACCCAGACGCCTCGTCTGATCTTCGGTCTGCTTCTGGAAACTAGCGAGGCCTGACATGGCGTTGTCCCGAGCCCTGGTTATCGCCTTTAGCTCCTCCCGGGCCGTGGCAAGGTCAGCCTCGGAGTTTTTGAGGGTTCGAGTGGCCTCCAAGCGCTTCTCACGCTCTGCATCCATGGCCTTTCCTTGGTCGTGGGCCGCCTCCTCCAACCTATAGGTGGCCTGGACGGCCTGCCAAACAAAACGGGTACGTAACGAACCGAGCTCAGAAAAAGGGAAGAGAAATTGAAGCCAGAAAAATGACAAGTGTTGAGGGTCTTACTATTCCCAAATATCGCTTGTGGCTATGGAAGACCTCCCTATTCCTCATGGTCCCCAGCTTCGCCATGTCCGCAGGGAGTAACAAGCACTTTTCCAGCGCGTCGGCCACATACGCGCCTTCGCCCTCTCTAAAATCCCTAAGGGAGGAGTCATCCCTCAGAGGCCCCCATGGAGCATTGGGGCAGGAAGCCAGGCCTGAACCTCGGGCTGGGCATCAACCTGTTTATCTTGGCCTTGAGAGCTTATCTTCAACTGTTTCAAGGGCCGCCGAGTATCGCTCCCCTCCTGGGTGGACCCAGATTTGTCCTCAATTGGCCTTTTGCCCTTATCCTTTTTCTGCTTAGGATTAGTGGGCTCATGCCTAGAAGGCAGACTCATCTGAGGTGGAGGAGGAGGAAGCCTGGACTGGGTAGAGGCTGACCTGGCCTGGGCAAGATGAGTCTTAGGAGGAGGAGGAGGAAGCTTTGGCTTAGACTTCCTCGGTTGGCCTTCGATTAGGTCAAGCAGGTTGGATTGGGGCTTCTTCTTGTAACCCATCTCAAGTCGAGGAGAGGACTTGGTCGTTAGGAAGTCTGCTTCGGTCAGGCGAGGGTCACCCAAGTCTCTTGGAGGGTCCTTGGACTGGTGGACTTGTTCAAACATGTCAAACTCGTCCTCGGCGGGGACAAAATCAGCAATTTCCTCTTCTCTCTCTAGGCTTTCTTCTACGGCCTCTGAGAATCTATGAGGGGAAGAGGGGCCTGCTAATGCTACGCCTTCTGATGTGGAGGGCTCCTCGGGAAACTGGAACCCGTCCTCGGTCACAGTTATTTTCCGCAGCCGAGGGTCTTTTGCTCTGATCACATACTTCGGTGCCGTAAATGATTTTTGAACCGGGTGTATCCCAAGATCCTATGAGTGGCCCTAACTTGATTATCGGCTTTGTTCACAAAAATCTCCGCCCTTAGCACTTTCTGCAAGTCCTCCCTGTTGATCAGGTTGAAGTGACGCGTGAAGGCGTGTGGATCTACAGAAAGAAGACGCATTCATGTTAGTAACCAAACGATGCAAAAAAATGAATGAATGAAATGAATGAAGTAAACTAAAATCTGTGAACCCCCTCCTACTCCTACTACCCCACTTGGTGTCTCCCCCGTCATTGGGCAATGAAGGCCATCGTGCCACTCTCCGGACACGATGAGAAAGTCCTTGTTCAGCCCCTTGCTGGACTCGAGGAGGCACTGGATAAGTCGGACCCTGTCGTCCCTTGTCTTCATGTAGTACGACTTACCCTTCAGGCATTGGAGGTTGTAACACCAGTTTACGTCGTGATGGGTCAGCCTTAGCCCCATCTTTTCGTTCAGAGCGTCCACACAACCTAGAATTCTGAAGACGTTGGTGGCACACTAGGTGGGGGCTAGCCGGAAGTACGTCAGGTAGCCCCTCATCACCGGTCCCATTGGGATTCTCATGCCACCTTCAAGGAAGGCAACAATAGGAATCACCACCTCGCCCTCCTGCCTCTGAAGGTGCCACTCCCCTTCCTCACAATACCTCAAGCCCACGTTGCTGGGTATCTTATAGTCGGCGATGAATTTCTCCATCACCTCCTCAGTATAGACATACTTCTTAAACCTACCCATCCCAAGTGATGCCTAAGAGAGCTAAGAAAGAGCAAATGGAAGAGAAGAAGGAATAGAGAAGAAGAGAGCTCGGAGAGAGATAGAGTGACTTACAGAAATGAGGAGAAGCTCCTCGGACAGGCTTTTTATGCTGGAGATGTAGGTGGAAATTTGGCTAGACTCAAGATGTATGCGCAAGAGCTCTTGGTTGCGAGTAAACAGAGGGAACGGCAGTTCGAGTGGGTATTTATACCCCAAATCGAGGAGTCGTGCGGGTTTTCCCGCCCATAAATGTTAGGCGAATCCTCACCGTTGGATTGTTATCTTCCCGTTGAACGTGGGGAGCACAGAGCCGTCAGAATTTAATGGAGGACGCGTTGCGCGCACCGAGGCGTCAGTAACGCGTCTTGGGCAGATGAAAAGACTCCAGCACTGACGTGGGACAGGACTCGATGGGACACATCGCAGGCCCGAGGACGTCAAAATCCTCCTCTCCGCCCGAGGATGTGGACAGCAAGATTTTGAAGGGCTATTGTGGGGCCAGCAAGTCAGACAACCCAGCCCACTTCGTTCCAGGACCGAAGGCCAGAGCCGAGGAGGCGTCCAAGGTCCGAGGATGAAAGTAAGAAGCCCAGGAGCCCAATAAGCCACGCCAAGGATGACTCTGTCCTCGGACATCCGACACCATAAAGTAAACAGGCAACATACCATCAAGAGAGCCTTCCTGACTATTCAAAGAGCAGAGAGCAAGTACCACGCGCCAGCAATGGAAGCATGGTGGAGGAGCAAGTTCAGGACGAACTGTCACCTCCACATTAAATGCCCTAAACTACCGTCCTGGCCGCATTAATGAGGAGAGGACTCCACAACAGTGCCACCTTGGTTGCCACAACCCACAAAGGGAATGGGAAGGCGGCTGATGGGACAGACACTCAAGTAATGGCCTGATTGCTCAACAAATGTAGGGCTAGGATCGATTGGGGGAGGGGTATATAATGTAAAGAACCCCTCCTGAAGAAGGGGAAAAGGAAAGAGTATTGGAGCAACCTGTATTCTCTGAGAAAACCTTGTAATTAATCTTCAAGGAAATTATAAGAGCTCCAAGCCCTGGAGAACAAGTCTGAGGAGCATTACTACGCATCCCAATTCATGCTTAGGTTACCTAACCCACATGCTACCATGCATGGTCGTTGCATTTCTCACTAAGGCCTAGTTCTTGAGCCCATTCTCTATAAATTCATTGCGGGGCAAGCTGGGCTTGGGTCCACTCTCTCAACCCGTCGAAACGCTCAAACCCGGTCCTTACAAGAACAATAAGAGATAGTAAATGTTAATGACAAATAATGATGAAGAAAATTTTAATTAAGAAATAAATTTGCAAAATTATAAATATGATGATAACATTGACTTAGATGGGGTTGATTAGGCAATTTGCTGAATATGATGAAAATAAATTATTATTTTTAGGTCATTTGTAATATATTATCAATTTCAAATTTAATTAATTTGAATGTGTATGTTATATGCACATGCCAGTTTGATTTATTTAGTTAACTTGTTAAATATTATTACATAAGTGATGAATAAATTAGTCATTAGTTGAATATATTTAAAATTTATAATAAATATACCCTTTATATATGTATATTTATAATTTTTTATAAATCTTATTTAGTGTTTGTGTATCTTACGATACACGATACGATACGATACACAATACGGAAAAATTAAAAATCGATTCACGATATGATTCATGTTTTGACAGCTATGGTTTGTGCGTAAGCCGGACCAAGGTGAGTTGCAATTGGACTGGTCTTGACTCTCCTACCTAGAAAATTTGGGTCATAGTGTAGCAGAAGGCAGCCTAGCCCAAAGGTGCAAAAAGGCCCACCACACTCCTAAAAGAGGCCTTGGCTGGATACTAAAAATAAACCCTTTTCCCCCCTTCACCAAACTACACCCTCTGTAAGTCCCTTGATCGTGGGCCCACTTCCCTTGCATTGGCTAGGTATAGGTTGGTGGTGCTCCAGCCATAGCGTGGTTTTCTTATTACTTCATGCTTTTATTTTTGCCGCTACTGCTTAGCTTTGTCTCGTCCAGCTTCTTTATTAAGTTTGAATCTCCTTCACCCATACTTGTTCCTTATGAAGAACGATATGGGCTTATTGGGCTTGCCCCATTTTGCTTCTTCTTGTGCCAATGGGCTTTTCAACTTTCTAATGCTTGTTGTTGATTTCTGCCAGGCTGGCCCATTGGAAAGTTCCTTTCCCTTTCTTTCTTTGGGCCCATTCAGGGCCCATTCCCTTTTTTTTCTTAAAGGGGTCCATCCTTTAGTGGTAGGCCCTTCCATATGGCCCATGGGCCAACGTGTTCCATTTCCCATTCTTCATGGGTATCCTTTCTCTTTAGGCTTTTATAGCCCATTGTTCTTGCCATTACTTTCTAATCTGTTCTTTCTTTCCTTTTTGCTTGTTATTGGGCTTTTTTTGGTGTTGGACTTCTCTTATCAAAAATGGGTATCAACAACATGCATGTTAAGAACTTAAGAACATACAATTCAATAGATGTATTTTTAAATTATGTAGCTATGTTAATTTTTTTAGTGGTAGTTTGTAGCCATTGCATACATGCTTTGCCCCAACTAACATTATGGTGTTTTATACATCGTAAATAACACACTTTTACTCTTTTTTAAGCTACCTCTAAATCAAAATCAACAAAAGTACTCTTAAGAAAGAGGCACACTAAGATGAAGCTAGATAATCTTCAAGTTCTAAAACTCATTTAAAACTTTAAGAAACCAAAGATTAGGCCTTAAAAAAAAAGTTACGTCCACAATATTTTCACAATACTTTCATAACAAATCTTATGTGGCAGGTTGTTACTAACTGTTATTCGTGGGAAAGAAAATAATTTCAGTGGTGAATTCAAATTAAAAACCCATAACAACCTGCCACCTAAGTTTTGTTGTGAAAGTGTTGTGAAAAGCTTGTGGACGTAACAGTTCTCTAAAATCTACACATCCACTATATGTCTGCTTGATATTGTTTTCAATTTTATAAATAGTTTGGGAAATGTCAACTTACTTGTTTATCTTTTATACCTAATTTAAAAAAAAAAAAAGATGTAAAAGGGCTATGAATGTATTAGTTAAGAATTATTATTTTTGAATATAACACTTGAACAAAAATATCATAACAATAAACATAAACATGAAAATAAATATTTTTGTTTAATTTTATCCCACAAAATATATGTTATTATTTATTCAACTAAAAGTATAGGAAAATATAGAAATTTAAATGTCAGCATTTGAATTTTTAAGGCTTTTCATACCCCTTTCTTCTTTGTTTTAAACATACAAATAATTTATTTTCTAGTTATACGAAAGAAGCTAAGATTAAGAGTTTCTAAGCTCTAAAGAAGTTTCAGCATCTAAAGATAATCCGACCTTATTTTTTATATATTATATGTAATTTTTTACTCTCACCTATAGGCGCATTTGAAGTAAAAAAGAATCAATGATATTTCCCAATTCTTCTAAAGAAGTTGACTTAAAAGAGATGAGCTTCTAGTGGCAACCATAGTTTAAATTGGTCAAAATCTTGTCAGCAACAAACTCATATCTTATGTGGCTTCTAAATTAGTGAACCACTTTGCGACATTATCAGAATCACACTTACATGTTCATTATGTATTTTAATAATGCATGGGTATGAATAAAGAGAAAATCATTTCAATATTATTGACGATCATACATGTAGGTTTGTTAGCTATGATATATTCACTTAATACTCTGTCGATTCCAGTTTACCACCTTTTAGTTTTTGATATTCTTCTAATTTGGTGAACTATCTTGTTCTGAAAGGTCTGAACCTTTTTTTTTTTTTTTTATTTTTAATTTAGTTCTTGAATTAAAAAAATATTTCCAAAGGACACAGCTAAACAAAAAAGTGGTGGAATGAGTACATGCCATGCAGTTGCAATAACAAAAAAGTGCCAAAGTGTATAATGTTATATTGTAATTTTTTAAAAAATATTATCACATTTCACAATGTAATTTAATTCCAATAAAATGATTATAAATTATATTTATTTTGCTTTGTTATTTTTTATTGTCATGCCTTGCATGTAATCATGGATATCATCTAACTAATAAATGCCAACTTACTTGTTTATTTTTTTTATACACAATTTAAAAGATCTAGAATAGTTACAAATATATTAATTAAGAATTATTATTTTTGAATATAAAAATTAAACAAAAACATCATAAAAATAAACATAAACATGAATATAAATTTTTTTATTTGAATAGACAAACACAAGTTATTCTTTATTCAAATAGAAGCATTGGAAAATATGAAAATTTACAATGTCAGCATTTGAATTTTATTAGGCTATTTAGACCTGGCCCGTTCTCTTTTGTTTTTAACACACAATAAATTTCTGACTATTTATGTTAGAGAAGCTTAAGTTTCGGGTTTTTAAGCTTTAAAGTCTAAACAAGTTTCAATATCAAAAGATAATTTGACCTTGTTTTTGTGTGACATTTATCTAATTAGTAATTTCATTTATTACTTTTTGAAAGCATATTAAAGTCACAACTCAATATGTTAATGCAGTTTTTACAAAAGAAGACATTTGAATTTAGAATAAAAATTTTAATCAATTAAATATCTAAATAATAATCAGATACAATAATGCCACACAAAAATACACATTTTTATACCTATGTACTATGAAATTTGAAAAAAAATAAAATAAAAATATCAAGTAGTATTTATCTCTTATCACTTGCTCATTAATCCCATGGACTCAATGAACACTCCACTGGTAATGTGAGGTACCTTTAATTTCATAATCCTTGCAATAATCATAAAAAACAGAGTTTCTCTGCACCCAAGCATAATCCATTTTTTGAAAATCAGTCAGATGCCAAGTAGAATTTTGATCTCACCAATTTTGGGTTGTGTTTAAAACACATACAGAGTATGGATCTTCCCATTCAACACTAACGTCCTTGTAAGAAGACACAAATGGTAGCCCACCTCCTGTGGCGCAATCATTGACATTCTGTATATGCTAGAAAACAAGTATATGGGCTTTAATTACGTTAGGGAAAAAATTATTTGCTTCCCATTTTTCTTGAACACCCTTATGGGAATACTGAAAGTTTGTAGACTTAATTACTAGGAACTATTTTAGACCCTCAACTTTTAATTGCGGCTTAATTAATTTTAAGCAAAATACAATTAAAATAGAATGTGCAAAGCAATAATATAAGGGGTAGTAGGGAAAAGATGATGTAAACCCTAGATAACACTTGATGTGTTATCAATGAGGAAAACCGAAAAACTTGCGTAAAAACCTCTTTGTGGCTCTCAAAGCCAGAAATGTTCTACTAGTAAATAAGTTAGAGTACAAGAATACAAAAAGACCCTCCAAGTCTAAGCTACCAAATGTACTTAAGCCTTCTAAACTCCATCTACCAATGGACTTCACGAAGTCTTATTTTCATTAGCTTTTCGGATCTCGCAATACTGACTAGTTGCGTCAACACGTCTTACCGGTTGAATATGTGGTCAAGCTCTAATGCTTCCCAATGGTCCAAGACACTTATTACACTTAAAATAAGTGTGGGTTGTGTTTGGATAGATCTCCTCTCATGAATATTGAATTTGGAGATGGAAGAGAGGTGGAGAAACTAAGGCGTTTGACTCACACAATGAAAAACACAATTCTCACATTCTCAAGGGATTTTTCTATGGTTTACTATATGATTCTCAACTTACAATTTCTTATGAAATGAGAGTATATGAAAGCTTAAATAGTGTAAAACACTATAACTTGTTTAGACCTCCAAATTAAAATACTATAACTTGTTTTACCCTAGTTAACAATGTGTGGAATAAGAGTAAGTGTAACGCAATGAAACCGGAACAACTCTCTAAGGCATAAACAAATACAATAAACAATAAAATTAAAACTTAAAGAGTCAAGATAACACTGAGACGTGTTATCGAAGAGGAAATCGAAATAATTGGCGAAAAACTTTTCCGTGGCTCTCTAAGCCAAATCGATCCACTTGTGAATAAAGTTGGAGTACATGGATATCAAAAGACCCTCTAAGCCTAGTCTACCCAATGTACTTAAACCCTCCAAATTCCAGCTACAAACGGACTTCACTGAGCCATGTCTTCACTAGTTATCCGGATCCCACAATTAGCTCTAAATTGCATTTGCCAATTGATAGCTCCTTCCAATGCTTCTCACATGCACCAAAACTTCTCTTAATACTTAGATTAGGTGAGGTAAGTGTTTGGACTAAGAACTTCTCAAGAATTTGTAATTGGAGAGGTAGGAGTAGAGGAAAATTAAGAGAAATTGTGTAGATGATTGTGGGTTTACAATCTCTAACTTTTAATTTTATTGCTAGGGTTTTCTCTCTAAAATCTTCTTACAATTTCGTGGGTAATGTGGGCTTATAGTGTTGGTAAAAAAATGAGCAAAACACACATTAAAAAGTTCCAGGCAGAGAGTTTCGTGGGTCACTTGCGACTTGGCTCGAGTTGTGAAGTGACTCGTGAAATACAGCTTGGCAAAAGATTGTTTAGATTCCAGCATGTGCTTCTCACATGGCCTTTCGCAGTTTGTCCACTTGCGAGCCAATCGTGAGTTATAGTCGCGAACTTCATTGTCTTCACAATTCTTCACCAAACTCTCATACTCAACTCTTACATTAAATACCACAAACATACAGGGAAACAATTGAACAAAATACAATCAAATTTGACACAGAATAAAAGCCAACATAAAACATAGTTGTAAATCATAATTTTATAGTATATATAGTGTAGGAATAAAGGAGGAAGGCTGCATCCAAAATATTAGTTGGCAATGCAACTTGCGGGTTGGCCTACCTGCGAGCTACTTGCGAGTCAGCATAGCTATAACTGGCTTATAAAATTCCTTACATGCTCCTCACATGACAACTCACAGGTGCTGCAGTCTTGAGCTACTTGCGAGTTAGTCTTGAGTTCCTCTAAATGTGCAATTCTTTACCAACTCCAGACTAAAACTCATATACATTAAATCCCACAAAATAAATAGAACTAGATTATGAATTCCAAGCAAATAGACATGGAATAAAGCCAACAAAAACAACGAGAAAAATCACAACTTAACAAATACTATCCATGAAAAACTAGTTTGCATATTTGGATGGAAATTCAAGTTAGTGACTGTCAGTAAGTTCTTCCAAAGCCCATGTTAGACTTATCCTTGTGTGTACTTCTATGTTGATGAGTTGTGTTGCTGAGAGTTGTTACACATGGATAAGAGCATGATTTTTCATGGTCTTATGGCCCATGCCGCAAAAATAAGGCCAACGACCTAAAGGTATGTTGCCTCTTAGGTGAGGTACTAGTTTTTGGGTTTGAGCATCCTACATACAAAAACAAAAACAAAAACCAAAACAAAACAAAACTTAACTTTGGTGCATACCTTAAGTATCTCAAATATGGGTCACACTAAACTGGAGGTCCTAGAGAATATTTCTTCGATGACTTACTGCAGTTCACATTCTATATGGTGGGATCAAGCTATTTGTCTCCAATATTGAATTTACAGATGCAAAATTTTCCACATTTCTGTATTTACTTGTCTGACTGCTGCTTCATATTTGATCACATACTTGATTTGTTTAATAAAAAAAGTTTTTAAGTTAGGTAACCAAATAAGCAACTCAAGTAAATTAAAAAAAAATAAAAGAATCTTGTTCGGAAACGTCACCGTCACCTACAGTAAAGAAGTAAATGATTGATAGTCTTCTCACTTGTTTTTTTTATGGTAGTCTCCTCACATGTTTTACCCATACCAGTCTACCATAATAATATATTGTTTCCTTAAATTTTCTCCGGCTAAAATTCGATTCTCTTGGACTCTAAAAATAAAAAAAATAAAAAAATTCAATTCTCTTTAAAAATGACATTCTAGTTGAGACCTTATGATAGTGCAATCACTTTTGTAACTTCTTATTGTGGTTGCCATGCTGGGGATAACTTTAATAGATCTCCATTCTGTTTAAAAAAACATGTTATCGTACATTTTAATTAAAAGAAAAACTTGGTGGTGTAAACATCCTTACAAGTAAGAAAAGAAACATGTTAACAACACTGCCGCGAGTTTTCCCATGACAATTAAGCACAAATAAGCTTCTTAAATAAATTCAAGAAAAAGAATCTTATTTGGAAATTGTCATAAACAGTAAAGAAGAAAATGATAGATAGCATTTGTTTTGTATATGGGTAAGACTTCAGTACAGTACTTAGGTGTTGTTCCTTAGATTTATTTCTTAAGATTTTGCCATGTGGATTTTTCCTCATAAGAGGGAAGTGTATTTTTTAGTTAAATAGTTATATGACTGAATCTTAAGATAGGAACTTAAGAAACAGCACCTAAGGTACAATACCTAAGTTTTGTCCTTTGTACATGCACTATTATTAGTCTATCATAATGATATATGTTTTCTTAAAAAATTTTATGGTTAAATTTTCTTTAAAAGTGTATTCCATATAAAAAATGTCACTTTAGTTGAGATTTACATCGTGCAAAAATTTGTCTATTTTAGGATAAGAATATATATATATTCTATTTTACATACTCATTTTTCATATCACTCTATATCAGATTATTTATTTTACATTATATTTCATTAAAATATCAATTTTTCATAATTTTTTAATTGTTTTTTTCTTTACACACAACAACTACCATCACATCTCTTCTTTTATTTTCGAGATACATAAAAAAATAAATAAATAAATAAAAAACTAAATACAAAATGAATTGTATCAGTATAAATTTACATAGTTACTATAGTAAACTTGTAGATGTATACAATTATACACCGACTAATATGCGTTATTTCTAGGCATAGTTGTGTAAATTTTATACAATTTTCGATTATAACACTCATTGATACTAGTGGTCTTAGGCTTTCAAACACTTTTTTGAGAAAGATGCTGAATTTCACTAAAGTATCATTGCAAATATCTCGTTGATTTTGTTCTCTGTGATTTTAATTGGGTTTATTCAGAAGCAAATTCTCTATCTCATGATTTTTTTTAAAGAAGACTCTGTCATGAACTTCGACGATGGGTTATAAAAACTTTCTTTCTTTTTGGCCCATGGTTTTTTTTTCCCCCCCAATAATTAAACCAAACCATGGGCTACATTTAATGGTTTGTTCATTACCGACTCTCACAGTCACAGACACACACAAAAACCCTAGAACTCCCATCCCCAATCTCTGGAAATGCCTCCAAAGAAAGCATTGAAGAGAAAGGAACCTTCTCCTTCTTCTTCTTCGGAAAAGCAACCAAAGAGAGCACGGAATGAAAAGGAGACCCCTCTGTACTGGCTGGAACTCCCAAGGGACTTGACGGCCTCGATTCTCCAGAGGCTTGGCGCAATCGAGATCTTAGAGACCACGCAGAAGGTGTGCATGTCGTGGCGCAATCTTTGCAAAGACCCCATGCCACCGTGTGGCACGCTGTCGATATGCGCAATAGCTGCAACTGTATCTGTGAGCTCCATCGCTTGCCCTACGACCTCAAAAACTCGAACCCAAGACTTGAGTCTTGTTGGCCCAAGTCCCTTATCACTAGGCCATTTGCCGTGTTGGAAACCAATTCATGTTCTTCTCCACAATATTCACAAGTTGAGCTTGAAAATTGAAAGTATCTTCCTCTTGAAAAGGTTGCATTTTTTAGTCGGTAATAAAGTCTACAAACTTTCCACATGAAGATTTTGATTCAATTAATCAAATTCTCATAAAGCCCATGGGCTTTTTATATTTTATATTTTATTTTTGTAATGCACGTGGAGCCATGGACTATGATTGTGATTTGCTACCGACTACTTATTTTGGGAATTAAAAAAATGACGCTATATTTATTTATTTTTTTAAAATAAATATAATTTATATATCCATCCATTTTCTTTAATTCTCAAATCTTAATTCTCCCAAGAATCAATTCGCCAAATGCCTCGGCAGAGAGCTCGAAGAAAAAGGAGTATCGGGACTGGCTGGAACTCCCAAAATGATGTGACAGCTTCGATTCTCCAGAGACTTGGAGCAATTGAGATCTTATAGAACGCACGGAAGGTGTGCATGCAGTGGCGCAATCTCTGCAAAGATCCTTCCATGTGGCATGCAATCGATATGTAAAATGTTGGTGATCGCCATCACATGCCCTACAAGATAATTTTTTTCACGCCATCGATTGCAATTGCTTCCATTCACAAGATATCAACATCGAGTACTTCGGCACCGATGAGCTCCACGTGACTTACATGAAGTTACACCACCCAGAGGTACTTTTTTTTTTAACCCTCCATTGGTGATATATCTGTTTTTTTCACTCTCTATTGCTTGTATTATGTTTTTTTGTATCTTAATAATCTATTCTATACTATTAATATTAACTGGTCACAAATTTGTGCGATGCATGAGATAATTCAATAATAATCATCAATCATGTATATTTAATTTGCTTGAAGCTACATTAATGATCGGTTTGCCAAAAAAAGTACAATGATCATCATATATAATTCTGAGTGTAACTTTGCTTTAATAATAAATAAAAAGAAAAAGAAAAAAAATTCCAAAGCCAAAGTAATTCTTCAAGCACCTTGATGGTTTGAGGGGGAAAAACTTAAATGCCATGAACATAATGTATATTGCTTTTGGATTAGATTAAATGCCATGAACACCACAATTGAGAAACAACAACAACAATAGAGATACTCTATAATGTGCCCCATCAAGATTGATAGGAAAATCATACATTCTTATCCACTTCAATCAGTTTCTCTAACAACATAAATTATTCAATAGACTATGGATGTTATATATAAGTAACAACAACATCAAAATAGAAACTTGGGTGCTTCTTTTCACTTTTTTACCAGTATGTGTGTGTACACAATGTTATTCACCTTTCAAGCATATGTAAAAATATCAACCATTTGAATGATAAAAAGTAAGCCATTGCATTTCCTAACAAAGTTATTAGTTGCTAATCCGTACGATGCACGAGATAGTTAAATAAAAATTAAGAGTATTTATTTTACTTAAATGTCTATGACTTGAATTTAAAAAATGTATAACTTGAAAATGAATGAAAATAAGTAGTTTTTGTTCAATATAATGGTTTAGAAAAATTCTTTTTCATTCATATCATTAGTTCCACATAACACATCATGATGTCGTGGGCTATTCTATGGTAATGATTTCACACAATACTCAACTGCAATTAAATTTACTATCCACCACCAACTAATTTATGTTATCTTGATAGTAGATTTACAAATTGCATTCTCATACATTCCATCAATTAGAAGGTAACTAAAGTAATGATTGTATGTAATATTTAATTTTATTCTTTTACAATATAAAATTATTAAAATAATTAAAATAAAATCGGATGTTTTGGAAATTTTTTGAAATAGAATTTTAAATTTCTTAAAACTTAGTTAATAGAGTTTCTATTTTACCTAAAAGTGAACTATCGAGTTACAACACGTTTAACTCTCTATCTTTTTCTATTTATTTATTTATTATTATTAAGGATAACATCATGTATGGTCTATTTGAATTCCATGGATTTGGATTTGGTCCCAAATCCAATTAGAATTTGATAAGCTTAAATCCATGGATTTCAAATACCCACACACACGGTGGAATTTGAAATCTCTCACGCACTGTGCTCTATTTCTCTCTCGGATAGCTTATCTCTGTGTCTCTCTTCCTAGCTGCAACTGCCTAGCTCTTCTTCCATCTCTTTTGGCAACTTCAGGTTTGTTTCTCTTAACTCTTATCTTCCTTTTTAACCTCTCTAATTCTCTCTTTCTACTAAATCTAAATCCACAAAGGCTTTGGGTTTTTCTAGTGGGTTTTATTTGATTTTTTTTTTTTTTGTGGGTTTGTTTGGGTTTTGTTTGATTTGTTTGTGCATCTTGTTTCATGGCATTTTCAATGATTTGTTTTGGGTTTATCTTTATTTTCTATTTGTATTTTCGATTGTGAGTTTGTAATGCAAATTATGTGTTTGATTAAATGCTTCTAAGAATTATCTATGAGTTGTATAGGTAGTACTTTTACTCTGTTCATGTCCAAAGGGTAGTAGCTACTGGGTTCACACGACTCTGTTGGATGCTCATATTTGGTATTAGTTTAAAACCATGTGTAGACGACTAAATTTCTAGTTTGAAATAAATCGAACAAGTAAAATAGTTTTACAAATGCGAGTTTGTATTGATAATTGTGTGGTATAATTCTCTGTGATTACAAAAGAGTGATCCTCTGATTCGATCTCCTTGCAAGACTTATTGATTTGGATTTGTGGTAATGTGATTGTGACTTGAACACAAAATATCCTTCAATTTGGTTGAGGGATGGATTGAAGATTGCTGAAACGGAATTACAATGAATCTCTGGCTATGAGCTTGTTAGAAATCCTTTGTTCTTCACGTTCTTCGTGTTCTTCATGTGTTCTTCGTCTTTGAAGGTTTATGGTGGAAGTTATTCGGGGCTTTAGGAGCTTGAATCTGTAGAGCTTCGTTGATTTGTGATTTGTTGATGTTTTCGGACACTTTAGGCTTGATTCCCACAAACTTTTGGATCTAGGCAGCTGATTTGGATGATTTCTCTTCGAATGTTCTTCGTATTTGAAGTTGAAGTTCTTGAAGTTCTTGGAGGCTTTAGAGCTTGGTTCCAGCAGAGCTTCTGTACTTCTGATGCTTCTGAATCTTCTCTGATGCTGCCTGTGTTTCAGATGGCTTGATGTCCTCCTAAATGTCTCAGGAAGGCTTCTATTTATAGGAGTTTTGGAGTGGATGAACGACACGTGGCGGAGTCTGATTGGTGACACATGTCACAGTCTGATTGGTCTGCTTATGTCATCGCTTACACGTGTGAGGTTGCTTAGGTCATCGCTTACACGTGCGAGGCTGCTTATGTCATCGCTTGCATGAGCTGATGCATGATTGGTTCTTGCATGACATTTGACAAATTTCTGTTGGCTTCTGAATAGTGATAGTAAAACCTAGCAGCAGTATGTGGCACTTTGTAATTGGCTGTATTTTGTGGACTTGATAGTGTGACATGTCAGCTTGTGATAGCTTGGGAATTTTCCCTCTCTACACCATGTTATCATTCTTATCATTCCTGTTGCTGGTAGGCATCACAAATAGAAAGCGGGTTTTTAAAGCAACTAAATTACTACCCTCTTCTTCTGCAAGATAACCTTATGAACAAGTAGGACTTCAATTGCTGTAAGCTAAAATTTTGTTTTCCCACAAAGAACAGGAATATAGATGCAAAAATTGTGAGGTCAACTACTGTGAAACAAAATTACATACTCTCTTGTCAGAATTTATATGATGCAATTCAAAATCATTGGCTGAAATGGCTTTGGTTTGCAAGAAAATTTGCATGCTACCTTCCACATCAGTGCCTTAATACTTTTCTTTTTACCTCAAACTGTAATCTAGTCCTACAATTTCCTTTTCTCTCTTTTTTTTTCATTTTTTTTTTTGTGCGTTTTGTTTCATAGTATTTTAAATGATTTGTTTTAGGTTTGTATTTATTTTATATTTCGTTTGTGGGTTTGTAATGCAAATTACATATTTGATTAAATACTTCTATGAACTGTCTATGAGCTGTGTAGGCAGTACTTTTACTCTATTACGTCCAAAGGTTAGTGGCTGGAGCTATTGGGTTCACACGGCTTTGTTGGATGTTCATATTTGGTAGTAGTTTAAAACCATGTTCATATTCTTAGCTTGTGTGAATTTCTTGTCTGTTATAGTTTTCAAATTTGTGATGTGTTACAGAGGTTCCTTGTGGAAGTGCAATTGAAAAGTTCAAATCTTTTTCCATCAATGCAATTTTAGATATGGGCTACTAACACGCGTTTGAATTTTAATGAGACTAGTCAGTGAAAAAGGATTTGTGAATATTACACTAGAATTAGCAATTCACTAAAATCTCAAATAGTTTGGTAGTCTAGATTCTAGACTAAAATAATTGTTAAGAACTTTAGAATAATTTTTTAGTTTGAGATTTTGAATGTTGTGAAAAAACCCATGCATTTTGGTTCTCTCTCTAGGTTAATATAAAACATTTTAGTTGTCAATAGTTGGCAAGAGATTTCATCTTGACAATTGTATTATCAATGGCTTTTTCATTACCTCATGTACTTATTAATTGGATTATGAATGGCTTTTTCATTACCTCATGTATTTATTAAAATTGTTACTAAAATTAAAATGTAGAAAGATTAAGAAAAATAATAATTAAAAATATATTTTATTGATCTTAAATCCAAATCCAAATCCAAATTTAGGTATCCAAACAATGAAATTTTAAATGATGAATTTCAAATCCTTCATTGTTTAAAAAGACCCAAACAAGGAATTTTAAAATCAATGAATTTCAAATCAATGGATTTCTAATTCAAATCCAAATCCAAATCCAAATGTTGCCATCCAAATGTTTTAAACCGGATTTATTATATATTATTTAACATGAGTACAACTACAAAATTGCCTAACTTTTGTAATTGTAGACTGGGGTTATAAACAGCGGACACTAGACACACACAACCAATGTAGGATAAGCATTTTTTTTTTTTTTTTTTTTTTTTAGTAAAGAGTAATATTTATTAGAACACACACAAAAATAGTAATATTAGTATTTTAAACCAGGATTATATTATCTTTGTATATTCTCCGTGCTTGCAAAATTTCAAGATGATCAACAATAAAATGTACTTTTAGTGACGAAAAAATTCATCACTAAAAGTCCAATTTTTGTCGCTAAGAACCTTTAGTGACGAAATTGGACTTTTAGTGAGGAAACTCATTTCGTCACTGAAACTCCATCGCTAAAAGTCCTAGCAATGAAAAATTTCATCACTAAAAGTCCGATTTGATTTAAAAAAAAACTTTTAGTGACGAAAACGTTTCGTCGCTAAATGTTTTCCTCGCTAAAAACACTATTCAGTGACGAAAATATTTCGTCACTAAAAGCACTTTAGTTTATTAAATCATATTTAGTGACAAATAATTTCTTCACTAAAACTATTTTCAACTATATATAATGATGAAAAAGTTCGTCACTAAAACTATTTTTAAGAAAATCCAAGCACATATAGCGGCGAAAAATTTTGTCACTAAAACCATTTCTTACAAAATTTTGTTACATTTAGCGACGAAATATTTCGTCACTGAAACAATTTTTTTTTGCTATATTTGTGACGAAAAAATTCGTCGCTAAAACTTATTTTCTGTTTTTATTTTTTTTATGGCTTTGATATTAACCTGTAACCTATCATTATATTATTAAAACCTCACATTTGAATAATACATTTATTTCAACAACACATTTATAAAAAAAGATTCATACATTCCACAAGTAAAAAATAAAACAAGTATCCAATTTAAACTCCTTCCATACAATAATTGTTTGCAACATATACAATAACTCAAGATGTTTTATAACAATACAAAAAGTGTAGCATAATATAATTAGAACTAACAGAAGATGTCCTTATATGTCTTTAAGTAATGCCAAAAGTAAATCTCCTAAAAGCCACCAATAAGAAATTTGCATAAATATAAAAACAATACTGCATTAAAATCGTAAAGTAAAAATATTAACTATGTTATAAGAAACATTTCTAACAATGCATTAAGAGTAGTCACACCATGTAGTGTGGGTCAATTGTTAAAATAAAGTACTAACTAAAAAGTGTTTTAACTTGAAGTTGAACCAACCCCATAGGTAAGAACATCATCATAACCTTTGCTTCTCAAAAAGTTAAGAATATTCTTTTAGACTTTTTCTTGCTTAGCTCGTGCCTCTTAGTCCCTAGCTCGCTCCTCTTGGTCCCTAGCTCTTGCCTCTTTGAGTTCAATTATCTCATTTTCTAGCCGTTGGATATACTCCACCGAGGCTTTTGGACTTCTTCTTGCTTAGCTCGTGCCTCTTAGTCCCTAGCTCGCTCCTCTTGGTCCCTAGCTCTTGCCTCTTTGAGCTCAATTATCTCATTTTCTAGCCGTTGGATATACTCCACCGAGGAATTAGATGAGGCAGTGGTTACTAGAGTAGAGGAAGGTCTCATGCCAAGTCCTTTTACAATACCAAACTTCTTCTTAAAAACCAAGTTTGAGACCTCCTCTTGTGTAAGGGGAATTGCATTAGGATCTTGACAATGATCCTCTTGCACTTTGAGAATATTTTCCTATCATTTGAAAGAGAGAAGGAAACAAACAATTACAACATTAATACTATATATATTATAACTTTACAAACATGATAGGGATGAAATGATAGAGATAGAATGATACGCATATATATGTCGCTTCATCCTCATGGTGTATCCACATATTTGTATTTGGATTGAAATGAACATCTTTGAAGATTTTTGCCAATTCAGGAACTTGACCGTCATTATTATTTGTTTGATTAATTAACATTCAAGTGTTAGATAGATATACTTAATTAATCACAACATGTAATATACTAAGGTTTAAGAAAATGAAAAAACACGCACCTTCTCATCAACCCTAACAGCAAGTGTCTTGGCAAAAACAATTAACATTTTTACCTCCAACTTTCCGAATGAAAATTTGAAAAAACCATGTTGATTTTACCTTGGCATAATTCAGCGGAAATCCAACCCAAAGAAAAGCTAAAACTGTAATACCTGCTAGAGATGTTACTAGAATCAATTGATTGCTTGGTTCCATCACTAGGAAAAAGGCAAAGGCAAATGACACCATCATGGCAGCAATGGAGGTGAATAATAAAACGAGTCCAAAAATCATTTTTTTTGGCAAAGACTCTAAAAATTCTTTTTGCCAATACCTTGTGGACAAAATCCCCAAAAATATAAGGGTTGATGTGCATGAGGAAAAAAATGATGCTGAATCAGATATTGAAAACATTAAAAGTAATGGTCTTTCCAAAAATACTGGTTGGCCCTGACTATTGATTCCTCCAAGAATTTCAAAGATGGATTAAAACATTAGTGTTGCTATCAACGTAAACCATCAATGTAACTATTACCGTACATAAACTTGCCAAGTTCTTGTACCATTCTTCAGCTTTCAAAGAGAGGTTGTGGTGAGTCTTCAAAAATAATTGATGAAGAGTTAAATCCTCATCATTAAGAACAAAGTTTCTCTTCAAACTGATTTCGAGAGAAACTCTTCAAACTTCTCGTATATTTCTTTTTAGATGCGAATTTTGAAAATCTAACCGTTGAATTTCATATTCCTTACGTTTTTAACATGCATATCAAATTTCGCTTAAATCAGATATTATTTACTATTTGATTAATTAACTTATTTTTTATATACAACTTTAGATTACAAAAACTTAAAATTATAATATTTATTTGATGACATAGCAATTGATTTTTTATTTTCTTGAAATTTTGTAAGCATTAAGTATGTAATAAGAAAGTGCAATCTAACAGTTAGATTTTCAAAATTTACACTCAATATAAATATATATGATGAGTTTGTAGAATTTCTTTCTAAACTAGTTTGAAGAAAAACTTTGTTCTATCATTAAATTCATTTGTAAATTTTTGTGGTACAATTTTTTTTTTTCCTGCATTTGTTAAGTAAAATATTAGAAATAAAAAATTAATAATAAAAATAAAAAATTAAATATTAAAAAATTAGACACAGTAGATATTAACGTTTACACTTAATAGATATTTTCTTTTTTAATGAATCAAAACTTTTACTAGCAAACAAACCAAAATATAAAAACATAGCCTTCTCAGGCAGAAACGCCAAAACGAAACTCAGACAACTATAAAATCCACCTCAGTCTTTTACTATAACAAATCAAAGTCCAAAGAGAGGATTAAAGGAATAAAAATCGAAGAATAGATGAATTGGTCCAAGAATAAAATTTTATTTTAATTCTTTTGTCAAAAATGAAGAAGTTAGTTTTCTAAAACTTTTTCTCTTTTGTCAAAATCTCTCTCTCACCCAAAAATGTTTTTCACCAAACTTTCTTTCCTCAAAAGTTAATGTTTTCCAAAAAAAAATTACTAATCAATAGCCATTGATCCTTTTGTTTTATTTTATTTTTTACTTAAGCTTATATTTCACCTTCTCATTTTCTCTTAAAACAAGACTTATGTTTTTTTTTTTTTTGGTTGAATCAAACAAGAGTTATCTAAAGATACTAAACTAATACATACTGATATATTAAAAACTTATCAATGAAGATATTATATACATTCAGTTAATATACTAACAAATACTTTTATATGATTCTGAATAAAAACAACAACCTTTGTTTAAAACTTAAAAGAAAACTAAATGTTAATATATAGGATGCAATATTTGTTGTAACATGCAAGCATAGAAGTTAATCAATAAAAGATTTCGAATCAAAGGAAATAACTGCCAATATATGGTTAAGAGATTGAGTTCTTAGTCCTTACCGACTCTTTCCTAGTCATCCCCTAATTCCAAAATTCCTGCAAAACATCACTTAATCTCATTAGGGTAACAAAATCCATCATATTAAAGGGGAAAAAAAATACAAACAATGGCTAACAAAAAAGAGAAAGATATGAAGGTACTGAAGAAAAAGAAAAAACCACTTTGTGTTAACAAATATGGCATTATAGCTGAATAGGCTTGGCCATGAAAGACAGGGCGTGGAGCAGGCACAGAGAACAATTCTAGCTAAGGATTAAGGAGGAGATCAGAGAGTTAGAGAAGAGAACAAGAAAGAAGAAAGGGAAAAAAAAATGAAAAGAGAGTGATGATGTAGCTGTAGAATGGAAGAGTTTCTAGGACTATTTATAGAAATAGCTCTCTTCTGTAATGCAAGTGACCTACTATTTATAGAAAGAGTTCTCTTGTCATCGCCTTCTTCAACAGAAAGGCCAAAACAAAACTCAATCAACCATGCAATCGACCTACTCAATCCACAAGCTTAATCATTATGTCACTTCAGCCTTCTACTTTAACAAATCAAAGTCCAAAGAGAGGATTCAAGGAATAAAAAACGATGACTCATAAATGTTGGAGTTACCATCTTTCCCACAATGTGTAAAATATCGTTTTTTAAAACGGTTGTGGTGTTTTGAAAGTTCGTTCTTGAAATTCAGATTGAAAATTAAATTAAATATTCTTGCTTGGCCGCGAAGTACAACAACCAAATAATATTTCTTTAATCATTGTCCAATCTCCACACAAGTCCAAACTATTTTTCACAGCTTCAAACAAAAACTCACATACCAAAAATTTCGAAAGATAATTTTCTCCGTTGAAAGCTAGGGTGTGCAAGTACCAAACTGCATCGATCCTCTGTCTTGAAACCGACAGATGTTGTATTCCAATGCTAGCAGAACCGCACCGATATATATACGCACAGAGAGAGATGCCGAGTTTCAGAGTTCCGGTGCGGTATGCTCGTCGGTATGCCGAGTTTTTTTTTTTTTTTTACTGTATGAGACGAACTGACAAACCATTTTGAGCTGAGCGTGAGCAGCGGAAAATATAAGGAATGAAATGAAATATGGGTGAGGGTATGGAGGCTACTAGATAGGATTTTAGTCTTTATGGCTTTGTATTCTACTTTGCTACATGGGTTTTGTTTGTTGGACTGTTAAGTTTTGGTCCTTACGGGCTATTCTTAAATTTCTCTACTTAATTTTGATTGGTTTTAAGTAGACATGGCAAAACGGGCGGGTCGGGTCGGGTTGGGGTCGGGTCAATTGGGTTGCGGGTCAAACGGGTCACGGGTAAAAAACGGGTCATTTTAAGCGGGTCAAAATCGGGTTCGGGTCAATCGGGTTGCGGGTCGGGTCGGGTTGACCCGTATTTTTTACATGATTTTTTTTTTTTTTTTTTATATTGAAAATAACATGTATCTGTCATTTGGAAAGTTATGCAACAAATTACTTAATGTAAAATGTATTATTTTGAATTCACCACTTATATCAAGAATGAACTCAGTTAAACTTATTAATACTTATTCAACAATTTTAAAATTATACAAATCCTAACATTACTATCTAAAACAAAATAACACAAAGATAAGTAAAACAAATACACAAGTTTTATTTCTACACAATATCAACATTCCAAATATAAAACAAAATTACAAATGACTTATTGGATAACTCATTTGATAAAGAATAAAAATATATAAGAAATTTATAATCTTGAAAATTAATTTTATAATCTATTATCAGTTGTGGTTGACACTCTATTTCAATTTGAGATATACTTTAAAATTTGATTGCTTACTTATTTATACATGGTCTCTTTTATGAATATCATATTATTGTTAAGCAACACACACTCTAGGAAATATCATAATTTATTTTGAAAAACCGTTTATTTTGGACATAAATTATTAAAAAATAGGTCTAAGTATTCATAATTTATGCTAATTTGATACTTTAGCTTCACTATTTTCACACTTGTGAATATTTCTCACATGTCTACAATTTTAAATCTATGTTTTTAATTCTACTGTAACCAGATTATCTTGGCATGTACTTTGCTATTTGATATCTAAAAATATTTACTCATTACAGAATATTCAACCATTTTTCTTTCAATTAATTTGCATATAGTTATGTAAATGTATCAATTGTTTCCTTAAAGTTCACAATAAACAATTAAACCAATATTGTCTTAGTTTTACTATTTTTTTACCAAAAAAAAAAGTTTTAAAAAAATGGTTCGGGTTCGGGTCGGGTCAGGTTGACCGGCAAAAAAAACACGGATCGAGTCACAAGTCAACCCGTTTTTACTTCGGGTCAAAAAAATCGGGTTCGGGTCGGGTATTTTCGGGTCGGGTCAAGAAATTCTGACCCGTTTTGCCATGTCTAGTTTTAAGGCCTAGGGCTTCAGCCTTTGGGTCATTCAGCATTAATTCAGCAATATCTCTTTCACTTAAACAACAAAAACCCCCCATCACAGCAAACGTTTCTCAGACTCCTTCTCACAGTAAAGGATCTTTGTTTTTCATAGCAAGCTCTCTCTTTCACAAACCCAAACCCTAGCCACCGCCATCTCTCGCTCTCAATCTGGTGTCACTGTTCCTTGAATCTTGGTCGCTATTGAGATATGGATGCACTCAAATCGGTTCTTTTTCCTTTGATTAGATTGTTAAGGTATTAGCTCTTACTATCTTCCTTTGTGGTTTTAAGCTTCTGCTTCTCGATCTATGGGATTTGGGGATGTGGGTTTTCAATCTATGGTTGTGATGTGTGGATTTCGATTTGTGGGTATGGTCTAGAAAGACCAACTGAACCGAGCCGCACTGATGCTCAAAAACCGCACCGATGGAGGCCGGAGAATCGACCTCTGGCGATGATGAGTGGAGGTGGTGAAGTGGAAATCGACTCCTGCAGTACGGTGATAAATTTGGCCAAAAACCACACCGCACACACCCTATTGAAAGCCACTTGCGATCTTTCCTAATCCCCTAATTCCAAAATTCCAGCAAAACATAATAAAATGAGAAATAAATTACAAAACAAATGCTAACAAAAAAAAGAAAGATATCAAGGGTTGAAGTAAAAAAAAAATCCCACTTTGAGTTTACAAATATGGCGTTAAAAACAATGCAAGAGACTGATGGAAACTAGTATGCACACTAGAGATCGGGGAAGGCCAGAGAGTCTTGGCCATGAAGGACAGAGAACAATTTTAGCTAAGGACCTCTAAGAAGAAGTGAGACTTGGAAAAAAACAAAAAAAAAAAAACAAAAAAAAAAAAACGAAGGAGAGTGATTGAGGAAGCAGATGTAGAATGGAAGAGACTTTCTAGGACTATTTATAGAAAGAAAGGGCTCTCTTCAATTTTCACTCTCTCTTTCACTCTTCCTCTTTAATTTTTCATTAAAACTCCTCTTCATAAATCTGCAACAACTACACTCAACTACCCACTCCTATTCAACAACTCCCCTTAGTACACAAGCACTGATGGCCCATTTATGGCGCGGTAAATGTGGTGTAGGAGGGAAATTTGAATTGTAGTCTCCCGACTCTCCTAATATAATACTTAATTTTTTTTCTACATTTTCTTTCTTTATTTATTACGGGTCAGTTTGGTTGGAGGAGGTGAAAAAGTGGAAGGATAGAAAAGATTTTATTTTCTCTCATTTTTATTTGGTTGGGAGTGGAAAAATAGAGAGATGGAAATAATGAGTTTGAATAAATTTACTTATATATTCTTGTTAAAGAATAATGCTAAATTAAAACAAAAAATGACAAATAACCACACAAGAAAGAGCAATCACCCAAATTTATTATAAAAATAAAAAACATGTTCCAAAAAAAATCACATCTAGTAAAAAAAAAAAAAACTATCACGCCCAAGCCTTAGGAATCAAAAGAAAAAAAAATAGACAAAAAGAGGCAATGTTAAAGCCCAAGAAAAAAAAAAAAAAGTAAGTGGCAACTGGCAACTAGCAACGTGATTGCCCAAAAAAAGAAAAAAAAAGAAAGAAAAAAAAAGCAAAAAAAAGGAGGCAACATTACTGGCAATGTTGTTGCCCAGAAAAAAGAAAAAAGAAAAAAGCAAAAAGAGAGGCAACATTGCTGCCCAGGGAAGAGAGAAGAAAGAAAAAAAATGCAACTTGAAAACATGGGCATTTTTGTCAATAAAAAAAATTATCCAACTCAGTTTTTTCTCTATTTTGGAGAGAAAACATTTTGGTGGGCTTAGGGAGAAAACACATGGGCTCCATCATTTATTTTTCTTTCTCCCTACCCAACCAAATACACTCCAAAAAAGTTTTTTTTCCTATTTTCTCTCCAAAGTTTTCTATATACTCTATTTCACCTCCAAACAAACACACCCTAAGGAACTAAAAAGACACATTTCCAATTTTATCATTGTGCAGCACGAGCCCTATTAATGAAAAGGATATTGGGAAAAAATATATAAGATAAGAGCTTTAATTAAAGAGAGATATACCCAATTATATATATATATAATCTTATTCAATGATAGAAAACTTAATACTACTTGGAGTTCGATTTCTTTACGTAATAATTTATTCACTTAAGTACTGTTTGGATGGAGGGGGGAAGTGGAGGGGAGTAGAGTACAGTTGGTTAAAAATAAATTAATTTTATGCTAAATTTATTCTACTCTACTCTACTCCCCCTCAATCCAAACGGACCATTACATAACATTAGTGCATAGATATTAAAGATTGAAATGTTAGGGACATAAATGTTTACCGTATAATTTTTAGATTATTTTTTGACTAAATATATATTTATATTAACCAAAATTACATAAGATGTCACATATGTTGCATCTATGGTTTAACCGGTGACTAAAATGTATTCTATGTGATTCATAAGTAAAATTTTAATCATGAACAAAAATTACAAAATGACTAACTCACATGTATAAAAAAACCCTTTATAATATATATATATTCTTTAAGATGGGTTAGTTGACAAGTGTCGAAGTACATTAGTTAAAATTTAGTTTTTTCTTTTTATTGTTTCAATGATTCATTTTGGCATATATACCTGTGTAAATATTATTTCAATTAATGTTCAGGTTTGAATGTGTTCATTTTTTAGTGCTAACCTAATCGTATCACTTTGGGCTATATTAATGATTGGCAAATACATAACACCTCTTGACAAATGTAAAAGCTTCAAATTTAAATGAATGGAAAATTTTAACATAAACCCAAATAAGAAAGAGCCTTGAGCACGTGCGTGAGTGCATGTACAGGCTAGTATAAATTAGCTTTGTTTAAACCTTCAAAATAAATCACAAAAATCTAAAACCTTAACAAAAAAATGTATTAAAATTCACACAACTTTAATTAATTTGAGATCAAGCAGAAATGTGAGACTTGAACATTATATAAAAATGTATTTTTTTTTATTATTCTCTGCATAAATTGAGAATTTTTATAAAATGGAGATGCATAACAATAAATTAATTCAATTAAAGATTGAAAGTCTAGACATGTCTATTATTTGTTCTATTGGCTCATCAAGGGAGACACGTGCAAAAGTGTATGCATCATAATTGAAGAATGACTTAGGCTTCATATTATCTACTAATTATGTGCCAACAGTTTATTTGGTTAAGAAGGAAATAAATGGTGAAAGGAGAGGTGGAGAAGGAACAGGCTTGAGTAAAAGGACGTTTTCCACTTTGGTTTAACAAAAATGGAGCATTGGATGGAAATAGCAAGAAAAAATTTGTTTCAGGCCCCCACTACTTTGTTTCTTGTGCTTTTTATTAACCAAAAAATTATATTTTTTAGAGAAAAAATTAGGTGTAGTTCTAAAGTGTTATGTCTTAGTTTCTTCAATTAAAATTCTACTATATGGTTGAATTGATCAATGAATGAAAATTTTTTTTTTTTTTAGAGAGTTTCAACATATAGCGTCTGCTCCTGATGATAGCTCTTTATCATCAGACCAAGACACTAATTAGTTTTTGGTGTAGGCGGGAATTGAATCCCAGATTTCTTATACAACCATAAAAAACTTTACCAGTTGAGCTAACTGGAACCCACACATGAAAATATTTTTTCAATGATCATTAAATTCAATCATATGATTCATTAGTCAATGAAACCATGATTGAATTCTAATTAGATAACTTAATTCAATTAAAACTACTGAGCTTGGCACCACTACTATGCCACACTACTAGATTAAGGATAGTTCAAAATTATAGAACCTTTAGTAGAAGTTTCTACAATTACTTCGCTGTCCACAATTTTCTAGCCAACTACTTAAAAAAAGAAAAAAAAAAGAAAAAGAAAACTACTTAATTAAGTACTACTTTTTTTTTTTGAGACACAAACACAAACACAAACACACAAAGGAGAGAAAAAGATATTTTAACACAATGACACACCACAACTTCACTCAAAAGTCATTGTAATTTTTAAGGGAGAGTGAGACAAGTTATACTACACACAACACACTCTCTTAAGCAATGTAGGACAATTAAGTACTACCTAGCACATCTAGATTACCCAAATACATTTAGAATTTTAGACTACTTAATTGGCATTGGAACGAGGGGTCAAGATTTTTTCATGTCATGGTTCACTAACATACTCCTAATTACAAAAAAAAAAAAAAAAAAAGATTAAATGAAATAAAAAAAGACAAATTCATCAATTTAATGCTAAACGAAATAGGGTTTCCAAGAGAATCTAAAAAAAAAAAAAAAAGGAGAGAGAGAGTAGGGTTTTCAAGAGGCAATCCTATGAATTTTGAAATTTGAATTACCTAATCTCAAATTATACAAAAATAAGAGTGAAGTTATTAATATTAGGCTCTTTTAGTTAAATGAGGATTTTGAAAGAACAAATTCAAGAACATGGTAATGAGAGGATAAGATCAGAACAACTTTCCAAATCCCATTATATGTGAAGATAGTAGAAAAATTAGAGGACTGGGAAGTTATGTTTTTCAGGCTTCTAATTGTTTAAAATTTAAATAAATAAAAAAACCCAAAAAAATAGGATTTTGAAAATGAATAGTTTACTCATTGACCCTATTAATTAATCAATATAATTTTTTTTAAGAAAATTAATCAATATCATTAATCAAATTAATCAATATGATAATTCATCGTTTCGTGTTTTATTCTTGTATGTTATGGCCTTTTGGGCAAATGCAAAACCGCTGTTACCATCATAATCCATGGAAGTTTGAAAACTTTTAGCTCATTCTTTTGGCATTTTCATGCTTACCAGCCATTAGCTGCCTTTAAATGGTAGGCCAGTTTCTAATACTCATAACTCGTAAGTCATAGAATGCACACTTTACGCCTATGAAGTTTTTTTTTTTTTTTTTTTTTGGTATAACATGCATCGTGCACACTTAAGTTTGCCCCGTTGAATGACTTGACTCAAAAAGAAGTTTTATGTTGACTTACAACTTATAGGCTTATAGAACACGCAGAAGCCTCTTAAACACAGCCAAGTTCTAGAAGGAATAACACACTATTTTTTTTTTTTTTTCAATTTCTTTTAAAAAATTTCTTCTTAATTAGTGTTTGTTTTTAAAATTTTTTTGGGGCATGCCCTTGCCCCTTCGACGAAACTCTTAGGCAAGTCCCACCATTGAATTTAAATGGTAATACACGTTCCATTCATTAATCATTAATGGCCTGGGCTGTGATTAAATCCTTGGGAGTGAAGGTTTCCCTTTCTCTGGAACTTGTGATTTTTTGTATTATTATAAAACGATAGACATTTTATTCTTACAAACGCTTAAATTTTTCTGTTTGGATTGAAAAAGAAATGAAGAGTAAAGTAGAATTGACCGGAAATTAATATATATTTTGAGCCTGATTACCAAAAGATGTTCAATGCAAGCGGGATTCTCCTCTTACCAAACAAAACCACCCTCAAAATCTTTTGAATGCAATGCTTATGAGTCATGAGTCATGTGCTAGGTTATTCATGCACCTTGATGGTGGACAGGAGCTGACTTTTAGCCAAGCATCATCGAGAATAACTTGATTAATTAAGCTTAAGCCTGTATAATATGACTAATATGTAGTAACATTTATAAATAACTTGAACACCTAATCTCTATATATGTTTGGGAAAGTTATTTGGGTGTATTGAGGTTATGAATGGTACATATGACAACGAGACATATAAAGTTTTTACTTTACAAGTGTGTAAAGCCACCTTATAGAGTAGTAACTATTCCAAAAGAAGAAAATTACATCAAGTAAAATACAAAACTAGTCTCAATATTTCAATTTCCTAAAATCTCCGAAGTATCAATAGAAACAAAAAGTTCAACCTCATGAGTTGAAAATACAATACTTTAAAAAGTTCAAAATACTAGAAGTCTAGTCTTATTCCAAATTTCTAAACTCATTAATGTGCACAATCTCATCAACGAATGTCCCAAAACTTTATGTTATTCATAATCTAAATTTGGAAGGGGAATAGTGGATGAGCTTGACAACTTAATAAGTAACCAAAAACCTAATTAGCCTTATCAAGCATTTAGATAACCAAAATAATAAATTGTACATAAGATAAAATTATATAAGCTTAGAAATTGTTTCTTAGTTGGATGGGAAAGTAACATATAATTTGACATTAGTTTTACAAATTTCAAGTTTCAAAACATAAAAAATCATAATTTACTATGAGTTCTAAAAAATCAGAATTTATAATTTGCAATGAGTAAAAAAAAAACAGATTAAAAAAATTTCATTGATTTTAACCGATTCACATATCTAATCATATTTATATTTTTAACAATCTTTATAATTTTGATTACGATTTTGATTACGCTATATTCTCATTACTAGACCCATGTGTACATAGACCAGTGGTATGTCCCAAAAACTGATTTCTATGTCAATATGTATAAGTCTCATTGACTGGATCCAAAGTATAATAAGATTATAAATATAAATTTTCTTGAACTTATATAGTTTTATTCCAATCCACATAAAAATCAAATATTAGAAATTTACAGTTCAAATGAATTTATCATTCAAATACTTTCACAAACATGACAAATCTTAATCCAAGTTTGAAAAAAAAAAATCTAAATAACCCGTGGAACCAAATTATTGTGTAGTATTTAATGGGAAAGAAAATCTAGCCCTTCTAGCACGACTCTTTGGCGGCCCCTCCATTTGGCTAACGATCTTGATATCTACTAGTGGGCATTTGCAACTACTTCATTAGGTGGATTAAAAATTTCTAATTTTATAAACATCGTTGATTGCTGTGTAGATAGTGATGCATGCATACTTTAGTGTCGCTATAGTAAAAAGATAATATATATACACACTTTAATGCTTCTTTAATTGAATTTTTTTAGAAGGTAACTGAATTCTTTTTAATTAGTCTTTTCTTATTATGATTTTTTGGTGGGTGCAGGTTCTGTTTTGTGGTGAATATATGTTTATTTGATTAAAGAGGGATGGTCTGAGAAGATTTGGAGGTTTCTTTTGCAAAACAATTGTTGAAGCTTTAGCAATGTTGTTTGGAATAATTTTACTAGTAAAAGAGTTCTCTCTCTCTCTCTCTCTAATACAAAATTCGTTTCTTTTATTTCTTATAAATATTCATAAATACTGTTTTGGTAGATTTTACAAAGGAATCCAAATTAGTTTTTAAATATAGTATAATTTTTTGCCAAACATCCATTTTTTTAAAATATATATTTGGTATCAAGTGGTTCATTAATTCATTCATAATGTACTCAGTACGAAAGAAAAGATGACCACACCTTACTCACCTATCTAAGATTACCTCATCATTACTACTGTTGAATGTTTACTTGCATAAATATCAGTTACAACCTAATAATTATTAGTAATTATCATAAATAACTCGAGTTACAAGATGATTATAGTCATCTAGTAAAAGCTGAAAAAAAAAGTATAATTCTTAACAAAAAGTCACATTGGTCTTCCAATCAAAATTTCTCATACGCACATGCAAATGTGATGACTCAAAATTATTGACCCACACAAGCACAAGACTACCAAGAGAAAAGTAATCGGACTTATGCAACTATAGCATATGTAGAAGTTGATGAGGTGTATTTACACGACTTTCATCATCAACCAATAATCATCTTTTACATATATTGGATATAGCTATTACAGTCCTCTCTCTCTCAACCATCTCTTTTTTTTTTTTTAAATTCAGAATGAAGATTTGAATTCTAAATGTCTCTATTGAAAACATTAAGAGCTATCAGTTTAACTACAATTTATAAGGCTCTTAACAACTATTACAATCTTTTTAGAAATAAATAAATATAAAATATTCATCAATTTAAGGAATAACTATTACAACTATCTTAAAAATGAATAATTATAATTATATCTCAATTTTTGAAATAGCTATTCCTAAAGATATTACATGTAATGAAAGAATAATCAAACGACCAAATAACTATTACACATAAATAAGTGTTTCATTATATGACCTACAAACGTACAAAATAAGCGTTTCATAAATAAACGTACAAAACATGCTTTATGAGTTTCAATATTAATTACAAGGTAGCTAAGGCATCCTTCCATAAACTGAAAGGGATAAAGAAATCCATTTTTAGAGAATTGACAGTAAAACGTTTAAACAAACTTTGATTACTTATCATCATTGATCGGGAATTCACCATTGCCAATCCACATAAATAGGCCAATTAGACGAAATCATCTTGATCTTGTTTCTTTGTGCTGCCAAACAAAGAAAACCTTTTGAATGCTTGGGATGTATGTTGGATCCAAGGTACCAGATTATCAGTTGCATGGCAAAGAATCTCATAAATTAGTTTGTACCAGCAGCGACGAATAAACTCTACAAGGAATCCACATATATTAATGATGAGCAGCTTTAAGGGATTGACGAGGATTGAACCAAGCAACTCACATGAAAGAATTGCACAAGTGACACAAATAAACTTGAACAGTGGGAGATAAGTTGCGTTTTGAGGTCCTAGCTTTATCCCCAAAAATACGATGCTGTAGATAGCTATTGCCATGATAAAGAACAACATGATTTCATCATGCTCTTTGAGTAGAGAGATGTCTGAGCCTTTAAAGCTTACTCCAAGGACGTTAAGCAAGATTATTATGAAAAAGTAAAGAGGCTCATGGAATTCTGTGGAGAAACGGACTTCTTTCTCACTTGCACAATAAAAAAATAATAATAAATCAAGGGTTTATAAAAATTAAAAAAAAAAAAAAAAAAAAAAAGGCTAACAAAGATAACCTGTAAAACGAAATTCGAGGTTGACAAAAATAGCTAAAGTGAAGCATTTTCGTGAAACATGTGATACAAAATAAGCAAAAACAGAATAAGACAATATACAACGACTAAATATTGATGCTACTCCTATATATAGATTAATTAATTAATTAATTTTTTTTTACAAGATAGAACTTCTAAATGTATATGTGTGTGAAATTTTTTTTTTAGAAACTTGAACCCGGCCCTTACTCCCCACACCCCACAAGCATTTATACTTGTAAAGTGACCACTACACTAAGAGTGCATAGATTAATTTACTAAAACAAAGTCCACGATGAATTGCACTTAGTGACATGCAATGGTGCACGATGAATATTTTGTGGGCATGACATAATGCACTTAGTGACATGCATGCATGACTTGTATGTCATCCTTTGTCAGCAAGATACATATGCAATGATGACCTAAGATTACATAGACACTTTGAAAAAATATAGAAAAAAAAATCCGTCAAAATAATCATTACAAATTTCAAAATTGTTGAGATGATAATTTGTAATTAGTGTACTATAAAAATAACTAACATTTGTTTCTCAAAAAAAAAAAAATAAAATAAAATAACTAAGATTATTGATGACAAAACTGAATCCAAAGAAACAAATAAAGGATTTATAATTTTTTTTTTTTGAATTTTTATGTGAATATTAACTTAGTTCATTATTTTTCAATTTCAATAAACCTCTTAATCATTATATTTATCTGTGACAATAATAGAAAATTATATTTATAAAAAAATAAATCTTAATGGAATTAATCAATTTCTATACACATGCGTTTTTTTACATCAACGAAATTTCTTAAATGGCAACTCTAACATTATATCACATCCATTGCGAAAAAACAGACAATGTTTTGGCTTACTAATTTATCTAGTTTGACGTAGATCTAAATAGTCAAAGTATACTCACAAATTGATCCATAGTGTTGTAAAAACAAAAAATGCTCAATTGCTCAAATGAAGGGGGGTGGGGAGGGGGTGGGGTGGGGGTGAAGGATTCAAATGAGAAATCTAAGGTGGTCTAATGAGAAATCCAAGATTATATTTATAAAAACCCTTGAAATATTATATATAAAAAGAGACGAATAACATAAACATGCAAGTATAAAACAGAGGTCCTTTTCTTGAATCTCAATTCCAAAAACCATATACCATCACAAAACACTCTTAACATATTTTTGTCCACCATTTCAAAGATCTTAAACAAAAGATAAAACATGTAATTAAAGAAAGCTGAAAGAGAATCCAATTGTTATGTGGTATATCCTTCACAAATTAGCTCATGCTCATGGGTTTTGCTAAGGAATGGAAGGAAATTGTCAATTAATTGTATGACCTAAACTCAAAAATCTTACACAGGTAAGAGTGAAGTTTTTACTCTTATTTTACTCTTAAAGTCTTCAAATTAAATGAAGTTTTTGAAAGAACAATTTCATGAAGAAGGAGATGGGAGAATTAGAACAGACCAGCTTCCAAATCCCATAACATGTGACTTTGACCTACACAACAAGGTGCAGTCAACCACCCTTCATCGCTCATCACATCATCCTTATTAATCATCGTACCCTTTTCCTCCTCAAGTAAATACTATAATTAATCACCATTTATAATTCAAATTATTTCCAAATTGAGAAAATAAAATAAAATTATGGAGTGGTTTTATAAGGTAGAAAAGACAAAGGGTAGCAGAGTTTATAGTAAAGAAAGAGATGAAATTTAAGGGCTAAAACCACTAAATAGAATGAGAAATATATATATATATATATATATATTATTCTTGAATAGTTATGTACTTTTCCATAATCAAGGATCTATTTTTAGTCCCAAGTAAAAGAAGAATGAACACATACCGACGCTTCGATTTATTTGTTTTCTTTCTCCTTAGAGGTGCTTGCAAGACTGATCGATGTCTCCAAACTGGAAAATCAAGAGTTCTCACCTCCTCTATCTCAATGATCTCCATAGCTGCTTGGCAAAAATGAATATCTAATTGCATGCAATCCCTATTTATTCTCATGTTAATCATTTGGTATATTATTATTATATGATGCAAAAAGACCTATCATTTGGTATATTATTATTGCATGATGCAAAAAGACCTATGTCATTATTATTATTTTGACGTTCATGGCTATTGAAAAAATGAATTGTTAACGGATAACCTAACGTCTTTAGTTTATAAACTATTTTTAGAAACATTTTAAGAAAATGATAATACAATTAATTTTGTTGACAACTTTTTATATTTTTCATATAAATAGTAGCAAAATTTTCTATTACCGCACATTTTTGGTACGATAATCACTCCATAAGAATAAGTTCTTGTGGAGTGTGAGAGGCAAGAGGTGGGTTCAAGTTTATAGAAGAAAGTTTTACACACATATATACTTAAATTAGGTTAAAGTAGAATTTCTTTCTTGAGGAAAAAAAAATTCTTAATATAATTTATTAACCATTGCCATAATGGCCCTTGTTTACATAAGCTGTTGAAAAAATGGGCTGAGCTATGTTCAGTCAATATTATAGTGACATTATCATTAATTTAATAACAGTGTTGTTAGAAATAGTTGGCATAGATCTAGATAAGGTAGGAAGACACAGATTGGTCAGATATTCTAGTTACTTGAGTCAATTAATTATTAGTTAAAGGCAGGAATTTTGGGGCCAACAAAACTCCTTAAGATTGTTCTTCGGGGTGGATGAAGTTGCTGAAATTGAAACCCAATAGCTAGCTTATGAAGACATTGGTTGGTCATATATTTATGTGATTATTAAAGCTGATTTCTTTTCATAGGGTATATTTGTTTAGAGATAAAATAGGATGGATGGAAAATTTTGGAGAGAAAATATAAATGAAGTTTTTTTTGAAGTTTGTTTGGTTGGAAAGCGAGGAAGAAAAATAAATGGTGAGGCTCAGGTATTTTCTCTCTGAGCTCACCAAAATATTTTCTCTCCAAAATTGAGAGAAAACTGAATGATGATGAATTTTTTCTTGATTGACAAAAATGCCCCATGTGCACAGGGCTTCTTCAAGTTACCTTTTTTTTTTCTTTTTTTTTTTTTTTCTTTGCAGTAACGTTGCCCCCTTTTTGTTTTTTGGGCGATAACGTTGCCAGGTGCCTCTCTTGAATTTTTTTCCCTATCCCATGGGTAGTAACGTCCCCCCACCCCCTTCTTTTTTTTTTCTTTTTCTTGGGCAATAACGTTGCCTTTTGCCTCTTTTCTTTTTTCTTTTCTTTTTTTTGGCATTAACGTTGCCTCTTTTTTTTTTTTTCTTTTTGATTTTCTAGGGCTTAGGAGTGATATATATATATATATATATATATATATTTAGCTAGACGTGATTTTTTTGGGACATTATTTTTATTTTTATAATAAATTTGGGTGATTGCTCTTTTTTTGTGTGGTTATTTGTCACTTTTTTGTTTTAATTGGACATTATTCTTTAATAAGGGTATATGAGTAAATTTATTCAAATTTATTTTTTCCATCTCTCCACTTTTCCACACTCAACCAAACAAAAATGAGAGAAAATAAAAAAAAATTTATCCTCCCACTTTTCTATCCTCTCACCATTTTTAATCCTCTCACTTTCCACTCCTCCAACCAAATGGACCTGTAGAGAAGTTAAGTGATTAGTCAATTTGTTAATTAAGTGAGATATTTTCCTCACGTGGTGTAATTAAAAGTGTATAAATACTCAACATCAATATATGTGATTTTTTGTATATAAGAGATCATTTTCTCATAATATAGTTCAGTACATTTTTTTCCTCTAAAATTCTAAATTTTGTGTAATTTTTTGCTGTATTGGTGGATAATTTTTTTCACCAATCCCACCCAAAAAGAAGAGAGAGAGAGACAATTGAACTGGTTCAAGTGGATGCTTTTCTTTTTTCTTTGGTGTAAGTGTAGACATCAAAATTTTATGATGCATTCACAACCATCTGATTGATCATGATCAAATATTTGTGATCAAATTAATCTCAAATTGATGATGTGGACGATCAGCAAATGAAATCAAGCCATGTGGCGACGTCAAATGAAGAAAGCCATATGCCTAAGGGTGGCAATTCATGTTCATGGGTCGAATTCGTGTTCACGGGTCGGGTTCGTGTTGTGTCAAGTTATGAGTATTCCATTATATGAGTTGACCCGACCTCGACCTGTTTAGTAAACGTGTCAAGAATCCTCAACCTGAACACGATTTGTTTACTAAACAGGTCAACCCGACCCGACACGTTTAACTTGTTTAATTAACAAGTCATGTAAATGTCAATACAAATGACCCATTTAGTAATTTATTTGATTGATAAGTCATACCAAATCTATATAATTTTTATCAATTCTCATATATCTAAAATTAAAATACAAATACAACTATAAATATAGTAATAAACATATAAAAACAACCATTAATTAAGCAATAATATCAAAATAACTAATAATTTTATAAGTTAAATGGGTCAAACGGGTTTGTATATTAAACACGAACACGACCTGTTTATTAAACGGGTTAGCTGTGTCAACCGAATATAACCTGAATCCGTTTAGCCTCAACCCATAACTTGTTTATAAACGGGTTAGTCGTGTCGGATTCGCGGGTTGTGTTAGATTTATGTCAAGATAAAAGACCTATATGGAAAGTTCTTATTAAATGAATGACCAAATTAAATTCATAATTAATTCTCAATAAATACTGAGAGAAAATTTCAAATTACTATTAAGTTGCCTATAAATAGGGGCTTCTCATAGGAGAAAAGAGGGAGACACTTAGAGAGAAAACCCTACTGACACTGCCAAAATAGAGAATCATCTCTAAGTTCATAAGAATTCCATTGTTCATCAAGGCTTATTCCTACTTCTTCAAATCAAAGTGGGGATTCTCCTTTAATCCAATCCGAGATTAAGCCAACGGCCCTTGCATCAAATCAAGCATCTTCAAATATTCATTCAACTTGGAGACATCAAAGCACAATTCAAGATCAAGCTTCATAGCTCATTTGAATTGTAAGGTTTCTTGGAGATCGAATAGGAGGAAATTATTGTACTCTTTCATTGTAGAGATTCATACAGAGGATTGTACTCACATATATACAAATCAATACAAGTTGATAATTTGTTACATTATTTCGTAATTGTATGATTTATCCTTTACGAAAATTGTGTGTAAAGTAAGTTTTTTTTTTCTTCTATCTCTAATTACAAAGAAAGATACAAGAGTTGAATTTGAGTCACTTGTGGCCTTTCTAAAAAATCTAAGAAGGTTATTAATTTATTCATTCCACTTTAAGTGTTTCAATTTTCATATAGGTAAAGATCTGGCAAGTGGATTCCCAAAATTTAACCTATTTTAACTGAACTTCATTATTTATGCCTTTTTTATCATTGTCAGTCAAAAAAAATTTTTATTTTGGTATTATTCACTTCACCTTGCCTTCATTTTATTTTTCAATGATTGGTGATTATGTTATTTCTAATCTATTAAGAAACTCATATATGTGTTGAAATTGTCTAGTAATACTTCTGATTTATTAAGAAATTCATATATGGATTCAAATTCAGGTATTATACCAGGTGCAATTATTATCAAGATCTAATATTAAAAATTAACCTTTTAAAATTTTAATTTCTCAATTCTTAGATCAGAAAAATTAGAAATTACAAAATATTTCTAACCCATATATCTATATCCATTTGCTCTATTCCTACTACTACTACTACAAGTCTTCATATTCATACGTATACGAAAACACAGGTAATTTAAATACTTACCCTGCCCTTCTACTTGGTTGACTAGTAGTAGCTAGTTCAATGATGATTTCCCATGTGTTTATGAAAATATGAGCCGAAAAAGCAATTCTATAAAGCTGCTAGGGGACAGGGGCATGAGATTGACTGTGACAGGTTATGAGAAGGGGGGAGAGAGAAAGAGAGAGCAGCAATACTGAACAACAACAATACTAAAGTTTAACGTTTGACCCGGACTCTAGCCGACCACTAAACTATCACGTAGGCCATAGCACTTAAGAACCTTCAAAACTTTCTTCATATGTATTTTTTGGGGGGAATGGGCAAAGTAACAGTGCAAGAGATAAGTATATAGTAAGTTAGGCAACGCGCGGAAGTAAAAGGGAAACTAGTATCTCGAGTTTTATGAAAATATGAGCCGAAAAAGCAATTCTATAAAGCTGCTAGGGGACAGGGGCATGAGATTGATTGTGACAGATTATGAGAAGGGGGGAGAGAGAAAGAGAGAGCAGCAATACTGAACAACAACAATACTAAAGTTTAACGTTTGACCCGGACTCTAGCCGACCACTAAACTATCACGTAGGCCATAGCACTTAGGAACCTTCAAAACTTTCTTCATATGTATTTTTTGGGGGGAATGGGCAAAGTAACAGTGCAAGAGATAAGTATATAGTAAGTTAGGCAACGCGCGGAAGTAAAAAGGAAACTAGCATCTCGAGTTTCTAAAACTCGAGATTTGTAATAAAAACTCGAGTTTTAAAAACTCGCTTTCTGTTTTTTACCGCTGACCTGGAAAAAATGAGAGACACCTAGATCTCGAGTTTTTAAAACTCGTTTTTCAAATATCGAGTATTTAAAACTCGATTTTTGTTGGAAATTACATGTTCCACCTTAAGACCGTATTTAATGAAAGATTTCGAAGAACTCGAGTCTTATAGACTCGAGTTCCACTGTGCATACTATTAAAAATATCACTCCCTTAACACGCCCGTATAACAGAAACACAGAGCCATCTCACCCAAAACAGAGCATCCTCACTGGGTCTCTCAGCCTCACTAAATCTCACCCTCACTAACTCTAACTCACCCATAACTCTCACACCAGATTGCCTCTCACTCTCACTCACCACATTGCCTCTCACTCTCACTCACCACACTGCCTCTCTCACTGCTCTTCCTTCTCATCAAATTCATATCTCAGGTAAGGGTTTCCATAATTTGATTGTCATTGTAGTTGGGTAATAGTCTATGGGTGTGGGTTAAAGAGTTTGAGTATTTATTTTGTAGATAGTTGACATAACTTAGTTAATTTTCCATTATGCAACATGTATAGAACTTTGTGTTGGTAGTCTTCATTGTTTGAGTAATTATTTGCCCATAAAAAGAAATGGTAAAAAAACTGGGTGTGTGATAACTGATAAGTACAAATTGGGTCTCATATTTGATGTTTATATATAATTTGTTGAATTTGTGTAAATTTGTAAATCAAAGTTTAAATTTATGGGGCTTAGTCCATACGAGCTTCCTATTGAAAGATTGCCTTTAAGGTGTTTGTGAAAATGCTTGTTTCCATAGTTGATTTCACTGAACCAAATAGTACCAATTTAGTAACTGTGATTTTCTTCCTCAATCCTCATTCCTTCCTTGTCAAATTTCTGAACTACCAAGAACTTAACATTACCCTTATACCGAAGAACTAATCACCAACTGCTCCTATAATGGTCTAGGAGACCAACACAGATAAGTGCAGAATATACTAACAATGCAAATAGCAGAAATTGGTATATGACACAGTCCTCAAATTTCTTGAATTAAGCAATCACATACTGTGTTCACTTTTAAATTGAACAAAGTACGATAACATAGCATCAAATCAGAATCAAAAAGCATGACAAAATTTAGGTTTATAAGTCAATAAGGCTGAGTTTATAGTTGTTTTTTATGCAATCATGGTTCAAATTATGTGATTTAACTAACACAGTAACTTGACTTGAACAGGTTCACAATGCCTGAAATTGATATAATCCTATACCACGGTGGTCCGCTTAAGAATGCCAATGCGAACAAGGGATTGCCATTTGAAGGGCCGGGTATAAAGACCTATTATACTCAAATTGATCGTAGGTTGAAGACCCTTGATGAATTGAAGAAGGTTGTCATGGAAGAGTTGTGTGAGAATCCTGCTGTGCACAACATACAAATTACTTATCGTATGCCAAATGAAATCTTGAAGCATCGGATTAATTACAAGTATATGGCGATAGAAACAGACAAACATGTAAAGATCATGTTTGACAGGTTGGAGAGAATAGCTGAAGTAACTAACATTGAGTTGTACATACAGTTGGAGCCGCGTGTAGTCTGGCAAGAGGATATCCAACAAACAACCACAAGCTTACAAGTTACGGTTCCGGATGCTCAATATGAGTATTCTACACATGTAGAGGATGATGATGTTCATGCCGATGGTGATGATGATGATGATGATGACGACGACGACTATGTTGATGAGACTACTGCCATTAACAATGATGATGACGATGATGACGACGACTATGTTAATGAGAATATTGCCATGAACGATGAAGATTTTGCCGAAATAGATGAGTATGAAGACATGACTGACAGAGGGGACTTTGGGGACTTTGAGAGGGACATTGATGACGACGAGACATTGGATGGTAGTGAACCTTATGCAGACAATGTCATTAGCGTCCAAAACATTGCAAACACAATCCCTGCCTACGAACCTCCTGCATTGTCATTCTCTACAAATACTTGGGAAAATATGGTCGATCCTTCACATATTGAGATGTCATTTGTGTCTACTTGGAGAGAGGGGATGAATTTGTGCAAAGGGTTGACGTTTGCCAATAAAGAGGAGGTGAAGCGCGTATTAACAAATTGTGCCCTCAAGGAAAACAAACATTTTACTTACACTAGGTCGACGACGAAAAAACTCTGTGCGAAATGCGTGCATGAGTCATGCAAGTGGTATGTTTGCGCAGTTATGAAGCCCAATCTCCACCGACTATGGATGATCACCGTGTATGTGGGTCCTCACACGTGTGTAGAGATTGGGGTGCGAAATGATGGTAGAATGATGAGTTGTAATTTTATTGCATTAGACATCCATCAGAAGTTATGTGAGGATCACACTACCCCAGTTAAGCATCTCAGATCTATGACAGAAACGAAATATAATGGCCATAAGCCTTCTTACTACAAGGTATGGGATGCGAAACAAAAGGCGATTGCGAAGATGTTTGGGAATTGGGAAGAGTCTTACCAAAGATTGCAAAAGTTGCTAATGGCATATATTGATCAGGACCCGACTACCCAAGTATTCTATCGTATTACACCCACCGATGAAGATGACACTGTATTGTTGCATTATGTGTTTTGGTCTTTCGGTCCATGCATATCAGGATTTAAATATTGCAAGCCGGTTATCAGTATTGATGGGACCCATCTGTATGGTAAATATCAGGGAAAGTTGTTGGTCGCAATGGCAACCGACGCTAACAACAAGGTATTCCCTCTCACCTTTGCTGTTGTGGATTGTGAGTCAGGGTCCAGTTGGAGGTGGTTTTTACAGTGCCTCAGAGAAGCGATTTGGCCACGTGATACCTGACGAAGGCATTTGCATAATTTCTGACCGACATCTTGGTATAAAAAACGCCATTGCAAACTGGCCTAGAAGGGATGATGGAAGACCACGGGTATTTCATAGATATTGCCTTCGACATGTTGCTAGCAACTTTAACACCCATTTTCAGAACTCAACTCTAAAGTCAGCGGCGTTGAAAGCGGGATATGCTAGTCAGGCAGTTAAATTTGATACCATAATGGAGTCCATTAAGCAGGCGGAAATTGAGGCCATTAGGAATAAGAAGAAGGTGACGGGGAAGGATGGCAAGGAAAAGAATCAAGATTATCTTCCATACACATACCTAATGCGCGAGTCTGTGGATATGTGGACCCAGTCACATGATGGTGGGAGACGTTTTGGGGCAATGACAACCAATATATCAGAGTGCTTTAATGGTGTATTGAAAGGTGCACGGGGCCTTCCTATTGCCGCGTTGGTTGAGTTCACTTGGAACAAACTTGTTCAATATTTCCATGACCGGCGTAAAGAATACCATTTTGAGTTCTCAAAGGGTAAGAAATGGAGTGCACATGCCTTATCCACGTGGGAAGGAAATAAGCGTAAATCTGAGAAACACTATCTCAAGCCATTTAGCAATGAAGAGCTGATATTTCAAGTAGTTACCCAACTCAACATGTGTAGTGCAGGAGGAGGAAACCACAGTTATGAAGTTCGGTTACAGGACAGAACATGCAGTTGTGGGAAATGGCAAAACATAGGGATCCCGTGTTCATATACAATTAGAGTATGTGACTATTTGCATATTGATTCGACCACATATATTCACCCATGTTATGGTTTGAACAATGCCATTAACACTTATGAGCATGCATTTGTGGTTCCTAAGTCACAATCATTGTGGGGGGATCCCATTGGGCCAAAGTGGTTGCCTAATCCAGCATTGTTACGGGCCAAAGGGAGACCAGTGATGTCAAGAATAAGGAATGAGATGGATGGAGTGAGGAATAAGGATCGAGAACGGTGATGGCGGAGGGAGGACACAGATTTGATAGAGAGTCAACCTAAGCAGACATGTGGACTGTGTCATGCTCCCGGGCATAACCGCAGAAAATGTCCGCAGTCCCATGGCGCTTCCACAAGCGGTCATGTTCCATAGTAGGTAGGTAGATGCCAAAAAGTTATGCATTGGTTAAATAATTGTTGTTCATTCGATGTTTGCCTAATGTTTACTATCTTGTCTCCTAATGTGATTACTCTACGTTTTTCAGGCATGCTTCCATGGATGACGTTTTTGTCATGTGGACCTTTGATCTTAGGAAAAGTGACTACGTTGTATTGGCTCTATGTGAACTTTTTGGACTTTTTGTTGAATGTACTTGTAATTCTTTATCCAATGTACCTCTATGAAGATTGTGATTTGAGTAGTACGGTTAGAATTGCAAATCAAGCATGGTTGCGCATGTTTAGAATGTTGATACATTGAGAATGCCTTTTGTTGTGGTGCAAATGCATTTGCATTGTAAAACTATATTTATGAATAGAGCGTAACAGTTTCTATAACTTGGTGCCTAGCGATAACGCATTTTGATGTAATTTTTGTGCATTTACACTCTCAACTTCTCTGCCTCTCAATGAGTGTTAGATTACATTCTCAGCTTCTTTATCTACGTTTCTCAGTAGGTGCATGTACACATTTCAGTTTATAAAACTCGAGGCTCCACTGGGAAAAACAGAGTAATCTGCCTAAACAGGGGATTAGCCAAAGTGTTAAAAAAAAAAAATTTCCCATAAAAACTCGAGTTTATGAAACTCGAGTTCCACTGGGAAAAACAGAGCAAAACAGGGGAACCCTCTCGGCCTGAACAGGGGATTTGCCAAAAAAAATTTCCCAGTGGAACTCGAGTTTATAAAACTCGAGTTTCACTGGGAAAAACAGGGCAAAACAGGGGAACCCTCTCGGCCCCAGTGGAACTCGAGTTTATGAAACTCGAGTTTCACTGGGAAAAACAGGGCAAAACAGGGGAGCCCTCTCGGCCTGAACAGGGGATTTGCCAAAAAAAATTTTCCAGTAGAACTTGAGTTTATGAAACTCGAGTTCTTCATCTCGAGTTTCAAAAACTCGCCTTCTTTTAGCATTATTTTTTGCACTTTTTTTATTTCAAAACCTCACATTTTTTTTCGTTTTGTACAAATGCGATTATTTGTTGGTAAGTATTGTGAACATGAAGGCACATCTGGCTGAAGTTATTTATCTTGTTATTTGTAAAAAAATTGTTCAAGAAGAATCTTATTTTTTTCACTAAAAAAAAAAGAATAAATGAATAAATAAACATAAAAGAAAAGGAAAGAGAAGAAAATAAGAAGCTTATCTAGCCTTTCAAATTTAGGCACGAACAAAAAGTTAATCTGATTTCCCATATTAAATTATAATTATAGTTTATGTATGTGCTATAGAGTATACAGAGAAAAAGACATAACATAATTATATAATATTTTTTTAAAATTAGAAAAGGCTTATTCTTAAAATCCAAGTGTTAAACCTTATTTTTATAATTCTATAGATCCATTTATTTTAAATTATTTGTTATTCTTCTATTGATCCAATTTTACTATCAAGTTTCATATTCTAATATTATATTGTTTCTCCATTTATTGTAAGGCAAAAGAAATATGGTTTGAAAGAAAAATCGATTTTGGGAGTATATTGAAGAGCTAAATAGTTGTTTCCCATTCTTATTTACAATCCAAAAAATACATCCCAAATAAAAACCCTTATGGTCTCTCTTCCCAAAAGCCTTGAGTGGGACACGACACGGAAGCCTTGAGTGGTGGTTATGGTTTTACGTGTGGGACAATAACACTACTCTAAAAGATTACCATCGTATATCTTTATTCGCACTCTTGAGGGTTGAGGGGGTCCATTAGTGGTAGGGCATATATGATTCATTAAACAAAAAAAAAAAAAAAAAATCAGCTTTCATGGAATATACCCTCAGAATCATGCACCAACACGTGTCCAAAGATTAGCCCAAGGAGCTTTATCAAAATTAGGGTCAGTAGGACATTCAGAAACAGGCTTCAATCATAGACAGAATTGAAGGGAAGGATTATTATAAAGTGAGGCACATACCTTCAATGCCTCGATTTTCAAAATAAGGGCAATAGTTGCCAACTTGCCACTTTGTAATATCAGCCAACATTTAATGAAGAAATAAAAATTTCTGAATGATCGTTTTTTTGTGTATAAGCTACTTGTGGAAACTGGAAACAAAGTCTTACCTTCTAAAGCAACTACCAATTTCTTTTCCTGATATCACCCCACTTTCTCAAGGAGAATCATATTTCCTTTTGAGCTAAAACATGTTAGGCAGTGCAGAGACAATAAGCAAATGAGTAGCTTCATTTCTTTTTCTTAACTTACAACAGCCAACACCATCTACTTAATGTTCAAACGCCAATCAAAATGTGATTTAATTAAGAGGCTCGATCATATTAAGAGTTTGATTTATAATTCAACAATCAAATTTGACAGAACCAAATGAGAGCTCACTATTTCTATTCAAAGCCTTCATATCTTCCACTAAAAAATAATAAAAATCTTCATACCAACTAAAACTAATATCACATAATCTTGATAGAAGCCATTCAAGTGCTTCTATTCGTTAGCTGAAATATACATATGTGTACATCTTCAGAAACCGTAGCTCAAAAATGCAAGCCAATTTTCCCTATTTTCTTTTGATTTTTTTTTTCCACTTCCTTTTCCTTTTTTACTGACGCCACAATTCCACTTCACTACTATTGCTGAGAATAGCAATCCTAGTACACCACTAAAACAAAAGGCCACAACTGGGGGGTGAATTATGGAGATGAAACAACAGACAGACCCCAACTACTTCCAAAAGAATTAAGGGAAAATAAAAACCACAAATAATGCAATCTTCGCCCATGCTTACAGCAATTGCCGGAGCTGCTGGTTTTCTTTCCGGAGTGATTTAACTTCTTTCATTAATTCCGCTTGGTTTTCCAAAATTGAGCTCATTACACTTGACATTTCCATCTGCCCAATAATTGCAGAAATTAATTTGAGGAAAGAACAAAAAACCAAGGAAACAAAGAAGTTAATACTGTGTTTGCCTCCTGCATATGAAATTGTCTTAGAATTTCAATATGAAGCTTCCTCATATCTTCGTGTATGGATTTCTGAAAGGAATCAAGAGTTTCATCAAGAGTACGTTGAAAAAGTTGAAGTGTAAAGGAGGATCCCTGCTGTGCATCTGGTTGCTGGACCTTTTGGGGTTGTGAGATTACTCCCTATCACACAAATTGCAAATCATTTGCAAACCTAATTTAATCGCAAAACTAATGGAAAGAAGAAAAAAGTGATAAAATATTATCTGCCAAGGAAGCTAGTAATTTCTTTATATATCTAGATGTTGCTCTGCAAATATGTGGCAGTAAACCATAATGCCATTCATCTAAAAAAGGCACAGAAAATGCAGTGCAATAACAGTTAAAACAGGGATTTTTGGGAATCAAAGCAGCAGCATAACTATGACTTTATTCAGTTTATTGAATACAAAATTTTAAAGAAGCATACAACTTGCTCAGTGATACTGAGTTTTTGTTGTTTTAAACATGAATCAGTAACATACTGCAAACCTTTGGATTGCGACCTGTCGTATCCCATAAATGTACGGTCCCATCATCACCAGCAGTAACCAAAAGGTGTCGGCTAATCCGGGAATAATCAAGCACTCTCAATACCTGATCTTACAATCCCAAACACAAACAATTAGCTTGAAAACCAGAACTCAAAACCATAAACACCTGAACAACAGCACCAAGATGCAACAAATCAAAGAACCTGTTCATTGGGATCCTTGAGTTCAGCAGCCCTGGCACCTGATGCAAGGTTGTGAAGTATGAGATCCCCACTAAGACTTATAGAAGCCAAGTGTTCATCATTGCAGTTGTATATTGCACCCGTTATTGTATTGGTATGACCTCTCAGCCATTTAATACATCGTTTCCTCTGCAAATCCCATATTCTTACAACTTGACCACTTCCACCAGAACATATGTATCTGGATACCTTATTGCTGAAGCTGATAGCCGTTATAGACTCTTGCAAAATTATTTAAAAAATAATTATAATAATAATAATCAACCACAACCATAAAACTAAACCAAGAAAATTCATTATCTTGGGTGGACAGATTAAGTTTCAATGATGACCATCAAGGACTCACCACAGTGAATGAACCAGTGTACAGATTAAGTTTCAATGATCTGACCATGAAGGACTCAGATTTTTGTCATATGTAACAGCTGTAAAATCTTGTAACATTCTTATGACCCTTGAGAGCCATGGTATCTATCGTTTAATACATGCTTCTACACCATAAACCAGACAAATGTGGCTAAAACGTCTCAGATGATCTCTCTACTGAAATCCTCTCCAAATATGGAAACAGGTTATGCATGAAGCTAAGGACATATAATAATGCACAGAGTGCACATAACCTAGTCACTTTCAAGCTTTGATAAAAACTAGAGCTTAATTAGATGAGTGGTATCTCCACGTGTACGACAAAATGTCACGGTGAAAAAAAAACATTCCCAAAAAGAAAAAGAAAAATCTAAAGATTGATTTACATACATACATGCATTATTAACCATTGAATCCCCAAGATTGTGTTTACTGGGGTCTCATATCCTATTGGGAACCTTGATAGGGGAACCAGTGCTTCAGACCACCACAAAAACTGCATCGACACCGAATTAGTGTCAAAATAATATTTTTCCTCTGCTGTACACCATTCATTCATGTTCTTGCACTCCATTTTCCATTCTACTGTAACCTAGACAGAATCAGAACAAAGCATGAGTAAATAAGGGAGTGTACAGTGTTAGGATCATATAAGTAGTGCAACATATAATAGCAGTTGAGTTTCTAATTTCTGCAAGATCATTCTAAGAAGATACAACACAAGGAACATCTTGTTGGGTAGACACATGTGAGTGAAGTCTCACACTGTATAATAACCACAAGTGAGTGGTTGATATAACATAGTTGGGCTCAAACTTATAGACTTAAGCTTTTGGATTAACAAGCATCCCTATATGTTATATTAACTACTCAATCAGAGTCCCCTAGGTTTTGTCTCCCCAACACATTTCATAATACCTCAATCATTTTTTTGCACCTTTAGGAGGACAGATTTCTGCCTTCAAACACTCCCAATTGCAATGTCCAGATGTAGTTCAACTAACAGTACTACATAACAGTAACATGAGTGTATACTAAGCACTCTCCCCTATTAATTGTACATAGGAAATTAGGCATGGAGAAAAGTTAAGTAATTAACTTATAACTTTCAGCACTATCACTTGGTATCATAGATATGTCTGGAAAGTATTCACTGGAAGAGACTCCAGTGGAAAGGACATGCATGTAAATGAGAAAATTTTAAGCAGATCAAATGCTGAAACAGAGAGTATTTTACAAAAAAGAAGCTACCTGCTATTGTGGGCAAGTGCATATTACTCAATGAGGCATTAGAAGGCATGGCAGGTGAAACAACCACTCAAAGAGCCCATCTGACGGGTTCTGCGGAATGATATCACCTTATGGGAAGCCCCAGTAACTTGATGGGCCTGATTGGCCAGCATTGAACTCCTCATTTCTTGAGCTCTCTTCTGAGCCGATCTGAGCTTGTTCATAATCTTGTCCGTAGATGATGACCTTTTCTTTTCGAGCTTCATCTGAAATAAATGTCAAGTAAGGGCCATAGTACCAAATGCTTATGCCTTCCCTTTTTAGAATATGAACACATAATGCATGTTTGACAAGGTTGGCATAAACCATGAGAGAGACAGAAAGAGAGAAATCCATGATCAAGCAGGCACAATCTGAGATGTGGAACTTTTTCCATAGGGACTTCTTATTTCTTAATTGTGAATTTAGCAATCCCAAAAAAACTAATTCTTCTTCTTTTTTATATACTATATGCAACTCACACACATCCACCAGAGATGAAGGCTTGAAATGAATAGATAACTAACTGGTTTTAGTGAAAATTCTTCTATAATCCTATTTCCTGCAAATTTCAGTTCAAAGGTTGGGCTGAATGGCCTTCCCATAATCCTCCAATGTCCTGCTATTAAGTAAAAGGAAAAACATTCTTGCAAAATTTCACATTGCAACTGACTTATTCAAGAAAAGTCACTTTGTAGCATGTTCAGGAGTGAAGTGTGTCGTGTTCCTCATCAGTAAACCTAAACTAAAGGCAATTTGATTAACCCAGAATTCATCTTTGGTGATATATTGACTAGAAATAAAATCATGCTAGGCTAGACCAAAGTGATACATTGAAAAGATATATTCAAATGACATTCGGGGAAATAAGAAAAATACAGTACCAAGGACTGATCATTGGTAAATGTTTCAACTGATATAAAATGATACATGATGAAACACTTTATTAAAAATGACCTCTAATTTGCGTATAGCTGCCTCAGCTTTTGCCTTCTGCAGGTTCTCCCATGCATTGATTTTGGCTTCCTCTCTTTTCAACCTGGAAAAATCAGCCATTCATTAATATAGAATAGATAAATATCTGCATAACTTTCATGACAGTAGCTAATAGCAGAGGGCGAGTCTTATCCTTTGATATGGTACTGTGGCCAAACTTCTTTTCAATAATTAAGGCTTATAAGTAATAAAATCGGTGGCCTGAAATATCTTTGCTAAACTAACCAATCAATTGCTATCATTTGGAAGGCTTGGAGCTGAATTATTTTGGGAAAATTTGTTCGAGTTCAAAGTAACAGCTCAACTCCTTGAGAGAATTAAATTACTATATATCATAGGTCCGTGCTCCACTCAACTTAAGAAGCTAGCCATCTTCTTAGGATGATTTAAACAATCATTGTCTTTCCAACTGTAACATGAAAAGATATATCCTAAAGTTTATAATGCCAGTGTTACAAAATCAAAAACCCTTTCTTCTATTTGACCCCATGTTGATGACCTAGGGAACAATATTAAAAAGAAGGGAGATTCAAAGATTTCCTGTTAGGGGACCTCATGATTTTTGGAAAAGAGAAAATTGCATCTTTGACATTTTTCTTTGCAAACCTTCAATGACCCTATTTGCTTCTAAGCTCCCGATAACTAGGGAGCTTCACACCATCTTTAATCTCAAAAGCATCTGACCTAGGTTTTGCAAATTGGCCTGCCATCCTTCCTACCTGTCATGAAGTAAACAAAGTGAAGCAAATTTCACTTAAATGTCTTGTAGTTACACATGGCATTATATACGTGATTTTAGCACACAAGGCTTTGCACATTTTGTTATGGTACACTAAGCTTTAAACGTTACACAAATGCAGCAACTTTCAGTCAGAATTTGATCAGTCAATCCAAAATCTGGAGTTTGTCAACTACATGTAAGCAAGGTGCACACACAAAAGATAATGGAAAAAAAATACTAGAACTAAGAGTTGACTTAATATAATAAAATTAACCACAAATTATTACATATTAACAAGAACCCAAATTACTAGTTTGGTAAACAATCAAGGAAGAAGCCTATGGGACACAACGGCAGGAAAAAAAACATACAAATGAACATCTTACCCGAAGTTTCTGCCCCACAAACAGTTTTCCGGCAGCAAGCAGCTTTGACAGTGGTACATCCACTACAGCATCCATTGCATACCTGTGAGCCAAGGTGATATTACATGATGTCATGAAGCAGTAAATAAAGCAAATTCAAAAACAAAGCAATTGAATTCAACATACAAAAACTTTGACATTTGAGAATTTTCTATGACATATATCTTACATGCACCATCCATAAGACAAAGTAATTTGATGTGTGCATTTTTAACAAACCTCTTTTTCAAGGTTCACCAATTTTGCGTTTTTTAACCCTTGTGTTATGTTTGGGCGGGGGAGGAGGCTGCAGGGCATCATCCTTAGGCTCATCGTCATGCTGCAAAGACATTAGATGCATACAATCAATATTCGGTGTAATTGTAAATAATAAAGTGAATTGCAAAATAGGCATATACAGGATAATTAATGTTATCATACCATAGAGCTGTGTTTGTGTCCTATTTTATGTCCACCTGTCCCACAAGTGGGAGCTCTTCTAGCACGTTGCGGTCTACCTCGTGGGGGTGAAGGCTGAGGAGGGGGATTCTCGTCCGGTACATCAATATCTGGCTGTGGAGTGTCAGTCCCAACCGGAGGTCCTACAGGGTCGGATGAGGATGAGGTAGGTGGGTAATGATGCTCTGTGTAGAGGCCAGGAGTGGGGATCATTGTCATGGGTTCAGTATGGGGTGGGTCTATGGGCAAAGTGGGTGTACTAGAGCTGGTGGGTGGGTATGAGGGTGTCTCGGGGTGCAATGGAGGGGTCAACTGAGAATGGATATCGAGATCGAAACTGGGCTGTGAAGGTGGGGTGGGTGAAGGGACCTCGGGCTGAGGAGATGCATCTACCATGGGTGGAGGGACCTCGGACTGAAGAGATGCATTTGGGATGGGTGGAAGGACCTCGGTCTGGGGAGATACATCTGGGATGTGTGGAGGGACCTCGGATTGAGGAGATACATCTGGGATGTGTGGAGGGACCTCAGGGTGGGGAGATGCGTGCAGGATGGGTGCAGGTATCTCATGACTACTTACAACCCGAGGGGTTGTTGCACGCCGACCACGGCCCGTAGCTGAACTTGTGCTTGGGCTTGCTATAGCAGGCCGACCATGGCCTCTAGCTGCAATTGGGCTTGGGCTTGCTGGAGCAGGCCGACCACGGCCCCTTGTTGTGCTTGTGCTTAGGCTTGCTGTAGCAAGCCGACCACGGCCCCTAGCTTCGCTTGTGCTTGGGCTTGCAATATCACGCCGAGCACGGGTCGATGTAGTTACGGGTGCTGCACTTGTGCTTGGGGCTGCAGTAGTTGCTGGCTCAGTTTCAGTACGGTTGTTTGCCTGCCCAGTGGCTGCAGGATCACCACCAAGCCCAGCCACAGTATATAGGATGCGCCGGATATGGTTGTGTTCTCGGCTGCCTACCGGAACCCAATTCAACAACGCTAAATGACTTTCAATCTGAAACAGAGAAAGAACCAGTACAATCAAAATTTTCCACATTTATGTAACAATTACAAAATGCATAATATAGAATGTATTAATCTACTTATATACTCATCTAAACTAAGAACTGAAAGTTTTATTATGATACTATATGCAACAGAAACTCTTTTTAATTGGATGTCAGTCAGATCAAACCAAATTTGTTCAAAGAAGAAATCAATTGATCCTACGTTCGTACATGTACTAAAGAAAAAACAAAGCAAGCTAGGAAATATAATTAGAACACATTACCAGCTGATGTAATTTAGCGCTGTTGCGGTCGACATACTTTAGAGTGACCAGATCGTACCATTGGTAATAGGCATGATTGCGGGCCATCTCACCAGTCTGAGGAGGTGCATTGCAAAGTCGTTGTTCTCGACTATTCCATGAAATGATATACGGTTCATGCTCTTGCCTCCAATTCTTTTCCACCTTCCCACGCAAGTCTATTCTATGCAGCCTTTCATCGTACATAACACCGTCAGGCCGCTCTTGCGCCAACCCAAACTGTCGAAGGACACGATCCGGGTGGTGCATCTTCACTATGCAATAACACACAAGCGGCACCCTTGCTGTCCATGTACCCCTCCCTGCAACGCAGAAGTCAGGAAGGTGGGCGAAGTGTGCCTCGTATGGCTGCCACACAATCTACAATAGAAACAAAAAATAATTATCATAGCATCTTCAAATGTGAAACAAGAGAGAATATATAGATACAAGGAAAAACAAAAATTAAAACGGAAAATATGTTAAAGTATGAAGCAATCGTATTCTTAAGGAAAATTAACATAACCAAACAAAATTTTTGAATATTATTACCTGGTTCGGCTGCATTGTAACTAATTGCTCACGATAGACGACCAAGGCCATCCCGGATGGCCTACTCTTCGAGCCTGGCACCCGCACCCACCTACAGTTACGAGCGAATAACATAAGATAAGTAGCTACTTAGTTACTAAGAAGAGTACATTGCATAACACACTAAATATCAAAAAAATACTTACTTAACGGCAAGTGGAGCATACGGCCACGGGCCATAATCACATCCAGGAGCAGGCTCTATCCTCGGGCACAAGAATGGCAACCTTGCCCATGCCCAATACTGGATCAAGGTGCACGCCCCACCAATCTGCGATGCCCCTTTCTCACTTGCCCGACACAATTCTCGATACAACCAGGCCAAGCAACCACTGCCCCAACTATACTGTGGCGGATCACGCAAGTTCCGCAGTTGCTCCAAAAACATCAGATGCACCCTATCTCCCGACTTGTCCATAAAAAGCTTATCCCCTAATAGCGCTAAAATATAACACCGGGCATACTTGTGTATCTGAATCTCCGTTGCGTCATGAGGCAATGGCGCTGCAATGGCCTCAAGAAGGCGGCTGATAAGAAGTCTTTGCCCCACCAAAGTTTTGTTGTCATCCGCCGGAGTAAAACCAAGCAACTCCATGCAAAGAGTCCTCCAAGTTCCATCTAACACATTAGTCGGCCCAACCAAGACCTCACCGTCTATAGGAAGTCCGAAAATGACCTCCACATCTTGTAGGGTGATCGACATCTCACCATGTGGAAGATGGAACGTATGAGTCTCTGGCCGCCATCGCTCAACTAGGGCCGTTATAAGACAATTATCTATCTCTCTGGAAGGGGCCCTAAACAATCCTTCAAGCCTCAGCAACTTGATAATGTCAATCACCCGATTATCTCGCATTTGAATGTTTGCCATCTCCTTAGTGCGACCACGGCACGTCAGTGGGCCCGAGTCCTGCAAAATCAATAAAAATTATAGCAGTTATTAGAACTACAAATACAATTTTGAAAGAACTTGCTAACTAAAAGTCAAAAATAACGTAAAAATTAAAGTAGTTGTTAAAACTAGATATTCACCTCGCCATTCCAAATGGCATGTGATCGATGATGTTGTTGTCGCGTCAACAATGACGCATCACTAGGACCAGGCTGCAAGATCCGTGACCCATCATCAATCCGAGGCTCCATACTGCAAAGAGTGCTACTGTGAGATCATTAATAGTGTGAGGGCAAAGGAAGGGGCAAAGAAAATAATAGATATAATTCATCTAAAATTGACGCATGTATAGATTCAATAGGGTCACTAGCTTATTCAATTGAGCATGACAAAGATCCACAAAGAGAGATTAAGTTCTTCAATGATTTAAACCAACTTGACAAGCTTAAACTTCTAGCCGGAGCACATCTTATCTTCCAAACAATTAATTAGTGCAATTATTCTAGTAACTGTGAGATGGAATCATAATAAATGTGCTGAAATTATAAGACTAGTTTTTCTAATATCCAAGCCTCTTGGCTGACTATGAGTGAGAACCAACATTTTTCCAACATATAAAAAAATATGAATTTAATTTTAATAAGGATATTGTGTAAACCACCCCCTCCCCCCTAAACAAATATGGGCTAGTACAAATAACCACATCCTCACTAATACCTGAAGTCTAAAAATTAAAGCCCACAAAGCCCACACTAATTGTTCGACTAAAAAGATACTGGGTATAGCCTTTATTTAAAATTAAAAACAAAAACAATGTATTGTTATATGATTACAATCGGGGAATTTTAATTTATCAATGATATATGTTTTATCTCTGTTGGATATGCTAGTTAAAAGTTCTCAAATTGCTACTTTTCATTCTTATACAAAATTATCGAAATTTGTTTTATCTAGCTAACTTTTTTAATGGAAAGTGTCAATTAGTTTATGGCAAAGTAAGTAAATTGGTTGTGCTTAAAATTTAATTAAAGCATAAGTGATTATTTGTAAAAGAGCAGGAAATGATTTCATAATAGACCATTGAAAATCAGTGCAAAAATGACATGTCATGTTTTTCATTGTTGACATCTGATACGGCATGAAATTGTTGACATCTGATATGGCATGAAAAATACAGAGGTCAACAATGAAAAATTAATGCTTTACTAAAAATAATGAAAAATTAATGAAGCATGTCAAATCTCAACGAAAAAATATATATATGAAGTGTGTCATACCATATGTCACGAAAGAAAAAACATGATATTTATTGTTTGGATATTGGAAGGAGATTATGTTCAAATTAATCATGATGTAACTTTTTGTTATTAGTATTATATTTCTTGATATTATTTTGTTGGAAAAAGTACTATGATAATCCTACCATTCGGTTATATTGTTCTTTCTATGCTTCATGCGTGTAATTTGAAATTTTACAAAAATGCTAAATACAAAAAAGAGAGTATTGCCTATTAATAAATAGTTTTTATTTTAATTCAATTGTTATAATAGAAAATGAGAATTTGAACTCTGAATATTTCCTTTGAAAATGTGAAAACAAGGTGCTAACCAATTCAGTACAAGACTATTAGTAATACATAGTTATATTATGTGTAACTTAAACTTAACTTATATATAAGATTGTATCAAATGTAAAGACTACTACTTTTTTTTAAGTTAGGTGTTTAGACTCTTAAACATGGCGTACAATTAATTTATAATTAATGATACAAGTGGTTAATTAATTGTTCCAATGCATAATATGAATAAAACTATAAACCAGCCATTTCACCACAAATCACGCACACATACAAGATGAATTGTTCACAAAGTGAAAACCCAAATAATAAAATCGCTCTAGAGCCTAGCTTAATTCACCCATCTATTATGAAGATAGTTGCAATATAATACAACTTACAAAACCTCCAATATATGTAATTGAACTTGTATATTATGAGCCCAAGCCCCCCACTCCTACTGCAAAAAGTTGAACTAGTCACTCTCTCTTCACAGAGAACCAATGTCGCAAATCAATCGCCAACTGCAAAGCAATCTCTTTGTTACTCCAAGACTACTTGAAGATATGTGATTGTTTTTGTGAAATGTAAACGAATATTCATAATAGCAATATGTAATGGTCCTTATAAAAAAAATTTGACTCTTTGTTAATAAGTTATGCAGAGTTTTCCGAGCATGATGAAACTTTTATTTCTATGGCCTTAGTTACAATTATACTTCCTAATTCAGGACTTGGTATTATCAACATTACTCAAATTCTTTGTCTTGCTAAGGAATTCAAGACATTATACGAACTGCACACAAAATATCCTCTCATTTCACCTTTTTCTTATTCCTATATGGCCATCCAACAACACACATAGCAAGGAATACCCATTCAGCTTTTTATCACTACAGAAAATTAAAATTTGAATTTTTATTAAAAGCCCAAAAACACAATCTTGATTATTGAATGACAAACAAAATAAAGAAAACTCCTTAATCCATTTATTCTCAATCCCACCAAAACGAAATTCTGATTTCAATGACATCTATGTCTACAAATATAAAGCAATTTCAAACAAAACCCAAATGGGCATGTATCAAAAGCAACTGAAAACCCAAGTAAATCCACAACCCATAAACAAAAACAACAGCAGCAACAATGTGTAACCCACTATGCAAAAAGCCCAAATCTATAAAATAAATTCCGCAAAAGAGGAACGGAGAACTTTTACCTAGCAAGCGAGCTGAAGAACGAACAAAGGAAGAACGAAGAAAGCGAGATGAACGAAGACAACAAACAATGCAGAAGAGAGCCCGCGGAGGCTGAGAGCACAGGGTGATTTGGGACTACGAGTGAGTGAGTTTGAAATTTTAGAGTGAGAGAGTGGAGTCTGAGAGAGTTTGAAATTTTAGAGTGAGAGACTGGAGAGTGGAGTCTGAGAGAGTGAGAGTGCCGTTTTAAGAAGTTAAAAAAGTTTGTAAATTTTAAACAGAAAGCGAGTTTTAAAAACTCGAGAGTTATAAAGCGAGTTTTTGAAACTCGCTATCCACGTGCTATCCACGTGGAAAACTTTGTCCAGTCAGTAATTGAAAAACAACAAAAACGAGTTTTAAAAACTCGAGATCTATATTCAAATCTCGAGTTTTCTAAACTCGAGATGCTAATATTACATATTCTTTCGTAACCGGCCAACTAACAAAATAGTTACCGTATTACAGTTATTTAGAAAGGGTGTCCGTATTTTTTGTTAGGAAATGCTAACCTTTAGGGTATTAGTTAGCAATCTAATTAAAGAAAATTTTTATAAAAAAAAAAAATTAATATTTTGACAATTTTTTTTATTTTTCATAAAAGTGATGTCAAAACTTTTCTAAAATAGATTATTAGCGAATGTCCTAAAGGCATTCATTAGCATGACTTTTTTTTATTTTTTATTTTTTGCCATCTAGAACCTTTATCTCTAATAATTTCTTTTGAAATTATTGTGCACGTCTTGTAAAGAAGAACAAATATTTTGTTCTGTCTTAGGTGAGTACCTAGTAGTAATATCTGTATTTATTGAAGAAAGTTATTTGGCAGTATTCTGCTTATGAGCTAGGTAGGTGACTATCTTCAAAGGAGAAAATTAGATCAAGTAAACTCCAAAACTAATCTGAATATTTTAATTGTCAAAAATCTCTGAAGTATCAACACAAACAAAAATTCAACCTCGTGTGTCTAAAATACAGAAAATAAAAAAGTACACAATAGTACTAGAACTTCAATCTTATTCCAAATTTCTAAACTCTTTACATGCATACAATCTCAATGAAAAACCTAATACTTGTTATTCTTCTTAATCTAAATTTGGAAGGGGAAAAAAAGGGGTGAGCTTGACAACACAATAAGTAACCAAAAACCTAACTAGCCTAGTCAAACATTTAAATAAGCAAAATAATAAATTGTACATAAGGTCAAATTTTATAATCTTAGAAATTGTATCTTAGTTTGATTAAAAACTAACATATAATTTAACATTAGTTTTACAAATATCAAGTTCAAACACATGAAAAGTCATAATTTACGATGAGTTCTAAAACATCACAATTTACAATAAGTTCAAAAAAAGATATAAAAAATTTCATTAACTTTAAACGATTCGCGTATCTAATCATATTTATATTCTTAACGATTTTATGACTATAGTTACTCTATATTCCCATGACTAGACCCATGTGTAGACCCACGATATGTCCCAAGAAAAACTAGTTTTTATGTCAATCTATAACTCACTAGATCCAAAGTATAATTTAGATTATATAAATGAATTTTCCTGAACTTATACAGTTTTATTTCTGTCCACATAAAAAATTATATTTTAGAAATTTACAGTTCAAATGAATATATAATTCAAATCTTTGTTACTTTTACAAAATTGACACATCCTTAATACAAGTTTGGAAGAAAATAAAACTTCTAGATAACCCGTTAAACCAAATAAACGTGTAGTATTTTTATGAGAGAAAATCTATCTTATTTTTTTTAAATCAATATAGCTCAAATAATTAAATAAAGTTTGTAAGGAAAAACCAAACAATATTTGATTAATGAATAAAAAATTATATTTTTAGCAAAATATAACTAGTCAAGAAAAGGTTATTTAATTAAGCCAAAGAGACATAAAGATTTTTTGTACTTCTCTCTTAGCCTTTCCTTCTAATTAAGACCAACAAGTCCTACACCCAGTTTTATCAATCCAATCACTGCATACTCTTAGCATAATGATTACTTTACCAGTACAAAGTTCTTATGAAATGTGAGAGGTAAAAATTGTGGTTCAAGCCTCTAAGAATGAATTTCACACACATATCTAATATCTTACAACGATATTAGTAATACTAATTACACAGCTTTTTTTAGCTGCTAATATTCCGTGTTAAGGGATTTTTCTGTAGACATAAGTTGTAGATATGTTCAATATCAGGAAAGAAAAGAGAAATAGGACGACCCTCACTTTTTATTGAAGGAGATTTTGTTACATTTTTGTACAAGGCCTTTTGACTTGATTGCTGCAGATGTGGATGATACAAAAGACTTTGAATTTTGTTTATTTTCTTGGACCCCCCAAATCTTTTAACGGACCCTTGAAAATTCTGGTGTTGAATATAGCTTCCCCCTCTATGTCCTTTTTGTGCTGCCGTGAGGGAAGAGGCTTCTTTTTTCTTTTTCTTTTTTAGATTTTAATTCCCAGTCTGCTCTTGGTTTTCTTTCTTCAATGATATATTTCAATTCATCCAAAAAAAAAAAAAAAAAAAAACTTAATGGAGAAAATGTGGTTCTATTGCAGATCCAAATTCTTACTTTTTTGAAACTATTTTTTGGGTATAAAAGGGAATTTTGATTTACATTCGAAGTTCACATTTTCACCCTCCAAAAAATTGGATCTATTTTACCATTCACTTAAACGGTTATCCACACATTTTCTAATAGGAAATTCAGAAAATTTTAAAGCTGTTTTTTTTTTTTAAAAGAATTTTCAAAGCCATTTTTCAGTATTGGAGAAAGGTTAGTGTAAATAATTTGTATTTTAAAAAAAAAGTGAGTGCCTTGTTCTAAATTAGAAGAGAGAGGTGATTATAATAACAAAAAAAGCCTCTAGAGAATGCCAAGTGGCCAACGCATATTCCATCATCATCAGCACTACTATACAAAATTACTCCAAACTATTATTTTTATTTTCATCATCATAGTAAATGATAAACCCAAATAAATTAATAAGATTTTAATTCTTACGTTGTGAAAATTGTAAAAATTTGTTATGTTTGTATTTTTGTTTTCTATTAAAAGAATTCTTCAAGCACGTGATTATTCCATCAAGTGTATGAAAATTTCCTTGCTGATTAAGCATGTATGACCAACTAAATGTTGGCAATACTCATAAATAACTCAAATTACTCGCTTATGATAATCATCAAATAAAAGCTGAGAAACAATTTTTTTTTTTTTTTGAGAAAAAGCTTTTAAAAAATATGGTTTTGCAAATGAGTAGTTCTAGAATCACAAATTATTCCACAATTTTTTTGCCACAATTCTGACGTAGTTGACTATGAATGGTTAACCATCACTTACATATGAATCAACTATTTTTTCTTTACCAATTATATTTTGTCACATTACAATTGTAATAAGAAGTTGCAAAAAATTTTGTGGTATGAACTTTTCTTTTGCATTTAGATGCAGTCCGAATATATCCCGGAGAGTACCGATAAATTACCGGATTTCAAAGACTGGGCGAGGCGTTTAACTACACATCAGTTACATGAACAACAATTTTCACAGCACTGTCAATAACAATAGAATCCAAAATAAAAATAGGTTTGAAAAAAGAAAAATTATACCAGTACAATCTAGGACACGAATGCTTAAAGGCTAAGGCAATGACTATTTATAGACACGTTACCTTAAAAAATAAAATAATTCCTGGTTTCGAAGAACAGACTATGTAGGAGTAGGAGGGCGGGCTGGATTTTGTAGTTGGTGTAAAGTGAAGGGTGTGCTATACACATAAGAAGACATGCCTGCCGCATGCGTCATGCACCTATGTAGTAGGCTTTTTTCTTTTTCAACAAAAAAAAGAATATATAAACTTATTCAGAAATAATGCCACTCTTCTTTACTATTTAAAAATGCTAACTCGTATTGTTCCACGAATTTGGTAAGTGGTTGTCTCCCGCACGCTTGTGCAGCACTTTTGTCATTATAATAATAATAATAATAATAATAATATTAAATGCGTAATTTTAAAAGAATCAAAACTCCAAAATGGATGGGCTTGTGTGTTAGTTTTAAAGCTGGTTAGATCATCCATATTGGTTGGAGCCATAATTTTAGTTATTTGCTTTCATTAAAAATTATTTTATCTATTTTATTTTTTCACTTTACAAATCATTCAATATCAGTGGTTTTATTTTAACTTTTAACACAATAAAATAATATAAACAACACAATAAAATAATTTATTGACTACAATAAAATAATATATTTACTACAATAAACAACAATGACAACCACCATTGCTACCACCGCTACTGCCATGTGATAGCAAATAATCATCTAGTGTAATAATAATATTTTTTTAATCCCAAATTATATATATATATATATATATATTTACTAAAACTATTTCTCAATTGTCATGATAGCAAATAAGTAACAATAATATTTTTTTAACCCAAAATTTTTGTAATAATTAATTGTGGTTTTAACACAATTATAATTTTTATTTAGTAAATTTTATTACATGATGGACACGTATCCCACTAACTTCCTTTTATCAGAGCCCGGTCATAGGTTCGAGTCGTTGGAGCCGCATTATGAGGGAGGGATTGTGAGGGATTTCACAATTTGTTCCAATACCAATGGGCTTGGTCTGCGATCAAATGCTATAAAAGATTTGTGGCCCCTCATCCTTCACCAATTGGTCGTTGGATGGATCGGTAAGGCACACGGTCCGACAAGTGGTATCAGAGCAGATTCATGAGTAGTTTAGGAAAGCAGCATTGGGAGACAGTCAAGTGGATTCTGAGATATCTAAAGGGTTCATCAAATACATGTATTTGCTTCACATGTGCAAGTTTGAAACTGCAGGGTTATGTAGATGCTAATTTTACTGGTGATATTGATAGTAAAAAGAGTACTACTGGGTTTGTATTTACTCTGGATGATACAGGTATATCATGGGTTTCAAATTTACAAAAGATTGTTACTTTGTCTACTACAGAAGCTAAGTATGTTGTTGCAACTAAAGTTGGAAATGAGATGATTTGGCTACATGGTTTCTTAGATGAATTGGGTAAGAAGCAGGAGATGGGCATTCTACACAGTAACAATCAGAGTGTAATTTTTCTTGCTAAAAATTTGGCTTTTCATTCGAAGTCGAAACATATATAGACAAAATACAACTTTATTCGGTATCTTGTTGAAGATAAGCTGGTAATACTTGAGAAGATTTGTGGATCGAAGAACTCGGCAAACATGTTGACTAAGGGTGTCACTATTGAGAAGTTGAAACTGTGTGCAGTTTCAGTTGGCCTTCTAGTTTGAGGACAGGAGGATGAGTTGCAAGGACGAGGGATTGCTTTTGGAGGATAGCGGTTGATGTTGGTGATTGAACTAGTCTCCAAGTGGGAGATTTGTTAGGTTTTTGTGGAGCCTAGTTGTGTTTGATTCGGTTGACAACTCGACCCAACTCAAAATAATGTTGCGCGGTTTTTAATAGGAGATTTTCTGAGGCTTAGTCCATGAAGTGGAGGCTTGGGCCGACAGGCCCAATTCGGAGCGCTTAGTATAGAAATTTTTTTGGCCCGTTTGGTAGCCCATTGTAAATCCTGTACGTAAGATATAGAAACCGTTTTTGGTGATTAGGGTTTCGGTCTGGTTGTTGTTTTTAAGAGAGTGAAAACACTGTAGCCGCACATTGTATTTTTCCCTAATAATAGTGAAATTCCTGCAACTCCGTGGACGTAGGCAAATTGCCGAATCACGTAAATACTGTCTTGTGCGTGTAATTGTTTTCTTTTTGACGTGTGTTTTTCTCTATTTTTGTTTCTTACGTTTTGAGAATTTTGGGTTGAATTCCCTTCATTTAGCTCCACCAATGTGCTCCCATTTTTGTAGTTGGTGGTGCTAAAAATATCAATTTAGCTTTTTAGCACCACCAATTCTAAAAAGTGAGCTACAATGGTGGAGCTAAACTTAGAAAATTTAGCTTCTCATCAACAGTGCACAACTATAGAAGATAAAGTTTTATTAAATTTCCCATTAAAATAATGTTTTTTTTCTCTCTCTCTCTCTTTCTTTCTTTTTTCTTTTCTCTTCCCGTTACGCATACTCTCCTCATTTCCCCCAAACAAGTTTTGTTCTCTCTTCCTCCATCCCTGCCCAGCTCCAACAATTTTTTTTCCTCAACTCGTCGCCAATACAAGCCCCAAGCCCCAAGCCTCTATCGCTTACCCATTTTTGGCTTTGTGTTTGTGTTTTGGTATGGATTTCAGTGTTTGTGTTTGTGTTTTGGTATGGATTTCAACGTTTGTGTTTGTGTTTTGACGTGAATTTCGAGTTATGTTTGTGTTTCGGGCATGGGTTTCGGTTTGGGTTTGTGTTTCAGGTGTGGGTTTTGACCTCTCAGTTTGTGTTTCCGGCTAGGTTGTGGGTTTCGGCCTCTCAGTTTTTGCTTCTAATCTGGGATGGTTTTTGCCTATAGCTCTGCTAGTTTTTTTTTTGGTTTTTCTGCTCTCTTTTTTTGTTCTTCTTCGCTGGTTCTTCCATGGCTTTAGATGGTGGTTGTGGTGTTTTTTTGGCTGTTGAATGAAATATTATTTTATTGTAGTGTTTATATTATTTTACTGTGTAAAAATCCAAAATAAAATCACCGATATTGAATGTTTTGTAAAGTGAGAAGGTAAAATAAATAAAGTAGTTTTTTGTGGTGCCAAATAGCTAAATTTGGAAGGAAAAAAGGGGGTGAGCTTGACAACTTAATAAGTAACTAAAAACTTGACATCAAACATTTAAATAAGCAAAATAGTAAATTGTACACAATATCAAATTTTGTAAGCTTAAAAATTGTATCTTAGTTTGATTGGAAACTAACATATAATTTAATACTCAAATATCAAGTATTAGTTTTACAAATATCAAGTCTAAAAACATGAAAAATCACAATTTACGATGAGGTCTAAAACATCAGAATTTACAATTTACAATGAGTTCAAAAAAAGATATAAAAAATTTCATCGACTTTAAATGATTCACATATATAATGATATTTATATTCTTAATGATTTTATGACTATAGTTACTCTATATTCCCATGACTAGGCCCATGTGTAGACCCGTGATATTGGCTGGATCCAAGGTATAATTTAGATTATATAAATGAATTTTCCTGAACTTATACAGTTTTATTTCAGTCCACATAAAAAAATCATATTTTAAAAATTTACAGTTCAAACGAATATATCATTTCAAATCTTTGATATTCTCACAAAATTGGCACATCCTTGATACAAGTTTGAAAGAAAATAAAACTTCTAAATAACCCGTTGAACCAAATAAATGTGTAGTATTTTAATGAAAAAAAAAAATCTAGCTCATTCCTTTAAATCAATAAAGCTCAAATATTAATTAAATAGAGGTTTTTAGGAAAAACCAAAGAATATTTGATTAATGAATAGAACATTATATTTTTAGCAAAATATAACTAGTCAAGAAAAGGTTACCTAAGTCAAAGAGATGTAAGGATTGTTTTGTACTTCTCTGTTAGCCTTTCCATCTAATTAAGATCCACAAGTCCACACCCAATTCCATCAATTTAACACTGCATGTTCTATCCATCAATTTAATCATGGCATATTCTAAGCATGATGGTTACTTTACAAGTTCAAAGTTTTTGTGAGGTGTAGGAAGATGGGAGGCAAGTGCCGAGATTTAAGTTTTCAAAATGGAGTTTTGCATATATATACACTGAGATTTGAGTAAAATATAATTTCTATATTGTATGGAAAAAAATTTAAATTCCATCTATCTATATTAGTAATACTATTTACTTAGCGATCAAATAATCAATCATAATCTTGCAACAATATTAGTAATACTAGTTACACAGCCTTTTTTAGCTGCTAATATACTATTTTAAAGGAGTTTTCTATAGACAGAAGTTGTAGATATGTTCAATATCAGGAAAGATAAGAGAAATAGGACCATGACTTTTTATTGAAGGAGATTTTGTTACATTTTTGTACAAGGCCTTTTGACCGGATTATTGCAGATGTGGTTGATAACAAACAACTTTGAATTTTGTTTATTTTCTTGGACCCCTCAAATCTTGTAATGGATCCTTGAAAATTCTGGTATTGACTATAGCTTCCTTCTCTATGTCAATCTTCTTTTTGAGCTGTCGTGAGGGAAGAGGCTTCCTTTTTTTTTTTTTTTAATTAATTTATTTTATTTTATTCCCAGTCTGTTCTTGGTTTTCTTTCTTCAATGATATATTTCAATTCATCCAAAAAAATAAAAATAAAAATAAAAACTTAATGGCGAAAATGTGGTTCTATTGAAGATCCAAATTCTTAGTTTTTAAAACTATTTTTTGGGTATAAAAAGGAATTTGGATTTACATACGAAGTTCAGATTTTCACCTTCCAAAAAATTGGATCTATTTTACTTCATTTAAACTATCATCTACACATTTTCTAATAGGAAATTCAAAATTTTTTTAAAGCTGTTTTCTTTTTTTGTAGAATTTTTAAAGCCATTTTTCAGTATCGGAGAAAGGTTAGTATAAATAATTTGTATTTTTAAAAAGATGAGTGTCTTATTCTAAATTAGAGAAAGGAGTTGATTATAATAATAGAATGCCAATGCATATTCTATCATCATCATCACTACTCCAACAATTACCCCAAACCATTATTTTTATTTTCATTGTCATAGTAAAATGATAAACCCAAATAAATTATTAATATTTTAATTCTTACCATTGTGATAAAAATTATAAAAATTTGTTAAGTTTGTATTTTTGTTTTCCATTAAAAGAACTCTTCGATCACGTGAGTATTCCATAAGTGTATGAAAATTTCCTTACTGGTTAAGCATGTATGACCAACTAAATTTTAGCAATACTCATAAATAACTCAAATTACTCGATTATGATAATTATCAAATAAAAGCTGACAAACAATTTTTTTTTTTTTTTTGAGAAGAAGCTTTTGAAAAATATGGTTTTGCTAATTTGTAATTCTAGAACAATAAATTATTTCACAACTTTGACATGACAGACTGTGAGTAATTAACCATTACTTACATTAGGATTCACAATTTTTTATTCACCAATCAGACTCTGCTACATTACATTTGTAGTAAAAAGTTGTGGAAAATTCTGTGGTCACATACTTTTATTTTGCATATATTGAGATGGTGAAGTGGGCCTTGTGTTAACCATATTGGATTAGAGTTTCTTCCTTTGTTGCATTGAACGTTATACTAAAATTGCCTTCTAGAAAAGCTAGTAATCAAGTTCTTTTTTTTTTTTTTTTTTTTGATGGGAGTAATCAAGTTCTTTAACTCCACGTGCAATTTAAAAAAAGGGGAAGAAAATTTTGAAAACCACGTGTTAAATACAGATGTTCATGTGTGTGGCTGTGGCTAAAACTACCTAACCAAGCAACTAAACGACTGTAGCATAATATAAAATAAAAAAAATTCCTCATTGAAAACAAAGAGACATTCCTCATTGAAAACAAATGTGTCATTTTTGTTGTCCCTCCCTAGTCAAACTTAAACTTAAACAATTATCTGAATTCAAACGTAAAAGATAAAGGAGGGACAAGGTGCTATATATATAATGTGGGTTGAAGAATGACCACTTTGGATTTCTAGAAGTGTACGGACGGATGTAAATCCCTTTCAGTAAGTTAGAATTGGGTCCTACTTTTCTTGTTAGAGAAGAGATTTTTTTTTTTTTAACAAAATAATTTTCTTTTAAAAAAAATTACGTAGAGAAATTGTTGTATTGGTCTATGGGTAGTAAAGTATCTTTTGGTGGATTATTACGTACCTTGCATGACCATATGACGTGGCTAGTGCAATAATTGGATGAAATTTATTTTGAGTAATACTTATAGTATACAAACAATTTTATACGCATCCTATTTTACAATGAAAATTGTGACTTTAAGTCATGATTTCAATTCAAAATGGAATGTTTGTAAAACTGTATGTAATAAACACAAATCATTAGTTTTTACAGGAAAAATTATTGTTCAAAATATGAAGCCTAGTAAGTCATTCTAATGTTAGGCCGTACTCATGCATCCATGGGTTAAGTCAGCAAAGTCAGTAAAATTGTTTGAGTTGCCAAAAAAGGTTTTTTTGGGTAAATTTTAGGTCATCACTTGTATCTCATAGTTAGATGTGCAAAAGCTGGGTACACTAAGCCCAAAAGTGGGATTGGGTCGTCCAAATTTGAATTCACTATTTCATCAAAACATTACAAAAGAGAACCACGGCCCAGCCTATTACATATGCTATTACTGCATAGAAACTTTGAAAAGAAAAAAAAAACGGCCATAATAACTTTATCATAAGTGTAATAGCATAATCAATTTCACAACAAATTTTGAAGTTCTTGAGATGATAGTAGTTTGTAATTAATGTATGTAAAAGTAACGTAAACAATGTTCCTATATGAAAGTAATGGGCAAAAATAGCCAAATAGTATCTTTTCGCAAATTATGTTGTAATCTACCATTGTTTCGAAAATATGTAAGAATCTGTCACTTTTTTGGTACTCGAATTTGGCGAAATCGAGTTTTCTATGGTTACTTGAGTTTATGAAACTCGAGTACCACAAAAAATTTTCAAAATTGTTTAGAGTATATTTTTTCAAAGAATTCGAGTTTTTGAAACTCAAGTTTCACGGCAAACTTGAGTTTTACAAACTCAAGTTTCAAAAAAGTGGTAGATCCCTACATATTTTCAAAACATGCTAAATTGCTAATTGTTTTGCTAAATAGTGGTAGTGGGCCATTTTTGCCACCACTCTAAAGATTTTTATTTTGACTAGTCTTTTTGCACAGTAAATCCAAACAAAATGACTTTTGTGCTGCACTTATTTTGAATATTTAGTATTAGTAATACCTTAGTGATTAGATCTGAAATTTTAATCTATAGTTTCTAATCAACTAATCCTATCCTGCAATGACCGTTCAGTAAAAGTATTGTTACATTTTTTCCGCAAGTCTTAAATTATTATACAACTTTATATCTGGACTTTTGAAAGGGTGGAAAATAGAGTAAATTCAAAAAAATGGAATTTTATCCGGAAATTGTCATGCACAGTAAAGAAATAGATGATTGGTACCTCACTTGTTATACATACAATATCAGTTTTTTATAATGATATATGTTTCCTTAAATTATCTTTGGTTAAAATTCTCTTTAAAAATGTTAATTTCAATTATCTCAACTAATAAGATTTTTTGTTGTCATATAAGAGATTTAGTGCTCGAACCTTACACTAGAAACTGATTGGTATTTTGATCCGATAATAGAGAACAATTACTATGAAATGGACACCATAAGTTGAATTTATTTGAAAAATATATTTTGGACCCATCATGTAACTAATTTTTATGTAATGATTTTTTTTTTTTTTTTTTTGAAACCATGTAAAGAAAATTTTATGGCGCAGTTATCTATCAGTATATAAATGCTCTTTTGATTTATTTTATTTTAAAACCTTCCTGGTGAGACTTTTGGGTTTATGTCAACTACACTAACATTCTTTTTCCCAATATTGCATACTTTCCCCGATGATACAATCACTATTGCAACTTTGCATAGTGGTTGGCTGATTGGATATAACTTTAATAGATTACATTAAAGTTTTTTTTTTTAAAAGGACGTTATCATACATTTTAACTAAAAAGAAAAAACTCAACGTTATAAACATCCTTTCAAGTAAGAAAAGAAACATGTTACCTGTATAACTATGCCGTGGATTTTCTCATAACAATTAGGCACAAGCTTCTCAAGTAAATTTTAAAACAAAAGAAAAAAAAAAAAGAAAAAAAAAAGGAATTTTATCCGGAAATTGTCATGCACAATAAAGGGTAAATTTTATCCAGAAATTTTATAAGGGTATATTTCAAAATACACCCCTGAAGATTGGGGTTATTTGGATTTATACCCTAAAGTTTGAGAAATTGGATTTTACACCTTGAAGTTTCATTCCGTTAGCGAAACTCAACCCTCCGTTAGTGACTTGCATATGTGGTTGTTAAGTGACACGCTAACATGTTGATGTGTAATTTTGTAGGAAAATCAACTCTACAAACGACACCATTTCAAAGAAAACAAAAGCACTAGAACATTGAACCAGCACCGTTTCACCCAAACTCAATATACAAAACCATTTGTTTTCCTCTCTCTAGTTCTCTCTCTCTCTCTCCAACTAGTTTCTCTCTTCTGCTGGCTAGTTTTGCATCCCAGGTGGTTGCGCATCTTGGTTGAAATGTTTAGAAGTTGGAATAACTGAAAAATATATTTGAGTACTGAGTAATTTTGCTTGATTTGAGAGTATATTTATTATTACTTTTCATGTCTCTCTCCCCCACATAGACATGCAAATCTGGGGTTTGCTTTTACATTGTTGTTTTTTTAGTATATTTGTTTACTAACCCCAAATGTGACTTTACGCCAATTACTCAATTTTGTTGTCTGAGTATCAATCTTTTGGCTTCTTTTTGAGCTTTCTGTTGTGTGTTGTCTCTGCGGAAAAAAAAAAAAAAAAGTGTGGGTGGAAGAGAGCTTGCTTTTGATTATGATTTCTTGATACTTCAAACCAACATGGTAGTTCCTTAGCTTTAACCATTAGTTGGGTAGAAGAGAGAGACCAATCGGAGAGAAAGAGAAGAGAAACTCACCATCGCCATCTTGGACCCGATTTGGAACCCTCACCGATGGAGCTGAAGGCTAGGTTCATGGCTTATCATGTTTGGTTTAGGGATTTTGGGAAAGTGATATAGTGTGCTGCAATGGGTCGTAACTTGGAAGAGTAATGGCTTTGTGTTTTGAGTTTGGGTGAAACAACGCCGTCTCAATCTGCCAGTGATTTTGCTTTCTTTGAAACAGTATTGTAGAGCTAATTTGGCCAAAAAAAATAATAATAATAATAAAAGTACACATTAACATGTCAATTTGTCACTTAGCAACCACATATGCAAGTCACTAACAGAGGTTTGAGTTTTGTTAACAGAACAAAACTTTAAGGTGTAAAATTCAATTTCTCAAATGTCAAGGTGTAAAATCCAAGCAATCCTAAACTTCAAGGGTGTACTTTACAATTTATCCAAAACAAAAAATGAATTTTATCTAGAAATTGTCATGCACAATAAACAAGCAAATGATTGGTAGTTTCCTCACTTATTATACATACAATATCAATTTATTATAGTGATATATGTTTCCTTAAATTCTCTTTAGTTAAAATTCTTTATAAAAGTGTGGGAGATTTGGAATTCGAACCTTGCTTATATTAAAAATTGATTACTGTCTTGACCAGATAATAAATAATAATCATCATATAATGGACACCATAACTAAAAATTATATATATATATATATAAGTGCATTAACCGGCAAATTTTACAAGTATAATTGCAATGCAAACAAGAAGAAGTTGATAACTTAACATAACCAAAAAAAAAATCCTACATTACAATCTAAGTTAAATAGGAGTTCTCTCTCTCGTTACCCAACGAGTTAGCTCTCTCCCTTGGTGTATACCTGAGGGTTTGTATTTATCCTTTCTTTGCTTACTGGGAAAGATGGCTGAAAAGGTGATTCAAGGTCTCGAGAAGATGAACTTAACAATTGAAGAAGAGGAGATTATAGAAGTTCCGGATGAAGGAAGGAAGGAGGAGATCGAAAGCTGTTCACTAAGTTTGATTGGGAAGTTTCTTACGTGCAAATCTTACAATAAGAGGGCAGCTCATACTACACTGAAGAAGGCATGGGGGTTGCAAGGTGAAGTGCAGATTGTAGAAGTCAGGTCAAACCTATTTCAGTTTAAATTTTCAACTGAATTTGACATGGAAAGGGTCTTTAAAGGAGGCCCCTGGACATTTGACAATCAAGCTCTTATGCTACGTCGATGGTAGAAGGGTATGACTGCCATGAACATCAAGTTTGAGACAGTATCCTTATGGGTTCAAATCTGGGGCGCCCCTTTTGACATGGTTTCTTCGAAAATGGCAACAGAGGTGGGAAGCAGGCTAGGAGTGATTGAGGAAGTTGAAAAGAGGCAGAAACAGGAGATCCAAAATCTGTTTATAAGGGTTAAGGTTGCTATCCCAATATCAAAGCTGATTCGGAGGGGAGGGTTTATCGCAGGGTCTGAGGGTGATTGCACATGGGTCACGCTCAAGTATGAACGACTCTCGATATTCTGCCACTATTGCGATGTATTTGGACACGATGTTCGCCATTGTGTTGGGTATTTCGCGATGTTGAAGAACAGAGGAAGTGTGAAGTGTCAGTACGGTGATTGGCTAAAATCAGGGGGCACTCGGTCTTGGTCACCACCAAAGCGTGGAAAATCTCACTCGCCAGTCAGTGAGGAAGGAGAGATGAAGAAACAAGGCAAACGTAGCAAGCAGGAACCTGGGACAGCGGACATCGATGCAAAGGCAAACCCTACTGTCTAGGAAACATTCAATAATGACAAGAGCATAGAATCAGCAACGGTCACGGAATTAACGAAAGTTAATGCAGAAAATAAAGGGGTGAAAATGGGAGTTACGGAGGTTTTGGGCATTGACTGTGGGGTCATTAAAACGGGGATATCAAGTATTACTGAAGAAGAGGAGGTCCTACCCACTGATGCAAAGCACGTGATAACTTATCCGCATGATGGGCCTATTAAACAAAAGCTTAAATGGACTAGGATTCAGCGTATGGAATGTGGGCCTGTAGAGGAAAAGAAGGACACGGCTAAGTCTATGTTGGGAAAAAGGTGTTTACTGAGTTTGGAGGAAGACATCAACGTTGGTGCAGTAGTAGGGAAAACTAAACGAAGGAAAACACAGGAAGGGTCACCAAACAATGAAATGGCGGGGGTGTCGGAACACCCTTGCCGGTCAAAATGAAACTATTAAGTTGGAACTGCCAAGGGCTTGGGAACCTTTGGACAGTTCGAAGCCTTTGGAAGTTGTTGAAGGATCAAGGTCCCATGGTGTGTTTCTTAATGGAAACTCGCTTGAAAAAGGACGGGTTTGAAAAACATTGTAAGGGTTTACTACTCCCAAACAAGTTAATAATAAAGAAGCCAGATGGTGGGGGCGGGCTGGCTTTGTTGTGGAAGAGGGAAGTAATGGTGGATGTCATAAACTTTACGGAGAAACATATATTAGCAAAGGTGGTAGAAGAAGATGGGGCTGCATGGTTTTTGACAGGGTTTTATGGGTGGCCGGAGTCATGTCAAAAAGTGAAATCATGGGCGCTGTTCTCTCATTTAGCAACGTTTGTGGAGGGACCATGGTTGTGCATTGGCGATTTCAACGCTATTTTGCACTCCGATGAAAAGCTTAGCAGTTGGCCTCCATCCTACAACCAGATGGATGACTTTCGCGAGGTGCTTGAAAGATGTTCTTTAGTAGACTTGGGTTTTATTGGGTATCCATTTACATGGAATAACAAGAGACCGGGGTTGGCAAACACTAGGGAGTGCTTGGACCGTGCCGTTGCTACGAAGGATTGGAAGGAAATGTACCCGAAGTGCACAGTAACGCACCTTCATTCCCATGCATCTGACCATGTACCGATTGTTTTACAAACTAAGCCCACACGAAACCACTTTACTAGGACTACAAGGAGCTTTCGGTTTGAGGAGTCTTGGTTACTTTGGGAAGACTGTGAAGTTGTGGTCCAGGAAGCTTGGAATAATAAGGAAGGAACAAGGTCTGGCTTGTCAAGAATAAAGGAGAATATTGAGGGCTGTGGGTTGGAGTTGCAGGCATGAGGTTCCTCTAAAACCCATCCTGATATTGATAAAATCAAGGTGCTTCAGAAAAGGGCTGAAACTTTAGGTATAGGGGTGTTTACAGAAGAAAATAAAGTGGAGTTTTTGGAAGTCAGTAAGGAGTTGGATGATTTGTTACGAAAGCAGGAGATTTTTTGGGCACAACGTTCAAGGGTCTCCTGGCTTAAACATGGGGACAGAAATACCAAATTTTTCCACTGAAAAGCATCACAAAGGCAGCGGAGGAATTTCATCAAAGGGATAAGGAATAGTGAGGATATATGAGTGGAGGAGGTGGCAGATGTGGCAATTAATTATTTTGAAAATATGTTTAAAGCAGGTGAAAGTGACAGGGTGGAAGAATGTCTAGCTGCTGTACAACATAAGGTGGACCCTAATATGCAGGAAATTCTATCCAGTGATTACAGTGAGGAAGAAATCAAGACAGCAGTGTTCCAAATGGGACCAACAAAGGCTCCTGGACCCGATGGTATGAATGCTCTTTTCTACCAAAAATTTTGGTATATTGTGGGTGATGATGTGATTGTAGCAGTTCTAGATTTTTTGAATACAGGAAATATGGAACTTGAAATTAATTTTACACACATTGTCCTTATCCCTAAAATAAAATCACCGGAAAAAATATCTAATTTTAGACCTATTAGCCTCTGTAATGTGATGTATAAAATTATTTCAAAGGTTTTGGCAAACAGGTTAAAGAAAATTCTACCACATGTGATCTCTCCTTCTTAAAGTGCATTTGTACCAGGTCGCCTTATCACTGATAATATACTGGTGGCTTATGAATCTCTTCATACCATGCACTGTTGTAGAAAGGGTAAAACAAGGTCTCTTGCTTTGAAGCTGGATATTAGCAAAGCCTATGACCAGGTGAAGTGGAATTTCCTTAAGGGAATTTTGGATAGGATGGGATTCCCAAAAACATGGATTGAAAGGGTGATGAGCTGTGTTACTACACCGACTTTTTCAGTCTGCATTAATGGTAAAGCCTATAGGAGTATAAAGCCATCTAGAAGGCTTAGACAAGGAGACCCGTTGTCCCTTTATCTCTTCCTGTTATGTGCTGAGGGTTTTTCTTCTCTTCTGGCAAAGGCAGAGGCTGATAACAGATTACATGGGGTGGCAGTTTGCAAAAGGGCATCTAACATCTCTCATCTCTTGTTCGCGGATGACTCTTTACTTTTTTTTCGGGCCACACAAGATGAGGTGCAAGAAGTTGTGGATATTTTGCAGCTCTATGCTAAGGCTTCGGGTCAGCTTATAAACCTGGTAAAATCCTCCATCTTTTTTAGTAGTAATGTTGATGGTGCAAAAAGAGATTGGATAAAAGATAAGCTGAATGTTAAGGAAGTGGACAAGTTTGAGACATATTTGGGCTTACCTACACTGATAGGACGCTCAAAATACCAAACTTTTGCTTTTCTTAAAGATAGGGTCTGGAAAAAATTACAAGGATGGAAAGGGAAAATGTTATCCAAAGCCGAAAAGGAGGTGCTAATTAAAACAGTTGCACAATCTATTCCAACCTTTGCTATGGGTGTGTTCCAATTGCCCGTGAAGCTTTGCAATGAACTAAACTCTATGTGTGCAAGGTTTTGGTGGGGTCAGACGGATAATGAAAGGAAGATCCATTGGAAGAGTTGGGATTTTCTTGCTCAACCAAAGAGAGAAGGCGGAATGGGGTTTAGGGATATTCGAAGTTTCAATTTGGCAATGCTAGCCAAGCAAGGATGGTGGTTATTACAGGACAAGGAATCACTACTCTATAGGTGTTTCAAAGCAAATATTTCTCAACGTGTAATTTCATGGAGGCAATGGACAAACCAAACAGTTCCTATGTGTGGAAAAGCTTAATGGCAGCCCATCCAATTTTGAAGAAGGGGTGTTGCTGGAGGGTTGGGAATGGGACTGACATTAGAGTCATGAAAGACAAATGGATACCTAACTACACAACAAATAGGGTGCTTCACCCACCGAAGGAAGAAGAATGGGAATGGAGGGTGTGTGAGCTGATAGATTGGTTTGCCAAAAAATGGGATTGTCAGCTAATTGATCGTATATTTCATAGAGAGGATGCAGAAGCCATCAAGCAAATCCCTTTGAGCCGTCGTAATATTTCGGATAGAATTTTCTGGTTGCACACAGGAAAGGGAGGGTTTACAGTCAGGTCAGGGTTTCATGTGGCTAGGCTACTCATAAAGGAGGAAGATTTGAGGGGGGCGAGCTCTCAGGCAGGGGTGCACACCACGGTGTGGACCAAACTATGGTAGCTACACATCCCAAAAAAGATAAAAATATTTATTTGGCGTACGTGTCACGATATCCTGCCTACTCGAGAAAAGTTGGTTCGACGGCAAGTATTGGATGATGATACATGCGGACTATGCACCAGAACAAAACAAACAGCGATTCACATACTTTGGGAATGCAATGTGGCTCGTGGGGTTTGGGCGGAGAGTACACGAAGAGTGCAGAAAAGTATAGGCAGACAATCAGATTTTCTGCAGCTTGCATCGGAGCTTCTGAATAAGCTATCGCAGGAGTTTGAATTATTCCTTGTCTAGGCTTGGTTGCTTTGGAATCAAAGGAACTCTGTCTCACATGGTGGAAGCATTCAAGAACCAACTCGGCTGGTGAGAAGGGCAGTGGAACTGTTAGAAGAATTCAAGGAAGCACAACAGCGTTTGGGAGTTCAAACAACAATAGTGAGAAGTGCTACTTGGAATACTCCATCGGAGAATTGTTACAAGCTTAACTTCGATGCGGCGATATTCAAAAACATTAATGCATCTGGAGTTGAAGTGGTTATACGCAATGAGCGGGGGGAAGTAATGGCTGCGTTAGCTGCAAAGGGCCCACCGGTGCATGACAGTGAGGAGGCGGAGGTGTTAGCATGCCGGAAAGTGCTTGAGTTCGCCGTGGACACGGGCTTCACGGAGGTGGTGCTGGAAAGGGATAACGTCTCTGTTATGCAGAATTTAGAAGCTTCAAGGGGTACTCTGTCTCGCCTGGGTCACTTGTATGGAGATGTCCAATGCCTCATGTCAGGGTTGCATGTTGTTTCTGTCAGTTGTGTAGGTAGATCAGCAAATTCCGTTGCTCACTCCTTGGCCAAATTCGCAAGAGGAGTTGAGGATGATTGTATTTGGTTGGAGGAATCCCCCCACTTGCGTCGGAAGCTTTGTATTTTGATTCATTATAATGAAAGATTACTGAGTTCCCTTTCAAAAAAAATAAGAATTGCATTTCAAAAACAAAGTTAAATAAGAATTTTAATTTGACTATAATTAATTCATTCATCACAAATCGTGTAATTTTTTTTTCCTTTTTTTTTTTTGGAGAAACATCGTGCACTATATTTTGATTTAAATGAATATCAATTTTCTTCTTAAAAAAAAAAAAGAATATCAGTTTTATCTTTAAAATCTTATCTCTATCATCTAAATTTCTTTCCCAATCTTAAAGCTTCTCACAACTTCATAATTTATGTATTTCTTTTAAAGTGAATTGCAAATTACACCCTTAAAGTTTGGGGTGTTTGAATTTTACAGTCTAAAATTTCAGAATTTGAATTTTACTCCTTGAAATTTTGGAGTGTTTGGATTTTAACACGTAAAGTTTGAATCTGTTTGGATTTTACACCTTGAATTCTAAAACTTTGGGATGTAAAATCCAACCATACTTAAATTTTAAGGAGTAAAATCTAAATACTTCTAAAATTTAGAGGGTAAAATCTAAATACTCCAAGACTTTAAGGGATAAAATTCAAATTAAAAAAATTCAGAGTATAAAATTTAATCACTCTCAAATTTTAGAGGTGTAATTTACAATTTACCTAAAAGAAAAGAAGTCAATATAATGAAAAAAAGATGACAAATTAGTTATTATTTTTATCTAAAAAATTGGTGGAATTAACTATCGTTATCATCTTATCTAAAAAAATTAGTGAAATTTGGTGCAGCCAGCATACAATATATAATTTGGCCCAGCACTTTGATTCTGATTACCCTTTTTTTTTCTTTTTTTCAGAATTGACTTCTCATCTGATTAGGGTAACAGTATAAGTGATTAAGCTCTTGATTTATCAAAACTAAATAATTATCTTGTAAAACAAACAATTAATTTTAACAAGGGTAAATTGCAAAGTACACCCTTGAAATTTGGGGTTGCTTAGATTTTACACCATAAAGTTTGGTTCCATTAGCAAAACTACATCCTCAGTTAGTTTTGGCTATTAAGTGACAAGTCATCATGCTGACTAGTTTTTTTTTTTTTTTTTTTGCCAAATCAGCCCTTAAACTACCCGTTTAGCCCAAAACTCAACATAAATTCTGGAATTTTATAAGATAATGTTTCACCATCTGAATCGATTCCCAAATCAAAACAATTTCTATCCTACTCATTGTGAATCCCACTAACCCAGCAGCCACAGTGACAACGAGATGATCTGATGGTTAAGAAAAATTTCTAGGCAATCCACTATGTCTGTCTCGGCCATCAGATGAAGAATTATGGTCTAAATAGAAGAAGTATCAGTTGAGGATTAAAACTCCATAAAATAAGTAGCAGAATTGCATGCAGCATATGGCTATGGGGAGAAGCTAATGGAGCTGATGATGGTGTGGCATTGAAAACGAGTTGGTCATCATCAAATTTACAGGCTTTGCTTGTACTATTGTTTCTTTCTTTCTTTCTTTCTTTATATGCGAGAGTCAGACGAATTCAAGTGCTAGCTTGGGAGAGTGATGCCTCTATATTTATATAAGCCCTTGCCATGGCTGCTTGGTTCGTGGGGCACGATGAGTAGAAGAGCACCCTGGGATAGGTTTGATGTTTTGATTTGGGAATAGGCTCATTTAAGACGGTGAAACGATATCTTATAAAGTTCTAGATTTTGTGTTGAGTTTTGGGCTAAACAAATCGTTTAAGGGCTAATTTGGCACCCCTCAAAAAAAAAAAGTCAACATGATGACTTGTCACTTAACAGCTAAAACTAGCTGAGGGTGTAGTTTTGCTAATGAAACCAAACTTTAGGGTGTAAAATCAAAAATTTCAAACTTCAGGATGTAAAATCCATGCAACACCAAACTTCAAGGGTGTACTTTGCAATTTACCCTTTTAACAATTAAAATTACTAAATTATTCTATTAGTTTGATCTTATGAACACATGTTTATCCTCTCTTTTTTTTTTTCTTTTTCTTTTTTTTTTGGGATAGAAGTTTATCCTCATTTTTTATAACCAATGAAAAGTAATATTTTAAATTATTTCACTTATTTCCAAGGACCGATCAAAATTAATTAACTTTTATGTAATGTGTTCATGTTCATTTTAAATTCTTATTTAATTGATGAGAACTAACCTTGTGGTATGCTTTTGTCTTAAAATCTCATTCCCTATTTTTTTTTTTTTTTTGTGTTTATTTATTTCTTAAAAAAGAAAAAAGAAAAAAGAAAAACTTTTATATGCTTAGGGAGAAACTTCTGAATTATGACAAAACTTCCTATTAAGGCTCAATTTAATGTGATTTTTGTTATAATGAGAAATGATTTTCCTCCTTTGAACTTGTGAAACGATAATTTTACTCTTGTTTGCAGTTTAATTTAAAAATTGGATTTTTCAAGGGTTGGGAAATTGGGCTTCCACACTCTACATTGCTAAGGGCTTGTTTGGTTTAGAACTGTTTTGGATCATATCACTCAAAACTCATAACTGAGTTGTCAAAACACGTGGGACCCACACAAATTTTTTTGTTAGGCTTGATTTTCACATTGTGTTTCCATCACTCAAAACTAAAAAATTTTGAGTTAGAGTGATGGAAACAGGAAACAAGAAATAGGTGTTTTCAATTTTTGAGAATTGAGTTTCAGTGACATTTTTGTAAAATTAAGCAAAGAATGGGACCCACCCGTATGACTTGTCCCATCAAGTAACGTCTCTCTCGAGCCCGTTCTTCTTTACCACTTCTCCTTTTTCATTTTTTTTTCCTTCTACCCAAAGCTCTCTCTTCTCATTAAGAGAGAGAGCTGAACCAAATCTCACAAATCTCTCTTTGTGATGGGAAGCTTCGCCGGCGACAGGGGATTCGAGAAACGACGTCAGACTGAGCTCAGGCTGGATCGTGAGACACGCAGACCTCGAGATCGAAAGCTTCACCAGCGACAGGGGATTCGAGAAACGACGTCAGACTGAGCTTAAGCTGGATCGTGAGACACGCAGACCTCGAGATTGGAAGCTTCACCAGTGACAGGGGATTCTAGAAACGACGTCGAACTAAGCCTAAGCCGAATTGTGAAACATGCGGACCTTGAGATCGGAAGCTTCACTGGCGACAGGGGATTCAAGAAATGACGTTGGATTGAGCCCAGGCCGGATCGTGAGACACACGGACCTCGAGATCGTGAGACAAGCAGGTCAGAGCTCCATTTTTTGGCTTCTGTTTTTTTTTTTTTTTTTTTTTACTCTGTGTTGTTCTTCTTCTTCTTCTGCGATGTGGGATTTGGTTGTGGGTTTCTTGTGCATTCTTTTGGGAGAAGTAAAAAAGAAGATGGGCTTCCATGGAGAAGTAATGAGATGCTGGTAGCAATAGTAGGCGACACCAGTGGTGGGGTCCACGGTTTTGGGGAAAAGTTGTAGAGATATGTAACTGAGAACTGAGTCCAAACATGTGTTTTGCAATTTTGAGTGAAGGTGAGGTTTGAGTAGGGAGTTATGAGTTATGAGTTTGAGTTATGGGTTTTGAAAACTGAATTATAAAAACTGAGACACCTCTATACCAAACGGGCCCTAAGTCTCTATAAGTTAAACTCAAGGATTTTCTTCCATGCCATCTCTTAATTGGTTGATTATGGCAAACTTTTGTTCTTTGCAAATTTAATTGGAATTTCATAGAAGCAATATCTACTTCTAATGTAAAAGTAAAACAATAGAAATGTATATTATTGAATAACTAAGTGGATATAGACAAGGAGTAACAAAATGAGAAATTATACAGTTCTCATGGTGGACAACGTCATTTGTCTACGATTCCACTAAAAGACTCCCAATTTAATGTGATATATATATATATATATATATCCATCCATTTTCTTTCATTCAATAAAGAGCACAGAAGAAAAAGGAGTATTACATTTGGCTTGCGATCGATATGCGGAATCCTGGTGACCTCCATAACATGCCCTACAACCTTGAGATAATGCGTACTCATGCCATCGATTGTAGGGATGGCAAATATAACCCGACCCGCGGGTACCCGATCCGGCCTGACTCGTTAAACAATAGGGTTGGGTTTAGGTCGGGTTCGGGTTTTATGCAAACCGAACCCGACCCATATACATATATAATATAACAAAAAAAAATTTAAACCCTAGTATAAATACTCTATAACATTTCAGATTTCATTTTCTAAACTTAACCCTCACCTCTCAACCTCCCTTTCTCTTTCTCTCAAGCTCTCACCGCCGGTCACCCTCTCTCGCCCTCAGACGCTCCGTCATGGAAGCTTCTCTTAATGGTATGAAGGAGTCTTTGCCAAAACTAGCAACTTCAACAACTGATTTTCTTGAATTATTGAACTGAGCAGCGCGAATCCATGGACCAAACTGTTGATCTTCCAACTTCAGAGAGCATTTACTTTTCAGCCAAAGAGGACAATCCTTATCATCATGAGTAACCCTCCCACTCCAGTAACAGATATTTGGTAATCGTTCATACTTGAAAGAAATCCAATTCTCACAACTCCCATCCAATGAAATAATTCTTCCACGACAAAGAGGTTGGGAGATGTCAATGGCCACTCTGACCCTCCAGAAATTACCTCTTACCATTTTTGTAGCATTCTCCAATCTTCTGACTTCCCCCAAAGTATCACCAATATCCATTGCAATCTCAGGAGATAACATACTAAAAGGAAGATTGTGAATTTGGACCCAAAACATTGCTGTAGAAAGTTGCAGGTCTGCCAATGGGGTCTTTCCATCATACCTGTGCAGAATTACAAGGTGTTTATCATAGGACCAAGGTTCTCCTATAATAACCTTTTCAACATCCGACTCCGATTCAAAGCCAAACAAAAGATAATTATCACCAGCATCCCTGGCATTAAAGCGTTGAGTCTTACGCCATAAAGGTCTAAAAGTCTTAGCCACTGCATCAATGTTAACATTCCTCTTCATAAGAAATTTTTCCACTAGAACAAACTCATGAATTTGCTTATCCTTTGAAATAGATAAACTTTTTCCTTGAGTAAGAGAAAGTTTATTCCACTTAAGAGCAAGATCATCCATAACAAGAAGAAACTGTTCCAAATCCCACAAAATAAACCCACAAGCCTTGACAGTAAACTTGTTACAGCAAGGAACAAAACAATTTCCCACAGATAGTTAAGAAAACCAACTACTACAGCCTAAAGTTTAGAGCATCAACCTAGCAAAGAAACTCTCTTAGAATTTTCAACAAACACTTATCGTGTAGCCCACAAAATAAATCCACAAGCCTTGATAGTAAACTAGTTACAACAAGGAACAAAGCAACTCCCCACAAAAAGTGAAGAAAACCAACCACTACAGCCTAAAAGTTGAGGGCATCAACCTTCATAGCCGAGAACGTTTCTACATGCACTACAGTTTAGATCGACTTTCATTTGCCATATATCTCATATCTTCTGTACAAATGACCACTTAAGTTTGGAAGTTTTTGAATTATATAATTTGAAATATTATATTTTAGATTTTACTCTTTAAAGTTTTATGTGAGAGAGTTTTAACTTATAGCGTCTGCTCCTGATAATGTTATTTATCATCAGACTAAGACACCAATCAGTTTTATTTCATTTGCATTAACAACTCTTCTGCTCATATTTTTCATTAGGCTCCGCTTGGGAGAATGGAATGGAATGGAATAAAAAGAATAATTTTAGAATATTCTTCCATTCTCTTGTTTGGGAGTTTTAATAGAGGGAATGGAAAGTCCATTTTCTTGTTTGGGAGTTTAAGTGGGAGGAAATGAAATGGGTAGGAGGGAACACTCATTCCTCTCTATTCCCTTAAAACTTCAAATTTTCATTCCCCCGAAATTGGGAGGAATGGGAGGGAATGAAATTAGATTTAATGATTTTTTTACTAAAACTCCCAAAATACCCCTATATATTCAACCTTTTATTTTAAAATATGGCTCTAATAGTAATATTGTCATAAAATTATTCCATTTCATTCCCTCCATGTTGCTCCTAAACAGGATTACTTACATTCCATTCATTTTTATTTCTTTCCATTCATTTTCATTTCTTTCCATTCCTTTATTTTAAAACATCCAACCAAGGTTACTTAATTTCATTTCATTCCATTCTTTTCCCTTACTTAGATATATTTCATTCCATTCTATTCTTTTCTATTCCCTTATGATGTAATGTGACACTTAACAAAATGACAATTAATAGAACATATAGAGAGATCGTTGATGCAAATGGAATATAACTTCAAGGATAATATTCAAATTTTAAAACTTTAAGGTATGAAATTCAAACACTCCAAAATTTTAGAGTGTAGTGTGCAGTTTTAAGTTTTTAACCATAAAGGTTTTATTTTTTTTCCTAAAAAACAAATGTTTATTTTGGGCATTTTAAAAAAATGACACTATTTATTTATTTAAAAAAAAAATTCAATCCCGCCCTATTGATATTGTACAGAAATTTTAAAAAAAAGAAAAAAAAGAAATAAAGGGCAAGTTCTATATATATTTATAAGAGTAATTCTACGGTACCCCCAAAAAAAAGGGGGGGTACGATACCCATTACTAGGTAACCTGCTATATCAGGTTACTTTTTTCTCACATTTGACGGTTCCATCCTCACATTGTGCAATTCCAACAGTACATGTGATAGTTCTTTTCTCACATTTGGTGGTTCCCTTACTTTTTTCTCACATTTGACAGTTCCATATTCACATTGTGCAGTTCCAACATCATATGTGACAGTTCTTTTCTCACATTTGGTGGTTCCATTACTTTTTTCTCACATTTGACGGTTCCATCCTCACATTGTGCAGTTCCAACATCACATGTGACAGTTTTTTTCTCACATTTGGTAGTCCCCTTACTTTTTTTCTCACATTTGACTGTTTCATCCTCACATTGTGAAGTTCCAACATCACATATGACAGTTCTTTTGTCACATTGGATGGTTCCTTAACTTTTTTCTCACATTTGACAGTTCCATCCTCACATTGTACAGTTCCAACATCACATATGACAGTTTTTTTCTCACATTTGATGGTTCCTTACTTTTTTTTCTCACATTTGATGGTTTTATCCTCACATTATGCGATTCCAACATCATATATAATAGTTATTTTGTTACATTGGGTGGTTCCCTTACTTTTTTCTCACACTTGACGGTTCCATCCTCACATTGTGCAGTTCTAACATCACATGTGACAGTTCTTTTCTCATATTTAGTGGTTCCATTACTTTTTTTCTCACATTTGACGGTTCGATCATCACATTGTGCAATTCCAACATCACATGTGACAGTTTTTTTCTCACATTTGGTGGTTTCCTTACTTTTTTTTTTCTCACATTATGCGGTTTCAACATTACATATGATAGTTCTTTTGTCACATTGGGTAGTTCCCTTACTTTTTTCTCACACTTAACGGTTCCATCCTCACATTGTACAGTTTCAACATCACATGTGACAGCTCTTTCGTCATATTGAGTCATTCTCTTACTTTTTTCTCACACTTGACGATTCCATCCTTATATTGTACAGTTCTAACATCACATGTGACAATTCTTTTCTCACATTTGACGGTTCCATCATCACATTATGCAGTTCCAACATCATATATGACAGTTCTTTTGTTACATTGAGTGGTTCCCTTACTTTTTTCTCACACTTGACGGTTTCATTCTCACATTGTGCAGTTTTAACGTCACATGTGGCAGTTCTTTTCTCACATTTGGTAGTTCCATTACTTTTTTTCTCACATTTGACGGTTCGATCCTCACATTGTGTAGTTCCAACATCACATGTGACAGTTTTTTTCTTACATTTGGTGGTTCCCTTACTTTTTTTCTCACATTGTGCGATTTCAACATTACATATGACAATTCTTTTGTCACATTGGGTAGTTCCCTTACTTTTTTCTCACACTTAATGGTTTCATCCTCACATTGTACAGTTCCAACATCACATGTGACAGCTCTTTCGTCATATTGAGTAGTTCTCTTACTTTTTTCTCACACTTGACGGTCCCATCCTCATATTGTACAGTTCCAATATCACATGTGACAGTTCTTTTCTCACATTTGGTGGTTTCCTTACTTTTTTTCTCACATTTGACGGTTCGATCCTTACATTGTGCAGTTCTAACATCACATGTGACCGTTTTTTCTCACATTTGATGGTTCTCTTACTTTTTTTTTCTCACATTTGACTGTTCCATTCTCACATTGTGTAGTTTCAATATTACATATGACAGTTCTTTTGTCACATTAGGTAGTTCCCTTACTTTTTTCTCATACTTAACGGTTTCATTCTTACACTGTACAGTTCTAACATCACATGTGACAGCTCTTTTCTCACATTTGATAGTACTTTTCTCACATTTAGTGGTTCCCTTATTTTTTTTTTTTTCCTCATATTTGACTATTCCATCATCACATTAGGTAGTACCAATATCATATCTGACCGTATTTTTACATTTGGGCCCACCATTGAAGTCACTTTTTTACTTACTTATTTCTTTATATATATGTTTGTAGCAAAAAAATATGGATGAAGATGGCAATCCCACATTGGAATGGTTTAAAATACATATAGGGACGATGACAAGTATATGTCAAAATTGATGGTTCCTTTTTTTTCTCACTGATTACCATAATACCTGGAAACCTAAAAAAATGACCATAATACCCTTAGAACCTAAAAAATAACTGAAATAACCACGAAACATAAAAATGACCAATATACCCCTTAGAACAAAAAAAAAATTGACTAAATAACCCTGAAACTTAAAAAAAGACCAAAATTACCAAAATACCTAAAAAATGACCAAATTAATGATGAAATCTAAAAATGACCAAAATACCCTTGAGACCAAAAAAAAATGACCACATGACCTTGAAACTTAAAAAATGACTGAAATTACTATAAAACCTAAAAAATGACTAAAATAACCATGAAACCTAAAACATGACCAAAATACCCTTAGAAAATAAAATGACTGTAATGCCCCCTATACCTAGAGAATATCTAAAAATACCCTTAGAAACTTTAAAAGACTAAAATACCCTTAGTACCTAAAAAATGACCAAAATGACCCCTAAAACCTTAGAAATGACTAAAATTCCCTCAAAACCTAAAAATTGACCAAAATTCCCCCAATTCCCTCAAAAATTATCAAAATACCCATAGAACCTATGAAATGATCAAAATACCCTTGGAACCTATAAAATGACTGTAATGCCCTTAAAACCTAAGAATGACCAAAATACCATTGAAAGTCTATCGAACGTGACAGGGGTGAACTAGCCAAGGACTCTCTAACGATTAAGCCAGTATTTCTTCCAATGACTCAAGTATGATAAGTGGATGAATACCTTCCTTAACTTGGTGAAACTTGGTCCTTTTTATAGAAAGTTTGGAGTGAGTTTACTTGTTAAGTGCCACTAATATAATGGGAGATGGGTGGACTTAGTGGGGAGAATGGAGCGAATTTCGGGGAATTCACCCCATATCTCAGAATAATGGATGGTGCAACCGTTCTTGGTTTGCAGAAAACATCTTAGAACTTACTAAGTGCTAATCATCCATGATCTTTTGTCCATCAACAACTTGTCTCTTATCCTAGACTACATTCCGCCTTTTTGGTGTTACTTCTTTCATCTTTCCTTTCTGGACATGGATAGTTTGGACTGACTCCTATGGACAATATATGTACTTTTTAATTACCCATCATCCTTAAAACCTGAAAAATGCCTGAAATACCCTCTAAACCTAAAAAATGACTGAAATACCTTTAGAACATAAAAAATGACTGAAATGACATTGTAATCGAAAAAGTGACTGAAATACCCATAGAACACCTTGGTGAACTCTAGTTTGATAGGCTCAAGTTCTATTGATTTGTATATATTTTTATTTTTATCCCATTGGAATTTATAGACTCAAGTTCTTTTTCTTTCTTTTTTTTAAAGTTTTTGTTTAAACAGCCAACGTCTTAGTAAATCTCCTATAGCAGCATTTTAAGATATAATATAGACCAAAAATTAATTGTTTTAATGGAAATGTCATTCTTTTAACTTTTAACACACAGATGAAGTCTTTGCATAAATTAATTAAGTTTCACCCAATAACTTTTTTTTTGGCTAAAACTCTATAATATCACATTAGAATCAATACCATTGTAGCTACATTTTTCCAACAACTAATACTTTATAACAACTAAAAGTAATTTGCTCTTTCACAAGTTGTATATGCTTAACAACAGTCCGCAGATATCTTGCTGATGGATGACATCCACCTTTTCCTTGAACGTTCCAGCTTTGGCAGATGACTGGCTTCACTGTCCATTTACAAGTGTAGAAAATGTATTAGAAATCAATAATATGCCAATTAACATAATAGTTCAAAAACTAAGGCGCTAAAAAGCCAAGATTTTCAGGTGTACAACATAAGGAGCAGTAAGATTCTAAGGGGGTAATATATTTAGCAGATTATAAAATTGGGGGTGAAAAATATTTGATGAATTAACTCTCCCAAGACTACAAATCTAAAATAATGAACCATGAACCAAGTGTTCCATGTATGACAAATTACAATTACAAGGAAAAAAGAATTCATTTGTAGATAGGACCATCAAAACACATAATAAGCTCATGAAAGGCTCTATTCCAGACCTTCACTCATCTGGCCATTCCCTCATCCTACCCATTAGCTCTTAACAACTTAATAAGTTTATTATAAAGGGGAAGAAGGGTAAACTAAGAATTTAAGTTTATATAACATTGTACTGTACTTAACTAGCTTGACTACTCAATCCAAAAAAAAATCTCAAGTGTCAACAAATAAATATAGAAAGAGAGGCTTTCCGCTGATAACTTTATTTTTATTTTTTTGAGAAAGCACTAATAACTAAGTAAATACTAACTGAAATGTGGCCTTACAAATTTCTTTAACCTTGATATCCTAGAATATAACTATTTTATGAGGTTGATTCCCAATATCTTGTATTAGTTCAAAACATCAACAGTATTCATCATACCAATTTAGTGTAGATGTCACCTGACTATATTAGAAACAGAGCAACTATAAAGAGGTTTGAGTATATTTTCTTAAAAGTTAAAATGAATCAGACCTAATTATAGTAAGGTAAACAGTAAACTACTGAATATAAAATTAGAGACATTAACATATCTAATTAGCAGGTCATTCTATTGGCAAACAAAGCAACTAGGTTACCCAATTGAAAACACAGCTTAAAGCGTTTCCTGCTATAGCTTTCTCAGTTTGGGTGGTACAGTTTGAAGCATAGAACCCACTCTGATGACAATGACTACCAAGCCAACACAGTATTGCAAATTACCTGCTAATTGACAGTTATTCAATGAGCACCTAGCTTTAAAACCTTGAAAATGATTTCATCCAAAATTGTTCATCTGAGAAAGGCATTGCAAAAATAATAACTTTGTCACCATGATCCTCATACAGCATATGCTCACCCTTAAATCTTGAATCAATGGTAGCAGCTAATCCTCTCCAAATGCTATCAAACATTTAGGAGCATGCCAAGAAGTTGCAATAGACTTCAAATTCACAACCCCAGTTGACACACAAGTTCCACACAAGCTAGTCAAATAAACAAGTAGGCTGCATGTGTGCATCCCTAAACATTTTTTAGGGTACCTATCACAACAAAAAATACCATTTGTTGAAATTATAATTGCCTCATTTTGCACCTCCATTTAAAGAAGTCCATTGTGAATATACATGCTTATTCTACTACTGAACTGTTCACATGCATACTCAAGACCCTTAAAACATATCAAATAGCAATATAGTGAATGTACACAAATCTTGTGACTTAATTGGACATGCCCTTATTCCAATTACTAGTCAAAAATAAAAAGAAATTGAAGTTTGGCATACAAAAATTGTATATCACATTTAAGTGATTTTTTTCTTTTACAGTATATTAAGTACCATAAAATGATTGGGTTATGAATATGTATGTTAATGACATAAGATCAATAATACAAATTAAAAGCAAGAAACATTATGTGATAAAAAAGTTTAAGATTGCTACTCCTGTTTCTTTATTGCAATAATCAAGCAGAATCTTTATTAAGAAACACATACACACATTGGTTGTTGATCCTATAAATAACACAACAAACAAAATTTCTCTGCAACTTGTAATTGTTCCATGGAGGAAATATAAACAAAAAAATTTAGTTCACAGCAACATAAAGAGACGATAGAACAAGAGAGATCAACAGAAAAATCCCAGACCCAATGAAAACCCACTGACCCACAGAAAACAGAAAGACCCATTGAATAACCACGGCTCATCAGAAAAATCAGATACCCAAAGACCCATTGAAAAGCCCTCTAAAATTCACAGCCACAAAAACCCAGGATAACACCCAAAGAACTCATTGAAATTGAACCACAAACCGAAACAACACAAACATAGGGCGATGGAATGGGAGTGAATGAAATACAGAGAAATACAATAAAACAACACAAACTGCATGAAGAAGATTGAGGATTCCTCCTCACCCAGCCCATACACAATACCCACAAGAAAATCAATGAAATAAAGAGTTCATAAATCTACGTTTTCAAATGGGTAATCCTAAAAATAAAGAAAAAATGAAACAAAACAACGACATTGAAATTAGAATTTTATTGTTTTGATCCTTGCCTTTAAGATATCAAAACGATTTTCATCTTTGAAGAAACCTTCACCTGAGAATGCAAGAAGAAACAATCTGAGAGGAGTGGAGAACATGAGAGAGAAACAAAGATGCAGAGAACGCGAGAGAAACTAGAGAGCGGTGCCACCGATTTGAGGTTGTGGGTGTGCGGCTGCAGCTGTCTGGTTCTTGTATGGTTTTAGCTGTGATTTGAGGGTTTTGTTTAGAGAGGCAAACTGAGACAGAGCAGGCAGAGGTAAGAGAAGCAAACGTGAGAGAGAAAACTTTGACGAATGTTATAATTTTTAGTTTATATATAAAACCTGTTTAACCGGTAGCCAAAACCCATTAAAATTACATCAACGGTTAAGATTAAAATAATATTAAATAGAGAGTTCAGATTTAGGGGTAACGTACCCCCTCTTTTTTTGGGGGGGTACGGTAGAACAACCCATATTATTATAATAATAATAATATATCCATCCATTTACCCTTCATTCTAAAATCTTTAATTCTCAAACACTTCCTCTCGAGTCTTTTGGCTAAATATTGCTAAATTTAAAACATATTTGCGTTATAAGTACTGTTCCAAGTTATTTAGAAAAATGAGGAGAGAGATTGAATTTCGGCAACAGTGTTGCCGAAATTCAACAAAAAGTAAGAGAGAGAATAAGAAAAAAAAGGAAAGAGAAAAGTGAAACAGTAACCTTGAATTTCGGCAACAGTGTTGCCGAAATTCATCTGCCCAATTTTCCTATGCTACCCGGACGTGTGAGTGTGAGAAGTGCAATAATAAATGGGTGCCCAAAAAAAAAAAGTAATTGCGGCAATAGTATTGCCGAAAATGGTAGGAAAAAAAAAAGTGAATGCCAAAATCTGGGAAAGAATTAAAGAAAAATATAATGTGCTACGTACACAATATTTTTACAATATTTTTACAACAAATCACAAGTAACTGGTTATTATTAATTCAAATTTAAATTTAACATTGAGATTACTATTTTAATCCAACAATAACAATAAGTAACAACCTGACACTTAGAATTTGTTGTAAAAATATTGTAAAAATTGTGTGCACTTCATTTCTAAAAAAAAAAAAAAAAAAAAATTTCCCAATTGTGGCAATGGTATTGCCAAAATACCATTGCCACAATTTAAAAAAAAAAAATCCCAATGGTATTTCGGCAATATTTTTTTTTTTTTAATTGTGGCAATGGTATTTCGGCAATCCCATTGCCACAATTGGGAATTTTTTTTTTTTTCAATTGTGGCAATGGTATTTCGGCAATACCATTGCCACAATTGGGAAATTTTTTTTTTTTTTGGTTTTTTTAGAAATGAAATGCACACAATTTTTATAATATTTTTACAATAAATTCTAAGTGTCAGGTTGTTATTTATTGTTATTGTTGGATTAAAATAGTAATCTCAATGTTAAATTTAAATTTGAATTAATAATAAACAGTTACCTGTGATTTGTTGTGAAAATATTGTAAAAATATTGTGTACGTAGCACATTATATTTTTCTTTAATTCTTTCCCAGATTTTGACATTCACTTTTTTTTTCCTACCATTTTTGGCAATACTATTGCCGCAATTACTTTTTTTTTTTTGGGGCACCCACTCATTATTGCACTTTTCACACTCACACGTCCGGGCAGCACAGGAAAATTGGGCAGATGAATTTCGACAATACTGTTGCCGAAATTCAAGGTTACTGTTTCACTTTTCTCTTTCCTTCTTTTTCTTATTCTCTCTCCTACTTTTTGTTAAATTTCGGCAATAGTGTTGCCGAAATTCAATCTCTCTCCTCATTCAACTAAATAACTTGGAACAGTAGCTATAATACAAATATGTTTTAAATTTAGCAATATTTAGCGAAAAGACTCCTTCCCCTCAGCCAAAAAAAAAAAAAATTCTCAGACACTCCCAAACCAAACCCTAGAAATCCCAGTACGACAATGGCTCGAAAAAGAGGACGGAAGAAAAAGGAGTACCGGAACTGGCTGGATCTCCCTAAAGATGTGACGGTGTCGATTCTCCAGAGGCTGGGCGCAATCGATATCTTAGAGAGCGCCCAAAAGGTGTGCATGCTGTGGCGCAATATCTGCAAAGACCCTTCCATGTGGCGTGCGATCGATATGCAGAATCTCGGTGACCTCCACGACATGCCCTACGACCTCGAGAAAATGTGCATTCACGCCATCGATCGCAGTTGCGGCCACTTGCGAGATATCAACGTCGAGTACTTTGGCACCGACGAACTCCTCATCTACATCACCCAAAGGTATACTATATACATCTCGATTGTTGATATTTCTGTTTAATTTATTATTATTTGGTTTTGGTGTAATTTGATCATTGTTAAGTTTATTGTGGTTCCGGCCTTAACTTAACCGGTAAAGTCTCTGACAATTACATAAATGATTTGGGTTCATTTCCGCTATATAAAAAACTAATTAGTGTGCTAGTCTAATCATAAAGATCACAATCATTAGAAGCAGACACATAAGTTAACTTTATCAAAAAGAAATTTTAGTTTAGTGTTAAGTTTAAAATACATATACTTTACTTGTTTTTATTATGTTTTTTTTTGTATTTTAATTAATGTTATAATAATAAAATGTATGAACCCACTTGTTTAATCGAGTCAATTGTTGGTTCTAATTTGATAACTATGCAAAGTAATCCTAAAAAACTAATAGAAAGGGAATTATTAAAAGAGTTGGCATCACATGTCACATGTGCTTTTTTTTTTTTTTTTGGACCACTCGAACAAAGATTTCAAGTGTTCGGGTTTCAACTCAGACTCAGTAACAGTTAGCTCTACTCTGTTAAGCAGCATGTGTATCTTCTTTGTTTTCTACAAAGTGGTTACAAACTAGGAATAGATTGATTGCTTTTGATATTTGGTTAAGCTTTTGCTTATGCTTTCTGCTGACACACCGTCACAAGTACTTGTATTGATAGCTTCAAATTCAGGTAGGAAGCTTGGATGATTTGGCCTAGAGAATGTTGCCAACTAGATTTGTTGTTTTCTTATTCTTTGAACAATTTTTCTTTGTACAATATAGAAAATAAACAGTACACCAACATATTGCAGCCCTTCTATAGAGAATATTTCTTTGATGACTTGCTGCAGTTCACAATCTATATGGTGGGTTCAAGCTATTTGTCTCCAATATTGAATTTGCAGATGCACAATTCTTCCACAATTTTGCATTTACTTGTCTGTGTTGTCTCTTTATGGCTGCTGGTTCATTTTTTATCACATCCTTGATATTTTTGCAGTACAAGTCAGCTTAGATGCCTTCGTCTTGTATGTTGCTATTACATTACGGATAAGAAATTGAGTGAATTGGCTGCAAAACTTCCACTATTGGAGGAGCTGGACATGACAATTTCTTCATTGTCAGAAGAACCTTTGGAAGCTTTGGGGCGCTGTTGTCCTCTTTTGAAATCATTAAAATGGAACCAGCTTTGGGATGGACGCCCTCACATTCGCATAGAGGGTGATGAGGAGTTTGATGATGACGGCGAGGCACTTGCTATTGCAAAGAACATGCCCGAATTGCGCCACCTCCAGCTTATTGGAAATAAGGTGACGAATGATGGCTTGCAGGCCATACTTGATGGTTGTCCTCACCTTGAGTCACTTGACATAAGGAAATGTTTCAATGTCACTCTCTCAGGAAATTTGGGAAAAAGATGTGCTGAACCGATTAAAAACTTGCGGCATCCCAATGATTCCACTCGTGACTACGGATTCATGGCAGAAATTTCTGATATGGATCGTTTTGATGAAGATGACTTAGGAGATTTTTATTTTGACTACTAGTTCTTTAGTATTATTATATTTTAAGAATCTGAAATTTTAATCTATAGTTTCTAATCAACTAACATAACCTATCCGTGCGAATGCCATCCAGCATGTCTTATGACTTTTGAAAGGGGGATAAATAGGGGAAAAAAAGGAAGAAGAAAGTGTATAACCTCCTAGTTGGATTTATTTTAAAAAAGATTTTGTATCCATCGTGTGACTAATTTGTATGTCAAGTAAATTCTATGGTGCCTACTATGCTTAGTTATCTATCCTTTTTTTTTTTTTTTTTTTTTTTTTTTTTTTTTGAGAAACGTGCTTAGTTATCTATCGATTAATCTTTTGTTCAATTTCATTTAATAAGTAACCTGGTGAGACTTTTGGCTTTTGGGTTATGTGAACTACAATAACTTCTCATAGTGGTTGCCTTATTCCATCTAACCTTGATATATTTACATTTTATTTAAAAGAAAACATATCATACATTTTAATTTTAAAGGAATCGGTGTTTTTGTTTTCAAAACAATGTGAAAAAAAACTTTATACAAGTGTGTTGAAAAACTAATTTTTTAGGTAACTTATAATGCAAAAGTGTGTATTGGGTATTTGGGTATGAGTATCAATTTTTAAGAAAAAGTTGTTTTTAGTGACAATGTGAGGTCTGTGTTTGGTACAACATTTCAAACAATAATTTTTAGTTTTTAAATAACATTATAAACAATTTCAAACAATAATTTTCAGTTTTTAAACAACATTATATGTATTTTCATACACTTTTTCACCCACACGTATTTTCACACATATTTTTAAACAATAAAACATATATTTTTAAGTGCATGTACCAAACACCCCCACTACGATGTAAATAATTGGCATGGAGTGTTTTTAGAATGTTTATTTCAAATATTTTAAAATTGAAAATTGTATTATGAAAACTCTATATATTAAAAGTATTTCCATTTGAAAATGTATTTAGCATTACTAAAAAGTAAAAAGTCACTTTATCTATTTTACATTACCACTTTAATAATGCATCTTACCTATTAAGGGTGTTTGAATTTTACTTCCTAAAGTTTGGGAATGTTAGGATTTTATATCCTAAAGTTTTAGAAATTGGGGTGTAAAATTCAAACACTCCTTAATTTTAGGGGGTAAAATTCAAATTCTGAAATGTCAAGATGTAAAATCCAAACAGCTCAACTACAGGGGCTAAAATCCAAATTCTAAAATTTTGAGTATAAAATATAAACACCTTCAAACTTTAGGTGTATAATTTGCAATTTACCCAAAAAATAAAAATAAAAAATAAATAAATAAAAAAACTTTAACAACACACCTTACAAGCAACTCAAGTAAATTTAAATAAGTACAGTTAATACCATGGGAAAATTTTTTTTGAAAATGAGCTCAACTGGTAAAATCCAAACAACTAAAACTCCAGGGGCTAAAATCCAAATTTGAAATTTTGGGTATAAAATATAAAAACCTTCAAACTTTAGGTGTATAATTTGCAATTTACCCAAAAAAAAAAAAAAAACTTTAACAACACACCTTACAAGCAACTCAAGTAAATTCAAATAAGCACATTTAATACCATGGGATTTTTTTTTGAAAATGAGCTCAACTGGTAAAGTCTTTGATGGTTGAATAAGAGATTTGAAGTTTATTTTCCGCCTATACTAAAATTTGATTAGTATTTTGGTCTGATAATAAAGATAAAAGTGGATGTCATAGGTTAAAATTTTTTCACAAAAAAAAAAAATGGAAAAAACATTTGAAAATGCCACTCTATCATTTCTAAAAATGTTTCTTTTGCGTTTTAGTTAGATCAATTGATAAAATTTCTGATTGTTGAATAAGAGATTTGAGGTTCAATCCCCGCTTACACCAAAAACTTAGTTTTGGTCTAATAATAAAAAACTATAATTAATAAAAAAGAATTTTCCATACCTTTCTTATATCGAAATAATAAGGTCTTGTATCGAAATACTAATGATTTTAGGTTTTGATCCCATTTGTCAAAAATCCTATTTTTAGTTTCAAAATTTTCAGGGTTTTGAGAACCCTTTAATGAATTTATAATTCAATGAAAATTTTTATTAAATACAAATACTAAAAAAAAAAAAAAAAAAAAGATTAGGGCTTAATGGATGCCATAGGTTAAAACTCTTTAAAAAAAAAAAAATTGTTTCATTTAAACTTTCTATCATATATTTTCTATTAAAAACAAAAAACTATAAATGAAATATTGCCCTATTAGGGACGACAATTTTTCCCCGCCCCGTAAAGGTAGTGGGGTGAGGATGGGGCAAGATTTTAGCCCCGCACCATGGAGTGGAGCGAGGATGAGTTTAGATTTTTTAGACCTACCCCTCCCCGTCCCTGCCTCACCTTGCGTTGCTAAAGGTTATAATTGTAAATTTTTCATACTCTAAAACCCTATTATTTAAACAAACATATTAATATTAGTTTATTTTATTCTACCCAATGCGGTTCTCTGCCTTTATTTTGTTATGTGTTATACTATGAATTTTTTTTTTTTTTTTTGTTATGATTTTCTTGTTAAACATTTGGATATATTACTTAATTTTTTTCTAAAAATTGATTTGATTTTTTTTTTTTAGAAACAAATTGGTTAAAATTGATTTGATTTGATTTAATGGGATAAATTTAGTTATAATTTCAGGTATATTTTTATTAATGAAATAGGTTTCATTAAAAAAATTGTATTTGTTGTAAGACAAATTAATAAAAAGTAAAGTTTTACGGGATGGGGCAAGGCTTCGCGGGGCCTCCATGGGTAGGGATATGGTAAGAAAGTTTTATCCATCATGCAGAGTGAGACAAATATAGAGTAAGACAAAATCATGCGGGACAAGGACAAAGACTCTATCCTTCGGTCCCGCCCGCCCATTCCATCCCTATGCCCTATCATATATTTTCTATTAAAAACAAAAAAATTAAATGAAATATTGCCCGATTTGTATAGGCATTTCAAAAAACGTTTCTCAGACTGTCAGACAAGCCCAAACCCCAGAAAAATCCCATTTTCACTTCTGAATGTAATTAAAACATTTCCAATGCCTCCAGATAGAGCATGGAAGAAAATGAAGTACCCTTCTTCTTCTTCTTCTTCTTCTAGTGAGGCGTGCCGGAACTGGCTCGAACTCCCAAGGAACGTGACGGTGTCGATTCTCCAGAGGCTTGGCACAATCGAAATCCTAGAGACCGCGCAGAAGGTGTGCATGCTGTGGCGCAACATCAGCAAAGACCCTTCGATGTGGAACTCCATCGACATGCGCAATCTGGGTGACCTCCACGACATGGATTACGTCCTCGAAAAGATGTGCATTCACGCCATCGATCGCAGTTGCGGTTACTTACATGATATCAACATCGAGTACTTCGGTACCGACAAGCTCCTCGCCTACATCACCCAAAGGTACCTTTCTTTTTTTCACTATCGACTTTTATTTGATTGTTAAGTTTGTTAACCGGTGTATGAATTTTGTTCATTTTTTGTTTGTGTATTTTTAGTTTATTGTTAAGTTTAATAGAATTATAAATATATACTATAAAATCATAATTGTTAAGTCCATTTAATTGGTCTATTTAATTGGGTCAATTGTTGGTTCTTTTTTGATAACCATGCTAAGTGCATCTAAATAGTGGTCGCCTAGATAGGGAAGTCACACTAGTCACTGCCTCTAACCGTCTTGTCGTTGCCCAAAAAAAAAAAAAAAAATGGTTTGCATCACATGTTCCTATTCTTGTTGGACCACTTGAACAAAGATCTCAATAGGTCACACCCATGACTACTGCTGAAACTATTACAAGTGGATTTTTTGAGGTAAAATCTTATTATAAAGCTCTATCTCCTAGGGGACATCATTCTTTTCCATGGAAGTGTATATGGAAAGCAAAGGTCCCAATGACTGTAACTTTTTTTTTGCGCGAGCAGCCGCTAAGGAGAAATTTATAACCTCTGTAAGTGGGGGTGAGTGGTGAGTCTGTTGATCAGTTGTTAATCTATGGGGTTAGCTTGGGTGATGCTTTAGAGTGTTTTTGGCCTTGGCGGAGTTTTTTTTGTGGGGGGGGTGGTTTGTTGGCCGGCATTGAAATGCAGATATTTGGGGGTGCTATACCTTTGTCTTATGTGGCTTATATGGAGAGAGCGTAATAATCACACATTTGAAGATATTGAGTGTTCGCCCTCGAATCTGAGCTGTTACTTCTTCATACTCTTTTTGATTGTTTGGCTGTTCTGAGTGGCCACTCCTTTTCTAATTTGCTATCTTTTTGAACTTATGTCTATTAGCTGATTTCTATTCACAACCTCTGTATACTTCCTATGTACAGTGGATGTAATGTTTTTTCCCTCTATTCTTATTAAAGTTTTCACACTTACTGATCAAAAATACATAATGCTAATCCACAAGTATTATGAGCTTTAAGCACAACACAAGCACATGTATACAGGTTGTTTCTAATTTGTCCTACACTAATGATCATTTATTATGTCATGTGATTTAAAATAATAAGAATAAGAATAAAATACTTGCTTTATAACTACTTCATTTATTGAGCTCATTGTTCATTTCTTTTTCTACAGTTCAACTAACAAACCACTAGTTTAATCAATGAAATAGTGAACTAGTCTATTTAATTGGGTCCATTGTTGTATCTATTTTGATAACCATGCAAAGTACTACTAAAAATCTACATTATAAATTAAAGAAAGGGAATCAATATATCTTCAATAGAAGTGTTGGCAACTTGGCATCACATGTGCCTATTCTTATTGGACTACCCATGAGTCCATGACTACTGCTGAGTCTCTCAGTTATCCATTGACCCCAAGCTTCCCCTCACCAATCACTCTTCTTCAAAATTGATCTCCTGCCTCTTCAAAGTACTACAACCAAACCATTTCCCCAATAATGCTCGATTGAAGATGTCTAAGTTTCTCACCCTCTGTAAGCAGGGGGTTGTGTGGTAGATTGGTGTTGCATTTGTAAGCAAAGTGGTGAGTCCGTTGATAAGTTGTTAATTCATTGCCCTTTTGCATATGATATATATTGTCTATGGTGTTTGACATGTTTGGGTTAGCTTGGGTTATACCTAAGAGCGTTTTAGTCTTGGTGAAGTTTTGGGCGGGGGGGTTTGGTCGGCATTGAAATGCAGATATTTGGGGTGCTATACCTTTATGTCTTATGTGGCTTTTTTGGAGAGAGTGTAGTAATCACACATTTGAAGACATTGAGTGTTCACCCTCGGATCTAAAGTTGTTACTTCTTCGTACTCCTTTTGACTGGATGGCCATTCTAAGTGGCCACTCTTTTTTTAATTTGCTAGAATTTTTGGATTTATGCACTCTTAACTGATTCCCATTTACAGTGTCTGTATACTTCCTATGTACAGTGGATGTAATGTTTTCCCTCTATTCTTAATAAAGTTTTCACACTTACTGATCAACAAAACCTAAGCCTTAATCCACAAGCATTATGAACTTTAAACACGCCACAAGCCCATGTACACAGGTTGTTTCTAATTTTTCCTACTCCAATGATCACTTATATCAAAGTGAAAAATAGCTTAACTCATTCTTTCTTCTTCAAAAAAATTTGGTGCGCAATCAGTTTAGTCACTAAATTAAAGAATTCCCCCTCCCCCCAGTCCCCCACCACCAAAAAAAAAACCCAAAAAGTATCAGCATATGCAAGCTTTACTTTGTATAGTTTGCTTGTTTTTTATATATGGGCAAGCTTGCTTATGTTGTCAGCTGACACAGAGTCACAAGTAATTTGATTGATAGCTTCAAATTCAGGTAGGAAGCTTGGATTGCTTGGCCTAGAGAATGTTCCCAACTAGATATGTTGTTTTCTATTCTTTGAACAATTTCTGTTTGTACAATAGAAAATAGACAGTACATCAACACATTGCAGCCCTCCAATTGAATTATGGGCCACAAAAACCGGAGGTTCTAAAGAATATTTCTCTGATGACGTACTGCAGTTCACAATATGGTGGGTTCAAGCTATTTGTCTCCAATAATGAATTTGTAGGATGAAGAATTCTTCGACGTTTTTGTATTTACTTGTCTGTTTATTACTGCTGGTTCATTTTTTTTTTTTTTTATTCGCATCATTGGTAGTTTTGCAGTTCAAGTCAGCTTAGACGCCTTCGTCTTGTATGTTGCTATAGCATTTCGGATGAGGGATTGAGCAAAGTGGCTGCAAAACTTTCATTATTGGAGGAGCTGGACATTACGCTTTGTTCCTTGTCAAAAGAATCTCTGGAAGTTGTGGGGCGCTGTTGTCCTCTTTTGAAATCATTCAAATGGAATCAGCAGTGGTATGCTACTGATGGACTTTCTCAGACAGAGTGTGATGAGGAGGCAGTTGCTATTGCAAAGAACATGCCCGAATTACACCACCTCCAGCTTATTGGAAATCAGCTGACAAATGATGGTTTGCAGGCCATACTTGATGGTTGTCCTCACCTCGAATCACTTGACCTAAGGAAATGTTTCAATGTCAGTCTGTCAGGAAATTTGGGAAGAATATGTGCTGAAAGGATTAAAAACCTGCGTCATCCCGATGATTCCACTGATGACTATGGTTTCGTCGCTGATGATGGATCTTTTGATGAAGGCTTGGATATTGTTTATTCCCTAGATTACACTGAGGATGATGAAGTCGTTGATGACATTCATGATGATGACTCGGACTAAGATCCCACCAACTTATATTAATGATTTGGGAGATTTTTATTTTGACTGGGCTTTTGTACAGTGCATCTGAACAAAATGACTTTTGTGCTGCACTTATTTTGAATATTTAGTACTACTAATACTTTAGTTATTAGATCTGAAATTTTAATATAGTTTCTATCCCTGCAAATGCCTTCTTACATTTCAGCAAAACTTATACATCTACTTTTGAAGGTGGGAAAATTAGAGTTAAACAAATAGTGTAAAACCTCCTAGTTGGATTTACTTGAAAAAATATTTTGGATTCATCATGTGACTAATTTTTATGTCTAGCAAATTTCACAAAGCCTACTGTTCTCAGCAATCTATGGATATATATAAGTGCTCTTCTGCTATATTTTGTTTTAAAACCTTCTCTAGCAAGACTTTCGGGTTTTTACGAACTACTGCTCTGTTTGTTTCAACGTTAACGTTTTCTACAATAACGTTCATTTTCCCGTTGTTACTTTGCCCCGGATAATGTAATCACTTTCTTAATCTTCTCTTAGCGGTTGTTTAAATGGAGATAACTTTAATAGATCTACATTTTGATTTAAAAAAAAAAAAAAAAAAAAAAAAACACTTATCATCACTTATCATACATTTTAATTAAAAGGGAAAAAAAAGTGTTGTAATTATCCTTTAAAGTAAGAAAAGAAATGAGTTTGCAATTATGCCACGAATTTTCTTCCAACAAAAGGAATCTTGTTTGGAAATTCTCGTCCACAAAAAAAAAGAAAAAAAGAAGCAAAGAATCAATTGTCTCCTCACTTGTTTTGTATGTACAATATCAGTGTATCAAATTTATATGTGTTTCCTTAAATTCTCTATTGTTAGAATTCTCTTTAAAAGTGTGGGTATTAGTTTAACTAGTAAAGTCTTATATTATCATATAAGAGATCTAAGGTTCGAACATTGCTTATGCTAAAAATTAATTTGTGTTTTAGCTAGATAATAGAAAAAAATTATCCCTTGAAAAAAAAACATTTATTACGAAAAGACTCTTTAAAAGTGTAATCCAAAGGACTCCACTTTTCTGTGATTAACATTATTAGTTTCGTCACTCTTGCACACAATGAGTCGTTTGTTGCAACAACATTGAGCCTAATTCCAAACCCCCCCACCCCCTCCTTCCCCCAAAAAAAAAAACCCAAAAAGTATCAGCATATATGCAAGCTTTGTTTTTTGGTTGGGGGTGGGGAGCACACATGTATCCTTTTGTCTTCTATAGACTTGTTATAAACTTCGTATAGTTTGCTTGTTTTTAACATTTGGGAAAGCTTGCTTATGTTGTCAGCTGACACATCGTCACAAGTACTTTGATTGATAGCTTCAAATTCAGGTAGGAAGCTTGGATTACTTGGCCTAGAGAATGTTCCCATCTAGATATGTTGTTTTCTTTTCTTCGAACAATTTCTGTTTGTACAAAAGAAAATAGACAGCACACCAACACATCGCAGCCCTCCAATTGAATTATGGGCCACAACAAACCGGAGGTTCTAAAGAATATTTCTCTGGTGACTTACTGCAGTTCACAATATGGTGGGTTCAAGCTATTTGTCTCCAATAATGAATTTGTAAGATGCAGAATTCTTCCACCTTTATGTATTTACTTGTCTGTTTATAACTGCCTTTTTTATCACATCCTTGGTATTTTTTGCAGTTCAAGTCAGCTTAGACGCCTTCGTCTTGTATGTTGTTATAGCAATTCGGATGAGGGATTGAGTGCAGGAAAGCACCGACACGGCAAAATGGGTGCCACACCGGCGGCGGGCAACGCTGCTGTTCGCGCGTCGGTGCCACGTCCAACTTTTTTTTTTTTTCCCGATACGCGCCAATTCATGCTAAGACCTACAATAAAATTTCCAACATGGTCTCGAATTACAACCCCCACTCCAGTTTCTTTTTGTTCCTTAAAAACAGCTATATCTACGTCAACCTTATAAAAAGGAAAAGTCGAAGGCTGCCCTTTTGAAACATGAACTTGAGAAAGCTTCATTGGGACTTCCACAGCCGCCCAATACTCCTCCAAGTAGTGAGTACACCATAGAATCAATTGCTTCCCATTCTTCCTTAATCCACCATGTTGAACTTCATTCCTATTTGTCCAAAGTGCCCATAAAATTGTGATTGCAACAGCTTGATCTTCACACAACCAATCTAAACCATAGGAAATCCATAAAACACCTAAACTACACAGAGGCAAAGTCATTGAAATTTTGAAATAACATCCATGTTTCACGTGCCTTAGGACATTCCTAACAAAGATGCAGCAAGGATTCCAAATTATCACCACATTCCTCACAACCACCCTCCGATATAACATGCCTACGTACTAGATTCGCCTTTGTTGGGAGAATATCACGAGCTGCCCTCCAAATAAAGTGTCAAATCTTATGAGGAACTTGGATCTTCCAGAGCTTTTTCCAAAACTACCTCATGCGATCACCATCCGAGCTTGAAGCAGATTCGATAGGCTTACTCAAATCCATAGCAACTTTGTAGGCACTCCTAACCGAAAATAAACCATTTGAAGTCTCTGCCCAAATTTGTTTATCTTTAGGAAGCCAGGTACTCAGTGGAATTTGAAGTCTCTGCCCAAATTTGTTTATCTTTAGGAAGCCAGGTACTCAGTGGAATACCTCCTATAATTTCTGCCTCAAAGGGAAGGAAAATATGTTTACGTAAACTAAAATTCCATCCCTTATCTTCAACATCAATCAAATCACTAACCATAGAGATTTGTGGTTAAAGAACTCTAGGGGAGATAACCTTAGATGAAGGAGAGTTAGGAATCCACTTATCCTCCCATATCCAGATTTTTTTACCATTGCCAACATTCCATCTCATCCCTTTTTTAACAATTTCTTGGGTTGCATAAATACTTCTCCACACGTATGAAGGTCTATTTCCCAAGGAAGCATGAACAAAATCACAATCTTTAAAATAACATGCCTTAAAAACTCTATAAACAAGAGTATTATTAGCCATTTGAAGTCTCCAGCCTTGTTTAGCCAAAAGAGCCAGATTAAAAGGCTTCAGCAGTTTGAAACCCATCCCACCACATGATTTAGGCACACACAACTTCTCCCAACTCAACCACGCCATCTTTCTTTCATCCTGTTTTTGTCCCCACCAAAAATTTCTAATCATATTAGTCAAATCATCACAAAGGGAATCAGGGATTTTGAAGCAGCTTATGGTGTATGTTGGGATAGCTTGAGCAACTGCCTTGATCAAAATTTCTTTCCCGGCTTTAGAAAGCAACTTCTCCTTCCATCTAGCTAGCTTTTTTGCCATTTTTCCTTCACAGCATTAAAAGTATTTCTTTTATTCCTCCCAACTAAAGATGGAAGACCAAGGTATTTTTCGTGTTGTCTAATAATCTGAGCTCCAAATATTGTCTTAATTTCTTCTTGAAGTTGCTGATCTGTATTACTTGAGAAAAACAGAGAGGTTTTAGCCCTATTCAATTGTTGGCCAGAAGCATCTTCATAAACTTTTAAGACATGTTGCAAAGAATCACACTCCTCCAAGCTAGCCTTACAAAAAATAAGACTATCATCTGTAAAAAATAAGTGTGAAAGAATAGGAGCACCACAACAAACAGCCACCCCTTCCATCTTACCTTCCTGTATAGATTTGTTAGTCAAAGCAGAAAGAACCTCTGCACAAATTAAAAAAAGATAAGGAGACAAAGGGTCCTCTTGCCGTAACCCTCTTGAGGGAATAATATTACCTCTAGGTTTACCATTAATACGTACAGAATAGGAAATAGAAGAGATACATTGCATCATCAAACCCCTCCGCCTAGAATTGAAACCCAAATTTTCCATAATTTTATCCAAGCAAATCCACTCCACTCGATCATATGCCTTACTCATATCCAGCTTTAAAGCCATCTCTCCAATTTACCCCCCCTCTCTTAGAATTGATGTGATGCATAGTTTCAAAAGCTACCAAAACGTTATTAGTAATTAACCTTCCATGCACAAAAGCGCTTGGGTATCACTAATAATTTTTGGTAAAACTTTTTTAAGTCTATTAGCAAGAACTTTAGAGGCCAATTTATAAATCACATTACAAAGACTAATAGGATGATAATTAGTAATACGCTTTGGATCTTTATTTTTTGGTACTAAAACAATATAGATTTCATTAAATTTTGGTGGAATAGTACCAAGATTAAGGAAATCCAAAACAGTTTTAGTAACCACACTCCTAATAGCAGGCCAAAAGTGCTGGAAGAATAAAGAGGGCATACCGTCTAGACCAGGAGATTTTAGAGGATACATTTGTTTAAAAGCTTTATGAACCTCTATTCCTTGAAAATCACCTGTAAGTCTTTCATTCATATCTGTAGAGACCTTTGGAACAATGGCTTCCAATAATTCAGCAAAATCTGATGGGCAAGAAGACTTGAACAAATCAAAATAATATTTAAGCACCACACCCTCCACAACTCTATCATCCTCCTGCCAAATTTCATCTTCATCAAACAACCCCTCAATACAGTTCTTTTGATATCGATTAGATGCTTTTGAGTGGAAATAACTTGTATTTCTGTCACTTGCTTGAAACCAGTTTAGGCGAGATCTTTGATGCCACATCAAGTCTTCTTTGTCTAGCCAACAATTGAGCTCCACCCGAGTATCCCTCATGGAAATAATATTTTCAGGCGAAGCTAGTTGCACTTCTAGCCACTGCAGATGCTTTTGAAGACGAGCAATGTTCTTCCCAACATGTCCAAAATAGTTTTTGTTCCAAACCTCCAGCTTTGCACGGCAATTTTCCATGCAACTCTCAATTGGAAACTCAGTCCCCATATGTAAACCTTCCTCCCAGGCCGAGTTCACAACATCCTCACAACTTGAGTCTTTCAACCACATAGCTTCAAATCTAAAAATCTTAGTTTGCACTAGTTTTAATTTCTTCCTCATCAGATTCAACACTAGCGGATTATGGTCAGACATAGAAGAAGTTTTATGAAAAAGCTTTGCTTGAGGAAATTTAATCACTCAATGCACTGTTGCTACAGCCCTATCAAGCCTTTCTCTAATTTGTGTTACATCAGATTGTTGATATAGCCAAGTAAATTTAGGACCAGAGAAGCCTAAATCACGAAGTCCACACCAATTTAACGCATCTACAAATTGCTGCATTTGATGAGCGGGCCTGGTGGCACCACCTTCCTTCTTAGATGAACACATAAGTTCATTAAAATCACCAATAGCAAGCCACAGTAGCTGAGAAAGACCATTCAGATATTTTAATAAACTCCAAGATTCATATCTAAGAGAGGTCTCCAGTTGTCCATAGAAATCTGTAAAATGCCACCACCCCAAACCATCTCCACTATTCACCTCAGCATCAATATTAGATGGAGAATATTTTATAACATTCACTTGTATATCATCTTTCCAAAATAAAGCTAACCCTCCACTACTACCTCTGCTAGGAACAATCAATCCTTGTTTGAATCCACAGATATCATGAATCTTCACCATCCAACCTCTATCAGATTTTGTTTCCATCAGAAAAACAATTTTGGGCTCTTCCATCCTAATCACCTCTTTTAAGGCATTAATTGTGCGAAAGTTCCCAAGCCCCCGATAGTTCTAACTTAACAGACTTATTGGTCCTGACGGGGCTGCTCAACAGCTTCCACTGATCCAAAATGAGTTGCTAAGAGTTCACTTAGCTTCAAAGTTTCCTCCTCAATTTTTACTTTCTTTTCTTGAGATACAGAGAGCATAGTGCCACTAGTCTTTCTCTTGAAACCCAAAGCCTCCTCTTTATCTCCAACACTGTCCTTGATACCCTTTGGAAGAAGTCTAACCCAAACACTTTTAATATTTTCATTAATTTGACCCTTATCCTTCTTATCCAAACTTAAAACTTTAGATTTTACACTAGCTTTGCCTTTAGACCCACGGTATTTCCTTCCCTTATCCACACTAACACAACCATCAGATTTTCCAAGATTCTCCATAGGCCCACAATTCATGGGATTAGAAACGTGAATAGCATGCAACTTATCCATTTTGTCGGGTAATTATTGTGTACTCCCGGAGTACCATAAATGTGTACTCCCTCCTCTCACATGAATGGTAGATCCCACTAATTAAATTCATGGTGGGACCCACCATTTATGTGAGAGGGGGGACTACGCATTTATAGTACTCTAGGAGTACCTAATAATTTCCCATTTTGTCAACTACCTCCTCTAACAATTTCGGAATTTGCATCACAATTGACCTTAAGAGGTACTTCTAAATTAATCATATCAGACTTCAAAATATTCAAATTTGAGCCTCCACCATCCTCAGTTAACTCCCTGTCTATCTCCCTAATTTTTTGTTCAAAATCTGAAAACTGCATCACCAACTTTTGAAATTTCAGTAACTTCCATCGACTCCATATCTAACTGCCTATTTCCAATGTTAACTACCTTCTAAGACACCTCCCCCAACTCCTAATCAGAACTACCACAACCTTTCCCTATCTCCAATGAAATAGTCACCGGCCTATGAACAGAACCATTTAGAGTTTGATTAAACTTACGAGGATTATTCAACAATGAAGCTTCTCTTGATGGTATGAAGGAGTCTTCGCCAAAACCAGCAACTTCAACAACTGATTTTCTAGAATTATTGAACTGAGCAGCGCGAATCCATGGACCAAACTGTTGATCTTCCAACTTCAGAGAGCATTTACTCTTCAGCCAAAGAGGACAATCCTTATCATCATGAGTAACCCTCCCACACCAGTAACAGATATTCAGTAATCGTTAATACTTGAAAGAAATCCAATTCTCACAACTCCCATCCAATGAAATAATTCTTCCATGACAAATTATATAATCTGAAATTTTATATTTTAGATTTTATTTTATTTGAGAGAGTTTTAACCTATGGCGTCTGCTCCTGATAATGTTCTTTATCATCAGACTAAGACACCAATCAGTTTTATTTCGTTGGCATTAGCAGCTCTTCTGCCCATATTTTTTGTTAAGTACCACATAAAATGATGCAATGTGACACTTAACAAAATGACAATTAATAGAACATATAGATGGAGAGATCGTTGATGCAAATGGAATATAATTTTAAGGGTAACATTCAAAATTTGAAACTTTAAGATATAAAATTCCAAAATTTTAGGGTGTAGTTTGCGGTTTTAAGTTTTTAACCATAGAGGTTTTATTTTTATTTTTTCTTAAAAAAAAAAAAACCTTTATTTTGGGCATTTTTAAAAAATGAAACTATTCCATCAAAAAAGAAAAAAAATGACACTATTTTTTTCTTTTTTTAAATTCAATCCCGCCCTATTGATATTGTACAGGAATTAAAAACAATTGGCAAGTTCTATATATATTATAATAATAATAATATATCCATCCATTTACCTTTCATTCTAAAATCTTAGGTTGTGTTTGGTTCATATAAAATATTTTCCGGAAATACTATTTTCGGGAAAGGAAAATGTATTCAGGCTGTTTGGATGCCTCGGAATTTGTTTGACAGAAAATCAATTCCAGTATTTAGTTCGTTCAAACATTTTACGGAAAATGCTTTCCATTTTACGGAAAATCAATTCCCATGTTTGGTTCGGTCAAACATTTTACGAAAAATGGAATTCGTTTTTTACGGAAAATCAATTCCCATGTTTGGTTTGTGGATCATTTTACGGAAAATATGAAATGCCTTACAAATTCAAGCACCTGCATCACCTAGACAAACCTGTAACAGTACAAAACTAATCATCCACTTCAACATCAAAAATAATTATCCAAATTCAAGCACTTGCATTGCCTAGACATATCTGTAACAGTACAAAAATAATCATCCACTTCAACATCAAAAATAATCATTTGAATATACCCATAATATTTATATAAAAACAGCCACATCAATCGTTCACCATTGGCATTACACCTCAATGGTGTACAAAAATGATACCTACTCGTGGTACCTAAACAGTACAAATACATAATTTGGGCAATTATATCGTCCCAATAATACAAAAAACTACATATATAATACAATGGTAGGTCAATACTAGTACTACAACAAAAGTTAATTCCTAAAGCTACCGTCACAGTCAACATGAAACAGACAAGTCAAAGTTGTGAGAACAAAAAACCATCCAACCACAGCTTTCTCAGCCTAGCATTCTTGGCTAGAAATCCCCGTGCTGCCTTCTCATTTTTACAAAGATGGTCAAACGCAGTTGCGAGCATGTCTTCGCTATACCCATCCGCCATCATAGCCATGACCTAATTGTAAAGAGCTGTGTAATCCACCGAGCCCCGGTTGATTTCTTTCAGAGCCACAACTATTTCCTTCAGCTGATCAGACAGATCAGTCAGCACACTATCATCAACATTAGAAGGTGCACGCCCTCTTTTGCAGGACTTAGAAATTCCTGACCCAGTGGTGGATGACTCGACTGCATTCTTTCCTTTCTCGACCACACCTTCCTCCACATTGTCTGCAACAAACTCAGCACTGTCCCCATTGTTTGGCCCATTCTCAATATCCACATAGGATTTAGAAAAGCCACCCGTGGCTGTGTCCTTCCCCACAACAATAGCAAATTCATCATACATCTCAATTTTTTTGTTTAGATACTCTGCATGCTTTCGATGCGCCTGTAAGGGAGAAAAGAACGTATAATAACAATGCAATAATCACTTCACTCATAAATTCAATATTCAATTCAATATAGATGCCATTAAATGATTTAGGTCAATGATAAACAAAAAAATATGTTAGGGAATAGGAGACATAACCCATGATTTTGAAGATAAGTACAACAGAAAATACAATGTACAAATGCTAAGACCAGATTTTACAATAGATCCGCACATGAAAGTTATATTTGAAAAACCTTATAAAAGCAATGGAATCCTAAAAAGAATGACACTATAAATTTCATATAAATAGGGTACTTGAGCAGCCTTGTCTTGTTCTCAATTCATAGATTATAAAAGACAAAAACATATATTATCATTTATATTAAGAAAATATAGTTGGAAGCCATACCATGACTTCTTCTTGGTATGTCTTCGCGTCGCATGTTATCATTTTTAGGTTAGCATCTCAGCCAAAGCCACTCTTCTTTCTAATAGTCTGAATAGTGGACCACATGGTCCTTAGAGTCCGCATTCAATTTTCAACATAAGAGGGGTGGCACTCAACCCCAAATTGGGCAGTTATCTCCTTCGCTACAAGAGCAAAGAAGCCTGCCTTGAAAGTGCTAGACGGCTTGTTGCCCTTTGCAGCCTCCTGCGCAAGTAGCCTAAGCATCGTTAAGTGCATGGGCGGCAGCCACCTGAACTGCTTACTGCTGCTCACATTCTCTTTGCCCTGACATTACTACATATGAAAATTGTATAGTGAGAGTAGCATTTAGTGATTACGCTCGGAATATGAACAACAAATCAAGCACACATACAACCATGCTTATAGATGTGCACAACAAAATGAAACATGCTAACACTGGAAATAACAATGTAATACCATCAAATAACAATGTAATGCTAAAAATACTTTTTCATTACACCACCAGAAGTCTATAGTAAATACACTGTCTTTACCACACAAAAAAAACACATATTACAATCATAGAAATCTAAATAAAGTACTACTCTCCACTCCTGGTATAATCAAACCACATGGCTTGGCATATCTCATCTCTCTTAGCATTCCACAGTCTACTGTCTTTAATGGACTCCCGATGTGATTGTGTTTCTTGTTGGGGGTCACTAGACTCTACTTGGTTCATTGCATCTTCCATAATATGGTCATTTGGTTCAACCCCCATAATGTGATTATGAACCACACAACATGCTAACACTACTTTCACTTGGGTTTCAAAAGACCAAAATGGTTCTGCATCCAGCACTCGAAAACGTTTCTTCAACACTCCAAACCCTCGCTCAATGGTAGTTCTCAATGAAGAGTGTCGGAGGTTGAGCAATTCTTGCTCATTCTCAAGAGGACGATCACTAAACTCTTTCAAGTGATATCGCACACTCCAATAAGGTGACAATATTCCATTTTTATTACCATACCCAGCATCACCAAGATAATATTTACCTACATATATTCAAAAATAAAACCAAATCGCTACTATGCTTAGGAAAACGCACAATATTTATTAAACTAATAAACCAAAAAGGTGAAGTAATCGTATAATATCTTCAGGAATTGAAAATCCCCCTGGCCTAGCAAATGCATCATTTAACACACATGAATCATGTGCACTGCCTTCCCATCCAGCCAATACATAAGTGAACTTTAAGTCAAAACTAATGGCAGCTAACACATTTTGCGTGGTTCCATCTTTGTGACCACGAAATCTTCCTTGTATTTCAGGTGGCACAGATGCACGAACATGTGTACCATCTATTGCTCCAACACAATCCTAATTTTCGACAGACATAATGGTTTAAAATTACACAAATCTTTACAATTTACAAAAATACACAAGTCACAATATTTACCTTAAAATATGGGTATAACCTTCTGCTATTCCTTATCTCTGGGGGTGTATTTTCGCTACGCAGTTTTATTAGAGCTCTATATAATTTCAGGACCCCCCTAAGGACGACCTTGAAGTATCTATGAACAGTCTTAGTTGATCTATAGATTCGACTACCCATTACACGGAACCTCACATTATGACCAATAATGTGCAAGAAAATAAGCACTTGCTCTGTAACAGACATGTGAATAGTTAGGCGTACGTGCTCCCCCTTAGTGAGGATGTGACATAAGTGGTGGAAAACTATAGGCTTCATCCTAATTTGATTCACACAATGTCTCTCAATTCTATGCAGAATACTATTTATATATTCCTCTGTCTCGGCTGCATGATTAACATAAGGCGCTCTAGGTAGTCGTCTACGTCTACGCTGCAATTTCCTTAACAATGCAACCCTCACAAGGAGGACAGATGCAACTGAGGCAAAAATTGCGGTTTTGGTTTTTTTCTTCATCTAAAAAATCACAAACACTATGGTCTAAGAGGTATGTAAACAAGCATGCTATTGATTACACAGTAAATAAAAACAGCCACAAACAGAAAACATCCAAACCACATTGATAACGAGTACCAAATCACATTGCATTCTATTTACAATCAATATTTACACCATCACAATACCATCACATTGATAACTATACATTGATACCATCACAATACCATCACATTGCATTCTATTTACAATCAATATTTATACCATCATAGTACCAACACATTTATAACTGCACATTGATACCATCACAATACCATCACATTGCATTCTATTTACAATCAATATTTACACCATCACAGTACCAATATAAATCACATTGATAACCGCACATAATACCATCACAATCAATATTTACACCAACAAATCACATTGCATTCTATTTCTGTATAATTGTAACACCAACAACAGTTAAATTCTTACATCAATAATTACAAAATGGATAATGTGGGGCCCAAGAATTCGACAACCCTGGCCCATTTTATACCGAGCCCAAAGCCCACGCCGAGGAGGAGGAAATGTCCGAGGACGAACGAAGGAGGTTTAAAGAGCCAAAAAACATCGCCGAGGACGATCCAGTCCTCGGCCAACCGAGATCACAGAAGGGGAGGGCGGCACGCCATCAAAGGCAGCCTCCCAGAACATCCCAAAGAGAATGACAAGTACAATGGGTCAGCCATGGGAGCATGGTGAAGGAGCAATTTAGGGAGAAGCTGTCACCTCCGCATTAAATGCCCACAACTAATGTCCTGGCCGCATTAATGAGGAAATGACCCGTGAACAGTGCTACCTCAGTTACCGCAACTCACAGAACGCCAGAAAAGGTGTCTGATGAGACAGGCACTCAAGTATAGACTTGGATGATCAACAAGTGGAAGGTCAAGATCGTTTAAAGAGGACTATATAATAGGAGAAACCCTCCATAGAGAAGGGGGGGGGGGGGAGATGGTGCTGTAACCATCTTAAGAACTCCTGTAACCAATCTCATTCAATATTTACTAGAACAAAACTCTTCGGATTGTGCCGAGAACAAATTTTCTCAGAATAAACTCAGTCCATCTCTGTTTGATTGTCATGAACACTATATTAACTGTTGTCCATGCACTAAAGCCTAACTCTTTGACCCACTCTCTACAAATTTATTGTATTGGATTAGTTGGGTTTGAGTCCACTCATCCAGTAGAAGTAGTGCTCAAATTCAGTCCCTACAGATAATTAAAAAAAGTAAATAAATAAATAAATAATTATATAAATAAATAAATAATTATATGAAGTAAATAATTATATAAATAAATAAACAAATAAATATATATATATATATATATATATAGATCGGATCCGAGAGGGTGGGTAGGAGGTTGGGTTGTTAATGGGTTTGAGGGAATGTGGATCAGAGGTTAGGTTTTGGTCGGAGGTGTGTGGATCGGACAGAGAAACTCACTCACCGTGGATTTTGGCTAGATGGGTTTGAAGGAATGTGGATCGGAGGTCAGGTTTTGGTCGGAGGTGTGTGGATCGAAAGTGTGTGTATCAGATTGAGAAACTCACTCACCGTGGGTCGGATCAAGACTGAGAAATGGAAAGGAAACTCACTGTGGGTCGGATCGGGACTAAGAAATGGAAAGGAAACTCATCGTGGGTCTGCGTTTGGCGCTCGTCGAACTGTGGGTGGAGCTGTGAGGAGTGCGCTGCTATAAGGAGTGCATGTGAGAGCTTGTGCTGCTGTGAGGCTATGAGGAGGAGTGCGTGTGAAAGCTTGTGTTGCTATGAGGAGTGCGCTGCTGTGAGAGAGCTCAGACCGTGTTGTGTGAGGAGTGGAAATGGTTTAAAGTGAAAATATGAACGGAAATGATTTTACGGGTGTTTTGGGTTATTTTACGATCAAGGGGGAAAAACATTTTAGTTGACTGAATTTACTGGTTCAACCAAACACTCAAGTTTTACAGAAAAACATTTTCGGAAGTAATTTGAAGCCAAAACAAACACAGCCTACCCAAATACCCAATACAAACACAGCCTACCCAAATACCCAATACACACTTTTGCATTATAAGTTACCTAAAAAATTAGTTTTTCAACACACTTGTATAAAGTTTTTTTTCACATTGTTTTGAAAACAAAAACACCGATTCCTTTAAAATTAAAATGTATGATATGTTTCTTTTAAATAAAATGTAAATATATTAAGGTTATATGGAATAAGGTCACCACTATGAGAAGTTATTGCAGTTCACAGAACCCAAAAGCCAAAAGTCTCACCAGGTTACTTATTAAATGAAATTGAACAAAAGATTAATCGATAGATAACTAAGCATAGTAGGCACCATAGAATTTACTTGACATACAAATTAGTCACACGATGGATCCAAAATCTTTTTTAAAATAAATCCAACTAGGAGGTTATACACTTTCTTCTTCTTCTTTTTCCCCTCTTTATCCCCCTTTCAAAAGTCATAAGACATGCTGGATGGCATTCGCACGGATAGGTTATGTTAGTTGATTAGAAACTATAGATTAAAATTTCAGATTCTTAAAATATAATAATACTAAAGAACTAGTAGTCAAAATAAAAATCTCCTAAGTCATCTTCATCAAAACGATCCATATCAGAAATTTCTGCCATGAATCCGTAGTCACGAGTGGAATCATTGGGATGCCGCAAGTTTTTAATCTGTTCAGCACATCTTTTTCCCAAATTTCCTGAGAGAGTGACATTGAAACATTTCCTTATGTCAAGTGACTCAAGGTGAGGACAACCATCAAGTATGGCCTGCAAGCCATCATTCGTCACCTTATTTCCAATAAGCTGGAGGTGGCGCAATTCGGGCATGTTCTTTGCAATAGCAAGTGCCTCGCCGTCATCATCAAACTCCTCATCACCCTCTATGCGAATGTGAGGGCGTCCATCCCAAAGCTGGTTCCATTTTAATGATTTCAAAAGAGGACAACAGCGCCCCAAAGCTTCCAAAGGTTCTTCTGACAATGAAGAAATTGTCATGTCCAGCTCCTCCAATAGTGGAAGTTTTGCAGCCAATTCACTCAATTTCTTATCCGTAATGTAATAGCAACATACAAGACGAAGGCGTCTAAGCTGACTTGTACTGCAAAAATATCAAGGATGTGATAAAAAATGAACCAGCAGCCATAAAGAGACAAACACAGACAAGTAAATGCAAAATTGTGGAAGAATTTTGCATCTGCAAATTCAATATTGGAGACAAATAGCTTGAACCCACCATATAGATTGTGAACTGCAGCAAGTCATCAAAGAAATATTCTCTATAGGAGGGCTGCAATATGTTGGTGTACTGTTTATTTTCTATATTGTACATAGAAAAATTGTTCAAAGAATAAGAAAACAACATATCTAGTTGGCAACATTCTCTAGGCCAAATCATCCAAGCTTCCTACCTGAATTTGAAGCTATCAATACAAGTACTTGTGACCGTGTGTCAGCAGAAAGCATAAGCAAAAGCTTAACCAAATATCAAAAGCAATCAAACTATTCCTAGTTTGTAACCACTTTGTAGAAAACAAAGAAGATACATATGTTGCTTAACAGAGTAGAGCTAACTGTTACTGAGTCTGAGTTGAAACCCGAACACTTGAAATCTTTGTTCAAGTGGTCCAAAAAAAAAAAAAAAAAAGCACATGTGACATGTGATGCCAACTCTTTTAATAATTCCCTTTCTATTAGTTTTTTAGGATTACTTTGCATAGTTATCAAATTAGAACCAACAATTGACTCGATTAAACAAGTGGGTTCATACATTTTATTATTATAACATTAATTAAAATACAAAAAAACATAATAAAAACAAGTAAAGTATATGTATTTTAAACTTAACACTAAACTTTTTTTTTTTTTTTTGATAAAGTTTCAACCTAATGGTCCGCTTCTAATGATTGTGATCTTTATGATTAGACTAGCACACCAATTGGTTTTTTATATAGCGGAAATGAACCCAAATCATTTATTCAATTGTCATATACTTTACCGGTTAAGTTAAGGCCGGAACCACAATGATCAAATTACACCAAAACCAAATAATAAAAAATTAAACAGAAAGATCAACAATCGAGATGTATATAGTATACCTTTGGGTGATGTAGATGAGGAGTTCGTCGGTGCCAAAGTACTCGATGTTGATATCTCGCAAGTGGCCGCAACTGCGATCGATGGCGTGAATGCACATTTTCTCGAGGTCGTAGGGCATGTGGTGGAGGTCACCGAGATTCTGCATATCGATCGCACGCCACATGGAAGGGTCTTTGCAGATATTGCGCCACAGCATGCACACCTTTTGGGCGCTCTCCAAGATATCGATTGCGCCCAGCCTCTGGAGAATCGACACCGTCACGTCTTTAGGGAGATCCAGCCAGTTCCGGTACTCCTTTTTCTTCCTTCCTCTTTTTCGAGCCATTGTCGTATTGGGATTTCTAGGGTTTGGTTTTGGAGTGTCTGAGATTTTTTTTTTGGCTGAGAGGAAGTGTATGAGAATTAAGATTTTTGAATGAAAGGTAAATGGATGGATATATTATTATTATAATATATATACAACTTGGCTTTTTTTTTTTTTTTTTTTTTTTTTAATTTCTGTACAATATCAATAGGGCGGGATTGAATTTAAAAAAAAAAATAGTGTCATTTTTTTAAAGGGTCATTCTACTTTACTCTCTTTATATTTTGGGGTACCGTACCCACACAAATTCTAACTATTAATTTTGTGTTGTTTTGATCTTAACCGTTGGTTTAGTTTTAGTGGATACTGGTTACTGGTAAAACAAAACAAGTCAGCGTATATAAACCAAAAATAATTCAAATGGAACCTCCCTCAATTTTTCTCTCGCGTTCTCTGCATCTTTGTTTCTCTCTCATGTTCTCCACTCCTCTCAGATTGTTTCTTCTTGCATTCTCAGGTGAAGGTTTCTTCAAAGATGAAAATCGTTTTGATATCTTAAAGGTAAGGATCAAAACAATAAAACTCTAATTTCAATGTCGTTGTTTTGCTTCCATTTTTCTTTATTTTTAGGATTACCCATTTGAAAACGTAGATATATGAACTCTTTATTTCATTGATTTTCTTGTGGGTATTGTGTATGGGGTCGGTGAGGAGGAATCCTCAATCTTCTTCATGCAGTTTGTGTTGTTGTATTGTAATTTCTCTATATTTCTTTCACTCCGATTCTATCGCACAATGTTTGTATTGTTTGGGTTTGTGGGTTCAATTTCAATGAGTTCTTTGGGTGTTATCCTGGGTTTTTGTGGCTGTAAATTTTAGAGGGCTTTTCAATGGGTCTTTGGGTATCTGATTTTTCTGATGAGCCGTGGTTATTCAATGGGTCTTTCTGTTTTCTGTGGGTCAGTGAGTTTTCATTAGGTCTGGGATTTTTCTGTTGATCTCTCTTGTTCTATCGTCTCTTTATGTTGTTGTGAACTAAATTTTTTTGTTTATATTTCCTCTATGGAACAATTACAAGTTGCGGAGAAATTTTGTTTGTTGTGTTATTTATAGGATCAACAACCAATGTGTGTTTATGTTTCTAAAAAAAAAAAAAAAAAAAACCAACTTTAACAACACACCTTACAAGCAACTCAAGTAAATTCAAATAAGCACAGTTAATACCATGGGAAAAAAATTTGAAAATGAGCTCAACTGGTAAAATCCAAATAGCTCAAACTCCAGGGGCTAAAATCCAAAATTTGAAATTTTGGATATAAAATATAAACACCTTCAAACTTCATGTGTATAATTTGCAATTTACCAAAAAAAAAAAAAAAAAAAAAACTTTAACAACACACCTTACAAGCAACTCAAGTAAATTCAAAAAAGCACATTTAATAACATGGGAAAAAATTTTGAAAATACGCTCAACTGGTAAAGTCTTTGATGGTTGAATAAGAGATTTGAGATTTATTTTCTGCTTACACCAAAATTTGATTAGTATATTGTTCTGATAATAAAGATAAAAGTGGATGTCATAGGTTAAAATTTTTTCAAAAAAAAAAAAAAAAAAACCACGGAAAAAACATTTGAAAATGACACTCTAACATTTCTAAAAATGTTTCATGTGCGTTTTAGTTAGCTTAATTGGCAAAATCTCTGATAGTTAAATAAGAGATTTGAGGTTCAATCCCCGCTTACACCAAAAACTTAATCTTGGTCTAATAATAAAAAACTATCATCAATAAAAAAGAATTTTACATACCTTTCTTGTATCGAAATAATAAGGTCTTGTGTCGAAATACTAATGATTTTAGCTTTTGATCCCATTTGTCAAAAATCCTATTTTTAGTTTCAAAATTTTCAGGGTTATGAGAACCCTTTAATGAATTTATAATTCAATGGAAATTTTTATTAAATACAAATACTAAAAAAGAATAGAATAAGGCTTTATATATGCCATATGTTAAAATTCTTAAAAAAAGAAAAAAAGATTGTTACATTTAAACTTTCTATCATATATTTTCTATTAAAAACAAAAAACTATAAATGAAATATTGCCCTATCATATATTTTCTATTAAAAACAAAAAAGCATAAATGAAATATTGCCCGATTTGTATAGGCATTTCAAAAAACGTTTCTCAGACAGTCAGACAAGCCCAAACCCCAGAAAAATCCCATTTTCACTTTTATTAAAACATTTCCAATGCCTCCAGATAGAGCATGGAAGAAAATGAAGCCCCCTCCTTCTTCTTCTTCTTCTTCTTCTTCTTCTTCTAGTGAGGAGCGCCGGAACTGGCTCGAACTCCCAAGGGACCTGACGGTGTCGATTCTCCAGAGGCTGGGCACAATCGAAATCCTAGAGACCGCGCAGAAGGTGTGCACGCTGTGGCGCAACATCAGCAAAGACCCTTCGATGTGGTACTCCATCGACATGCGCAATCTGGGTGACCTCCACGACATGGAGTACGACCTCGAGAAGATGTGCATTCACGCCATCGATCGCAGTTGCGGCCACTTACAAGATATCAACATCGAGTACTTCGGTACCGACAATCTCCTCGCCTACATCACCCAAAGGTTCCTTTTTCTTTTTTTCACTATCCACTTTTTATTTGATTGTTAAGTTTGTTAATTGGTTTATGAATTTTGTTCATTTTTTGTTTGTGTATTTTTAGTTTATTGTTAAAGTTTGATAGAATTATAAATATATACTATAAAATCATAATTGCCAAGTCCATTTAATTGGTCTATTTAATTGGGTCAATTGTTGGTTCTGTTTTGATAACCATGCTAAGTGCATCTAAATAGTGGTCGCCTAGATAGGGTAAGGGAAGCCACACTGGTCACTTGCCTCTAACCATTTTATCGTTACCAAAAAAAAAGTTTGCATCACATGTGCCTATTATTGTTGGACCACTTGAACAAAGATCTCAATAGGTCACACCCATGACATCATTCTTTTCCATGGAAGTGTATATGGAAGGCAAAGGTCCCAATGACTGTAACTTTTTTTTTGCGTGAGCAGCCGCTAGGGAGAAATTTATAACCATGGATAACCTCTGTAAGTGGGGGTGAGTGGTGAGTCTGTTGATCAGTTGTTAATCCATTTCTCTTCTGCATATGACATTTGGCCTATGTTGTTTGGCATATTGGGGTTAGCTTGGGTGATGCTTTAGAGTGTTTTTGGCCTTGGTGGAGTTTTGGGCGGGGGGGTTTGGTCGGCAATGAAATGCAGATATTTGGGGGTGCTATACCTTTGTCTTATGTGGCTTATTTGGAAATAATCACACATTTGAAGATATTGAGTGTCTTGCCCTTGAATCTGAGCTGTTACTTCTTCGTACTCTTTTTGATTGTTTGGCTGTTCTGAGTGGCCACTCCTTTTCTAATTTGCTAGACTTTTTGAACTTATATACTATTAGCTGATTTCTATTCACAACCCCGGTAAACTTCCTATGTACAGTGGATGTAATGTTTTTGACTTTTTTCCCTCTATTCTTATTAAAGTTTTCACACTTACTGATCAAAAATACATAATGCTAATCCACAAGTATTATGAACTTTAAGCACGACACAAGCACATGTATACAGGTTGTTTCTAATTTGTCCTACACTAATGATCATTTATTATGTCATGTGATTTAAAAATAATAATAATAAAATACTTGCTTTATAACTACATTTATTGAGCTCATTGTTCATTTCTTTTTCTACAGTTCAACTAACAAACCACTAGTTTAATCAATGAAATAGTGAACTAGTCTATTTAATTGGGTCCATTGTTGGTTCTATTTTGATAACCATGCAAAGTACTCCTAAAAAACTACATTATAAATTAAAGAAAGGGAATCAATATCTTCAATAGAAGTGTTGGCAACTTGGCATCACATGTGCCTATTCTTATTGGACTACCCATGAGTCCATGACTACTGCTGAGTCTCTCAGTTATCCATTGACCCCAAGCTTCCCCTCACCAATCACTCTTCTTCAAAATTGATCTCCTGCCTCTTCAAAGTACTACAACCAAACCATTTCCCCAATAATGCTCAATTGAAGGTGTCTAAGTTTCTCACCCTCTGTAAGCAGGGGGTTGTGTGGTAGATTGGTGTTGCATTTGTAAGCAAAGTGGTGAGTCCGTTGATAAGTTGTTAATTCATTGCCCTTTTGCATATGATATATATGGTCTATGGTGTTTGACATGTTTGGGTTAGCTTGGGTTATACCTAAGAGCGTTTTGGTCTTGGTGAAGTTTTGGGCAGGGGGGGTTTGGTCGGCATTGAAATGCAGATATTTGGGGTGCTATACCTTTATGTCTTATGTGGCTTTTTTGGAGAGAGTGTAATAATCACACATTTGAAGACATTGAGTGTTCACCCTCGGATCTAAAGTTGTTACTTCTTCGTACTCTTTTTGACTGGATGGCCATTCTGAGTGGCCACTCTTTTTATAATTTGCTAGAATTTTTGGATTTCTGCACTCTTAACTGATTCCCAATTACAGCGTCTGTACACTTCCTATGTACAGTGGATGTAACGTTTTCCCTCTATTCTTAATAAAGTTCTCACACTTACTGATCAACAAAACCTAAGCCTTAATCTACAAGCATTAGGAACTTTAAACACACCACAAGCCCATGTACACAGGTTGTTTCTAATTTTTCCTACTCCAACGATCACTTATATCAAAGAGAAAAATAGCTTAACTCATTCTTTCTTCTTCAAAAAAATTTGGAGTGCAATCAGTTTAGTACTAAATTAAAGAATTCGCCCTCCCCACAGTCCCCCACCACCCAAAAAAAAAAAAAAAAAAAAACCCAAAAAGTATAAGCATATGTAAGCTTTACTTCGTATAGTTTGCTTTTTTTTTATATTTGGGCAAGCTTGCTTAAGTTGTCAGCTGACAGAGAGTCACAAGTAATTTGATTGATAGCTTCAAATTCAGGTAGGAAGCTTGGATTGCTTGGCCTAGAGAATGTTCCCAACTAGATATGTTGTTTTCTATTCTTTGAACAATTTCTGTTTGTACAATAGAAAATAGACTGTACATCAACACATTGCAGCCCTCCAATTGAATTATGGGCCACAATAAACCAGAGGTCCTAAAGAATATTTCTCTGATGACTTACTGCAGTTCACAATATGGTGGCTTGAAGCTATTTGTCTCCAATAATGAATTTGTAGGATGAAGAATTCTTCCACGTTTTTGTATTTACTTGTCTGTTTATAACTGCTGGTTCATTTTTTTTTATTCACATCATTGGTAGTTTTGCAGTTCAAGTCAGCTTAGACGCCTTCATCTTGTATGTTGCTATAGCATTTCGGATGAGGGATTGAGCAAAGTGGCTGCAAAACTTTCATTATTGGAGGAGCTGGACATTACGCTTTGTTCCTTGTCAAAAGAATCTCTGGAAGTTGTGGGGCGCTGTTGTCCTCTTTTGAAATCATTCAAATGGAATCAGCAGTGGTATGCTATTGTTACTGATGGACTTTCTCAGACACTGTGTGATGAGGAGGCAGTTGCTATTGCAAAGAACATGCCTGAATTACGCCACCTCCAGCTTATTGGAAATCAGCTGACAAATGATGGTTTGCAGGCCATACTTGATGGTTGTCCTCACCTCGAGTCACTTGACCTAAGGAAATGTTTCAATGTCAGTCTGTCAGGAAATTTGGGAAGAATATGTGCTGAAAGGATTAAAAACCTGCGTCATCCCGATGATTCCACTGATGACTATGGTTTCGTTGCTGATGATGGATCTTTTGATGAAGGCTTGGATATTGTTTATTCCCTAGATTACTCTGAGGATGATGAAGTCGTTGATGACATTCATGATTATGGATCTTTTGATGATGACTCGGACTACGATCCCACCAACTTATATTAATGATTTGGGAAATATCTATTTTGACTAGTGCTTTTGTACAGTACATCTAAACAAAATGACTTTTGTGCTGCACTTATTTTGAATATTTAGTATTAGTAATACTTTAGTTATTAGATCTGAAATTTTAATATAGTTTCTATCCCTGCAAATGCCTTCTTACATTTCAGCAAGACTTATATACATCTACTTTTGAAGGTGGAAAATTAGAGTTAAACAAATGGTGTAAAACCTCCTAGTTGGATTTACTTGAAAAAATATTTTGGATTCATCATGTGACTAATTTTTATGTCAAGCAAATTTCAGAGTCTACTGTTCTCAGTAATCCATGGATATATATAAGTGCTTCTCTGCTATATTTTGTTTTAAAACCATCTCTGGAGAGACTTTCGTGGTTTTTTTTTTTTTGAAAACACTTTTGGGTTTATATGAAATACAATAACATTCTTTTTCCCGCTATTACTTTGCCCCGGATAATGCAATCACTTTTTAAACTTCTTTAGTGTTTGTTTTATTGGAGATAACTTTAATAGATCTACATTTTGATTATAAAAAAAAACATATCATCACTTATCATACATTTTAATTTAAAGGGAAAAAAAAGTGTTGTAATTATCCTTTCAAGTAAGAAGAGAAACGAGTTTGCAATTATGCCATGAATTTTCTCCCAACAAAATGAATCTTGTTTGGAAATTCTCGACCACAATAAAGAAGCAAATAATCAATAGTCTCCTCATTTGTTTTATATGTATTATATCAGTCTATATTGTTAAAATTCTCTTTAAAAATGTGGATTCAAATTTACTTAATTAGTAAAGTCTTGTATTGTCATATAAGAGATTTAAAGTTCGAACATCACTTATACTAAAAATTAATTTGTATCTTAATTAAGTAATAAATTAATTTGTAACTTAAGTAGATAATAGAAACAAATTATCCGTGACAAAAAAAAAAAAAAAAACATTTATTACGAAAAGACTCTTTAAAAGTGGAATCCAAAGGACTCCACTTTTCTGTGATTAACTTTATTACCGGCTGCCATAGTGCCATTAAGTTCTGTTCGGTAATTGAAAGTATATTTTTGGAATTAAAAAAGTACACCATATTTATTCTTAAAAAAAAAAAAAAAAAAAAAACCGTGTCAAGCCCTATATATATGGGATAACGTTTGATTTTCTTCCATTCTCATCTCTTTTCTAAGGCGATATTAATCACAGTAGGTGTGTATTTAGGCTGCACTTTAAAATTAAAATTATTTCACGATTCAACTTATATGGGTGTGTACTATTTCAACTAATTTTTCTTTTACTTTTATCTACAGTATTTTTAATAATAATTTTTCAATTTCAATAAAATAAACTGTATCTAAACACGTCTAATAAAAAAATAAATAAAAACCTTAGAAATATCTTTACCACTCCACTGCCTGCCCAGATTAAAATCAAGTGCAAAAATACCAATTTCGAGAAAACCCAAATCCCAAAATGCCACCAAAGAAAGTATGGAAGAAAAAAGAGCTTCTTCTTCTTCCTCCTCCTCCTTCTACTCCTTCTTCATCTTCGAAAAAGCAAACTAAGAAAGTATGGAGGAAGAAAAAAGAGACCACCCGGAACTGGCTGGAACTCCCAAGGGACGTGATGGCGTCGATTCTACACAGACTCGGGGCAGTCGAGATACTGGAGACCGCGCAGAAGGTGTGCATGCTGTGGCGCAGTCTCTGCAAAGACCCCTCCATGTGGCGCGCCATCGACATGCGCAATAGCTACTGCAGACGCAGTCTCGGTGACCCCATTAACATGCGAATGCGATACTCTCTCGAGAAGATGTGCATTCACGCCATCGATCGCAGTTTCGGCCAGCTGCTAGATATCAACATCGAGAACTTTGGCTCAGACGACCTCCTCGCCTACATTGCCCAAAGGTACATTTTTTTCCCCCCATCTCGATTGGAGATATATCTGTTTAATTTTGTTCTATTTATTTGATTTTGGTGCAATTTGATTTGTTAAGTACGAATTTTTATGTGTTTTAAATGTCAATTTTGTACTATGAAATAATAATTATTAAGTCTACTGTTCAACTAATGAACCAGTGGACTAGTTTTGTTGACTGCGAAAAGTACTCCTAAAATACTATATAATCAATAAAACAATTGGCATCACGTAAATTTGACTATTCGTTTTGGACCACTTGAACAAAGATCTCAATAGGTCACACCCATATGACAACTGCTGACTCTCCTAGTTGTCCATATACCCCAAGCTTCCCCACACCTATTACTCTTTACCTAAATCTACCAAGTATTATTAAACTTTAACGCACACCACAAGCACATGTATACAGGTTGTTTCTAATTTGTACTACACCAATGATCACTTATATCAAAGAGAGAAATAACTCAACTTGTTCTTTATTCTTCAGTAAAATATGGGTGGCTATTAGTTTTGTCACTTTTTTCCACACAATGAGTGGTTGTTGCAACCACATTGAACCCTCTTTTTTGGATATTTAATGCACATTGAACCAAATATCAATTGACGAATTAAGTTATTTGCATCTTCAACAATTTGCAACAACATTGAACCCTTTTTTTTTTGGATATTTGGGCAAGCTTGCTTATGTTGTTAGCTGACACATGGTCACAAGTACTTGGATTGATAGCTTCAAAGTTAGGTAGGAAGCTTGGGTGATTTGGCCTAGAGAATGTTCCCAACTAGTTATGTTGTTTTCTTTTCTTTCAAAGATTTTTCTGTGCACAATAGAAAATAGACAGCATAACAATACATTGCAGCCCTCCTATAGAATTAAGAGTCAAATTGGACTGGAGGTCCTAAAGAAAATCTCTTTGATGACTTACTGCAGTTCACAATCTATATGGTGGGTTCAAGCTATTTGCCTCCAATATAGAATTTGTAGCTGCAGAATTCTTCCACATTTTTGTATCGACTTAGTCTGTTTATAACTTCCAGTTCATTTTTTATCACATCCTTGGTGTTTATGCAGTTCAAGTCAGCTTAGATGCCTTCGTCTTGTATGTTGCGACAGCATTTCAGAAAAGGCATTGAGGGAAGTGGCTGCAAAACTTCCATTATTGGAGGAGCTGGGCATTACGCTTTTTTTATTGCCAAAAGAATCTCTGGAAGCTGTGGGGAACTGTTGTCCTCTTTTGAAATCATTGAAATGGAATCAGAAGTGGGATGCTACTGACAAAGAGTGTGATGAGGAGGCAGTTGCTATTGCAAAGAACATGCCCGAATTACACCACCTCCAGCTTATTGGAAATCAGCTGATGAATGATGGCTTGCAGGCCATACTTGATGGTTGTCCCCACCTTGAATCACTTGACTTAAGGAGATGTTTCAATGTCACTTTGTCAGGAAATTTGGGGAGAAGATGTGCTGAACGGATTAAAAACTTGCGGCATCCCAATGATTCCATGGATGGCTATGAATTCATTGCTGAACAGAGCTTGTATCTTTCCAATGATTCCACTGATGACAATGAATTTGTTTTTGACATTCATGATGATGATGGATCTTTTGATGATGACTCTGATGACATTCATGATGAAGATGGATCTTTTGGTGATGACTATGAATTTGTTGCTGACATACATGATGATGATGGATCTTTTGATGATGACTTTAATGACATTCATGATGATAATGGATCTTCTGATGAAGAATCCGACCACGTTGATGATGATGATGGATCTTTTGATGATGACATAGACGACATTCATGATGATGATGTATCTTTTGATGATGACTCTGATGACATTCATGATGATGACTCTGATGATGAATCTTTTGATGACGACGCCGATGATGATGGATCATTTGATGATGACTATGATAACAATCCCATCGACTCTGATGATGATGATGAATCTTTTGATGATGACCCTGATGATGATGAATCTTTTGATGATGACTCTGATAACGATCCTATCAACTAGTATTCAATTAATGACTTCAGAGGTTTTTGGCTAGTCCTATTGTATAGTGCATCTACACAAAATGACTTTTGTGCTACACTTATTTTGAATATTTTGTATTAGGAGTACTTTGTTGATTAGATAGTCTCTAATTAACTAATATATCATATCCCTGAAAATGCTATTCAGTAAACCTATCATTACATTTCAGCAAGTCTTAAATTATTAAATAACCTTATAGCTGGACTTTTGTTTTGTTTTGTTTTTTTATTTCTTATTTTTTATTATTATTATATCATTTTTAAATTTTATAATTCGATAGTTACAACTTACAACAGGGAATGTGGGATTTGAGTTTTGGATGTTATGAACACATGATAAAGTGCAAATTAGTTAAGTTACAAAACTCTTGACTTATAAAATATTTTGGATCCATCCTATGACTAATTTTTATGTTAAACATCTTCTCAAAGAAAAATTTTATGTTAAGCAAACTTCATAGCATCTTCTCCCATTATAATGCAATTGCTTTTGTAACTTCTCATAAATTTTGCCTTCTTGGAGATAACATTTTAATTTTTTTTTTAACATGTTATTATACATTTTAATTAAACGAATTAAAAAAAAAAAAAAACTCAGCGTTGTAAACATCCTTTTAAGTTTTAAGTAAGAAAAAATGCCACCCCATTTGAGATTTTAGGCTTTCAAAAAAATACTAAAACTGAGTTAAAAGCAAGATTTAGAACATATCATTGCAATCAGGGTCTGTTTGATAGAGAAGTTTGAGTAGTATTATTTGTAATTTTTTAAAATACGTGTGAATGAAAAAGTGTATAAAGATGTGTTTAATATTGTTTACAAACTGAAAATAGATGTTTGAAATACCCTACCAAACGAGCCCATGTCTCTTGCTAAGATTTTCTTATTTGTGATTTTAATTGGGCCTACTCATAAGCAAATTTTGTGTCTCATGAATCGAAAAGATGGGTTTTGAAAACTTTCTTTTGTTTCCTTATAAAGCCCATTGTTATTTTTTGAAATTTAAAAAAAAAACACCATATTAATTTTATTTAAATAAAATAAAATATTTAAAAAAAAAAAAAAAAAAACCAACCCGCCCCGATTGTATAGGCATTTAAAAAAAAAAAAAAAAAAAAAACGTGTCAAGCCATATATATACTGATATATATAACTTTCCATATTCATTTTCTTTCACTCTCTCTCTCTCTCTCTCTCTCAATGTCCCAGAAACTACAGCACACCAAATCCAAAACCCTAGAAATTCCAATTCTCAGCGCCGACCCCAAAATCCAAATGCAGAAATTCAAATTCCGAGACAATCCCAATCCGAAAGTGCCTCAAAAGAAAGTATGGAAGAAAAAGGAGCCTTCTTCTTCTTCTTCTTCTTCTTGTGCTCCTTCGTCTTCGTCTTCTTATTCTTCGAAAAAGCAAACTAAGAAAGTGTGGAAGAAAAAGGAGATTCCACGGAACTGGTTGGAGCTCCCGAGGGACGTGACGGAGTCGATCTTCCAGAGACTCGGCGCGGTCGAGATCCTCGAGACCGCGCAGAATGTGTGCACGCTGTGGCGCAATATCTGCAAAGAACCTTCCATGTGGCGCGACATCAACATGTGCAATCTCTGCGAATGGGAAGACGGGCCATCCGACCCCCTGAAGATGTGCCGCAACGCCGTCGATCGCAGCTGTGGCCAATTGCGAGGTATCAACATTGAGTACGTCGCTAACGATGAACTCCTCAATTATATCGCCCAAAGGTAACTTCTTCTTTTTCTTTTTGTTTAAATTTTTGTTTGTGTATTTTCAGTTTTTGATATTTGGGTTTTTTTTTTTAATAATAAACTCTAGAAAAACCAAATGCAAATGCTAAACATCTAATTGACAATCATGGGCACTTTAATAAAATAATTTCTAAGTTGGGTTTTTATTTTCAATAAATTATGGTTGACTTTGTAATTTGGGGTATCCGTAATTTTTTTTTATTTTTTTATTTTTGCAAACGATCGGTCTAGAACTTTATGATTGATTGCGTTTGGATACTTGAATTTGGATTTGAAATGCCAAATTAACTATCGTGGGCACTTTAAGGCTAGGATGCACGGACCCTTCATTTTGGGGTGTCGTATCTCTGTCGTGTCGTAAAGATGTCCTATCTGTTGTATCATGTTATGATTTTTCAAAAATTGCTCTACCTCTACCCGTTTCTGTCTGTGCATCCTAGCTTTAAGGTTGGTGTTTACCTGTGAATTAGGAGTCCAAGTCCTAATAGATATTACTCAAGAGCAAGGTAGTCAAAGGCGAAAGAGGCCTCCTGAGGCCTGAGGCGACAAAAAGGCGCTAGCCTGAGTAAAGTAAGGTGCCAAATTCTTAATATATTTATTATACATATCGAACTTAAATCATATGTACCTAGTGTATTATAATATTATAATGAAGTGTTTTTCAATGTGTAGCATGAAGATATTAGGCCTATCAAATTATTTCAAAATAGGATTAACATGATTTAGGCTCTATTAGTTCAGTTAGATCTAACAATACGATTTACAACAAGCTTCAATATAACAATAAGTCTTTTAAAAAAAATTTGTAAATTAATTTAACTAACAATAGGTTTTATAACATTCCATTTGAAATTAATAATTTAAAAATAGGTTTCACAACAAACTTAAAAAAAAAAAAAAAAAAAAAAAAAAAAAAAAAAAAAAAACTTGAGGCTCTCGCCTTAGCACCTTTTTCATGGCTTAAGGCGATCTCCTTTCTCGCCTAGACTCTAAAGGCGAGCGCCTCACTAAAGGCACCTCACCTTAGAGCCTTTAAGGCGCCTTAGTGGCTCCTAGCCTCACTTGGGTGCCTAGTGCCCGCCTTGCCTCTGACTACACTGCTCAAGAGATATTCAGATTTTGATAATAGGAATTATGTTGTGTTATTGAAATCATGCATGGATAGAGTGTGTTTCTCTCTATCACTGCCTCTGATTAGCCCAAAATTTTCTCTTTTCTTCTCTCCTTTTTGATTTTGAATAATGTACATGAATAATGTGTTTATGTCATGTGATGTATTTTTCTTTGCTTGTTTTATAACTAAGTCATTTGTTGAGCTCATTGTTCAATTCCTTTTCTTTTCTTTTTTTTCTCTTTGAATATATAACTACCTATAAAAAAAAAAAAAGAATATATATAACTTGTTTGTATTTTTTTTATATTAATTATTTTAGTAACTATAAAATGTATGAAATAATAAGTCTCAAGTCTACAATTCAACTAATGAACTGGTGGTGGACTCAATGAAGCAGTGAAATAGTCTTTTAAACTGGTCAATTGTTGGTTCTATTTTGATAACTATGCAAGTTACTCCTACTTATAAAAAATAATCAATAATTGCATACAAAAAAGAAAGGGATTGAATTCAATTGTGCCTATTCTTTTGGACCACTTGAATAAAGATCTCAAGTGTTGGATTTCAACTCAGAGTCTCAGGCTCAGTAACAATTAGCTCCACTCTATTAAAGATGCCACCATTCCTTTTCCTCCAAATTATCCACATATTAAGCAAAGAGGTGTGCCTTCTGGACAAATGAACTCCTATGCTTTTCAAAGCAGCTTCTCCAGCCAAAAAGAACAACGATAACCCTCTTAGGCTGTTAGGCATCATGACTGTATTCCAAACATTGCAAAAGTAAAAAGCCCATAATTCAGGAGCCATTGTGCAATGGGTCAACAAATGATCCATTGTTTTCCTGTTACATTTGCACAATACAACACTAATATATGGAAGTTTTCTGCTGTCCACAAAAAACAAAAGGCCAAATTACAAATTGCACCCTCAAATTTTGTTCCTCTCCATTGTCCATTGACCCTGAGCTTCCCTTCACCAATCAATCTTTTTCAAAGTTGATCTCTTGCCTCTTTAAAGTACCACAACCATTTCCCTAGATAATGCTTGATTCTATTAAAAAAAAAAAAATGATAACCTATATTTTATTGGAGAACACACAGCAGCTTGTTCACCCCTTAAATCCAACCTTTCCAAGCTATATTCAAACTACAGACCCTAGAGCTAAATCTACAAGTATTATAAACTTTAGGCACACCACAAGCACATGTATACAGGTTGTTTCTAATTTTTCCTACACCAATGATCACTTATATCAAAGAGAGAAATGACTTAACTTGTTCTTTCTTCTTCAGTAAAATTTGGGGTGTTATTATTTTTATCACTCTTGCACACAATGATTGGTTGTTGCAACCACATTGAACCCCAATTTTTTGGATATTTAATGCATATTGAACCAAATATCAATTGACGAATAAAGTAATTTGCACCTCCTACAATTTGTCGTGCGTCTTGGATCAAATGATCAGATTGACTGTTCAAACTACCTTTGCATAATAATGCCTACTGTTCAACAATCACTACATTTGGGCTCCCTTCTTAATGTATGGAGCCAAACTTTGTCCGTCAGTTTATAACTGCTGGTTCATTTTTTTAATCACATCCTTGGTATTTTTGCAGTTCGAGTCAGCTCAGACGCCTTCGACTCCTTCATTGCTATGAAATTACAGATGAGGGATTGATTGAAATGGCTGAAAAACTTCCATTATTGGAGGAGCTGGACATTACGATTTCTTCACTGTCAGAAGAAACTATTGAAGCTGTGGGGCGCTGTTGTCCTCATTTGAAATCATTCAAATGGAACCATGAGGGGTATAGTTTTCCTGACATACAATGTGATGAGGAGGCAGTTGCTATTGCAAAGAACATGCCCAAACTGCGCCACCTCCAGCTTATTGGAAATAGGCTGACAAATGATGGCTTGCAGGCCATACTAGACAATTGTCCTCACCTTGAATCACTTGACCTAAGGAAATGTTTCAATGTCACTCTGTCTGGAGATTTGGGAAGAAGATGTGCACGGATTAAAAACTTGTGGCTTCCCAATGATTCTACTAATGACTGCGGATTCATTGTTGAAACTTCTGATAATGGATCTTTCGAACAAGACATTCCGTTTTGGATGTTGGGTATAGATGACCTCTCTGATGATTATGAGTGTTACTACGACAGCGATTTCTCCTATGATGATTACTTTAGAAAATACAGTGAGGATTGGGAGTATTTTGGATGACCTCTCTGATGATTATGGGTATCAAGGATTCTCAGGGTACACCAATTTCTCCTATGATGATTTCACTGAGTATCAGAACTTTGAAATTATATTTTTTGACTAGTCCTTTTGTAAAGTGCGCACCTAAACAAAATGACTTGTTATGTGCTCTGCATTTCAGTATTCGCTACCAATATTTTGAATTTAATTTAGACATGAAGTTTGAACTTATATATTTTCTAATAAACTAATATTAATATATCCTAATTATGCAAATGCCGGGCCCGTCGTTCAGTAAAAGTAACGTGACATTTTGGCAAATCTTAAATTAATATGTAACTTTGTAGGTGGACTTTTGAAAAGGGGTAAAACTAGAGTTGAAAAAAAATGGTGTAATAACATCTAGTTGGATTTATAATATATATAAAATGAGGATCCATCCTGTGACTAGTTTATACGTTTAAGCAAATTTCAGGGGCCTACAATTCTTAGGAATCTATCACTATACAAAGCTTTTTTTTTTTTTTTTTCCTTTTTCTTCTTCTTCTTATGAAGAGTGAAGAGTAATTCTTAGGTACTTTCAGAGTACGAAAAATGATATGCTCTTCTCTCATATTCATGATAAGGCTTATTCATTAAATTTATGATAGGGTTTATTATAAATGTGAGAAGAGAGAATATCATTTTCCCGTGCTTCAGGAATACTTAAAAATTTTTCATAAGTGAATCCTATGTATAAAATATTAAAAATTACATTTTATATTTGGTTCGATAAATGATGTAACTTTATTGAAAAAACAAGGTCTATATTATGGGACCATTAACAATTGAACTCTCAAATTAAACAATGAATGATTAAGCAAAGATGCAATCAGATCATTGTCAGGTTGAATCATCTTGGAGTCCATCTAAATTTTAGGCTAGTTTTATACATTAACGAGCTTATAGTTTAATTAGTTATCACCTTTTAGTATGTCCTTGATATTCTCGGTCGAAAAGTCCATCCCCATTACAACTATTCAATTATCAAAAATATTCTTGAGGTCTTCTTTTTTGTTGTTAAAGATTATTTAGGGGACTAATAACACAATATTTAGTTTCTCAAAAAAAAAAAAAAAACACAATATTTATTTATTTATTTATAAAAATAAATAAATAAAAAACGCCCGATACAGGATTTAAAAAAATCGTGGCAAGTCATGTATCCCTGCCTTCATTTAATTCAATTGAGTCAAAATTCTCAAACACGCCCAAATTCCAAACCCTAGAAAGTCCCATTTCCATTTTCTACTCTGCGAAAGTGGAAAACGAAACCAGAGATTCCCTAAGTATGTAAAATCTGAACCACGAAAATGGAGTTCCCATCTTCATCTTCTTCTTCTACTCCTTCTACTGGTAGTGAGCAGTACAGGAACTGGCTGGAACTTCCGAGGGACGTGACGGCGTCGATTCTGCAGAGACTGGGAGCAATCGAGATCCTGGAGAGCGCGCAGAAGGTGTGCATGCATTGGCGCAATCTCTGCAAAGACCCCTCCATGTGGCGCGCCATCGACATGCGCAATCACGAGGACTGGGACTCCGAGAAGATGTGCCGCCACGCCATCGATCGCAGCTCCGGTCAGTTGCGTGATATCAACATCGAGCGCTTCGGCACCGACGATCTTCTCAACCACATCACCGACAGGTCTCTTCTATATTTTCTCTGAATATGCTCTCTCAATTTCATATTTAATAGTCAGTGATTTTTGATATATCTGTCACATTTTGGTTTTTGGTGTAATTGGAATTGTTCATTTTTGTTTATATCTTTGGCGAACATGTAATTTAGTCCCTGAACTTATACTTAAATTGTCAAATCAAGTTGGCGTCGGTTGACTCTAAACATTGGCTCTAAATTGGATAATTGGCCAAGGAATTATAGCTTAACTTGCACTTAATTCTTCTCATTTGATTGGTCTCGAGCTTGGGGACTCACGCATATAAGTCTGTCTTTTTGTATATAATCTGTTGTATTTGTTTGGGATTCTGTAGGCTACTTTATTCCGTTTTTGCATGAAGTAGTCTCTTTTGAATAAAATCTTATTACTTATCTAAAAAAAAAAAGATATTGGAATAAGGGATATTGAAAAGAGAACTGACTGACCCATTTAAAAGATTTATGCCAGCGAACTCTTTTTGATTGGTCTCGATGTTGAGGTTTCTAGGATTGCTCGTCCAGCATAGAGTTCCTTGTCTCTCTTAGAATAGCCGCTTGATCATTGTTCTTTTGGGTTCATCATCGTGAACTCGTTTTCCTTTATATATATATATATATAGAGAGAGAGAGAGAGAGAGAGAGAGAGAGAGAGAGATGGGTTTAAGTTACACCTGGTGTAACTTCAAAAGAGTTACACCTTTTTTGGACCATTGATTACTATTAGATCTAAGGGTGAAAACACATTCACGGTAATGTCATTATTATTCTCTAGAAATTAGTTATTTAGGCAGTAACTCTTCTTATCAAATGAAAAAAAAAAAAAAAAAGGGCATGATCTCTCCCTCTGTACGCCATCATCTTCTTCCTCTCTCGCATAATCTTCTTGCTCTCATGCAAACAAATCGTTAGGAAGCAAGACAAATGTTGATTGTATATTTAGCTACTTAGGTTTGCTGTGACTTTCACCATAGAGGTTATGGCAAGCATTAGACTGTGGGGCCATATCATGGAGGACATTAAGGTTCAACTCCAAGGTGGTGGTCCTTGGAGTGTTTGTTGATTATACAAAGACAAATAACGCCATGAAAGTACTAGCCTATTTTGCCATAAACCATGATGCTTTGCATATATTGATGTAAGGGAGCCCATCATTTTTAAGATCATTCAAGGACCATAGTGGGAGATGATGATATGGCTAAGAGATAGTGTTACATTGTTAGAGCACTAATTTTTTAAATTGACTTTGGCCATGGGTTCTTTTTATCCTTAGAAATTACTCATCCTCAACAAGTTTTCTCTAAAATGATTGTGACTATTTCTAAAATTTTCCAGTACCTCAAGACAATATTGTTAAGAAATCAATGGTGGTGACCTGAAAGTACATAGTGCAGGAAAAAAGATGTGAGCGAGGATGAGAGGAAGAAGATGATGATGTGGAGGAAAGTGGGAGTTAATATATATATATATATATATATATTGTCAATATAACATTATAACTACACTGATTACCTATCAAAAAAATAAAAAAGAGATCCCAGCTTTAAAAATCACATGCAAATTTAACATTCCATTATTGAGATCCCCCTCGTTTATTTGCCCCAAATACATATGCACTGAAGTGTCTTTATATACTGCAATTGAATACAAATCTGGGTATCTCTCTTTCAGTACATGATTACTACACTCTGGGTTCATGACCCATTGGGTGACTATAACTTACAATTAAAAAACAAAAAGAGTACAAGATTACTGTGCTTTGTATAGAAATTTACCCTATGACCATCCCCAGTCTCATAACAAATGTACCTCGTGCACTTATCCTGTCCCACCCTTACACTCCGCCATAGGCCACACCCATGATCATGACTGGTGTGTACCATTTACATTGTCCAATGGCCCAAGTTTCCTCATCATTTTACCCTTATACTCCTCCATAGGTCAAACCCCTGACTACTGCTGATAGACCCCATTGTCCATTGACCCCAAGCTTCCCCAATTCCCGCACCAATCACTCTTCTTCAAAATTGATCTCCTGCATCTTCAAAATATTATGACCATTTCCCCAATAATGCTTGATTGAAGGTGTATAATTTTCTCACCCCCAATCCCCCATATTTTATTTGGGAACACACTCAACAGCTTGTTTTCTCCTTAAAAATTCAATCTTTTCAAGCCATATTCAAGCTACAGGCCCTATACCTAACCCTAAAATCTACAAGTTTTATTGAATATAAAGCACTCCACAAGAACATGTATACATGTTTCTAATAATCTAATCTGTCCTGCATCAATGACCACTTATGTCAAAGAGAAAAATAGGTTTAACTCTTTTTTTTTCTTCATTAAAATTTGGGGTGCTATCAGTTTTGTCACTCTTGTGCACACTGGGTGGTTTGTTGTATACTTCATGCACATTGAGCCAATTATCAATTGACGAGTAAGTAAATTTGCATCTCTAGCAATTTGTTGAGGACTTTAATTAAACTGAACACTTAAACTACCTTTGCATAATATTGCCTATTGTTCAACCCTCAGTACATTTGGACTCCTTTCATGTTTTAATTAAGGATTTAAACATCCTAATTCATTACAACCTTGGTCTATTATAATTAGGTCTAATTGGTGCAGCAGTGACTTCTCTAAAATGATGCCACGAGTGCAATTTTATTATGTAGTATTATAGTTGGCCTATATTAAAGAAAGCCTTCTTTTTCCCCCAAGTATCAGCATATGTAAACTAATACTCATTTATAGGGCTATTGACTATATGTTACTAGATACTGATTACTAGTCTACTACTATAGGCTGTATTCTGTGTTTTCAATTGACGTGTTACAAACTTGGGATAGTTTGCTTCTTTTTGATATTTGGGCAAGCTTGCTTATGTTGTCAGCTGACACATGGTCACAAGTACTTGGGTTGATAACTTCAAATTCAGGTAGGAAGCTTTGGGCATGGGATTTTATGAATTGGTTTCGTGGATGATTTGGTTTAGAGAATGTTCCCAACTAGATATATTTTCTTTTCTTTGCTTTGAACATTTTTCTGCGCACAATAGAAAATAGACAGCACAACACATTCAAGCACTCCTATATAATTATGAGCCCCAATGAGCTGCTGGTTCTAGAAGAATATTTCTTTGATCACCTACTGCAGTTCACTATCTATATATGGTGGGCTTTAAGCTATTTGTTCTCCAAAAAGGGATTTGTAGATGCAGAATTCTTCCACAATTTTGTATTTACTTTATAACTGCCAGTTCTTTTTTATTTTATTTATCAAATCTTTTGGTATTTTGGCAGTTCAAGTCAGCTTAGACGCCTTCGTCTTGTTTCTTGCCGTTGCATTACGGATGAGGGATTGAATGAAGCAGCTGCAAAACTTCCATTATTGGAGGAGCTGGAGATTTCACTTTGTTCATTTTCAAAAGAACCTCTGATGGCTTTGGGGCGCTGTTGTCCTCTTTTGAAATCATTCAAATTGAACCAGCGGGGGTTTAGAAGCCCTCACATAGAGTGGGATGAGGAGGCAGTTGCTGTTGCAGAGAGCATGCCTGAATTGCGCCACCTCCAGCTTTTTGGAAATAAGCTGACAAATGATGGCTTGAATGCCATACTTAATGGTTGTCCTCACCTTGAATCACTTGACCTAAGGCAATGTTTCAATGTCAATCTATCTGGGGATTTGGGAAAAAGATGTGCTGAACGGATTAAAAGCTTGCGGCGTCCCAATGATCCCACTGATGACTATGAATTTGCTTCTGAAATTGATGATCGTGGATCTTTTGATGAAGACGACCCGTCTGGGATGTCGGACATAGATTACATCTCTGAGGATTATGGGTATTATGAATTCTCAGAGGTAAGCGATTTCTCCTATGATGATTTCACTGACTATGGTGATTTTTATGGCTTTGGAGATTACTATTTTGGCTAAGTCCTTTTGGTCCTTTTGTAAAGTGCATCTTAAAAAAAAATGACTTGTGTGCTCCTGTATTTGTGTATTTGTCTACCGATATTTTGGATATTTAATAATCTAATTAATATATCCTACCCATGCAAATGCCGTCCATTATGAAGCAACGTTATATTTTCAGCAAGTCTTAAATTATTATACAACTTTATAGCTAGACTTTTCGAAGGGGAAAAATAAAATATAACTTGAGTTCAAGTTACACCTGGTGTAACTCTATAGAAGTTACACTATTTTTACATTGTTAATCTCTAATAGATCTAACAGCTTAAAAAACATAGTTGACTATTTATGCTTTCCAACTCAATTACCTAATTAATAGCAATTTTTTCTCTCTCCTTAATTATTCCTTCTCTCCCAGCTTCAATTTCTTCTTCTTCTTTTGGTAGAACTACTCTACTAAATTAGAAGCAAGTTCACATTTTACATTGTAAAAAACAGAGGCACAGCCTATTAATATTTTAAACAAGCAAATAGCCGAAACTATCTAGGGAAAAAAAAATGGAAAGATTAGTTTATACATAGTTGACGCCACTACAAATAATTAAGATCATGAATAAATATCAGCAGATAAAAAAAATTGGTTCATAATGCAATTGTGAGTGGGTGAACAACCATTGGTATCTCCTTGCTAGGAAAATGTCTTTGGTACCCTATTAAAACAAAAGCTGCATATAGTTAAATGCCCTATCAAGCCACGGATTACTGAAGATAACATCTTTACAATGTTTTTTGTTTGTTAAGAAATAGTGTTAATAAGAAAACCTTTGGTCGGTACTTTAAAAATATGGCAGGGTGACCTACAAGGCTGAAATTGGAGGTTTTGGCTATGGGGGGGGTGACCTTTAAGGCTTCAAAAGTTTCTTGAAGAAATGGCAGAATGACATTTAATGAGATGGAAAACAATAGTATCTCAACTATTAAAAAATAAAAATATGGAAAGTAATAAATAAGGAGTGAGAAAAAAATGTTATTAATTAGGTAAATGAGTTGGTAAGGAATTAATATTTAATAGTGTTTTTTAAACCATTAAATTTCTTAGAGATCTATGATTTCAAAAAAGTGTAACTTCAATAAAGTTATACCAGATATAACTTGAATCCATCTCATATGTGTGTGTGCGCGCGTGTTTTGTACAAATTTCATAGCTCCTACTATGTTTAGTACTATTATCATTCTATTGATATATGGATATCTTTTGTGTGTGTGTGTGTGTGGAGAAGCCCCCTTATAAACGTCCGAGGCATTATGATTAAAATACATTAACATGCTTGAGGTTAATAATTAGAACCCCCAAGTTACCATCCACACTTTTGAACTTGACACTTACAAACTTGTACGGACACAATCAACATTCTTCTTTTTTATTTATTTATTTTTTTTTTTTATGATATCCAATTTATTCCATAACAGAACAAATATCATACTCTTTAAGTTATTTTTTCCGTTCTAATAGATTGTTTTGATTGCACAAGTGTCCCAATGACTGCGTTTGCTGCCGTTTGGTAACGTTGTTTTAGTAACGTTATTTTTATTTTTTAGAAATACGTGTAGGTGAAAAAGTGTGTAAAAATGCATGTAAATATTGTTTAAAAACTGAAAACATGTGTTTAAACTTCTATAACAAACGGCCCTCAGAATTATAATAATTATGGCAAGAATGGATCTAGTGCTCTGTGCACTGAGAGAAACCAATTGCAGCTGCATTTCTCGAGCTTGGGTAAAAAGCAATTTTATCCATCTTTGGATGTACACCTAATGGATTATTTGATCCATATTGATGCAATGCGGCCAGATGAAGAAGGCTGGCGCCTACTAAGATATGGACATTTAACAAAAGTTTAACACGTGAGCATCCTAACCAACCCAATGCACAAGAACATTAGAACTAATCCAATTCCTAATAAGTATGTGTGATAGAATGTCTACATAGCCAATGATAAATAAATAGAATCGAAATATGGAAAAAGGATAAGAAAATTAAAAAAAAAAAAAAACATTAAAGCAATATTAAATAACATTTGTAGTTTACTTACAAAATAAATTAAAATTTTGAAAATGTTTTGATAGTGGTTAGTCTTAGCTCAACCGTTATGCATAATTTATTGTTTTAATTTGGTGAAAATACAATTTTGTTCCCTACATTAATATGGCCCCTACATTTTTTGTAACAGTCAATTTGGTCCCCATTATGTTCAATTTGTAGTCAAATCACAATTTTTCTTGCATTTTTTGGCAACTAAACACAAAAATAAAAATCAAATTTACCAATTTCCAACTCCAATAGACACATGTATCAACTCAACAACTATAACAAACTCATACTTGGACCAAGGATGACTGCAAATTAAAAATAATATGACCAAACTGACTTAAATTTTAAAATGACAAGAACCAATTTGACTGCTATCAAAATGTATAACTAAATTTATAGTGACTTGTAAATGGTCTTTTGAGCTTTTAATTTTACACTAATAGACAATTCTTGTTTTTACTATTTTAAATAATTAAGTATTACTTATTACATTGAAATCTAATTGGAGAAACAAAAACGCGTGCAACACCGTCTTTGGCAGATGCTAAGGCTGAGCTTGATGAGAGAGAGAGAGACCCTCAAAACTGTGATCATTGTTGCCATTCCAACTCTCGATACCTTAAACTCTAAACTCTAAAGGATAAACTTTAGTGTTTAAGATGGTGTTGATACTCATTTTTGCAAATTTGCATCAGGAAGCCCATGAGGAGAAAAGCCTAAGAAAGCCCTAAGAGATGGGTTAAAGTATGAGCAAAGAGATAGTAATTGAGCCGTATTTTAAAAGCCTAAAGAGGAGAGTGCATAAATTAGGTCCAAGTGATGGCTTAAAAAAGAATAGTATTTTGAGAATGAAAAATAAAGCTCAAAGGTAGGCCTATGGGCCCCTTTTGGGAGTGGTGTAATAGGAGGCCCTTCTTGAAGAGTAAGGTTGAGAATAAAGATGAGTAATAGGAGGCCCTTCTTGAAGAGTAGAATGGGTATTAGAAAAACCCAAAGGTAGAGAAACAAAATAAAGTCCAAAGGTAGGCCCACCGGCCCCTTTTGGGAGTGGTGTAATAGAAGGCCCTTCTTGAAGAGTAATGTTGAGAATAAATATGAGTAATAAGAGACCCTTCTTGAAGAGTAAAATGGGTAGTAAAAAAACCCAAAGGTAGAGAAACAAAATGGAGCCTAATAAGTAAGGCCTAGCAGAATAAATGAACAGAAAAGAAAGTAAAAGGGTCAAGAGGCCCAACCCAATGTAGTGAATAAATGAAGAGAAGAGAAAGCAAAATGGGTTAGAAAGCTTAACCTTATATATGGCAGAAAGCCGATAATGCCCTTGTATAAGGAGATAAGGATGAATTCTGATTCTGCGGAAGTAAAGCAAGGTAAAGCCATGCAAAGCCACAGTGGCCGGAAACACATAAAGAAACAAGACAAAACCACAGCGGCAAGAAATGCATGAAGAAGAAAGAAGACAAAGCCATAGCGGCAAGAAACGCATGAAGAACAAATAAGACAAAGCCATAGTGGCAGGAAACTCATGAAGGATAAACAAGACAAAATCAAAAGTAGCAAAAATGCATGAAGATGAAGAAGCCAAAGAATAAGAAGTGGAGCAGTTGGAGCCCTGTCAACATGAAATCCAGCCAATGCAAGGGAGGCAGGGCTCATGGTTGAAGAGGAACAGATGGTGTGGTTTGGTGATGGGAGAAAAGACCTAATTTTGGTATCCTGCCAAGACTCCTTTTGGGAGATGCTTTCTTGGAAAAGCATACTTACCAAAATAGGTAGGAAATTGGTGGGAACCATTTGATGCATGTTAGAAAGTGAGGACAAGAGAGATTAATGAGGGTTTGTCGTTAAGAGAAAGAGAGAAATAGTTGTATTGTGGCCGAATTGGCTTTTACCCAAAAGTGGAAAGAAATTCATCTCTAAGCAAGTAGTGGGAGTGAACCCACTACCAGCGGCCAAAAGATAGTGGGAGTGAACGCACCTGTATACGGCTAGAATGTGCTGAGTGCCTGCGGCAGAAAAAATAGTTGGTGAAAGTAGGGGCAAAAGGGGAAATCACCTAGGATTGATTTTGGGTATGAAAGAAACATTACCCATGAATATGGGAACAACATAACAGCAGAACGATCATGAGAAGAGAGGCGGCAACAAGAACAACAAAATGAAAAGGATGAGAGAACAGAGAGAAACATCAACAATGGTGTGAAGAACATAGTACCCAAGGGAATTAGAATAGTTAGTTGAAAGTGAAAGAAGAGAGAAAGTGGAAATGAAAGTGAAATGTAAGAGAGAATAAAGAGTTGAGAGAGTAGAGTATACACAGCAAACCTAACATGCATCACTTGGCAATCTTTTCCCTCCCTCATGCATAACCATACCTTTTATCATCTCAATCAAGAGGATAACTACTCTGACACATTCTCCAAACTACACGATTTTATGGCCTTGTAGGTAATAAGATTAAGTAAGTTGGAATTTGGGCGGCTCTTTTTAGTATATATCTTACGGAGAACCCTTTTACTTTTGTTATTATGTTTGTTCTTATTACTATTTATTTCTGTTGCTAACATTCTTGAACTAACAGTTATTCTGCTATTACTCTATACATATACTTATATATATATATATATATATATATATTTCTCTTTGTTTGGAGTGTTTGGTCTTGTGCATAGACTAGTTCCAAGGGAATCATGTGGAGAGAATCAGGCCTAACTTTCCTACCCTAGCAAAAAACCTTTGCACAATAATGCAAAAAGGCACCCACAAATGGTATTGCTGAAAAGCCTAATGGACATAAAAAAAAGTAAATGTATACATAAAAAAAAAAATATAGATGAGGTTTTGGGTGAACCAATAGACTCTAGGAACATCAATATCAAAGCTATCATCGTGGTTGATAGTAGTTATTGGTTATTACAAATGTTTAGCCTTAAGGCTCATACTTCATGATTAAATAATGTTTAAGTTTTATATATTTTTTCCTAGATGAAATTTTATTTATTTATTTATAGTGTTGCATTGCGCTTAATGTAATTAAACTTGAAAAGACTAGATTCAAAATCAATGATGGCAAAATGACAAAATAAGTATTATTCCTTTGAACATGTGAATAAACATAAGGTGATGCATTATTTCTTCTACATCAAAACATTGCTTGTGGCTAATCCTTGAAACATAAATATATATTCTTGGGTTATAGCGTCGTTGCTTGTGGCTAATCCTTGAAACTTAAATATATATTCTTGGGTTATAGCGTCGCCTCTTGTCCTTTGCTATAGTCATAACCTTGCGTTTTTTATTTTCTTTACTTGTTGACATCCGAAATGTGTACATGGAACCACCTTATTAGTTGCCCTCTATCTGAAAAATTCACGTTATTCGGTTCTCAAACCTTTAACAAAAATTTCTTCCTACTATTCAAGAGATAAGATTAGGAGATTAGGTTATTTGTTTATAGGAGTTGTTATCTTTTTTTTCCCCCTCATATGTACATGTAATTTGAATTGATTGTAGTTGCCTTGGCTACCACGTGTCCTTAAGACACAACATTTCCCTCCCCTTCAAAAAATCTTGCCCTCAAGATTTAAGCCTTACTGTTGCAATGTGTGGGTGGTTCCCTTCACCTTTTCTCTTAAACCCCATTATGATTTAAACAACATAATCATAAACAACATCATCATTTTAATAGTAGTATTTTTAAATCATGGTGCATATGTACATGGTTTCTTACGTTTTGATTTGTTAGGTACTTTAATGTTAATAACATGGGGTTCTAATATTTAAAAAATATATACATATGTTTATACATGGAACTTATAATCTAATTACATTTAGAAAAGTTAAGATTTAACTTGCAAATAATAGGGCTCTTTGAAGGGGAGTACTTCCTCCAATAAGGGTTTAAGATTTAACTTGAGAATATAGCCAAGAAAATGTCAGTTACAAAACACAAATAAAATTTCCTTAATAAATTAACAAACACAAATAAATATATAATCGCCATAAAAAAAATTGGAAAAAAAATGAGGTGACAAGTTATTACATTGTCAAGGTTTTTTTTTGGTAAATAAAAAAAAAAAAATTATTGGGAAAAACTAGTCTAGCAGGTTACATGCATTATTATTGCAATCACACCTAAGACGGAATATATTACTTAGCACTAAAAGATTTAACGGTATACATCGTAACCCACAACTAATTCCATATAGGCCAACAATTCTAACAAATTGTTTAACTGTGAAAATATCAAGCTAGTGAGAGAGCTTACCATTGTTGCCAACTCCTAACAACCTAAATTATAAAGGATAAAAATTAGAGTTTAAGACGAAGAGTATGGCCAAAAAATCCTAATGAATATAAAAAAGAAAACGTATACATAAGAAATAATAATATAGAAGAGGCTTAGGGCTGGCCAATAGACTTTAGAAAGAGAGATATCAAAGCTATCGTCATGGTTGATAGTGTTTATTGGTGACTACAAATTTTTAGCCCCAAGTCTCATACTTCATGATTAACTAATGTTTATGTATTATATATATATTTTTTTTCTAAATGAATAATCATTTGTTATAGTGCTGCATTTTGCTTCCAAAGTAATAAAAGATGAAAGGACCAAATTCAAAATAAATGATGATAAAACGAAATTAAAACCTTGTTTATACATTATTCTTGATGAAAAAAAAAAAATTGTTCTTCAAACATATAAATAAACATAAGTTTATTCATTATTTCTTCGACGTTAAACATTTCTTGTGGCTAATTATTAAAATACAAATATATATTCTAGGGTTGATTACAATTTAACACGTGATTAGTCACGTTATCACATTGCCACCTATGGTTTAAAAATATGTTACTTTACCCACCTAAAGTTAGCTCAGCTAGAGATCCTTTACCCCCCTCATCAATTCACAGTTAAAACATAAAAAATGTCACAAAATTAAAGAAATCAAAAACAAAATAAAAAAGTTTGGGTTGTGTAATATGAATAGCTCTATTCAACACAACATCTCACTAAAAGTTTAGACAACAAAACACAACCCATTTCAATTGACAACAAATTAAGGTGTTGCCTCTAAATATTTGGGTGCTTTTGGTTCATGAGTTTTCCTTGTTTGGGTGGTTGTTTGACGCTAAAACTGTGGCTGGTGATGGGATTGTGATGGTAATGGGTGCAAGTTAATTGGAGATTTTCAACCATTGTTGTGTTTAATGGAGTTCCACAAGAATTTTTAGTGGGTTTCATAGAAGAAAAAAAGGAAAGGGGGAGCTCATGCCCTGTACAAATTACCACTTTTTTCTTGTTTTCTACCACTGCTCATTGTATTTTATTGGTGAGTTTATTTGATATGTGTTCAGAATCAAGTCCTCCAAGAATATCTTTCTTCCATGCTCTTAGCCAAGCAGGTCATACCAATTGATCACAATGTATCTAAAACTGACTCATCTCTTTTAGGCTCATATTTTAATTTTGAGCTCCGAATGTGCAACACCTTTAAGCACAAATTTTGAGATAAATGCAAAATTAGCAATTTTAAGGTAGATTATCAATGTGGTTTATAGAGTTGATAAATAGTGTATAGTTGAAATAAAATTCTATATTTGATTTTGAAAAAAGAATAAAAGTTTATATATTTGAGGAAATTTGAGATTTTCTCTATTAGTTTTATAGTAAATTAAAAAAATATTATTTAAAGATTCAAATAAGTTATTCTCAAATTTATTAATTTTCAACTCTGATAGATGCACATATCAACTCAGTAATTAAAACAAACTCAAATTTGCACCCAAAATGACTACAAATCAAAATTAACACGAACTAATTTAACTGCTATCAAAATGTAAAAACCAAATTGCTAATGACCCAAAAATGATAATGATATTTTAGGTTCTTATTTTACCCTAGTAGCTAATTCTCTTTTTTTACTAATATTAAATTATTAAGTATTATTACATTGAAAATTGTAAAATAGTTGTGGAAAAAGTTGTGGTTTTTATGTTGTACTAGAATTACACATTATCTATGTTTTTTTTTTTTTTTTTTTTTTTGGTTGACGTGTAACACAAACTTTTGACCTTTTTTTTTTTTTTGATTTACTAATTCAATCTCTAATTTGAAAAATTAGATACAAATGTAACATTTAAAAAAATGCAGTTAACACTTCGTTTAGGCAGGATAATTTGGTATTTCTTGAGAATGCATTCTCTAGTTTTGACACCAGAAAATGTAATTTTTATGTTATATATATATATATATATATATTCTTGTTAAATTTTATTTTGTGATAAGATTATTATATTGTATATTTCATAATCTTTACAACTAATTTAGAAGGAGAATTCTTATTGTGGGGCCTAATAATCTGGCAACCCCGACCCATTTTATATCGGGCCTAAGGCCCATGCCGAGGATAAAGAAACGTTAGAGGAGGAGCGCATTAGGCCCAAGCTGCCAAGAAACATCGCTGAGGACGACCTTGTCCTCGGCCAGCCGAGATCATGGAAAGGGGAAGTAACGAACCACCAAAAGCAGCCTTCCTGAGCATCTAAAGAGAAAGAGCAAGTACATGTGTTAGCCATGGAAGCATGGTGGAGGAGCAAGTCTAAGATGAACTGTCACCTCCACATTAAATGCCCACAACTAACGTTCTGGCCGTATTAATGAGGAAATGACCCCTGAACAGTGCAGCCTTGGTTGCTGCAACTCACAGAAAGAATGGGAAAGCGGCTGATGGGACAAGCACTCAAGTAGTGACCTGGTTGATCAACAAATGTAGGGCTAAGATCAGCTAAAAGGGGGGTATATAATGTAAGAAATCCCTCTTGAAAGGCAAGAGGAAAAAGAAGAGAGAAAATTAGAAGTATAGCACACTGCAACAACCTGTATCATTAGAGAAACCTTTGTAACTAATCACAAAAGAAATAATAAGAATTTCTAGCTCTTAAGAGGAGGGCCGAGGAGCATCATTGCGCATTCTAACCCACGTTCATGCTATTCAATCTATATGCAACCATGCCTAGCCGTTGTACCCCTCACTAGGGCCTAGTTCTTAAACCCACTCTCTACAAATTCATTGTATTGGGCTACCTAGGCTTGAGTCTACTCACTCAATGACAGTAGTGCTCAAACCTAGTCCCTACAATTGGCGCCGTCTGTGGGGAGAACTTGTGTATTAGTAAGGGCAACGATCAAGCATGGTAGGATCAGGCCCTCATCAAGCAGGCTCCCATCAGCCTGAACCGGTCAAATCCCAGCACCAGGGTAACTTCGCCGAACTTGAGTGCGACCGAAACGAAGAGAATGGAAGATTTCGAGAGGGAAATGTACACACCACTCAAACCAGCAGAAGCTACTTGCGTGGGGATAGCCATGTGCCCCAGAGACAAAACAACAACCGGGCCATACAACCAAAGGAGGTTAGGAGCCGCGTGACCCAGGGGCAGAACGATGAGCAGGCCATGCAGCGAGAGATAGATGACTTGAAGAGGAGGCTGTGCCATGCACAACAAAGGCGATCTCAACCTAGCCCCGACTGGCCCACTGACGATGAGAGCGACGATGACTATAGGCAAAGATCGAGAACTCCTCCAAGCGAGACCTTCTCTCATGAAGAAGAGCACTATTGGGAGCGTAAACGTAAAAGCCCATCTCCTAGGGGCTTGAGATACGATGCCATGAGCAGGGCACTGGATCAACTATCCAAGTCGCCTTTCACGCGCCACATAGAAGGGGCTACCCTTCCTCGGCGGTTCCAGCAGCCAACCTTCTCCATTTACAACGGCAAAACGGACCCCGTGAAGCATGTGAGCCAGTTTAACCAAACGATGGTTGTCCATTCTAAGAACAAGGCGTTGATGTGCAAGGTTTTCCCCTCTAGCTTGGGTTTAGTGGCGATGAGGTGGTTCAATGGCTTGAAGACGAATTCCATAGATTCGTATAGACAGCTGACCCAGGCCTTTGGCTCCCGCTTCGTTACAAACAGCAAGGCTCCTCGGCCTTTGAGTACGCTATTGTCTTTATCCATGCATGATGGAGAGACCTTAAAGGCCTACTCGAATCGATATTGGGAGGTGTACAATGAACTGGAGGGCAATTTTGATGATGTCGCCATCAACACCTTCAAAAATGGTCTCCCAACCGGGCACGGTCTAAGGAAGTCTCTGACTGGCAAGCCTGCCACCAATATGCGCCAACTGATGGATCGGATCGACAAGTACAAACTAGTGGAGGAAGAACACCTGCAGGGCAGAGGAAAGAGAAGGTTATCCCTCAGGAGAGGAGGGATTTCAGGTCGGACTGATATAATAGCACTCGCCCGGGGAGGGACTTCATGGGGCAATCTAGAGTAGCCAACACACAGACCGTTAATGCCGTATTCTGAGAGCCTGTACACACGGTGTTGGAGAAAATCAAGGACGAGCCATACTTCAGGTGGCCGAATAAGATGGTGGGGGAATCCGCGAAGCGCAATCAGAACCTTTATTGCCAGTACCACTAGAACCACGGACATACCACAAAGGATTGCAGGAATCTATGGAATTACCTAGACCAGCTAGTCCGAGAAGGAAAGCTGAGGCACATTCTGCACCATTCCAGTGGTCATCAAGGCCAGACCTATCAGGAGCCCCAGAGAGATAATGCCCTGGGGGCGCTCGCAGGGACGATCAATGTAATCTTGGCCGCACCAGGAAGAACAGGCATGCACCCTTCACGAGTGTTGTCTGTAGCCTAGCTACCCGTTGATGAGTCCCAGCCAGAGCCGAAAAAGGCTAGGAAGAATTTTCACCCGACCTTGAGTTTCTCGGAGGAAGACAAGATTGGGACCACCCAGCCCCATGATGACATAGTTCTCAGAACCGGACCGGACCAGGAGGTCGGACCGTGAAAACAGTGAACTGCGAATAAAACCAGTTTTTTAAGCATAAAGAACCGGGCATATGTGGCAATTCCGTGAACCTCTAAAACCGGGGTTGGATCGTACGAACCGTGTCAAGAACGGTGTGGTCCAACCCCTTAGCATTTTTTTTTTTTTTATAAAAACAACTTAACACAATTTTATTCTATTTAATTAAATTATCCATCTCTTACAAGGAATAAAAAAAATTATAATTAAAATCCTTCAAAGATATTCAACTTTATTTCAAAAATTAATCATAAATTTTAATGTTTTCATGGTTATTATTTTATTTTATTAACTTTCTTATTTAATTATTAAATATATGCTTGAAAATCATTAAATTTTCCTCACATATATAGATATATTAGTCAATTTTGCTAGTTTTATAAATTTAATATCTATATTTAGGCTTTAATTAATTATTAAATTAATTATGACGTCATCACGGTTTGACCCCGGTTCGACGTCAGTTCGACCTCAAAATTCTTGAACCTCTCGATTTTACGGTTCAATGAACGGTCCGGGTCTGAAAACCTTGCATGATGATGCTTTGGTGATCACTCTTAGAATCGGGGACTATGATGTGAAGAGAGTGATGGTGGATGGTGGCAACGCGGCCGAGGTCATGTACCCTGACCTTTACAAGGGGCTGGAGTTGAAACCGGAGGACTTAACGCCCTATAGCTCTCCCTTGATGAGTTTCGACGGGAAGCTCGTTATCCCAAAGGGCATGATCAGGCTACCCATCCAGACCGGCCTAGAGGTGGTGGAGGTGAACTTTGTAGTAGTGGACACCTACTCCCCCTACACGGCCATCGTAGGAAGGCCCTGGCTCCACACCTTGGGGGGTGTTGCCTCCTCCTTGCACCAGAAGGTGAAATTCCCATCAGGGGATCAGGTTCTCGAGATCCGTGGTTGTCAGCCCACAGTAAGGCAGTGCATGGTGACTGCCATATCACATCGGCTCGATGCACAGCCCTCGGCCACTGTTGAGGAAGGCTTATAGCAATCAAAGACCCTGGTGGCGCCTCCTGATGCAGCTGCTGAGGAAGTAAAATGTGAGGACCTAGAGAAGGTGGTGATTGGTCACGACCCGGAGAAGTTCTTTTGGGTTGGGGCTTGACTGCCTCCCAAGGAGAAGGAGGGGTTAATTGATTTCCTCAAAAGCAATATTGATTTGTTTGCATGGGACGCCTGCGATGCCCCAGGGATCGATCCGTCCTTTATCTGTCACCATCTCAATGTCAATCCCTCCATAATTCCCAAGAAACAGCCACCCTGGCGCCCATCGAGAGAGCATGCTGATGCGATTAGGGAAGAGGTGAATAAGCTTAAGTGCGCAAGGGCTATCAAAGAGGTCTTTTACCCCGAATGGTTGGCCAACACAGTGGTGGTCAAGAAGAAAAGCGGAAAGTGGAGGGTCTGTGTGGACTTCACCGACTTAAATAGGGCATGTCCAAAAGACCCGTTCCCTACGCCTCGGATAGACCAGCTAATGGATGTAACTACGGGCCATCCTTGGATGAGCTTCCTAGATGCCTTTCAAGGCTATCATCAAATACCACTAGCCTTGGAGGATCAGGAGAAGACAGCCTTTGTGACGCCCATTGGGAACTACCATTACAAAGTAATGTCGTTTGGCCTGAAGAACGCAGAGTCCACCTATCAAAGGATGATGACGAGAATGTTCGAGCCGATGCTGGGCAAGAGCATCGAGGTCTACATTGATGATATGGTGGTAAAAAGTAAAGTGGTGTCCGAACATTTGGGGGACCTCGGCCGCACCTTTGATGTCTTGAGGAAGCACAAGCTACGCCTGAATGCTTCCAAATGCTCGTTTGTCGTAGGATCTGTCAAGTTTTTAGGATACATTTTTACCTACAAGGGAATCGAGGTTGATCCTGACCAAATCAAGGCTATTCATAATCTAAAGCCTCCGCAAAATCCCAAGGAGGTCCAAAAGCTTACTAGAATGATTGCGGCCCTGAATGGATTCATTTCCAGGTCGGCTAACAGGTGCAAGCCCTTCTATCTCCTGATCAACAAGTGGAAGGGATTTGAGTGGTCTGAGGATTGTGTCGTGGCCTTCCAGTAACTCAAGGAGTACCTATCCTGGCCGCTTATCATGTCCAATCCTGAGGTCGACGAGGTCCTATATGCATACATTGCTGTGGCACTTCACGCTGTGAGCCTAGTACTGATACGGGACGACAATGGCATTCAAAAACCAGTCTATTATGTTTGCAAGTCACTACATAAAGCTGAGGTCAAGTACCTACCCTTGGAGAAAGCCATACTAGCTGTGGTCCATGCTACACGAAAGCTCTGCCATTATTTTCAAGCTCACACAGTGGTTGTCCTAACCCGATTACCCTTGAAGTCTGTACTTCAGACTGCTGATTACACAGGAAGGATCGCTAAGTGGAACACAATTCTAGGGGCTTTTGACGTCAAATACATGCCTCGAACCTCTGTAAAGGGCTAGGTCCTGGCTGATTTGGTGGCTGAATTCGCTGAACCGCCAGTAGAGATGGCAGCAGAGAAGAGAAGCATTGACGAAAAGTTGGTTGGGGCAATCTCCACCCTAGGGCCACCATGTTAGAAGGTATATGTTGATGGTGCAGCAAATCAGAGGGGGTTCGGAGTGGGGCTAGTCTTAGTATCCCCTGAGGAGTTTGTCATAAAAAAATCCCTGAGGCTCGGGTTCTTGGCCACAAACAATGAAGTCGAGTATGAAGCCTTGCTACAGGGGATGGTCATGGTGCATAAAATGGGAGGAAAAGCAGTGGAGATGTTCTCGGATTCGAGACTGGTGGTAGGCTAGGTAAAGGGAGAATTGGAAGCCAGAGATTTGAGGATGCAAGAGTACCTAAGCCGGTTCAAGCGCTTGCAGTCATATTTCGATCTTTTCAGCTTGTCACATGTCTCCAGGAGTGGAAACACCCATGCCGATTCACTGGCCACACTTGCCACCTTCTCGGCAGGGGATTTGCCTCGAATCATTCTTGTAGAGCACCTGGAAAAAGCACATGAGGTGGTAAAGGGCACAGTTCACATCCATCGAGTTGGAGTGGGTCCCAGCTGGATGGACCCCATAGCGAGATTCCTCAAAGATGATGTTATGCCCGAGGAGAATTCAGAGGCTGAGAAAGTACGAAGGAAGGCTTCTCGGTTCTGGTTGTCCGAGGACCATAAGTTGTATAGGCGCTCCTACTCTGGACTATACCTACTGTGTATTCACCCCGAGGCATTAGAGTTACTACTTGAAGAACTGCACGAGGGGATCTGTGGGAGTCACACAGGAGGAAGATCACTATCGCATCGAGCCGTCACCCAAGGATATTGGTGGCCAGTGATGCAGTAGGAGGCCCTGGAGTATGTTAAGAAGTGTGACCAATGCCAAAGGTACGCCCCAAATATTCATCAGCCTGAAGGGGTACTTAACCCTTTATCCAGCCCATGGTCGTTTGTCCAGTAGGGCCTGGATATCGTAGGCCCTTTTCCCAAGGCACCAGGGAACAAGAGATATCTGTTGGTTGCCACAGATTACTTCACCAAATGGGTCGAAGCTGAGCCATTGGCCAACATCAGGGATGTGGATGCTAAGAAATTCCTTTGGAGAAACATTGTCACGCGATTCGGGGTCCCTCATACCTTCATTTCGGATAACGGACTCCAATTAGACAGCAAAGCCTTCAGAAGGTACTGTTGTGAACTTGGGATCACAAACAGGTATTCAACTCCAGCTGATTCTCAGGGAAACGGGCAGGTCGAGGCTGTCAACAAGGTCATCGTCAATGGGCTTAAGAAGAGACTGGATGACGCCAATGGAAGATGGGTAGAAGAGCTACCACACGTTCTTTGGACATACCAGACTACACCACGGCGGTCAACGGGGGAGACACCTTTTGCCATGACTTACGGCGCTGAGGCTGTTATCCCTCAAGAGACGAACTTCCCAACGCTAAGGACGAGCTCTTTCACTCCAGGCAGTAATGATGAACTACTGGGGAGGAGTCTAGATCTGGTTGATGAACGAAGGGAAAGGGCAATGATCCAGTTGGCTTATTATCACCAAAAGCTCAAGTAGGGATATGATGCCAATGTGAAGCTAAGACCACTAGCACCGGGGGACCTAGTGTTGAGGAAAGTTGTGGGGGCTACCAAGAACCCTTCTTGGGGAAAGCTGGGGCCTAACTGGGAGGGGCCATATCGAATTATCTCGGTAGCGGGGATATGTGCATACTACTTAGAAAACCTAGATGAAAAACCTGTATCTCGTCCGTGGAATGTAAATAACCTGAGGAGGTATTATTATTAATGAAAGCATCCCTTTTCTTTTGATTCAAATTCCAGGTCCATTACGATTATATATCTTATATTTTGGCGGCCACCTAAAGTACTAGACCGAACCACTCCAAGAAAAACCTGGGTACTAGAATGAACCAAGGTCTTGCATGATCCTCGGACTCAAACCTATGGGAAAACTAACCACTTCAAGACAAACCTGAGTACTAGACTGAAACAAGGTCTTGCATGGTCCATGGACTCAAACCTATGGGGAAGCTAGCTACTTACAGGGGAATCTAAGTGTTAGACAGAACCAAGGTCATGTATGATCCTCGGACTCAAACCTATGGGGAAACTAGTTACTTACAGAAGAAACTAAGGGTTAGACGGAACCAAGGTCTTGCATGGTCCTCAGACTCAGACCTCTGGTGAAACTGGCTATACTCGGCAAAGGCGTAAATAAACACAAGCCCATAAGCATCACTTAAGGCATTCTAAAGCACATCGAACTTAACCCCTTAGCATGGTCAGCAACTAATGGTTTTCTTAAGGTCAGTAAGTTTTTAAAGCACACTTATGAGCACCTTTGCACATCGTGCTGCGGTATTCGATCCTAGAATTTAAAGGATTATCTTTACAGGTGCTGTGTACTTTGCATTTTTCACCATTTATAGTAGTCAATTCATGAGATATAGAACCAATGTTGTAAAGTTGTTCCCTCAGTATTCAATTCAGCAAAAATAAGTCATGGTGTCAAGGTGGTTCAATTATCGACCAAGGTCTAAGTGGAAACTATCACTATGGCCTTTAAATTTTTTGGCTGCCAACTCACAATGAAAAATAAGTTGACCTTCTGAGATTGTGTAGCTAATAATTAAAGCCGAGGTTATATAAGCAGCAAAACTCATCACAATAACAATAAACACATATAAAGAAAAAGAGGTGATTCATACATTCAATTTAAAAGTAGTAGTACAGTGCTTTAAAAAAAAGTGGGGGGGAGGGGGGAACAATAACAACAAAAGCAGAAAACAAAAGATAAAAGCTAGGTAAGACAACCTATTTCTTCGACTTGAGCTTTATCCCCCCCTTGGGAGGCTGTCCAGAGGTGTCCTCGGGGTCTTCGGAGCTCTGACCTAGGGGAACAACCTGTAGAGGCACCACCATAAGCGCTGTCTCCTTGGTAGGAGGGGCAACTTTAGAGAGGTCCTCCTCGGCAGGAAGAGCCTGGGAGTCAGCAAGAGGGACCTAAGGGCCAACAAGGGGCTTCATCACATCCTGGGGCACTTCTTGGTTACTGGTGCTTTCTTTCTCTGGCACCCCTTGACGCTCAGCCTCCTCGGCGGGCCTATCAGTTGAAGTGGGACCTTTGGCAGTATTGGCTTGGTCCCCATCTGTCGCTTCGGGGGCGGTGTCAGCTTCAGAGGTGGCGGAGGCAACCTCTCGAATAGCAGGAGGGTAATACACTCTTTCGACCCTCCTAACCTCAGACGAGGCCTCGACCTCAGCTTGGTTGAGGGCCTCATTCCAAGTCTGGGAGCAGTAGCACCTGCATACCTCAGGGACTTGAGCCTTGAGGGTAGCCTCGGTCCTAGCCACTCCCTCAGTAAAGGCCTCTTCCTCGGCTTGCTCCTTAGAGCTTTCAGCCTTTGTCCTCGCGAGCTCCGCCTCCGCTTTGGCCCTCAAAGCCTCATCCCTAACGAACTCCGCGACGTTCTTGGCCCCCACTGCCTTGGCAAACTTCTGCTTTAAGTCAGTAATGTGCTTCTTGGCTATCTTCAGTTGACCCTCAGCATCAAGAAGGTGCTTTGTCTGGTCGGCGGCCTGCTTTTGGGCGCCAGCCAGGCCAGACACCACGCTGTCTCTGGCCTCCGTCACCTCCTTTAGATCTTCCATAGCCTTCTTAAGATCAGCCTCGGAGTTCTTAAGGACCCGCATGGCATCCAGGCGGTTGTCACGTTCTTGCTCCAGGGCCTTGCTTTGGTTATTGGCCTCCTCTTCCAGCCTGTAAGTAGCCTGGACAGCTTGCAAATCTAAACAAACCGACGATGAGTTAGGAACTGAAGAATAAAAATTAACGAAGTCTCAGGCGTCAGATGTCTTACCATGCCTAAGTACCTCTGAGGAAGACCTTCTGCCTCCTTAGGGCCTCCAGTTGGGCCATATCGGAGGGGAGTAGCAGGGACCTCTCCAACGCATTGGCCACGAATGTGCCTTCACCCCCTCTGAGGTCCCTGAGGGAGGCGTTCTCTGTCAAAGGCTCCCCCTTGGAGCATCGGGGCAGGGAGCCATGCCTGGACCTCAGACTGCACAGTCACCTCCTTTCCTTGGCCCTGGTGCCCAGTTTTTTACTGCTTAAAAGGGCGCCGAGCCTCAGCCTCCTCCGGGGAAGAATGAGTCCTCTCAGCTCCTATAGGCCCTTTGCCCTTAGGGTCATTCTTACGCTTGGGATTAGTAGGCTCGGGCCTTGGTGGTAAGCTCGGCTGAGGTGGAGGAGGAGGAAGCTTAAACTGGGCAGAAGACGACCTAGTTTGAACAGATTGAGACTTGGACGGCGAAGGAGGAAGCCTGGATTGGGACTTCCCCGGCTCGCCCCTCCCCGGTTGACCCTCAAGCAGGTCAAGTAGGCTGGTTTGGGGTTGCCTCTTAAAGCCCATCTCGGCTTGGAGAGAAGTCCTAGCTGAAAAAAGGTCCGCCTTGGTCAAATTAGGGTCGCCCAGGTCACCAGAGGGATCCTCGAACAGGTGGACTTGGTCAAATGCGCCAAATTCGTCCCCGGATGGACCTAAATCAGCGACTTCCTCCTCTTTTCCTAGCTCTTCTCCCTTGGCTTCCGCATCTTGGGTGGAGGTGGAAGGTCCTGCCAACAGAATACCTTCAGGAAGCAAAAAACCTTGCTCTGTTACAGTTATCTCGCAAAGCCGAGGATTACCGGCTCTAATCACGTGGTTTGGAGCCGGAACGACTTCTGGATCGGCTTATACCCAAGGATCTTGTGGGCGACTTTAACTTGGTTGTCAGCCTCGTTCACAAAGATTTTCGCCCTGAGGACAGCTTCCAAGTCCTCCTTGCTGACCAGGTTAAAATGACACTCAAAAGCGTGCGGATCTGCAGAAAGGAAAACAAGTTCCTGTCATTAGCCGAACAAAGCAGACTTACAACCAAAAAAAAAAAAAAAAACTAGACCCTTTCCTACTCTAAGTACCCCACCTGGTGTCCCCTCCTCTGTTGGACAGTGAAGGCCATCGTGCCACTCCCTGGACGCAATGAGAAAGTCTTTGTTCAGCCCCTTGCTGGACTCGGGAAGACACTGAATAAGCCGGACCTTATCGTCCCTTGTCTTCATGTAGTAAGACTTACCTTTTAGCTGTTGGAGGTTGTAGCACCAATTTACATCATGATGGGTTAACCTCAACCCCCTCTTCTCATTTAAAGTGTCCACACAACCCAGGATCCTGAACACGTTGGTGGCACACTGGGTGGGGGCCAATCTAAAAGTACCTAAGGTAGCCTCTCGTCACCGGCCCCATGGGGATCCTCATACCGCCTTCAAGGAAGGCGATTATGGGAATGAGGACCTCACCCTTCTTCCTCCGAATGCGCCATTCCCCTTCCGCGCAGTACCTCAAGCCCACATTACTGGGTATCTTATAATCGGCGATAAATTTCTCCATCGCCTCTTCAGACTCAACTAACTTCTTAAATCTACCCATCCCTAACAACGACTAAGAAACTCAAGAAAGGGCGAGGGAAAGAAAGGAATCAGAGAAGAAGACTTACAAAAATGAGGAAAAGCTCCTCGGATAGGGTTTTTATGCTGAAAAAGGCGTGGGTGTAGTTGGAGATTTGACCGAATTCAGTGAACGTGTGTAGGAACTCTTGAGTGCAAAAGTAAAGAGGCCAATTGGTTCAAATGGGTATTTATACCCCCAACTAAAGATAACCGTGTGGGTTTCCCCGCTCAAAAAGCTGGAAAAAGCCCAGCCATCAGATTAGCATCACACCGTTGAACGTGGAGAGCACAGATCCACCAGAATTTAATGAGGGTACGCTCTGTATACCGAGGCGCCAGGAATGTGCCTTGGACAGGTGAAGAGACTCTGGCACTGACAGAAGACAAGACATGACAAGCCATAACAGAGGCCCGAGGACATCGAAATCCTCCTCCCCGTCCGAGGAGCCGGACAGCAGGATTTCGAGGGGCTATTGTGGGCCCTAATAATCTGGCAACCCTGGCCCATTTTATATCGGGCCCAAGGCCCATGTCGAGGATAAAGAAATGTCCGAAGAGGAGCACAGAAGGCCCAAGCTACCAAGAAACATCGCCGAGGACGACCTTGTCCTCGGCCAGTCGAGATCATGGAAAGGGGAAGTAACGAACCACCAAAAGCAGCCTTCCTGAGCATCCAAAGAGAAAGAGAAAGTACAACGTGTCAGCCATGGAAGCATGGTGGAGGAGCAAGTCTAGGATGAACTATCACCTCCATATTAAATGCCCATAACTAACGTTTTGGCCGCATTAATGAGGAAATGACCCCTGAACAGTGCAGCCTTGGTTACTGCAACCCACAGAAAGAATGGGAAAGCGGCTGATGGGACAAGCACTCAAGTAGTGACCTAGTTGATCAACAAATGTAGGGCTAAGATTAGCTAAAAGGGGGGTATATAATATAAGAAATCCCTCTTGAAAGGCAAGAGGAAAAAGAAGAGAGAAAATTAGAAGTATAGCACACTGCAACAACCTGTATCATCAGAGAAACCTTTGTAACCAATCACAAAAGAAATAATAAGAACTTCTAGCTCCCAAGAGGAGGGCTGAGGAGCATCATTGCGTATTCTAACCCACGTTCATGCTATTCAATCCATATGCAATTATGCCTAGCCGTTGTACCCCTCACTAGGGCCTAGTTCTTGAACCCACTCTCTACAAATTCATTGTATTGGGCTACCTGGGCTTGAGTCCACTCACTCAACGGCAGTAGGGCTCAAACCCAGTCCCTACACTTATTCAGCATTTTTCTTCTCAATTTTAATTAAAAACAAATAATTTGTATGATTCGATTTTTGTCAATGTAATTTCGATTTTTTAGAATGCAACAAGGAAATAAAAAAATGTAATTTCCTCTTTCCTTAAATTGTAATTAGAAATTAAACTAATGTAAACTTTCTTCTAGATTATAACAACAACCAAGTCATGTAATTTTAATTTGTTAATTGTATGCACTTATTGTGTCTGTTGACATGTGGCTTGAATTGATTAAGTCAAGCTTTGCCTTTGATGATTTTGAATTCTACTTGGAATAAAAGTACAAATTTGTTTTGGTTTAAAGCTTCAATTATACGTAAATCCTACACATGAGATTAAGGATGACCATGTTGAGGAGCAAAAAAATGTCACCCTCTTAAGATGATACATGATATTTGTATGATCGATGTTTCATCACTGATGCAACCAACTTTTTAGGCACGCCATCCTTGAGAGAAAATGGGTTGGCCACCCGTGGCGTTTGGTACGGGGGAATCCACATTACTCCTGGCATCTAGATTCCTAGGAATGTGATTCCTAGGAATCACATTCCTAAGAATATAGTTATTCCTATGTTTGATTTATTCCCAGGAATCTTAAATAAATTATTTATTTTTCCCATTCTATCCTTAGATTTGAATGTGAACTACCAAGTCATTAAAAAAAAAAAAAAGGTTAAAATTGTCAATTTATAAAAAATACAATTTCCTTTAAGCTTGGGAATCTGGATTCCCACCTGTTTTAAAGGGAATCCACATTCCCACTGAGAGGGGTTTAAGGGGGGAATCCAGATTCCTCTGGCATCTGATTTCTTTGCATGATTTGCAACCAAACATGGGAATCTTTAAACATTCCTAAGAATCCTAAAACATTACCCTGTACCAAACGCCACAGTCCAGTCATCTTACTAGTCAGAACTACTACGTGAAATAGGAATTTAAAAAATAGTACTCTTATTTATACTTTGATAACATAGTTAAAGAAAAATGTAACTTTTATTATTTTTTTGGTAGAGAATAAGAGTAAAAAATGTAAAGAATAAGAGACATTAGATAGATAGTGTGTATCTTTAATAGTTTGAGGGAGAGGATCTTTTTATAAACTTAATGAACTGGAGACTTACAAAAAAAAATCAATAGGCCGCCAAATATGATAGAATGTAAATAAAAATTTGAGTTCAATAGGATTATAATTTATAACTCTCAAATAAAACTCTATAAATTAGTAATAAATATTTGGTCAAATTTTGACATAAATATTAATCGGCAAATAAATCACAAATATAATTTTTTTTATTAAAATACTTCAACCTTGATTATAGTGGGTCTATAATGATTGTTCTGTATCATTAGGTCAAGACAGCTCAACATCCCACAACTGGCACATATCATCTTAAGATGTTGACATTTTCTACACCTTAATATGGTCATCTTCTAGATTTTGAGGAAAGAGGCTCACGCAAGGAGAATAGCAACCACGTCCATTGAACATTAAGTGTATCTTATATATGGAACGGCATCCCAAAACCAATTAGTGCTTTCTAATCAAGTAATCAACGATAAGGGCACTATCATCCGGAATTGTAAAAAAATGTAATTTTAAAACATTAAAAAACTATTTTATTATTCTAGCACACCATTTTACAATACACTCTACATCACATTTTATATTCTTCAATTTAACACATTAAAATAATATATACAACATATTAAAATAATATTAACTTAAAATTTAACCCAATACAAAACAGTTGCCAGAATAAACCAATGGCCACCACCACTTCCACCACACAACCACTGCATCCTCAACAATCCAAAACACAACTCAATACAAATCCAACCAAATCTAGCCAAATATCCACAACAAACCCATTACCAAATCCATAACCACCAACAACCACCACCGTACAAAAACACCAAACAACCACCTCATCCTCCACAATCCAAAACACAACTCAAAACAAATCCAACCAAATCTAGCCAAATACCCACAACAAACCCATTACCAAACCCATAACCACCAACAATGACCACCGTACAAAAAAACCAAACAACCACCACAAAAATACCATAAACCACCACCATACAACAACAATCACAACCCAAAACCCATAAACCGAATTTGAAAAATTATCCAAGACCCATGGCAAAAACAAACATAATGAGAAAGTGAGAGAGAAACCAAGCGATGGTAAGTGGCAGTGGTGAGCGACATCGTTTTACTAGAGGGCCAGCCATGGGCTTTTTGAGCTATGCGAGTAATGGCATTTTGTTGGAGGATTGGCCATGGGAGAGAGGGAGAAAGGAGAGAGGAGAGACCAGCCATGGGAGAAAAAAGACAAGGAGAGACGAGAACAAGGAGAGAGAAATTTGATCTGGAGAAGAGGAGAAGAAAGACATGGAGAGAGAAAAAACTAATTAAAATTTATGGCATTTGTTATCTTACCATTCTATTAGAGCATTGGCATCAGGTGTTCCAAATACTAAATTTTTAGCATTTGGCACACCGAACACCAAAAAATCTCACACATCAAATGTTCTAAATGCTAAAATTTTAACATGGATGAACAGTACCATTCCAAATTTGAAACAATACAGACAAAAATGCTATAAAATTTTTTATTCTACTCTCACTTGTTTCTCACCTACTTATTTCTCTCTCTCTCTCTCTCTGCTTTTCTCTATCACTCTTAACCTCTCCTCTCTTCCTCTCTCACTTAGCCTCTTCTATTGCTTTTCCTCTCTTCCTCCATTCTGCCATCAAGCCACCAATCTCTCCATTTTGCCACTGAGCCGCCGACCTCTTCGGGCCACTGATCTCGCATTATCATCAGCAGTGGTCGATCTCAGTGATTTTGGTTGGTTAGCGGCAATTGTTGTGAGAGATTTTTTTTTTTTTTTTTTTTGGTTATGGGAGGGATGGTGATGGGTTGCAGTCAATCTTTGGCAGTGATGGGTTTGCGAATTTAGTGGGTTCAGATCTAGTGGTGGGTTTAGAGGAGAGAGAGAGAGAGAGAGAGAGAGAGAGAGAGAGTAGTTTTGAGTTTAGAGAAATTAAATGTTTTTTTTTTTTGTTGGTTATCTTATTTTAATGTGTTGTAATGTTAAAATAGAATGTTTGATGTAAGGTATATTATAAAATAATGTGGTAAAATAGATAAAGTAGGTTTTGGTGTGTTCAGATGATAATTAACCTAGCACAGCTGATGCTAGTGCCCTTAGCAGTGGGTATTGTAGCACAACGCTAATTTTTTTTGTATTTAGAACCTTTTATGTTGGTGGGGTTTTGGTGTTTGATATGCCTAATGCTATACATTTAACATTTAGCACACCTGATGCTAATGCTTTAACAATTTGTTGTTTTGAAATGTCATTCCTTATATGAACAAGACACATTTTGTATACCTAGAGCACCATCTGATTTATATGCGGGATGACATTTCAGAAAACTAGTAATCGTTACTAGTAATCGTTGCTAGATAAAGTAAGGTTGAGAAATATGAAGGCAGAATCAAGAGAAGCCATTATAAAAAATAAAAAAATAAAAAGAAAGAAAAAGGAAGTTAATACATGTTACTGTTTTGAAGTCTAAACTATTTAGTATTGTACACATTCACATTTTTTTTTAATGAAAAACACACACACACACATCCACATTTAATTGAGTGATACATAATATTAGGCTAAAATATTGTTTACGTTCCTAAAGTTTGCATGAAATTTGATTTTCTTCGTTATTTTTTTTTGGTTCTTAAACTATTTGTTGTGTCCCAAGAACACATGGCAGCCAAGCAATTCAAATAAGCTATGCTATAGTCATGTTGCATTTGATTTCAAGTAGTAGTAGTCATTTGTTTAATTTGAATTCAAGTGGTTGAGTTTAATTTGAATTGTTATCAATAATATCTTCCTACTATTAAGGAGATAAGATTAGGAGATTAGGTTGTTTTTTCTTATGGGGAGTTGTCTTTTTTCTTTTATCATATGTACGTGTAATTTAAATAGATTACAGTTGGCTTGGCTGCCACTTGTCCTTAAGACACAACATTCCTCTTCCCTTTAAAGAATTTTGTCCTCAAGATTCAGGTCTAGCTATTGCTAAGTATGGGGGTAAATCTCTTCACCTTTCTCTCTTAAACTATCATTATGATTTAAACAACATAATCATAAATTACATCATCATTTTAATAACAATATTTATAAATCATGGTGCAGATGTACAAGGTTTCTTACTTTATGGTTTGTCAGGCACTTTAATGTTAATAAAATGAGGTTATAATCTTCAAAATGTATATACATATGTTTATACGTGAACATTTAATCAAATTTCATTTGGAAAAGTTAAGATTTAACTTGTGGAATAATAGGGCTCTTTAAAGGGGAGTACTTCCTCCCGTAGGGGTTTAATATTTAAATTGGGAATATAGCTAAGAAATTTCAGTTATATAACACTTAGATAAGCTTTCCTTATTAAATTAAAAAACACATTGATAAACAATATGTCTAGAATCACCATTTAAAAAAAAAAAAAAAAAACACGAGGTAATAAGTTATTACATTCTCAAGGTTTTGTTTAAAAAAAACATTATTAACAGTTGGTACATTTTTACCTTATTTTCTCTCCAAACTATCAAACCAGTATTGGGAAAAAAGTCTTGCAGTAACTTCTCTATATCTTCAAGGTTAACATTAATCGTTTATGGAATAATTTTTTGGACCCAAGGTGCATTGACATGCGTTGCGGTTGATACCATAAACTCTGAACTCTTTCTTTTTGATTAAAAAACACATTGGTAAACAATACGTCTAGAATTACCATTTAAAAAAAAAAAAAAAAAAAAAAACACGAGGTAATAAGTTATTACATTATCAAGTGTAAAGTTGTTATTTACAACTGTGTTTTTTGTTGGCTTTTATTCCGTGCCAAATTTGATTGTAAGTATTTTCAATTGTGTATACCTTGTATTTATTGTGGGATTTGTTGTAAGGCTTGTGTGATAGAGAGTGTGTGAAGACTCAAGCATTTGGAAGACTGGAGGATTCTCGCGGGTATGTTGCGACCTAGCTTCCCGCGAAGTGAAGCATGTGCCCTGCACGTGCTGGAATGCGAAGAGTCAGGCCAGGTGGAGACAGCTGTCTCTCGCGGGTAAGGCCTTCCCGCGAGACACCCGCGAGACAAGCTGTTCTGCCAGCCTGTACTGACTGACTCACACATTTTGCACCTATCCTATATAAACCCTCATTACCCACAAATGTTGAGGAATGCTTCAGAGAGAAAACCCTAGCCAAACACATTGTGAATTAGAGATTGTCATCCCCACATTTCTCTATACACTTGCTTGTGGTATCTCCTCAATCCTTCCCTCTCCATTTCTATACCATTGAGAGGTTGATAGCCCAAACACTTATCACATCCTTTGAGAGTGCTGTGAGATGTTTTTGGTGCTGCTGGGAAGCATTGGAAGAAGCCTGGAATGGCAGATGCAACATGGAACTTGTTGCAGGATCCGGAGAGCTAGACAAGACACGGTTCTGAGAAGCCTTGTTGCAGTAGGAGCTTGGAGGGCTTAGGTGCATCGGGTAGATTAGGCTTGGAGGGTCTCTTGCTAACCCATGTATCCCAACTGATTGTCTAGTGGATCGATTTCCACTTGGAGGATGGCGGAGAGGTTTTTCGCCGAGTTCTTCGGTTTCCTCTTCGAGAACACGTCTCGGTGTTTTCTGTGTTTGCATCCTTCTTCCCTACTCTTGTTTATTCCATTATACTGCTGGGTTGCTTAGTTTATGGATTAGAGTAGCTTACTTGTTCATCCGCTCGCATTTACACTATTCCGCACTTTGTAGTAAGTTAGTGTAAAATCTATCGAGCCGTAATTTTAATTGGGGGTCTAAACAGCTCTTGTGTTTTCAACACATTATCGAGCTTTCATCAAGGTTTTGTTTAAAAAAACATTATTAACAGTTGGTACATTTTTACCTTATTTTCTCTCCAAACAATCAAATCAGTATTGGGAAAAAAGTCTTGTAGTAACTTCTCTATATCTTCAAGGTTAACATTAATAGTTTATGGAATAATTATTCAGACCCAAGGCACATCAACATGCATTGTGGTTGATAGCATAAACTTTGAGCTTTATCCTTCTGAGTTTACTATATCCTTTAGAGTTTAAGATGATGATTATGGCCAAAAAGCCTTAAGGATATAAAAAAGTAAACATATACATAAGAAATAATAATATATACTCTGAGCTTTATCCTTCTGAGTTTACTATATCCTTTAGAGTTTAAGATGATGAGTATGGCCAAAAAGCCTAAAGGATATATATAAAAAAAGAGAGTAAACATATACATAAGAAATAATAATATATACGAGGCTTAGGGCAAACCAATAGACTCCAGGAAGAGAGATATTAAAGCTATCATTCTGGTTGATAGCAGTAATTGGTGATTATGAATTTTTAAACCCCAAGTCTCATACTTCATGATTAACTAATGTTTATGTATTATATTTTTTTCCATAGCTGAATAATCCTCTTTATAGTGTTGCACTTTACTTTTATAGTAATAAAACTTGAAAAGAGCATATTCAAAAATAATGATGGCAAAATGACAAACTAAGCATTAGTCCTTTGAACATATGAATAACCATAAGTTTATACATTATTTATTCTACTTTAAAACTTTACTTGTGGCTAATTCTTGATGTTAGGTTCTAAAGATTTAGGAATTTATGTATTTAGAACTCTAATGTGTGATATTGGCAAACCATGATCAAAACAATATGTTTAGTCTTGTTTAGGCTTGCTCAAAGTTATATATTTTATGTAAAGTTGGAATCAAGAGGCTGCAGATGCATTGGTGCATTTCGGCCTGGCTCGATCGATCGAAAGTTAGACTCGATCGATCATGTCGGACCGTGTGCCTTACCGATCCATCCAACGACCAATTGGTGAAGGATGAGGGGGCACAAATCTTTTATAGCATTCGATCGCAGACCAAGCCGATTGGTATTGGAGCGAATTGTGAAATCCCTCACAATCCCTCCCTCACAATGCGGCTCCAATGACTTGAACCTATGACCTTGGCTCTGATACCACTTGTCGAACCATGTGCCTTATCGATCCATCCAACGACCAATTGGTGAAGGATGAGGGGGCACAAATCTTTTATAGCATTCGATCGCAAACCAAGCCCATTGGTATTGGAGCGAATTGTGAAATCCCTCACAATCCCTCCCTCACAATGCGGCTCCAATGACTCGAACCTATGACCTTGGCTCTGATACCACTTGTCGGACCGTGTGCCTTACCGATCCATCCAACGACCAATTGGTGAAGGATAAGGGGGCACAAATCTTTTATAGCATTCGATCGCAGACCAAGCCGATTGGTATTGGAGCGAATTGTGAAATCCTTCACAATCCCTCCCTCACAATGCGGCTCCAATGACTTGAACCTATGACCTTGGCTCTGATACCACTTGTCGAACCATGTGCCTTATCGATCCATCCAACGACCAATTGGTGAAGGATGAGGGGGCACAAATCTTTTATAGCATTCGATCGCAAACCAAGCCCATTGGTATTGGAGCGAATTGTGAAATCCCTCACAATGCCTCCCTCACAATGCGGCTCCAATGACTCGAACCTATGACCTTGGCTCTGATACCACTTGTCGGACCGTGTGCCTTACCGATCCATCCAACGACCAATTGGTGAAGGATGAGGGGGCACAAATCTTTTATAGCATTCGATCGCAGACCAAGCCCATTGGTATTGGAGCGAATTGTGAAATCCCTCACAGATCGAAAGTCGGCCAGAATGTTTTTCTGTAGAATTTTCCAACTCATCCCTAACTCATTAAACATTTTGGATTTTCTGTTTTTACCCTAGGTATAAAAGGCAAAACCCTAGCCACGTTTTTGTGAGTTACTCTTGTTGTATTGTTGCTCATACATTGCTGTTTGTGTGAATCTCTTGTAAGATCTTTGAGGAGCTTTCCTTCACATAAACTTAGGGTTTTCAAGGTAGAGATAATATCAACATCTTGATGATCAACTCAGTTGCTACCATTGGAGCTTAAAGAATAACAAGCGTGGGTGCTTGTAGCTGATTGGAGAATCCAAGAAAGAAGGAGTCTATGGATTTGGAGCTTGCACGTGATCGTGTCAGTAAGTTCTACTGGTGGGTAGCATTAGGAAGTCAAGCGGGGAGCTTGTAAGTCCTTTTGTATGAACTTCAATTCTTTCGTATAGTGGATTCAGGTTTACCTTGAGGATAGCTAGGTCAAATCCTCCCCAAGTTTTTACCGTGTGGTTTCCTGGGTGATCATATCATTGTGTTATTCATATTTCTGCTACTTTATATTCTTGATATGATTATTTGATTGTGTTAACCTAGATTTGCATAATTTGACTAAGTTAATCACTTGGCTAAATAAAATAGGTTAATCCAATTGTTGTTTTAAGGGGTCTAAAAAACCGTTCACTTGAAATATAAATATATATTCTAAGGTTATAACGTTGCCTCTTGTCCTTTACTATTGTCACAGCTTTGTGTGTGTGTGTGTGTGTTTTTTTTTTTTTTTTGACATTTGAAATGTGTACATCGAAACTCTTTATTAGTTGCCTTCTATCTAAAAATTCCACATTGTTCGATTCTCAAACTTTTGACAAATATCTTCCTACTATTTCGAAGAGAAGATTAGGAGATTAGATTGCTTGTTTTTAGGAATTGTTATCTTCTTCTTTTTTTCCTCATATGCACATGTAATTTGAATTAATTGCAATTGGTTTGGCTGCCTCGTGTCTTTAAGACACAATATTTCTCTCTCCTTCAAAGAATCTTGTCCTCAAGATTTAGGTCTTACTGATGCTATGTGTGTGTGGTTCTCTTCACATTCTCTCTTAAACCCCATTGTGATTTAAACAACATAATCATAAACTACATCATCATTTTAATAGCAATCTATAATATATTATAAAAGTTAAATTTCACAACTAGTGGATACATGCTACAATGACACATATTCCTCTCTTAAAACATACACACACTACAAAAAAATCGACCTGTCCCAGCGTTTTTTTCTGGCGTTTTTACAAACCGCCGTAATAGATAAGCCTGTACCAGCGCTTTTTGAAAACGCTGGTATAGGAAATCCTATTATAGTGGCTCAAAACTGGCGCTTTACAAAGCGCTGCAATAGGAGGCCTATAGCGGCGTTTTTCAAAAACGCTAGTATAGGAAGCCCAAAAGCGCTGGGATAGGGTTACTGATTTCCCTTATGAGAAAGACCTATCCTGGCGCTTTTAAAAGCACTGGGATAGCTCTTTTAAAAGCACTGGGACAGCTCTTTCTCCATAAGGGAATGAGAATGACCTGTCCCAGTGCTTTTAAAAGCGCTGAAATAGGGTCCGCTATTCCAGTGCTTCCAAAAGCGCTGGGATAGGTCCCTCATACCACTTAAAAATTTTCAGACTTCCCACTTATTTTTTTCACCTTCCCACCACTTTGGCCTCTCATTTTTGGTCTCCTACTTCTTTACTTCAGATGTTTTCCTCTCACCCACATTTTCTCTCCCTCTCCCTCTTCCTCTTCCTTAACCCACATCCCCTCCTCCTCTCTTCTTCTTTACTCAAAACCCACCATTTCTTTTCCAAAATTTCAAACACAAAAATACTACCCAAAACCACAAACCCTACCCAAAGCAAGGTAAGTCTCTCTAGCTCTCATTTCTATTTTGTAGCAATATTTGTATATATATTTGTTGTTAAATTTTTGGTTTTTTAGTTTTGATTTTGGTTGAAGTTTGGTTTGGGTTATGTGTATATTTTTGTGTAACTGTTGGTTGTTTGTGTGGGTTTTAGTTTTGGTTTTGGTTAAAGTTTAGTTTATTTTTGATTTATGGTTTTGGTTTTTTATTTTTTTCCTTCTTGCTAATTTGATGAAGGATTTTAGCTGAAATCTATGATTCCTAGCCTGCATTGGTTTATTTCACATGGGTTTTCTCTCTTTTTATGATTTAGTGGTTTTGGAGTGTTCTTTGTTGTACATTTGCTGAATTTCGATCTAGGTCAATTTTTTTTGGGCTTCCTTTTCATGATTTGTCAATTTTTTAAGCTACATTGTCGAGGTTGTGTTATTGTTTATGTTTAGAGGACTCATCTGACTGCAATGATGAGGTAAGTGTTTCTTGCAAGAGCTCTTTTAGGGATTCTACTATTCTTTTTGGTCATATTAGGATGACCAAGAATATTTTGTGTTATGGGGTTGTTTTGGAGACAATATTGGATGGACAGGTAAGCTACGTGTATAATGGTTTCTATTTACTAAATTAGTAGTGGGTTAGTGGAGAGCATTCAATATTTAAGTTGTAAATGTCTCACTCTATATTCCAAGAGCATGCTTCTTATCAATATTTCAAACATGAATCAAGCAAGCGCCTTTAACCATGAGATATGCATTAATCTTTCCACTCAGTTTAGTTGATAATTTTATTTTGCTTTGCCATTTTGATTTTTATTAAAATAAAAAACAACTCAATTCTGACTATTGGATTTGTTATTGCCAGATTAAACATTTAGTGGCTGCTGCAATAGTATTGAAGGGTCTTGGAGTTCTTCTTTTCATCTTTGGCATCTCCCTTGGAGCAAAGCAAGGTAGCAACTAGTAAGTTAACCTCTCATTCTCTGACTACGTATGATTAAATTATTAAATAGCTCATGTCTAGTTGTGGAACAAATGCAAACTAGCAAAATATTGGAGCTTATCTTTTGGTTTGTATATCTTTGCACACCTCTCCCTATTTTAATTTATAGTTTGTCCTCTCAGTGTACTTAGTTTAGTAGTGTCTTCTCCTTTACATGATTTTGGATGTGAAGTCACCTAATTTACGTCTTTTAAGTTATCTTAGTAGTCTATAATTTAGACTTAGATTTTGCAGGATTAGCAGCTTGCTGATCTAAGTTTGAGTTCCTCTTTCCATGAGCAAACCAATGAATTGCTAAAGGGTGAGTAAAATCTGCTTCATAATACCCTACTAGTTTATAATTATATTTTAAAATTTCTACTGTGGTGGATTGTTGGTTTGGAGCAAGTGGGTGGCTTGCATGGTGATATAAGGTGGTCTACTTTTCATTATTGGGAGTGTTGATTGTCTTGTGAATGTTGTGATATTATTGCGGCAACCTTTTCTTCCCTGAACTTTCTAATCCTCAAAAAAAGAAAAAAAAAGTTCTGCCTTATTATTGATGAAGCTATTAATAATACATGGGAGTCTTGGAGATTTTGCTAAAACAAAAATTTATTGACTTGTATGTTTTTGGGCCTTCTGCTCATTGTACAATCAAAGTAGTAGTAGTGGTCCATCAGTACAATTCCTAGTATCTAGTTTTCATATGCACTTTTTATTTGGTTTTCTAAAGACATGTGGGTTATGATCCTAAGGGAAGAATCATTTATTTATTTGTTCGTCTACTTGTCATGGTATTGCCACATTCCTCCCTCAATATTTATTTATAATTTAGTGTTGTTATTAATATCATTATTTTTTTTTACTACCTTCCAGTCCAAGTTGTAATTTTGGTGCTTGAGTGTGTAGGTTGTACAAGTACCCTAGCTTCTAAATCCAACAGTGGAGGTTTGGTAGGTCCCTTGATTAATGTGTTGATCAAGTTCTTGCAATAGATGGAAGTCAGATACAGAAGGAGTTGGCAAATATGTAGGTCTCCTCATCCCATTTGCTTTTTGGTTGTGAACCTTTCTCATTTGTGCAATATGCTGGTTAAACTGATTACTGGTATTTGTTAAGCCACATGTCAACAAACTATGGTTGTTGTCCTAACTAGTTAATGAGCCTTAGCCAATGTAGCTGAGATTTTTAGTTTATCGTAGAATTTTGTGTATCATTTGTTTCTGAAGTTTTAGAAATTTATCTTCATATTATTATCAATATCTAGTGTAATCAATTCTTTAGTTAGAACTAAACCAAATGGAGTTTCATGGGGCGGAGCTGAGTTTGTATGAAAGTTGGACAGCCAATGTTTTCAACTAGCTCACCTAGTAAATAGGTGTGTGAGATAGTATTGATTCTATGTTTTGATCTTACATGTAAAAGTAAATAATATTGTAAATAATAAATAACTTAGGGGAGGGATCTAGCCTGTAACTAAATGGTGGGCTGGCATTTAAGGTGATTGGTTGTTGTCAAAGTATTCAATAATGTTTTGACCTGTTCGCTTCATTCAAACATCTTGATTCTCTAAACTTTCTTTCAAACAATTAGAAATTTCAATTGTATAAATTAGTATATTGACTAATAAAAAAAATAGTATATATGATACTTTTTACCAGTATCAATATCTTTAGATTTGAAACTTAATGTTTCTTATGTAAGATAGATTTTTTTTTTTAAATAAAAAGATATTTTACTATTATTTCTTCTTCGCTCTTGCATCCTAGCCCCCGCTCCCCTTTTTATCTTCATAGAATTATTACACTTCCAACAGAATTTTTCTTAAAACTAATGATTGAATTGCGAACAAACTTGGTAGCATTGACCAAGAATACTAGTACTAAAAATATAGCTAACATTTGCAAACAGCTGGTTCTAAATAACAATTTGAATTGACCTGAATGACAATAATGTATAAAGAAATAAATTTAATATGTAACATGCCTTTGCAATTTGACAATGCAATTATTTCTACCATTTTTATTCCTTTTGAATTGATGAGTGAGTTTTGCTCGACTTCTTGCAGTCTTTTTTTTTTTTTTTAGTAAAAATACTTGCATAGTGTAAGAGAGTGCAAGATTTTAGAACCATCATCTATCAATATATATCCCAAGAGAGAAAGAGAGAGAGAGAGCTACAACTACAACTAGAACTACAAGTCTGCTATGGCACATCTAATTTATCAATATTCCAAACATGAATCAAGCAAGCGCCTTTAACAATGCTTCTATGCATTAATCTTTCCACTCAATTTAGTTGATAATTTTATTTTACTTTGTCATTGTGTTTTTTATTAAAATAAAAAAACAACTCAATTCTGAAGGTTGGATTTGTTAAATTGCTAGATTAAACATTTGGTGGCTACTGCAATATCTTTGACATCTCCTGTGGAGCAAAGCAAGGTAGCAACTAGTAAGTTAACCTCTCATTCTCTGACTACGTATGATTAAATTATTAAATAGCTCATGTTTACTGTGGAACAAATGCAAACTAGCAAAATATTGGAGCTTATCTTTTGGTTTGTATATCTTTGCACACCTCTCCCTATTTTAGTTTATAGTTTGTTCTTTAAATGTACTTAGTTTAGTAGTTTCTTCTCTTTTTACATGATTTTGGATGTGAAGTCACCTAATTTACATTTTTTAAGTTATCTTAGTAGTCTATAATTTAGACTTAGATTTTGCAAGATTAGCAGCTTGCTGTAAGTTTGAGTTTCTCTTTCTGGGAGCAAACCAATGAATTGCTAAATGGTGAGTAAAATCTACTTTATAATACCCTACTAGTCTATAATTATATGTCAAAATTTTTGCTGTTGAGTAGAAAAGGAGGGGAAAATAGAATTCATGACACATGTTTAGGGTTTTTGTGTGTGTATGTGTGTGTGTGCGTGTGTGTTTTGGAAAATTTGGGAAATTCGTCTTAATTAGGCTGAAATTATTGTGAAATGAGAACTGTAAAAGAGTAAGGAAGGATGGTTGTACAAAGGTACCCATTCTATTCTTAACAAATGGTAAGTCGTTTAAGTGATTCAGTTTGTGGTTCATCAATAGAAATTTTAGGAGCTACTAAGAGGATGATGGGCTTATTTTAAAGATATATGTGATTATGGGGTTATTAGTTATGGTTTGTGAGTTTGATATTGACAAACATGCAATGCCGTATATTGAACCTTAGAACATTTGAGGCTTGTTTTTTTTTTTTTTTTATTGTAAAAATCTCTTTAGTATGTTTTTCTGTTGATATTTCTTTGAATTATTTGAGACCAAAAATAGATATGCCTAAAACATTGTGCTCCATAATTATCAACATGATTTTTGTGCAAGAAAATGCTATATTATTGGTTATTGTCTTTACCTCTCAAGAGTAATGTATATAATACAACAATAAAATGAACAATACTATTATTTGATTTGAATAGGAGGTAGCGTCCCTGAAACTAGATGTGCCACTGAGTTAAGTGAACTTTTGGGAGTGCACATTTTACATTTTAAAACAATGAGTGTAGTTCTTTGTTTTTATGGATCATATTGTTTGAGTTTTGTATTTTGGTTTACTATCATTTACTGCTATCATAATTTTCTGTTACGCTTTGTGATTACTTTAGTAAAGCTATTACTAATCAAAATGTCATTACTCTATAAATAAGCTTGTTTATGAAGACTAGGAATCATCTTACATAGGAATACAAAAAATTTAAGGAGGGACATAGATTACTATATATGCTATATAGACACTCATATAACCTTAAACAAATAGATTTTCTTTTTACTTTAATTCCAACAAACAAACAAACTTAAAATTGTATGGGAATATCATGCAATTAAAGAAAGTCATAACTATAGCTAAAGATTATAGTAGTACCCAACAAAATTTTCCTTCTGTGTAGGGAGTCCCGACATCATGGCATCAAATACGACTACCAATAGTTTCAAGGCTAATTTTCAATCGATATCAAAACTAAAACAAGCCTTTACTGTGGTTCACTTGTTACATGGTTTTGGACAGGAATTGACCTAATTTACGTCATTTAAGTTATCATAGTAGTGAGTAATGGTCAGTTCACTTTTGCAGGAGTGGCAGCTTGTTTGAAGTTTACCTTCTTCTTTCCGTGGGCAAAAACTGGGATTGCTAAAGGGTGAGTAAGATCTACTTCTTAATTCCCTTAAATTGTAAAATAATGTGTTTACATTACTGCTGTGGTGGGTTGTTGTTTTGGAGCAAGCGGGTGGCTTGCATGGAGAGAAAAGGTGGTGTATTTTATATTGTGAGTGTTGTTTGTTCTGTATGTGCAATGGTGAAATCGTAGTGTAGGTGCGCCTCATAACATTCTAGACACTTGGATGTATTATTTTGTTTATATATAACATTCTAGACATTTGGTATGTAATTATTGATATGGTGTTATTAAGTATATTTAGTTTCTTGGTTTAATGTGGCATTGTATTTGCTATTGGAAAATATGAATTGTGGTTCATTACAGTTGCTATAAAATAGGTATTGGAAAATATGTATTATAGGTACATTACAGGTGTTAAAAAAATTAAATTTTTTTTTTAAAAAAAAAGACCTATCCTAGTGCTTTTGAGAGCGCTAGAATAGGTACCGCCTATGCCAGCGCTTTCAAAAGCGCTGGTATAGGCCTTTTAAATTTTATTCATTCATGACCTATACCAGCGCTTTTGAAAACGCTGGCATAGGTAGTACCTATTCTAGCGCTTTTAAAAGCGCTGGTAAAGGTTATATTCACATTTTCATAAAGGCTGTCCCAACACAAGTAAAAACACCAGAATAGGGTCTAAAAGCGCCGGGACCTATCCCGACATTCAAAAACCAGTGGTTTGAAGCGCTGGAAAAAAAAATGTCGGGATAGGAATTTTGACCCTATCCCAGCGGTTTTGAAAATGCTAGGATAGCCCCTTTTTTTGTAGTGACACGACAACTTCCCATATTTAATTGATATTACGGTAAATTACAAAGTACGCTTTTAAAGTTTGGGAGTTACTAAATTTTATATTCTAAAATTTCAAATTTTGAATTCTACATCCTAAAATTACATTTTGTTTAGATTTTAGCCATTTCGTCAGTTATTTGCTGATATGGCCGTTAAGTGCCACATCAACTTGTCATGCATGTTTGAGTATCTAATGAAAAAATTCCACATCAATTTCATTATCTTATATAAAATTAAATATGTTTAAAAGTTTAAGAAAAATTAAATTAAATTATCTAAAACTTAAAAAATTATATAATATATATATATAATTAAAACAATACTAATAGATCAAAACACACAGAATTGAAAACCCACAAAATCTTGATACAGATCTAAAACAATTATAAATCCACACAACTTCGAAACACATCTAAAAAAATCAATCTCCTTCCCTCACTCTCACTCTAAGGGCCTGTTTGGGATCCATTTACTTTGTTAAAACTGAAAACTTTTTGTTGAAAGTATTATAAATAAAAGTAAAAGTTAGCTAACATAGTATAGTGAGACTCATGAATAGTAGCAAAAATAAGCTAAATAGTAAAATAAGTTGGCAAAATTAATCATACCAAACGAACACTAAGTGTGCGTTTGGCATGCTTAATTTTGCCAACTTATTTTACTATTCAACTTATTTTTGCTACTATTCATACGTCTCACTACATTTTTTGGTACTATTAATGGGTCACACTGTACTATTTCAACTAACTTTTACATTTATCTATAGTACTTTCAAAAAAAAGTTTTCAGTTTCAGCAAAATAAGTGAATCTTAAATCGACCCTAAGACTACTTCTCTCAACCGTTTTGACCCTTGCCAAAATCGGGTTGAACCAGATTCTAAGGAAAGCAACTTTGACCTACAAGTCTTCGATTTCTCTCTTGAGCTCCTCCTCTGTCTCGTTGACCACTTTGTAGCACTTCATTGTCCCGTCTTGCTTTCGCTTGAGATATCAGATTCTGATTCGAGTCAAAATGATCTAGGTGCTACAGAGGCTGGAGATTAGTTTGTGTGCTTGGATTGTTGTTTTTTATTTGCTGACCTTTCATGGTTCAATTTGGGTTTAAAGGGTTGGTTAGGTCTTTGTTTTCATAGCTGGGTTTTTCATGGTGTTTCATGGCTGAGTTTTTCATGGTGTTTTCTTGGCTGGGTTTTCATAGTTGGGATTGATTTTCATGGTTGGAAAACTGGTGGATTTCGTTTGGATACTGAGAAAAAATGGTGGAAAGAAATTTCTATTTGAGTTCTTTTCTTTATTTTTGTGCTTGCTTCCATGAACTTGACTTCATTTGGATTTTTGTTTTGAATTGTCATTTTTAGTCTTTATTTGGAAAGAAAATCTTGATTTTCTTGGGAAAACTTTGAATAACTAGAAAATCAGAAATATTGTAAAAGAAAAATATTCTTAAAGATTTATTTTAAGTTTAGTTAATGACATGGAATAGATAATTACACATGTCACTATTTAATTGATCCAAAACTAGGCATGACATAACACTTACTGTCAGCAAATAACTGACGGAGAAGCTAAAATTCAAACAAAATGTAATTTAAGGAAATAAGATTCAAATTTTGAAACTTCAAATGTAAAATTCAATAACTCCAAACTTCATGATGTAATTTACAATTTACTCTTGATATTATATGGGCTAATAACGACACATGTCAAGCAATTATTTGTACAAATTAATACGTTTGATATGTGTCAATTATTTGGGAATAGTTTTTATTTGAGTAAAACTATGTCGTGTAAATAGCTGAGTTTTGTGTTTTGATTTTTGGGTAAAACTATGTTGTTTTAAGGGATGATTTAGCAAAAAAATAAAAACATGTCATCATGATGACATGTCACTTAATTGCCGAAACTAACCAAGGGTGTGTTTTTGCTAACGTAACCAAACTTTATGGTGTAAAATTCAAACAACTCCAAACTTCAGGAGTATACTTTGCAATTTACCCAAAAAAAAAAAAAACTGTTTTCCTCAATAAAACATTGAATTATTAAGTTTTGAGAAATGTTGTGTACACAATATTTTCACAATAAATCCTAAATGGCAAGTTGTTATAAGTTGTTATTAGTGGGGCAAAAATGTAATTTTAATGATAAATTCAAATTATAACAAATAATAATTAACCACCTATAATTTTTTTTTTTTTGGGGAAAAAAACCATCTATAATTTGTTATGAAAGTATTATATACATAACACTTCTCTTAAGTTTTAGAATTTTGTCTTTTGCTTCTCCCATTGCCCCACGTGCCTATCCCTATAAATACATTTTCTCACAAATCCTTGGACCTCCACTTTGCCTAATTGGTATAAACTAAGGAGTTTATTCTCTGCAGAGAATCCAATAGAAATTCTAGCCAAAACTCAGCCCTTTCACGCCATGTCATACTACTTTTTTTTTTTTTTTTTAGCAGCCTCTAGTAAGGAATTGTAATTTGTTAAAATCTTCCTTTTGTTTTGGTTGTAATGTACATCACACAGATCTACTTTGTAAGATGATAAAAAAGTATGAGTTTACTTTGTAAGAACAATGACAATGGCTAGATGTCACATATTTACTACTTTCAATGTATCTAATGTTTACATCAAGGATAATTTAAATAGTTTTACTTCTAATTTAAATAGTTTTACTTTGTTATGCTTGACAATCTCATTAATTTTTTCATTATCATTCTAGATTTTATGTTCCTTATATTAGAGAGAAAGATGGAAACAAAGAAAATGATGTCTTTCATATGACATTGTAATGTATATAATTAGATGTACTTTCCCATCCAAAAAAAAAAAAATTAGATGTACTTGAGAAAACATTATGTTAATATTAGCGTGCATCACACGGACTACAGACTAGTATTTATAAATTATGGTGTATATGTACAGTGTTTCTTAAGTTTTGGCTTGTTAAGCAAGGTTTTGAAACCCGGACTGGACCGTATGGTCCGACCCGAAAAACCTCAAACTGTTCATTTTTGCAATTCTTTTAGCCTCAAGAACCATTCTATGGGAAAAAAGCAGGGACCTGTGCGAACCGCGGTCGGACCTCACGGTTTTGAGAACCGTGATCAGACCACTTCTCACGGTTCCCTACTTCCCTTTGAATCTAAACCTTTAAAAAAAAAAAACCAATTCCCACCAACCAAACCGTACCGAGCTTTGGGTCGACTGAACGAGTTGATGCTGGCAAACGAAACTTGATGACCTTTCCGACGCTGGTGCGGTGACACAGTCGGTGCTGATTTTCAAAACCGACCCATATATAGAAATAAAATTAAGGGAAAAAAGAGAAAAACATTCTTAATAAATTACTAGAAAGAAATCCTACTGATGCCCCCAACACAGAAGGTAATATTTTTTTGGTAGATTACATTTTAGCGTCGCAATTGATGCTTTAGTCTTCGTACCTGCAGAAGAGAAAGTAGAGTTAAACTTAAAAACTGAAGAAGAGAAAAGAGAAGACTGAAAAGTAGAGAACAATGAGGTAAACAGATAAGAAGAAAATATAGTAGAGGTAGGTGAGGTATTAAATGACAATGCCACGTTTTGATTTCTAAGTGATTCAACATTTTTTTTTATTTAGTTTTATAAAAAGTAGAGTGCCACGTTGATCTGAAAATGCAGTACAAAGAAGGTGAGTAAAGTTTTTCATTATTTCTTTATTACAAAGATTTGACTTGAAGATGAGTGAGGCTGTGGTGAGGTCTAGGGAAGAAGATGACGAACTGCAACGCAGTACAAAGAAGGTCAAGGAAAATCATAGCTTGGGGTCCCAACAGAATACTCACCTTTCCTCTTCTGAGGAAGAGAGTAAGTCATATAAGGAAAAACTTCTTGGGGAGATTCCGGGTGCTTTCGAACAAGCATTTGACTTTGGGTTGAATATGGAGTTGGAAGCGGACTTGGACGAGGAGTTTGAGGATTTGCCAACAGGTGAGAGAGCTGTGAAGTTTTTAGGAACCATGAAAGCAAAGATTAGATCTCCATGGGCAAACGCTTTGATTGTCAAAGTGTTTGGGAAAACCGTGGGGTTCCATTTTTTACATGCACGGATTCTTAGTCATTGGAAGTCGATGGGAAGAATGGACTGTGTCACTCTTGGAAATTATTTCTTCCTTATCAGGTTCCAAAACAGAAAGGATCATGCCAGGGTGCTCAGGGATGGACCATGGTTCGTGGGAGGCCATTATCTGTCCCTGCGGGGCTGGGAGCCTAACTTTAAGTAGTCCAAAGCCAATATGTCGTCAGTGGTGGTGTGGATACGGCTGCTTGAGCTGTCTATTGAATACTATAGGGCCATTCCTCAGGATTGATACCCATACCGCTGCCGAAACGCGAGGGAAGTTTGCAAGGTTATGCGTTCAAGTTAATCTTGACGAACCAATCACAAAGTTGCTTAGAATGGGAGGGATTGAACAGCCTGTTCAGTACGAGGGGTTAAACTCCTTATGCTTCGGGTGTGGCCGGGTGGGTCACCAGGTGGAGAATTGCCCGTACACGGTGAGAAGGCCGATGGGGAAGGATGATGTTGATGGTGCGGGAAAGAAGGAGGAATCTCAAAGCCAACCTGGCACTGAGGAGGGAGAAGCGTTTGGTCCGTGGGTTCTTGTTACACGGAAAAGGAAACCAAGCCTGCAATCAGTGAAAGACAAAATCCAGGCACCTCATTTAGGCGCTCTAGACCCAAGCCCAAGGACTACCCAGGAGACCAATTCGTTTATTTCTGCTTTGGGCCCAACAAAAGCTGTTTTTCATAACAGAGAAGGAAAGTAGAAGCCCATTGATAATCCTGAGAGTTCTGGCGCTCGTGCATATCATATGACTGAATCCGTGGCACGTGAGAAACAAAGACCTATGTTGCAAAAGCAAAAAGACAAACCACTTTCCCAAAACTTAAAGTCAAAAAAGAAAAGTAGGGAGTTTCCTACACGGAAAGGGAAAGATTTAAGGAATCCTCTAGTCTGGAAAGAAGTCAGTGGGAACCCATTTAGCTTAAAGCCGCAGGAGCATTTGGAGTCGCCGAGGGTTGAGATTAGAGAGTTCAAGGCAGGTGGCTCTATGAGTCAGAAGGTGACCGGTGAGGAATCTGTGATGGAGGAAGTTTTGGTTTCGATGGAGGTTGAGACGAGGTCTGATAAAGGAAGCGAGTTGGGAACGGCTGCCATTTTCAACTCGGACCCACCGCGTATGCCGCTCTTGGAAATCTCAAACCAACAAAAGACGGATGGGGGCTCGAGATTAGAGGCGGATAAGGCGAGTATAGCAAATTGTTCCCTTAAGCGAATTGACCCAAGCCTCCACTCGCGTCCTGCGAATCAAATGGAAGAAGTTATTCCAGCTCGCGAGGCAGTTTTCATGGAGGATCAATTGGGTGAGCTTGGTTCACCAGATATGGGGATGAATCTCGGTGAGGGAGGTGATGTTACTCCTTCTTCTTGATTGTCTATTTATCAATTTATTTATTTTTGTATATATGGATATGCTCATATGGAATTGTCGTGGGGCTTTGAAACCCACCTTTTGTAATATTATTGCTGATTTAGCCCAAACCCATTCTCCGGCTATCATGATATTAATTGAAACGAAAGCCTGTGGTGACAGAGCAAAAATGATAGTAGACAAGCTACCCTTTGATGGGGCTATATTCGCTAATACAATTGGCTTAAGTGGTGGTATATGGCTGCTGTGGGATTCATCACAGGTAGCAGTGGTTGAATTATCGTCAACAGAGCAGGAAATTCATGCAGTGGTCACTCCAAATCACCAAGAGGGTTCGTGGTTGCTCTCCACAGTGTACGCTAGCCCGCGCTTTGCAGAGAGACGTCTTCTTTGGGAAAATTTGTCTTCGGTTGCCGGGCTTCACTCCCTTCCTTGGGTTGTGGCAGGCGATTTTAATGAAGTTCTGGTGGGTGAAGATAAATTTGGGGGTTGTCCAGTCAATATTAGTCGTGCGCTTCGCTTTTAGGAATGTCTAGACATTTGTAGGCTGATTGACATTGGTTTCTCTGGGCCTTGTTTCACGTGGTCCAATCACAGGCCGTTGACAGATTTAATTAAGGAAAGGATCGATAGGGTCTTTGTTAATGCTGAATGGAATAGCATTTACCCGGAAGCAAATGTAAAGCACCTTGAAAGAGTTCAGTCAGATCATTATCCCATTCTGGTTTGTCTCGAGCATAGTCAACAAGCCAGACTCTAGCGCCCCTTCAGATTCCAACCCATGTGGTTGTCGCATCCTGATTTCCTAAATGTAGTGCAGGATGCCTGGAACAATCCTGTTGTGCTGGCCAATGCAACGGCAACTTTCGCGGAAAAGGCTAAAGTGTGGAATAAAGAGGTCTTTGGGAACATTTTTCACCGAAAGAAGAGGGTTGTCGCGAGGCTTAGAGGTGTCCAAACAGCGCTGTCCACTGATCCCAACAATTTTCTTATGGATTTGGAGAGGGATTTGAGGAAGGAATTCACGGAAATTTCGAAGCTTGAAGAGGAATTATGGGCCATGAAATCCCGTATTACTTGGTTGGTGGAAGGGGATAGAAACACCAACTTTTACCATACTTCGGCATTAGTGCGGAGAAGAAGAAACCGTATTACTTGCATGAAAGACCGAGCTGGTAATTGGATTCAAGGAGAAAAGGAGATAGCTGAATTTATTAGAATTGGTTATGTCGATTTATTTTCTTCAAGTCACAGCCACTCTACCCTTGCCATGTGGGACCCTCCTTTCTGGCAGGCATATTTAAAAGAGGAGGATTCAGCTATGCTTACTCGCCCAGTATCAAATGAAGACATCTCTGCAGGCTTTTGGTCCCTTAAGGCTTTTAAGGCTCCGAGTTTTGATGGTCTTCACACTAGCTTCTTCCAGCGGTTCTGGTTAGTAGAGGAGGAATCAGTCAGGAACGAAGTTAAGCAGATTTTTACCTCTGGTAGGATTCCCGAGAACCTTAACAGGACGGTTGTTACTTTGATCCCGAAATGTGGTAATCCGGAATCCTTTGGTCATTACCGTCCTATCAGCCTATGTAATATAGTGTACAATATCGTCTCCAAGATCATTGTTGCTCGAATTCGGCCTTTTCTTCCAAATTTGGTTTCTCCTCTCCAAACTGCTTTTGTCCCTAGGAGAAAAGGAATTGACAATGTGATAATTGTCCAAGAAATTATCCATTCCATGTCCAAGACTTGGGGGAGAAATGGGTACATGGCGATCAAGATTGATTTGGAGAAAGCCTACGATCGCATGGAGTGGAGTTTATTCGTGATACCCTTACTCTTTTCAAGTTTCCAAGCCAACTGATTGCTCTGATTATGAGCTGTGTTTCCTCTTCCTCAATATCAATTCTCTTCAATGGGGGTGCTTTGGAGTTGTTTCACCCCTCTAGAGGTATTAGACAAGGGGACCCGCTGTCCCCGTATCTGTTCATTTTGTGTATGGAGGTTTTGGGTGCTATGATAGCTGAGAAATGCAGTTCCAAGTTGTGGAATCCGATCAAGGCTTCTCAAGGAGGGATTGCTTTTTCTCATTTGTTCTTTGCTGATGATCTGGTATTGTTTGCAAGGGCGGATCAAAAAAATTGTGTGGCTGTGAGGGAAGTTTTGGATTCTTTCTGCCAGCTTTCTGGTCAAAAGGTTAGTCAGGATAAATCTCGGGTCTTCTTTTCCCCCAATGTTTCAGCTGATGGTAGGACTGACCTGTGTAATATTCTGAGATTTCGGTCTACCCCGTCGCTCAGAAAATATCTTGGTTTCCCCATTAAACACTCGGGTACGCCACAGGATTTTGGGTTTATCTTGGAAAGGGTGCAAGGGAGACTTGCGGGGTGGAAAGCTAACTTGCCCTCCTTTGCGGGGAGGCTTGTTCTCACACAAACTGTCACTTCCACAATTCCTAATTATGCGATGCAATGTTGTGCTCTTCCTGCAAAGGTTCTCTCTAATGTGGATAGGCTGAGTCGTAACTTTCTTTGGGGATCTTTAGAGAACAAGAATAAATTGCACCTTGTCGGGTGGAGTAAGATTACTAAGCCTAAAAAGGAGGGTGGTCTGGGTATTCAGGCTGCCAAAGCTAAAAATATTGCCTTTCTAGCTAAACTTAATTAGCGCCTTGCTTCGGAACCCAAATCCTTATGGGCTAAGGTGCTGACTCAGAAATATCGTACCCCTCGAAGAATTTCCAATCCTCACATCCCCTTTAGAACTTGCTCTGTCACGTGGTCAGCTATCCGCAAGGGTGAGCCGGTATTAAAGAAAGGGTCGAAATGGATTGTCGGTAAAGAGAGCAACCTGTCCTTATGGTATGATAAATGGTTGGATAAGGGCGCTCTTCGAAGCTTGATCAAAGGCCCCTTGAATCGCGGAGAGGAGCATATCAAATTAAAAGAAGTGGTGAACTTCTCAGGTTGGGACTGGCAGAGCTGCTCTTTCACTCTCCCTGATAAACTTCTGATGGAGGTTAAAGCGACACCTATTTCTTTTACTGCTCAGAATTTAGAACAGATCACTTGGTCATCCACCCCAAGCGAAAAATTTAAGCTGAAAGAGGCTTACAAAATAGCAAAAAATGGAGGAAACGGGTAACTCTCCTTGTCGGTTTAATGGTGAGTGGATTTGGAAAGTGCCGACTATTCCTAAAATTCTTTGTTTCATTTGGCAATGTTACTATAACAGCATTCCAATCCGGGCTGTTCTTGCTAGTCGTGGAATGGAGGTGCCTGTTTCTTGCTTGTTGTGTGATAAAGGTACTGAGAATGTTATCCATGTTCTTAGAGATTGTGGTACTACCTGAAGCTTCTGGGACTCCTTCCCTTCCCCTATCCCTTCGGCTGTTTTTTATGGGACAAACCTCATTGATTGGTTGAGGTTGAATTGTGGTAGCACAAAGAACTGTGTCTCGAATAACCTGAATTGGGGGACTGTGTTTTCCTTTGGGATTTGGAGTCTCTGGCTTCGAAGGAATGGGGTCCTGTTTAGGGGTGAAAGACCCAATCAGAATGTGAGGGAAGAAGTTATCGCTAAAGCCACGGAGTTTGTCTATGTGGGTATCAATGGAAAAAGAACCCAGACTGTTAGGACATATGTGTTTTCACTTATTAAGAACATATGTCACTTATTTATGTAAATTGGCTAATCCTTTGACCAAAACACACTCTACTTGTAATTGGGTAGTTCTAGGTGTTTTTAATACTTCAAGAAATAAGGTTTTAAGATCAAGTGTTAAAGTCATCAAGTCTGTCCAAGAAAAACAAGCTGAAGTGCAAATTCATTAAAACTCGACACCTGCTCGATAGCTCCTCGACACCTGCTATCTGTCGAGATTTATAAAATTAGATTTTCTGATCTAATTTCTTGGGATCCGTGAATGTGTCTTTGGGCCTTCTTTTCTCCTAACCCTAGACATATAAAAGGATTGTTTTAAGAGCCGTCAAAGTAGACACAAGTTGCACAAGCATTGAGCAAACTCTGTTCAAGCAATTTGTGATCAAAGACGAAGTTCTTGACCTAGTTCATCTTCTCTGAAGAAGTTGCTGTGTATTTGCACCAACGGGTTTTGTAACCAAGCATCTTCCTGATCTTCATCGTGTATGATGAACTGAAGAACTTTGCAACCAACCTCTCTTTCTAAGTTGGTGTTTGAAGTTGCGTACTGGGATCCGTGCATTAGTTAGTCACGTACTTGGGAGCCGTGCATCAAAAAGGGGGAACTGTCACTACAGATCAAGTCCAATTAGGTATTGGGGTAAAGGTTCAACTGTAGGTTGGTAAGGTACTTGGGATTCCTTTACTTGTAACCGCTTGATTTGATAATAGTGGAGTTTCGGGAGTGGTGACCTGAAAATCACCCGGTGGGGTTTTTGTCGTAAGGGTTTTCCCCATTCGTAAACAAATCACCGTGTCATTTAATTTCCGCTGCATATTTAGTTGTTTGGTAATTTGTTTGTGCTTCCACGAAATTGCATGATAAATTGATTAATTAATAACTTGGCTAATTAATTAATTAGTTTAATCACAAGGGGTCATTCAATTTGTGGCCTATCAAGTGGTATCAAAGCGGGCACACTCTGATTAGGGTTTAATCTTTGCTGTGTTTAATCCATTGACCCCTGTTTGTCATGGATAGAGGACAGTCGTTAATTATACCTCCTTTATTTGATAGGACTAACTATGCATACTGGAAAGTGCGCATGAGAGCTTTTTTGCAGTCTTTAGATGAAAAGGTGTGGTAAGCTGTTGAGATTGGCTGGATTAAGCCAAAAGAAGCGCCGGCCGATTGGGATGAAGCCAAGATCAAGGCGGCAAACTTCAACAGTATGGAATTGAATGCGTTGTTCAATGCGGTCACCAATGAGCAGTTCAAGAAGATATCCTCAACTGAAACTGCTAAGGAGGCGTGGACCATCCTCCAGACAACCTATGAAGGAACAAAGGCTGTCAAAGATTCAAAGTTTCAGAGGCTCACTACAAGTTTTGAAGAGATTAAGATGGAGGAGGATGAGTCATTTGATGAGTTCTATGCCAAGCTCAAGGACATAGTGAACTCAGCCTTCAATCTTGGGGAAACCATCCCTGAACCCAAGATTGTAAGGAAGGTGCTCAGATCTCTACCCGAGAGATTCCATGCCAAGATTACGGCAATAGAGGAATCAAAGCATATTGTCAAGATCCCTTTGACTCAGCTAGTTGGAAACTTGCAAACCTATGAGATAGGGTTATCTAGGATTGGCAAGTCAAGTAAAGGCAAGAGCATGGCCTTGATGGCAAAGAGCAATGATACATATGAGTCTTCTGATGATGAAGATTCTAAGACGAAGTCCTACATCACCCGGCAGTTCAAGAAGTTTATGAAGAATGCCAATAGAAGGAGCTTCGACAAGGACCGCAGACAGTCCAGTTTTTTTCAGTTTAAAAGCCAAGACAAAGGGAAGAAGGATGCTAAGGATGGCGGTCAGTATACTATTCCCGCAGGACCTAAGCGCTTTGGATGTCATGGGTTCGGACATATGAAACATGAGTGTCCTACATATCTCAAGAGTATTGGAAAAAGCAAGGCACTTGCTGCTACCTTGAGTGACACTGAGTCTGAAGATGATTCCGACAATGAGGATGACGGAATCTTAAATGCCTTCACTGCCACAGCCAATCCTACTGAAGGGATTGTTGAAGAAGTGGACGAAGAAGAAAAACTGGTGGAGTTAAAATTTAAGAAGATGAATGATCAAGATGATATCCATTCAGCCTATGAAAAGCTTTACAAGCTTTCTGAGAAGCATGAGAAATTGTATAGGCTGGCCACCAAAAAGCTGATGTGGAACTTGATTGTGAAGAGTTGTCCACAAAGTTTGATGAGGCGAATCAAACTATTGGTGCACTGAGGTTTGAGAACAATTTCTTGGCTGAGAAGACCAAGAAGCTTGAAGCGGAGCTGTTTCAAGTTAGAGCTCAACTGGAGAGGACTTTAAGTACAAAGCTTCATGAGATGCTCAGTAATCAAAAATCTGCTTCAGATCGAACAGGTTTAGGGTATGGTCTTTCTTCCTCTCATATTGCTTCTACTAGTACTGCTGTTTTTGTTTCTCCTGCTAAGAACACTAAGGTTAAAACTGAATTAGCTAGTGAGAACCTAGACAAGAGTAAATCTATCTTAGGAGCACCCCCTAAGCAAGATAAGAAAGATACTAAAAACCCTAGGGCTAAGAAGGCTAACTCTCAAAAGCCAAAACAGAAGAAGCAGCATCTCTGTCATCATTGTGGAGCTGCCGGTCATACTCGACCAAATTGCTACAAGTGGCTAGCCACTCAACAGAGCAACGACATGATAGCATCTGGAAGCCAAAATTAGCTTCAATCCTCTCTTGCTCCTCTTGGAGATCTTTTGAAAGCCCTCATGTTCCTTTCAAACTTGAACGGTTTCAATTCTTCTCCCTCACCGCCGGTTCAAGGGTTCAATCAAAGGAAAAGTTCTTCCAAAGTGTGGAAGAAAAAGGACTCTAAGTGATTTTATCACTTTCTTCTATCTTCTTGTTTTTGTTTGTTGCATTACTTGTGTGTTTTGCATTTTTTTTTGAGTCAGTCTAGTTTTATGCTTTGCTTCGATAACATGTTTTTGTTTGTTTATTTTCAGTTTTATTTATTTTGTTTTTGATATAAAAAAAAAATTGAAAAATTAAAAAATACAAAAACAGTGTGTGTTATGTGTACATTGGTACTTGTGTACCTTGGATGGCCATTGAAACAAAGTTTTCTAAACTTTGTATCTTTGGTAGCTTAGATGAGCATCTTTATGCACAACTAAGCAAGTGAGCTTTGTGGCTCTTGTTTGTGATGAGTAAGATTAAGTTATCTCTTAAACTTAACACTCATATCACTCTTTTTGACGGGTAGGACTAGAAAATCCTAAGAGAAAGGCATAAATGACCATCTCACCACTGTTGCCCGCCAATCATAATATGACACCTGTATGCTTCGGCATAGCAAAAGTGCAGTGTCAAAGACATCCGTATACTTCGGCATAGCAAAAGTGCAGTGTCAAAGACATCCGTATGCTTCGGCATAGCAAAAGTGTAATGTCTTTGCTTAACATGTTGGGTATTTTTTCTCTCTCTTTTATATGCCCATGCATGATATGCTTAAAAGAAAATATGCAAAGAAAATATAAAGCAAGAAGATTAAAATGCTTTAAATATGATTACAAGCGTGTTTTCTAGGAGATGTGGGAGTTATAGGATGTACCTCAAAGGTGATAGTCCCCATCAAACAGTTATGATTGTGTGTGAGTTAAAGTTATTTTCTCATATCTCAGATCGTCATAACATGTATACACATATGCAATCTTGTGATGTTTTTCACACACAATACGCAATATTCTTTGCTACTCTTGATACATGTGCAGGTACAATGTGATTTGGCCATCACAAGTATTTACATGTACTAATGTATGCTCACTAAACTGTCTTGACTTGTTTTTGAAAAATAAAATTGGTTAGACTTGTTTAGTGTGTGTGTGTGTGTTTCTAAGGATCCATGTGCTTAAAAATTTTTGTTGAGAGATGATTTTGAGAGCTTAATATGTTGATTGGATCATTGGTTGAGATGCTTGTTGGATTGCATTCATGTCTGTGTTTTTCACTTCTCGAAAAACTGCTTTTAACTGCTGGCTCGACACCTCCTCGATACCTTGTTATTTGTCGAGATTCTCAAGCCTTTTTCTTATCACAATCTCAACAGCTCTTCGACACCTGATGGATCGATCGAGAAATCTCCTGTCTCCTCGTTACCTTCTTGATACTTTGTCGATCGATCGAGCTTCTGTTCTTGGTTCTGGTGTTCATTCCTTGATACCTTCTCGACACCTGTAGCTGTCGAAGTTCATTTTCTCGACATCTACCTCGACAGCTGTCTTGACACCTCTCGACACCTTAGCTGTCGAGAATTACTGAAGCTCTTATATAAGCTTCTGTTGCGATCTGAACTTCATTTTCTCGATCTCTCTCGATCTGTCCGCGGCTATTCATCTCCCAATTTCCTTTTTCTCACTCCAAATCTTCAATCCAAGTGATTTTCAGCCCTTCCTTGCTTCAAATCACTTGGTATGATCTTTCTTTCCCTCATAATTCATGCATTTCATGTTTTGAATCTTAGGTTTAGGGGTTTTTGAAAATTTTTGGGGTTTTTCAAAATTAATGAGTTTTTCTTGAAATTTTGGGTTGAGTTTTCACTTAAATGTGTTCAAAATGTCATACATTGCATTTCATGTGCATTAGAATGGTATTTACATGCATTTAGATGTGTGTTCTATGTTTGTGTGCTGCTAGGATTGGATTGGGCTGAGCCCATGATGTTTTCCCTTGCATGTCACATGTTCATGCATTCCCCATGCATACGTACTCATTGTTCAATATATTTGATATATGTGAACTGTTTTGGGACTTTTCTGATTGTCTCCTTCTCTATCTTTTTCTTATTCTATTTACGTTAGTAGTATCTATGGCATCCAAACGTAAATCCACTCCTGCTCGGAACCCTCTACGTTCTGGAGCTTCTTCCTCTTCTGATTCTGCTCCTCTTAATCTTCGGTTCCGTGATGGAGATGCCCACAAGGAATTTTCAGAGAACTTTTCTAGACGAGGTGTTCATTAGGAACGCCAAGTCATTTTGGCGGACTTCGCCGACACTGACCTTCCCTCTGTCATTCAGAGTAGGGGATGGGAGTCACTGTGTGACGTCCCGGTCACTTATCCTCTCGTACTCATTCAGGAGTTCTACTCCAACATGCACGGGATCGATCGTTCAGTACCTCTCTTTTTCACTCACGTTCGAGGTACGCGCATCTCTGTCACATTGCAGCTAGTTGTGGATGTACTTAGGGTTCCTAGGATAGAGTTTCCTGACTATCCTTCTTGTGAGTGTCTAAGGACTGTGTCCAAAAGATGAGCTCATCTCTGCTTTTTGTGAACGCCCCGCTGATTGGGGTGAACATTAGTATACATCATGTAGACCTTTTGCTACAGGTCCTAGATTCTTAAACATAGTGATGACTTTTGTACTCCATCCACTCTCTCACTACAACTCCATCACAGAGCCTCGTGCTCGATTTTTGTTATTTCTTCTTAAGCATCAGACTATAGATTTCACTTCTCATTTCATTCTTTCTATCATAGATGTTCACTTAGATTCGGCGTCCCGTGATAAGCTCATCTTTCCTTCTGCTATCACGAGGATTTTACCCCATTTTTTTATCCCTTTTCCAGTGTCCGACCACTTCACACACATTTGTGCCATAGATGCCGCTACCGTAAAACATAGTGAGGCTCAGTTTAGGTCGAGACAGACGGATTCCACTCCCCCCTCCCGTTCAACTCCATCTACATCTGCTCCTTCTTCCTCTATGGGCGATGTATCTTTTGGAGACATCATGGCGCAGCGGCAGCGCATGGATGCTCGCCTCGATACATTCTTCACTGAGTTGTATCAGGTGAATGTTCGTGTTGGTCGTATTGCACAATGGCAAGCGACCATGGGTGGTTTTACTTCTGAGGCTACTCCTTCACCACCTCCTCCAGCGACTTCTGACTCTGAGGATGATGATGATGATGGTGATGACGATGATACTTCGGATGATGATGGAGATGCTAGCTCTATTGATGAGATGTCTACATGACACTCTACCCTTTGTCACTCGTGACAAAAAGGGGGAGTAATTTTGGGTTATGAGAGTAGTCATCTTAGGAGGAGAGTTAGTATAGGACATTTTTGTTAGGGGGAGTGTTGATATTTGAGGGATGTAGTGAGGTTATGATGTATCTTTTCTTTTCTTTCTTTTTAGATACATGGTTCTTGTATATGAGGTCTTGTGACCAGTTTTACATACATTGTACTTATATTCATTATATGTGGATGTATGTTTCTTTCACCTTTCTCTACATGTGTTGTTTCTTTTCTATCTTTATACACATGATTCTTATACTTGTATGCAATCTATTTATTTCTGTTTCACACAAGATGCCTTGATGAGTTTTGTTTAAAGTGTTTCAGAAATACAGGTTGTCAAAGTCTAACTTGCCATAAACTCTTTTCTTGCAAAGTTTTTCAAGGGTTTGTGTTAGGATAGATTTTATTGTATTCAACAAGTGAGTATGAGTGTAGCGATTTATGACTTATCTCATATGTTCATTTGTTTGTTGTGGTTTTGTCACGGATTGCCAAAGGGGGAGATTGTTAGGACATATGTGTTTTCACTTATTAAGAACATATGTCACTTATTTATGTAAATTGGCTAATCCTTTGACCAAAACGCACTCTACTTATAATTGGGTAGTTCTAGGTGTTTTTAATACTTCAAGAAACAAGGTTTCAAGATCAAGTGTTGAAGTCATCAAGTCTGTCCAAGAAAAACAAGCTGAAGTGCAAATTCATTAAAGCTCGACACCTGCTCGATAGCTCCTCGACACCTGCTATCTGTCGAGATTTATAAAATCAGATTTTCTGATCTGATTTCTTGGGATCTGTGAATGTGTCTCTGGGCCTTCTTTTCTCCTAACCCTAGACATATAAAAGGATTGTTTTAAGAGCCATCAAAGTGGACACAAGTTGCACAAGCATTGAGCAAACTCTGTTCAAGCAATTTGTGATCAAAGACGAAGTTCTTGACCTAGTTCATCTTCTCTAAAGAAGTTGCTATGTATTTACACCAAAGGGTTTTGTAACCAAGCATCTTCCTGATCTTCATCGTGTATAATGAACTGAAGAACTTTGCAGCCAACCTCTCTTTCTAAGTTGGTGTTTAAAGCCGCGTACTAGGATCCGCGCATTGGTTAGTCACGTACTTGGGAGTCGTGCATCAAAAAGGGGGAACTGTCACTACAGATCAAGTCCAATTGGGTATTGGGGTAAGGGTTCAACTGTAGGTTGGTAAGGTACTTGGGATTCCTTTACTTGTAACCGCTTGATTTGATAATAGTGGAGTTTCGGGAGTGGTGACCTGAAAATCACCCGGTAGGGTTTTTGCCGCAAGGGTTTTCCTTATTCGTAAACAAATCACCGTGTCATTTAATTTCCACTACATATTTAGTTGTTTGGTGATTTGTTTGTGCTTCCACGAAATTGCATGATAAATTGATTAATTAATAACTTGGCTAATTAATTAATTGGTTTGATCACAAGGGGTCATTCAGTTTGTGGCCTATCACAGACCCATCAAAAAATTTAGGTTCGCTGGCACTGTCCATCTCTGAATTGGTGTAAAGTAAACTCTAACGGCTCGGCGCTTGGTAATCCTGGGCAAGCAGGAGGTGGAGGTTTGATCCGCAATGATAAAGGAGAGTGGGTTTGAGGTTACGCGAGAGCTATTGGCAGCATAACAAGCGTGGCAGCGAAACTATGGGCTCTAAGGGATGGTATCAAACTGTGTATTGCCTTAAAAATTCCTGCTGTGGTCTTTGAGCTTGATGCTAAACTTGTTGTTGAGCTGCTTTAGAAGGGAGAGGGCCATCCGAATGGTATAGGAGCTTTAGTGAGTGATTGCAAAGCAGGGCTTCAAGAAATTCCTTTGGTTCAGATACATCACTGCTATCGTGAGGCAAACAAGTGTGCCGACACCCTTGCCAAAAGGGGAGCTTTCTTAGCACAAGATTTTGTTGTTTTGTTAGAACCTCCAATGGAGGTGGCTTTTCTTCTGAGGTTGGACTCAGTTGGCACATCGCATGAGCGCCTTATTCCTTCTTGTATTTCTGGTTCTTAGTTCTTTAATGAAGTTCCTTTTCTACCCAAAAAAAAAACGTTGATCTGAAAATACAAAAACAAAAAATCAATACTCTGATGTTGTAGAGCCACCACCCATCCACGTGCTTTGATTGGACAATGCTACTTTAATTCAAAATTTTGTACTATAACCAAGACTTATCAACTTTTTTTTTTTTTGATAGGCCAAGACTTGTCAACCTGGAATGGAAGAGCTTTTTATATTATTATTATTATTATACTTCAATTTTGGTTCAAAATATCTAAGTGCATCACTGCATCTATTGTTTTGTTTTTGTTAATAAAATGGCATGTTAAATAATAATATTGAAGAGGCTTAGCATTGACCAATACACTCCAAGAGGAGAGATATCAAAGCTATCATCATGGTTGATAGTGGTTATTGGTGACTACCAATTTTTAGGCCCAAGTCTCATATTTTATGACTAGCTAATGTTTACTTCATGAATAATTCTTTGTTGTAGTGTTGCATTGTGCTTTCAAAGTAACAAATATCAAGTGGCCAAATTCAAAATAAATGATGGCAAAGTGACAAAATAAGCATCATTTCTTTGAACATAAGAATAAAAATAAGTTTATACATTATTTCTCTTACATTAAAACACTGCTTATGGCTAATTCTTGAGATATAAATATATATTCTAGCGTTAATTACAATTTACCCACATGTGGTTTGTCATGTTATCACTTTGCCACCTATTATTTATAGAAAGTCACTTTACCTACTCTACAGTACACCAACCAAGGCACGTGAGAATGCTGACATAGCTGGATCTGGATTCTACACATGAAATGGCTGTAAGCAACAGAGAAGAAACATTAGTTAGGGGAAAGGATCTTTGGTCCATGCCAACGACGTGACCATCTTGGGGAAGAGTGAGATTTGCACCTGACATGGACACTTAGCACTCACAAAAGGGAGATAGTGACCCCCTGTGGTCAGAGGCTATGAAATCCCTCCTTTTTATTGGATATGCTTGTGCTAGACCATTGTCAAGGACACGTGCACCACTCTCAATGCCCTTGATGTCCCTTTCCTTCTCCAAGGATTACTCCCCACGTAATGGCAAGGTCACTATCTAGGCCGCTACTCCAATTTCGGCATGCTCACTCTCTCTCTTCCAACATTACATAGTACAACAACTATATTAGGGTTCAAATGGGGAATCACAATTTGACACCAATCTTTTGTACTTAGCAATATTCCTCAAATTACAAGAGTAACATGTTGTTGGACCATTAGGGCAAGAACCAAGAGAGAACATTAGAAAAAAGAGTAGAAAGTTTGTAAGGAAGTGAGGTAGAGAAAAAGGTCTCTCTTTTACGAAGAACAACATTATTGTACAAGAAAAACTGCCATTTTTACTTAATAGAGAACTTGAAGGAGTAAGGGACATTCACCCTTTCTCACTCATGGTTTTTCACCCTTCCTTAAGGGTTTTCCATGTATATCCTTTGTTTTCTTTACTTTCCCTGCAATGCTTTCTTTTTCTCTTGACTTTATGATGTTAAAGCTTTCATTTTTATCTCTTTCGAGCTTTTTCATCAAAATGTACTGTTAGATAGCTCATCCATTTCTCACACAAGTTCACAAATCTAACTTGCATGTACACCTACCTAGGGTTAGCTTAGTTAAAGATCTTGTAAGGTTGAATTTTATCAACCATCTTGTTGGCTTTATCCCGTGCCAATTTGCTTGTAATTTAGCACTTAGTAACCCTGTATTTAGGTGGGATTCTTGTAAGGGTAGTGTGTGAGAAAGTGTGAAGAAATGCTCAAGATTGTGCAAAGAAACAGGAACTCGCGGCTGACTCGCGACGTGCAAGCCGCCAACTTCTGCACATGTGAGAAGCATGCGGGGAGGTGAAGGGTCATGCCAGCTGTCGCACAACAGGACGAAAGTCCCAGGCTGGCCAGGCCGTTATCTCGCGGCTTGAACTCGAGACTCAGACCAGTCGCAAGGCCAAGCCGCTAACTTACCCTGTTTGGGAAAAACTAACTCTTCGTATTCCAAACACACACCACTATATATAGACCCTTATACCCACGAAATGTAGAGGGCTTCTAGAGAGAATTTTGAGAGAGAAACCCTAGAGAAAAACAAGATTGCCTCATCCCCAATTTTCATTAAGAGACTCTTCAAATTCCTCTACTCTCTTCCTCTCCATTGATACATCCTTGAGAGGTTCTTGACCAAATCATTTTCTCACCACACCCACATCTGCGAGAAGGTCTTTTGGTGCTAAGGGAAGCAGTTTGGAAGGGATCAATGGTTACTGGTTAATGCTATGGGCTATAGCGGAATCCAGTAAGCTAGAGAAGAAAAAGGTTTGGCACAACCTCGTTGGAGCAAGAAGCTTAGAGGGCTTAAGTACCTGGGTAGATTAGGCTTGGAGGGTCTATTGCTGTTCATGAATCCCAACTACATTTTCTAGTGGATTATTGACCGCTTGGAGAGCGGCGGAGAGGTTTTACGCCGAGAGCTTCGGTTTCCTCTTCGATAACACATCGCGTCTTGTCTTTGTGTTTGCATCTCTCTTCCCTTTATCTTTGCCTTTTATTTTCTGTTGTGGATGTGATTATAATTGGCTAAGATTGTTTATCAGTTCTGTGTTTGGCTTATGTTCATGTTCCGCACATTAATTGTTTGATAATTAGCTTGAATTGATAATTTGTAATTGGGGGTCTAAACGTTCATAGTGTTTTCAACGCTATTCGAACTTTCAATTGATATTAGAGTGGGTACACTTGCTATGGTTTTAATACCTAAGTGTGATCCCTGACCTCTTGTTGAGATGGATAGGTCTCAATCTCTTAATGTACCACCATTTTTTTATGGTAATAATTATGCATTTTGGAAAGTCCGAATGAGGGCGTTTTTGTGTTCTATTGATGATGCTGTGTAGGATGCAGTTGAAGTTGGTTGGACTAAGCTGGAGGCTGCCAAATCCACTTGGGATAAGGCAGCTCTTGCGGCAGCTAATGCTAATAGCAAAGCTTTGAATGCTATTTTCTGTGATGTCTCTCTAGAAGAATTTCACAAGATTTCACATATCACTATTGCTAAGGAAGCATGGGAGATTCTGGAGACAACTTATGAAGGAACTAAGAAAGTAAAGGACACCAAACTACAGATGCTGACCACTCGCTTTGAGGAGCTCAAAATGAGCGAGGATGAGTCCTTTGACTCCTTTTACAGTAAGCTGAACGAGGTGGTCGTCGGCAAATTCAATTTGGGGGAAAAGACGGAGGATTCTAAAGTTGTGAGGAAGATCCTTCGATCACTACCGGAAAGCTTTCGTGCCAAAGTAACGGGTATTGAAGAAAGCAAGGACCTTGACGACATCAAAGTCCAAAAGTTGGTTGGATCATTGCAGACGTATGAATTGTCACGGCCCACATAGAAGAAGAGCAAATCTCTTGCTCTTAAGATGATTGATGAGAGAATGGTATCTCATGACTCTTCAGAAGTGGATGCAATAGATAAAGATGTGGCGTACATTGTAAAGAACTTCCGGAAATTCTTGAAACTCAAGAACGGTGGGAAATTTGGTGATAAAAGAAAATTTCAAAGTTCAGGGAAGGAGAAGAAAGAATTCCGAAGGAAAGATGGTAGAGATTCCCAATTCTCACAAGGAATCATGTGCTTCGAGTGTAATGGACACGGACACTTCAAAAAGGAATGTCCTAATTATTTGAAATCGAAGGGGAATGTCTATGCCACCACTCTAAGTGACTCGGATTCATCACACTCTGATTCAGAGGATAGCTGTGACGGAGAAGGAAACTACTCCGCATTTATGACCATTGCTCATGTGGATTCCTCAGATGATTTGGGTGCACTTGTGAAGGAGCTTGGTGAGCATTCTGATTTGGAATCAATTGGAATAGTTGAGGAATCTGAAGATGAGGTAGATGGAGAAGTAGTGGGTCTGCAAAAGACTTATAATTCCCTCCTTGAGAAGACCGGTGGATATGCAAAGGTGGTTAACGCAGCCATTAAAAAGATGAAGATGGCTGAGGAAGATTACAAAAGTCTTCTGGTGCGATACAAGGAGGTGAAGTGTGAGATTAAAACACTAAATGGTGAGCTATCAAAAGCTTATACAAAAGTGAGATTTCTTGAGCAAGAGGTAGTGCAAGCTCATGCCAAGATAGAAATGGTCTCCTCCAAGAAGCTAGAAGATGTTATTTCATCTCAAAAACCTTCATCAGACAAGTCCGGGTTGGGATACACTGGAGGGAATAGCTCATTAGCCAATGTCACCAAAGAAGTGAAGTTTGTGAAGTCAAAAGAAATGGTTGTAGAGGAGCCCATTACTGAGAAAGTTAAGAAGAAGAAGGTAGCTAATCAACGGGTGTTAAATAAGTCCCGTAATCAATCAGAAGCCAGATTTGAAGCTAAAGGAAGATCACTTCCAAGATCACAACGGGGTCCTAGAACGAATTATTTGTGTCACTTTTGCGAATTGCAAGGACATACAAGACCTAACTGTCATAAGTTAAGAGCATTGAACAATGCAAGTGCTCATCGGTCAAGAGGAAGGAGAAATGACGAGAGGTCTTGGGGTGGTGAGCAACCAAGAAGTCAAAACCGTGATCTAGGAATGATGGACATGATGAAGATGATCGGTGCCTTCTCCAATTGCTTGGAAAGCTTCACAAGAAGGTTTGAAAGTCCTAACTCTCGTACCCAATCCGTCAAGGATATCACCCCAAACGCACGTGACGTGTGGGTGAAGAGGGGTACTCATGCATAAGCATTGCAACATGTTCATGCATTAATACTTCTTATGCTTTGTGAATACGCTTGGTTGTATGCTTTTTGCTTTTGTGTATTGAATTTTTGTTTGTTTGCTTGTTTTACTCCAAAATGTTTTTACATTGTTGCTTATGTTGTTTTTGATCAATCTTTTACTGTTTTTGTGTCAAAAATCCAAAAAACACATAAAAAGTAGAAAATCCAAAAATTTGATCGACATTGTTAAGTTTTGTCTCAAAGCATGTTTTGCCTTGTACCTTTGTACTAATGGCCTTGTGCATCTACGAGCTTAGCTTGTTTCCTATGCACTCATATCATTGTGGAAGAAATTCTGAAATCTATGTGACTGTTGTAAATAGATCTTCAACCTTGTCATGAATGATTAGTGAATAGTTTTGTTGATCTTGAGACATGCATAGACTTGTACCTATATATCTTCCCACTTTTATTTTATTGCTTTACTCAAAGAGCTCACCAAATGTAAATCTCCAAATGAAAAGAGATATTGAGCTGTAAAAGCCTGTTGCACATACTAGTATTTGACTAGAAAAAAGGGAAAGCGACCATAATAAAATGTATGATGCCCAAAAGCCAAAGGCTAATTCATCAAAATGAAATATCAAAAATTTCAAGCATCGATCTCTCAATGAGATGTATTGAATCAAAAAGGTCAAATGATATGATGTATATGGAGCCAAATGAAAAGCTTCAAAGAAATGTACTCAAGTTTATGTGGGAGGTCATATATGCATACTTCTATTATTGAGATGGATCACATTATCTAGTACTAGTTGTATATGCCTTGATTGAATTGATTATTGAAGCTTCACATTAGACTAAGGACTATCTCATTTTTGATACCCACACACATCACACAAATCTATGTTCAATGAATGCCATATTCATTTGTGTGATTGTACTTGATTAAATGTGTTTTCAGATGCTCAATCTTTGTTGATCAAATACAAAAAGATTTTTTAGTGTTTTTAGTTGTTTTTGGGAAAGTATTTTGTTTTTACAAAAATGTCAAAAAATTCAAAAACAGTGTTGCCCTGTTTTGGCGACTAAGTCGTGGGTTGTCCTAGTCGCATGCTCCAGTCGCGAGCCCACTCTGAGATTTTTCGCGGCTTACTGGCGAGTCAAGGTCTCAGTTGCGAAAAATACTTAAAAATTTTCAAAATTTGAGTTTTGGTGACTTTCGCGACTCAGTGTGGCGACTTGTTCGCGAGTGGAGGGTCCAGTTGCGAGAGGTACTTAGAGATTTTCGCGGCTCACCTCGCAACTCTTTCGCGGGTAAACCTTCCATTCGCGAAAAACACTTAGAAGATCTTTCAAGAATCTTGGTCTCAGAGTGTTTCACGGCTTACCCTGGTGACTTAATCCAGTCATGAAAAACGCGTGTTTTGCGTTTTAAAGTCAGTTTTAAAAACTTTTTTAGTTTTTCCCTCGTACTTTTGTGACTGTTCATTGTCTTCCTCATTTCTCTCTTTCAAACACCCCGAGTATTTCTTCGAAAATCCTTCATTTTGGCATCATTTCTTCTCAAATCTTCAAGAAAAAGGTATGGGTTTTCTTTCCCTCACTTTAGATTTCATGATTTGTGTGTTATTTTCTTGAATCCTTGAGTGTGTTGTTGCCATTGTGTTCTGCGAAATACTATGTTCGAACATGGGTTTGCCTAAAATGTTGGGTATGATTGTTTGGGGTTGATTTCTCTTGTTGCTAAGTATATTTAGTGTCATGATTTTGCATCATTGTGCTAGTCTTTGTTCTGAGCATTGATATTTGATAGAGTTTTTACTCAATAGGCATATGAGCTTGGGGTTTTCTGTGTTTCAATCTGAATGTGGCTTTGGGTTTTTCTGATTGTATGAGTTTTTTTTTTGGAGTGTGTGGCAAGCATTGCTTTGATTTTAAATCACCATATCATGTGTGTGCTGCTGCCTTGGGGTTTAACTTGCACATTTCATATTCATTATGTCATGTTTCATTGACATATGCTCTCATCTGTCTGAATGTGGTTTACACTATCCATTTCCAGTTATTTAATGCTTGTTCTTGTCTGCATATATACAGAATAAACTTCTTTGATTTGATGAAGTTCTGATTTGATCTGTCCATCTTTGGTTATCAACTGTGCTTGGTCTGAATGCTGACTTGACACTCTGTTACTCTCTTTGTAACTAACTTGTTATTAATGTGTGTGCATTTCCACATATTGTGTTTTGCTCTTGTTGTGGCCTCTTCTGCTTGCTTACAGATGCCTCCCACACCTTCAAAGAAGAAGACTCCTGCTAAAAAGGCTGACAAATAGCTGAAAATGGACCACAACCTGTTTAGGTCTATTCAGCACTTTAAGAGATATAGAGATTCTTTCATAAAGGGAACAATTATCCAGGAGTGGTTTGTGGATCTAACTGAGTTGAAAGATACCTTCATTCCAGAATGTTTTGAAGGCAGAGGTTGGGAGAAGTTACTGGGTGACCTACCTCTTGTGTGTGAACCCTTGATACGGGAATTCTATGCAAATACTGTTATATAGGAGAATGAACTGAATTGCTAGATCAGAGGTCATGAGTTCACCATAGATGCTCATGACATTGATGAGGTTCTAGGGCTTGGGGGTTTAGAGGAGTATGAATTCACTAACTACAAAGACAGGATGCTATCTTTGGACACTGTCCAGACTCAGATTGGTGGGGTTGAAGAAGGGAGATGTCTTAACACTAATACCTTGCCAGTTGACATGAGGTGTTTGACCACAATCATGATGTTCAATTTATATCCTATAAGAAAGATGACTACTCTTACTAATGCCAGAGCTATCTTCCTCATGGAGCTCAAGGAGAAAACTTTCATTGACATCAGCTCCCACATATTTGACACAATTGTGGAAGAGACAAGAACCACCTCAAGGCCCAAGCTGATCTTTCCTAGTCTTCTCATGAGACTTTTCAGTGCAAAAAGGGTTGCAATGCCTCAAGATATCAGTCTCATGACTCCTCTATCAGCCATAAACAAATTCACTCTCATAAGGATACAAGTTCGTCTTCCTGGTGATGAAGAGGAGGGTGACCAAGGAGAAGGTGATCGTATGGAAACTAAAGCAGAGGCTGCAGGACAGACATCCACACCCAGAAGCAGAGGCAAAAGGAGCAGAGCTTCAACTTCATCAGCTGCACCTCCTCCAGATGCATTTCAGATCATCCTGGAAAAGATTGATGGACTCAAAGAGGTTCAAAATCAGCATACTGAAAGGATGATAGCAATGCAGGATCAGCTTGATGTACTGTCAGCTAAGTTTGACAGCATCTACACCAACCAAGAGCAATGACCCTTTGGCCATTCCGGTCAAAAAAAGGGAGAATTTTTGGGGCAGCACTTGAGGGGGAGTGCTTGTTTGAGGGGGAGCTTTCATAATCATATGTTGTTATGTTTATAGCTTTGATACTGTTAGGTTCTAAAGATTTAGGATTTTATGTATTTAGAACTCTAATTTGTATTATTGGCAAACCATGATCAAAACAGGTTATTTAGTCTTGTTTAGACTTGCTCAAAGTTGGGTCTTTCATGTAAAGTTGGAATCGAGTGGCTGCAGATGCATTGGTGCATTTCGGCCTGGCTCGATCGATCGAAAGAAAAGCTCGATCGATCGAATCTCGGGCAGAATGTTTTTCTGCAGAATATTCCAGCTCAGCCCTAACTCATTAAACGTTTTGGGTTTTCTGTTTTTACCCTAGGTATATAAAGAAAAACCCTAGCCACGTTTTTAGAGTTGCTCCAGTTGTATTGTTGCTCATACATTGCGGTTTTGTGTAAATCTCTTGTGAGATTTAGAGGAGCTTTCCTTTACACAAAACTTAGGGTTTTCAAGATAGAGATTACTTCAACATCTTGATGATCAACTCGGTTGCTACCATTGAAGCTTAATGAATATCAAGCGTAGGTGCTTGTAGCTGATTGAAGAATTCAAGAAAGAAGGAGTCCGTGGATTCGGAGCTTGCACGTGGTCGTGTCAGTAAGTTCTACTGGTGGGTAGCGTTAGGAAGTCGAGCGGGGAGCTTGTAAGTCCTTTTGTATGAACTTCGATTCTTTCATAGTGAATTCTGGTTTGCCTTGAGGATCGGTGGGTCAAATCCTCCCCAGGTTTTTACCGTGTGGTTCCCTGGGTGATCATATCATTATGTCTTTTATATTTCCACTATTTTATACTTTCGATATGATTATTTGATTGCTTTAACCTAGAATTGCATAATTTGACTAAGTAACAACTTGGCTAATTAACTAGGCTAACCAATCTGATTGTTTTTAAGGGGTCTGAAACCGTTAAAGTGGTATCAGAGCGAGTTGCTCTCTTGTTAGAGATTTTTTGATCTCTGAGCTGATCCTTGACCCCTGTTGTCATGGAGCATGGACACTCTCTTGTTGTTCCTCCTCACTTTGACGGGAATAACTATACTTATTGGAAAGTAAGGATGAAAGCATTCCTGAAATCTATTGATGAGAGGGTTTGGAATTCCGTTGAATACGGATGGCAGAAGCCCACTACTTCTGTGAGTGAGTGGCAAACTTCTGAAAAAGAAGTAGCAGGCTTCAATAGCAAAGCTATGAATGTCATCTTCAATGCTGTTTCTATGGAGGAATTTAAGAGGATCTCAAATGTTGAGGTTGCTCATACTGCTTGGAAAATCCTCCAAATTGTGCATGAAGGCACAAAGGCAGTTAAGATCAATAAACTGCAGCAATTTACTTCTAAATTTGAAAGCATTAGAATGTCTGATGATGAATCTTTTGATGAATTCTATGCTAAATTGAATGACATTGTTAATTCTGCTTTTAATTTGGGTGAAATCTATGATCAACCTAAAATTGTTAGGAAGATTCTTAGATCTTTAACTGAAGACTTTAGACCCAAAGTGACTGCCATTACTGAAAGCAAGGATGTGGACTCCATCCCTGTTGATGAGCTTGTAGGATCTCTTCAGTCCTATGAGTTTGACCTACTCAAAGTGAACAAATCCAAATCAATGGCTCTTAAGTCAGTTGATGATGTTGATGGTGGTGGATTTGATGATGAGCTCTCTGCTACAGAGATTGCGTACCTTGCCAAGAACTTTGGAAACTTTCTTAGGAACACAAAGAGAAAGGCAAGAGGTACAAACACTGCTGAACCTAGAAATTTTAGGAAGAATGATCCCACTAAAGTGAATAACTTTGAAAAACCTAGAGAAAAAGTTAGTCAATCTTCAAATAATTCTTTGGGTCCTTAGTGTTTTGGCTATCAAGGGTATGGTCATGTGAAATCTGAATGTCCTACATTCTTAAGGATTAAGGGTAAAGCTATGGCTGTAACCCTTAGTGATAATGAGGTTTCTGATGATGAGTCTGAATGTGATGAGGATGGAAACTTCATTGCTTTCATTGCTACAGCTATAGTCAATGAAAGCGTATCTGTTGAAGAGAACCCTTCTGATGGGGAACTCTTTGAGGATGCAGATCTTCAAAAGGCCTACAATAAACTTTGCAAAATTGCTGCAAAGGATGCTATGAATGTTGAACTTGGCCTGAAGAAAATTGAATCTCTTGAGCTTGAAAAGAAAATTTTGCTTGTTAAACTGTTTGATGCTAATGATCTTTTGAACAATGTTAAATCTGAGAACATGCTCTTGCTTGATAAAGTTAAAACTTTGGAACATGATTTATCTGTTGCTAGATCTGCTAGTTCTAAACTTGATCACATGCTGAATGTTCAAAAGTATCCTTCTGATAAATCTGTTTAGGATATGTTGAAAGCATCTTTGATTCTGCACCACATTCCACGAACTTTGTTCCTTCTTCTTCTTCTGAACCTTCCGTGAGTGAGGTTATGAGTGAAACTGTCAAACCCCCTGTGAGTGAGGTTGTCAAACCTGTAGAAGTTTCACCTCCTAGGAAGATTAGGGTTGATCTGAGAGAGCCTAAACCTAAGGATTCCACTCTTTCTAAGGACAAGATGCATGGTAAACCTGCTTGGGTTTGTCATTATTGTGGAAAGTCTGGACACATTCGTCCAAAATGTTACAAGCTTCAAGCTGCTAAGAAAGCAAACAAACCAAAGGTGCATGTGCCTCAAGCACAAGATCCTATGGCACTTATTGGTGAATTGGTAAAGGCGTTGAACCTTTATTCCAATCCTGGAGTTGGAAATCACTCGAATGTAAATAAGAACTCCAATGCTCGTGGTGCATCTAAAAGGTTTTGGATGCAAAAGACTCGTCCTAATTGAGTTTTTCTGACATGGTCCTTGTACTTCACTGCTCATTCCTTTGTGACAATTGTTCTTTGGTATTTCTGTTTTTGTGTTTTTTTTTCTAGGACTTGCATTGCATTACATTCATGCATTCCATTCTAGGATTTATTTGTTTCCTCTTTTTCAATAAAATAAAATAAAATAAAAAAGAGAAAAGCAAATTGTGTTTGATATTATTTTTCTTGGTCTTTGAAGACAAGGTTGGTCAATTTATTTACACATAACATGTCTTTATGTACCTTGTTTAGTTTTGATGAGCTTATTTATTGCACTTGACTAGTTGAAACTTTGTAATGCATGTTGTGTGGGAAAGATATTTATGGTGTTTATCACTTTGTCTTAATCTTGAAGTCACATGTTATTTGACTGTCGGACTTGATCCTTTTGAGAAAGGCATAAATAACCATCTCACCACTGTTCACTAGCCAATCATGAACACCTTAGTGCATATCATAAGATTTTGTGCTCGAGAAAGTGTAGCACATGCACAAAAAGAACATAAGGTGTAACCTCGACTTAACTACTTAATGCTTAAAATTGGTGTGTACTATTAGACTTGATGCCAATTCACTTAAATTAAAATTGGTGTGTACTATTAGGCTTAATGCCAATTCACATAATTAGGAGGCTAAATACAAGAAACTTACATGATTGTAAACTTATGTTCTAGGAGATGTGGGAGTTATATGATGTAACTCTTTAGGTGATAGTCTCTTTTAAATTCTATGTGATGGATTTTATAGACTTTGTGATTGATTTCTATTCACATATCACCTCACATGTATCTCAAGCTTTTGCTAGTTTGCACACACTACACGAGTTACTCTTTGCTAAACATTGTACATGTTATTGTGTGTGTTTTTGGTCTGACCAAATAAGTTTGAAAATATCTTGAGAATTATGCAAAACATTATTTTGCCTAAGAAATTAAAGGATGAACTGGCTGAAACTTTCTTTGGAAGAACTGGGATTACAAATTTGAGTTTTTGAAAAATCATTCCATTTCATCTCATACTCATGCATTGTGTTTCATTGATTTCAATGCTTTGAGGAATTCTTTTTCAAAAATTGGTTTGAGTTTTCAAAACTGGAATTTTTTTTTTCAAAATATTGTGATCCGCTGCCTGTTTCGATCGATCCAGTCTGTTTTTCGATTGATCGAAAATTTTAAAATTTCTTTTATAAAATTTCTGAGTGACTCAATCGATCGAAAGTAATTTTCAATCAATCGAAAGTCGTGAATCAGCTATTTAAAACAGTGATCTTTGACTGATTCCTTCACCTTTTCAAAAGTTTTTTTCAAACTTTCTTTTCTCTCTCTGACTTGGCACGGATCTACAGCAAATTTTTGTCGTTTTCCTCCAAATTTTTTGCAAGATTTCTCTTTCCTCAAGCCGATAAGTCTCTTTTGCCTCTCATTTTTGAGTTTATTTGCATTTTTCATGTAATTTCTCTCAAATTTTCGGACCTCTCTAATTTTGGGATTTTTGATGTTTCAAACCCAATTATGTGCAATTGATCAATGGGTTTTTATGGGGACATGTTATAAACATGATTGTGATAGTTTAATTTGATCAATTTTGGGTTTTGTGAGAAATTGAATTTCTAGGATTTATGTTTAGTTCCGAATTGGGGATTTTGTTCAATTAGGTTGAAATTGGCAAAATTGGCTTGTTGATTGGATGTAATTAGGCATTATAATCTATGTGTAATGTTTTGTAATGCCTAATTCATCCTTGTTCTTCAAAATTTTTCAAGTGGTTTTCAAATTTTTGGGGTTTTTTGTTAGAAACTCTATACTTAAGCCAATTTTGTGCAATTGAACTTAATTTTGAACTTTGTTTACTGCATTAGTACATGCATCATGCCATTTGAACTGTTCATGCATCATATAGATTTTTGCTCTATATTTTTCTTGTGCTAACTTGTAGTCTGCCCTTGGTTTTTTATTTTTTTTGTTGGTTGTCTTTTGTGTCTCTGTCCTCTCCTTAGCATCATGCCTAGGAAAACTAGAGCTTGTAGGTCTGTCACCTCATCTACCCCTTCCCCTCCTCCCTTTGACCGAGAGAAATTTCCTAGTGAGAAAAACCAAAAGATTTATGATAAGTTGAACCCTAAGAGGAAGATATGGTCTGAGCGTTCTGTCACTCTAGATGAGCTTGATCTTGCCATTAGGATGAACCTTGACCGTAGGGGCTGGTTACCCTTGGTGGATATTTCTGATCCTCCTCCACCTGCTACCTTGATTAGAGAGTTCTACTCGAACATCTCTATCCGCGTCTATGATTCCAATACTTTGGTAAAGAGTTGGATACAAGGCGTAGAGCACACCATTACTCCTAAGGTAGTGGCTGATGCTCTAGGGGTACCTTTGGTATAGCACCCTGTCTATCCTTATGATGAGTCTCCTGTTTTAAGTGATGTCATGTCTTACATCACTGGGTCATCTATCCAGTGGGGTTCTGATCCTAGGATCACCACTGCTGAGCTTTCTGAGTTACACTATCTCTTCTTTAGGATAGCGTGTCACTCCATCTGGCCCATTTCTCATCTTCACACCATTCCTCTCGAGCGGTGTGTATTTTTGTACGCTCTTGTCACTGATACTCCTATCAGTTTTCCCCATTTATTTCTTCGTTCTTTGAACGATGTTTATAGGAGTTCATCTTCTGCTCATGCCCTTGTACATCCTATTTTCATTCATAGGATTTTACTTTATCTTGATCTTAGTGGCTTCCCTTCCTCTGAGCCTGTTCATGTCATTGCTCCTATAGGTGCGTCTTTTCTTAGACAGAGGGCTGCTCATCTTCGAGTTGGCTCTAAACACCCTAGGTCTATGCCTTCTGGGTCCGCACCTCTTCCCTCTTCTTCTACAGGTCCTGCTGGTGATGCTGTTCCTGATCCTGATGCTGCTGCTGCTGCTGCTGTTCCTCCACCTCCATCGGATGATTTTGATATCCGTCGTACTTTGGAGACTGTCATGACCGTTCAGGCGGCTCATGGTTAGCTTTTGGTGGACCTTTTTGACGAGATTCGAATTTTGCGAGCTGATCTAGCGTGTCTTCGTTCACCCTCACCACCTCCTTTTGATGATGGATTGTGATTGCCCTTTGGCATTCCGTCACAAAAAGGGGGAGTAGAGTTTGTAGAGAATTTTTGTAGTTAGGGAGATTTTGTTTGTTTTGTGGAGTAGATTGTATTTAGGCGCTTCACCTTGTATATCATTTTTTTTTTTGGATATTCATGTTAGGGGGAGTAACATTGATTGATATACATGATTTTTTATTTGATTCTTGTTTCTTTGGATTCACTGTTTATTGATTTATATTCTATGAGTTATTCGTTGATATATGTCTTTGTTATGTGTTGTGTGAATCATGCAAGAATGTTATACCTGTTTATATACTATTTTCTGTCACACATGTGTTTATGCATTTGTTGAGTATTTCAGGAATATACAGGTTGATTCAATTGAGCTGCTGTCTACACTTGCAACTGATGGATAGTAGTTAGGATTGAATTTAGTTTTTATGAGCATTATTTTTGAAAAAAGGCTTTTTAATTGTAAACTTTGAGCTGTTAGTTTGTGTTTTGTCACGAATTGCCAAAAAGGGAGTTTGTTAGGTTCTAAAGATTTAGGATTTTATGTATTTAGAACTCTAATTTGTATTGTTGGCAAACCATGATCAAAACAGGTTATTTAGTCTTGTTTAGACTTGCTCAAAGTTGAGTCTTTCATGTAAAGTTGGAATCGAGTGGCTGCAGATGCATTGGTGCATTTCGGCCTGGCTCGATCGATCGAAGGAAAGGCTCGATCGATCGAATCTCGGGCAGAATGTTTTTCTGCAGAATATTCCAGCTCAGCCCTAACTCATTAAACGTTTTGGGTTTTCTGTTTTACCCTAAGTATATAAAGAAAAACCCTAGCCACGTTTTTAGAGTTGCTCCAGTTGTATTGTTGCTCATACATTGCGGTTTTGTGTAAATCTCTTGTGAGATCTAAAGGAGCTTTCCTTTACACAAAGTTTAGGGTTTTCAAGCTAGAGATTACTTCAACGTCTTGATGATCAACTCGGTTGCTACCATTGAAGCTTAATGAATATCAAGCATGGGTGCTTGTAGCTAATTGAAGAATTCAAGAAAGAAGGAGTCCGTGGATTCGGAGTTTGCACGTGATCGTGTCAGTAAGTTCTACTGGTGGGTAGCATTAGGAAGTCGAGCGGGGAGCTTGTAAGTCCTTTTGTATGAACTTCGATTCTTTCATAGTGAATTCTGGTTTGCTTTGAGGATCGGTGGGTCAAATCCTCCCCAGGTTTTTACCGTGTGGTTTCCTGGGTGATCATATCATTGTGTCTTTTATATTTCCACTGCTTTATACTTTTGATATGATTATTTGATTGCTTTAACCTAGAATTGCATAATTTGACTAAGTAACAACTTGTCTAATTAACTAGGCTAACCAATCTGGTTGTTTTTAAGGGGTCTAAAACCGTTCAGATACTATGTTGATACTATGCTTTGGATAAGTGTTGTTATTATTGGTTTGATACACTGTGGTTTTGGTTAATGTTTGGCTTAAACTCATAACTCTTGGATGTTTTTGAAACTTTGGTGGTATTTATTTATATATTGTTGATGTTCTTCAGTATTCTTTTCGTTTGTACCTGGTACTTTTGTAGCTTTTTAAGGTTATTAGTTTTTGTTTGTACCTGTTGCTTTTGTAAGCTTTTAAGGTTAATGTTCTCATGCTTTGTAGCTCGTACTTGATGTTAAATGCCATGCATTTTCTTTTCAGTACATCACTCTTGTGCCCTTGTAGGATTGTTCCTAGATGCATATATGTTTTATGCATTGGTTGAGTGTTGGACATGCAATTGATAGTTTGCAATTGAGCTTATTAGCTTGCATGTCCGGATGTTCATTCCATGTGTGAATGAGCATCGTGATCACTATTGTATAGTGATTGCATGTTTGGTCAAGCCATGGTCTATTGTTTTATTCCATTTTGCTTGATCGTATTATGCTTGCTCCATATGCATTACAAGTTTTCTGCATAACAATGAACTTATTATGTTGTTGTGTTTCAAGAAAATACTTGTCACTAAGGTTCAAGAGCTTCACAGATTCTAGAGTTAGGTGTGAGTGAGTTTTCCAACTATTCCCAACTCACGCATTAAGTCTAGAGTTTGTTATAGGGTTTTGTCACGGAATAGCCAAAGGGGGAGATTGTAAGGTTGAATTTTATCAACCATCTTGTTAGCTTTATTCTGTGCCAATTTGCTTGTAATTTAGCACTTAGTAACCCTGTATTTATGTGGGATTCTTGTAAGGATAGTGTGTGTGAGAGTGTGAAGAAATGCTCAAGATTGTGCAAAGAAACAGGGACTCGCGGCTAGGACTCGCGACTTGCAAGCCGCCAACTTCTGCACATGTGAGAAGCATGCGGGGAGGTGAAGGGTCACGCTAGCTGTTGCACTACAGGATAAAAGTCCCAGGCTGGCCAGGCCGTTATCTCGCGGCTTGAACTCGCGACTCAGACCAGTCGCGAGGCCAAGCTGCCAACTTACCCTGTTTGGGAAAAACTGACTCTTCGTATTCCAAACACACACCACTATATATAGACCCTTATACCCACGAAATGTAAAGGGCTTCCGAAGAGAATTTTGAGAGAGAAAGCCTAGAGAAAAACAAGATTGCCTTATCCCCAATCTTCACTAAGAGACTCTTCAAATTCCTCTACTCTCTTCCTCTCCATTGATACATCCTTAAGAGGTTCTTGACCAAATCATTTTCTCACCACACCCACGTCTGTGAAAAGGTCTTTTGGTGCTAAGGGAAGCAGTTTGGAAGGGACCAATGGTTATTGGTTGATGCTATGGGCTATAGCGGAATCCAGTAAGCTAGAGAAGAAAAATGTTTGGCGCAACCTCGTTGGAGCAAGAAACTTGGAGGGCTTAGGTACCTAGGTAGATTAGGCTTGGAGGGTCTATTGTTGTTCATGTATCCCAACTACATTTTCTAGTAGATTATTGACTGCTTGGAGGGCGGCAGAGAGGTTTTACACCGAGGGCTTCGGTTTCCTCTTCGATAACACATCGTGTGTTGTCTTTATGTTTGCATCTCTCTTCCCTTTATCTTTGCCTTTTATTTTCTATTGTGGATGTGATTATAATTGGCTAAGATTGTTTATCAATTCTGTGTTTGGCTTATGTTCATGTTCCGCACATTAATTGTTTGATAATTAGCTTGAATTGATAATTTGTAATTGGGGGTCTAAACGTTCATAGTGTTTTCAACGCTATTCGAACTTTCAGATCTATTACCCACCTCATCCCTTCATAGTTAAAACATAAAAAAAACATAACTAAATTAAAGAAATTAAGATCAAAAGGTTAGAGTTTTGTAATATCAACTCTATTCAACACATCATCTCACCAAAATTTTAGACAATAAAACACAATCCATTTCAATAGACAGCAAGTTAAGGTGTTGCCATTGGATATTTGGGTGCTTTTGATTCATGGGTTTGCCTTATTTGGGTGGTTGGTTGATGATAAAATTGTGGATGATGATGGGTTTGGGATGGTGATGGGTGCTGGCTAGTCAGATATTTTCAACCATGGTGGTGTTTAATGGGATTTCATGGGAATTGTGAGTGGGTTTCATACAATAAAAAAGGGATGGGGGAGCTCATGTCATGTACAAAACTAAATATTACCATATTTCATTGCCTTTTATTGGTGATAATCTGATTGATATGTGTTCAGAATCAAGTCTTCCAAGAAGCAGGCGATAATTGATGATGGATCACAAGCACCTTTGAGCATAAATTTTGAGCTAAATGTAAAATTAGCAATTTTAAGGTAAAGTATTAATCACTGTACCTAAGTATTACTCTTACTTGGAAATGAATTTTTATAGAGTCAATAATTAGGTTTGCAATATTTCCGGAAAAAACAAAATGGGTTTGCAATATGTAAAACCAAAATAAAAGTTTATACTTGTTTCTCAAAAAATAATAAAATTTTATATTGGAGTAAAATTGATATTTTCTTTAGTGTTTTTAGTGGATAAAATATGGATTAAAAAATTATTTAAAGATTCAAATAAGTCATTCTCAAATCAAATGAAAAATATATTGTATCATAAGTACGTATAGACCATACTGATCAATAGCATCATACATAGACAAGTTATAATTATTTTTTATTCTTTTTATTGGGGGGGGGGGGGGGGGGGGGGGGGGAGGAGTTAGAATTTGTAATTTGAGTTGAGTCCAACAAATTGTTAGGCTTGTTTTTAACATTAAACTATGAACTACTTGGTGAAGCTCCATCAAATAACGCGTTCATGAGTTTGCTATTTGTTGTTTTTATTTTTTATTCTCTTTTTAATACAAAATTTAGACTACACACCTCACACTTTACTTTTATATACAAGTTCATTTTCTATACTTTGAAAAGGGATTAAATGACAATGGATATAGTAAATGTTCAAAATTGCAAAGAATGAAGATGTTAAATTGTTAATGATGAAATGGCTTTGCAAGATGATGATAACATCAACTTGAACTAGAAATATGGAAATAAAAAATTTTGGCAATAAATGTGATGATAAATAACATATTATTTTATTATATATCACCTATTATAACTTTTAAGTTTTATGGGTTTGTTTCCCCAAAAAAAAAAAATTATCGGTTTAAATGTAGATATTTAAGATATATTTTAATTTGATTTATTTTGTTAATTTTGTTAATATTATTGCATACATACTGATTAAATTAGTCATTAGTTAAATATTTTCCAAATTTACATTAAATATATATATATATATATATATATATAACTATAACAATAAAATTTATAAAAGTTAGTGTATTTTACAATATATAATACAATACGATACGTTTATCAAAAAAAATAATACAATACGATACAACATAAGAAAATCACTTCACATTATGAATCACATTTAGACAGCTATGAGTACAAGACTTAGCCATCTCATGTAGCTTCTTTGTGTTGTCAAATGTTTGGTTGCTTTGCTCCAGCAACTTTAATCAAGATGATACAGAGTGGTTTGATCTGAGCCTATTTTGTGCTAGGAAAGCGACTTGCTCCAGTAGCCTTAATTGGGAAGAAGATACAGAGTGGCTTCGGTGGAGAAGACAGCATAGAAGACAAATCAATAGTTCTGTTCAATACGTGTGAGTTGGTACCCGGGTTCTGTAGTGACCTATTGCTCGGGGGTTCAATCCCCAGCACTTGCCAAGGGAAAAAAAAAAAAAAAAAAAAAAAAGATCTGATTTGTTTATGAGAGAATATGCTTATGAGTTGTGAAGCATTTTGTGGGAGCTGATTGTGGGCTTCCAAGAACACTCCATTGTGATGAGTTCACTTGCAATTTTGGGTTTTGTAGTCCAACCCATGTAACAAACAGAATATGGGCCATAGATTATAAAATACCATTCGACAGGGATATCAATAGGAGCCTCAATTAGAAGTCCCTCGAACTAAGGGTCCGTTTGGTTCGTGTAAAATATTTTTCGAAAAATAAATATTTTCTAGAAATGCTATTTTCTGGAAAAGGAAAATGCTTTCAGGTTGTTTGGCTGTCTTGAAATTCATTTTACGAAAAATCAATTCCGGTGTTTGGTTCGTTCAAACACCGGAATTTCACATCTCACAGAACAACAATAGCCACATCAAATTTGTGCCCAATAACCAACTCTCACCACAACAACTATTTTTACATCAAATTTGTACCCAAACCCACGGTACCCACATCAAATTTTTGCAACCCACTCAACATCAACTACACCCAATACTCATTATCAACCAAATAAAAATGGGGAAATTTCAGTCATAGCCCAAAAAATATATATAATAATAATAATAATAAAGAAGCTTAATAAATAAGGGGAAAATCATGGTTGCCGGCGGTGGAAGGTTGGGTTTTAAAAAGAGATGAGGGAGGGATGAAGGTTGGGTTGTTTATGGGTTTGAGGATGGGTCAGCTTTTTCATTCTCTGTATTTTTGGTGTGTGGATCGGAGTTGTGTGGATCGGACTGAGAAATGAAGTGATGAGAGGGTGGATCGGACTGAGAAAGGAGCCATGTGGATCGGACTGAGAAATGGAAAAGGGAAACTCACTGTGCGTGGAGAGGATTGGCTGTGTGAGGGAGATGGTGGAGCTCGGTGTGTGGATCGGAGCTTGGAGCTTGGAGCTCGTCGGTGTGTGGATCGGAGCTTGGAGAGTACTTGCTGCTTCGAGTGTGTGTGAGAGAGCTCTTTCCGGAAAATGTTTGAAGTGAAAATGAGAACTGAAATGGTTTTCCGCCTTGCTCCAGCTATTTTACGGTCAAAGGGAAAATGGTTTTTCGTTGACTGAATTTTCCAAATCAACCAAACACACTAATTTTACGGAAATGCTTTTCCGGAAGTACTTTGAACCCAATTCAAACGCAGCCTAAGTTGTCCTTAATCCTTGAGAATCTAAGGGAAAAACCACTCCATGGAAAATTTTCCCCCACAAAATAAATAATTAAATACTTTATGGGAAGATAAGTTTTACAATCCCAGAAAAATATAGCAATAAGTATGCGGTAACACTATGGCTTTAGCTTCTTCACCAATTGATATTCAGATCTAATTTGATATTTTTGGTATGATGAAATTAAAAGACATTCATACAAAACCCAGGCGCACAAACTCAATTGTTGCTTCTCTAGAAAACCTCATATAAGTCAATTTCTATCAAGTCTCTTTTACACACTAACAAAAAGGGCTTGAAATTCAAGTACTTTGTCAACTTAAATGACTGATTTAAAGCCTAGTTCTAACTATCTGAATAAATCGAGGTAGATTATTATTATTATTATTTTGGGTCAAGAATCCTCTTTCTTGAGTTGATCTTTAGATATTCATCTTATACTTGACTTACAACTATAAGATATAACAAGACTCACAATTTGACACAATTTGTCAACGCATATGATCCTAGTACATATAATGGTACAAATCTATATAGACAAGAGCTTCGACCATTTAATGGTCAACATCCCATTCGTAACCATTGTAGAGCAAGTGTATAGTTTGGTCAATAAGTGAATCCTCATAAGGGATAATCAACAAAAATTTCCTGAATCCAATTAATGTAGATCCTCTAATAGCTCAAAATCAAGGGAGTCAATACCATACCGGAAGCTGTACCGGTTTGCCCAACGGTACGATATATTTCGGATACCGGTCAATACCGGTGTACCATTTCGGGTTTACCGCTATTTTTTATATTTATAAATAAATAAATAAATAAATATATATATATATAGATATAGATATATAGATATATATGTATGTGTGTGTATATATATTATAATAAATATAAAAGCTTACCATAAAACATTTCCTCAATTCAGAACTAATTATTCATGATTTTGTACTTTAGTATCAATTAAAAGAAAAAGAAAAAAACACAATATAAAAAATAGAAAGCTTAAAAGTTATCATTGCATACTAAGAAAACAAATAATACTAATAAGTTAATACAAATAAGTTACCATTCTGCCCTAAAAAAAATTTAAAAATTACAAAACTTAAAAAAAAAAAAACTTTTTCTGTACTGGCCGGTACGCCCGAAATTGGCCGATATGGCCGGTACATGACCGGTACGGCCGGTATTTAAACCGGTACGAAACGTTGATGTTTCGATACTAGTATACAGCCGGTACGGTATGTACCGACCGGTACGGCCGGTACCGGTACGGTATCGACCACCTTGCTCAAAATACCTTGAGATGATTTGATTGACTTCATAGAGCAATCCAATTATATAGGTCAGGATTACAGAGGACAACAAGGCCAAATTACTATGAAACTCTACCTAGAATGGATACTAAGACCTAACATAGCTGGCATTTTGCTTTGCTCGATTATATCTCAGCTACTCACTCTCTCTAAGGCCAAATTACTATGAAACTCTACCTAGAATGGATACTAAGACCTAACATAGCTGGCATTTTGCTTTGCTCGATTATATCTTAGCTGCTCTCTCTCTCTCTCTCTCTCTCTCTCATGTTGGTCGGTTTTTGGTGTCTAGTGTGCTAAATGCTATACATTTAACATTTAGCAAACCAGATGCTAATGCTCTAACGGTTTGTTATTTTGAAATGTCATTCCTTATATGAAAAAGACACATTTGTATACCTGGAACACCATCTGATTTATATATGGAATGACAATCCAAAAAGGAAAAAAAAAAGATCGTTGCTAGATAAAGTAAGGTTGAGAAATATGAAGGCAAAATCAAGAGAAGTCATTATAACAAAAGAAAAAGAAAAAGGAAGTTAATACTTGTTACTGTTTTGAAGTCTAAACTATTTAGTATAGTATACATTCACATTTTTTTTTTTTAGAAAAAAAAAAAAAAATGGCGCACACACACATCCATATTTGATTGAGTGATACATAATATAAGGCTAAAATATTGTTTTTGTCCCTAAAGTTTGTATGAATTTTGATTTTCTTTGCCATTTTCTTTTTTTTTTTGGTTCTTAAACTATTTGTTGTGTCCCAAGAACACATGGCAACCAAGCGATTCAAATAAGCTACAGTCATGTTGCATTTGATTTCAAGTAGTAGTTATTGGTGATTACAAATTTTTAGCCCCAAGCCTCATACTTCATGATTAACTAATGTTTATGGTTTTTTTTCCCTGGCTGAATAATCCTATTGATAGTGTTGCACAACACTTTTATAGTAATAAAACATGAAAAGACCAAATTCAAAGCCAATGATGGCAAAATGACAAACTAACCATTAGTCCTTTGAACATATGAATAAACATACATTTATACATTATTTATTCTACTTTAAAACATTGCTTGTGGCTAATTCTTGAAATATAAATATATATTCTAGGGTCATAACGTTGCCTCTTTTCCTTTGCTATTGTCACAATTTTTTTTTTTTTTTCTGACATCTGAAATGTGTATATGGAACCTTCTTATTAGTTGCCCTCTATCTGGAAAATCCACATTGTTTGATTCTCAGAATTTTAAAAAATATCTTCGTCTTATTCGGGAGATAAGATTAGGAGATTAAATTGTTTGTTTTTAGGAGTTGTTATCTTTCTTTCTTTCTCATATGTACATGTAATTTGAATTGATTGCAATTGGCTTGACTACCTCGTGTCTTTAAGACACAATATTTCTCTCCCCTTCCAAGAATCTTGTCCTCAAGATTTAGGTCTTACTGTTGCTTTGTGTGGGTGGTTCTCTTCACACATTCTCTCTTAAACCCTCCTTTGTGATGTAAACAACATAATCATAAACTACATCATCATTTTAATAGCAATCTATAATATATTATAAAAGTTGGATCCCAAAACCTCTTTTTTTTTTTTTTTTTGAGAATTGGATCCCAAAACTAGTGGATGCTTGCTACAATGACACATATTCATCTCTTAAAAAATACACGTGACAACTTCCTATATTTAATTGATAGGGTAAATTACAAAGTTAATCCCTATCCTTTACACCATATTTCAATTTAGTCCTTAACTTTTTAATTGTGTTAATTTGGTCCTTAACCTTTCAGTATTGTGTTCATTTAGTCTCCACTGTTATCTCTTAGATGAAAATTGATGACGTGACCCACACTCAAATAAAAAATTATTTTTTGACAATGACACATGTATTGCCACGTCAATTAAAAAAAACCCAAATTAAATCTGAATTATTTCCCTAAAATCCTAAATTCTTGACTTTCTCCATCTCTTCTCCCTCTCTCTTTCTTGTTAGTCTCCACTCTTCTCTATCTCAGACTGCTACTGACCTTTATCTTTTTCCATTTTTCGTCTGCTGTGACAAAGAAGACGAATTAGAGTACCAACAAACCCTGCATTTGTACATAGTTGCTTCTTTATATAGCGTCGGTAAATATCGGGAAAAAGTTTCGCATCATTAACAAAGAAAACAACTGTGGGTGATCTTATGTAGGGGTGGCAAAAGACACGACCCAAAAACGCGACACGACATGACACGAAATTAGAAATTAGCAAGTTATGGGTTGAGACTTAATAGGTTTGTGTCATATTCGGATTGACACGACGGACTCGTTTGATAAATAGGTTGTGTTAGTGTAGGGGTGGCAAAATTGGACATGACCCGCGAACCCAACATGACACAACATGAAATTAATAGGTTATGGGTTGAGGTTTAATGGGTTCGTGTCATATTCGGGTTTACACAACTAACCCGTTTAATAAATGGGTTGGGTTAGTGTTTAACCTATGGAACTCATTTAACCCATCTAACCCGTTTAATTAAATGACATTTTAATAATTACCCTTCATACCTTAGGTATATAAACTTATTAGTTGTTATGGTTTACTTTTTTCGACATAATGTGATTGATTATTTATGATGTTGAGATATGCTTTAATTTTGAATGATTATTGGTGATGTAGTTACTTGTTAGTTCTGAATTTTATATTTAAAATATTTATTTGTTTATTTTTTCATTTTGATAAAATCTAATAAACAGGTCGACATGACTGACCCGTTTAATAAATGGATCATGTTAGGGTTAAGGAATTTTAACCCGTTTAATAAATATGTCGGGTTAGTGTTGACCCACATAGTTGGATACTCATGAGTTGACATGACAGAACCCGACACAAACACGAATTGCCACCCCTAAGTTAGTGTTCAACCTATGTAACCCGTCTAACCCATTTAATTAAATGAAAATTTACCAATATACCCTTCAAACCTTAGGTATATAAACTTATTAGTTGTTGTGATTTATTTTCTTTGACATATTGTGATTGATTATTTGTGACATTGAAATATGCTTTAGTTTTGAATGATTATTTGTGATGCAGTTACTTATTAGTTCTGAATTTTATATTTAAAATATTTATTTGTTTGTTTTTTCATAAATTTTTTTCTTCGTCTTGATAAAATCTGGTAAACAAGTCGATACGACTAACCCGTTTAATAAATGGATCGTGTTAGAGTTAAGGAATCTTGACTCGTTTAATAAACATGTTGGGTTAGTGTTAACCCATATAATTGGATACACATGAGTTAACACGACACGAACTCGGCACACAAACACGAATTGCCACCCCTAATCTTATGGCAACCACCCAAAAGAAATCAAGATACACTATATCTTGGAATGGTTCATTTATACAGTACATTCAAAAATACACTATTTGCATTAAAGGAGAAAAAATTCATAAAACAACTCTACTCCCCCCACCCAGGCATATGTTAGCGTATCTTAATCTAGAGGAATTTAGATTAGCTACATAAGTCCTTTTTCATCTTCCAACCATACCAACAATCATATAATCATGCTTTTGGGTGGTGACAAATGAGAGAGAAGAAGAACGAAGAAGAGATGAAGATGAGTTATTAGGGATTTTGGATTTTAGAAAAATACATGTTAGAGATTTAATTTGGGTTTTTTTTTTTAATAAAAAACTGATGTGGCAGTACAATATCCACTGATGTGGAAATAAGTATATTTTTATTTGGGCCATTTGCCACGTCAACAATTTTCATCTAAAAAATAACGACATGGACTAAATTAACACATCACTGAAAGGTTAGAGACCAAATTGACACAATTGAAAGATTATGGACTAAATTGAAATATGGTGTAAAGAATAGAGACCAACTTTGTAATTTACCCTAATTGATATTATATGGGCAAACAACTACACACGTCAAGCAATTATTTGTACAAGTTAATATGTTTTCCATGTGTCTATAATAAAGAGAAATTAAAAAAAAATGCCCTTTAATGTTCAATAATAATTGGACAAAACTTGGATACAGTACTTTAGGTACTATTCATTAGGTACCCCTTTTAAAATTTAGCCACCTGTCTATTCACTTCAGCGAGCAAATGTGCATTAATGGTTAACATCCTTTTTCCATATTTTTTTTCTTCTTTTTCTTTTTGGCCGTGTCCTTCAAATCTGAAAGCCAAAGTTCATGACCCAGAATTTTCCTTCTTTCTCTCCTTTTTTCTTGGAAAAATTATCATTAACCCATGTAGTAATTATTTAGAATCCACACTCCAATATGGAATTAAGATCAGTATCTTTGTTAGCCACCAAAGCCAGACACCTACCGAGCCCAACCAGTCGTTCAAATTGCAAACCAAAGTTCAAATCTTTGAGATCAAAAGCTAGCAACCTGTTGAGATTCAAAAACTAATCACAGCTCAAGGCCCAAAGAAATAACACATTGGGCTAACTTCATGGGAAATAAAGCTAGAGAAATAAAAGAGCTAGGCTCACACAATAAAGAAAAGAGGAAAAGAAAGAAGAAAAAGGTGGAAAGTCCAAAGAAATGGGGTCCAAAGACCCATTAAGGAACAGATTTTAAGATCCATAAAGCAAAGGAAAAGCCCAGCCAGCCAAAATCAGAAGCCCAATAGGAAGAACTGGGCTGGGATCCCAGAGAGTACCAGAGCACGGGGATCTCTGGGACACACAACACGCTCTAAGTAAGAATTGAAACGGTTCAAAAAGTGTAAAGGACGAAGGACAAACGAGTCTCAAACACCCAGCCATGCAGTGAGGGATCAGAAAGTACAAAGCAAAATTCATGAATAAAGGAGCTGTACCCCAAGGAACCAAGAATGAGAAAACCATAAGTAGGAGTAGCTGGTAGGGAGCTTTCAACCCAGCAGTAAAAAGGGTTTCAACTATTTGGGAAAAATGACAAGGATGGAGGGCAGACAAAAGCTGAAAAAGTGAAGAAGGCCAAGCAGCTACGATCAGCAACTGGAATGGATCTTGGAATAGAAAGTTAGCTAGGGGCTTTCAGCTTGGTTGGACCAAAGGGTAGAAATTATGAGAAAGAAGGAAAAGACCAACCCCTGGGTAACTAACACAGCACGAGCTCTGAAGGGCAAAAGAGAGAAATCACTGGTACCCCGGAGCCCTAGAATTGCACTATAAAAGGAAGAGAAAACCCATGCTGAAAGGCATTCACGATTGATGCATTGATTGATCATCCGTTTTGATTTTAGAAAAGACATCATAATAGAATCGTGGAAAGGACTCTGTAAAACTCAAGAGAAAGCAAAGGATCACCCCCCGGTATCCCCAAAATAGCCACTATAGCACATACTTGGATTCGAAAGTATTCAAATTTTGCAAGTCTTAAAGGCTTGAATAGCCATCAAAGTCTGCAATTTTTGAGTCAATTTGAACCTTGTATCACGACTTAGTGAGCATACTGTAATCATAATCAAAGAAAATTAATAAAATGCCTCTCATTGATCCGAGGATCCCTAACCCCTGTTTTATTGTATTTTCTATTACTACACATTTCTTTGTTGTTTGAGCTGTCATTCAATACAAATATTCTCGCTTGTTAGTTTATTTGTGTTATAGGAAATCTGTCCTATGCACCACTTGGTTCTTAAACAGCCATTTAGTTGCGATGAACTAAGCCTAGTCCACCAACAACAACTCTTTGGCCCAGGATTCTTGGGCCTGTGTGCTAAAGAAAAAGGCACTTTCACACAACCCCATCGACTTTCTGATTGTTTAAGGGTTAGATCGGGAAAAATAACTATCAAGAGAGATCAGAAAAGAGAGGAACAAAGAAAGAAGTAGAGACTGGCATCCAACAAATCGTTTAATTGACAACGTGAAACACACGAGCCAGCCCTTTCCTCCTTTTAAAATCTTGATTTCTTCAAAATCTAGAGGTCTGAGAGTGTGAAAAGAGGGACATTGGTCTTCAAAATCTGGGTAATGAACTCTGGTTTTTACACATCTGAAGGAGAAGGCCAAAAACAAAAAAAAAAACAAAAAAAAAAAAAGGAAAGATGTTAACTGTTAACGCATGTTTACACCGTTAAGTGAATAGACAGATAGCTAAATTTTAAAAAGAATACCTAACAAACAGTATCTAAGGTACTGTATCTAAGTTTTGCCCATAATAATTTTATTAATATTCTACCATATTTCTGGTGATTTGGGTTTATATTAGGACATTAAATATGGCCTTTAAATGTCATATATGTCGTTTTGTGTTACACATCAAGTAAGGAAAAGAAAAGAAAAACGGTCATATTTAAAGACACTACACGTGCTCCTTTTTTGTTTTACACAACTATTTATTGCCCATCGGATTTAAGTTTTGGAGTAAACAAAAACAAAAATAGAAGGTGAAAAAAAATGAAACACTGAATCTATATAATCCGTTTCTTGTAACACATATTACCATATTAGCATTTAATAAAGGGTTGAGTTTAATTGAAGAGTCAAGACTCTATGCTTTCCTCAATAAATCAATAAATCATTGAATCATTAAGTTTTAGAATTTTGTCTTCTTACTTCTTTCTTTGCCCCCACATCCCTATCCTTATAAATACATTTTCTCACAAATCTTTGGACCTCCATTATTAGGTTTAAGTTACACTTAGTGTAACTCTAAGTAATATTACACCAACTAATAGTTTTTAATTGGATGCAAATTTTGACAAATCTATCATTAGATTACATTATCTTCGTATATTCTCCATGCTTGCAAAATTCTAAAGTGATCAAAAATCAATAGTCATGTCATCAATCAATTGTTTAAATTCAAGTTTTTGTAATTTGAAATAATGCATAAAAGATTAGTTTATGGATCAAATGGTAAATTACATCTGATTGGTATGAAATTTGGCACATATGTTAATAACATATAGAACATGTAATTAGACGGTTGGATTTTCAAAATATGAATTCAATAAAAAGTTATTGAGTGATATAACATTACTTAAAGTTATACTAAGTGTAAATTAAATCCAACTCATATATATATATATATGCAAAACTGGGAGAAGATTCAATTAAATTTTTAATTGAATTAGAGTCTAATTTTGAACCACATGTCCTATATAATTTAAGTTTTTAAAATTTTGTGACGTGTGAGTTAATTCAATGTAAAAATTAGATTTCAATTAGAGTTTAATTTTGTGCCACATATCCTATTTAATCTAAGTTTTTAAATTTTTGTGCAAAATGAATTAATTCAGTATAAAAAATGAGGAGCCCAATATAAATAAACTATAAAATATATATAATCATATATCTAACTTATATATAAAATCAAAGGAAGAGAGAGCTTGAATGATTTTTTTTTTATGAGTTCTTTTTTTTTTTTTTTTGGTATAACTAAAAGAATATCAAATTTATAAGTCATTTATGCAATATTCCATGACTATGTATTATCCATTACTAACTAGGTAATATATATATTGCTTTTTTAAAACCAAAGTTTAGAGAAAATTCAATTAGAATATTAAAAAAAAAAAATTGCTTTTGTTAGCTTTTCCATATAAATTAAGTTGTTTAGATTTTTGCTATTATTTTTCTCTAAACTAATGAGCATATTTTTTATACTGTTTTTATTCAGATATTTTACATGCGAAGATATTGAACGTAACATACTGTAATTGAGTTGAACGATCTCATGCACCTATCCTCATTCATTTTAGGAAATATTATTTGATCAATTTATTATTTTATTTTGTGTTATATTTAGTAGAATTTCATAGACAATAATTATGAATTGATATTGTATATGTAGTATCCAATAATGATTTTCAAAATTAATGTAATGAGAAACTTGGTATAACCATTATCATGAAAATTGCAAGAAAAAACTATTTTAGTATTTTCGAATGTCCTAGTCGGACTATGTCCTATATGTTTAGTAACCCAAACTAACATCAATAACATCACTACAATTCATAATTTTCATTCGTAAACACGGGTTACAAACTAGTTTGTATAAACTAAGGAGTTTATTCTCTAAAGTGAATCCAATAGAAATTCTGGCCAAAACTCAGCCCTTTCACGCCATCTCATATTGCTTTCTTTCTTTTTTTAACCTCTGGAAAGGAAATGTAATTTGTTAAAATCTTCCTTTTGTTTTGGTTATGATTTACATCACTAATCTACTTAGTAAGATTAAAAAAAAAAGTTTACATTGTAAGAACAATGAGAATGGCTAGATTTCACATATATACTATTTTCAATGTATCCAATGTTTATTTACATCAAAGATAATTTAAATAGTTTTACTTTGTTATGCTTGACAATCTCATTTATTTTTTCATTATCGTTCTAAGTTTTATGTTCCTTATTTAAAAGAGAGAGAGAGAAAAAAAAAAAAAAAGATGTCTTTCATATGACATTTTAATGTATATAATTAGATGCAGTTTTGAGAAAACATCATGTTAATATTATCGTGCACCGCACGGACTACATACTAGTATTATAAAATATGGTGCATATGTACAATGTTTCTTAAGTTTTGGTTTGTTAAGCGCTTTAATGTTAATAAAATGGGGTTCTAATTTTCAAAATGCATATACATATGTTTATACATGGGACATATAATCAAAGTGCATTTGGAAAACTTAAAATATAATTTGCAAATTATAGGGCTCTTTGAAGGGGAGTACTTCCTCCCATAGGGGTTAAGACTTAACTTGCGAGTATAGCTAAGAAAATTTTAATTATAAAACACATAGATAAACTTTTCTTAATAAATTATAAAACATATTGATAAACAATACGTCTAGACCAAAAACAGAATTAGAAAGAAAAAAAATGAGGTGACAAGTTATTACATCGTCAAGGTTTTTTTTTTTTTTTAAGATATTATTAAGAGTTGGTACATTTTCCCCCTATTTTTCTCCAAACTATGGACTCAACATTGGGAAAAAGTAGTCAAGCTATATTCACAGTGGATATTTCATATTAAGAGTTGGTACATTTTCCCCCTAAAGTATTGCACAAAGACCTTCGTTTCTAACAAATCGATCAGCTGTGGAAAATATCAAGACTCTGAATAATTTTATAATTGTTGTGATTTTAGCTCCCAACACTCCAAATTCTAAAGGATAAACATTATAGTTCAAGATGATGTGTATGGTTGAAATGTCTAATGGATATTTTTTATAAAAAAAATATGTTTTCATAAGAAATAATAATATTGAAGAGGCTTAGCATTGACCAATAGACTCCAGGAGGAGAGATATCAAAACTATCATCATGGTTGATAGCGGTTATTGGTGACTACCAATTTTTAGCCCCAGGTTTCATATTTCATGATTAGCCCATGTTTACTTCATGAATAATTCTTTGCTGTAGTGTTGCATTGCGCTTTCAAAGTAATAAACATCAAGTGGCCAAAGCAAAGTGACAAAATAAGCATCATTTCTTTGAAGATAAGAATAAACATAAGTTTATACATTATTTCTTTTGCATTAAACACTGCTTGTGGCTAATTCTTGAGAGAGAGAGAGAGAGAGAGATATATATATATATATATATATATTCTATAGTTAATTACAATTTGCCCACATGTGGTTTGTCATGTTATCACTTTGCTACTTGTTGTTTATTAAAAGTCACTTTACCTATCTAGGGTTAGCTTAGTTAAAGATCTATTACCCAACTCATCGCTTCATAGTTAAAACATAAAAAAAAAAAAACATAACTAAATTAGAGAAATCAAGATCAAAATGTTAGAGTTTTGTAATATGAGCAACTCTATTCAACACATCATCTTACTAAAATTTTAGACAACAAAACACAACTCATTTCAATAGACAATAAGTTAGGGTGTTGCCATTGGATATTTGGGTATTTTGGATTCATGAGTTTGCCTTATTTGTGTGGTTGGTTAATGATAAAATTGTGGATGATGGGTTTGGGATGGTGATGGGTGCTGGCTAGTTGGAGATTTTCAGCCATGGTGGTGTTTAATGGGATTTCATGGGAATTTTGAGTGGGTTTCATAGAATAAAAAAGGGATGGGGGCAGCTCATGTCGTGTACAAAACTACGAATTACCACTTTTCATTTTCTTTAATTGGTGATAAGCTGAATGATATGTGTTCAGAATCAAGTCTTCCAAGAATATATTTCTTCCATGGTCTTGGCCAAGTAGGAAGTAATTGATGATTGATCACAACCACCTTTGAGTACGAATTTTGAGCTAAATGCAAAATTAGCAATTTTAAGGTAAAGTATTAATGACGGTACCAAAATATTACTCTTACTTGGGAATGAATTTTTATAGAGTCAATAATTAGGTTTGCAATATTTCCTAAAAAAACAAAATGGGTTTGCAACATGTAAAACTAAAATAAAAGTCTATATTTGTTTCTCAAAAAATAATTAAATTTTATATTTGAGTAAAATTGAGATTTTCTTTAGATTTTTTAGTGGATAAAATATGGATTAAAAAATTATTTAAAGATTCAAATAAGCTATTCTCAAATCAACTGAAAAATGTATTGTATCATAAGTACGTATAGACCATATTGATCAATCACATGATACATAAGCAAGTAAGTATTTTTTAAAGAGTTTCAAACTATAGTGTCCACTTCTGATCATAGTTTTTTATTATTTGACCAAGACACCGGTCGATTTTTAGTGTAGGCAGAGATTGAACTTCAGATCTCATATTCAACCATAGACAAGTAAGTTATAATTCTTTTTTTTTTTTCTTTCTTTTTATGGGGTAGGGGGGGGGGGGGTTAGAATATATAATTTGAGTTGAGTCCAACAAGTTGTTAGGCTTGTTTTTAACATTAAACTCTGAACTACTTGGTGTAGCACCATCAATTAACGCGTTCATGAGTTTGTTATTTGTTGTTTTTAATTTTTTTATTCTCTCTTTCTAATACAAAATTTAGACCACACACCTCACACTTTACTTTTATATACAAGTTCATTTTCTATACTTTGAAAAGAGATTAAATGACAAAGGATATAGTAAATGTTCGAAATTGCAAAGAATGAAGATGTTAATGATGAAATGGTTTTGCAAGATGATGATAACATCAACTTGAACTATGGAAATGAAATTAATTTGGCAATAAATGTGATGTAACTTTTAAGTTTTACCATTTTGTTTCTCAAAAGAAAAAAAAAAAGTTTTATCAGTTTGAATGTAGATATTTAAGATATATTTTAATTTGATTTATTTTGTTAACTTTGTTAATATTATTGTATAGATAATGATTAAATTAGTCATTAGTTGAATATTTTTCAAATTTATTAAAAACAATTCTACGTTTTATATATCTATATCAATAAAATTATAAAAAGTTAGCGTATTTTACAATACATAATACAATACGATACAACAAATGAAAATCACTTCACATTGTGAATCACATTTTGACAATTATGAGTACGGAACTTGGCCATTTCATGTAGCTTCCTTTTGTTGTCGAATGTTTGGTTGCTTTGCTCCAGCAACTTTAATCAAGATGATACAGAGTGGTTTGATCGGACCCTATTTTGTGCTAGGAAAGTGACTTGCTCCAGTAGCTTTAATTGGGAAGATGATACAGATTGGCTTCGGTGGAGAAGACAACATAGAAGACAAATCAATAGTTCAATACGTGTGAGATCTGATTTGTTTATGAGAGAATATGCTTATGAGTTGTGAAGCATTTTGTGGGAGCTGATTGTGGGCTTCCAAGAACGATCCATTGCGATGAGTTCACTTGCAATTTTGGGCTTTGTAGTCCAACCCATGTAACAAACAGAATATGGACCGAAGATTAGAAAATAACCTTCGACAGGGATATCCAAAGGAGCCTAGTAGTGAATGTTCAAGCTCGGCTTGACAGTAAGAATAGAATGTTCAAGTTTGGTTTGACCTTGATACGAGCCTGCAAATAATGTTCAAGCTTGAGCTTGTTATAAAGTATAAAAGCTTGAACTCGACTTGGTTTAGTTTAATTTGTTATTCAAGCCAAACTCGAGCTCAATATCAAGCCCAAACTCAAGCTCAATATCATGTTTTTGAACTTGAAATCCAATACAAGTATATTATCAAGCCTATATTAAGTTTATTATCTAGCCTATTTGGTTTGGATGAGTAGCCCAACTTATAATTAATTAAAGTCTTAGAAGGGTATGAGTTTACTTGTCAAGCTCATATCAATTTTATTACCAAACATGTAAATAAGTCTAGGTTCAACTTGTTTTGTTACTTTTGTATCGAGCCTTGATGTTCACGAGTTTGTTCATGAACAATATTTTTTACTCGAGCTCGACTCATTTTTTAAACAAGCCTAAAACTAAAGCTTAAACTTGACTTGTTTATAAACAAATAAAAATGAACAAGCTTTTTATCGAGTCAAACCCAAGCTGTTTATGAATAGTTTGGTTCATTTACAGCCCTTTTAGAAGTCCCTCGAACTAAGTTCTCCTTAATCCTTCAGAATCCAAGGTAAAAACCACTCTGAGGAAAATTTTCCCCAACAAGATAAATAATTAAATACTTTATGATAAGATAAGTTTTACAGTCCTAGAAAAATATTTTCCTAGGCTTTATAACTCTTAAACAACTTACAATAAATCATTTTTACTGCTTTAAAACATTTGAATTCTTCAACCATATAGATCTCTTCACATATGACACACACCTACTAAACAACCGGAACCTCCGTTCGACTTTGAGAACCTTTTGAATGTTTTCATTACAGCAATAAGTATGCAGTAACATAGTGGCTTTAGCTTCTTCACCAAATGATATTTAGATCTACCTTGATATCTTTGGTATGATGAAATTAAGAGATATTCATACAAAATCTAGGCGCACAAACTCAATTGTTTCTTCTCTATAAAACATCATATAATTAGTCAATTTCTTTCAAGTCTCTTTTACACACTAACAAATAAGGCTGAAATTCAAATACTTTGTCAACTTAAATGACTGATTTAAAGCCTAGTTCTAACTATCTAAATAAATCAAGGTAGATTATTATTTTTATTTTTAGGTCAAGAATCCTCTTTCTTGAGTTGATTTTTAGATATTCATCTTTTTCTTGACTTATAACGATAAGACACAACAAGAATCACAATTTGACACAGTTTGTCAACGCATAGGATCCTAATACATATAATGGTACAAATCTATATAGACAAAAGCTTCGACTAATTTTGTTTAATATTTTTAGATTAATTTTTTTTTCTAGTATTTTTTTTTTTAATCTTGCCTCCCTTAAACTAAAATCCTAGCACTGCCATTGACCATATAGATGTCGTCACAAATAACACACGCACCTACTGTACGACCGGAACCTCCAATCGACTTTGAGAAATTTTTGAAAGTTTTCATGACTGCAATAAGTATGCGGTAGCATTGTGGCTTTAGCTTCTTCACCAAATGATATTTAGATGTACCTTGATATCTTTGGTATGATGAAATTAAGAGATATTCATACAAAATCTAGGCGCACAAACTCAATTGTTGCTTCTCTATAAAACCTCATATAAGTCGATTTCTATCAAGTCTCTTTTACACGCTAACAAGTAGTGCTTGAAATTCAAATACTTTGTCAACTTAAATGACTGATTTAAAGCCTAGTTCTAACAATGAATAAATCAAGGTAGATTATTATTATTATTATTATTATTATTTTAGGTCAAGAATCCTCTTTCTTGAGTTGATCTTTAGATATTCATCTTATTCTTGACTTACAACTATAAGACTCACAATTTAACACACACTATCAACACATAAAATTGATGAATACAAGTTCTCAATATCACTTTTTGTGTTCTATTTTATATTTCACCAATCAAAATTTCTCATATATTTAATTTTTTTTTCATTTTAATTCAAGATCCTCATACATATAACGGTACAAATCTATACAGACAAAAGCTTCGACCATTTAATGGTCAACATCCCATTCATGAACGTAAAGTTTGGTCCATAAGTGAATCGTTATCGACAAAAATTTCCTGAACCCAATTAATAAGATCCTCTAATAGCTGTAATTACCTTGAGATGATTTGATTGATCCGATAGAGCAATAATATAGGTCAGGATTGCAGAGGACAACAAGGCCAAATTACTATGAAACTCTACCTAGAATGGATACTAAGACCTAATAATATAGCTGGCATTTTGCTTTGTTCGATTATATCTCAACTGGCATTTTTCTTGGCACCGCCCTCTCTCTCAAACTCCCAAGTTGTTGACAAAGCAATATATATATATATATATATATATTTTACAAATAACCCAACAATTTTCCATGATATTTTAGTAACAATGAGCAAATTTTTCCGACAAGACTTTGATTATAGTTGTCAAAATCAAAGTCAAACCATTAAATATATGATGACGATCATCGTAATTGCCAAGTTGGGCTTGAAAAAAAGCGTCATTTAAAGAAAGAAAGTCATCCTATATATCTTTTACCCAGGGACTAATTAGCTTCAATCCCATTGCTAATTATGGGAAAACTGACAACACCCCCGTCTACATCTACCTTTATCATCGAAAGGTGTCTAGAAAGAACGTGTCAAATGTCAAGATGTGTAGACCCATCGTACTCCTTCTGTCCTAATTTTTTTGTCCTGTTTAAAAACTCAAACTTTTTAAGAGAATATCATTTATTATCTTGTCTACTTTTTAAAAATGTATAAGTTTTCAAAACTACCCTTAAAAAAATTTATATATAAATTGAATTAATAAATTAATAGGGGTATAATAGGAACATTAGTAAATTAATGACTTTTATTTTTAGAAACAGGACAATATTTTGGGACATCTCAAAATGGAATAGAGGACAAAAAAAATGGAACGGAGGGAGTAATTTATTTACAAGATACGTACTTGGCAGTTGGCATATGCAAGCTTATACATTTATTTATTTATTTTTAACGATGTTAGGATACAGCAAATTTTACTTATTTAAGTGCAGGGACCAGATTTGAGCACAATCACTGTTGGGTGAATGGATTCAAACCCAGTTAGCCCAATACAATAAATTTGTAGAGCATGGGTTGAAAAACTAGGCCCTAGTGAGGATTATAGCAACTAAACATAGTTACAAGTAGACTAAAGTGTGAAAACTTGTCATCGGCCCTCCTCTTCAGGGGTGGTAACTCTTACTTCTTCCGCTCTCTGCTACAAAGGCTTTTGTGGTCATACCAGTTGCTCCGATGTTCTCCATCCCCCACTCCAGAAGGACTTCTTACATTATATATCCCCTTTTAGTTAATTGTAACCCTCCATTTGTTGATCAAGTAGGCCATCACTTGAGTGCTTGTCCCATCAGCCGTTTTTCTATTCTTTCTGTGGGTTACAGCAACCAAGGCTGTACTGTTCAGAGGTATTTTCCTCATTAATGTGGCCAGAACGTTAGTTGTGGTCATTTAATGCGGAGGTGACAGTTTCTCCCTGAACTGCTCCTTCATCATGCTTCTGTGGCTGCCACGCTGTACCGGTTCTTTCTCTTGAGATGCTCTGGAGACTCCCCTTGATGGTGTATTGCTCCTCCCTTTAATGGTCTTGGCTTTCCGAGGACGGAATCGTCCTCGGCGATACTTCTTGGGCACCTGGGTTTCTTACTTTCATCCTTGGATCCTCAATACCTCCTCGGCGTGGGCCTTAGGGCCTGGTACGAAGTGGGCCGGGACTGTCTAGTTAATCGGCCCCACAATAGCCCCTCAAAATCTTGCTGTACGCATCCTCGGGTGGAGAGGAGGATTTTGACATCCTCGGGCCTATTCCGTGTCTAGTCAAGTCTTGTCCGCCGTCAATGCCGGGGTCTTTTCGTCTGCCCAAGGCGCGTTACTGGCGTTTCGGTGCGTGTAACGTGTCCTTCATTAAATTCAGGCGGCTCTGTGCTCCCCACGTTCAACGAGGTGATGGTGATCTAACGGTGGGGATTCGACTCGCATTTATAGGTGGGAAAACCCGCATGGTTCCTCGATTTGGGGTATAAATACCCACTCGAACTGCTTTTCCCCTTTTTTTTCGCAATCAATAGCTCTTGCACGTGTATCCTGAGTCCAGCCAAATTTTCAACTACACTTCCAGCACAAAAAGCCTGTCTGAGGAGCCTCTCCTCATTTCTGTAAGTCACTCTATCCCTCTCTGAGCTTTCTACCTCCCTACTCCACCTTCTCTTTCATTTGCTCTTTCTTAGGTCTCTTAGGCGCCATTTGGGATTGGTAGATTTGAGAAATTAGTCTACACCGAGGAGGCAATGGAGAAATTCATCGCCGATTATAAGATACCTGCTAACGTGGGCTTAAGGTATTGTGAGGAAGGGGAGTGGCTCCTTCGGAGGAAGGAAGGCGAGGTGGTGATTCCCATCATCGCCTTCCTAGAAGGTGGCATGAGAATTTCCATGGGGCCGGTGATGAGGGGCTATCTTACGTACTTCCGGCTAGCCCCCACCTAGTACGCCACCAACGACTTTAGGATTCTGGGCTATGTGGAAGCCTTGAACGAGAAGATGGGGCTAAGGTTGACCCATTACGACATAAACTGATGCTATAACCTTTAGCACCTAAAAGGCAAGTCGTATTATAAGAAGACAGAGGAGGATAGGGTCCGGCTTATCCAGTGCCTCCCTGAGTCCAGCAAGGGGTTGAACAAGGAATTTCTCATCGTGTCCGGAGAGTGGCACGATGGCCTTCATTGCCCGACGACAGAAGGGACACCAGGTGGGGCAGTGGGAGTAGGAGGGGGTTCAATTTTCTATTGTTGATGCAATTTGTACTGCTTGGTTACTAACACGAACGTGTTTTCTTTCTGCAGATTCGCACGCCCACGAGCGTCACTTCAACCTCGTCAATAGGGAGGATTTACAGAAAGTGCTAAAGGCGGAGATTTTCGTGAACGAAGCTGATAATCAAGTTAGAGCTGCTCACAAGATCCTGGGGTACACTCCGATCCAAAAATCATTTGCGGCTCTGAAGTACGTGATCCGAGCAAAAGATCCTCGGCTGCAGAAAATCACTATAGCTGAGCACAGGTTCCTATTCCCCGAGGAGCCCCCCATTCCAGAAGGTGTTACATCAGCAGACCCTTCCTCCTCCCACAAACCCGCAAAGGCCACAGAAGAAGGTCTAGAGAGGGAAGAGGAAGTAGCTGATTTTGGCCCTGTGGAGGAAGAGTTTGACATTTTTGATCAAGTCCATCAGTCCGAGGATCCTCCTGGAGACTTGGGCGATCCTAGTTTGACCGAAGCGGACTTCCTAGCGTCAGAGACCTCTCCTCGGCCTGAGATGGGTTATAAGAGGAAATCTCACACCAGTCTGCTGGACCTGATCGAAGGCCAACAGGGGAAGTCCCAGCCAAAGCTTCCCCCTCCTCCTCCCAAGACTCAGCCTGCCCAGACCAGGTTGGCCTCTGCCCAATCTAGGCTTCCTCCTCCTCCACCTTAGGCGAGTCTGCCGTCTAGGCCCGAGCCCACTGATCCCAAGCAAAAGAAGGATAAGGGCAAAAGGCTTATTGGGGACAAGTCTGTGTCCTCGCAGGAGGGGGATGACACTCGGCGGCCTTCGAAACAGCTGAAGATAGGCTCCCAAGGCCAGGACAGACAGGTCACTGCCCAGCCCGAGGCTCAGGACTGGCTTCCCGCCCCAATGCTCCATGGGGAGCCTCTGAGGGATGACTCCTCCCTCAGGGATTTTAGGGAGGGCGAAGGTGCACATGTGGCCGACGCGCTGGAAATGTGCTTGCTACTTCCAGCGACATGGCTAAGCTAGAGACTTTGAGGAGCAAGCAGGTCTTCCTCAGCCTTAAGCGGTACTTGGGAATGGTAAGACCCCCAGCACTTGTGATGTTTCTGACTTTAGTTTTTCTTCCTTTTCTGAGCTTGGCTTATTATGCATTCATTTTGTTTGGCAGGCCGTCCAGGCCACCTATAGGTTGGAGGCGGCGGCCAATGACCAAGGAAGGGTCCTGGATGTCGAGCGTGAGAAGCGCTTAGAGGCCACTCGGACCCTCAAGACCTCCGAGGCTGACCTCGCCATGGCCCGGGAGGAGCTAAAGGTGATGACCAGGGCTCGAGCCAGCGCGGTGTCAGGCCTCGCTGGTGCCCAGAAGTAGGCCCGAGATCAGACGAGGCGTCTGACTGAGGCAGAGGAGCAGCTGGTGATCACAAAGAAGCTGGTTGCAGACCTGACAAAGAAGGTGGCTGCTAAGGAGGCCAAAAATGCGGCTGAATGGGCCAAAGATGAAGCTATGAGAGCTAAGGCTGAGGCGAACTTTGGTAGAGAGGAGGCTCTAGCTTCTAAGGAGGAAGCCGAGGAGGCAGCTTATGCCGCGGGGGTAGCCGAGACGGAAGCTGCCTACAAAGGCGAAGTCCCTGGGGTATGTAGGCGCTACTGTTCCCAGGTTTGGGGTGAGGCCCTTAAACAAGCCGGGGTTGAGGCCTCGTCCGACCTGTGGAAGGCGGAGAGCGTGTACTACCCCCCCGCCATCCGCGAGGCTGCTCCAAATAGCTCTGAAGCTGAGGTGGCTGCTGAGGAAGCTGGTGCTACTTCGGGTGAGGGAGCCTCGGTCACTGGACTTACTGGTGAGCCTGTTCAAGGAGGTGATCCTCCCGGGGTGGTTGAATCAAGTGAAAGCCCCAACGAGGAAGCGTCCCAGGAGGTTGCAAAGCCCTCCTCTAACGCCCAAGCCTCTTCCGCTTAGGCAGCAGCTATCCTTACCGTGCCTCTGCAGGCTATCCCTCTTAGTCAGAGCTCAGAGGATCCTGAGGCTGCCATGGACCAGCCACCTACTAGGGGGGAAATTAAGTGGAAGGAGTAGGCCCCTTGGCGCTTCTGTCTGCTTGGTTTTTGCAACTTGTTTTGTCCTTGTATCTTTTTTTTTTTTTTTTTTAACATTGTAATGTGACTCTTGCCATGTAACTTTTATGGACTTAATGTAGTGCGAGTCTTATCTCTCTTTTTATTTGTTCTGGCTATTTATTTATTTGCGCATTATCCATTCTCCTCTTTTTTTTTTTTACTTATATAATTTTAATTTCAATTGTATCTCGGCCAATCATGGCAGTAATTGTAATAACGCGAGGGCGTGCATGCTTAGGCAGACCTTTTGTGTCCCAAGGACTAGGTAGGGCTCTGATTCTTCCTAACACAGGTCCCCTTTGAGGTAGTTAGTTTCCCCCATAGGTTTGAGTCCGAGGACCATGCAATGCCTTGGCTCTGTCTAACACTTAGAATATTTTTGAAGTAGTTAGTTTCCCCATAGGCTTGAGTCCGAGGACCATGCAAGGCCTTAGTTCTGTCTAACACTTAGAATATTTTTGAAGTAGTTAGTTTCTCCACAGGCTTGAGTCCAAGGACCATGCAATGCCTTGGTTCTGTCTAACACTTAGAATATTTTTGAAGTAGTTAGTTTCCCCACAAGCTTGAGTCCGAGGACCATGCAATGCCTTGGTTCTGTCTAACACTTAGAATCTTTTTGAAGTAGTTAGTTTCCCCACAGGCTTGAATCCGAGGACCATGCAAGGCCTTGGTTCTGTCTAACACTTAGAATATTTTTGAAGTAATTAGTTTCCCCACAGGCTTGAGTCCGAGGACCATGCAATGCCTTGGTTCTGTCTAACACTTAGAATATTTTTGAAGTAGTTAGTTTCCTCATAGGCTTGAGTCTGAGGACCATGCAAGGCCTTGGTTCTGTCTAACACTTAGAATCTTTTTGAAATAGTTAGTTTCCCCATAGGCTTGAGTCCGATGACCATGCAAGGCCTTGGTTCTGTCTAACACTTAGAATATTTTTGAAGTAGCTAGTTTCCCCATAGGCTTGAGTCCGAGGACCATGCAATGCCTTGGTTCTGTCTAACACTTAGAATCTTTTTGAAGTAGTTAGTTTCCCCACAGGTTTGAATCCGAGGACCATGCAAGGCCTTAGTTCTGTCTAACACTTAGAATATTTTTGAAGTAATTAGTTTCCCCAAAGGCTTGAGTCCGAGGACCATGCAATGCCTTGGTTCTGTCTAACACTTAGAATATTTTTGAAGTAGTTAGTTTCCCCATAGGCTTCAGTCCGAGGACCATGCAAAGCCTTAGTTCTTTCTAACACTTAGAATCTTTTTGAAATAGTTAGTTTCCCCATAGGCTTGAGTCCGAGGACCATGCAATGCCTTGGTTCTGTTTAACACTTAGAATCTTTTTGAAGTAGTTAGTTTTCCCATAGCCTTAAGTCCGAGGACCATGCAAGGCCTTAGTTCTGTCTAACACTTAGAATATTTTTGAAGTAGTTAGTTTCCTCATAGGCTTGAGTCCGAGGACCATGCAATGCCTTGGTTCTGTCTAACACTTAGAATATTTTTGAAGTAGTTAGTTTCCTCATAAGCTTAAGTCCGAGGACCATGCAAGGCCTTGGTTCTGTCTAACACTTAGAATATTTTTGAAGTAGTTAGTTTCCCCATAGGCTTGAGTCCGAGAATCATGCAATGCCTTGGTTCTGTCTAACACTTAGAATCTTTTTGAAGTAGTTAGTTTCCCCATAGGTTTGAGTCCGAGGACCATGCAATGCCTTGATTCTGTCTAACACTTAGAATGGGCGTCAAAACGCGAAACACATAACCATGATAGACTTAGAATCCGAATCAAAAGAAACTTTTTCATTAATAATAATATCTTTTCAGATTATTTACATTCCATGGACGAGGTACAGGTTTTTCATCTAAATCTTCTAAGTATCTCGGCCAATCATAGCAGTAATTGTAATAACGTGAGGGCGTGCATGCTTAGGCAGACCTTTTGTGTCCCAAGGACTAGGTAGGGCTCTGATTCTTCCTAACACAGGTCCCCTTTGAGGTAGTTAGTTTCCCCCATAGGTTTGAGTCCGAGGACCATGCAATGCCTTGGCTCTGTCTAACACTTAGAATATTTTTGAAGTAGTTAGTTTCCCCATAGGCTTGAGTCCGAGGACCATGCAAGGCCTTGGTTCTGTCTAACGCTTAGAATATTTTTGAAGTAGTTAGTTTCCCCATAGGCTTGAGTCCGAGGACCATGCAAGGCCTTGGTTCTGTCTAACACTTAGAATATTTTTGAAGTAGTTAGTTTCCCCATAGGCTTGAGTTCGAGGACCATGAAATGCCTTGATTTTGTCTAACACTTAGAATATTTTTGAAGTAGTTAGTTTCCCTATAGGCTTGAGTCCGAGGACCATGCAAGGCCTTGGTTCTGTCTAACACTTAGAATATTTTTGAAGTAGTTAGTTTCCCCATAGGCTTGAGTCCGAGGACCATGCAAGGCCTTGGTTCTGTCTAACACTTAGAATATTTTTGAAGTAGTTAGTTTCCCCATAGGCTTGAGTCCGAGAATCATGCAATACCTTGGTTCTGTCTAACACTTAGAATCTTTTTGAAGTAGTTAGTTTCCCCATAGGTTTGAGTCCGAGGACCATGCAATGCCTTGGTTCTGTCTAACACTTAGAATGGGCGTCAAAACGCGAAACACATAACCATGATAGACTTAGAATCCGAATCAAAAGAAACTTTTTCATTAATAATAATATCTTTTCAGATTATTTACATTCCATGGACGAGGCACAGGTTTTTCATCTAAATCTTCTAAGTAGTATGCGACCTATCCCCACTACTGAGGTAATTCGGTAGCGGCCCTCCCAGTTGGCTCCCAGCTTCCCCCAGGAAGGGCTCTTAGCGGCGCCTACCACTTTCCTCAACACTAGGTCACCTGGTGCTAGTGGTCTTAACTTCACATTGGAATCGTACCCCTGCCTGAGCTTCTGATGGTAACAGGCCAGCTGGATCATTACTTTCTCCCTGCGTTCTTCGATCAAGTCTAGGCTTTCCCCTAGCAATTCATCATTGCCGCCCGGGGTAAAGGAGCTCGTCCTCAGCGTTGGGAAGTTGGCCTCCAAAGGGATAACCACCTCGGCCCCATAAGTCATGGTGAAGGGCGTTTCCCCCGTTAACCTCCTCAGCGTGGTCTGGTAGGTCCACAGGACGTGGGGCAGCTCTTCCACCCATCTTCCCTTGGCATCATCTAATCTCTTCTTAAGCCCATTGACTATGACCTTGTTGACAGCCTCAGCTTGTCCATTTCCCTGAGGGTAGGCTGGAGTTGAGTACCGATTAGTGATTCCCAGTTCGCAACAGTACCTCCTAAAGGCCTTGCTGTCAAATTGGAGCCCGTTGTTTGAAATCAGGGTGCAGGGGACCCCGAACCGTGTAACAATGTTTCTCCAGATGAATTTCTTAGCATCCACATCCCTAATGCTTGCCAAGGGCTCAGCTTCGACCCACTTAGTGAAATAATCCGTGGCGACCAGTAGATACCTTTTATTTCCTAGCGCCTTGGGGAAAGGCCCCACAATATCCAAGCCCTATTGGGCAAATGGCCATGGGTTGGACAGCGGGTTGAGGACCCCCCCTAGCTGATGGATGTTTAGGGCAAACCTCTAACACTGGTCACACCTCTTAACATACTCCAGGGCCTCCTTCTGCATCCCCGGGCACCAATATCCTTGAGTGATGGCTCTGTGTGATAGAGATCTACCCCCTGTGTGGCTCCCACATATCCCTTCGTGCAGCTCCTCAAGCAATAATTCTGAGGCCTCAGGGTGGATGCACAACAAGTATGGCCCGGAATAGGAGTGTCTGTATAGTTTGTGATCCTCGAACAGCCAGAACCAATGAGCATTTCTTCGTACTTTCTTAGCTTCTGACTTATCTTCGGGCAAGATGTCATCTTTGAGGAATCTCACTATAGGATCCATCCAACTAGGGCCCACTCCAACCTGATGGATGTGAACCATGCCCTTTATTCCGTCACTTACTTTCTCCAGATGCTCAACAAGTATAGTTCGTGGCAGATCTCCAGCCAAGGACGTGGCAAGTGTAGCCAGTGAGTCTGTATGGGTGTTTCCGCTCCTAAGGACATGTGATGAGCTGAAAAGGGTGAAGGTTGATTGCAGGCGTTTAACCTGGCTCAAGTATTCTTGCATCCTCACGTCCCTTGCCTCCAACTCTCCGTTTACCTAGCCCACCACTAGCCGAAAGTCCGAGAACACTTCTATTTCATTCCCTCCCATTTTATGCACCATGACTAGCCCCTGGAGCAACACCTCATACTCAGCTTCATTGTTCGTGGCCGAGAACCCGAGTCTTAGGGGTTTTTCTATGACAGACTTTTCGGGGGACAATAGGACTAGCCCCACTCCGGATCCTCTCTAGTTCGCGGCGCCATCGATGTACATCTTGCAGCACGGGGGCCCTGGAACAGAGATTGGCCCAACTGATTTTCCATCCATGTCCCTCCTCTCGGCTACCTTTTCCACTATTGGTTTGGCAAATTCAGCCACCAAGTCCGCCAGGACCTGGCCCTTTACAGAGGTCCGAGGCATGTACTTAATGTCAAAAACCCCCAGAATTGTGTTCCATTTGGCGATCCTTCCCGTATAATCAACGACCTAAAGTACCACCTTCAAGGGTAGTTGGGTTAGAACAACTACCATGTGAGCCTGGAAATAGTGGGGCAGCTTTCGTGCAGCGTGGACCACGGCAAGTATGGCTTTCTCCAAGGGCAAGTACTTGACCTCTGCTTCGTGCAGTGACTTGCTAATGTAATAGACTGGTTTTTGGTCGCCACTGTCATCTCGTATCAGCACCAAGCTCACAGCGTGGAGCACCACAGCAATATATGCGTATAGGACCTCGTCGGCCTCCGGATTAGACATGATGGGTGGCCGGGCTAGGTACTCTTTGAGTTGCTGGAAGGCCATGACACACTCTTCGGACCACTCGAATCCTTTCCACTTGTTGATCAGGAGATAGAAGGGTCTGCACCTGTCAGCTAACCTGGAAATGAATCAATTCAGAGCCGCAATCATTCCAGCAAGCTTCTAGATCTCCTTGGGGTTTTGCGAAGGTTTTAGACTATGGATAGCCCTGATTTGGTCAGGATCAACCTCGATCCCTTGGTGGGTAATGAGGTAGCCTAAGAACTTGCCAGACCCCACGCCGAACAAGCACTTGAAAGCATTTAGGCGTAGCCTGTGCCTTCTCAGGACGTCGAATATACAGCCAAGGTCGGCCAAATGCCCGGACACTAGCTCGCTCTTCACCACCATATCGTCAACATAGATCTCGATGTTTTTGCCCAACAATGACTCGAACATTCTCGTCATCATCCTCTGATAAGTAGATCCAGCGTTTTTCAGACCAAATGGCATAACCTTGTAGTGATAATTCCTAATGGGTGTCACAAAGGCTGTCTTCTCTTGATCCTCCAAGGCTAGTGGGATCTGATGATAGCCCTGAAAGGCATCTAAGAAGCTCATCCTAGGATGGCCTGCGGTCGCATCTACCAGCTGGTCTATCCATGGCATCGGGAAGGGGTCTTTTGGGCATGCTTTATTCAGGTCCGTGAAGTTCACACAAACCCTCAATTTCCCACTTTTCTTCTTGACCACCACAGTGTTGGCCAACCATTCAGGATAAAGAACTTCTTTGATCGCCCCTATGCGCTTAAGCTTATTGACCTCTTCCCTGATCGCATCAGCATGCTCTTTTGACGGGCGCCGGGGTGGCTGCTTCTTGAGGATCACAGACGGGTTGACGTTAAGGTGGTAACAGATGAAGGATGGATCAATCCCCGGGGCATTGCAGGGATCCCATGCGAACACGTCAATGTTCCTCTTGAGGAACTCAAGCAACTCCTCCTTCTCCCGGGGAGGCAGTTGGGCTCCGACCTGAAAGAACTTCACCGGGTCATCGTCGACGACCACTTTTTCTAGGTCTTCACATTTTGCTTCCTCGGCGGCCTTATCAATTAGTGCCACCGAGGTCCTTGATTGCTATAAGCTTTCGGTCGCAACGGCCGAGGACCCTGCATCGTGCCGATGCGAGATGGCTGCCACCATACACCGCCTTGCCGTGGACTGGCAACCCCGAATTTCAAGGACTCGGTCCCCTGACGGGAATTTTATCTTCTGATGCAGCGAGGAGGCGACAGCCCCCAGGGTGTGGAGCTAGGGCCTGTCCACAATGGCCGTGTACGGGGAGTAGGTGTCCACCATAATAAAATTAACTTCCACTACCTCTGGGCCAATTTGGATGGGCAACCTAATCATGCCCCTTGGAGTTACGAGCTTCCCATCGAAACTCATTAAAGGAGAGTTGTAAGGTGTCAAATCCTCAAGTTTCAATCCCAGCCTCTTATATAGGTCGGGGTACATAATCTCGACACCACTGCCATCGTCTACCATCACTCTTTTCACATCGTACTGGCCGATTCTGAGGGTGATCACCAAAGCGTCGTCGTGGGGCTGGGTGGTCCCCTCCTTGTCCTCCTCGAAAAAGCTTAAGGTTGGGTGAAAGCCTCTCTTGGCCCTCTTCGGCCCGGACTGGGACTCTTCGGCGGGCACCTGGGTCAAAGACAGTACTCGCGAGGGGCGCGTGCCTGTTCTTCCCGACGCAACTAGGATTACATTAATCATGCCAGCGAGCTGCCCCATGGCGGTGTCCCTCCGTGGCTCCTGGTAGGTCTGGCCCTGGTGACTGTTGGAATGGTGCAGGAGGTACTTCAGCTTTCCCTCCTAATCTAACTGGTCCAGGTAGTTCCAGAGGTTCCTGCAGTCCTCCGTGGCATGTCCGTGGTCCTAGTGGTATTGGTAGTAACGGTTCTGATTGCGCTTCTCAGGATCCCCCGCCATCTTATTCAGCCACTTGAAGTATGGTTCGTTCCTGATCTTTTCCAATACCTTATGTACTATTTCTCGGAACACGGCGCTGACAGTCTGGGTATTGGTCGCCCCGAATTGTCCCACGAAATCCCTCCTCAGGCGGGCATTGTTATACCGGTCTGACCTGAAATCCCTTCTCTCCTGAGGGATAACCTTCTCCTTACCCTTGTCCTGCAGCAGATCTTCCTCTACCCGTTTGTATTTATTGATTCGATCCATCAGCTGCCACACGCTAGCGGCGGGCTTATCAGTTAAGGACTTCCTCAGGCCATGCCCTATTGGTAGTCCGTTCTTGAATGTATTGATGGCGACATCGTCGAACTTGCCGTCCAGCTCATTGTAAATCTCCCAATACTTGTCCGAGTAGGCCTTGAGGGTCTCCCCTTCACGAATGGACAAAGACAGTAACGCGCTCATTGGCCGATGAGGTCTGCTATTTGTAACAAAACAGGAACCAAAGGCCTAGGTCAGCTGTCTGTACGAGTCTATGGAATTCGTCTTCAAGCCGTTGAACCACCTCATTGCCACAGGTCCCAAGCTGGATGGAACGACTTTGCACATCAGCGCCTCATTCTTAGAGTGAACAGCCATCCTCTGGTTAAACTGGCTCACATGCTCTACGGGGTCCGTTCTGCTGTTGTAAACGGTAAAGGTTGGCTGCTGGAACCGCCGAGGGAGCATCGCCTCTTCTATATGACGTGTAAAGGGTGACTTGGAGAACTGGTCCAATGCCCTGCTCATGGCGTCACTCTCTAAGCCCCTAGGGGTTGGGCCGTCACGTTTACGCCTCTGGTAGCGCTCCTCCTCGTGAGAGAAAGTCTCACTCGGGGGTGTTCTTGACCTTTGCCTGTAGCTGTCATCACTTTCATCGTCAGAGGGCAAGTCAGGGCTGGATTCGGATCGCCTTTGTCGTGCATGGCGCAACTTTCTCTTCAAATCGTTGATCTCTCGCTGCACGGCCACCTTATCATCCTTTCTCTAGGATGCGTGACTCTTAACTTCTTCTGATCGCGTGGCCTGGCCATTATCATCCCTGTGGGTGTGGCTTCCGCTAGTTTGTGAGGTATGCATGCTTCCCTCTCGGAATCATCCGTTCTCCTCGTTTTGGCCGCGCCCGGGGTCGCCATAGTTACCCTGACGCTGGGATTTAGCCGGTTCAGGCCGATGGGAGCTCCCTTGGTGAGGGCCTGATCCTACCATGCTTGGCTGTTATCCTCACTAACGCGCGAGTTCTTCCCACAGACGGCGCCAATTGTAGGGACCAAATTTGAGCACAATCACTATTGGGTGAATGGATTCAAACCCAGTTAGCCCAATACAATAAATTTGTAAAGCGTGGGTTGAAGAACTAGGCCCTAGTGAGGATTATAGCAACTAAACATGGTTACAAGTGGACTAAAGTGTGAAAATCTGTCATCGGCCCTCCTCTTCAGGGCTGGTAACTCTAACTTCTTCTGCTCTCTGCTACAAAGGCTTTTGTGGTCATACCAGTTGCTCCGATGTTCTCCATCCCCCACTCCAAAAGGACTTCTTACATTATATTTCCTCTTTTAGTTGATCGTAGCCCTCCATTTGTTGATCAAGCAGGCCATCACTTGAGTGCTTGTCCCATCAGTCGTTTTCCCATTCTTTCTGTGGGTTGCAGCAACCAAGGCTGCACTGTTCAGGAGTTTTTTCCTCATTAATGCGGCCAGAACGTTAATTGTGGTCATTTAATGCGGAGGTGACAGTTCCTCCCTGAACTGCTCCTTCATCATGCTTCTGTGGCTGCCACGCTGTGCCAGTTCTTTCTCTTGAGATGCTCTGGAGACTCCCCTTGATGGTGTATTGCTCCTCCCTTTAATGGTCTCGGTTGTCCGAGGACGGAATCGTCCTCGGCGATACTTCTTGGGCACCTGGGCTTTTTACTTTCATCCTCGGATCCTCAATACCTCCTCGGCGTGGGCCTTAGGGCCTGGTACGAAGTGGGCCGGGACTGCCTGGCTAATCGGCCCCACATTAAGTATTACAATTTTTTTTTCATATGATTTCGTAAGTTTTTATAGTAAAATATGTAGTAGTTATAGCATTTTCTAAATAATAAATGAATGTTTCAATTGCAAAAAATAATAATAATAATAATAATAATAAAATTTTAAATCGCATAGAAAAAATTAGAAATGCTATGTCTACAATATTTTCATAATAAATCTATGTGACCGGTTGTTATTTGTTGTTATTGGCGGGTAAGAAAGTAATTTCAGTGGTGGATTCATATTAAAACCAGTAATAATATGCCACCTAGAATTTGTTGAGAAAATGTTGTGAACGTAGCACTTCTCTAAAAAAATAAATGTTTAAATCACTTTGTTATCATTATGTAAAGATTATGCAATACAATTTGCAATACTTTTAACATTTTTCCTTTCTTTTTTGGCCACCACCCTTTACCTCTTATTGATCTTTTGTAAGGATAAAGTTTAGCTACACATTTAGTTGTAGTTAATTGCTAAAAATCTACCCCATATCTTTATAATAACTAAATATTTTGAAAATCTAACCGTTGGATTTAATTTTCTTTATGTTCTTAACACGCATGTCAAATTTCATGTCAATCAAATATTATTTACTATTTAATCCATAAATTTATTTTTTATGAATTATTTTTCACTACAAATATTTGAAATTTAAATATTTGATTGATGACATAACGTCTTTGATTTTCTAAAAATTTTGCAAGCATAGAAGATATAAGAAGAAAATTTAATCAAATGGTGGATTTCTCAAAATTCACATCTTATAAATAAATATTGAGTGGAGTTGTAGGCACTAATTATAACTAAATTGGTTGTTAAACTTTGTATCTTTTACAATTATCTTTAACCTTTTTTTTAAGGATAAACTACAAATAATTATCTTTTAACTTGAGATTCATTATCATGCACCTTTTGTCTCTTTCTAAAAAAATTTGAGAATTAGACCAACTGAAAGGATTACATACGTCTAACCCTGACTAAGAGTCTTGTAGTTACTAGTCTTGGATATTTTTAAAATTTATAAATATATATACACACACATTTTACATATGTATATCTATAATTTTTCTATAAATTTTACAAAAAGTTAGTGTATTTTACAATACATAATACAACGATACAACAAAATGAAAATCACTTCATGTTATGAATTACATTTTGACAACTATGGTCATCTTCTATGTCACCCTTTTAAGATGATACGTGACATTTTTGCCCAATTCACCAATTTTTTTTTATCTAGGCAAGGATTGGATTCCCAAATCTCTTATTCAACTACCAAAAATTTTATCAATTGAGCTAACTAAAATTCATACTGTTATGAAATTGTTGAGAATTTTTTATATGTCCATAGATTTATTTACTAGATAGGGTGCAAATTTATTTAATGGATAGAGTGCAAAGAGTTTCACATCTTGGTGATTGTTTCAAATGAAGATGACAATGAAAGTTAACAAAAAATTTTAACATGTAAGACATCAACTAAGGTTGATATTTGTCTTGTAGAAGTGAAGGATTTGTTAAAAAAGCTATACTTTTTCCTTCTGATTTATAGATCATTGTTGGACTAACAGCTTAGACAAAGAAGACTTTGAATAAAAATGTAAAAAAAAAAAAAAAAAAAATTTGTGTTAAAGATAGAAACAAAAAATTGAAGATAACTTTGAATAACTCAGAAAACTTTATATAGTCCTGGTTTTTGGATATAAAAGCAAGCCAAAACAAAATTAAAAGAAACAGCAAACGATTGACTTACACATTTTCTTATTTGATTTTCTTCAAGACATGGAGGAAAGGGTCTCACGCAAGGAGAATAGTAGTCGCATCCATTGAACATTAAGGGTATCTTCTATATATGGAATGGCATCTCAAAACCACTTTACCTTTTCTTTTCAACGGTAACGGTCTGTCATTTTGAAATGTCAGTCCTTATATGGAATGGACACAATTTGTATATGTGGAACATCTGATTTATATATGGAATAACATTTCAAAACCACTGACCGTTGCTAGATGAATTAAGGCTGAGAAAAATAATGATATACATGCATATTTTGAGAAAAATATGAAGGAAGGAGAAGTTATTATTTTAAAAAAATAAAATAAAATAAAGGGGGAAGTTAATACATGTTATGGTTATGAAGTCTAAACAAATTAGTATGGTACATATCCACATTGTTTATAATAATAAATTTGAAAAAAAAAAACACACACACACACATTCACATTTAATTGAGTGAGACACAAGATAAGGCTGAAATATTGTTTTAGCCCCTAAAGTTTGCATAAATTTTGATTTTCTTTGCCATTTTTTTTTTTTTTTTTGGGGGGAACTTAAACTATTTTTTGTGTCCCAAGAACATATGACAACTAAGCAATTCATCAAATAAGCTATAATTGAAGATGTTGCATTTGAATTCAATAGTAGTAGTCATTTGTTTAAATTGAGTTCAAGTGGTTGAGTTTAACGTGACTTATTATCAATAATATTTTCCTACTATTCAGGAGATAAGATTAGGAGATTAGGTTGTTTGTTATTAGGAGCTGTTATCTTTTTTCCTCATGTGTGCGTTTAATCTAATTTGATTGCAATTGGCTTGGCTACCATGTGTCCTTTAAGACACAACATTCCCCTCCCCTTCAAAGAATCTTGTCTTCACTTTCTCTCTTAAACCCTCATTGTGATTTAAACAACATAATCATAAACTACAACATCATTTTAATACCAATATTTATAAATCAGGGTGCATATGTACAAGGTTTATTACTTTCTGGTTTGTTAGGCACTATAATGTTAATAAAATGAGGTTCTAAACTAAAAATATGTTTATACATATGTTTATAAGTGGGACATTTAATCAAATTGCATTTAGAAAATTGAAAATTTAACTTGGGAATAATAGGGCTCTTTGAAGGGTATTACTTCCGCCAAAAGGAATTATATTTAAGATTTAACTTGAGAATATAGTCAATAAAATGTTAGTTATAAAACATAGATAAATTTTCCTTACTAAATTATAAAACACATAGATAAACAATATATCTAAAATCACCAAAAAAAAAAAAAAAACAATAAGGATACAAGTTATTACATATTCAAGGTTTTATTTTGTAAATATAAAATATAAAAAAAAAATATAAGAATACAAAAAGAGTTGGCACATTTTTCTCAATTTTACGATTGCTACTTTTTAATTGTGTTACAAGAATGAGTACTGTACGCAAGCCTGAGTTACAACATACGGAAAATCTAACCCTCAGTTTCTAACAAGTTGTGAATAATTTTAACACTATTGTGATTTAACTCCCAACATTCTAAATTCTAAAGGATAAACACTAAGTTTAAGATGATGAGTATAGCTAAAAAGCCCAATGGATTTTTTTTATTTTTTATTTTTTAATAAAAAAAATGTATACATAAGAAAAAAATAATATAGAAGAGGCTTAGGGTTGATCAATGGACTCCAAGAAGAGAGATATCAAAGCTATCATCATGGTTGGTAGCCTTCATTAGTGACTGAATTTTTAGCCCCAAGTCTCATACTACATGATTAGCTAATGTTTATGTATTTAACATATTTTTTTTTTTTAGACAAATTATCCTTTGTTATAGTGTTGCATTGCGCTACCAAAGTAATAAAACATGAAATGGCCAAATTCAAAATAAATTATGGCAAAATAAGCATTAGTCCTTTAAACATGTGAATAAACATAAGTTTATATATTATTTCTTTTGCATGAAAAATTTATTTGTAGCTAATTAATGAAATATAAATATATATTCTAGGTTTGATTACAACGTACCCACCTATAATTAGGCCATTTATCACTTTGCTGCCTATTGTTTAAAAAGTGTAATTTTACTCAACTAAGGTTAGTGCAGTTACTGATATGTTTACTCACCTCATTGCTTCACAATTAAAATAGAAAAAACATAACAAAATTAAAGTAATCAAGATTAAAAAAAAGGTTAGGGTTTTGTAATATGAACAACTATATCCAACACATCATCTCACAAAAATTTTAAACAATAAAACGGAACTCATTTCAATAGACAACAGCTTAAGGTGTTGCCATTGGATATTTGGGTGCTTTTGGTTAATGGGTTTGCCTTATTTGGGTGATTAGGGGTGGTTGGTTGATGATAAAATTGTGGTTGATTATGGGTTTGTGATGATGATAAGTACTAGCTAGTGTAAACACAATGAGGAGTCGCCACCTAGTTTTTGTAATGGCCTAGAAACCATATATATTGCGCCCTCTCGAGGAATGACATTTTTGCTTACTTACTCCCAAGTGCAGGAGATCGTAGTAATATAATTCTTAGAGTACTGAGGTCAAATCACAAGGAGCGAAGTAAATTCAAAGACAATATAATTATTAAAAAAAAAAAAAACTTTTGGTGAAGATGAAGAATAATTTTTGCCTAGTAATTGAAAACATGAATAACAATGATAACTTATTTAAGTCAATAATGTAAATACTAAGTTATCGGGGTGTTTCCCTATATCGATATGAAATTCTTTGTAATCTAAGAAATTATATATTTCATAATTGATTGTTCTTATACAAATACTTATGATTCGGTTGAACTGAGACAATTCAAGAACGCGTGATAACCTAAATTAATAATGCGGTTAGAAAAATTTTCAGAAAAACTCATTCACTTTAAAACCTTATTTCTATTTGAAACTATTAGAAATTCATTTAAACAATAAGAAAAACATGATTGAACTTATTGAAAGCATGGAAGGACTAATAAATTAAAAGAAAACTAATTGAACAATCAAATATGTTGTTGATAAAATCCTAGAAAGAATCACATTGAATATTCATATCGTATAGAAGAAACATAACCCTTAACTCTAGCAAAGAGTTTAGGCTGCCATTAGAGAAAGGAAAATACAAGGTTTTCTCTGCCAAATTTGTTCTACACAGCCTCCCTTCAAAACCCTAACGTCAAAGTTTCCAAAGAGAATAAAACTTTTACAATTTTAATTTTTGTCCAGATATACAGTAGCAACTTGTGAGTTAATTTCGGCCTTCAAAAATTGTGAATTTCGAAAAACTCAAAACTTGAAAGTTGTAGATATTTAAGTCACAGTTCCAACCCATCTAGCTTTGTGTCAATTGGATTTTTTAAGAGAGAGAGATACGCCCATAATACTGATCAGTGCTCAAATCTAATTTTTCCTTTTTAGATTTTGCCTCTTTGATTTTTTTTCCTTATTTGAAACTTCCAAATATGGTAGACGACCCAAGCACTACAGCTGCACCTCCTTAGACATTTAAGCATGGTCCTTTAGCTCCACTTTAATTCTAGTTTAGCCTCTATTCTCTCACAAACTCTTGTAAACTCATTTTTTCATATGATTTTCTGAAAGTAGAAAATTACACGCAAATGAATGACATCTTATTCAAGAAATTATGTAAAGATAAATAGTAGGGACTAATGCAAATTATAGCTTAATTATACAAATTATAGCTTAAGTATAGTAATAAGGAGATAACACCCACATAAATATATAACAAGTATACATTTTAAGGTGTTATCACTTTTGATCTTACTACCAGAGTATGGATTCAGAGTTTAGGTATGGTTTTGGGAATGTATTAGGCACCTAAAATCATCTAACCTTAGGGTTAGCTTCCTCTCATTGTGTCTTATGTCTTAACCCTATTAAAGGCATATTCAATATTGTATCTATACTCACACACATAGTAGCATACATCTAAACATACAACATAGCATCAATCATCCCAGAACCTAATCATTCATCTATCATGGCATCTCATATCAACCTAGCATTAATCTAGCATCATGTCATTATATCACATCAAAGGCAGAAGCATGTGAATATTAAATCAAGGCAGGACATAGGCAACAAACAATCATTGTATCATCAAGGGATCATTGGAAAACATTAAGACGCAAACACGCTTATTTAAACCACCACATCATGTTCATCAACCCTAAACAAGATTATGTCACAAACAAATGCATGTACATGTGAATGCAAGACTTATCTCACTTACCTTACTGCATCACAATACCTATGACATCAATGTATGAGCATGTGAATACGTGTTCATGGCATCAAAACAAAGAAACCAAAAATAAACCCTAATTTAAACATGTGAAATGCAACAAATAATAAACATAGAACAAGAACTAATACCTATAAAAAGGAATCAAACAGAGGCATATCATGTGAAATAAGCAAAGAAAAAAAAGGAAAACTTTGGATTAGGGTTTCTGGGCAGCGATATGAGCACGAATGCAGAGGACTGCGTGCACATCTTTGACCTACGCGTGCATGCACGATGCATGTGTGCACAGGTTTGCTCAAAAAGTTTAGCACAGAAAATAGAGTAACACTTAAAATAAGGAGACTAGCAACCGGATTTTTAAAAAAAATAACCATAAATCTCAAACTATATTATTAGTTAGGCAAGGTTTGAAACATATTTGGTTTATAACAATTCGACTTTTCTAGAGTCGATTTCGCCCTTTGAAAATTCACTGGAAAATCGAGTGTGAGACACTCGAGTTTGGAAATCGAGTGTCTCACACTCGATTTCTCAGTGAATTTTCAAAGGGCGAAATCGACTCCAAAAAAGTCGAATTGTTATAAACCAAATATGTTTCAAACCTTACTTAACTAATACAATAGTTTGAAGGATTTGGTTATTTTTTAATAAAATCCCTAGCAACCTAACATGCTTAGGAACGTAAAGACTAAGCTAAGCAAACATATATAAACACAAAACAAAGAAAGAAACAAGAAAAAAATAGAATTAAACTAGAGAATATAAAGGAAAAAGCTTAGAACTGATACCTCAAAACAAAAGCTCTTTAAGCTTGATTTTTTGACCATTATCCTCAGTCAAATCTATTCACATTGAGGATGTTTTGTGAAAAACTCCCTCTTTGATTTACTATTTTTAGTGAATCTTAGTGTTTTTCTTTAGGATTTCTATATCTTTTGAAAATGTACTATGTATGGCTATTTATATTGTGAAAATGAGGGTTTAGAACGGCTCCCAGATGATGTGGGATTCATTCCAAACTGCAAGCCAAGAATTTCCTTGGTTTTACTTTTCCAAAAATAGATATATTTGCTCATTTAAAGTTATATTTTTCATTTTAATATTTCTCAAGTTAATTTAACATCTAATTGGGCCCTAAACCAACCTTGAGTCTTAGAATTTCAATATCATTGGGGAATAGCGGAACAAGTCATAAGGAGTACAAAATACAGTGTATAATGGGATTTCATGAGAATTTTGAGTGGGTTTCATAGAAGAAAAAAGGAAAGGGAGGAGCTCATGCCGTGTACAAATTACCACTTTTCGTTATTCTTTACTGGTGAGAATCTGATTGATGTGTTTAGAATCAAGTCCTCTAAGAATATATATATATATATATATATATATATATATATATCTTCTATGATCTTGGCCAAGCAAGCTGTACCAATTGATGATTGATCATAATGTATCTCAAAATCAACTTTTTGCTTTTGGGCTAAAATTTTAATTTTGAGCTGGGCATGTGCAGTACCTTGGAGCACGAATTTAATTTGAGTTAAATGCAAAATTAGCAATTTTAAGGTAGAGTATTAATGACGGTACCTTAAGTATTACTCTTAATTGGGAATGGAGTTTTATAGAGTCGATAATTAGGTTTGTAGTATTTCCTATAAAATAAAAGGGTTTGCAATATGTAAAACTAAAATAAAAGTCTATATTTTTTTCTCAAAAAAGAATAAAAGCTTATGTTTAAGTAAAATTGAGATTTTCTTTAGTTTAATAGTGGATAAACTATGGGTTAACAAAATTATTTAAAGATTCAAATAAGTCATTCTCAAATCAAATAAAAAAATGTACCATATTGTAAAAATGTACCTACTATACCGATCAATCACATGATACATAGACAAGTCAGTTATAATTGGTGTTTTTTTTTTGGGGGGGAGGGGGGGGTTAGAATTTGTAATTTGAGTTGAGTCCAACAAGTTGTTAGGCTTTTTTTAAAATTAAATTACTGAAGTACTTGGTGAAGCCCCATCAAATAACACGTTCATGAGTTTGTTCTTTGTTGTTGTTTTTATTTTTATTTTTGTTCTCTTCCTAATACAAAATTTAGACCACATGCCTCATACTTTACTTTACATTTGCCAAGTTCATTTTCCATACTCTGAAAAAATGGTTAAATAACAAAATATATATATATATACACACATATATATAGTAAATGTTGCAGACTACGAACAATGAAGATATTAATGATGAAATGGTTTTGCAAGAGTGGCTTCACATTATGAATTCTACATTTTACATAGCTATATCGATAATTTTAATATAAAATTTATAAAAAGCTAATGTATTTTACATTACATAATACAATATGATACAAAAAAATAAAAACCATTTTGAATCACATTTTGACAACTATGAGTTACGAGACTTAGCCATATCATGGAGCTTTTTTTTGTTGTCAAATGTTTGGTTGCTTTGCTCCATCAACTTTATTCAACTGAATAGATCGCCTATCTTTTACTGTTGTAAATTGTAACTAATTATAAAATCATATATATTTTTTAAAAGTCTTATTTCTTTTTTTCTTAAGGAAGATGCTAAAACTTTTGAATATTTAACTTTTTCTTTATTTATGTGTGTTCTCTCATCTCATACAAACTAGGAATCATGTGAAATAATCCCTTAAAGATAATACCAAAATGACATATAATGATTTAAACTCAAGAATTCACAAATCAAATAAGGGTTAACGAGAACTTAATTAAGAACTACTAGACTAACTCCTTCAAATTCACGTAGATCAACTCGACTCGAGCCAATGGAAAGCTTATAAATCTTAAGGTAGAAAGCATTTTTTTTTTTTTTTAATTACTCCATTAATCATGTTGTAGAGAATAAAAATCTACAACTAAATTTTTTTTTTTTTTTTTTTTTTTTTTGAGTTGAGAAAGAGACGTTAGTTTTTTCATTTTATTTTAAATATATTGACCATTTAATGAAAGACAGGTTGCACCATTACCATTAACACATCAATTATTCCCATCTTCTTCAATCATGTTGAATGCCTTTTCTTCCTTCTCATCATCACCATTATCATTTCTAATTTTTTTTTTTTTCTTTCTTTCTTTCCTTTCCCTTTATATCACCAATACTCTCTTCCCAACAATCCCGACACCCTTTTGGCATTCATCCTTTCCATGTTTACAACAAACAAGGTCGATTGGTTTATGATACTGGTGATGCACTAAATGGGTACGTAGGGTCAACCATGAGGGAACTAGATGAAGAATATGAATATGCAACGTGTTTGAAGGAGATTGGGTGTGTGGGGTAGCCATTGTTAGAGCTTGAGACAAGAAAGGGAGACAAGTGCTTTAAAGTGAGCTGGTATGGCTGCCTGGTTGGCAGGTGATCACATGGACAAACCCATGTGTTGTCAATTGGGCTCATCAGCTCAGTCCCACCACACACATACCCTTTACTTTCTTTCATTCTCTATTACAGTCTTCTCCAAAAGTTTCCTCTCACCTGAGAAAAATTCCTTTATGACTGTGAAATACACGTCCGAACCTCAACGCTTGAGCACAGCCTACTGTTTGGTAAGTGTTCCTCACAGTCTAGGTTTACACGTGAAAGTTGGGATGTGCTTTAAAGTCCTTTCACAAACCTCGGCCTCTGCAAAACAATTCTTGACCTTTTTATACACGCTTTTTGGCTTTGATTTCAACTAAATTATTATCATCCAATGATTTAAATACCAAAAAAAAAAATAACTATGATTATAAAAGTAATAAAGGGTAAGACCTTAAAGAGAGACAAGTTAAGCCGTTGAAGCTTAAGCTTTTTATTTGCCCTACATGTGGCCTTACATGATTCCTTATCCCCACGTGTTGCTTATCCTCATCACCTTATATATGCGTCATTCTTAAGTTACCATAAGGATAGGGTTTTAGCAAAGCAAAATCAACTTACTCCAAGTCAAAAAATGTTGTGGAATTTGGGAGATTTTATGCTTTTCGAGTAAAACTAGCTAGCTACCTTTTCCTAATAAATATTCTTCATTAATGGAACTCTGGAAGGGTCAAAACCTAATCATTCAAAATTGTTCATTACTATATTTTGCTTATGTCTTATTAAAGCAAGGCTAATCTGTCTGCAAATGATTTTTTTTGTAGAAATAAGAGATGAAAGTTATCCACAACCACAAAGTAAAAATTTTTTAAAATCTTTTTACTTAGTAATTAAGCACCCAGATTGTGGGTTTCTTAAGATGGTAATGAACAAAGTTGTCTCATATGTAGAAGGCCAACTTATGAAGTTATTATGATCTTAATTAGTGAAATTGGTTCCGGTGGCGTAAGACTTGTGAAAGGTTGTCGTTTATACTTTCAAAAAGTCATTATTGCATCTACCAAAATAAATAAATAAAACGAAGTTATATTCACGGGAATAATTAAAGTAGCAAAAGAGAAAGAGGAGGAAATAAACGCAATATTATCACATTCCATGTTTCTTTTGAAAAGCATGAGAGTTGCAAAATTCTATATATGTTGCATGGAGGCAAGCCAAATCCTGTCCTTCAAAAGCGCAATCTTTCTTGAGTGAAATGCACAAATTGCTCGCAACCTCTTTCCTACAAGATTTGTGACGGCAATTCTAACCTCTTTGTTTTATGTTCTCTTTATTCCTAAAGCTGTGCAAATAGCATTTGTGTTCAAATTCAAAATGCTAGACTTTCGTTGACCGACTTTAGAAACATGTAAAAACATCTTGCTTTATTGGAGACTATTATATATTCCATTGTGGTACGGGTACCTTAAATGGTGTGACATACATTAGGAGAATTCAATGTCACAAATACATTCTATCACTTTTGTCAAAAAAAATGTCACAAATACATGCTTATATTCTACAAAAAGTTATGATAAAATTCCATTAATCCAAAAGGTTTATTTTCTCCAAAAGAAAATTTTAAAAAGTTTAAATTAATAAGAAATAGTAAATTTAATAACTTTATTATTATTGTAGCACTTTTCCTCACATATGACTTGAAACTTTCCCTTGATAAATAATTGTTCTTATAACATAATAAATTATCACTTATCTCAAAAGTTTTAAGAGGAAGTTGTGAATTTTATCACTTACTGTTATTCTAACAATGTTACTATATAAAATTCAAGAATGTCGTAAATCCAAAGTTTAGAATTAGAATAACGACATTTAGCTTATAAGAAAGAACTCTTTAGCTCCAACTCAAACGTTATCTTTGTAAGCGAAAGGTGGAGGGATGAAGTTATGGATTCAAGACTCACCGAATTAGTGTGTATCGCTATTGGGGTGGGGTGGGGTGGGGTGGGGTGGGGGAGCAGTTCTTACAATCGAGAGATGAAGTGGATCAAAGACTTATCAAATAAGTAGCAATTATCTCATGCATTATATATAGGTCTCTTGATGTAATAAATTTTATAAATGAGATACCTTCCTCCCAGTAAGTATATATTCAACTATTAAAAAAATAGGAATGTTGAGCGTCATACTAAAGATAAAAAGATTTGAAAAACGTAGTAAAAGACAACAAAAGTATGCTCCACATGTTCACTGACATGTTCACACTGATTCAATCGTAAAAGGGTAAGGTGGAGATTGTCAAAAACAGGCAATCAGCTGGATCGACTACCAGGTCCGTAAGTCCATCCAATAATTCAATAACAAAAACGAAAGAAGGTTCTACGAGCTAGCCACACAAGTTACCAAATTTAAATACTATAAAATAAAAATAAAAAAATAAAAAAAAAAAAAAAAACACAATTGGAATAGAAAAATAAAAAGAAAAAGAAAAACCACTTTTATGTATTTGTTATTAGATACGAATTACGAGTTGTTAGCCTGGATAACTTTGCTCCACTTCCCCCCCCCCCCCCCCCCCCAAGCATTACCATAACAAGTAAGGCTATTGAGGCTTTATACAGTAACCATGACATAATCAACAGCCGTGATTTGGCAACGTAAAACTCAGAATCAGATATGATCCCACGCTACTGCTTTTTTCCTTTGGTTCAATCCTGTCGCCTGTCGGAATACTATTTTCTCTGACTTCGTAAAACTAAATCCCACACACCCTCATCCTCTCCATCTTTTTAAGACTATACACTACTTTAGACCTCTATCTCTCTACTCTATATACTCTACTTTACCTACGTAGTACACTACATCATCTATAGACTTCCTCGCATTTCCCACATTTATATTAGATCACTTCACTTTTATATATTTACGTGAGATTAGGTATATCCCCTCCCAAGCATAGAAAAGTCACGTAACAGTACGTCAAAAACAGAGGGGCCCATTTAAAAAAAAAATTATAAAAAAAAAAAAAACAAAAAAAAGACAGCTCGAATATACACGTCGCTTTGACAAAAGCCAGTGACAAAATCTGGCAGCACCGACTCGACACGTGGCGCGAATCCCGCCGTTTGTTTCAAATCAAAAGTACTCAAACGCCGTTGATTGTGCATTACTATTACTACTGCTACTACCGCCACCACCGTACCTCTTCGGCGTCGTTTTGAGGCCCGGGATCTCCGGGGGCGTGAGCGACCGTACGAGAGCGAAATTCAGGCTCCTGAAAAACGGGTGCTTTTTGACGTCGGCGGCTCCGCGCTTCGACCCGAGTCGGCTAACCGGGTCCTTGTTCAGCAACCCGGAGATGAGGTCGCGCGCGTGGAGCTCGCTCGCGCTGGGGGGCGTGGGGGACGTCGGGAACTCGAGGGGCTTTTTTATGATGTTACGCAGCGTGGTCTCGTTCGATGGAGCCGCGAAGGGCGTGCGACCGTAGATCATTTCGTAGATGAAGATCCCGAAGGCCCACCAGTCGACCGCGTTGCCGTGGGACCCGCCGGAAGCGACCTCCGGCGACACGTACTCGTGGGTCCCGACGAAGGAGCACGACCGGGCGTCGACCGGCTCCGCCACGAACAGCCGGTTCGGGGCTAAGGTTTGGACCTTGCGTGACCGGAAGAGTCGGTTCGGGAGGCAGGAGAATGGCATGTGTACGCCACGGGTGTACGACGGAGTCGATGGAGTCGCGGTGTCTGGAGAGCACGATGGGGATTCGACGGCTGGGATTGCGTCTGAGCGTAGGGAGAGATCGAAGTCTGAGAGCATGATGTGACCGTCTGATCTGACTAAAACGTTTTCAGGCTTAAGGTCTCTGTAGATTATTCCCAGCATGTGAAGGTACTCTAATGCTACCAGAATTTCCGCAGCATAAAACCTGAATAAAAAATGAACTGAGTTAGATTGAGTTGAATCGGTCGAGTTAACCAAATGTCTCGGGAACCAAACGGTGAGCAATAATGTTTACTTGTGTGAGAAGCTAAAGAAATTGCCTGATCTAGCAAAATGGATCAATAAAGCAATGAAATGAATGGGTTTCTATCACATCCAATAACGGAAAATTTTCATTTAAAGGAAATTTGCGGCTAAGTCAGAGAGATAATCCGAGAAAATCTTAGCTGCAGAGCAAAAAAATGGAAATAAAAAATTTGAAAGCGATTTTTAATTGATTTTGATTCGAAATCAGAGCTGCGAAAGCAGACAAGAGAAAAGAAACTTTTACTTAACACTCGCAGCACAAGAAAACAAACAAAAAAAAATCAAACATGCAAAAACGAAATTTCTCTTTCAACTTCAAAAGAAACGCAGCTTTTAAAGTTTTTTTTATATTATCTTTGTGAAACCTTTTCTGTTTTTTTTTTTTTTTTTTGTTTCAGATAATATTCAGAGATATGGATCGGACATGAAAGTATACCTAGCGGAGCTGAGAGAGAAGCGTTTGTGGGGTTGTTTGTGGCGCAAAGAATGCAAGTCGCCGCCGGAGCAAAACTCCATGACAATGCAAGAGAAATGAGAGGCTTCGAACTCGGCGTGAAGCGTAGGCAAAAAAGGATGGTCCAGCATCTTCAGAATCTTCCTCTCCATCTCAGCTCTCTGCACCTTGTTCTTCTTCGCCAAGGCCTCTTTGTCCACCACCTTCATCGCGTAGTAGTCGGAACAGTCTCTGAGCGCACAGAGATACACAGTACCAATATCTCCGGCGCCGATGCGGCGGATGAGCCTGAAGTCACGGAAGGTGAGACCCGTCCGGCGAACGGCGGAGTAAGCGAAATCTGAGGAACGGTGAGGCTTCAGAGTTAAGAGGTTTTCAGGCGAGGATTGTGAAGCTGCAGGAACGATGAGCTCGAAAGAAAGCCGGCTAAAACTGCTACAACTATCGCTGCTCATTGAACTATAACCAGAATTCAAAGCTTCTAAACTCAGTTCGCTATCTGAATCTCGGTTACGGTCTAACATTTTAGAAAGCTAAAATCTTTTGTTTCTCTCTACAGAGAAACAAGGTACACCATGCTAGTAGCTCTTATATAGAGGAAAAAAAAAACCCCCCAAATGGAATCTGAAACCAGGTTTTTGTGGTGAGACTGTTAGTTAGTTCCCCACCCCGAAGAACAAACAGTGAATTTGAGGGGTTTATAGAATCAGATACCTTTTTCTTTGTGAACAGAAAGTCCATGAAAGAGAAGTCAAAGCTTTGAGAAAAAGGGTGCTGTAGTGTATTAAAGGGCTTTGAATGCGCATTTGCAAACGTAGCAGGCTTTTGAGGTCGTCGGAGCTAAATATTAGGGTTTCTTACATAAAAGAAATCCGTACTGGAAACTAATAAAGGCTAGAGAAAGAAAGAGAAAGAGAAAAAGAGAGAGAGACAGAGAGACAGACAGAGAGAGAGAAGTGTTTGGTTTGGTCTCTCTGGTTTTGTTGTTAGAGAGAGAGAGAGAATGAAAAATAGTGAGTTAGTTGAGGGGTATTTATGCTGGGTTGTACAGACAAATACAGGGCTTAATTTTCCTTAATCTAGGTTTTTGTTTTAAATGTTGCTAAGTACTACGTACTTTGTGTTTTTTTACTACTAGGTTTTAACCGTGGTAGAGTTTTGGTACTTTGGTAAAAGCCATAGCTGTATGTGCCTTTTTTTGATGACGCGGGGTTAAGTTACGGCACGTGTGGGGAAGGTCATCTCTGGGTGTTTGTCACGTGGATTTTGGTTGCTTTTCTTCATAACCTGCGCAGAAACTGAACCCACACGCGCAGTATGATCTTATAGGTCCTGAAAAGGGGAGAAAAAGTCATTAGTGTCAGTCAAAATGAAATTAGTATTTTATTCTTGAATATAATGATAATTAATTAATTTTCTACTTATTACTTTTTCAATACAATCCAATCTCATATGTCACATGATAAAATTTATTTTAGCAATAAAACATTAATTTATAATGATAAAATTTATTTTAACAAAAAAATTATTAATTTATAAGGACATCTATGATCTATCACAAAAACAATAATTTCCTCTTTGTGGGGTTTATAGCTGAATTTGATAGCTCCGAGAGCATTCTTAGTTGAGTTTGTAAAAAAAAAAACAACCTATTTTAACATATAAAAAATTGTTTTATCTACTTTAAAATAATATTTTACAATTTACTCAACATTTCATTTCTTATTTTAAATATCACATGTATCTAACTCTATTCAATTTTTTATATTCACTTCACTCTCTTTATCTTTCTCTTCACTGTCGAAATTTCTCTCTTTTATTCTCTTCACCAGTAGATATAACCAACCAACCCGCCCTCTCCCCCCACACACACACACACACACACACACACACACACACACAATCAAAATCATCCACCACCACTACTATCAATACTCATTCCTAAAATCAAACCCCATAGCAAAAAAAAAAAAATCAACCACAATAGCCACCACTCCCACAGTCCACCACCACCTAGAATCCATCACCACCACAACCATCAACTACCTCTGAAATCACATACCCATACCCAAAAACCCATATTAAAATAAAATATTAAATTAAAATAAAATAAATTGAAATTGCAACTCACTACCACCACCACCACCACCTCCACACCAAACCAATTCACCACCACCATCTACCACCACACAGATCAGTATCCATTATTGCATGACCCATCAATCACAAAATTAACTAAAACCTAAATCAGCCAACTTAAATCCAAATTCAAAACAATCGCCATCATGGAGAGAGAGAGAGCAATAAATATCAATATATAACCTCCAAAACTTGCTATACGATAAGAAGTTATTGTAGCAAAGTTGTAAAATTTTTTAGGTATAAACACCCGACAATAAAGGTTTTTTAGTGTGTGGGGGTTTTAAAAGAACAGTTTGAGGGTTAAACACTTGGATACTAATGCTCTTGCACTACATAAATTAAAAATGAAAAATAAATAATATATAAAAACTCCCTCTTTTTTGGATTACTGGACATATTTGAAAATAAAAAAGAGGGATTAATATATGCATTTTTGGGAATATCATCCAAGTATTGAATTTATTGATCATGCTCATACTTTTGGTTTCGTTTAAGCCATTTCTAAAGAAGAATAGAAGATGACTACTACCCAAGCTGGCTCACGCCTCTGATCAAAATGAGATGCTTCTATTTTCTTTTTTCTTTTTCTTTTTCTTTTTTTTTCTTAAACGATCAGGCTTCTATTGTATTTCGTTTATTTTTATTTTTCTTTTATTAATTATTTTTTTTAAAGTTTTTTTATTGGTTAATTTAATTCACGTTTTTTTTATATCCTTATTAATGCAGCTTAGTTGGCATCTTAGTATAAAAGGTAAATTAGGCAACTTTGGCAGTTGTGTATATTGTTTGCATGCTATTTTGTCAATTCATTGGTTGTTTTATGTTTTATTTATATTATTTATTTGGTTTCCTGGGATATGCATTTAGTCACAGGATGGAAGTATATTTGAGTTCCCGATATCTTTATATATTATATCTATTTAATTTAATTTTTTCTTAAAAAAAAATACAGTAAAGTACCATCTAAAAAATAAAAATCATGTATTGTACCCTCTTGACTTTAGTAAACCCAACATCCAAAAGCTATAAAATGTAGTTGGAAATGTATATATAAGAAGACAAACTAGATAAATAATCATTATAGCTGAATAAATGTTTTTCAATAATATGGGTTTTACGCATTGATCATTTGATTTCACTCCTTATTTAATTGTCGGCAAATACTGTGAAGAGCCATGTTGCTCAACATTTAGTCAAAGGGAAACCGAAGAATATTAGGGTTTTTTAGAAAATGTTAGGACTACTATTTTTGTCACAATTTGCTCGTGTGGTAAGTTATGAGAGGTGGAGTCTTCCACCACCCACGACTTGCCATGTGAGTAAGTTATAGTAAAAATTGTAGTAAAAGTTATGGCCCTAGTATTAGTTGGGTTTTTCTTGTAAATTTTGATGGCCATACTATGCTACCTATGTTGCTCTTGGAATTGGACATGGAGTGGACAGTTTCCTAGACTAGGATGATGTTATTGTCGACTTTCCTCCGTGGCTCAAAACTAGATTGGGAATTGGTGGATCAGATTGAGGCAAAACTATAGAGCTTACGATCGAACTAAGATCTTATAGTGACGGTCTTGGGTTTTGTGTCTATTTAGGTTGTGAATAATTTGTTGGGTACGAATTCATTCTCGGGTCAATGTGTTTGCTAGGTCTGTTCTCAGGTTGGAGGGTGATGGGTTCATTTTAGGTCGATATGTTTGCTAGGTTTGAATCTTGATGGGTTCATTCTAGATGATCAAGTTTGCTGGGTTGCGACTGTTTGGTAAAAAACAACAAAGAAAATGAAAAGGAAAAAAGAAAAAAAAAAAGAATAAAGAGAAAATTAGAGAGTTTGTTGGAGGGTGTTTTCAATTAAAAAGGTAGAAAGGTAAAATAGAAAAATGTTTTTCTTAAATTGTTTTACACTAGAGCTATGTTGAGCTCATTGCAGATGCTTTAAATCCAATACCACTGGACGACCAGCCCGAAGTTAATTACTTCCAAGGGTTTTTATCTATTTTTTAGGTAAGATAGAAATTCAATTTATTACATTTACTACATGAGGATTTATTTTTTGTGTAGATGAGGTTTAAATTCTAAATATTTTATTCGATAAAAAAAAAATTTAGCAGTTAAGCTAACTAGAACCAATAATTACTTCTGACTTTAGTTTTTTTTTTTTTTTAAAGGGCAAAAAATGATTTTGATCAGTACCTTCCAACTAAATTCCGTTTGTCCAAAAAAAAAAAAAAACCTAAGTATGCGTTTTGATTGCGTCCACGATCTGCGTTTTGTTTTTGTTTTGTTTTTTTTTTTTGGAGAAGTGCGTTTCTGAGTAACTAGTGGGTCCCGTGCATTGTTCACGGGACCCATAAACTTCTTTTTTAACAAAACTTTCATTAAAATTGGGTCTCACAATACTATTCACATATTTAGAAATTATTTTGCTACAGTGTTTTCAGTTTTCAGTTTTTAACAAAATAAATGGTATCCAAACAGATCTAAATTTCGGTAAAGATAGAATACTGCAACAAGAACCATATATAACTAATTACGTGGTGTATGATTAGACCTATCATGTATATTTGGCTATCCATGCAGGAGCAATTTGGTTTCACCTTTTATCGGTTCTTTTCTGGCCCTGGGAGGTGTTTGAAGGGTGGGTCAAATGCAACCTAACCAAAAACATTGAGCAGTACGTAGGGCCATTTATAGTGCGTATTTGGCCCCTTGAGCTGACTTTTCACTATTGCATGAGATTCTTGTACAGGCCAGGCCTACAATCATCATTTTGTTTTGCTTTGCTTTTTTATTTTATTTTACTTTTATTTTATTTTTATTAATTTTCTAGAAAGTAAGTTTGAATTAACGTTAAACAATTGTATTCAGATTTGAGAATTTAAAGTTAAGGGAATTTCTTAATATAAATAGTTTGACACCGAGTTTTAATATTACATGAGAGAGAGAGGGAGAGTTTCTATATAAGCCTTTTTCTTTTCTTTTTTTTAAATAAAAATAAAAAAGAGTGTTCAAACTTCTTCAAATATCTGACTATTCTTTCGAGTGTATGCAGTCCTCTCTCCCACACGCACTAAGTTATTATAGAGAGAAATCCCATGAAAGTGACTCTAAGATGTTAACAAAAGGTTTCGAACCCAAGATTTCAGGGATATCATGAGGTCTTAAGAACTACTAAGCCAAACATGATATAACATATAGATAATAATTTCATTTAAGGGGTGGAGATTTAATGCTATTAATATCCATCAATGAAAAAAAATTATACTTTTCATAATTTATTTTGTGGGAGTAAAAAACTTGTCAATAATTGAAATGCATGTAATTTGACTATTTTCTATATGAATAGATATTGCAGCGTGTTTTCTTAATAGCCTATAATTAATGCTGAAGATCTGTGTGTTCTCTCTTTCTCTCTCTAAAAGGCATTATCAGAAACTTTTTTTAATTTTTGATAAAATAGCATTATCAGAAACATGATTGCAAGTATTGGGTGAGGCTTGAATGAAGCCCAATAATTGAGGTTGTGACTGTAAAGGTAGAATTATATTTAGTACCTATTAGCTAGAGAAGTTTCTTTATGTCCCATTCTTAGGTAAAATATGTAGGAAACAATCTTTAATACGTCATCTCAAATGGGCCTACCTTCGCAAAAGAAAAGAATAGAGCTCCAATTGGCCCATGCAAAAAACAACGTCCAATATATCAACTCATGTGAGCCCCCGTTTTGTTTTTGTTTTTGTTTTTTTTTTTTTTTTTTTATAAATATTTTAGTATTGCAAATTATGTTACATAATTATTCTTTATTATCAAATCAAATTACTAATTAATTTTTAGTGTAAATGAAAATTAAATTTCAGATCTTTTATTTAAAATACAAAAGATTTTATTAATTGAACTAACTGGAACTCAATTCACACTACTAATATGTCAAATTATTATAGGGATTAATTAAAAATCTATGTTAATTTAATATTTTTAAATAAATTATATAAAATATAATTCACTAATATTATCAAAATTGAACTATAATAGCATTGTAACAATAAAAGACAAACAATTCTCTTTAATAATATGACAGAAGTACACTGTTTATGACCGAGTCTTTATCACAAAAATAAATTATAGCAGATGACTCAAATATATTTTAAAATAAATAATGAAAATTCTTTTTAAATTTCTTAAACCTTTTGATATAAATTTTAATGAAAACACGATCTAAACAACTTGAAACTGTTATGGTTGAGTTTTACCTAGAATAAATTATATTTTAACAATTTTTATATAATTTATAATTGCTCATAAGAAAGATTTATATCGAGTCACATGAAATAATAAATAAATTGTGTGTGTATATGTTTTAGCCATATATACTCAATTATGATAGATTGATGATATTGTCCCAAATCTTTAATTATGATCAGGTCTTTAAAGATTATGAAATTAGAGTAGGCCATGGGTATATCTTCCAATCAAAAAAGAAAAAAGAATATAGAATAAATAGAAAATGAGAAAAAGAGAGGAAGGTGGGTGCAACTTTAATTGCACAAAGTCTGGCCATGTACAAGGCTACACGAGCAAATTGCATGTCGAATTTCCTTTCACATACCCTATTTGAATATCTTTGTAATTAATTTCGAAAAACAATCTAGCAACAAGAACTGGACAGAATAGACTTATACTAAAATACTCACATGGCCAACCAAAAAAAAAAAAAAAAAAAAAACAGTTCCTTCATGACATGTCTGCACCAAGATTGGAAGCAAAAGAGTGGGGAAGCAACAGTTGGAGCTGAGGGTTCGACACCAATACAAAAAAGAAATGGGTCCCATATTTGACAGGAACAATTCTCTAAAACCATACATGAGTTTTGGATTGTTTCGTGCTCATTTTCATACAGATACGGAAATATATAGACTATATAGAGGAAATTGATGTAAAAGGGCCCCATGATAGTTTTAGATGGAAATGGGTGTTGTGTTAAAGGCAAGCAAAAAGTACACCAAGTGGAATTTGTATGTGAATTAGAGCAATGACATTTCTTTGATAAGGGAATTCAAGCCAGACACTCGATCATATTTAAGAGGCTTTTGCTTTGTTTCTTTTAATTTAGTGAGCTCAGTGACATAGAACTAACAAAGAATCAAAGTAATACTAGTACTATTCAGTCACTGGAACAAAACCAGCAGAGGAAAGTGGAAAAACCTAAGAGAAAACTGACTGCATCAACCCACTGCAGTCCTTTTGAGTATGTGAAGAGGCATCTAAGTACATAATTCGTGGTGAATACACTATTCCAAAAAAGAATGTCATAAATGAATTTAGGTATATTACCTCATGTCATGCAAACATTAAGAGGAAGAATGTAACCAATAATTGTATTTTCAGATTTTAACATACTGTGGAAGACAAGATGATCTAGTTGTCAATTTGATTACTCTAAACCATAAGTTTCGCAATTAAGCAATAATTTGAAACGTAATTGTAGGGGTTTAGGTCATATCTCAACGGCTTGAAGAGTGGGATTGACTGAAGTCATCAACAACGATAGGTCACTCTCATATGAATAAAGTAAAAATAAAAAGATCGTCATGCCAATCTCATCACGTCATTAGATCTCTCGCCTAGATAAAAGCATTGATTATGCAGAATTACAGTCGTCTCTGCATTTATTATACCCCAACAACCTTACATCACATTTGATATGATGTGATATACTCTCTCTGCCCATTTTAAAGTGAGTCGGAACATTGAATCACCCAATTGTAACATGATTGTCACTAAACCAAAATCACAGGCTTTAAATCAAAAGAAATCTAGGCTTTGAGGTCCGATCTAGAGAGGAGAGCTAGAGAGATGCCTTCCGTGAGTATCACACCACTCTAAAAGTTCATTACATTCCAAAAAGCTAGACCTAACCGTATTATCAAAGTGTCACTAGTAAACCTCTCAAAGATAAATCATCTTCATGACAACCTCCTTTAGTGTTTGGGCAGACAACAGTCGAAGATACTTCTTAACTTTCCCGGTCTTCCTAACTCAAAGAATCCTTGCTCCTACATGTAAATCAGTAGCTCCAAACTCTTAATCCCACTTAGGAGGTCTAGTTATGTGAATTTGGATGTAATTTTTTTTCTTTTATATTTTTAATTTATTTATTTATTTACAAAATTTTAAACCTCATTTTAATTTTCTAAGTACAATTATCTTTTAATCAACCTTCTCAATGTTTGGCTTTTCCTTAATGTGTCTCTTTGTTCAATCAGGAAGTGAATAGAAAAGTTGACAATAAAAATGCAAAACCCGAATCATTAACTTAAACTGTAAGTAAGCACTGCGATCATAGAGGATCTAAAAATAAATGTGTGGATGTGCAGGCCAATTTTGTTGTTCTAGAAAGATTTTCAGGATAACTCCAACTCATCCTGTTTGTACTATAAAATGCAAATTTAAGAACCCTCTCCTCCACATGTTCTTTCCTTGAAAACCACACAACACCCAGCAATCAAAAACAGAAAAAAACACACCTTTATCATGACTTTAAAAAAAAAAATATATATATATATATATATGTGTGTGTGTGTGTGTGTGTGGGTGGGTGTGTGTGTGGCGATAATATATATCCTGATAATAATCTAGGGTAATTTCTTGTGCCATATCTTTTTAACACATTTTTTTATCTATGTGATAACATATTGTATGCATTAAATTTAAAGTCATAGTTGAAATCTTATTTCATATCACTTCAAGAATCTAGTTAGCATGATCTCGTGGCTTACGACACCATGAAACCTACTAAACTAAAAATAGAACAATTAATGAGCTTAACCTACGAATGATACCAAATCAACATCGTCATCACCAATGGCCCTCAACTTGTAAATAAAAATTTCTTCGACCTACCTCAGATTCAAGTTAACTCAACAAAATTTAAACCCCAAATAAATGGGATATATCATTCCTATTTAGTTTGAAATAAGATATTCTTAAATTATTGCATGGGTTAAATCAAAGAATACGATTTCCATTTGCAGGTCATTGGAAAAGACCCAGAAATTAATAACTCGTACTGGACTCGACCAGAGTTATGTCTTCCCTCTTGACTTTGCACCCCTTAAAAAATTACATGATATTAGTTAGTTTCACTAATTTACATGGTAGAAACACGGATTGCATTAGAATATGAAAATGGAGCAAGCAAACCTAGAGATTGACGCAGCAAGGTTATGCTTTTTCTTGTTATTGTATTGACCTTTTGTACCATTTACATGTGAGGATTGAGGAATGCATGTTAATTAAGTAGTTTATGATATGAATATAATGCCAAAATTAAGGTAATGATAAGCACAAAAATGAAGATTTTAAAAAGGAAAAATGGCAGTGAAAACAGTCAAAACACCCAGCCAATATTCCCGCTGTTTTGCTAGGCCGACATACAGGCAAAATATGTCACGTAGACAACTTCATCCTCACCACAACTAATAAATAAAAATGCAGTGTTAGTTGAAAGCCATGACATCAACACAATATAACTAACATTTTTATATTGTTTTGGTATTAAAGTATATTAAGTTCATACGATTCAGAGATTTAAAACATTGTAAAATACTAAACGTAATGACTGTATCAAGAACAACCCGAAAGTAGAAAAATTGGTGGGGAATCCTAGTGTGGAATCCGAGTTCCTCTTTCTTGGTACCATAAAATTATGCACGCCTCATGTTCCCGAAGCCTTTTCACATTGTTTCTATGTCGACTTGGTTCTGTATATAAAAAATTAAGGGTTGCTCATCTAACTACTAGATTTTGTTCCCACCATCTATAAAGTATTGATCTTAATTATTTGTGCAGAATTAAGCATATGATTAGGTGACGTAACCCATTAGTGATTTGCTCTTAAGCAGAGTTATAAAACACATACCAAATCACTTTTCAACCATTCATTTATGGTTTTTTTTTTTATATGATAAGCTTTTGAGACGCTTAATTCTCAAGGAAAAAAAAAGTTCATGTTTAAGATTTTTGTATGTTAGATATATCAGGGACTTGAATACAAACGTGTTGTAAGCCCATAATTGTAAATTCTATCTATATTTATAGTTCAAAAGTAAGACTATACTTGCATGTCAAACTTCATAGTCATACTAGCTAGAATTAAAATAGGGTTAGGATAAATTAGGCATAAATAATGTCTTGTGTATTGCATTGTACAATGAATATTTATTTAGTCTTGCTTACAGTTACCAATAAGGTCACTATTTTTCTTCAAATGCAGTGCCAATTGTCGATCTTAGTCTCTATTTAGGCGATTCCGCTGCCAATACAAATCTGTTAATACATAATTGTCTTATTTTTTCAATTGTAGTTGACGTCATTATTCTCCCAAATAAGTTATTATTCACATCACCATTTTTGTCACAGTTCTAATAGAATTCTAGCCATTCACGCAAATAAGTAATGTCTCCACCAAGATCGTGTTATCCGTTTGGATCTTAATTTCAATTACCTATATTGTTTTTATGAAACCAACCACATAGAACGATTCTTCGACCTCTGACAAGTCATACATATATAGTTTTACAACTACATCTTGTTGTCTTAAAGCGCCCATACATGCTACTGCTAGAAATCCACATAGGCGGCTCTACAGACTACAGCCAGCAGCCCATGGTGTTCAAATGAACCTCTGGCCTGGCCAAAAACCAAAAATTATATATAAATTTTTTTTTTTACCCTTAAAATAAAATTTTAAACATCCTAACCTTAAATTTTGTTCAATCCCAATTGGAATAAGTTTGAATATGATCATTTTAGTATTTTTTTACAATAATTTACAATAAATGTTAAGTGACAAGTTTTAATTGGTTTTTATCTAAACCCGCAAATACCATCAATTTTTTTACATATCTTTAACAACTTATCACCTAAATTTTATTGTGAAAAGTATTATGTTAGTAGCTCTACTCTTAAAATTGCTACTTCATTTTTAAAAATAAATAAATAAATAAATAAATATTCTCTCCGAACTCTAGCTTACTTTGTCATTGGCCGCAGAATGAAATTGTTTTTCCTGCATTTTTCTTTTTCATTAGCAAAAAATTTAGCACACAAAAATTACAACACTATTGGCCCCCTCTAGAAAAAATCCTAGAGCCGACACTGCTCCTTGCACTCGCGTACATAGGCTAGCAGATGCGTGTGATTATTGTGATGTCAACAATGATGTCATCAACCATGTCAGGAGTGATGTCCTCAATGACATCAACATTTTTAACCCTCAATTGCTAAACATAATCCTTTTGTTGATTTTTACAAATCCTTCTATTCCTAAAAACCCTTCATCTGTTGAAGGTAATTTTTCCTCGAGTACGTTCACTTCAAAATCTTCTCCTAGCACACTGATCTCTCATGTGTATCCTTGTAGCTCCTTGGTTCTATCTTACCCTACTAGGGTGAAAACACCCCCTCGTTATCTCACAAACTATTATTGTTATTATGCAACCTTTACTCTTCACAAATCTTAGTCCTACTTTAAGGCTTTCTTGTAATCCTTTTATGGAAAACCACTATGGCAGAAAAACTTGATGCTCTCTTTTGGAATCATACCTCAGATCTTGCTAAGCTGTCTCCATGAAAATCTGTAGTTGGTTGTAAATTGGTTTATAAGATCAAAACTTGGTCTGATGGTAGAGTGGATCAATACAAAGCTTGTCTTGTGGCTGATGGTTTTGTTGAGTCTATAGTTTTAGGTTGTCAAACTATGAACAAATGTAATTCTAGTAAGTGTCTTTCGAATCTATTTCAAAGTCAAGATTGACACCAAGACTGCTCAAGTAAGTTTGGTGTTTGTGTTAGTCGATCAATTGAGATTTAGTATTTTCGATCAATCAAGCCCTAAAGTTGATCAATCAAGAATTATATCAAATTTCAATTTTCAAATTTAGTCAGCCGTCCAAGTTTGTTGGGTTTTGTGCCACCAAAGCTAAGATATAAAAGAAAACCTATTGGATGTAATTGAAGATTTTTGGGGAGCTATGATTTTGCATCTAGGGTTTGTTTATGCCAAGTTCTCTCAAAGAGTCATTCAGAGATCAAGACTGCAAATATTTAAGTCCTGGTGATTAAGAAGTTGTTGCATCCATACTTATCAAGTTGCTAGAACAAAATTTTCAAGTGGTAAGTTTCTTAGTCCTACAAGAAACTTCAATAAAGATCCAATATTAAATTTTAATTACACTCTAATTTTGAATCGAATGTTATTCCAATTATATGTCACGTGTTCTAATTTTTTTTTTTTTTGCCAAATATCCTTCAAGTGAAACTACTTTAGGCTTTTACTTCAAGCCCACAAGAAACTGCTTCTAAGTTCTAACCCATTCCACATCAGCCCATTTAAAAACTACTTCCAACCTATTTGAAATTAATATAAATTTTCTTTATTATTAATTCAAGTATAAACTTCAGCACATATTTTATAATGCGAAGAGCTTTACAACTTAACTAGTTGACACCTCTCCTAATGTGTCTAAGAGAGAGGTTTAAGGTTAAAATCTCTCCCTCCCCCAACTATTAACTTGTCATAAAAAAAATGTATATTTTAGCCTACTCTTAAAAAGTGACCACTCGTCCTCAATGTATTTTATAAATCATAACTCATCAATTTTTTTTATAGAATAGATAACTCATAAGTCATCAATTTGTATAATCTATTTGAAAAATATAAATATTAAGTAAATTCATTACATCAAAATAACAAAAATTACATTAAGAAATAAAAACTAAGCATATAAATATGTCAATAAACCAAATTTAAAATAAATAAATAAAAATGGTGCGATTAAGAACAAACAATTTACATACTGCTCCAAATATTATTGAAACAAAGTTTTTACAATAGTGTGTTAAACTTAAATAAATAAATAAATAAATATAAAACAGAGATTAGACACTAGACAGGGAAGAAGAAAAAAAACCCTTAAGTTTTTGGAAATATACATTGGATGGTAGATAATTATCCTATCTTCTATAAATCAATAATCAATAATATTGTTGAAACAAGGTTTTTACAATAGTGTGTTAAACTTAAAAAAATAAAAAAATAAATAAAATAAATAAAAAACCAAGATTAGACACTAGACAGGGAAGAAGAAGAAAAAAACCCTCAAATTTTTGGAAATATACATTGGATGGTAGATAATTATCCTATCTTCTATAAATCAATAATCAATAATATTATTGAAACAAGGTTTTTACAATAGTGTGTTAAACTTAAAAAATAAATAAATAACCGAGATTAGACACTAGACAGGGAAGAAGAAAAAAAAACCCTCAAGTTTTTGGAAATATACATTGTATGGTAGATAATTATCCTATCTTCTATAAATCAATAATCAATTTGATCTCTTACTGTTGTTGTTGATTGCTACATTCCACATAGTCTTGTTGAAAGCTTTTCAGTCTTATCATACCGTTAATTTGATTCCCCCTCTCACCTGGCTACGGGCTTATCACATCTTTAATATGCAATTTTCTTGTAATGCATGGCTATTTATCACCCTCATGAGCCATCTTTTATACTCCAGACATAAATTGACATAATTTCTTTTTATTTATTTATTATTATTATTAATTTTTTTTTTTGGAGAAAAGAAAGTTTGAAAAATGAAATTTTATTTTATTTTAAGATAATTACAATATACTGTTAATTCTGTAGCTCGAATTATTTCCTCCCTAGACCCCAAGTACTTTATACAGGTGTCAATTCAACTATAAGTCCATTAGCAAAATTTAAGATGATGCATCATAAGAAATTATATAGCTTAAGTGCTCTCTGGTTTGCAATAAAGAGTAGCTTGAGTTTTGTGTTGTGTTTCAAATTTTGTAATTCCTATTTGTTATAAAATTGTCTCCTTTTTTTTATGAAATAAAATTGTCTTATTCATCAAAAGAGAAAGAAATACTACGTGTCTGTTTGGCTAGTTTATTTTTTACCAACTTATTTTACTATTCTATTTATTTTGGCTACTATTCATGGGTCCCATTACACTTTTTGATAATATTCATAAGTCCCACTGTACTATTCCAACTAACATTTACCTTTATTTACAGTATTTTTAGCAAAAAAATTTTAATTTTTGTAAAATAAGCAGATCACAAATAGACCCTAAAAATAGATTATACAAACTTTTTGGGTCTTGTGGTCAAATTAGATTTGTTTGAGCCGCCCAATTTGCCCAACCTAGTCCGAACTCAATTTTAGTTGGGAGCCCAAACTGAACTTCATTTTTCTCGAAACAACACAGCCCAAACACCATACTAGGCTTCAAACCAGAAATGATTTATTAAGCCCAAAGGCCAAAACTAATAAATAAAATTTTGGGCCTCATGGTGGGGATTGTGTTTTGTTGGCCCCAAACACTATTGTTTAGATTTTCCTATTAAAGGTTCTTTTGTCAATAACGTCGACACTGGACAGGTTAGGACTTTTGGGTTAGATGCCCTAACTCTTTCTGCTTTTAGCGCCCTAGAGTTTAGACGTTGAAAATTGTGGCAAAAATAATTTTGGTAAAATTCATTTGTTGTGATACAGCTAGCGTTTAATATTATGCTGAAGCTATAATTTTTTTTTTTTTTTAAATGCTTAGCTATGTTACTAGATAATGCATTTTTTCTCCATGAAATAATAATTTTTTAATAATGACTCTAGCACAACAAATTAATTACTGAAACTGCTTTAATAACTAGATAATTGGCTTATTTTAAACTTTTAATAATTAAGCAAATAATTTTATTTTTTTAGAAAAATATAAATAAATTCAACCATATTAAACTAATTTTCACATCTTTCCACAATATTTAGACAATTTTTCATGGTTCTGAAAACCAAACCGAACCACAGGGCGCAACCATCTTGAACTGGGACCTAAAAGGGTCCAGCGACTCCGGTCCATATTTAAATAACAAACAACAAAACTCAAAAAGGGTCAAAAGACTCAAAACCGAATCAAATAAATGGTTCAACTATCAAAAACAATCCTATTTCCCGATTTGACTAATATGGCCTGTTTAAACCCATTTTTTTGTTTACTAAAAATTTTGATCATTGACCTAAGGTTGAATTTTACACAAGAATGGGGTTTCATGGAATTTGAAAGCAAAATGGTTTTTTTTTTTTTTTTTTTAGAGCTAAAAATAAGGTTTTTGATCAAAATGAGCTTTTATTTATGTGGGCCTGAAATATGACAATCCCTTTGGAATAGAAAAATCTATTGAGAGGTATGAGCAAAGCAAACGGTTGTATAACAAAATCCGAAGTGTTTCAAGGCCTGGATAATAATTTACAAGCTACACAAAGGCTGGTTCTTCTTCAATTGATAGGAAAGGTTGCAATCTTGATGGTAAGCAAGAAATAACGAGCTCCCCGTGCCTTCATCCAATGAGCCCAGGTTGTTGAATGCACGGTACCTAAAGTCCAGCCCACTTGGGATTACAAGCTTGCCACATTAATATTTAAGGGATGTGTGCGCGTGCGGTTTCCGTCGGAGAGAGACATACACACAAGAGTGAAGTTGACTAAAAAGTAAAAAGAAATATACTAAGGAAGATAAATTGGGAATTTTCTCTAAGAAGGTTCTTTGGGTGAGTGAGTTGAAGTTTTCACAATGGAAGATCTTGCTAACGGCCAGTTTTGTGGTGAGATTGTATTTGTTCCTTGATTTATTGTTGTGTTTTTCCAATTTATTGTGAACTCAAATTTTGGATATAATGTGAGTATTGTAATCTCTATTTTATTATAGTAGATTGATTGGATTTACCTCATGGTTTTCCCCTTTACATTGGAAGGCTTTCTACATAATTCTTCATGTGTTCTTGTTGGTTGATTTTCTTGACACTTCCATAGATTTCTATTTTCTCTGTTACTTGGGGTATATTTAATTTAATTCACACAAATGTAGATTTATCTCAATAAGTGGTATCAAAGCTTTGGTTATTTGGCTTGATTATTTTGTGTTGAATTAAATGGAGAATATGAATATGAATATGAACACTATAATTAATCTATCGGCATCAAATTATTCAATTTGGAAGTAGATGATGGATGACGTCCTTTACGGTAAGGACATGCATGACCCATTGAGGGTGATATTGCTAAGCCAAGCAATATGTCTAATAAAAACTATGAGAAGTTACATAGAAAAACCATTGGGTGTATTAGACAATGCATCAATGTTAGAATGTTTCATCATGTGTCTCAAGAGACTAATACAGAAGCTCTTTGTGAAAAATTAAAGGGACTATGAAAGAAAGACTACTCAAAATAAATTTTTTGTAACTAGAAAGCATATGAATTTGAAGCTTAAGGGAGGAAGATATGTTGCCAAGCACTTGAGTGAGTTCCAAGACTTGGTGAATCAAATGGTTGCAATGAAACTGATAATAGATGATGAGCTTCAAGCTTTATTGTTTTTGAGTTCCTTACCTGACAATTATGAAACTTTGGTGGTGTCACTTAGTAACTCTACTCCAAATGATGTGTTACAACTTGCAACTATAAAAGATAGTTTATTCAATGAAGAAAGGACATGGGTAAGGATAATCCACAAGCTCTTGTCACAAGGAAAAGTAAGAGTAAAAACTTTAAGGAGCATGGTAAATCTAAAAGTCAGTCATAATTGAAAGGAAAATTCAAGTGTTTCTATTGCGACAAAAAATGTCACATAAAAAGAAATTGTAAGACTTGGAAAAATAAACAAAAAGATATGTAAAATTATAATAAGGAGGAAGAACAAAATACCACGGATGCTCAACAATAGAAGATGTGGTGCTCTCTATAGGAGAGGGTGAATGTTTCAACAAAATATTTTCCCTCTTGCAAGCACCAATGGTCCTTTGAAGAGTCTCCATTGACCATCACCAAAATAGTTGCCATGGCTTTCTTTATCTAGAATATGAGTAGAAATCAAATTTAAACGCATATGCAAAACATGTCGCACATTCTTCAAAATCAGGGTGTATCCGGTGTTAGTTTTAACACAAATATCACCATTTTCCACAATGTCAACATAATTGTTCATTGCCCATCTTCACCTTTCCAAACTTTCCTTCTTTCTATGAGTAAAGAGCTCATTTCTTGAAGTGACATGGCAAGAAGTAGTTGAGTCAATCACCCATTCAACATAAGAATGTGAAACATTACAACATTCATCATTTCCTATATAGAGCACCACCTCTTCAGTTGTTGAAACAACAATGGTATTTTGTTCTTTTGCCTTATTTTGATTTTTCTCATAATTATGTTAATTTTTTTAAGCCTTACAGTTTCTTCTTATAGAACCTTCTTTGTCATAGTAGAAATATAAATATAACGTTTTTTGTGTATGCAGCCAATACTTTTGTTCAAGATGTCTTTTTTTAAGGGGCTGAAAATGCTAAAACAAGCCCAAAATTCCCCTAGGGCTCTTAAAGTGTGATTAAATGAGGAGACTCAAACCCAAAATTCCAATATTCACTAAATAAAGGCTAATGGTGCATTACAAAAGTGAAATCAATATGCTAAACAACAAAAGGGTAGCAAATTACATATAAAACATAAGTTTGGATAAAAGATTGGCTTGCTTTTAGCATCAATAAGGGAAATCATTGACCAAAGCCCATTGGTTGCTCTTCCCCAACTGCTCTTAGTGGCAGCCAATAGCTAGGTTCAGCAAGGCTCTAGACTCAAACCCAAAATTCCAATATTCACTAAATAAAGGCTAATGGTGCATTACGAAAGTGAAATCAATATGCTAAACAACAAAAGGGTAGCAAATTACATATAAAACATAAGTTTGGATAAAAGATTGGCTTGCTTTTAGCATCAATAAGGGAAATCATTGACCAAAGCCCATTGGTTGCTATTCCCCAACTGCTCTTAGTGGCAGCCAATAGTTAGGTTCAGCAAGGCTCTAGAGGTTAAAATGGGCTAGTCAACAAATTTTAGCCACATACAGCAGGAGTTGTGTATTTCCATTTGGATGAAATTTTTGGATACCAGAACTTTTCTATGATTTCTAGGTGCTACAAGTGTCCCCAGCCCACTTTGCAACACACATGACTTGAGTTCATGCAAAAGGTCTAAAAAAGAGTCTACTCATACCCTCCAAACCACACTCTCTCAAATTTCGCTTATGTCACATGGGTTTAGGTCATGCTTAAAAGAACAAAATAAATTACAATAGATGAATTGGTTCCACAAGGAAGTTGGGTTTGGCCTAATTGGACTTGTAGAAAATTTGTGGAAAAAACGACTATCAACGGCTTTCTATACCTTGGATTGGTTTTAAGCTACCTTTGTAGACCTATATGCATTGTTCAAGCTCTCCTCTCTAATCACACTCAAACGTCCTCCACCCAGAGCAAACTTTGATCACACAAAAGTGACAAATCTGACGTCATCTCATCTCACAACAATCTTCAAGCTCTAGCCAAAGAAGCAGTCGAAACACTGGCTAGATCCCAAGCCAAGTATCTGATAGTCAAAGACTGACTCTGTGTGCTAAACACTTGGCCTTTGAAGACCCAAGAGGTGTTGCAAAAGCTCTAGGAAGATTAGACATGGGAAAGGGAGGTTGTTGGTTGGTAAGGGAAATAAGAGTATTGCCTTGAGTCTTACTTGGCCATTAAGAATGAAAGGAAGAGTTTGCTTTGACTACATGACAACGATTGCGAATGCCCTTACACATTGGCTTGTGACAAATTAACGACTGGGTTGAGAGTGAAAGAGAGTTTAATAACATTATTTTCCAACAAAAGAAAGAAAATTGAGGAAATTTGTGGCTTTTTGGTTCTCGAGACAATCAAGAAAGAAAATGTGAGAGAGAAAATCGGTAATAAAAATCTTGTTTGAGCTTGTAGGACCTATGTAAGGATTTTTTTTTTTTTATGGAGCCTTGAATTGCAAAACAAAATTTGTGTATGAAGATTGATGTTTATAAAAGAATAAATAATTTCCTTTTCTTTTCATATATATATATATATATGTGTGTGTGTTTTTTATAAAAAAATTTATTAATTCTATGAATTTTTTTATTTATGTAAGAAAATTATTAGTATTTTTATTATAAAAAAACTGCTTGTTTTAGGCATTGAATAAAGAAAAATTTGAAGAACTGAAAAGAATGAAATTAAAGTTACATAACTTAATTGAATTTTATGCAAAGTTAGATGGTGTGATTTGTAATATGGCTTATAAAGGATTCTAATGTATGTATTATGTTTATGTTTATGTTAGGAAATTTTTATTTAAATAATGTATTAAAGCAAATTATTTTTAATTTTCTACATTTGTAATCCATTAAGACTTTTAAAATGGTATATATGACGTTTTAAAATTGAGTAGCATCTCATGGGGTGGAAAATTACAAAAAATTAAATATTAAAAAACAAAAAAGGCGTTGAGCATAGATATAAATTAGGTGTTCGTTATTTGTTTTCCTTTGCCATATATTTTGAGTGTTTGGATAGTAAACAAATTTCAGTATTTGAAAATCATATTTTTCTTACATGTTCCTTATCTAATATTATCATATTTCACATGTTTTGACCTATCAAAAAACAATCACTTGTTTTGATTATTTTACAAGAGTAATAAAAGGAATGTGATGACTCCTAGATGGACGTAAACAACACTCTCATAAGTAAGTTTAAATATTCCGCCGAGCCCTGTGTTTTGGACTTTTGTCATGTGTTTTATAAATTTTATTTCTTCAATAAAGTAATTTAATGTTAATATTAATTCTTTCAAAATTAATAATTCCATTTTAAAAAAAATTATTTTTTGCAAACTCAAAAAGACACTTCTTTGACCAATGATATGCTCAAAAGGGTTCCATTTTGTATTTGATCTATCTTAATCAACATTTTATGAATTTCAATCCCAATTGGTTTTTTTTTTTTTTTTAAATAATAATAAGTAAGGCCACTTGGGAAACCACGTGAAAACCTAGGTGGCATAAATGATAATAATTTTTTAATATCACTGTTAGAACACCATCTTTTTCTATCTACTGCTTGACGGCAAAGACTATTTTAACATAATATCAAAAATTATGGCCTAAAATAATACATCTAAAACAGTATAGACCATTTTCACACATTAGATAAACATTAGCAACCAAAATTTTATATTGGAAAAAAAAACAAATGTTTATGTTTATATTTATGTTTGTTAAATTTTTATTTAAATATTGTATTAAAAAAATTGTTCTAAATTTGCTACATTTCTAACCCTTTAAAATGTTATATGAAATGTCAATGTGATATGGAAGAATTGATTTAAGTATCTTTTTTATTTTTGGAGAAACAAACAAACACACACACGCACACAAGGGAGAGGGAAATGGGTTCTCATAGAAATTTATTAAGTATCTTATATAAAAAGGGGAAAAATTCACTTTATTACCCTAAATTATACCCCTGATTACTCTTTGTACCTTAAACTTTTCAAATGCAAGTTTTGCACACTAGATTATGACCCTTGTTTCACTTTGAACCCCGACGTTATGTTTTTTATTAATTTGGATGGAAATTCAAAATTTAGGGTGCAAATTTTAAGCAAGTGTATAGTTTAGGGTAGTAAAATATACTTTATCTTTTGTTTTTAAAGCATTGAGAAGAGAGGTATTTAGGTATTTTCACGTTGTGCCAAATTTTTCCATCCTAGTTAATAGAAAACTTAACATTGGGGTGCAAAGTGTAGCAAGAGTCAGAGTTTAGGGTACAAAACATGTATTCGAAAAGTTTAAGGTGCAAAGTGTAATGAGGGGTATAGTTTAGAGTGGTAAAATGTAATTTCCCCCCAAAAAATAACAACAAAACATTTAAATATTGTAAAATAAAATTTCATTGAGCACAATTGAAATTCAGGTATATGTTAATTTTTTTTTTCTTTGACATACGTTTAGAGAGATTAGGTTATAAACAAATTTCAGTAATTGAAAATTATCAAACTTTATCTGGGGTGTAGATCAATTTATTGGTACTTACATTAACCATGTTTTGAACTTTGTCATAAACTCATAATAATTTAAAATTTGTTATTTTTGGTATCTTCAACAACAGAATTTTGGTTTTAATATTACTCCTATGTGAACTCCAAAAATTAAATAAGTTTATGAAACTTTTGTTTAAAAACCATATTAATAAAATAGTTTAAATTTTCTATATTTGTAACCCTTTTAAGATTTTTGAAAATTCATGTGTAAAATAAATAAATAAAAAATTAGAATCCATTTGGCAAGTTTGAAAAAAGATAACAACATAAAATTTACATATCGGAAAAATGAAAAGCCATTGAAGATGCACATTTCATTTGTATATTAATTTGTTCTATTTACCATACCTTTAACGTCTTCAAGTTTAAAATAAATTCAATGCGTGAAGATAATCTATTTTTATCTTGGTGTGCATTTCCCTATTTTTGGTACTTCATTAATCTTGTTTTGGAGTTTGTTGTTGCAGTAAAATTATCGCTTTTGGTATTTTAAACGTTAAACTTGTGACAATCTAATTTTACATACTATGCCTTTGATACAAATCCAATATTACTATTGGGGCTAGCTGGTTTTGCTATTATGAATTTCTATCAAGAAAGTCAATGTCATCCTAGTACCGGCAATATATATTGTACCAGCCATAAATTCGGTACAGATAATCCTTTAAAATGTACCAAATAAAATATTAGCCAAAATTTAAAACTCATCTTTTAAGTTTCGTCATTTTTCATTTCTGTCCTCTAATTTTGCATTCGGTTATTTTAGTCCTCTAAATTTCAAACCTCCTCAATTCAGTGATCCATTAAACAGCTATCCATTTTTGCTGTTAACACTCCAAAACGACACCGTTTTGGACTGATTTTAAATTTTATTTATTTATTTCTTAATTTTTAAAAAAATGTTAATTAATAAAAATAACTAGAAATTAAAAATAAAACCAAACCCTAATGTTCTTCCACTAAGGGGAGAGAAGGGGATGACAATCAAGATGGCATAGGAAGGAGAGATGACGATTGTGAAACAAATTAATAGAGTAGCTTTGGCAAATCTGGGTTTGGAGGCCAACGATGAGGCAGTGGAGACGGCGGCAGTGGATGCAATAGATGTTGGAGAGCTAGAAGTTGATTATGTGGAGAGTATGGGTGACGAAGGTTTTGATTTGGTTAGAGTTGAGTGTGACTTTAAAGAGGTCATGGGTGTGTGTCTTGGTTCACTTTGTGGCCGAAAATATTTATAGCCATGGTGGTGAAAATGAAAAAGGAATTCTAGGTTTTGGTTTCCAAAGTGTGAGTGAAAATACAGAGTGGTGAGAGAGTATATAGAAGAAAAAGGTATAGGGAGAGATGATTGCAAGTGATCTATTAGAATTTGATGGTAATGGTGTTAATGTTATTGGGATTTATATAAATTTTGTTGGGATTTTCGTTGTTGACTTATTGGATATGGAAGCCATTGATGAGAGCTCGGGAGGGAAGTTTGGGGATTGGCTCGTTTGGTTTATTTATTTATTTTATTTAAAATAATATATAAATAATTAAATTTAAATATAAAATCAGTTCAAAACAGCATGATTTTTGATTTGTTAACGAAAAAAGGTTGGCTATTTAATGGAAGATTGAATTGAAAATTTTTGAGACTTAAAGGACTGAAATAAAAGTTGTGAAACTTAAAGTGTGAGTTTTGCATTTTGGCCTAAAATATTAGGTTATACTAGTATATACCAGTTGTACCGCGAATATTTTGGTTGTTTTGGTCAGAATTTGTGTTTTGGCTAATATAAAAAAGGCAAAAATATCATTTTAGTCCCTACATTTTGGTAGCAGTCAATTTGATCCCTATTATTTTTCAATTTATGATCACTTGGTCCCTATTACCGTCAACTACTAACAGAAAATACTTATATGACTAACGGTGTGCACTTTTGGTATGTCTAATGCTGACATGTTTAAATTTTTATGTTCACATCAACCCTTAGATGGCAAAAGATATAGCCACATCAACGATCATAAAATAATTTCTTTCTCTTTTTTTTCCAAATTTATTCTTTTCTTTATTTGTTTTTTAAAAATTTTCTTGCAATTTCTTGGTAACCAAACAGATTTTCATTTTTATTTTCTTAATTGAATTCTGGATTTATCATACCCCTTAGAATTTCTACTTTACTCAACCCATTGTTCTTTATGACAAGAGCATGTGCATTATCCTTGCCCATGTCCTTTCTTCATTGAATAAACTATCATTTATCATTGTAAGTTGTAACACACCATTTGAAGCAGAGTTACTAATTGATGCCACCAAAGTCTCCTAACTATCAAGTAAGGAACTCATAAGTAATAAAGCTTGAAACTCATCATCTATTATTAGCTTCATTGTAATCATCTAATTCACCAAGTCTTGGAACTCACTTAAATGCTAGGCAATGGATCTCCCTTCAATAAGCTTCAAATTCACAAGCTTTCTAGCTACACAAGCTTTATTTTGAGCCATCTTTCTTTCATAGAGACCCTTCAATTTTTCCTAAATAGCTTATGCATTACTCTCTTAAGATACATGATGAAACACACTAATATCAATGCATTGTTTAATACACCTAAAGGTTTTTCTATTTAACTTCTTTCAATCTTTATCAGACATATCACTTGGCTTAGCACTATCATCCTCGACGGGGTCATGCAAGTCCTTACAATAGAGGACGTCCTCCATCTTCAGCTTCCAAATCAAATAATTTGATGTCAAGAGTTTAATCATAGTGTTCATATTCATATTCATATTCTCAATTTAATTCATGCAATAGAAGCTTGAGTTTTGTGCCGGGTTGTCTAGCATGAATTCTAACTAAAAAGTTGGGATGAAGATCTCTTTCCTCAATGGGCTAGAATGGGAGATGAAAGGGAGATTGTTGAGGTGCATGACACCTAAAGTCCAGTCCACTTGGAATTACAAGCTTGCTACCTTAATAGGGGTGTGCATGGATCAGGTTGGGTTGGGTTAAGGAGATTTTTTGACCCAACCCACCATGGTGGGTCAAAAAATCCCATTAACTCGACCCAACCCATCATATAAATCCAACCCAACCCAACCCACATGGGTAGGGTTGGGTCGAGTTAAACCCACAGGTTGGATAAATTTATTATTATTATTATTACTAGATTGAGTAGAAAAAAATATAAATATATTAAAAAAAAAAACCCAAAGATTAGTATCAATTTAACTCCTTAAAGGCAAACAACACTAATGACTAAACAACAATAGTAATTGTAGGGACTCAATTTGGAAGGACCCTCTGAATTTAGAAGGGATATAATCCTGTAGGCCTCAAACAATAAATTTGTAGAGAGTGGGTTAAAGGAATTGGCCCTTACAGGCAAACGGAACTTTATCCTGGACTCATCGCCATTGAAGGCTGGGTGCCTGAATTCCTCATAAAAGTTGCTCCTCGGCACTTGTCCGAGGAGCTTGGCATTTTCTTTTTTTTTCTCCCCCCCTTTTCAGGAGGGGTCCCTTACATTATATACCCTTCCCCCAACCAATCCTAGCCCTACATCTGTTGAGCAATCAGGCCATTACTCAGGTGCCTGTCCCATCAGTCGCCTTCCCATTCTCTTTGTGGGTCACGACAACCAAGGTGGCACTAGTGCGGAGTCCTTTCCTCATTAATGCGGCTAGGGCGGTGGTCAGGTGCATTTAATGTGGAGGTGACAGTTTGTCATGAACTTGCTCCTCCACCAGGTTTCCATTGCTGGCGCGTGGTACTCCCTCTCGGTTCTTTGAGTAGTCAGGAAGGCTTCCTTGGATGTGTAGCCAGCTGCCTTAAGTTCTCGGATGTCCGAGGATGGGGTCGTCCTCGGCGTTGCCTGTTAGGCTTCTGGGCTTCTCGTTTTCATCCTCGGACCTTGGATGCCTCCTCGGCTTGGGCCTTCGGCCCTAGAACGAAGTGGGCTGGGCCGTAAGACTTGCTGGCCCCACAATAGCCCTTCAAAATCTTGCTGTCCGCATCCTCGGGCGGAGAGGAGGATTTTGATGTCCTCGAGCCTGCGACGCGTCTCATCGAGCCTGGCCCTCTGTCAGTACTGGAGTCTTTTCATCTACCCCAGATGCGTTACTGACGCCTCGAAGCGCGCAATGCGCCTTCCATTAAATCCAGACGGCTCTGTGCTCCCCACGTTCAATGGGAGGATGGCAATCCAACGGTGGGGATTCGCTTAACATTTATGGGTGAGAAAACCCACACGGCTCTTTGATTTGGGGTATAAATACCCACTCGAAAAGCCGGTTCCTCTGTTTACCCGCAACCAAGAGCTCTTGCGCGTACATCCTGAGTCCAGCCAACTTTCCACCTACATCTCCAACATAAAAAGCCTGTCCGAGGAGCTTCTCCTCATTTTTGTAAGTCGCTTTATCTCTCTTCGAACTTTCTTCTTCTCTATTCTTCCTTCTCTTTCATTTGCTCTTTTAGGCAAAATTTGAGATGGGTAGATTTAAGAAATATGTCTATACTGAGGAGGTGATGGAGAAATTCATCGCCGATTATAAGATACCCAGCAACGTAGGCTTGAGGTATTGTGAGGAGAGGGAGTGGCACCTACGGAGGCAAGAGGGCGAGGTGGTGATTCCCATTGTTGCCTTCCTTGAAGGTGGCATGAGAATTCCCATGGGACCGGTGATGAGGGGCTACCTGACGTACTTCCGGCTAGCCCCCACCCAATGCGCCATCAACGTTTTCAGAATTCTGGGTTGCGTGGACGCCCTGAACGAGAAGATGAGACTAAGATTGACCCACCACGACGTAAACTGGTGTTACAACCTCCAGTGCCTGAAGGGCAAGTCATACTATATGAAGACCAGGGACGACAGGGTCCGGCTTATCCAGTGCCTCCCTGAGTCCAGCAAGGGGCTAAATAAGGACTTCCTCATCGTGTCCGGGGAGTGGCACGATGGCCTTCACTGCCCAACGACGGAGGGGACCCCATGTGGGGCAGTGGGAAAAAATAGGAGAGGGCTCTAGGACCTTCGTCTATTTCATTCTTTACTTTGTCCTTTTTTTTTTTTTTTTTTGCACCGTTTGGTAGCTAACGTGAATGTGTTTTCTTTTGCAGACCCGCATGCCTTCACGCGTCACTTCAACCTGATCAACCGGGAGGACTTGCAGAAAGCGCTAAGGGCGGAGGTTTTCGTGAACAAGGCCGACAATCAAGTTAGGGCTACTCACAAGATCTTGAGATACGACCCGATTCAAAAATCGTTTGCAGCACCAAAGTACGTGATCAGGGCAAAAGACCCTCGGCTGTGGAGAATAACCGTGACTGATGACGGGTTCCAGTTCCCCAAGGAACCCTCCACATCGGAAGGCGCAGCATTAGCGGGCCCCTCCTCCCCCCATAGATTCTCAGAGGCTGCAGAAGAAGGCCTAGAGAAGGAAGAGGAAGTTGCTGATTTTGGCCCCGCCGAGGACGAGTTTGACGTGTTTGAACAAGTCCGTCAATCCGAGGACCCTCCAAGAGACTTAGGTGACCCTCGCCTGACCGAAGCGGACTTCCTAGCGGCCTTATCTTCTCCTTGGCTTGAGATAGGTTACAAGAAGAGGCCCCAGTCCAACCTGTTGGATCTGATCGAGGGCCAACCGGGGAAGTCTAAGCCAAAGCTTCCTCCTCCTCCTCCTCCTCCCAAGACTCACTCTGCCCAGAGCAGGTCGGCCCCGACCCAGTCAAGGCCTCCTCCTTCTCCGCCCTAGACGAGTCTGCCCTCTAGACATGAGCCCTCTAATCCTAAGCTGAAAAAGGATAAGGGCAAAAGGCCAGCTGAGGAAAAGTCTAGGTCCCCCCAGGAGAAGGGCGATACTCGGCTGCCGTCCAAACAGTTGAAAATAGGCTCCCGAGGCCAGGATAAACAGGTTGATACCCAGCCCGAGGCTCAGGCCTGGCTTCCTGCCCCAATGCTCCATGGGGGGCCTCTGAGGGACGACTCCTCCCTCAGGGATTTCAAAGAGGGTGAATGAGCGTATGTGGCCGACGTGCTGGAAAGGTGCCTGCTACTCCTAGCGGACATGGCGGAGTTGGGGACTATGAGGAGCAGGGAGGTCTTCCTCTACCTCAAGCGGTACTTGGGAATGGTAAATCCCTCAACACTTATGATTTTTTCTAGTTTCAGCTTTTTCTTCCCCTTTTCTGAGTTCAGCTGATTGTGTACTCGTTTTGTTTGATAGGCCATTCAGGCCACTTATAGGTTGGAGGACGCGGCCCGTGAGTAGGGAAAAGCCATGGACCTGGAGCGTAAGAAACGCTTGGAGGCCACTCGGACCTTCAAAAACTCCGAGGCTGATCTTGCCACGGCCCGGGAGGAGCTGAGGGCGATGACCAGTGCTCGGGATAACGCCATGTCAGGCCTCGCTGGTTTCCAGAAGCAGGCCGAAGATCAGACGAGACGTCTGGGTGAGGCAGAGGAGCAGCTGAAGATCGCAAAGGAGCTGCTTGCTGATCTGACCAAGAAGGTGGCTGCTGCCGAGGAAGCCAAGAGGGTGGCTGAGTGGGCCAAGGATGAGGCTGTGAGGGCAAAGTTTGAGGCTGACCAAGGTAGGGAGGAAGTTTGGGCCACTAAGCAGGAAGCGGAGGAGGAGGCCTATGCTGCGGGGATGGCCGAGACAGAAGCTGCCTTTAAGGCTTAAGTCCCCGGGTTATGCAAGCATTACTCTGCTGAGGTTTGGAAGGAGGCCCTCAGACAGGCTGGGGTCGAGGCCTCGTCCGACTTGTGGAAGGAGGAGAGTGTGTACTACCCCCCTACCATCCGCGAGGCTGCTCCAGGTGGCATTGAGGCCGGAGAGGCTGCAGAGGAAGCCGGTGCTACTACGGGTGAGGACGCCTCAGTCGCTGAACCTACTGGTGAGCTTGTCCAAGGGAGCGACCCTCCCGGGGTAGCTGAATCAGGTGAGGGCCCTAACGAGGAAGCACTGCAAGAGGTTGCGAAGTCCTCCTCTGAGGCCCAGGTTTCTACCGCTGAGGAGGCAGCCATTCCTGCCGCGCCTCTGCAGGCCATTCCTCTTAGCCAAAGCTCAGAGGAGCCTAAGGTTGCCATGGACCAGCCATCTACTGGGGGGAAAAATTAAGTGGAAGGAGCAGGCCCCTCGGCGCCCCTGTCTGCTTTGTTTCTTCATTTTTTTATTTTTTTGTACTCTTTGTTTTTTCTCTTTTTTTTTTTTTTACGTTGTAATGTGACGCTTATCATATAACTTTTATGAATTCAATGCAATGTGGCTTCTATTTCTCTCTCTGTTTGTTCTGTCTATTTGCACACTTGCGCGTTATTCGTTTTCTCCCATCCTTTTTCTTTTACTTGTACTATTTTAACATCAATTTTACCTCGGCCAGTCATGGCAGTGATTGCAATAACGTGTAGGCATGTATGCATAGGCAGACCTTTTATGTCCCAAGGACTAGGCAGGGCTCTCGCTTCCCCAACATTCTAATACTTAGAATCTTTTTGCAGTAGTTAGTTTCCCCATAGGCCTGGGTCCGAGGACCATGCAATGCCTTGGTTCTGTCTAACACTTTGTCTTTTTAAAGTAGTTAGTTTCCCCATAGGCCTGAGTCCAAGGACCATGCAGTGCCTTGGTTCTGTCTAACACTTTGTCTTTTTGAAGTAGTTAGTTTCCCCATAGGCCTGAGTCCGAAGACCATGCAGTGCCTTGGTTCTGTCTAACGCTTTGTCTTTTTGAAGTAGTTAGTTTCTCCACAGGCCTGAGTCCGAGGACCATGCAGTGCCTTCGTTCTGTCTAACACTTTGTCTTTTTAAAGTAGTTAGTTTCCCTATAGGCCTGAGTCCGAGGACTATGCAGTGCCTTAGTTCTGTCTAACACTTTGTCTTTTTGAAGTAGTTAGTTTCCCCATAGGCCTGAGTCTGAGGACCATGCAGTGCCTTCGTTCTGTCTAACACTTTGTCTTTTTGAAGTAGTTAGTTTCCCCATAAGCCTGAGTCCGAGGACCATGCAGTGCCTTGGTTTTGTCTAACACTTTATCTTTTTGAAGTAGTTAGTTTCCCCATAGGCCTGAGTCCGAGGACCATGCAGTGCCTTGGTTCTGTCTAACACTTTGTCTTTTTGAAGTAGTTAGTTTCCCCATAGGCCTGAGTCCGAGGACCATGCAGTGCCTTGGTTCTGTCTAACACTTTGTCTTTTTGAAGTAGTTAGTTTCCTCATAGGCCTGAGTCCGAGGACCATGCAGTGCCTTGGTTCTGTCTAACACTTAGGTATGTGGTGAAGGAGGTTATCCTCAGTGTTGGCCACACCAGTTTTGGCGTGATGATGGCCTCGACCCTGCCTCGTCGGAAGTGGGGCATCGTGCACATCGGACTATTAACCCAACAGTGCCTCGGGCTAGGCTGGTTTGTGACTCTTAACCTTACACATGGCAGTGACGCTGCCTTCAGTTCATGTTTCTATAGTCATCAGTTATGTGGCGTCTCTTAAAGGTTCGCGTTCCGTGCTTGACGTTTCAACACACGAGACGCGCTCTCATTAATATTCTCTTGGACTGATGCGGATCGAACGGTTGATAGGCGCTTTGGAATTTGGTCAGGATTAATGTCACCGATAATCCACTTTTCGTATTCTGCGTAATTTCATTCCTATCAATCTCCGCCCCCTATTTAAGGCTACGTGGGGGAAATGGCCTTCTACTCTTCATGAAACCTCCAATACACCAGGAAACATGTTTTCCCCACCTTCAGAGCCCTCTCAGTGACCCTGCGAAAGTTGTGCTAAGAGTTTGGAGAAATGGAACGTCTCTGGACGGGAGTGAGGGTGCGTAGGCCCAAAGTCCCCCTTCCTCGACGGAGAGCCGCCGTAGCAACGGCCTGCGCCAGATCTCCGGTGCTGCCGAATCCGTGCGTCATCCTGATGGTGCCCCGCACAGCGGCCAAGAGGGAGGTCTCTGAAGTACATAACGTTCTTTCCCGGGGCGCTGCCACGCCGGTGGAAGCGTGCAAGGATACGTCATATCTGGTGCCCGAGTGTTGCCGTCTCCAACGGCCAACCACCGTGGGGCTGGAAGAGAATCAAGGGAACAACATGAGGAAGGGCCGTCCGGCGCCTTTGCATCTGCTCCTCTCTTCGCACCAGCGCCACTGCACCGGTTTGGGTGTTGTTGGTAGCCTTAAAACAGGCCCGCCTCAGCCCCCTTTCCTTTAGTTAGCTTTAAAACAGGCCCGTCTGGGTCTTTGTTTGTAGAGTTGGCTTTAAAACAAGCATGTCTGAGCCTTTGTTTGTATATTGTAACTCTTTTTTATCTAATAAAATAACGATATTTGTCTTCTTTCCTTTGAATCTTTTACTTTTCTGCAATGGCGTTTTTTTTTTTTTTTTTTTTTGAACTTCCCGTCAACTGACTACCTGGGGACGATTGTTCGTTGCGCCTGCTAGTGCACAAATTCCTTCCCACAGACGGCGCCAATTGTAGGGACTCAATTTGGAAGGACCCTCTGAATTTAGAAGGGATATAATCCTGTAGGCCCCAAACAATAAATTTGTAGAGAGTGGGTTGAAGGAATTGGCCCTTACAGGCAAACAGAACTTTATCCTAGACTCATCGCCATTGAAGGCTGGGTGCCTGAATTCCTCATAAAAGTTGCTCCTCGGCACTTGTCCGAGGAGCTTGGCATTTTCTTTTTTTTTCTCCCCCCCTTTTCAGGAGGGGTCCCTTACATTATATACTCTTCCCGCAACCAATCCTAACCCTACATCTGTTGAGCAATCAGGCCATTACTCAGGTGCCTGTCCCATCAGCCGCTTTCCCATTCTTTTTGTGGGTCGCGGCAACCAAGGTGGCACTAGTGCGGAGTCCTTTCCTCATTAATGCGGCCAGGGCGGTGGTTAGGTGCATTTAATGCGGAGGTGACAGTTTGTCATGAACTTGCTCCTCCACCAGGTTTCCATTGCTGGCGCGTGGTACTCCCTCTCGGCTCTTTGAGTAGTCAGGAAGGCTTCCTTGGATGTGTAGCCAGCTGCCTTATGTTCTCGGATGTCCGAGGATGGGGTCGTCCTCGGCGTGGCCTGTTGGGCTTCTGGGCTTCTTGTTTTCATCCTCGGACCTTGGATGCCTCCTCGACTTGGGCCTTCGGCCTTGGAACGAAGTGGGCTGGGCCATAAGACTTGCTGGCCCCACAGTAATATACTCCAGTTTGTGTAAACTAATTGGTTTTTACATAAGATAGGAAGAGCTGGTTATTTTAAAAAATTTATTAACTATGTAATATATTTTAAATATATATATATATATATATTAAATATATGGGTGGGTCGGGTCGGGTTTGACGAGTTTGGAATTTTATAACCTAAACCCAACTTGACCCGCTATCAAAAAAAATTTTGTGACCCAACCCAACGGGTTGGGTTGAGTTAGGTTGGTTTTGACGGGTTGGCAGGTTGGCTACACACCTCTACACCTTAATATTGAAGACTCCTAATAGAAATAGGTGAAACGGCTTACAAGTACATGACCCACTATTCCTAGTTTGACTTAGATTAGGAGTGTAGGTGGCTAGTGTTCTTTATAAAAGGGATGTTTGTGCGTGTGGTTTTCAAAGAAGAGACTTAGAGAGGAACACATAGACATGGCAAAACGGGTCAGAATTTTCTGACCCAACCCGTTTGACCCGCTTAAAAATGACCCATTTTGACCCGTGACCCGTTTTGACCCGCGACCTGAATCCAACCCGACCCGCCCGTTTTGCCACATCTACCAACGTTGAGTAGATTGAGATTAAGGTGTAATTCTTATAAAATATTTACTTATTCTCCTTCACTTAATATGTTATATACTCTATTATAGTTTGTCATTCTTTACTTGCCACCTTCATTTTCTCTTCCTACTTTAAACAGATCGAAAATTATACCAAGATTAGCTTCTAGAAAGCTGGAACAAGAGTTGCACCAAATTTGGGTATCATGTGTTTAGTGGTAATTGGTAAGTGGTAACAATATTATCAGTGAGAATATAATCACAGTTAAGGAACTCAAAAACAATTGACAAATTGCATCTATTTCCAAAAAAAAAAAAACTTGTTTGAAAAATACAGGTCAACTTGACCCGTCCTGCGACCTGACTCAACCCGTGACCCAATTGACCCGTTTAAAAATGACCCGTTTTGACCCGTGACCCGTGACCCGACCCGAACTTGACTCGACCCGCCCGTTTTGCCATGTCTAGGAACACACAAGAGAGCAAGCTGATTGAAGGAAAAAGTATAGTGTTTTATGCGACACTGAAAGGAAAAAAAGAAAATGTGAGTTTTTTTTTTTTGTTCAAGGCACACAAGGAAAATAAATTAGAAGTTTTCTTTAGGAAGGTTTTTTGGGTATTACAATCACAGAGAGTTGAAATATTTAGAGTGGGAGATCTTGCTACCAAATTTTGTGGTGATGTTGTATTTGTTCCAAGATGTATTGTTGTGTTTTCCCAATTTATTGTGAAGTCAGGTTTTAAATATGAATTGAGTGTTGTAATATCTATTTTATTATAGTGGATTGATCAGATTTGCCATGTGGTTTTTTCTCTACACTAGAGGGTTTTCCACCCAATTCTTGGTGTGTTTGTTGATTGATTTTCTTGACACTTCCATAGATTTTTATTTTCTCTATTGCTTGGGTTATTTTTAATTTAATTCACACATCGTCAAGGATTTATCCCAACATGGGTGCTGGAAATAGTACAAAGAAAGGGGTTTCAAGTATTTTAAGTGTGGTGAACTTGGTTATGATATTGTGGAACCACAATAAAGCACTTGTATGGGAAGAAGAAGATGGGATCTAGTAGGAAATTGAACAATAGCTAATGACCTTCAGGCGAACTGAAATGTCTTGGTGTTTTTAACAAAAATGTTAAGGGTTCAAATACCTCCTTACCACTGCGTACCTTTGGCATGGGTAGGAGTCGGATTTTATAGCTTGTTTGGGTGGATGAGGAGTAGAAGGGAGTAGAGTAAGGGGAGGAAGAGTAAGTTAAATTACTTTGTTTGGATTTTTTTTAAAGGAGTTTGAAGCGGTTCTAACTACTTCTAACTCTTCATTTTTAATTCCCCCAAATTGAAGAGATTTGGAGGGAGAGTAGAGAATAGAAATGGTTGACCTAATGAATTATCAAATTTATCCTTACCATATTAACAAAATTACAAACTCTAAAAATGCTAATTATTCCCTTCTCCCTTACTTCCCTTACTTAATTTTAAAAATATCCAAACAAGATGGAGGATAATCATTCACATTTACTCTCCTCCCCTCTACTTTCCTCTACTCTACTCTCCCTCCAAACTTCCAAACATAACATTAAGTCTCCAGGAGGAAGTTTCACACACACATATACACTTAAATTATGTTATAATAGAATCTCTATCTTGTATAAAAAAAATTTAAAAATCCTCTCTCACTTACAATATAAATAATAATAAATAAATAAATAACTTTATAACAATTATCCGCAATATTGGTTTTTACATATGACTATTGTTTTTTTTTTTTTTTAGAAATAATTACAACATGTTGCTAACCCTTTCCCCCCTAGACTTCCAAACACTTTGTACATGGAGAGATGTCAATTCAGCTACAAGGCCTTTGGTCATGTGACTATTGTTTTAAATGTGTGCTAACTCTAATTTTTTTTTTTTTTTTTGGACACGTGCTAGGTATGTTAACAAGTTATTATTAGGAACGTGAATCAACTCCTTAGTGTATAAATAGCCAAGGTTGATAATTGTAAACTCAACTTTATAAACGGACAAGAATTTTATTTTGAAATCAGAGTTCCTCTCTCGTTTTGTTGCTACTTTCTATTTTCTCTTTGAGATTCCAAGTTTTTGTTGGCATCAAAGGGTTGGTGAGAAAGAGAAAACACATCAGGTAAGAGAATGAAGAAAAAAAAGAGAGAGAGAGAGAGGGTAATATTAAGAAGAATTAGAAGATTGTTTTGAGAATTTTCATTTTGGCTTTAAAGAATTGAAAGTGGACAATTTATTCTCAAAATCTACAACAAAGTACTGAATGAAAGTTAACAAAAAAGATATAAAAATACAAAATGCATTTTTATGTAAAAAAAAAGTTGTAGACTGTAACCTCAAGAGATTGGCTTAAAATCTATGAATTTTTTAATTCAAAATCTCTAACCAACTTTTTGAGGCCACCCCTAAGGGTTTTACCTATAATTACAAAATGTAGTTTAGTGTGGGGGGAGTCATTAGGACCATTCCCAAAAAAAAAAAAAATGTGTGTAAAAAATGTAAAATAAAAAACTTATACATATGAAATGGAAAATAGCTAGATTAATAACACCACCCTAATCTCAAAAAATAATATACATATATATATATTGTAAGGGCCCAACAATTCGTTTACACAGCAGCCCTCTTTTAATGATGAGCTGAGTTGAATAACTTAGTCCTAATCAATAAAATTTATAAGAGATGGGATAGCACAGCAAGTATGGATCTCCCCTCAGAACTGTATATCTCTAAGAGAGCCTTCTCCTAACAATGGTTGGGTGTTGGTTTCATCTCCTATTATCTCTTCTTCTCCCAAAAATGGCCGTCCCTTTCAACTCCCCATGTCTTCTTGTTTTATAGCCTCTCCCATTACATCCACTCCGTTCATCTCTATTGGGCATGCATCTCCCCTTCCAACACTTGTCTTCTGACGTCTCTGAAGCAGGGGGCGGCGGCAGTTGAGAAAGTTGTGACCATTAATGTTCAGGCCACTTCCTCATTTAATGTGGCTGATAAAGCTGGTGGACGCTATTTAATGCGGATGGGACAGGCAGCTCCCTTCCAGCTGCTGCTTGTCTGCCACTGATCTCTATTGCTATCGTTCAACGGCTCGGTCCGTGGTTCCTCGGAAGTTGTTAAAGCTGATCTAGTTCCCTCTTCGGATGACAAAGCTCATCGGACCATTACTTAGCCCCAGTTTGGTATTGTGCCCAAATTATCGCCACTACCCTTCCTGCTCCTCTTCGGGCTTCAGTTCAGCACGTTGACCCTTCCACTTCCTCCTCAGGCCTTGGGTACCCACACACACACACACACACACATATATATATATATATATATATATAAAAGAAAGTATAAGGTTATTTGTATTTATTTAAATAAAGTCATAATTTTTTTATTCCAATAAAGTCATAATCTTATTAGTAATTGTATATTCGAATTACTTAAACTAATGGGACATTTCAAACACATTTACCCTAACAATTTTCTCTAGTAATAATGGAAAAAGAAATAAGAGTTTTAGTCCTTACCCTGACAATTAACTTTTGTATGATTTTTTTATCTATACTTCTTTAATGCCTAAACATTGTTGATGGATATAGATTAAAAGTATCAATTTTTATTAATGTTGACACAATTATTAAGTTAAGTAAAGATAATCTTTGTAATACACATATTAGGGTTATAAAATACTTAATTTACATTTTAAATTATTTTATAATACTTTTTTTACACCATTATACATGGTAGGAACATAGAATATTATATAGACTTTTACATCATATCTTTGTTTGACCCCTCGAGACATTCTTGGCATAGCCACGCCGGTGCTAGTGAGTGTGAGATGTAGAACTACACACTCTAGGAATATATTCAAAGAAACTTTTTTTTTTTTTTTTTTTGAGCAAACAAAGAAACATTCTCTTAAGTCTTAAGTAAATTTCACATTCTTTTAAGTTTTAAGTAAATTTCAAGAATAAAAAAACATTATTTTAAGTAAAATTAGATGGACCAGAATGACCTCATAGAATGAGGCAAACTAATGAGAATTTCAAGGGGGCTAATATATCGCGAGAAGTTGATTGAGGAAGAGAGAGCTAAAACTTGCTTTATCGCTGGACTCACTCTACCACCTTCTCAAATAAAGCTCCATGTTTCTCAAAAATAAAAAATAAAAAAATAAAAGCTCCATATATCTATGAAAGTCTAAAAAAGAATCCACCGTCTGCCCTATCAAAGTAGTATACTCTTCTGATGCGTACACCATAATCATACCCTGTTGACCAAAAACTCAAAAAAAAGCGAAAGGAACATAATTTTCGTCGAAGAAACTACTGATTCCCTCAAACACCCCACATTCTCATACTTCTAGTGCTCCAGCTTTCAAAGTGAGAGTGAGAGTGAGAGAGAGAGAGAGAAACAAAGTGTGTTCATGGAGAGCTAGAGTGGGACATTTTGCCTTTGTTATTGGTTTTAGGCTGGGCAAAAAGAGGCTTTGAAAAGGCTTTCTAGCTAGGCAGAAGGGTGAGGCGAAGCAGCCATGAAGTCCATGACAAAGAAAATGTGGTTTTTGCAGTGCCTTTTGTTGATCGAATGCTATCTGGGTAATGCTCTATTTCTTGTTATAAGCTCACCCTTTTTTGGTGTTTTCTTTCCTCTTTCTTATTCATGGGCTTGACTTGTTAGGTGGTGTATGTACTATATTTGTTGCTCTAGCTACACATTTTCTGTATATTTTTTCACTGTTCTCATTTCTTTATTCTAACTTCTTGTTGAGAACCTGGCACTTGCAGGTCAATATACTGTTTGCTTATTTGCCTTTTATATATATATATATATCCCTACCACACCTTTTTTCGGTTTTTTTTTTAAAATTTTCCCTCATAGGCATATGTTCTATAATTTATCTTAAAATTTTTCATTTCCAGAAAAAAAAAAAAAAAAAAGTGTGGATAATATGTTCATATAGCCCTAATTAACCTCCTTGTCTTCGTCATTTTTTCAACATTTATAGATTATTGTTATAAAAAAAATTTATAGATTGTTATGTGTCATTTTTTCAACATTTGATCATTGTTCCAAGAGCTTGAAATTCAAATGACACATCTAGTGAAATGTCTTCAAATTTTTTTTTTATCAAAAATAAATAAACAAACTCACCATGTTGCATTTAATATTATATTAAATGATATTTTTATATATTTTTAAAAAAATAAAGTCAAATTATGCATAAAAAAAAGTGCACATAATAATTATGAATATATATGCTTGTAAACCAATGAATAAATAATAAATCATAATCAATTATTTATTTTTTAAGAAAATCCAAAATGTAAGTAAGTAATAGATTTTTTTACTTCCATTTTCTTCTTTTGTTTAGGAAAAAGTTTTTTTTTTCTTTTTTTTTTTTTTTTTTGAGAAGGTGGAAAAAACATGTTACTATCTAAACTTTACAAAAGTGCAGTGACTTGGGCACTGCCACAGTGCCACATACCCCAAGCCTGCCAAAATGAATATTCTGACGCCAAATTTGACTTTTCACTTGCCATTTATCGGTTTCCATGGTTGGTCCATTTGAAATCACAATTAGATTGCATTATTCACTAGCTCAAATGAAATTTTCATGAATACAATTTTTTCGATCTTTTACCACTTACAAGCTAAAAATCTCGAATTATCATAAAAATACAAGCTAAAAATCATTATGGATCTATTGAATGATTTGGGTTCTTTTTCATCTAGAAATCTATATTTAATTTAATTGCATCTACCTTGCTGTGCCAAAATTTTATTTTTTATATATCAATTTCTTATTATGGCAATGTAAATTATTCTTTTTTCTACTCAAAACCGAAAGGCTACTCTGAAAAATGAAAATGCTTCTCACTTGCCTTCAAGCCAATTTTTTTAATTGTTTTATATGAAAGAGTTCAATGGTGCTATAGAAGATAAAAAGAAAAAGGTGGTGGGGATCACACACTTCGCTTCTCGAGTGCACCTTAGTTGATCCTACTCGAGCCTCAAATCCAACACTCCAATTTCTGTTTTCAAACATCAATGAAATATTCCCCAGGACAGTTTTTTCTTTTTTTGGTTGAATTATTCCTCAGGACGGTAAATAACAGTTAAAATGCTGATGTTACAAGATTATAGTGATGGATCATGGGTGTTTGTCTTATTTACTTTTTGGGATAACTTATGTGACAAATGTGCATAATCATTGTTCTAGGCTAAGTGGCCCCTAAATGTTTAAATGCACAACCCACCATTAGAGATTTAGAGTAGATGATCTGTTTGGAATTGTTGGGTACATGTGTGAGGGAAGTCTTAAATTAAATAATAATAATAATAATAAGGGTTAAGGTTAAATGTTAATACAATATAATTAGGCCCAAACTCATAAGTTAAGCTCTCGGGAACGGTTCTTCAAAATATTTAGAGCTTCATGGTTTTATTGAACCTAAAACATACTTAATGTCAAAAGGCATGTTGATTAAATATCAATTAACAATTTTTTGAAATATCAATTTGTAATTTTATTCACTAATTTGATTCCCTTCATTTTACAAATATTTAGTTTTGACAACCGAAGCTGTGGTGCAAGAGAAGGCAGATACAGCAATTCCAGTGACAACAATGTCACCTCCAGAAGGCAACACAACTTTCATTGATGGCACAACATGGTGTGTTGCCCATCCTGGGGTTTCTCAAGCTGATTTGCAGAATGCATTAGACTGGGCTTGTGGACTCGGAATGGCAGACTGCAGAGAAATCCAAGAGGGTGGACTTTGTTTCAACCCTGACACCCTCTTGTCTCATGCATCCTATGCTTTCAACAACTATTATCAACAGAATGGGAATTCTGATATTGCTTGCAATTTTGGAGGAGCTGCCACCATCACGAAAAACAACCCCAGTAAGATAAATAAACTCTGCCTTCACTCCTCTGTTAATTACATTAATATATGATTATAAAAATAGGAAAGGCTGTTGATAAATTCCACTTGTTCAAAAGCTCTTATACCATTACCAATTGTATTGGAAGTTTACACGGATAGGAAATAGAGAATTTAATCATTTAACTATTACAGAAATGTAGTTTTAAATTTGTTTTAAAATTAACATTTTTAAGTGCAATATTGTTTTTATGGTTTGGGTTGGAAAATGAAGACGATACTGATCTCTTTGCTGTCTGTCACAGGTTATGGTAAATGTTCCTACGGTACATCTGGGTATGTTATTGTTTATTTTGTGCCCTTTGCTACATCTCAACACATAGGTGTGCATTTGAGGGCACGTGTAATTACTGGCTATTGATTAATATTTGTTTGGTATTGATTTCAGATCTGTAAGCTCTTCTGCACCACCATCGTCCAAGCATGATCCAAGCTATATGTGGTGGAAAGTTGCTGTGCTTCTATTGCTTTTGTACTTTGGAAGCTGATCCGAGTGGTTAGTTAATTTGCTGCACTTAAAATTGGTCTTAACCTATTCATGCGAAACTATTCAATGCAATGGAAAGAGAGAAGCAGGAGGATCCGGGCTTTATTAGCATTTTGTTAAGTACCCAAAAAAAGAAAAGGGATTTTGTAATTTTGGTTTGTTAAACTATGCCTGTCTTTGTCGTGGGGTTAGGAATCTATAGCTAAGCAGATCTCTCTTTTCCTTCTTTAAATTTGTTCCCATTATATGCTTTTATCTAGTTTTGTCTAAGATTTGTGTGTTAAGTTATGTATCTTTGCCTGTTTTAGCTTTCTTTGTTTCTATTTTTTTTAGCTTTCTTTGTTTCAATTGTAGCTATTTGCACTCTTTCACATTCCATAGCTTTCTCTATATTTTGACTTCTAAAATGAACAAATTAAACCCTTTTTTTTTTTTTTGAACTCAACAAATTAAACCTTAACCATTATAAAAATCCATTTTGAAATGTCAAACACAAGGCTCAAACCATGCACATCAAATTCTCACGAGACAGAGTTCAAATTATCACGTATCAAGCAACAGGGCTGAATCTTGCAAGACTGACACTGTGGGGGCCCATTTATGGTATCTTGATGGGTGATATCTTTTGTCCTTCATACGTTGCCAAAATCAAATCCAACATAATAAATTCAGATTAAAAAAAACCAAAAAAATAAGAACAAAAGTACTTCTGTCTGTACACTGTTTACCCTCGGGCAGTGTTTTGTGCTTGTATGTCAGATTGTGGAAGCAAACAGTAGTACTGCACAACACTAGAGAGAGACTAGAGAGGGGCTTCAGCTTCAGCCTTCAATCGAGGCCAGCCCTTCCTTTTCCTTTCATAAGGCACGCGATTTTGGAGATGTTTACCCAACAGTGAACACCCACATATGATATTATATGAGTCCAACTTTCCGATTTCTTTTCTAATTAAATTAATGTAGGTTGAAAACAAAAATATTTATTAAATAAATAAATTAGAGATTGTGGTATTTTTTATTTTTTTTATTCTAAAAAATACAAACATCACTTCATAGGTTTTATTTATTTATTTATTTATTTTTGAAAAGAGCATTACTAGGGGGTTATTTGGTAATGTTGTTTGTATTTTTTGGAAATATGTGTGTGTTTGGTAACGTTATTTGTATTTTTTGAAAATACGTGTGGGTGAAAAAGTGTGTGAAAATGCGTGTAATATTGTTTAAAAACTGAAAACATATGTTTAAACTCCTATACCAAACAGTCCCTAGATAGTTGAATGGATTTTTTTTTTTTAAGATATATAAAATAAAAATGGTATAATTGGTATATCTTGATGTATCCAACATATAGGTTTGAGGCTCAAATCTTCCCTCTAATTATCAAATTACTACCAAAAAAAAATAAAGAGAAAGAACGAAGACGTATAAATAAATTTAGCAATTTTAAAACTTATACTTCTTTTTTAATTTTTTGTTTATTAATAAGTCTGTTAAATGCATGCTCAGCCATATTGAGGGTCAGCCAGTGTTCCACCACATTTGGTGGTTCAACAAGAGGTACATAACTAGATAACAAAGTATTTCCTAGATTAGCAAGTGCATCAACACACCTATTAGCTTCCCGTAAGACATGCCTAATTTGCTTGTTGGGTATAATATACAAATTCCTGCAATCAGTCAAAAGAGGTTCCATAAAACCATTTGTAGAGGAATTAAGCATCAACTGAACCACAACGCTAGAGTTAAATTAGATACGAAATTTCAAGTTCTTTAGCTAATATCAGTCCATCACGTAAAACCCAGATTTCAATCGTGATACTATTGGTGTTGTGTTACGCATGTATCTTGCGAAACCTTTGATCCTTTGCCCATTATGATTTCTAATGAGCCCTTCTCAACTTGCAATCCCAGGGTTGCCACGGAAGGCTCTATCTGAGTTCAATTTAAACCAATCATCGGGTGGTTTACTCCAAGCAACTACTATTATAGTTTTGGAGATGAGAGGCTTCTGCGAAAAATTCTACACTTTGTTTCAAAAAATTCTGCACTTTGGTAGTATGAGTTTAGTATTGAGATCTAAACTTATAATACCAACCAATAACTAAAACTATCAATATATTTTCCCTTCCTACGCCCTTCTCTTGCATTTTCATTTTACATGTTATCCACTCAAAACACAAACGGGTGACAATTATTTCATTTTTCTCTTCACATTCTTATTCTCTTTTATGTTCTAAATCGATATAATATATTTTTGAAAATTAAAAATCTAAAATATAAATATAACCTCTAAATACATGTAACTTATTCGATGAGGTTAGTCTATTTAAAGCAAAATGGAGATGATGAAAAGTTGGGCCTGTAAACCAATAAACTGAGTAGCATACTAGTTTGGTCCTTCAATTATTAGTCTAGTTCAACTTGGTCCCCCTATTATTAACAGTGTTAATTTTTCATCATTTAATCCTTCCTCCATTTAATTTTTCTTGTTTGAGAAGATTCCTCCATTTAATTTATTTGAAAAAAATTGGCTGATTTTACAAATGCAACACATGTTGAAAGGTTATTATAGAGAATCGAAAGTTTTCAAAATCAAGTGAACTTCAAATATCGGTTATGCTTTTCAATACTCTATATCTAAAACAGTGTAGCTCATCCCTTCAGGCTACCAATGATTAATTTTTATTATTTAAATAAAGAGAAAGGAGATCATACTATAAAATTCGTTTGATTTTAAATTTCATATTAATAATTTAACCAAAATAGTTTCAAAAAAAAAATAATTTAACCAAAATTATTTTTGACAGTAATGTAGTGACCACTAATAGAACTTTGATTTTGCCACAAAATTGGGAGCCATCTTTTTTTTTTTTTTTTTTTTTTAACCAACCCTATCGGATTTGATTTTTAAAATCATATTTATAATCACAAGTGATAACCCTTTCAAAAAAAAAAATCATAATGCTTGTCATTAAAAAAAAAAAAAACGAAAAATAAAATACTGGCCAAAAGTTGGGTTTGTATCTCACTGGATATGCCCAATATGCACCCGAAACATAAACCGGGCTAATACGGCCCATTACCAAATGCATCAGCATTTCCCAGCAAATCTTTTTGAGAAATTTCGGCCTTTCTATAGACACCCAAAAACCTTATCCAATTGGATAAACCCAATGGAATACAGCCACGTCAGCAGAAAGTATCTAAGTGTATCCAAAGCCTGAGCATTCTGAAGCCACAAAATGCTCATGTGGCTGTTGTGCAGCTTTTCTTGTTCGCTAGTTTATAATACTTTAGAAGCAAGGAAATGGTAAAATTATAAGACTATCAAGAGAGAGAGAGAGAGAGCTATTACACACATTTCTTGTTAGATCAAATTTCCATTGAGATTTGAAGATGGCAACAACTGTGATGACTTCTCTCCCACAATTTAATGGGTTAAGACCCAATTTGCCAGCAGCTCCTGTTAAAAGCATGGTCAGTGTACTTTTTCCTAGACAGGTTTATTGGTGTTTCTATTGAATTTATGCAATAAGAGCCATTACTTTTGTTGCTTATTATTATTTCTTCATCATATTATCCTAATGATCTTTAGTTGTTCCTTTTCAAGTACTAATGATTCTAGATGATGCTTGATTTTGTTCTTGCTACTTGCTAGTAAAGGAGATCTAAGTGAAAAGTATATAGTAGTCTTCTAAAATACTTTGTACATTCTATAGAAAGTTCATGCAGGTCAAGTGACTCATGACTTCATATTAATTTTCAAAATAATATGAAATGAATCTCTGAATTTTTTTTTGGCTAAAATACTCTGAATCTCTAACACTCACACTACAAAATGCCGTTCTCATAAAAACAGTATCTTATGAGACCGTCTTAGAGATATCTTCTCCTTTGCATGGACTTTTTGAGTAAATCACAAGTTACATGAAATGTCCACAACCACACACAAGACAATGTTTAACGTGGTTTGATAAGAATATGATGTTTTCAATAATTGCAATTTTAAGCGTTTCCTAAACATTCAGGCAGCAATCCAACCAATGAGGCGTAAGGGCAAGGGTGCTCTTGGTGCTCGTTGCGAAGGTTTCATTGGTTCACCCACAAATTTGGTAAGGATTTGATTATATATGTGTCTTTTTGTTGGATGAATTCTAATGGGATTTCATTCAAATTGGAAATTAAGGTCATCTTTTTTTGGAAACTAATCTAAATATTTGTGGGACAGATAATGGTGACTTCTACAACATTGATGCTATTTGCTGGAAGGTTTGGGTTGGCACCATCGGCAAACAGGAAATCCACAGCAGGATTAAAGCTTGAAGTTAGGGACTCTGGCCTACAGACTGGTGACCCAGCTGGTTTCACTCTTGCAGATACTTTGGCATGTGGATCTTTCGGTCACATTATTGGGGTTGGGGTTGTTCTTGGCCTTAAGAACATTGGTGCACTGTAAATTATCTTAAGCATCTTATTTTATGTTGTTCTTGTTTGCAACTTGTGTTTGGTTGGATAACTCCAAAAAAATGTGATTGCAATTGGTAGCCAAAGTTTAGGGTAATGAGAGTTTAAGGTTGGGGTAGTTGGAGATTGGCATAGGAATCTTCTTTTACTTTTCCATTTGCCACAAGTTAAAGACCTAAAAAATGATTTTAAAAACAAAAGGGAAAAATATTACCCAGTACATCACTCATTTCTAGCCATATTCAGCTTTGATACCATAAAACTTGGCAAACTCAAGGAGTCCTGCATACAAATACGCCTGTGACATACATATTGTGCTGCATTTGTGAAAAAGCAGAAACAAAATTGCAAGAAATTTTAGCGATGACAAAAAAGTTGTCACTAATGCTTTGAATGTTGTCGCTAGCTATTAGTACTCGCAACAACATTTGTTGACGCTAATTTTCATTGCATATATTTAGTAAAAAAATAAAAATTTAGCTTCAACGTTAATGTCGATGTAGATATGTTACTACCTGTGACAACATTAGTGTTGTTGCTAATAGTAATAAATGTCATCATAGATAACGATAAGAACCCAAAGCAATATGTCACTCCTAATAGATCATTATTAAATATTAGGCTAAAATGTAAAACTGATCTTCTAAGTTTCATATTTTATCATTTCATTCATTTAAGTTTCAAGTATAGTCAATTCAATCATTCGTTAAACTTCTGTTACGTGCTGCCATTTACTAACCAAAATGACACCGTTTTAAATGATTTTTTTTTTTAATTTCTTAATTTAAAAAAATGGTAATTACCAAAAAAAAAAAAAAAACTCTGTGAAGCACAACTTGGAACAAGCTACAGTAATTGTCTCACGAGTCAATCCTCTGCTTCAGCGTAGGTGACAACCTCGCGTACAGGTGCTGGAACCACACCTCGCGGTAGAGAGGGTAGAACACGTCGTCGTTTCCTGAGCCCTTAGTTTCTTTTTACTTTTCTTTTTTTGTAAGTACCGTTTTTCAGTTTTTTTAAATTAAGAAATTTAAAAAAAAAATCATCCAAAACAATGTCGTTTTGGTAGTAAACGGCAGCACTTAACACAAGTCTAATGGAGGACTGAAATGACAAAACTAAAACTTAAATGATTGAAATAATAAAATGTAAGATAAAATATCAGCGATGACATAATGTTGTCACTAATAACATTCTCTAACTTACTTTATAAGTTCCTGTATTCCCACCAATTCCTCTTTCATATTGGACAATTCTTGCTTCATATTAGACATTTCTTACTTTGTATTGGACAATTCGCTTTGTATTAGACAATTCTTGCCCGCAGATTTCTAACTCACTGTTGACCACTATCTCATATCGCAAATGAGAAAAAAAAAAATGATAGGTAGGAATGATAAATTTCTCTATCACTCTAACAAGGCCCGAATTGTCCCTAGCACTTGTATAAAACTTTAATTCTCAGTGTCTTATTGCTTTGAACCTCTTCATCAACTAATTTTCATTTATTAAATTTTGCACAAGTAACATAAACTTTAATTAAATATATTATTTAAGTAATTCAACAATATAAGTACACTATATAAATTATCCATATAAAAAAATATAATAAAAAAAACACTAAAAAGTAAGTTACATATTTTTCTTCACAAGTTGTAATCACAAAACAAACATATTTCTTTGTGCGGGGATCATCTTATTAAATTCCAACTTTTAGATATATTATCCACTTTGTTTTTGCTGCACATAATAAATTACACAATAATATAGTATTAACTTGTTGTACCTCCTCCAAATAAGCAAGAATTTGGATCCACAAGTAGAACGATTTTGTTCTTGCCTTTGTCCTTCGTATTCCGATTGGACTTACCCTAACAAATATTATTTTAAAAAATAGCAATCAACATTTAGAGGATTAACAATCGTAATAAAGAGCACATCCAAATATATTTATGTTCAAAATCATTGACATTTTAGCTTTATAAAAATCTACCAATATGGAGCTTTGAAGATTGTTGAATAGACAATGGAAGGGATTTCCATATTAACTTTTCATGATAGCCATTGAATAATATCAAAAAACTTCTCTAAATAATTGTGTTTTGATATTATTGATAAAAAAATATGAGAGAGATTAATTACAATGAAGTGGCCATATTTCTTATAGACAAAGCAGAGAACGAAAAGAGAAAGAAAAAAAATTAGCCTATTTTTCAATAAAACAATTGAACTAAATTATTATATTGAAAAAAATACAAATGAACATATTTATGTTTATGTTTAGGTTTATGTTTATTATTATTATTTTTAATCTAAATATTGTATTAAAAAAATTGTTCTTAATTTACTACATTCCTAACCCTTTAAAATGTTATACGAAGAGTAAACATATTGTATAATTGATTATGCATCTTATGAAAAAAGATAACAACAAAAAATTTTAATATTGAAAAATAAAATTACATTGAGCACATATATAATTCAATTGTATGTAATTTTATTTTCTTTGCCATACCTCTAGGGAGGTTGGGATTTCAACAAATTTATGTATTTGAAGATTATCATATTTTATCTTGGTGTGCATATCATTTTATTGGTACTTTCATCAATTGTGTTTTGGATTTTGTCATGTAGTTTGAAATTTGTCATTTTTGGCATCTTGAGCAATAAAGCTTTGGTTTAATATAGCTATTATGTTAACTTAAAATTAAATAAATTTAAAATGCATTTATTAGGAGATTCTTTAATCAATAAAGGCTAATGGATTAGTATATTGAGGAATCTAAAAGTTTAAGTGTATGGAATGCTTCTCCCCTACTGTGCAAGTGCTAAGATTAGACATAAATTTTAAAGAAATAGTCTTTTTTTTTCTTTTTCTTTTTAGAGAGGAGAGTATTTGTAATTATCCAAGGTAAATATAATACACTGGAATTTCATCAGGAACTAATAATATTATCAAGTTACCAACGCTAAATAACACTTTGTACATGGTCAACAATTAAAGTAATAAACCTTTCAAGAATGAATTAATGTAATAAAATGAGGACATATCCAAATGAGCTTTTATATTCGAATTTGTGGTAGATTTTTTAAAATTCTTTGACAGCTTCAAGTAACATGCCACCAAAGGGAGACATTGAGTATTTTAGCTATGACTACTACAATTAAAATCAAGTTGGGGCTACAGAATCCAAAATTCTTAAAATCAAGGATGAAACAATCAAATGGAGCAAAACTCGCATGGAAAACTCATTACCCACAACATATTAATTAGGTAGATTGTCAAAAGTGTAGGAAATATATTTCAGTGCAAAAAGAATACGTGTATTAAACTTTTATTCAAAAATGTAGTGTGCTTATCTCTTTATGTTACTAAACCCTAGTGCATTTTTTATGCAAGATGTAGAGGTTGAATGAGTCTTACCTATAAACATAAACATATAATAATGTTCTCCCAATCTAAGAACCATTTAATAGACTGTGAGTATTATCCAAAAATTAAAGTACTAAAAAAAGGGTATGGACTTCAAACACTTAATGATTGATTTACCTAAGCGAGCATTTATTTGTAATTTGTTGGAGGAATTGATAGAACACAAATTCATATGAGAAGTTTCAAATTATGGTTAGCAACGATACTTGTAAGAATTAGAGGAAAAAAAAGGTATAATAAAAAATTAAACCTTGTTTGAAAGGTCTCATACTTATCATCATTTTTTTTTTAAAATATTCTCAAGTTTATTTTGAATAAAAAGTAATATATGTTTATAAGTTAGAAAGATAATAAAATGTTTATGTTTATGTTTATGTTTACGTTTATGAAACTTATTTTTAAATTTTATATTAAGAAATAGTTTGAATTTTCTACATTGTAACCCTTTTAAGATTTTTGAAAATTTCTATAAAAAAAAATTGTTTTAAAATTTACTTGGCAAGTTAGCAAATTAGAAAACTACATAAAATTTACACATCGGAAAAATGAAAAGACTTTGAGTAAACACATTTCATCTGTAAATTAATTTATATTTTATTTGCCTTACATTTGAAGTCTTCAAGTTTTGATATAAACTTCTGTTTTAATTTTATTTTTTAGGATACTTTATCAATTGTGTTTTATTAGAGTTTGTTGTAGCAATAAAATTGTTGTTCTTGTATTTTAAGCATTAGAAAATTGGTTTTGATATAACTCTTACGTGAATTTCAAAATTAATTAAGTTTAAAATGCTTTCATTAAGAGATTAATAAATGAATTGATGCTAAAAAAAACTAGATAAATGGTACTAGAAAAAAGAATAGATGCATGCTAAAAATGAATTATTGAAGTCACAACGATAATCGCATGTAACTAGGGAATTGCAAAGTTGACATGTCAGGTAACTTAACTACCTTTGAAGTTGAGATTAATGTGGGATTGCAAAATTAGTGGTAATGTGGAATCAAATGTTAGGTCAGGGTTAGGATTAAAGCTTGAAGTGAGAGACTCTAGCCTACAGACTTGTGACCCAGTTGGTTTCACTCTTGCATATACCTTGGCCTGTGGAACTGTGGGTCAGGGTCACTGTAAATTATCTTAAACATTTTATTTATATTTCTCTCTTATGTTGTTCTTGTTTCCAACATACATGTGTTTGGTTTGATTTTCTCACAAAAATGTGATTGATAGCCAAAGCTTAGGGTAATTAGAGTTCACTATTGCACTATTTGGAGATTGGTATTGGAATCCTCTTTAATTTACTGTTCCATTTGCCACTAGTCGAAGACCTAAAAAGGATTTTAAAAACAAAAGGGAAAAATATTGCCCAAAACATCAGTCATTTCAAGCCATATATAGCTAATGGTTTGCTTATTAGGAAACTTAGGGTGTCCTGCCTACAGATACACTTATGACATGCATGTTGCAATGTTGTATTTGTGAAAAAGTGTAAACAAAGACAAAGGAATACAAGATTTTTAATGTTGTTCGGCCCTCAAAATTACATCCACATGCTCTCTACTATCTATGAGTTTGGTCCTTTATAAACATGAATCCTATTAACAAAATTTCAATATTATTGCAATTACATTGATATATATATATATATATATATATATATTTTCTAAATATGGAGCTTTGATGAATGTTGCATATATACATGATGGAAGTGATTTCCGTAATTAACGTTTCGTGATAGCCATCGAAGAATATATATATATATATATATATATATAAACTCTCTAAATAAACTGTGTTTTGATATTATTGATAAAAAAAATGAGAGAATAATTACAATGAGGGGTCACTGTTTCAATATTCTTATATACAAAGCAAAGCACGAAGAGAGAAAAAAAAATCACTTAGAGCATTCCCATTCAGGATTCCAAAAATGTTCTATTTTACAACCTCAAAACCCACTTTATTTATTTTACCATCTTATTTTACAACTCACCCACCATCCCAGTTTTTATTTTTATATAAAACTCATTAAAATAATATAAACTACAACATCAAATAATATAAAAAATTATGTTTCTCTCTCCTCTTTCATTTCTTTTTCCTCTCTTCACCTTTCCTAATCAAAATAATAGTATTTTTTTTACATCCAAGTGAACAATTGGTTCTATATATAAGAACCAACTGTTCACGGGTTCAAAATTTTTTTAAGAACCCATACCTGAATGGAGCAACATTTTTGAGGTTTTCGATGTAAAATAGAAATTGAGAGGTGTTTACACTCCCAATGCTAATGCTCTTACTAACCTATTCTAGCAGTTGTACAGTGTATCAGTTTTTTGGTCAATTACAACAAACCCCACCAATCAAATATACAACCAATTGGAGTAAAAGTCACCAACTAACCTATTCTAGCCATTATACATTGTTATCTTGAAATGAAGAGCTCTGATTCAAGGGAGCACAAATGTCTATAAACCCCAATTATGACAACCTTTAAGAAGACAGGGAGACCAAGTTCATTTGTAAAAATGTCTACAACTTGATTTAAACTAGACCACATGTAAAGTCTTAATAATATTCTCTTGAACTTTGTCATGAACTAGGTGAAAATCTGGATTTGATACTATGTGAATAGCAACTTGATTGTCGCAAGAGAGCAAAGCTAATTTGGTATAAGAGACATTAAATCATTCAACAAGTTCAATAGCCAAACAATCTTACATGTGGCCGCAAAACCAAAGCATTGGCTAAGTAAACACAATACCCACTTAAAGACCTTTGAGTATTCGGGCATCCTGCCTAAGCTTGCCCAGGTTACCACTTAATTAATGTACCAAATTATTCTGAGTGCAGCACACGTGCGCCTCTCTAGGTTAATCAAGAAATTGACTTTAATGTTAAATAGAGTAGCCTACTAATGCATCTTATGTACTATGTAGGGTCTACACTTAACTTCCCTTCAGTTCTAGAGAGTCTCAAGTTTTGTTTCATAGGTTTGAAATGAAAGAAAGTGAGCTTGAAGGAATTTAACAATGTTGAACAAAGAACAGAGAAGTGAGAGAGGGAATGAATATCGGAAAAATTCTCTTATTTTGTATTTCAAGCACGCTAAAGAATACATACACTCCAAGTTCTATTTATAGAACTGGTATAGTTTAAGAGCTTCATCTAGAAGCTTCTTCTACAATAACAAACTTCTAACAAACTCTTTAACCACTGTTAGTGTGATATAACTGTATTAACAAAAAATATCTAAGTTAATTACAGAGGAGGCCAAGCTAAGAACGAACATGGTTCTGTGGAAGAAGATCAAAACGGTGCCATCTTCTATGTCTTCAGTGGAGAATATTGAGACAATTTCTTGTTTCTTAGCACTCCAGGTGATGGGATTGAAGCCAAGGTAGACCGAATATCCAGTAGCGGAGATATGATCAAAGGGGTTCCCAGCCCAATTTGAATCTAAGAGGCATAGTGAGACTTTTACATACCATAGAACTATAGAAGCCTTCCCCTTGCTACTAGAACCCTTAACTGACTCCCCTTTTCCGTGATAACCTTGAGGTAGGCACGTATAGACCTCTTCCTCCAGATCCCCATGTAGGAAGACATTATTAACATCTAATTACAAGAGGTGTTAGCCCTTCACAGCAGCCACTGCAAGAACAATCCTAATATTGATGAATTTGGCCACAGTGCTAAAAGTCTCTAAATTGTATACCACTTCCCTTTGAGTATAATCCTTTGCTACCAATTTAGCCTATATATCTTTCCAAAGAACCATCAGAAATATATTTCACCTTATAAACCCACTTGCACCCAATTAGACTTTTGCAGGAGGAAGGTGAGTTAAGGTCCTAGTATGGTTAGCTTCTAAAGCCTTAATCTCATTGGACATAGCTTCTCTCCAATGAGGACTTTAAAGAGCTTGGTAAAAACTCTCACGTTCAAGAGTGGATGTGGAAGGGACTGAAGCAAAGGGCTTATACTTAAGGGACAATTTGGAATATGAGTGATAATATGCAATGTCATACGGTTGCCCTAAACAAGGAGGAGTTGAACTAGCCACATGGTCACATGTATAATCTTTCACGTAATCAGGAGGTTGATGTGGTCTAGTGAACCTTCCAAGAGGGACGAGATGTAGGCAATGAAGGAGAGTTAGAAGTAAGAGAATCAGGATGTAGAGACGGGCGGGGAATTAGTTCAAATGCACTAGAATTTGTATGATTTGTAGAAGTAGGTTGAGCTACAAAATCAAGGTGAGGATCTGCAGGACTAACTTCAAAAGCAATATCAGATACAGGACAAGGGATGACAGATGAATCCACACTAGCATCTATGGTAGAAGTAGGAGATTGGAAAGGAAAAAAAAATTCCTACATGGAATACAACATCCCTTGAGACAAACTCATAATTACTATCAAGATCTAGATGCTTGTATCTTTCAATGCCAAAATGATAACCAAGAAAATACACTTTCTAACCCTAAGTGCAAACTTATGTCTATGATTGGATAAAGTGGATGCATTACATAAGCACCCAAAGACTCTAAGATGAGCATAAGAAGGTGGATGGTGGAAAAGCAACTCATAGGGTGCCTTATTGTTCAAAGAGGATGAGGGACGTCTGTTGATGAGATATGTAGCTGTCAAAACAAAGTCACCCCAATAGGATAGAGGCAAAGAGGATTGAAATCTCAAAGCTCTTGTAACGCTAAGAATGTGTTGGTATTTCTTTTCAACTATTGAATTTTGTTAATGATGCATTTGGTTTTGAAAAATTCTTTCATCAGAAACTAGGGTGCAGTATATGTTCAAATGAATTTTGATTTTTAATTTGAACTTACTTTCAACCATAAAATTGGACAATAAGCCTTAAACCTTTGACTTGAATTTTAAAATATAGACTCAAGTACATCTAGAATAATCATCAAATTTGGTCACGAAAAATTTGAAACCTTCATATTGTTAGAACAACAAAGGGACCCCATATTAGACCCCCTTTTTTTCATTTTCAAAAAAAAAACAAAGGGACCCCATATATCACAATGAATAAGTGAAAAGTGACAACTAGAAACATGCATTCCATTAGGGAAAAATAACTTTTTATGCTATGCAAGAGGGCAAATCATACAAGGATGTTCATTGGCATTATAAACAAAAGGTACATCTTTATTTAACAAATGCAGCTTAACAACAGAAGGATGTCTCATTCTATAGTGTCAAACATCAAATGAATAAGTTTTTGTAATAAAAATTACTTACTGAGGCAAAGATGATTGAGAACCCAATTGCAAGAAGTAAAGACTTTAGACACTTTATTCTGCACATCTTTATGAATCAATCCCTCATTTCCCATTGATGACATCCTAAAGAGCCTATTCTTGTGAAAGGCCTAGATAAGAGAACCATTTAACTAAAAGGAACTTCTGGAAGAAGAAAAACTAGTATGAACCCTAGCCTTAAATACGCAGGATTAGTTTCCTATGTACACAACCCTAAGGTTGTGTGCGTAGCATCTTGAGCTCTCTTGTCTTGGAAACGATGGTGAAACTGGAGCCAATGCTTTTATTGGGGAGAACAAGTCTTAAATTCCCCTTGGGTTCTTTAAAGTGTGACTAAATGAGGAGAGTCAAACCCAAAATTTCCACATTCATTACATAAAGGCTAATGGAGCATTACAAGAGTAAAACCAATATGCTAAACCACAAAAGGGCAACAAATTACATATAAAATACTCTTTCCGTCTCAATTTATTTGTCCTGATCGAAAAGTCAAATTTTTTAAAGAAATATTATTTATTATCTTGTCTGTCTTATAAAAATGTATAAGTTTACAAAACTACTCTTAAATAAATTTATTAGCTTTTTTTTTTTAAAGAGTTATTCTTAATGAGGCAATTAAAAAGATGCCCCAATTAGATTGATTTTTTAAATATTTGTTAGTTTTCTTTTCAAATAATTTTGAAAATAGAGTAGGAATATAATAGGAACATTAGTAAATTAATGAATTTTATTTTTAGAAACAAGACAATATTTTGGGACATCCCAAAATAGAATAGAGGACAAACAAACTGGGATGGAGGAAGTATAAGTCTAGAACTATTTCTCAGATGCAGCAAGAAGAGGAATTAGAGAGAGGTAGTGAGGGAGAGAGAGAGAGAGAGAAGACTCATTGGTACTACTAGCATCATAGGCATCAAATCGTGTAACTCCTTGGTGGTTGAAAGGAATTTTGTTCTGAAGTTAGGTTTTTGAAGGCAAAGGGCTTTTGTTGTGAAGTTAGGTTTTTGGAGGCAAAGCATGGCCAGCCTTGTTTAATATGAATGAGAAGCTTTTATACTAAGTTTTAAGTGTGTTTTATATAGGTTTTTGGCTAATGGCTGAGGCTTAATTTAGACCCTTGAGATGCTAAGTTTTTTTTTTTTTTTTGGCTCAATTTGATTTTATTTGGATAAAAGATTGGCTTGCTTTTAACATCAATAAGGGAAAGCTTTGACCAAAGCTAGTTGGCTGCTCTTTTCCAACTAATTCAGAGTATAGGGTAGTTTCCCATAGTGACAGCCAATAGCTAGGGTCAGCCAAGGCGCTCAGCAAGGCTCCTAAGGTTAAAATGGGCTAGTCAGCAAATTTTAGCCACATATAATAGGAGTTCTGTATTTCCGTTTGGGTGAAAATTTTAGGGTATATTAGGTTGGGGTGAAAACAGGGAGGATGGAAAATAAGAAAAGGAAAATAGGGTGGAAAATGTCATTTTTTACTGTTTGGTTGAGGAGAGAAAACAAGTGAGACAGAAAATGGGAGGAAAATTTTCCCTCCGAGCCCACCTTTTTTTGTCCTCCCAATTTGGGAGGAAAGTGGGCAGGGAAAAGTGCTGAAAGATGCACTCTACACAAATACCCTCAATTTATTCATCTCACCTACCCCTCACCTCAATTTATTCATCTCACCTACCCCTCACTTTATTCATTTCACCTGTGACCTAATGGCTTTTCCCTTTTCATCCTTATCACTTTACCTTCACAGCACAACAACGTCCAGGTTCTCTTCTCTCTCTCTCTTTTCTTTTCTTTTTTTTTTTTTTTTTTTTTTTTTTGCCTTGTTTAATCAGCACAGGTGAAGAAAATTTAAATATTGGTTAAATGGTGTGTTGCCCAGATGAAAAAAGTTTGCCCAGTTGCTGACCACGTTGAATGGTTAGATAAAGTTTTTTTTAATGAGTGTAAATTTGCTAACCATCTTTTTGCTACCCACATTTTTGTTGCCCAGTTGCCAAGTTAAATTATTAGTGCAAGATTTGATTTATACAAGTTTTAGTGCAAGTTGATTTGCCCAGTTGCCCAATTAAATTTATATGTACACTATTGCAATTTTTACATAATAATAATAAAAATAATAATATAAATTTATATGTATGATGTGGTAAATTTTATATTATTTAATGAGTATAAATAAATCTATTTTTTACATATTATGTAACAATGGTATAATAGTCAATTTATATAAATTATATTTTCTATCCTCTCACTTTTCTTTTCAACCAAACAAAAGAGTTTTCCACCCTCCTACTTTTCCACCCCTCCAACCAAACACACATGAGAAAACTAAATATTTTCTATCCTCCAACTTTTCCATCCTCTCACTAATTTTCTACCTTTCCACTTTTCCACTCCTCCAACCAAACGGACCCTTAGATACCAGACCCTTTCCATGAGTTTCAGGTGCTACAAGTGTCCCTAGCCAACTTTGGAACACGCATGGCTTGAGCTCATGTAAAATGTCTAAAATAGAGTCTACACCATCCAAATCACACTCCCTCAAATTGAAAGAATAAAATAATAAAATAATAAACAAAGTCACACTTAAAAGAATAAAATAAATTACAATACAAGAATTGGGGTCACAAGGAAGTTGAGCTTGGCCAAATTGAACTTATAGAAAATATGTCACAAAAGTGACCATCAACAGCTTTCGAGTCCTTGGATTGGCTTCGAGTTGACAATGCCGACCTATATGATGTTGTTCGAGCTCTCCTCTCTAATTACACCCAACCCTCCTCCACCAAGAGCAAACTCCAAAAACGCAAAAAATGAAAAATTTGACGTCATCTCATCTCATGAAAATCTTCGAGCTCTAGATAAAAAAGCTATCTAAACATTGCTCACTAGATCCTAAGTATATGACAATCAAAGACCGACACAATGTGCTGAATTCTTGGGTTTCCAAGACCCAAGAGGTGTTGCAAAAGCTCCAGGAAGATTCGACATGGAAAAGGAAGGAGGTTGCTACTCTAGAAGGGAAATGGGAGTGTTGCCTTGAGTCTATTGGCCATTAAGAATGAATGGAAAGGTTTGCCGCAACTACATAGCAACGATTGCAAGTGACCTTGCACATTGGCTTACAACGAATTAACAGCTAGGTTGAGAGAGAGAGAGAGAGAGAGTTTAATAACATTATTTTCTAGCAAAAGAAAGAAAATTGAGAAAATTTGTGGCTTTTTGGTTCTCGAGAAAATCAATAAAGAACATGTGAGAGAAAAATGGCATAAAAAAATTGGTTTGGGTTTGTAGGACTTGTATTTGGTATTTTGTTATGGGGTCTTGAATTGTGATACAACATTTGTGAACGAAGGTTGATGTTTATCAAAGAAAAATAATTTCATTTTCTTTTCTTATATTTTTCAATTTATTATTATTAACTATACGAATTTTTTTAATATAAGAAATTAAAAAAATAAAAATAAACCTACTTTTTTTGGGAACTAAAATGAATAAAGAAAAAAATTAAAGAATTTAAATTAATGAAATTAAAGTTACATAACTTAATTTAAAGTTACATAAAAAATTCTAATTTATATGTTATGTTTATGTTTATGTTATGACGTTTATAATTAAATATTATATTAAAAAAAAAGTTTCTTATTTTCTACATTTGTAATCCTTTAGGACTCTTAAAATGGTATATATGATATGTTCAAATTGAGTAGCATCTCATGGGGAAAAAAATTACAAAAATTTAAATATTAAAAACAAAAATTCATTGAGCATATATATATAGAGGTGTATTTATTTATTTATTTTTATTCTTTGTATTTGAAAATCATATTTTATTTACATGTGTCTTATCTAATGTTATCCTATTTCACATGTTTTGACATATCAAAAAATTTACACGTTTTAATTGTTTTACAATAGCTATGTGCGTGGTAGTAAATGGTAGTACGACACCCCTATAGCCTATTGACATTTAAAGCTTTCGTAATATGCTCCGTCTTTTATAAGTTAAATACAATATGCTCAAAATGGTTCCATCATGCAATTACATTTGATCTATCCCAATCAAGATTTTAGGGATTTCATTCCCTATAGCCTATTGACATTTAAAGTTTTCGTAATATGCTCCGTCTTTTTTAAGTTAAGTACAATATGCTCAAAATGGTTCCATCATTCAATTGCATTTGATCTATCCCAGTCAAGATTTTAGGGATTTCATTCCCAGTTGTATTATGTTTGAGATTTTAGTTTAGATGAGATTGTTTTTGTTAAAATATAATAATAATTAAGGCTACTAGGCAAGCCACGTGAAAACCTAGTTGGCATCAATAATAATAATATTTTAATACCATCATTAGTATGTCCACTTTTTTTTCTAACATAATATAAAATTTTTATGGCCTAAACTGAAACATTTGAAATATTATAGACCATTTTGATACATTGGGCAAACATTAGTAGTCAAAATGGTGATTATAGCATATTTTTATGTTGGAAAAAAAATTCGGGTGTTTATATTTATGTTTATGTTTATTGAGTTTTTATTTATATATTGTATTCAATCACAAATAGTTCTTAATTTGCTACATTCCTAACCCTTCATAATTTTAAAAATGTTCTTTTCACATAATTTTTTTAAATGCTATATTTAATGCAAAAATGATAAGGGGGAATTGATTAAGTATCTTATTAAAAAAGGATAACAACAAAACATTTAAATATTGAAAATTGAGCACAAATTTATTTTAGGGTTATATTAAAATTTTCTTTTCTTTGACATGCATTTAGAGAGATTAGGTTATAAACAAATTTCAGTAGTTGAAAATCATCTAACTTTATCTTGGTGTGCAAATTAATTTATTGGTACTTACATTAACTATGTTTTTAACTACTTTGAACTTTGTCATAATAGTTTAAAATTTGTTATTTTTGGTATCTTCAGCAATAGAATTTTGGTTTTAATTATGTGATCTTCAAAATTAAATAAATTTAGTAATTAAAAAAACCCATATTAAAAAAAAAATTTTAATTTTCTATATTTGTAACCCTTTTAAGATTTTTGAAAATTTATATGAAAAACAAACAAATTTTTTAGAATTCATTTGGCAAGTTAGAAAAAAGATAACAACATAAAATTTACATATCGAAAAAATAAAAAGCCATTGAGCAAGCACATTTCATATGTAACTTAATTTATTTTATTTACCTTACCTTTAAATTCTTCAAGTTTTAAACAAATTTAATGTGTGAAGATAATATAATTTTCATCTTGGAGTGCACTTCCCTTTTTTTGGTACTTTGTAGACGCTGCATTTTGTGCCCCTTACAACTCAAATTTTAAGTCCCAAGATTGGTTTAGGGCCCAATCAGATTCTAAATTGACTTGAGAAATGTTAAAATGGAAAATACAAACTTTTTATGGGCAAATAAATCTATTTTTAGAAAATTAAGGTCAAGAAACCTTAGGGCATGTGTACGCATACACGCGTATACACATGCATGTCCCTAAGCTGCGTACGCAGGTCTTATGCATGCGTACGCATACACGGGCCTGCGCACGCATGTTAGGGTTCTAGAAACTATGAAAGACAAGTTTTTCAGCATTAAGTGTGAGGTTTGGAATGAATCCCACATCATTTGGAAGCCGTTCCAAACTCCTATTTTGCAACTATATAAAACCATACTTAGTAGTGTTTCAAAACACACAAAAAATCCTAAGGGAAAACATATGATTCACTAGAAATAGTGAATCAAAGAGGAAGTTTTTTTCACAAAACATTTTCAAGTCAATATTTTCTGATTGGGGCCTTTTTCTAGCCTTGAGCTTTGAGTTTTAAGATTACTAATCACTTCTTTATTTTATTGTGAATAGATTTGATTGAGGGGAACAGTCAAAATCAAACCTAGAAACTTATGTTTGGAGATATTGAGTTCTAAGTTTTTCTTTCCATTTTTTGCTTTTAATTCAGTTTTCTAGTTGTTTTCTTGCTTTGTTTATGTTCTAATATGCTTGTTTAGTTTAGTTTTATGTAGTTTTTATGTTTTAAGGCATGTTAGGGTGTTAGATTTATTATTTTAAATCCTGCTCTATTTTATGTGTTGTTGAGTTTCTGGGTTAGGGTTTCGAGGCATGTATGCGTATGCATGCGCATGCATACATGAAGTATGCGTACGCGTACTTAAGCGCAGAAACCCTAATCTGAGTTTTTTGCTTATGTTTCTTTGTTTCTTTCATGTAATATGCCTCTGTTTTGTTTCTTTTTATGTCTTTTAAGTCTCTGTTCCTCTGTTTATTTGTTTGTTTGTATTTAACATGCTAGATTAGGGTTTCTTTTCTTACTTTAATACCATGAACATGCATTCACATGTCCATCTATTGGTGCATAGGTGCTATGATGTAGTAAGGTAAGTAAGGTAAATCATGCATTCACATGAACATATATTTGTTTATTATAGGAGCTTTACCTTCCTTGATGAACATGTATATGCAAGTTTATATGCCATGCTTTGAATATGAAAATAGGTTTGATGTGTACATGTTTTTGCCTTGGATGTGATATGATGATATGTGTGGTAGATGTATGCTAGGTTTGATATGAATTGTCATGATAGATGTATATTATGGTTTTGGGATGAAATACCATGTTAATTGCTAGATGTATGTTAATGTATGTGTGAGTTTAGAATAACGATATTGAATGTGTCTTTAATGAGATTAAGATGTAAGACACAATGAGTGAAAGCCAACCCACGAGTTGGGCGGTTTTGGGTGCCTAATACCTTCCCAAAACCATACCTAAACTCTGAACCCATATGTTGGTAGTAAGATCAATCCTTCTAAGTAATAGCGCTATATACAAAGTTCTTAGGCCATAAAATTAGGTGGCAACTCCGTTAACCCTTTTCTCCGAGTTTAAATTTAAGATGCTTTTACGAAGAGATTAAAAAACAAATTAAGGCTAACAAACTAAATAAATAGAACTATAATAATAATAATAATAATAATAATGATGATGATGATGATGATGATGATAATGATGATGATGATGATAATAATAATAATAATAATAATAATAATAATAATAATAATTTCCAAACAAACATGTACACAATTGGAACTATGAAAAATCAATTTCTTTTGATTAAAGGAGTGACCATTTGTAGGTGTCTTTGGTGCCAAAAGAACCAAATAGAATTTAAACTAAAATGTAAAACTGAGCCTCTATCTTTCTTTAGATTTTATTTCAGTCCTCTAACTTGGTTTTCGTTCATTTTAATCCTTTAAGTTTTAGATTTATTCAATTAAGGATTTCCGATAACCTTTGTTAATTTTTTTTTTATTTGGAAAATATTTTTCAATCATTAATTGATTTTTTTAATTTAAAAAATTTGAAGGAAAATTTAAAAAATTGAAAAATTAACCATAACATATAACAAAAGTTGATGAAAAAGTCTTAATTGAATAAACTTGAAAGTTAGAGAGCTGAAATGAACAAAAACAAAGTTAGATGACAAAAATAAAATCTAAAGAAACTTAGAGGGTCAGTTTTGCATTTTAGCCTAGAATTTATATGTGTGGACTGCTGGGATCTCCATAAGCACACAAGAAGTTTTAGATTTTGGGAAAAAGACACAATCTATTGCACACACACAAGCGAAAAGAAAAAGAAAAGAAAAGAAAAGAAAATTGAAGTCATGACTATAATGGGCAATTTGAATGGAGGGGGAGGGAGAGGGAGTAAAGTAGAGTTGGTTGGCCATCCGAACTTGCCATAAGTCATGATTTTTAAGTTAAAAATTATGACTTCAAGTCATAATTTCAATTATTTTTTCACTGGTATGTAAATGTGTATGCAACATGATGTGTGTAACAAAGAATGCTCTTACATTTTTATCTATCAATTGTAAAGTTGGCATGTCAGGTAACTTAACTACTTTTCAAGCTGAAATTAACGTGGGGCTGCAGGAGTTTGTGGAATGAAATCCAATAGGTTAGGATATCAAGGATGAGTTCAATTAGATTTGGCATGTATCAATCAACTTGAAAGTTAAAAGTTTCAAATAATTTGTCTACTTAAAGTGAGAGCGATATGCAGTCTAGCAACTGATTTTTCTCTTTGAAAAGTCTTACCTAGCAACACAAGGTTTACTTACTAAAGAGATACGTGCCTCATACTTGTGACAGGTAAAATATTATCGTTAAGGCCATAAAATTGGTATTTGTGAATTTCTATCAAGAAAGTCAATATTGTATTGGTACCGGCAGTATATACAATACTAGCCATAAAATTGGTGTTGGAAATCCTCTAAAATGTACCGAATAAAATATTGGATTATACCAGCCTTTACTAGCTATATCGGGGATATTTCGAGTTTTTTGGTCGGAATTTATATTTTAGTTGATACAATAAAAAATGAACAAAATTTAGTTACAAAATTAGTTGTAACTTAAGGATACAACTTTACTTAATATCATTAATATTACTACATAATTCGAAGAGCTAAAGATTAGATTGCATGTTCTTTACGCTCTTAATACATATGTCAAATTTTATGTCAATCATATATTATTTACTATATGATCTATAAGATTATATTTTATGCATTATTTTAAATTACAAAAACTTGTAATTTAAACAATTTATTGATAACATAACTATTGATCTTTAATTTTCTAGAAATTATGCAACCATGGAGAATAGAAGGTGAAAATGTAATCCAACGATGGATTTGGCATAATTCACCTCTAATGAAAAGATATTTAATAAGGTTGTAGCCTAAATTTTGTAACTAAACTTTGTCCATAAAAAATAGTTAAAAAATATTTAAAAATTAAAAAATGTTATAAAACATGTTATTTAAGCTAATACAATGGGTTAATGTCTCTAGGTTAATATTTCGGCTTATAAAATATATGAATTTTAAATAATATGTCTATGAATAAATACATACAAAAGTATGTGTATGTAAGTATATAGATATTGGTAATCCAAAATGGTACACCGATATTAATTCATACCAAAATATCTTTTTCCTAACCAAACCGAAATGACCTCCAATATGAAATTGACTCTCTTAATTTCTATTACCTCACCGAAATTATCGCTGTGTGAAAGTTGTTGTGTGATGATTGAATGATGCACAGAAGCATGAAGGAGAGAGCACACACAAAGGTTTACGAGGTTCAGCCTAATGGCCTACGTCCACAGTGAGAAAGCTATTGACGGTTACATATTATATTAAGTAGTTTTGTTACAATGAACCCAATGTAGATTTATATACTAGTGAATATTTGACTAACCCTAAGCTAACTATATACTAACTTAAAATAAACATTCTTGTTCTACAAGTACATGGGCTTACAATTGGTTTGAGCCAATTGGATTATAATATGTCTAACACCCTCCCCAAACTAAAGGTGAAAATCTTGAGTTTGGAAGGTTTTGAATGTATTGTTTGGTGTGACACTTATTTAACTCGATTGACATGGCAAGATCTTGCATGGTTGACACCCAACTCATGACAAAGCTAACAAATAGTAATTGGCATGACAAAACTGTTGAGGCAAATAGGATATTGTATCAATATCTCGCATAACGCTACTCACGTACATGAGCACCCAATAACATTATTGCGTTTAAAACATAAGACCAAAACAGAAATCAGATGTTTCATAAAAAAAATTGGATGTGGCGTGCACTCCCTCACACACACGATTTTGTATATCCTGTACCCGGCATATGTGCCGGGTACCTCACGATTTTGGTTTCAGAGCCAAAATTCAATCTGGCTCCCAAGATTTGTTTTGTCCTAAAATTTGTATTAATTTTAGCATTTTTCATTTAATTAATGGTGATTGGGTTGTATTTTTTTTTTTTTTGGAGAAAATACTAAACTTACTACAAAAAGCTTACAAACTGATATGAGAATGAGATGACACTTCAATAAAAGAACCAATGAGTATTAAATTACTCGCATATCAATTTATATGATTTATGTAATAAAACTTGTAATATACTACTATAACTCTAATTTTTTTCCCTTAATTAAAAAAAATAAAAATAAAAATAAAGAAACTTACCACAATACCACCCCCATATTTGGGGTCCTTTCTATGTTGGGGTAGCCTTATGCCACGGCCTAAATGGCCTAGGCCTAGGGCCGGCCCTGACCATGGTCTGCTCATGTAAATGGTTTCAGAGCCGAAATTCAATCTCGGCTCCCAAAATTTGTTGTCTTTCATCAAGTCATGGACTGCTCCAAACGCAACCTCAAGCAGTCAAGGAATTGTCCTTGCAAGCCCAAGAGATCCACTCACCAAAACCCAACAGCCCCAGCAACAATTCTTTGCACCAATTGGTTTGGGCCAATTGGACCATAATATATCTAACAACTGGAATGTGCCACGTAAATGTTTGGAAGAAATTTGTTTTTTTCCTTCTTTGTTGTTCTAAAAAGAAAAGATACATACCCCATCTTATGGCAATGACTTCTGCAGCAAAGGAGAAGCAGCAACCAAACAAAGATTGGATGGGAAGAAATTAAAAACTTTTAGTACATTCATTTGGTGCGTCAAATCATCTTTCTTTCGAAGTGGCAAAGTGGGATTTAAATGTTTTAAGCTGTGAGCCAACCTAGCCTCTTTCTACAATGAACCAAAATAATGTCAGGCTTTTTTTCATTCTTGGTGTGGCACAAAATCCCACATAGGAAAGGAACAAGCGGAATAAGGGTGAGAAGGTATTATAAAAAAGAAAACACTAGCAATGAGCAAAATACTTACCTGGACGGGGTCAATGGGTGATCAAAAATGCCTATGGCCTAGGTCAGTAACCTACATTGCACTCTTGGAGGGGTGCTGCCCTAAGGTCTGCCCAAGTGGCAGAGCCTACGTCGTAATTTGTGGTAGTGGGGGCCTGCGTTCGCGCGGCCCCTCTCTAATTTTAGCTCAAATTTTAGGATCGAGTGATTTCTGGACTCTAATGGCCACCAGTGAAAGAAAAGCTATAAAAACTGCCCTCAGGCTAGAAATAGATTTTAGCCTTAATAATCGGAATTTACTTTCACCGGTGAAGACTTTTCCTCCAATGAAAACAAACTAGAATGGATGTCTTGCACTACACTATTTTTTAAGATAAAAAACTTCTTTATCTATTTTTATAAAGCAGAGAATCTATTTTAATTTTCAACACAACAAAATAATATATTTATTATAATAAAATAATAAGTTCTACTATCAAAAAAACACTACAAACGGCACAATCCACAACCACCGCCAACCAAGAACAACCCCCCAACAACAACTAGCAAGCCAAGACCACCCACAACCATTGCCAAAAATCCAACAGATCTAAGCTTAATTTTCAGACCAAGAGTGTTGAGCTAGCACCCTAGACCACCATTTGAGCTTGATCGAGAGAGAGAAGAAACAAGACCAAGAGGCACAAAACCCACCATCAAACCCAAACCACCATCGAACTAGACCAGCCATTGCCGATCACGCGAAAAGAAGAGAGAAAAGATAGCGAAGAGATAGAGAAGGAATAGAGAGGGCTAAGACTCTGAGTCTAACAAAAAGAAAGAGAGAAAAGATAGAGAAGGAAGAGAGAGAGAGAGAGAGAGATAATATTTTAATGGACAAGAGAGAGAAAAGTTAAATAATTTTTTTTTTTTGAAGAGGTAAAAATTTTACCTATAGCTCCACTGCTGTAGAATAGTTTTTAGGTATTTGAGGTGCTAAAAATACCAATATGGCTTTTTAGTACCATTGTTGTGGATGCTCTAAGGCCCGTTATCACATCATTTTAGCTCCTATAACCCAGCTAAATACAATACACTCTCTTCCAAGCCCTGCATCTGCAATTGAAGTTCGTGTTTAAATGCAAAATGAATGGGTGAAAAAGGCCATAGCCTCGCCCTTCAAGATCTATTTGGAAAGGACATCCTTAATTCCTTAAGAAATACATTCTCTCTCTTTCTCTTGAGTAATTTTTCTGTTTCCTTGCTCTTTTACCCTAGCAAGGGTCTTCACTTTGGCCTTTGTATTAGAAAGTGCATTAACATAAACACAATAGTAAATATAGGTAATACATAAGTGTGTAAAACTATAAAAATGGGTTAAGGTGAATTGTCCTACACTGGGACTTTATCAGAATAACTACCAAAGACAATCTTATCAAAGGAATAGCTTCTGATACGCCTGTTACAATTTGTGCATTGACCCAATGTTTTACGCATTGTGTTGCATCTAAAATGGTGTGCCCTGGTTTGCCTGTAATTAAATCTCATATCATACTGATATCAAAGTATCGCAAAATAATAAACATCATAAAACAATTTCCCCTTCATAAAATTCTGCTTGAACAAAAACATCTGAAATCCCAACGAAGTAGAGATGCAAGACAAATGGAATGGGAAAGAAAAAGACAACGTGAAGTAGATTTTATGAAAGCACCATAAAGTAAAATTTTTAGTACACATTTGAGGAACAACAATCAATTTATACAGGGGCAGAGCCACGTTGCCCCTTAGGGGGGTTGTGGCCCCTGCAAAAAAATAAAAAAGTCCACTAGCATATATACAAATTTTAATTGGGCCCCCCAATGATGTACATCCGGCCCCCCCTCCCATTTCTGTTCAATACTTCAATTTACTCCCAAGCTCTAGTTTCAATTGTAGGCCTTTTTATCCTCTAATAAAACAAAACATGGCCCACAACCCATTTATATTTAAATACCCAAAGCACTAACCAACAAAACAACACTTTATCACCCATTCTCCAACTCAAAATCAGAAGATTCAGAACCCTTTCTTTTGTTTCTCTTTTTACTCTCTTCTTGTCTATTATGTACACGCCACCGCCCACTCCACTGGTTCCAATAGCCCCTAAACAAAACAAAACCCTCAGCTCAGCTAAGCCCACCTCTCAAACTCAGTCCTTACAATCCCAAAAAAAAACTGACCATTATTTTCTTTCTTCTTGCTTTCTTAAAATAAATCATTCAAAGCAGGGGCGTAGTCAGAGGGTGAGTTTTCAGTTTCCGCTTCATCTCTTTTTAGTGTTTTTTTTTTTCTCAACTATCTACACTTAAATATTCACATGCTCTTTAATTTTTCATAGATTTTTAGAGAAATATATGATTGAAGGCATGGGCATGGGCATGGGGAGGTTGTTTGTGATGAGTCTTGAAGGGAAGTAAAGTTTCTAAGGTAATTTTTTTTTTTTTTTTTTATTATCTATTTTTGATTAGTTAGATATCATGTGGCAGTGGGTGTTGTTAAATTGTTTGGTTTATGTTGTGTACTTGTATGTTTAATTTTTGCTTTTGTTTGAGGGGTTATTCTTAATTAAAAAATAAATAAAATACAGGAAAATTTGAATAATAGGAATGATGATGGGTTGATTGTTTAAATTATAGTAGAAATTTTATTTTTTTCCTTGAGTCTGAATAACATCCATATAATTAAGTAAAAATTTCTAATTAAGATTTTATTTTTTAAGTTCTTTTCAGGTTAATTTTTTAGTCATATTCTTAAAGCTAAAAGAATTATGAGCAAACGAAAAACAATTAATGCATTCTTAAAGAAAAAAGATGTTAGAAATTCAAAATTTAGGACACTTGTGGCTATAGAAACAAATGTGGCTATAGAAATAAATGTTGATACTTCAATGCCTAATGAACACCCCTCCAAATGTTCAAGAATTTAATCTGAAGAGATAGATCTTGATCCAGGATCACGTAAACAAACATGTGAATTTCCTGTAAACAAACATGTGAATTTCCTATCAACAAACAAAATGAAATCCGACGAGCTTATCTCAAAGAAGGTCCATATCAACCTAAATATATAGACTATCCATACAACGATGATAATCATCATCGTCGAAAATCGGCCCCCTCATGTAAAAAATCCTTGCTACGCCCCTGAATTTATAGTACACAAACCAGGGAGGGAGGTTGCACAAATCGAGTTTCATCATTATGTGATTGATTGTGGATGCAAAATCTTGTTTTTTAGCAACAGGAATATATAGTCTGCCCCCATGGAACTAAATATATGAATCACAGTTGATACAGAGAAACTGCTTCAGGAGACTTAATCTGCTGTTGTAACTCTTCATCAGCATTCTCAAAAATTGATCCTAGCCACTCCTTAGGCTAGTATCCAAGTAATCATATGGCACTGCTGTCTTCATAGTTGGCCTAACAGCACACTGCCTCTCCACAATTCTAAAGTCCACTCGGTCTCCTTCTTCCCTGGTGTTCTGCTCTTAATTCCTCCCAATTAAACAACAATGGCAATGAAAATGCACCCCAAGGGTTGAAATCCAAAACCTTAATCCGCTCATCCTTTGTAACATAAACATCAAATGTGTAATTCTCAGATTCAAATTTTAGCCTAATGTGATCCTCATAAAATTGCCTGATCAACCACTCAATATTACTTTTCTTCTCAAGAAGAACCGGGTAAAAAGTAGTGACATCACGCTGAGAAGTACCAACTAGATTTGACCCCATACAAAACAACGGATTTCCATCTCCGGCAGAAGTGATGGGTACTACTTGCGGAGTGCAACGAAGAAACTCGGGGGTTTTGACAATGACTTATCAGTGCATGAATCATATGCATGACACAAATCATGGATCAAGGAGTCAGATACTCTTAGCAAGAGTGTAATCTCACTAAACGTGGTGCATTGGATTGGACCAGTGGTGCTTATCCAAGCTAAGTCTTTAGGCACACTCCTATTCAATTTAGGAAAGACTGAACCCCCAAGTGATTCGACAGATTCCTTAATCTTCAATTCAAGTTCTGGGAAAGAAGGGGGTGGAAAAGGTTGTTCAGAAATAGGTAGAAGGAAAGGTCCAGAATCATCAAGAAGCTACCATTTATATGATGGTTTTGCTTATAATAAGTGGGGTAGGAGATTCAAACTAAAGCTCTCTGGATGGAGAGAACTAGATAATCTCACTAAACAACAAGACTTTTTAGCCCAATTTTAAAGATGGTTGTCTGAATACAACATTTAGAATAAATAACTTTTCTTCCAAAGTCTACATTACTCTAACTTTGTTAAAGTTTGTACACTAATGTTGTTTTTTTCCTCTCTTTTTTTGGATGAATTCTAATGGCATTTCATTCATCGAAAAATTAATGTCAGCTTTCTATTGGATTATATTTGAAGAGATGACAAATCTAAATATTTGGGGGATAGATAATTGTGACTTCTACAAGCTTGATGCTATTTGCTGGATGGTTTGGGTTGGCACCATCAGCAAACAGGAAGGCCACGGCAGGATTAAAGCTTGAAGTGAGAGACTCTGGCCTACAGACTAGTGATCCCAGCTGGTTGCATTGTTGCAAATACTTCGGCACTGTTTGGCATGTGGAACTGTGGGTCACATTATTGGGGGTTGGGTTGTTCTTGGTCTTAAGAACATTGGTGCACTGTAAATTATCTTAAGCATCTTATTTTATTTCTTTCTTATGTGTTCCTATTTTCAACGTTTGTTTGGTTTGATAACTCGTCAAAAATTTGATTAGTAGCCAAAGCTTAGGATAATGAGAGTTTAAGATTGGGCTAGTTGGAGTTTGGTTTAGGAATCTCCTTTTACTCTTCCATTTGCCAATAATCGAAAACCTAAACAAGATTTTGAAAACAAAAGGAAAATATATTGCAAACTTCGGATTTGATACCATAAAACTTGGCAAACACAAGAAGTCCTACATATAGGTACGCATCTGACATACATATTGAATGATGCATTTGTGAAAAAGGCAAAAAGTAGAAACAAAACTACAAGAAATTTGGTCTTAAGGGATGACAAAAAGTCGCCTCTAATGCTTTTAATGTTGTCGCTATTAGTATTTGCGATGACATTTGAGATCAACTAATAAGTCATTATTAATGATGACGTTTTGGTTGCCGTTAATATGTCATTGTTAGTGACAGTATTGTCATTACTTATGCATATTAGTAACAGTATTGTGTCATCATTGATGATGAGATAAAATATTAGCAATGACATAACACTGTCGCTAATAACATAGTATTACTTTTTATATAATTTTCATTCTGAATTTTACATGAGTGCCTGATGGAAAATAATTAAATACAATCCTTCGCATCAAAGAATTGTTCAATCACAAATTCTCATATAAGCATTACAACTATTCAAACAATAAATACTCATAAGGGAAAAACAATACTCAAGTACACTATTATTTACATACTTTAAATTTCACCCTATTCCCAAACACGTTACAAAATACTGTCTCAAATATTAATCAAATAATAACAACTTCCTCACGAGGATATGCAACCTCTTCATCAAGTCGTCAAGAGATGGATCTCCCATTGGCATTGTTTGTAGCCTAATACATGAGACATTTTTCCATGAAGTCAAAAGTATAACCAAATGTAAAGACCGACTAAAATAGATGACAAAAATGATTACTAAATAGTATTAGTGTCTAAGTAAAACTTGAACCAGTCTGGTAGATCAGTTTGGGCAGTTTTCAGGAAGTTAATTCCTGGCTAATCATGTAGCCTCTATTTTACAAGAACTCCACCTCCGTAGTGGCCTTTCTCTCCACCTCCGTGTGGTGCTATCTACCATCTCTGTATGGTCCTTCCTTCCACCTCCGTGTGGTTGCTCCATCTCAGTGTTTTCTTTCTCCACCACCTCTGTGTGGTTTCCTCTCCCCACCATTGTGTGGGTCTCTTTCATACCCAAAACTCAGATCATATACCCAAATCTCAAAAGTCATACCCATCAATATCTCCTATCAATCCTTCCCAACTTTCTTGTCCCAAATCTCAGAATTCATACCCATTTATTACTCCCAAGGCTTGCGAGTTTGATCAGGGAGGAGACCTGCTTTGCACCTCAGTGGGTCTGGTTGGAAGTCTCTGTTCAGCGGTACGTTGCCGTTCGTGGGGTCTGGTTGTTGGAATCGCCAAATTTCATCGGCTAGTGAGTGGATTGGTGCCCTTATTGGTAAGATTCACATTTCCCCTTCTTTTTGCTGTGATTGTGCTGGGTCATGGTCCTTTAGTTGTTCTTGGCTGGTTGAGTTGTCAAGCTGTAGTTTCTTTCAATCTCAGCATGCGTTTGTTAGCCTGGAATTGTAGAGGTATAGGTAGAGATTCAAAAGTAAGAGCTCTTAAGGAGCTAATACGAGCATCAAACCCGGATTTGGTGTTCTTATCTGAAACAAAAATCCAGTCACCTAGAATTAATAGTATCAAAACCCGTTTAAACTTCTGTGACTGTTTTTATGTGGAAGCTAATGGACGGGCTGGGGATTTAGCCTTGTTTTGGAGAATGGGTGTTGATTTGGAGATAGTCTATTCAGACAGCAATGTAATTGCTTCACTCATCTATTCTGATCCAAAAAGATCTCCATGGATGCTGTTCTGTGTATATGGTCCTCCTAGGAGAGCCAAAAGGAAAAAAAATTTGGGCAAAGGTTGAAGAATTGGCAAAATCTTTTTCAAGGCCTTGGGTAGTAATGGGTGACTTCAATAGCATCAAGGGATCAAAGGAGAAAAAAGGAGGACGGCAGGTAGGGGAAAGCTCAGTTAACAGTCTTAGGGATTTTATAAATAATACGGGTGCCATTGATCTAGATTTTGTTGGTCCGTCCTTTACCTGGTCCAATAGACGTGAAGGTCTTACAAATATTAGGCAGAGGTTAGATCAGTGTTTATGTGATCAAGAATGGCAGTCTCTCTTCCCTAAAGCAGGCATTCGGCATCTTGTCAACGCATGTTCTGATCACAACCCTATCCTCTTAGATACCTATATGGAGATCACAAATCTTGATAAGCCTTTTCGTTTTGAGGCTATGTGGACTAGGGATGAATCAAGTAAAGAAGTAGTAGAAAGTGCTTGGCAAACGAGAGTAGATGGCCCACAAAGTCTTAAACTGGCCAAAAAACTGGATGCAACTAGGAGAGATCGTAAAAGATGGAATAAGTGTTGTTTTGGAAGTTCAAGAGAGAGAATTAAAGAACTGGAGCAAAAGATAGCACAAATTTAGAGTTTAGAGGCCACAAAAGAGAATTTGGAGCTTGAAGCTGCGTTGAGTTTAGAATTGGATGAATGGTTGGCAAGAAAGGATCTAAAATGGAAACAAAAATCTAGAGAGATTTGGATAAGAAAGGGTGATCGGAATACTCGTTTTCTCCATCTCTCAACTGTGATTAGAAGAAGGAGAAATTGTATTCAAGAAATCAAATTGGAGGATGGATCTTGGATAAATGATAGGGAAGATATTCAAAAGTATTTTACTGAGAATTTTAAGGCTCTTTATCAAACTGGTTCTCCTAATATTCTGGAAAATTTGGAAAACTTAATAGAGCAATGCATCACAAATATTGAAAACGATGAACTATACAGGGTACCAACGAGAGATGAAATACGGAGAGTTATATTTGAGATGAAGTCTCTTAAAGCCCCGTGGCCAGATGCTTTTCCAGCGCTTTTCTACAAACACTATTGGGAGACAGTAGGGGATCAAATTGTGTCAGCCACTCAAAGTTTTTTTAGAGATGGAAAGTTGCTTAAAGAGTTTAACCAGACCTTCATCTCCCTAATTCCTGAGAAAAAGGGAGCATGTAATTTTAACCAATTTCGGCCTATTAGTCTGTGCAATGTGTGTTATAAGGTGATCTCCAAAATCATTGTCAACAAGCTAAGACCCCTCCTATAAAAAATGGTGGATCTAGCTCAAGTAGCTTTTGTGCCAAATCACTGGATAACAGAGAATATGGCTCTCGCTCAAGAAGTTGTGCATAGTTTTAAAAAAACACAAAAAAAGAAATGTTTTCTAGGGGTCAAGCTAGATTTTCAAAAAGCGTATGACTGTTTGGAATGGAACTTTTTAATCATTGTGCTTAAAGCATTTGGGTTTAGTGCTAAATTCACAAGTTTGATCCATCAGTGCCTCTCTACTGTCCACTTCTCAATTCTGCTCAATGGTGGCCAATGCCCAAGCTTCACACCATCATGGGGGATCAGACAAGGGGATCCCATATCCCCATATCTTTTCATCTTGGGTAGTGAAGTGCTAATGAGGCTAATCAACAGAGAAATCTCTCTTGGGCGGCTATCTGCTGTTAAAGTCTCAGGTAATGCCCCTCCTATTTCCAAACTTTGTTATGCTGATGATTTAATTCTATTCTGTAAAGCTAAAATGTCTGAGCTTAATGTTCTAAAAAATTGTTTGGAGAAATATTGTGACTGGTCAAGACAGGTCATCAGCGTGGAAAAGTCAGGGGTTTTTCCTTCCAAGGGAGTCAGCCAACAATTTTTAAATCAAATTAAAAGCTACTGGGGTATAAACAAACTTCCCCCAAACTCAAAATACCTAGGTGTGCCTCTGTTCTTCTCGGCAAGTCGATCTAGGGATCTAAACCCAATCAAAGAGAAGTTAGAAAATAAACTCTCGGGTTGGAAGAGTAAAAACTTATCCTGGCAAGGTAGAGCAACCATCATCAAATCAGTTGCATAGGCCATTCCAGCCTATTCTATGACAGCCATTCAATTTCCTAGAGAGCTTTGCAAGCGCCTAGATGCTGTTGTTAGACGGTTCTGGTGGAACCCAAAATCTAATTCTGGCTCGTTCATGACTCCCATTGCATGGTCGTCTTTATGTTGGCCTCTAAAGGAAGGAGGTTTGGGTTTTAGAAAATTCTGGGACTTTAATCAAGCTCTACTTTCCAAGTTAGCCTGGTGGATTCTTTCAGAGAAAGATTGTCTGTGTGTTAAAGTGCTTAGAGCAAAATACAAAGTTAGGGGAAACTGGCTCAACCATAAGACTATGGGGTCTCCCTCCAAGTTATGGAGAAGTGTAGAAGGTACGAAATCTCTGCTTCCTCACAGTGCCTGCTTGCTGATAGGAAATGGAAACACAGTCAGAATATGGGAGGACCCTTGGATTCCAGATCTTCCTAATTTCATTCCGAGTCCAAGGGAGGGGACCAGTCCAGAAATGGAACTTATTGTTTCACAACTAATCAACCAAGAAGGTTGGGATCTTACCAAAATAAGAAATAATTTTGATGAGACTACATCCCAGCTCATCCAAAAAATCCCCCTCTCACGGCTTGCTCCGAAAGATTGTTGGATTTGGAGCTCCAATATCTCAGGAGAGTTTTCGGTCAAGTCTGCTTATTGGTTATGTAGAAACATCAACCCTCCCATAAACCAAGATGCTATTCGCGGCCTCATTTGGAAGTCAAAAATCCATGAAAGGCTCAAAATGCACCTGTGGCGTATTGTGGCAAATTGCTTACCTACTAAAGATTGTTTAGCCAGATTCTTTGTTGTTGATGATATCCTTTGCCCTCTCTACAAGGATGCTGATGAGTCTAGCCTCCATCTATTTATCTCTTGCCCTCTTACAAAAGCTGTGTGGTTTAATTCCCAGTGGGGACTAAGGTTAGAAAATCTGAACTTAAACTCTCCTTCTCATCTTATTGGGGTCCTCCTTAATCCTCCCACTGAAGCTAACATTGTGGGAGTTAAAAGGGGTGAATTCTTATTATTTGGGGCTGTTATTTGTGTAGCTATTTGGAGGGCTAGAAACCTAGCTATCTTTGAAGGCAAAGAAACTAATCCAATTGAGCTATGCCAGAACGTTGATAAGTCCTTTGTTGAGCACAAATTGTCCTTAGCAACCCATTCGGGCTTCCAATTGCCGAAACCAGTTCAAAAATGGAAGAAACCACCTAGAGATTCAATCAAGATAAATGTTGATGCCGCTTTCAAAGACGATAAATCCTCCATTGCAGTGGTTGCTAGAGATTGGAGAGGTGAAGTGATTTTTGCTTGTGCTAAGAGAATATATTCCAACCTCCCTCTTCAAGCAGAATCAGAAGCCATTAAATGGGCTTTAAGTTTAGCTAAAAGTACTAATGTAGCTACTATGATTGTGGAGAGTGACTCCAAAGCATGTGTAGACGCTCTAGCTCCATCTAGTAAACAAGTTCCCTGGAGAATTAGAGATATGTGCAATGAAATTCTCAACTTGATGTCTCTTATTCCTAGCTGTCAGGTCGCTTGGATCCCTAGGGGGGCAAATAAAGCAGCACATTCTCTAGCTAAGTGGTCATTTGTAAATAATGTTTTTGGTTCTTTCGATGTAGGTTTCGGCCCTTCCTGTTTTGAGCTTATCATTGAGGAAGAGGCTCTTGCTCCCTCTTTGTAGTTCTGTTTGTCTTGTTAATAAAATTTCTTGCTCATAAAAAAAAAAAAAGTAAAACTTGAACCTTTATATTTTTCAAACATACCATAATTGAGAGAATATATGAATTTTTATAAACAAGCTATATCTGACAAAACTTAAACTACATCAAGACTCATTATCCAAAAGCAATAAGTCCAAATTCCAAAACAATACAACCAAACACAACCCCAACGATATAACATAACTTAATATTTACCTCAAGTTTAACCAATATGTGACTATATGCAAAAAAATTTCTATGAATTACTTAGGGGAAAAAATCACTGTAAACTAGCTATCATAATTAGTCATCACACAAGTTATTTGACACGTATTTTTCTCTAATTGACCCTAACCGGTTGCTTGCACTTTTCTAACTCACTGTTGACCATTGTCTTATACTGCAAACGAGAAGAAAATAATAGGGAAGGAATGAAAAATTTTCCCACCAGTCTAACAAGGCTCGACATTGTCCCTAGCACTTGTATAAAAGATTTCTCCTTAGTACTCTAAACCTCTTCACCAACTAATTTTTCCTTTATTAAATTATGCACAATTAAAATAAACTTTAATTAAATAATTTATGCAAGTAATTAAATAATATAAGTACACTATATAAAAGAGTCATATTTCTTCGTGTGGGTCATCTTATAAAATTCCACATTTCTGATCTATTGTCCACTTTGCTTTTAATGCACATAATAAAGATATAGTACACTATAATTATTATATAATAATATAATATTAAATTATTGCAGCATCCTCCAAATAAGCATATAAATTATTTGGATCCTCAATTGTAATCAGATTTGTTCTTTCCTGTCGTTCGTATTCCAATTGGACTTTCCCTAACAAATATTAATGGAAAAAAAAAACAGCAATCAACATTTAAAGGATTAACAATTATAACAAAGAGCATATTAAAATATATTTGTGTTCAAAATTATTGACATTTTAGTTTTATGAAGATCTATCTTCCTGTTGTATTTTTAAAATAAATCGCAAAAACTTTCTCATTTGTTTGTGACAAATCCACATGGTCTCCATTATTTATGAGTTTGGTCTATTCTAAACATGAATTCTTATTGACAAAATCTCAATATTAATAAAAATTACATTGATATATATACACACATGCACGTACATACTATGAGCTTTGATGATTGTTGCATAGACAATGGAAGAGATTTCCATATTAACTTTTTGTGATAGCCGCTATAGGGACCAAAAAATCTAACAGCCCAAACCCACTTAGAACAATGGGTTTGTACAATTCAACTATGACCCAAATCAATAAATTTGTAAGAGAGGGAATCAAACAAGAAGAGGGCCTTGCCCAAGGATGGAAATAAAGAAGAAAGACTTAATATTATAGAGTATGTGAGCAAATGTCTAAGTACAAGACTGCCTGAGGAGGCCAATGATACACAGAAAAATACAATATTCACTCTCTTATCTTAATGTTCTTATTGTTACTTTTTTCTTTATGATATTTGTGTCCCCCCCCCCCCCCCCTCCCTTTCTCTGAGAACCATCTTTTTCTTATATACTCCCTCCACTTCACATCCTGACCCCCCATCTTTGCCTACTAAATTTCTCCTAGCGACACCTATCTTTTTAAACATCTAAGGAAGGCGGTAAAAGTAGTTGCTTAGTTGTGAATTACACTGTTCAAGTCACTTCCTCATCAATGCAGCTGATAAAGTTATTGCCCACCATTTAATGCAGAGGCAACAGGCTACTTCTTGCTTGAAACTTCATCTATTCCTCATGATTCTCTTTCCTCAGCCAATCCTTCCCACCTGAAGCTCCTAAAAACCTTTTTCCTCTTTTCCTCTTATCCTCAGGTAACCTCCCTTTTTGGACATGTAATGCCCCAATATCAACTCTACAGTTCTACAACCCTTTCCTCGGTCCTCGAGCCCCCATAGCCGCCATTCAAGAATATTAATTAAAAAAACTCTCTCTAAATAAACTATGTTTTGATATTATTGACAAAAAATAGAGATTAATTACAATGAGGTGGCTCTATTTCTTATATACAAAGCAAAGCGCGCGCGCACACACACACAGAGAGAGAGAGAACCTAGCCTATTTTTCAATGAACATTTTTGATACATTATGCAAACATTAGGGTCAAAAAATGGTAACTAAGCCAAATTACGTATTTAAAAATATGAATCAACATATTTATGTTTAGGTTTATATCTAGTTAGTTTTTTTTATTATCTAAATATTTTATTCAAAATAAATAGTTCTCAATTTGCTATATTAGTAACCCTTTAGGATTTTTAAAATGTTATATGAAGAGTAAACATACGTTAGAATTTATTATGCATCTTATGAAAAAAAAAAATATTAAAAAAAAAAAGATAAAACTTAATTTATGGGCCTCAGATAACCCCATAATTCTATTGGAAAGAATCTCGAAATTACCTTTGTAAGCTACCATTGTAGAAGTTTGCTTCAGAAGAGTCAAAAAATAAATAAAACATATAATTCCCCAACATAAACTTAATTTAACACACGTTTCTTACCCCCCCCCCCCCCCCCCCCCTCTCAACAAAATAAATAAATAAACAATACAGCTTTTTAGTGTCTCGTTCTCACTCATTTAGCACAGATCTCTGGTTTCAAATGTGCGAGTGTAACCACAATATGCTAGTTCCAGTGCAGTATGTGATATTCTTTGGAAGTTCTCCTAAAGTCAACCTATCCAATGCAATGATAAAACAATAGTTGACTTATTTCGAGGACAAAATTGCTAAATGCCATTTTTGGGCAAACTAAGCAGCGTTTTACCCTATTTTTCAAACTAATTAGGAAAATGCCACTCTTTTGAAACTCGATTTTCTCAAAATCGAGTTATAAAAAAAAAAAAAAAATTTGGAGCCCTATAGCAGCGTTTTTATAGGACCTATAGTGACGTTTTCAGGACCTATAGTGACGTTTTGTAACTCGACTTCCATTAAATCGAGTTATAGGCAATTTTTTAATTTTTTTTTACCTATAACTCGATTTCATATAAATCGAGTTACAAAACGCCACTATAGGTCTTGAAAACGTCACTATAGACTCTTTAAAAACGCCGCTATAAGGTGTAACTCGCTTTTGAGAAAATCGATTTTCAAAAGAGGGACATTTCCCTAATTAGTTTGAAAAATAGGACAAAACGCTGCTTAGTTTGCCCAAAAAGAATATTTAGCAATTTTGTCCCTTATTTCATATATAACGTGGTATCAAACACATGGAATACAAATTCATGATTTTATTACTATGTTGTCACCAATCAAATGAATAGTATTATTCTCTCCAAAAAAAAAATAGTACTAATTATTCTATTAAAATATCTTGTATTCTTTGTAATACTTATTCTTATCCATTAATTTTTACGAGTCACAAGTGCTTCTATTTTCTTATTCTTAAATTTTTTTTTTTAAATTAAACATGCAGTGAACGACTGCTAACAACTTGAAATAAATTAAACCTAAAAAAATAAATTATAACATATATATTCCTCATTATATAGAGCATAGTGAATAATGAGAAGCGTTTAATTTTTATCGTAGGTTTTGACTTTGAGGAAGAGAGGTTGAAATTGTCTTACCCATAAACATAAACATATATTAATATTTACCTAGCCTAGAAACCGTTTTATAAACTGTGAGATCCAAGTGTTATTCAAAAATGAAAGTATTAAAAGAAAAAGGCACGGATTTCGAACACTTATTGATTGATTTAATTGAGCGAACATTCATTTGTAATTTGTTGGTAGAATTGATGGAACACAATATTTCATATGGCAAGTTTTAATTGCTACAGGATTGAGTAATAATATTTTTGATGGTTTTTAAAAAAATATCTTCTTCCCTAATTTAATCCTAGGCTTTCTATCGATCTTCTCAAATTCCTAATCTCGTCTAGTCCCTTTTAGACGGAATTGAAGAGCTAAGTAAGACTATTATCCGCATATGTCGTTCTATAACATATATATATATATATATATATATATATATATATATTCCTAAAAATGACAACTCGAAATAAATTATACCTAAAAAATAAATTATAACATATATATTCCTCATTATAAAGAGCATAATGAATAATGAGAAGCATTTAATTTTTATCGTGGGTTTTGACTTCGAGGAAGAGAGGTTGAAATTGTCTTAGTGCCCGTTTGTTTGGGCGTTTTGAAGCCAATATGCGCGTTTGCAAAATGCGCATTCCTTATTTGCGTTTGGTTCAGCCCAAAACGCAACTTTTTGAAAAAAGCTGCGTTTTGGGCCAAGGCAAAAATTGATCTGAAAACGCGCATGAAAAATGCAGCTGAGGAGGTCCATAATCAAAAGGAAATGTGCGTTTCTACCCGTTGCCTCTTTCAGATTACGAAACTACCCTGCGGAGGTCCATCTCTTCTCTGCTCTGCCCTCTCCGTGAACCTTCTTCCTCTTCTTCTTCTTTCTTTCGTCTTCTTTAACGCGCACAAAATCAACAAAATCAAACCAAACCCAACTCAAAATCAACCCAAAACAAAATCAACTCAAAATCAAACCCAAACCCAAAATCAAAATCAAACAGAAAATCAACTCAAAATTAAACTATTAACTGAAAATCCATAACCCAAACCCAAAATCAAAATCAAATACAAACCCAATGTTTCAATCATCTTCATCTTCATCTTCTTCATCATCATCTTCTCTCTTCCTCTCGGCTTTCGAATTGTCAAAAAAAAAAAGAGCTCAGCGGACCAGAACGTTCTGGAGGAAGTGAAAGGTTTCAATCATCTTCATCTTCATCATCATCATCTTCTGCTCTATTCCTCTCGGCTTTCGAATTGTCAAAAAAAAAAAAAAAAAAAGAGCTCAACTGACCAGAACGTTTTGGAGGAAGTGAAAGTGAAAAAGGGAAAGAATGAAGACAAAAAATGAGAAGTGGAATGTTCTGGAGTGGTAGGGAAAAAGGGATAAGAAGGGAAAAAAAAAAAAAAAGAGGAGAAGGGTACGTGTGTGGAGGGTGGAGGAAGTGAAAGTGAAAAAGGGGAAGAATGAAGACAAAAAATGAGAAGTGGAATGTTCTGGAGTGGTAGGGAAAAAGGGATAAGAAGGAAAAAAAAAAAAAAAAGAGGAGAAGGGTACGTGTGTCGAGGAGAAAAAAGAGGGAAAAAACTGAAAAAAAAAAAATAAAGAAAGAAAGAAGGAAATGTTACCGTGATATTTTCACAATAAATTTTAAGATGTAGGTTATTATTAGTTAATATTGGTGAGAAAAAAATAATTTTTTTAGAAAGAGAAAAAAATTATTCTAATAGTACATTAAAATTAAAATCAGTATCAATTTTTATCACAATATTTTCACAATACTTTCACAATAAATCTTAAAGGGTAGGTTATTATTAGCTAATATTGGTGAGAAAAAAAAATTTTGGAAAGAGAAAAATTGATTTAAGTATAAGAAGTAGTTGATTTAAGTATGAAATAAACTCATATTAAAAAAAAAAAAGTATGAAATAAACTCCCTTATATATACATTGTCCTTTTTGGTAATTTATTCTTCAAACTGCCACTTTTATAAGTGCTAGCCAAACACTCAACTTTTTCAAAAAACACTTTTTAACAGTTTTTACCAAATACTCAACTTTTTGAAAATCCACTTTTTCATTATGCACTTTTTGAAAACTCTACTTTTTCATTATGCACTTTTACAAAAAGCTGAACCAAACTCACCCTTAATTTAATCCTAGGCTTTCTATGTTCTCAAATTCCTAATCTTGTCAAGTTCCTTTTAGAGAAAATTGAAGAGCTAAGTAAGACCCTATTATCCGTATACATCGTTCTAATTGTCATGCCATGCGACGTTTATACATTAAACAAAAGGGGAAAAGAAATGCACCAGTGTGGGATATTAATCAGTGTGACTTTAGCGGTCACTTTACTGGTTTCTTTTGCAACCTCTATTTTTCGATATACTTGGAGGGAAGCTTTACTGGTTGCAGTCTTGATGTCTCCCAAAGGAGCTATTTAAAAGGGCTCATACTTACAGTCTAAAATTGTTTTATACTGTTAGAAATACTAAATGCTATTGTATTGTATTTTTTGAAGAAAGAATGTACATAGGTGCCTTTATATAGGAGGCATATGTATGCAGTACAAGTAATTATGTGTGCAATACAAGTAAATATGTATGTTATACAAGTAACCTAACTGGGCCTAAAGTCCACAATATTATACACGTTAACAGCCCCCCTCAAACTCAAGGTGGATGTGAGACCAGCTTGAGGTTGTCAACCAAATCACGAAGGCGTCCCTTAGAATGTGACTTGGTGAAGATGTCAGCAAGTTGATCTTTAGAGGAGACTGAGAAGAGCTTGAAAGCACCATGGAAAAGATGATAATAGATAAAATGACAATCAATCTCGATGTGTTTAGTCCGTTCATGGAAAACATCATTGTGAGCAATATGAATGGCACTCTGGTTGTCACTATAAAGAGGAGTAGCAAAGGATGTGGACACACCTAAATCCTTAAGAAGTCATCGTAGCCAAAGGAGCTCAGATGTGGTATCAGTAAGGGCACAATATTCTGCTTCAGTACTGGAGCGGGCCACAAAAGTTTGTTTCTTACTTCTCCAAGAAATCAAAGAAGAACCAAGAAGAAAACAATAACCCGTAATGGACCTGCGATCAGTGGGATGTACTACCCAATCAGCATCAGAGAATGCACAGAGTACAAGAGGAGACTGAGCTGAGTAAAAAAGGTCATGGAAGAGAGTGCCCTTCAAGTATCGTAGAATGCGCAGAACAGCAGCATAGTGAGTTAATCGTGGAGCAAACAGATACTGGCTCACCTGATGAACAGCATAGGAAATGTCTGGACGAGTAACTGTGAGATAAACTAGGCTGCCAACCAAACGTCTGTAAAGAGAGAGATTAGACAATGGTTTCCCCCCCGAGGGTGTCAGATGCGCATTAAGTTCAACTGGAGTGTCAACAGTCTTGTTGTCAGTGAGTCCAGCTCGAGCCAAAAGGTCAGATGCATACTTGGCTTGAGTAATATAAAGACTATCTGTGGAACGAGTGATCTCAAGACCCAAGAAATAGCTGAGATGTTCAAGATCTTTCATCTCAAACTGCTGACTATGAAAATCCTTGAGTTCTTGAATGCCACTAAGGTCATCACCAGTTATAATCATATCATCCACATAGAGGAGAAGCAAAATAGTGCCTTTATCATTGCGAAGAAAAAATAAGGTAGAATCATAAGGACTGACAGTGTAAACCAAGCGAAAGATGGTAGAACTGAACTTGGCAAACCAAGCTCGTGGAGCTTGTTTAAGGCCATAAAGTGCACGTCTGAGGCGACAAACCTTGTTTGTTTCAACAGAAAGACCAGGAGGAGGTTGCATATAGACTTCTTCATTCAAATCCCAATTAAGGAATACATTTTTAACATCCATCTAAAAAAGATCTCATTTACTAGCAGCGGCAACAGCTAAGAGGGTATGAACAGATGAGATACGAGCAACTGGAGCAAAACTCTCTTCATAATCAATCCCATACTCCTGTGTAAAACTTTTTGCAACAAGATGAGCCTTGTAGTGCTCAATGGACCCATCAGAGCGAGTCTTGATCTTATAGATCTACTTACAACCAACCACAGACTGTCTAGGAGGGAGAGTAACCAGATCCCAAGTATGGTTTTTGGTTAATACATCAATTTCCTCTTTCATTGCAATATGCCATAAAGGGTCAGTAGAGGCCTTACGATAGGTTTGAGGCTCATGAAGTGTAGCAAGGACAGTGTAGCAATGATAGTCAAGTAAATGTGTAGGAATGGATCTTACCCGGGTTGAGTGGCGAGGTGGAATGTCTTGTGGAGGATCTTCAGGTGGAGCAGGAGTAGCGGACCCAGGCTCAAGGTGGGGTAGCTCATTATCAACCTATTCATCTTCAACCTGTATAGGAGAATCATCAAAAATATCTGGAGATTGGATAGAGAAGTCCAAAGGAGGATTAAGAGTATCTGTAGAAGGAACAGGAGACTCATCTGAAAAGATTTCTAAAACAGAGGAGTTAGTCAGGGAAGAACGAAAGTGAGAGAGTTCAACAAACAAGCGATGTTCTTAAAAGACAACATTACGGGAAACACGAAGACGATGAGAGACAGGATTATAGCACCGATACCCTTTTTGAGTTTCGCCATAACCAAGGAAACAAAAAAGTCTAGATCGAGGCTCAAGTTTGTTGTGCTCATGAGGTTGAAGAAGAACAAAACAAGCAAATCTGAAGGAGCAAAGATAATGATAGTTAGGGGGTGACCCAAAAAGGCACTCATACGGAGTCTGATTATGGATGACAGTGCTTAGAATGCGATTAATAGCATGAACAGCATGAAAAGCGGCTTCACCCCAAAATGGAGCAGGAACTTTGGCAGAAAGAAGAAGAGCACGGACAGTGTCAAGGATATAACGAAGTTTTCTTTCGGTTCGACCATTTTGTTGAGAGGTACCTGGATAGGTTAGATGATGTACAGTGCCATAGGAATGTAACAGAGCTTGAAAAGCATATTGAGTATATTCAAGAGCATTATCAGATCGAAAAGTTTTGATATGTTTGGAGAATTGTGTTTCAACCATTTTTGCAAAGTTACTGTATATTGGTAAGATTTCAGAACGAGATTTCATAGGAAAGATCCAACTATAACGAGAATAATCATCAATAAAAACAACAAAATAACGAGATCCACCAATACCAGTAACAGGAGAAGGTCCCCAAACATCAGAATGAATTAACTCAAAAATACTATTAGAGATAGATTCACTGTTATTGAAAGGTAAAGCTGGCTGTTTTCCTAACTGGCATGAAGTATAATCAAAATTGTCTTTGAACACAGAACCCAACAGACCTGTAGAAGCTAACTCTTGTACCCGAGAGGATGTTGCATGACCAAGACGAGAATGCCAAAGTGCAAGAGAAGGTAAGGAAGAAACTGCAGCAGCAATAGAAACAGGAGCAACAGGTGGAAGATAAAGATTGTCCACAGGAAACATACGCCCAACCCTAGGACCGGTCCCAAGCTCTTGCCCCGTCCTCGGATCCTGCACAATACACCTAGAATAGTAAAAAATAAGGCGATATCCTCGTTCAACTAATTGTCCCATAGAGCACAAATTGTAGGATAGGTCAGGTACATGGAAGACCCCAGGAACAAAGAGGTTAGATGTCGAAACAAAACCTAGACTATTCCCATGCATGGTGGAACCATCAGCTATATGAATATTAAGAGGATGTGGTGCAGGGTCAAGTTTGGAGAATGAGGACGAGTGAGGTGTCATGTGATTGCAACAGGCAGAATCAAAAAGCCAAGTTTGAGACTTACCGGGTAGAATTGAGAGAGCAGTGGAAAGAGATGCATTACCAGCCATACGAACAGCCTGAGCTATGATCTCCTGTAGTTCAGTGGGGGAAAGGTTGATAGTGGATCCAGACGACTGGGACTCAACTGAAATGGAAGGTATCGGCGGAGTAGGCTCAGTATTAGCAACAACAACAGTAGATTTGTTGCGACAGTAACAAGTCTCAATGGTGTGGCCATGACGCTTGCAATAATTGCAGAACTTTTTGTTGGTCTGCTTGCGACGATTGCTAGAGCCAGAGGAATCACCTAATTGCTGAGGTTGCCCAATGGGAGGAGCAAAAGGAGTAATAGCCAAAATATTGAACTTATTCTGGGCTTGAAGGGTTGCAAGACGAGCTTCTTCTCTAACCAATTCGTTTACAGCAGTATCAAGAGAGGGAGGAGGACTGTGATTAAGAAGCTGACCTCGAATGGGCTCAAAGTCCTTGTGAAGTGACATCAGGAATTCATAGAGACGAAATTCATCTCTAACTATAGCATATTGCTGAGCATGCCCAGATTGGATCAGAAAGGTCAATTTGATTCCAAATGAAGCGAAGTCGATCATAGTAGTCATTGATGGATTGCCCTGGTTCTTGTCGAAGTTGATGCAATTCAACCACTAACTGATATTTCATGGATCCGTGAGTAGTGGAGTACCTTTTGGCCAACATATCCCATGATGATTTTGCATCATTAAAGCTGCCCAACAGATTGGAGATGGAAGGAATGGAAGTGTTCCGAATCCATGTGAGAATCATGTGGTTGTGACTATCCCATTTAATCATGCGACTGAGGAAGGCAGCATCTTCTTCACTTGCCCCCTTGACAGGAATAGTGATTGCACCAGTACAATAATGCCAGAGCATGCGACCCTTAAGAAAACTGCGCATAGCTTGAGACCAAGATAAGTAATTCCTATTCCCCTCCAATATAGTATTGATGGGGCGAGGAAGAAAAATATCCTTTTTATCCATTTAGAGACGCAATATGCAAAAATGGTATCTACGAGAAAAACTGGGTAAGGAGAAACTGGACTGAAAAAGTCAACCTTGAAAAGTCAACGGTCAAAGTCAACGATCAACGGAGATGCCATCAGCAGATGACTGGATGCTGACGTAAGCTAGGGCTAACGTGGCACTGATGACGTCACTGGTGACGTCAGCCTGAAGCTTAAGACGGCGCACGGAGCGCGTGGGCTGCTGAAGTAGAACCTTTGGGCGACGTGTGGCGACTCTGATGGCTGCGAGGCTTCCACCAGTAGATCAGAGGAAGACGATCTTATTGATACCTGCAGAAATGTGATCGGAGCAATCTTCACGGCGGTGACGGTATGTGCAGTAGTTTGTACGGAGTGGGACTCCTCAACGGCAGCGGCTGCACGTCCGGAACCCAAAGACAACGGCTAGAAGACGTCAGAGGTTTAACGGCAAAAGGTTGCGACGACTATTGTAAAGGCAGAAGCGTAGTTGAGAATGGAGTAACACCAATAAAGACAAGACTGCTAAGAAAAGAGTCAGAGCAGTGGCTCTGATACCATGTTAGAAATACTGAATGCTATTGTATTGTATTTCTTGAAGAAAGAATGTACATAGGTGCCTTTATATAGGAGACATATGTGTACAGTACAAGTAATTATGTGTGTAGTACAAGTAAATATGTGTGCTATACAAGTAACCTAACTGGGCCTAAAGCCCACAATATTATACACGTTAACATATACATTAAAAATATAGGAGAACTTGAGTGTAACTAGCTTAATGTTTTTATATGTTGGTGTTAGAAATTTTTATATATTCCCAAGTTTATTTCCAATACAAAGTAACATATGTCTATAAGTTGGAAAAAAAAAAAGATTTTGTGTACGTTTATGAAACTTTTTTTTTAAATCTTTATTAAAAAAAACAGTTTAAATTTTCTACATATTGGTAACCCTTTTAAGATTTTTGAAAACGTCTATGAAAAATAAAAAATTTTTATTTTTCTAGAATTTATAGGAGAACTTGAGTGTAAACAGCTTAATGTTTTTATATATTGGTGTTAGAAATTTTTATATATTCCCAAGTTTATTTCGAATACAAAGTAACATATGTTTATAAGTTGGGAAAAAATGGTTTTGTGTTACGTTTATGAAACTTTTGTTTAAAATCTTTATTAAAAAAAACAGTTTAAATTTTCTACATATTGGTAACCCTTTTAAGATTTTTGAAAACGTCTATGAAAAGTAAAAAATTTTTATTTTTCTAGAATTTATTTGGCAAGTTAGAAAAATAGATAACAATAAAAAATTCTCAAATATGAAAAATGAAAAGTCTTTGAGTAGGCACATTTCATCTGTAAATTAATTTGTTTTATTTTACTTTACGTTTAAAGTCTTCAAGTATTATACAAACTAGTCGCAAACCTACGCGATGCTTAGCAATATTATTAATGATCATTTTGTGGTTAAACTTAATTATTTGAAAGTATAAATTTTATAATAATAATTTGTTAAGGATCATTTTGTGAATTGTCAAAAGAAGATTCTTACCACATAAGTTTGTAAACTACCATTAATTTAAATTAAAAAAAAATTCAAAGATATATATAACATAATTTTTCAAATTTATTCAAGAGTAAGACTTAGGTACAGTACTTAGATGTTGTTCCTTAGGTTCCCATCTTAAAATTCTGCCACATAAATTTTTTCTCATTGGATGAAAGTATGTTTTTTAATTAACTAATCACATGACTGAATCTTAAAAGAAGAACCTAATAAACAGCACCAAAGTCACTGTACCTAAGTTTTGTCCTTTATTCAAAAACAATTGTCAATAAATGATTTAAATCAGCTATCAAATATATGACATACCCTAGAAACTTCATAATTAAATATAATGTTGAGTAAATATGACTTTTACAAAAACAATGAATTCAAATTGACATATTAAGAAAAAGAATAAAAATAAAAAGAAGACAAAACTTGGTATAAATTTGTGTGCAGTTGAATATTTACTCTCATAGTTGTGCACTCTATGTTATGGTCTGCTATATATATATATATATATATATATATAGAGAGAGAGAGAGAGAGAGAGAGAGAGAGAGAGAGAGAGAGAGAGAGAGAGAGAGAGAGAGAGAGAGATTATTATTTAAATGATTATCGTGATTTATTGATAATAATTAATAAAAATAATTAAAACCTAAAACGTATTTTTTGCTAATATAATAGAGAAGCCTAGTTGATTGTCATTTTAAATAATTAAAACAATAGAGAACATACTCATATAGTCAGGTGTTTGTATTACTTATAGGCAAACAAAGAGTCTTTTTTATAGTGTTTGATGACTTTTATATTCAGTGAACCGTTTTAGAAAGAACTTTGTTTTATTATTACTATTATTATTATTATTATCAGAGTCACAAGTTTTAGATGGTTTTTTCTGCTTTTGCAAAAATGATGTGATAATAAAAATGAAGATTAATTGTAGTATAAGTATATTATATATCTTGTCATTTTTTGTGCAATGCATCCTAATATGAAGTATACATTATACAAAGCTTTATTCTTTATTTCAACTTTTAAAATTCAAGTTTAAAAAAAAAAAAAAAAACCACAACTGCTAGAAAATTTAATATTTTTAATTAAATATTTCTTTTCATTGGAGTTGATTGGTGAAGAATTTGGGCTATCATTTTTGGGGATAATGTAACTTTATTAAGGAACAGGATGCTTAGTACATCAATGGTTGCAAAAGTGAGGTACCAACATGTTAATGGAGAACAGGATACCGAATCAAAATTATCGTTGCCTAATATTCTTTTTACCATCTTCATTGCTGCAATAAATCCAATGAAATACACCTTAGAAATTTTTATGAGTGTTGAAAACCCATTTATGAATGAAGTTTACCAACATAATAGTATTCTTCAATATTTGTTCATCCTATTTGTTCTTCTACATTAAAAAGACCATCTTTTTCTTTTTCTTTTTTAATCCTTCTTATAGTCATTTTATCAAACACATGGAAAAATAGGATTGCAAATATTGGGATTACCTTCAGCATTGAAACAAAGAGCAAACCACTTTCTTGGTAGCATTTTATTGAGAGAAAAAAAAGACAAAAAAAACAAAAACAAAAAATCACACATAACACTCTAATATATAAAACACACTTGGTTTTAAGGAACGGAGCGATATCCTCATTCAAGAATATAAGCTTGTTGTTCTAAAATGACCTCTATATTGGCAAGAGCTAAATCCAAAATCATTCCCCATCTGGTTAAGAGAGACAAAGAACGTCTAACGGTTTATATTGGATTTTATTTCTTTGAATTTATAGGGGCAATGGCAACTGAACAGGTATGAACTGGTTGGATTTAGTGAAGAGAGGAAGAGGCAAGAAAGAAGGAGATGGAGAGTTTGAATCATTAAAGAGCTTACATGGGAAGTTGAAAACGATGAATATAGAGAGTCATAAGTGTCATGGAAGTTAAAGTGAAAACTGTGAAAGTGTAAGAAGACTAATAGAAAAATAATGGAAATAAAATAATAACATTGTTGCTGATGTGACTCAACAAAAGCATGACAACAATAAATGATACACTTTAACTTATATATATATAGATTAATTCAATGCCCAAAAGATAATTTGATTTTATCTTGACATGAACTTCCTTTTTTTTTGGTACTTTATTAATCATTTTTTATCAAAGTTTGTTGTAAAAGTTTTTTTTTTTTTTTTTAAGCACTAGAAAATTGGTTTTGATATAACTCTAATGTGAATTTTAAAATAAATCAAGTTTAAAATGCATTCGCTAAGAGATTAATAAATAAACTGATGCTAACAAACTAAATAAAAAGTACTAAAAAAAAAAAATGAATAGATGCTAAAAAATGAATTATTGAAGTCAAAACTATTATCGCATGTCAAATCCTACAAGAAACTAGAAAAAGGGAGGGAGGGGGGCCTAACGTACAAAATTGAAAGGATGGAAAATTAATCGATTGCAAAATTGACATGCCAGGTAACTTAACTAGGTACCTTTAAAGTTGAAATTTGTGGAACTGCAAAATTATAGCAAAATGTGAAATCAAATCCAATACATTAGGTCCGGGATATCAAGGATGAGTTAGTTCCATCAGAGTGTATCAATCAACTTTAAAGTCAAAAGTTTCAAATAACTCGTCAAGTGAGAGGGATAATAAATATGCAATCTGGCAACTGATTTTGCTTCTTTGAAAGTCTTCAACGACGTGATAGGTTTACTTACTATGTAGATCATTCACATCAGTGAGTAGATGATAGCATAAGAAGCAAATTTTGCATATTTAACTTAAAAGTTACCTACATCGGTTAATGTGTGCTTGAGTAAATTTGGACTATTGTTGTAGTAACTATGTATAAAGCATTCGCATCAGCCCATGCAAAAATGTTAAGAGAATGGAAAAGTGAAAAAATAGAAAAGATTTATTACTTTTCCTTCATTTGTGTTTGGTTTGAGGGATGAAAAACTCTATTGTTTGGTTGAGGAGAAAAATTAGAAGATAAAAAATAAAGTTTGTATAAATTTACTATCATGCCCTTATTAGATTAAAAAAAATTGCACATTATATTTTATTAAAAATTTTATATAAATGGGAAATTCATTAAAAAAAATAGATTAACACAAGAACCCCAAATAAATGAAAGCTCACGGGTTAAAAAGCACTTCTAGATCTATTTGGAAAGGAGAACCTCTCTCTCTCTCTCTCTCTCTCTCTCTCTCTCTCTCTGAGTAATTTTCTGTTTCCTTGCTCTTTTATCCCAACAAGGGTCTTCACTTCGGCCTTCACTTCGGCCTTCGTATTAGAAAGTGCATTAAAATAAATATAGGTAATACAAAAGTGTGTAAAACTATAAAAACGAGTCAAGATGGATTGTCCTACACTGGGACATCATAAATAATGTTATAAATAAATAATTAAAAGTCCTTAAATGTGCACTACAAATTCCACCATTATAATAAATATTCACTATTAAGATCCTTTAAATAATTTATCAAATTTTCCCCCATTTTATTTTCCTCTTTTTTTAAGGTAGTTGTAGGGACTGGGTTTTTGGTTGCCCAAGCCCAATGGACACGGGTCAAAAGCCCAACGAACCCCGCAATGAATTTATAGAGAGTGGGTCGAAGGTCTAGGCGCCGGCCGGCGCTCGAGTGGCGTGAACTCCGGTCTCTTTTACTTAAAGAAAAAGACTTAGCACAGTTTACAAATGGGATGGGCTCCTCGGCCCATGGCCGAGGAGGCTCTTGCCCCGTTTTCTCTCTTTTCCTTTCTTTCTTTAGAGTTCTCTTTTCTTTTCTTCTTTTTCTTTTCTTCCTCCCGAACCCCCTTTTTCAGGAGGGATTCCCTTACATTATATATCCCTTGCCCAACCAATCCTAGCCCTACACTTGTTGAGTGATCATGACCTTTGCTCAGGGGCTTGTCCCATCAGCCGCCTTCCCAGTCTCTTTGGGAGTCGCGGCAACCAAGGCGACACTGGTGAAGGTCCTTTCCTCATTAATGCGGCCAGGGCGGTTGTCAGGTGCGTTTAGTGTGGAGATGACAGCTTGCTGGGGACATGTTCTTCAAACTCTCGGACGTCCGATGATGAGGTCATCCTCGGACTTGGATGTCTCCTCGGCTCGGGCCTTCAGCCCAGAAATGAAGTGGGCTGGGCCGTGGGATTATTTGGCCCCACAATAGCCCCTCAAAATTTTGCTGTCCGCGTCCTCGGGCGGAGAGGAGGATTTTGATGTCCTCGGGCACACGTCATGTACCGTTGAGTTTGGCCCTCTGGGGGTACTAGAGTCTTTTCGCCTGCCTCAGAAGCGTTACCGACGCCTTGAAGGGCGCGACGTGCCCTTCATTAAATCCTGACGGCTTTGTGCTCCCCACGTTCAACGGGAGGATGTCAATCGAACGGTTGGGATTTGCCTAACAGTTAGGGCTGGAAAAACCCGCTCCGTTCCTTGACTTTAGGGTATAAATACCCATTTGAAAGTCCGGTTCCTCTGCTTCTTTGCACTCAAGAGTCTACATCTCCAGCATAAAAGACCTGTCCGAGGAGCTTCTACACCTTTCTGTAAGTCACTCTATCTCCCTTTGAATTTTCTGCTTCTCCTTCTTTGCCTCTTTTTCGTTTGCTCCCTCTTAGCTCGTTTAGGCTTTATTTGGGATGGGCATTTTTAAGAAGTATGTCTTCACTGAGGAGGCGATGGAGAAATTTATCGCTGACTACAAGATACCGGCCAATGTGGGCTTGAGGTATTGTGCGGAGGGTGAGTGGCGCTTTCGGAGGCAGGAGGGTGAGGTAGTGATTCCCATCGTTGCCTTCGTTGAAGGTGGCATGAGAATTCCCATGGGTCCGGTGATGAGAGACTATCTGATGCACTTCCGGTTAGCCCCCACTCAGTGTGCCATCAACGTCTTTAGGGTCCTGGGCTGTGTGGATGCCCTAAATGAAAAGATGGGCCTGAGATTGACCCACCATGACGTCAACTGGTGCTATAATCTCCAGTGCCTGAAGGGCGAAACTTACTATCTGAAGACCAGGGATGACAGAGTCCGGCTCATTCAGTGTCTCCCTGAGTCCAGCAAGGGGTTGAACAAAGACTTTCTCATCGTGTCCGGAGAGTGGCATGATGGCCTTCACTGCCCGACGACGGAGGGGACCCCAGGTGGGCAGTGGGAAAATGGAGAGAGAGAGAGGGTTCTAGAACCCTAATCAGTTCCATCTTTTCTCTCGTCTCTCTTTCTTGCATTGTTTGGTTTCTAATGTGGATGTGCTTCTTTTTGCAGATTTGCCCAAGAAGGTGGCTGCCGCCGAGTCGGACAAGAAGGCAGCCGAGTGGGCGAGGGACGAGGCCGTGAGGGCCAAGTTTGAGGCTGACCAGGGCAGGGAGGAAGCCCTGGCCGCTATGAAGGAAGCCGAGGAGGAGGCTTACGCCGCGGGGATGGAAGAGACAACAGCAACATTTAGGTCCGAAGTCCCCGGGTTGTGCAGGCGCTACTCTGCCGAGGTTTGGAGGGAAGCTCTCAGGCAGGCTGGGATCGAGGCCTCATCCGACTTGTGGAAGGAGGAGAATGTGTACTACCCTCCTGCCATCCGCGAGGCGGCTCCAAGTGGCGCTGAGGCCGAGGAGGCTGCGGAGGAAACCGGCACTGCTACGGGTGAGGACACATCAACTGCTGAGCCCGTGGCTGAGCCCGCCCAAGGAAGTGACCCTTCCAAGGTGGCAGAATCGGGTGAGGGCCCCGTTGGGAAGGCGCCCCAGGAGGCTATGAAGTCTGGCTCTGGAGCTGGAGCTCCTGTTGCTGAGGAGGCAGCTATTCCTGCTTCGCCTTCGCAGGCCGTCCCCTCTGGCCAAAGCTCAGAAAGCCTTGATGCTGCTATGGTCCAACCCCCAGCTGAGGGAGGAGTATAAATGAGTGGGGCAGGCCCTCCGACCCTGTTGTCTCCCTGGTCCTTTGCATTTTCTTCTTTTTTCTTTTGGCTTTGTGACCGTAATGTGGTACTCACCATGTAATATTTGTGAACTTAATGGAATGCGAGTTTTATTTATTTTCCTGTTTGTTGTGGTTGTTTGCTTACTTGCACGTTATTCGTTCTTTCTTTACTTGTGTAATTTTATCTTTAATTGCACCTCGGCCAGTCGCGGCACCAATGGTTGCAGCGAGGGCATGTATGCTCGAGTGGGCCCATCTTTCCCTAAGGGCCGGGTAGAAAATTCTTTAGGTTGACACTTAAGTTCTCCTTGATGTGGTTGGCTTCCCCATAAGCTTGAGTCCAAGGACCGTACAGTGCTTCGGGTTCCGTCTAACACTTAGAATCCTCTGAAGTAGTTAGTTTCCCCATAGGTCTGAGTCCTGGGATTATGCAGCGCTTTTGGTTCTGTCCAACACCTGGAATCCTCTGAAGGAGTTAGTTTCCCCATAGGCCTGAGTCCTGGGACCATGCAGTGCCTTGGTTCTGTCTAACTCTTAGGATCATCTAAGGTGGTTGGTTTCCCCGTGAGCCTGAGTCCGAGGACCGTGCAGAGCCTTGGTTCTGCCTAATACTTAGGTTCATCCGAAGTATTTAGCTTCCTCGTGAGCCTGAGTCCGAGGACCGTGCAGTGCCTTGGTTCTGTCTAACGCTTGGCATCTGGAGCGGTTAGTTTCCCCATAGGCTCGAGTCTGAGGACCATGCAGTGCCTTGGTTCTGTCTAACGCTTGGCCTCTGGAGCGGTTAGTTTCCCCATAGGCCTGAGTCCGAGGACCATGCAGTGCCTTGGTTCTGTCTAACGCTTGGCATCTGGAGCGGTTAGTTTCCCCATAGGCCTGAGTCCGAGGACCATGCAGTGCCTTGGTTCTGTCTAACGCTTGGCATCTGGAGCGGTTAGTTTCCCCATAGGCCTGAGTCCGTGGACCATGCAGTGCCTTGGTTCTGTCTAACGCTTGGCCTCTGGAGCGGTTAGTTTCCCCATAGGCCTGAGTCCGAGGACTATGCAGTGCCTTGGTTCTGTCTAACGCTTGGCCTCTGGAGCGGTTAGTTTCCCCATAGGCCTGAGTCCGAGGACCATGCAGTGCCTTGGTTCTGTCTAACGCTTGGCATCTGGAACGGTTAGTTTCCCCATAGGCCTGAGTCCGAGGACCATGCAGTGCCTTGGTTCTGTCTAACGCTTGGCATCTAGAGCGGTTAGTTTCCCCATAGGCCTGAGTCCGTGGACCATGCAGTGCCTTGGTTCTGTCTAACGCTTGGCCTCTGGAGCGGTTAGTTTCCCCATAGGCCTGAGTTCGAGGACCATGCAGTGCCTTGGTTCTGTCTAACGCTTGGCCTCTGGAGCGGTTAGTTTCCCCATAGGCCTAAGTCCGAGGACCATGCAGTGCCTTGGTTCTGTCTAACGCTTGGCATCTGGAGCGGTTAGTTTCCCCATAGGCCTGAGTCCGTGGACCATGCAGTGCCTTGGTTCTGTCTAACGCTTGGCCTCTAGAGCGGTTAGTTTCCTCATAGGCCTGAGTCCGAGGACCATGCAGTGCCTTAGTTCTGTCTAACGCTTGGCCTCTGGAGCGGTTAGTTTCTCCATAGGCCTGAGTCCGAGGACCATGCAGTGCCTTGGTTCTGTCTAACGATTGGCCTCTGAAGCGGTTAGTTTCCCCATAGGCCTAAGTCCGAGGACCATGCAGTGCTTTGGTTCTGTCTAACGCTTGGCATCTGGAGCGGTTAGTTTCCCCATAGGCCTGAGTCCGTGGACCATGCAGTGCCTTGGTTCTGTCTAACGCTTGGCCTCTGGAGCGGTTAGTTTCCCCATAGGCCTGAGTCCGAGGACCATGCAGTGCCTTGGTTCTGTCTAACGCTTGGCATCTGGAGCGGTTAGTTTCCCCATAGGCCTGAGTCCGAGGACCATGCAGTGCCTTGGTTCTGTCTAACGCTTGGCATCTGGAGCGGTTAGTTTCCCCATAGGCCTGAGTCCGTGGACCATGCAGTGCCTTGGTTCTGTCTAACGCTTGGCCTCTGGAGCGGTTAGTTTCCCCATAGGCCTGAGTCCGAGGACCATGCAGTGCCTTGGTTCTGTCTAACGCTTGGCATCTGGAGCGGTTAGTTTCCCCATAGGCCTGAGTCCGAGGACCATGCAGTGCCTTGGTTCTGTCTAACGCTTGGCATCTGGAGCGGTTAGTTTCCCCATAGGCCTGAGTCCGAGGACCATGCAGTGCCTTGGTTCTGTCTAACGCTTGGCCTCTGGGAATAGGGGTTTGTCCTCGGTTCGCTTTACTGGGGACGATTCCTCCTTCGGACGGCTCATGATCTTGCACGTGGCATTGATCTCATCTCCATCTCTAGCCCTCATCTCTGTCATTTACGAAGCGTCCCTTGGCCGTTCGTGTTCCGCGCCTGACGCTTCGGTGCGCGAGACGCGCCTTCATTAATGGCCTCGTAAATCCCCATAAGCTCAACGGTTTACAGCTCCTTTGGAATTTGGCCGCTTCATTACTATCCAACGCTTCGTTAACCAGTTTTTCGAATTCCGCGTGGATTAACTCCCACCTACCTTCATCCTCTATATAAGGCTCCCTGGGGGAATGGTTTCTCTTCATTCCATGAACTTCTCAACCCAACCAGAAAGAAGATACCCCTTCAACTCCCCATGCCCCTTTAACAACCCCGCCGGAATTGTGACCGGAGTTAGGCGATATGGGGCGGCTTTGGACGGACATGAGAACATCCGTGCCAAGAGCCGTGGTGGCCGTAGCCCCCACTGGGCTTCCGGTGCGGCAGAGTCTAGGCGTAACCCCGATGGCGCCATGCACGGTGGCCCGGAGGGATATCGTTGAAGTACCTAACGTCCCTCCTCAGAGCGCACCTCCGACGGAGGAGACATGCGAACTCACATTATGTGCGGCGCCCGAGTGTTGCCGTCACCAATGGCCAACGCTCGTGGAGGTTGGAGAGAATCAAGGGAACATCATGGGGGAGGGCGTCCCAGAGCCCCTGCATCTGCTCCTCGCTTTGTTCAAGCTCTCAGCCCCCTTCCACCCCCTTATTGTCAAGCTCTCCCATTCTCTTTATTCCAACAAGGGGACGAGTTGACATCTCCCTCTAGCTAGTTTTAGGTTGGTCCGCCTGGGCCTCTGATTGTAATCTGTGACTTTTTTTTTGAATAATATCAAGTACTTTTCTTTTTACTGTTGAATCTCTTATCTTCAAGCTTTTATCTTTCTGCAATGTTCTTCTTTTTTATAGTTTTTTTTTTGCATCACCGCCGATCCTCCATGGAATGGTTGTTTAGAACAGTCGCCTGTTGCGCCAACCGGTGCACTAATCCTTCCCACAGACGGCGCCAATTGTAGGGACTGGGTTTTTGGTTGCCCAAGCCCAATGAACACGGGTCAAAAGCCCAACGAACCCCGCAATGAATTTATAGAGAGTGGGTCGAAGGTCTAGGCGCCGGCCGGCGCTCGAGTGGCGTGAACTCCGGTCTCTTTTACTTAAAGAAAAAGACTTAGCACAGTTTACAAATGGGATGGGCTCCTCGGCCATGGGCCGAGGAGGCTCTTGCCCCGTTTTTTCTCTTTTCCTTTCTTTCTTTAGAGTTCTCTTTTCTTTTCTTCTTTTTCTTTTCTTCCTCCCGAACCCCCTTTTTCAGGAGGGATTCCCTTACATTATATATCCCTTGCCCAACCAATCCTAGCCCTACACTTGTTGAGTGATCATGACCTTTGCTCAGGGGCTTGTCCCATCAGCCGCCTTCCCAGTCTCTTTGGGAGTTGCGGTAACCAAGGCGACACTGGTGAAGGTCCTTTCCTCATTAATGCGGCCAGGGCGGTTGTCAAGTGCGTTTAGTGTGGAGATGACAGCTTGCTGGGGACATGTTCTTCAAACTCTCGGACGTCCGATGATGAGGTCATCCTCGGACTTGGATGTCTCCTTGGCTCGGGCTTTCGGCCCAGGAATGAAGTGGGCTGGGCCGTGGGATTATTTGGCCCCACAGTAGCCAAAAAGGCATTTTTTATTTTTGACACGTGGCAAAGTCTCATTTTATGTTTTCCCTTATTGAATACCTAATTACCATTTTTTTTTTCAATTTTCTTCTTCAAATGATCAATGACTGCCACCACTTAATTACAAGCTTTAGTGCGATCACCTACTAAAAGGGTTGCATAGATTCTTAGGCCAAAAAAAAAAAAATTCTTTAGAAGAGAGGCAAAAAGACCTTATTGATTTGTTTATTTGCTGCATTTTTATTTTTTTATTTCTTATTAAATCCCAGGATGAAAAATATTTACTGAGCATAATATTTATTGAGCATCTAATAGTATATTATAAAACAGTTACACTAACAAGAAATTATTACCCATATACATGGGGTAGACCTTTGGGTTGTAAGTTGTAACCCATTTATTTTTAAATTTAGTTCACGGATGAGTATAAAACATTACTTATTATTAAGTACAAAAATTATAACTCTAATCTAATATATAATATAATCTATTTCTCAAAAAAAAAAATCTAATCTAATTATATTATATAAAAGTGAAGAAATAACTATAAAAATGAATTAAATGCCATTTTATATGCTGGATCTTTGGTTACAATTTACTCAAACCCATTCCACCTCCCACTATTAAACATGAGCATGAATGAGCAATGAAGTAACCTGTAACCTCTTCTCAAAAAAAAAAAAAAAAAAAAAGTAAACATGTAGGTGAGAGTTCTATATAAGTATTAAAAAAAAAAAAGAGTAAGCAATGAAGTAACGTTGAGTTTGGTTGAGACTTGAGAGTTGAGGTGTCAATGACAAGTGAATTGGACACGAGCACGCAAGGAGTTTCGCATGAAGTTCGCTATGGTTGAATGGGTGACAATAGTAATGGTTATTAGTATAAGATATGCGCTTCATATGTTAATAAGATTATAAGCTTAAGTAGATTCAAGAAATGGTTCTTGGTTGAAGAAGGTATTCAATTCTATTGCCCACAATTTAGAAGCACCAAAGTTGGCATCAAGGAGACAAAAATAAGCAGCAATTTAATGTAAAGAGTGGAAACAATGAAGAGTACAAAGCTCCTATTCACATAGTTGTACTTTGCATTTGAGTGTAAATTATGGTGATTTTATTGGTATTTTTACTTTTTTTTTTTTTTTTTTTTGAGGGTGAATTAATTTTAGGTTGAATGTTTGAGAGTTGCATTCTTAGAGCAAATGTGGCTATAAGGTGGGTTTATTTATTAAAAAAAAAAGTTTGACAGAAACAATTTTTGTTAAGTACATGCATAAATAATATGATCGTTGATTATTATTTTTGTTTAGTTTACAATTGTTAATAGCTAAAAAATGGTTTTCTTATATTAATGAAATGTGTCATACAGAAAATTCGTGAAAGATGTTAACATAAAATATACTTTGATGGCCAATTTTTGGTGTTGAAAGGAAGTGCACTTAGTATTGTATTATAGGTATTGGAGAACAACAAATGGATCTTATACAGTAACTATAAAACATCGTGACCATAGTGATGTGTTAATGGGGTATGAATTATGAAGGGTAAATGGCTAAATGCAAAAGCCAGGGTTCAGCAAGAAAGGAAGGTGCATGTAATAATAATTATACTTTCGCAAGAAATAAAAATAAAAATAAAAATAAATCCGTGCAAAGCATGGGCATACTAACTAGATTATCTAATAACTTAATTAAGTTTTTTTTTTTGTTGTAACTTCATTCTCTCCCTCTCGTGGAGCTCTCTCTCTCGTTCTAGTACGAGTACTCCCTCCCTTGGCTGTGAGCGAAGGGTAAGAATTTCAATTTCCTAAGAAAAAATGGAGGATGAGGTGTGTGATATTCTTGACAAGATGAAGTTAACAACTGAAGAGGAAGAAATTATTGCTATCTCGGATGAAGGAAGAAGGGAAGCTATTGAAAGCTGTAATCTGAGTTTGATTGGCAAATTTCTTACATGTAAGTCTTATAATAATAAACTGGCTGCGAAGAACACAATAAGGAGAGCTTGGGGATTGAATGAATCAATGCAAATCCTTGAAGTAGGGCCGAATCTCTTCCAGTTCAAATTTCAATTTGAGTTTGATTTGGATCGGATTTTGAGAGGAGATCCCTGGACTTTTGATAATCAATTACTGTTATTGCAACGGTGGAAAAAGGGCATGACTGTGGGAAATATTCGAATGGAGGCTGCATCACTTTGGGTCCAAATATGGGGGGCACCGTTTGATATGGTTTCCCCTCAAGTAGCAAAGGAAGTGGGGAGTCGTTTGGGAGAGGTTGAAGAGGTGGAATGGAAGAAAAAAAAGGACGATCTCAGTATGTTTATGCGAGTTCGAGTGGCCTTACCAATCTCCAAACCTATTCGAAGGGGTGGTTTTATAGCTGGTTCAGATGGTGTGAAGTCATGGGTGACTTTTAAGTATGAGAGATTGCCCATATTCTGTCATTACTGTGGAATTTTAGGCCATGACCTAAAGCACTGTGCAGTCCATTATGCTATGGAGAAAAAAGGAGGCCACATAGAATATCAGTATGGAGATTTTCTTAGAGCAACGTGGGGTCGTCCAAGAGATCCAGGTACTAAAGCAGCAGGTCCGAGCTCTGTCTCAGAGGAAGGTACGGGCTGTGAGGCAGAGAAAAGTGGTGTTCAGGCAAAGCAAGGAGGTTCGTTAGGGAAGATGGAGGCACACGTTTTCAGCCCTGGAAACCCTAGTGTAACGGATAAGGCAATTGCCGAGATTCAAGGAGAAGGGGAGGAAATTTTGCACGTTGACAGCTCAGATATTAATTGCCATGCAAACGTAATGGCCATAAAGACTGCATTAGTGGAAACCGGCCCTAAAATCCAGCATTCTAAACAGCTAGACACGGATTTTTCTGAAGTGGAGGAAATGTTAGTATTTGATAATATTACAAGTGTGGATCATGAGAAGCCTTTATTGCTAGAAGCCAAGAATTGTGAACCTAGGAGTATTACTTCAACCCCGGACCTGATTAGGCCTAGTAACAACAAGCCCAAGGGTTCATGGACCCGTATTAATAGAATGGACTTCGGCTTAAGTGGATTCACTAAGTCCATTGCACTACCTGGCCTGGGCAAGAGAGATACACGTGAAACATAGGGAGGGCAGCTTGAAGAGCAAATTTGGAAGAGAGGTAAACTGTGCAAAGATAAGGAAATCAAAGACTATGTATCGGCGGGGGTGGAGAGCCACCCTTGCCGAGAGCAATGAGGCTGCTAAGCTGGAACTGCCAAGGGTTTGGGAACCCTTGGATAGGTCGAAGCCTTCGCAAGATTGTGAGGGAGCAAGTCAACATAGAGAAGAAGGAAAAATTATATAAGGGGTATCCAGAATGATCAGGGGCAGTGGGTGGAGGAGTTGGAGGAGGTGGTTGGGGTAGCTTCAGCCTACTTTGATAACCTTTTTCATGCAGGAGGGGGGATCAGATGGAGGAGTGCTTGAATGCAGTATAGTGTATGGTGACTGAAGACATGTGAGAATTTCTCTCTTCTGAGTTTACTGCTAAAGAAGTGACGGTGGCTCTGTTTTAAATGGGACCAACAAAATCTCCAGGACCTGATGGTATGAATGCACTTTTTTATCAAAAATTTTGGCATGTTGTGGGTGATTCTGTTGTTCTTGCTGTTCTAGATTTTTTAAATAATGGTAATATGCTTCCTGATATTAACCATACAAATATTGTACTTATCCCTAAAGTTAAAAATCCAGAGAGAATGTCTGAGTTTAGACCAATAAGCCTGTGTAATGTTATTTATAATATTATTTCCAAGGTGTTGGCAAATAGGTTGAAACAGGTTCTGCCTCAGATCATCTCACCCACTCAGTGTGCTTTTTTCCCCGGAAGGTTGATCACTGATAATGTGCTGGTTGCATATGAGACACTTCACACCATGCACTCCAGGAAAAAAGGGAAGAAGAGTTCCATGGCATTGAAGCTGGATATCAGTAAAGCCTATGATCGTGTGGAATGGCACTTTCTTCAACAGGTTATGGAGAAGTTGGGGTTTCCGGTCAATTGGATAGAAAGGGTGATAAGCTGTATGACAACACCATCCTTTTCTATTCTGATAAATGGGAAGCCCTATGGAATGATCCATCCATCTAGAGGAATCCGCCAGGGAGATCCATTATCACCCTACCTTTTCCTATTGTGTGCCAAAGGCTTTACAGCACTGTTGAATAAAGCAGAATTAGAAGGGCGGATTAAGGGAGTTTCCATTTGCAAAGGGGCACCAAAGGTCACGAACCTTATGTCTGCTGATGACTCATTGCTGTTTTGCCAGGAAACTTAGGCTGAAGGGGAAACCATAGCAGAGATCCTCCAAACATATGAAAGAGCTTCTGGGCAGAGAATTAATTTGGAAAAGTCTTCAGTTTATTTCAGCAGCAACACTTCAGATAGGCAGAAGAGTCAGATTTTGGAAGCTTTGAGAGTAAAGGAGGTTGACCGGTTTGAAACGTATCTTGGTCTACCAACTTTGATTGGGAGGGCCAAGTATAACACCTTTTCATTTTTGAAAGATAGAATTTGGAAAAAGTTTCAAGGATGGAAGGGCATGTTATTGTCTAGAGCTAGCAAAGAAATCCTCATCAAGGCTGTGGCACAATCCATACCAAACTACACTATGAGTGTGTTTCAAATCCCTTTGAGACTATGTGATGAATTAGATGCATTATGTGCAAAATTTTGGTGGGGACAAGTGGGCAATGAATGGAAAATTCATTGGAAGAGTTGGGATAAGCTGACTGTTTCAAAGAAAAATGGTGGAATGGGTTTTTGGGATTTGAGAGCTTTTAATCCAGCCATGTTGGCCAAACAAGGGTGGAGGATGGTTAAAGGCAATGATTCACTGCTCTACCAGTGTTTTAAAGTAAGGTACTTTCCGAGATCAAATTTCCTAGAGGCTAAAAAATCACCTAATTGTTCATATGTGTGGAGAAGTTTAATGGCTGCAATGCCTATTATCCAAGCTGGCCACTGTTGGAGGGTTGGTAATGGAATTTCAATCAATGTCCTGAAGGATAAGTGGATTCCAAATTTTCCCACAAACAAGGTTCTAAATTCAATCCAAGAAGATTGGGGTGATCTGATGGTGTGTGAGCTGATCAATCCGGAGCTGAATATATGGAGATATAAGGACATTCAAACCATCTTTCATAAAGAAGAAGCTGATGCAATCTGCCAAATCCCATTAAGTCGAAGATATGTAGCTGATACCATAGTTTGGATGCCTAATCCAAGGGGGAAGTTTACTGTCAAGTCTGCTTATCATGTGGCGAGAAGTATCCTTAATGATGCAAATCGGGTTGGAACATCTGGGGGCTATGTTGCAAAAAAGGTTTGGACGGCAATTTGGAAGCTACGGATCCCTAATAAAATTAAAGTTTTTGCATGGCGAGCTTGCCATGAGATTTTGCCAACAGCAGTGAACCTAACAAGAAGAAGGGTAGTGCATGAAGACAAATGTTCCTTATGTACAAGAGAATCGGAATCCACAATCCATGCTCTGTGGGACTGTGCAGTGGCTCAAGATATTTTGGCTGGTAGTGTCCGTAAACTGCAAAAATACAAGCATGGTCAGTCTGATTTATTGCAATTGATGGAGGAATTTTTGGAGCGGCTGAGTTTAGAAGAGATTGAACTGTTCTGGACCCAAGCAGGGCTGATCTGGAACCAGCGAAATTCATTGCTGCATGGAGGAAAAATGAAGAGTCCGACTTGCTTGAACAAACGTGCTGAGGAGTGCATTGAAGATTATCAACAGGCTCAAACACAGCTTACTATTCAGCCGAGATAGCAACTGAATGCAGAGGTATGGAAACCACCACCATCAGAGGCATACAAGCTCAATTTTGATGCTGCATTATTTTCGGACTTAGGCAGAACTGGTTTTGGAGCAATTGTTCGAAATGAAAAGGGAGAGGTAATGGCTGCTATGACTGCTGCTGGACCGTATGTGCACACCAATGATGAAGGAGAGTTGCTTGCTTGTCGGAGAGCCTTAGAATTCGCAGTGGATGCTGGATTTTCCAGGTTGATTATTGAGGGTGATAACAGTAATGTAATTCATGCTATATATTCTTCTGAGGAAAACACTTCATTATATGGTAATGTAGTGGATGACATTCGCCATTTGATAAGGGGATTGCATTGGTCTGAGGTTTGCTGCATTAGGAGGGGTGGAAATAGGGTAACCCATGCTTTGGCTCAACATGCTAGACATACCTTAGATGAGGATTTGTATTGGATGGAGGACTCTCCCCCACCAGCCATGGATGCTTTGTATCATGATATTTTATCTATCTAATTGAATGAATATTCCCCTTTCAAAAAAAAAAAAATAACTTAACCACTTAATATAATTTTATACATATTTATAGTATATAATCAGTCATTCAATTATTTATAATCTTTACAACTTTTATTCAATGGCATTATAAAATAACATTTTATTAAATTATCTTCAATTAATTATAGAAAATAAGTTGCTCAAAATAATAATCAACCACACAAACACATAGGTTAACCATAAAGTGTGATTGGGATATTACAATGTGCAACAATTTTCTATGAATTACCTAGGGAAAAAATCACCATAAACTGGCTATCATAATTAGCAATCAGACGAGTTATTTGACGCGTATTTTTCTCTAATTGACTCTATATGTTCCTGTGTTTCCACTAATCGCTACTTCGTATTCGACATTTCTTACTTTCTATCGAAAAATTCTTGTTAAGTATTAGACAATTCTTGCTTGCATTTTTCTAACTCACTGTTGACCACCGTCTTGCACATGAAATGAGAAGAAAATGATGGAGTAGGAATGACAAATCTCCCCATCAGTCTAACAAGGCCCGACATTGAACCTAGCACTTGTATAAAAATTTTCTCTTTATTGCTCTAAACCTCTTCATCAACTAATTTTTTTCCTTTATTAAATTCTACACAAATAACATAAACTTTAATTAAATAATTTGTGCAAGTAATTAAAAAATATAAGTACACTATATAAAAGAGTCTTATTTCTTCATGTGGGCCATCTTATAAAATTCAACATTTCCGATCTATTGTCCACTTTCCTTTTGCTGCACATAATAAAGATATAATGCACTAGAATTATTATATAATAATATAATATTAAATTATTGCAGCCTCTTCTGAATAAGCAAATAAATGATTTGGATCCAGAACTGTAACCAGTTTTATTATTTCCTCTGTCCTTCGTATTCTAATTGGACTTACCCTAATAATATTAATGAAAAAAATAGCATTTAACATTTAGAGGATTAACAATCATAACAAAGAGCATATCAAAATATATTTGTGTTCAAGATTGATGAACGGGAAATTTATGGTCATCATTACACGAAGATCGTCATTCACCCAGAGAAGACGTTACGCATTTATTACACACATTGATGACGAAACGTAACAGACAAAGCAACGGTCACAGAATGAGCTATGATCTCCAGACAAAGATCCTGTAATGCAATAGCCATTGAGCATAAATGCAGCACATCATTGCCCATTAATGAGGCATATAACTATAAAAGAGAAAATAGCAGAAGTTAAAGGTACACACAAATACTCTACGAAATCACTCTCAACTCGTTTTCTCTCTAGAATCTTTCTCCCTTACTGACTTAAGCATCGGAGGCAATTTGGCAGACGCCACAACGGAATGTTACTCTGCCCCCCAGTTCATTTTGCAGGATTCTCACCTACAGAGACGACAGGATTCTCACCTACAGAGACGAGGAGCTCAACTGTTGATTTTTTGTATCATTAGTTTGGCGCCGTCTGTGGGAACGCTAATCATTCAAGCCATCTTTCCTAGTGACAAAAGAGTTCCTCGAAGTACGAGATAGAAGTAGAACTGAACCTCAACCAGATGCTATGCAACAACAACAAATCCAAGCCCTCTTGGCTAATGTGGAAGAGCTGGCTCCCCAGAATGAAGAGCTACAAAAGACGATGGAGTCTCAAAATACAAAACGTTGGCAAATAGGTGAAAACCAAAATGAAGAAGAATCAAATTCTCAAGCCCATAGGCAAGATAGAACTTCAGGAAAAGATTCCACTAGAATTGAGAATGAGCTCCGCAACATGAGGAAGAAGGTGGACGAACTAAAAAGTGCTATAAAGAACAAAGGCAGAGAGAATCTGGATGGGATGGTTCAAAGGATGGACTCACCCTTCACCACTGAAAAACATCATCTACAAGTTTAGAGTCCCACATATCAAGAATCACTATTCTTCTCCAAGACTCCCTCTAGCCAACGGCTAGATAGAAGTGACGAATAGGAGCTTGCTCAAAATTATCAAAACTAGGCTTGAGGGGGCAAAGGGAGCATGGCCTAAAGAACTAAAAAATGTCCTTTAGGCATATAGGATGACCACGAGAGTTCTAACAGGAGAAACACCATTCAGACTGACATTTGGCATTGAGGCCATCATACCAGTGGAAGTAGGACTGACGAGCTACCGAGTCAAAACATATGATGACCAGAAAAATCAGCAGGAGCTTAACAGCAATCTAGACCTAATTGATGAAGTTGGAGAAGAAGCTATGAAGCAAATGGCCAAGCATAAGGAAGCAATGGCCAGATACTATAACAGAAAGGTTAAGGTGAGAAGGTTTAACACAGGAGACCTCGTCCTTGGGAAGGTGTCATAGGCAACAAAAGACCCATCCCAAAGAGAACTTAGACCAACCTGGGAAGGCCCCCACGAGGTAATCCGTCATTCCAGAGAAGGCTCTTACTACTTGAAATCTTTAGACGGCCAAGAACTACCTCAACCATGAAACATAGAACACTTGAAGAAGTACTACTAGTAAGAAAAGCTTTACATTTCAAGTTGCTTAATTTTCATATCAGTATGTATGACAGCCATTACTTTCGTCATTCATAAAGTCAATAATACATGAAAGCATCATCCATGCGTATTTATCAATGATATCCATGATTTGCCATGTACAATACGTGTTTGTCAATGATTACTCACGATCTATCACTATCAAAATGTGCGCAACGCTAAGGAGTCGTCCTTGGGAGACGTCTCAAGGACCTCCATCATTGAAATTTCGAATCCAAAGCTATTCACGCACAATAAACGACATCATAACCATTGAAGTTGTTGATACACAATTACCAAAGTCGACTAAATTAGAGTTGTTTAAACGCAACCAATATAATCATCATTCAAGACAAAACAAAAAAATGGTTAAGTAGAAGACGCTCCAATACCATGACTCTAAGTCACGAGTAGAGCGCAAAATCGTCATTCAAACATGACTAAATAAAAAGTTGTTCAAACACAACTAAAAAATACTAAGTTGTTCAAACACAACTAAAATCGTCATTCAAACATGATTTAATAAAAAGCCGTTCAAACACTGCTAAAAAATACTAAGTTTTTCAAACACAACTAAGATTGTCATTCAAACATGACTCAATAAAAAGCTATTCAAACACAGCTAAAAAATACTAAATTGTTCAAACACAACTAGGATCATCATTCAAACATAACTCAATAAGAAGCTATTCAAACACAACTAAGATTGTCATTCAAACATGACTCAATAAGAAGCTGTTCAAACACAGCTAAAAAATACTAAGTTGTTCAAACACAACTAAGATTGTCATTCAAACATGAACCAATAAAAAGATGTTCAAACACAGCTAAAAAATACCAAGTTGTTCAAGCACTACTAAAATCGTCATTCAAGCACAACTAAGACCGCCATTCGAATATGACTCAATAAAAAGCTATTCATATACAAGCTAAGTACGAAAAAGCTGCTCAAGTGCAAGTTAAACATAAAGGTTGTCTCAACTAACATCATCACAAAGGGTTGTCCAAGCATAAAGGAGTTATCTACTACAGCTAATAGCAGGAAATCCATAAACCTATCTACCATCGTCAAAGGAATTGTTTAGTTGCCCAAAACAACAAGCCCAAAAAGAAATATTGTTCTTGCTTGCAAGGAAATAAAAAGAAAAAGGTAAAGTTACTGCTCATCAGGGACAGGGTCTGCAGGGGTTATAACAGTGGCCTCCTTCATTCCTTCATCAACATCTATGGCTTCCTCCATCACATTCTTCGCGGTAGCCTCAGCAGACATAAGCTCCTTCGCAACATCATCCACGACCAAACTAGAAAGGTCTAGACCAAGGTGGTGTTTTACCATCCATTTCACAAGAAGATCAAAGCCCTCCACGTAGTACTTGCACAATTCATCAGAGTACTCGTCAGAGTCTTTGAAATCTTGTATCGTCGTGGCCCCAACTTCTCTAGCTTTAGCTCCAAGTCACCAATCTGCTTGTCCTTTAGCTTGCAGCAGTCCTTCTCCACTTGCAGGCTTTTCTCCAAGGTTACCATGCGCTTCTTGTCATTCTCAGCTTTGGCAGTAAGGATAGCAACCTTGTTTTTTAAGTGTCTCATTCTCAACAGATAAAGACTTGACCAAAGGCTCAGACGTGGCCACTTTCTTTTCTAAATCCCAGAGCTTCCCAAAAACAAATAGGGACTCCCCTAAAGCCTACAAAGAAATTTTCTCTCAACAAAGGAAAAGTAAAAAAAAAAAAAAAAAAAGCAGAGACAACCAACAACACATACCTGCACAAGCTTTTGGATGTGAGACAACATCACCTCACCGAATGACTTCGCCATCAGAGGGCCTCGTGGACCTTCAAAGTTGCTGCGTCAGCGTCATTCCAAAAGGTAGGAAGGAAGGATTTACCACTAGCTCTTTTCTTCTTCTTAATCTCCTCCTCACCAGAGGCAATCATCTCCAATGACGAAGTAGAAGAGACAAGGCGCTTAGCAGGTGAGTGAGCAGGAGGAATTGTCGTCACAGAATCTTTCTTAGAAACATCACTAGTCTTCTTCTTAAACAAGAGACCACTGACGGTTCTACCCTTGGCCTTCTTCTCTTGAGCCTCAGCTAATTTCTGTTTGTTAAACCTAGTTGTCAATCCTAAAAGGACGAAACAAAAGTTATAAACATTAAAAAATAAAAAAGAAGAAGAAAAGAATGAAGAAGGCAGAAACACGCACTCTTTTTCACAATTTCCAAACTTTTTCGAACCTTAGTGGACGATTCCGGACCCAGAAAGTGTAAAGACAAAGTCTGAGGAGAAATGAGCTCGTCAAAATCCTTGACAGACTCGAGATACTCCTTTACTTTCTCAACACGATGCTGGTACCTCTTCTTCAAATGAGGACGCTGGGAAACTACAAAACAAAAGCACCAGAAAGCCATCCATCATCGTCACACATAAAGAAAGAGAAAAGCAATCAAAAAGACGAGAAAGACGCACTAGACACAAGAACTCCCCAACTATGAAAAAACTTAGGGGTTTCGTCCAGGTCCTTACTAGGGACGAACTCCCAATCACTTCCAGGGACAAAAAGGAAGTTTGGCTTCCAGTTTCGGAGAAACGATGGGTAATCAAGGATTAACCTAGAAGCCCTATCCCACGGCTTAAACTCATAATAGCTGGGTCCTTGGATTTTCTCAGATGATAAAAATGGAGGAATTCGTCCCTCCTAATGACATCCCCATCATTGGCGGACATCTATACCACCATACAAGAGACGAGAATCCGCCAAGAGTTAGGCACTAACTATGCCGGAGCAAGATGCAAGTAAGAAAAAGGTTCCCTAACAAAGGGATGAACAGGGAAACAAAGGCCATTAGTAAAATCGGCCTTATAAAAACAAACCTCATCGGCGTAGGAGTGACAAGCTCTTTCTTCGTCACTCGGGATCCTAATTTTTACAAAATCAGGGAATTGAAATCTATCCCTGATCCGCTGCACATCCTTCCCCATGAGGGAACACGAGATAGTCCAAGCTTTATAGGGGGTGGAAATAGAAGTAGCTTCCGAGATCACGCGATCATTAGACGAAGATAACCCCCTCTCAAGATCACTAAACCTCATTTCAGACTTCTTTAATAACCTAGCTACCCCAGCAGAACGAGAAACTAGTAGGAATAACGAAGAAAGAACAGAAGTGTATGGACAGTCCGCCCTTACGAAGAAATTAACTCTCTCAAGACACTCCCCCTCTACAGACTCAAGCAAACAGCCTAAATGAGCAAAAAAGAAAGCTATTGAGGGACAAGCTACCCTAATAGCAGAATAATCTACCATGGAAGAACCAAAAAAGAAGTAGGAGCACAAAGGACTTACCAAGGAATGTAGGACAGAGAAAGGGAGCTTGAAGAAGAAACAAACCCTAGAATGGAAACTGAATAAGGAAAAAATACAAAGAAAAGGAAAGAGGAAAGAAAAATGCAAAACAAGTGGCCAAAACACACGCGGGAAAATCGAGACATGTTTACACGACGAGCGCATCCTGGCCATACATGTGGCGTTCAACTACTCAAACATCAAAACCGTCATAAATGCGCAGTACACGGAATACAAAGCATTAGACGGATTTGTTCTTATCTTGTCTAAAAGATGAGAAAACGAACAAAGGGGGCAGCTAATGAACTGAAAATTTATGGTCGTCATTACACGAAGATCGTCATTCACCCAGAGAAGATGTTACGCATTAATTACGCACATTGATGATGAAAGGTAATAGACAAAGCAACGGTCATAGAATGAGCTGTGATCTCCAGACAAAGATTCTGTAACGCACTAGCCGTTGAGCATAAATGTAGCACATCATTGCCCATTAATGAGGCACATAACTATAAAAGAGAAGACAACAGAAGTTAAAGGTACACACAAATACTCTACGAAATCACTTTCAACTCATTTTCTCTCTAGAATCTTTCCCCCTTACTGACTTAAGTATCGAAGGCGGTTTGGCTGACGCCACACCGATGTGTTACTCTTCCCCCCAGTTCATTTTGCAAGATTCTCACCTACAGAGACGACCCCATTCATAGCATCATCCATCTGCTACAATGCGGAGCTCAACTATTGATTTTTTGCATCATCAAAGATTATTAACATTTAGTTTTATGAAGATCTATCTTCCGATTATATTTTTCAAATAAATTAAAAAACATTCTCATTTGTCAGTGAAAAATCCACATGCTCTCTATTATTTATGAGTTTGGTCTATTCTAAACATGAATTCTATTGACAAAATCTCAATATTAATAAAAATTACATTGATAGAGATGGGTTTAAGTTACATCTGGTGTAACTCTTTAGAGTTTCACCTTTTCTAAACTATTGGATTTAAGTAGATCTAATGATCAAAAAAGACACTCATTAATGCTAATATTCTGATTAGGATCTCATTAATTATCTCTTATTTATTGCATTCAGCATTCCATACCTATCTCTAAACTTAAAAAACACAAAAAAGTATACGTCTTTCTATAATTTTTTTTGCACTGTTTCTCCCAAAAAAAAAAGTCCAAAATAATAAGTATGTTAATAGTCCATTGGCACATGCAGGATGCAGAAAAAGGCCACCTCGGTGCTGCAATAATTCATTATACAATCCTTTAAAAGTTGGGAACCACACGCTTGGTTCAACTGCAACAGTTCCACCATGAATCTAAGATTACTTGGTGATTGAAATTACTGCTGAGTGCTGACTTTTCTCCACACCAAAAAAAAAAAAAAAAAATTATAAGGAGTAGTCTTCAATTTAAATTCGGTAAAACAAACTATATCAAGTAGCTTAATCAATCAAAAATTAAAACCGTCTTCTTCTTCTACTTCTTTTCTTTTTATTTTTTTTCATAAATGTTTATAAAGAGTTAAACCTAAAAATAAAATTCACAAATTATCCTAACCCTAAACTTGCCACAAACGCAAAAAACATGTCCTATATATGTCACTTATTATGCATATTTCATTCTTTATAATTATACAATCTTTTTTTTTTTCCTCACTAGAAATACATAGATTTCTAGTATGTTGGTTGAAGAATTAATATGAATATTGTTTTCTTTGGGAACTAATATTATGAAGTTGCCATTTACTTAGAGATTAGATTATATGGTTTGATGATATATGCTTTGCTTTCTTTATGACATGTATTTTTCTGGTTTATGGTAGAGACTTGGAATATAAACAGTAGTTACTTGCAATTTGAAGCTTCACGTGCTCCAAAATGTTGTGTTTCCTTGTCTGCATTCTACAATAGTACCAAGCATATTTTTTTGTATTTTTTTAGGTTTAGAGATAGGTATGGAATGCAATAAATAAGGGATAATTAATAAGATCCTAATCAGAATATTAGGATTAATGAGTGTCTTTTTTGACCGTTGGATCTACTTAAATCTAATGATTTAAAAAATGTGCAACTCTTTAAAGAGTTACACCAAGTGTAATTCTATTGACAAAATCTCAATATTAATAAAAATTACATTGATATATATATATATATATATATATAATATGAGCTTTGGTGATTGTAGCATAGACAATAGAAGAGATTCCCGTATTAACTTTTTGCGGTAGCCACCATTGAAGAATACAAAAGAACAAAAAACTCTCTCTATATAAACTGTGTTTTGATATTATTGACAAAAAAAAAATAATTATAATGAGGTGGCTCTATTTGTGGAGGACAAAGAGAGAGAAAAAAAATATATAAGTAGCCTATTCTTCAATGAAAATTTTTGAAATATTGGATAAACAACAGGGTCAAAAAATGGTAACTAAACCAAATTTTCATATATAAGAATATGAATGAACATATTTATGTTTACGTTTATGTTTAGTTAGTTTTTTTTATTATCTAAATATTGTATTCAAAATAAGTGGTTCTTAATTTGCTATATACATAACCCTTTAGGATTTTTAAAATGTTATACAAAGAGTAAACATATGTTAGAATTTATTATGCATCTTATGAAAAAAAAATTATAACAAGAAACAATTGAAAAAGCAACTCAATTTATGGGCCTCAAATGAGCCCATAATTTTATTGGAAAGAATCTCGAAATTACCTCTGTAAGCTACCATTGTAGAAGTTTGCTTGAGACAAATCAAAAATTAAATAAAACTTATAATTCCCCCACATACACTTAATTTAATACACGTTTCTTAACCCCCTCCCCCCAAAAAAAAACAAAATAAATAAACAATATATCTTTGTTGTGTCTTGTTCTCACTTGTTCTTGGTTTCAAATAGTTGAAATGTTGGGAAAGATTATAGCGCTACTCCATTTTCCAAACCTACCAACCGGTTATTCTTCAACAAAATGTTTCCAGTCAATATATTCAGAGCAATGATAAATAGTAGTTGACTTATTTTATATATGATGTTATATCAAACACGTGGAATACAAAATCATGGTTTTATTACCATGTTGTCACCAAATAAATGAATAATGCTAATTATTCTATTACAACATCTCATATTTCTTGTAATACTTATCCCTATCCATTAATTTTTATGTGTCACAATTGCTTCTATTTTCTTATTCTTAAAATTTTTATTTAAAATTCAACATGTAATGAACCTATTGTTGACAACTCGAAATAAATTATACCTAAAAAATTAAATTATAACATATATATTCCTCATTATAAATAGCATAATGAATAATGAGAAACGTTTAATTTTTATTGTGGGTTTTGACTTTGAGGAAGAGAGGTTGAAATTAATTGTCTTACTAATAAACATAAACATATAATAATGTTCACGTAGCCTAGAAACCATTTTATAAATCGTGAGCTCCAAGTATCATCCAAAAATGAAAGTATTAAAAGAAAAGAGAATGGACTTTGAACACTTATTGATTGATTTAATTGAGCAAGCACTCATTTGTAATTTGTTGTTAGATTTAATAGAACACAATAATTCATATGGCAAGTTTCAAATTATGGTTAACAACAATACTTTTAAGAATTATAGAAAAGCAAAATAATTTAAAATATCTTCAAGGATTAACCTTATTTGAAAGGTCTCATACTTACAGTCTAAAATTGTTTTATACATTAAAAATATAGGAGAACTTAAGTGTAAATAGCTTAATGTTTTCATATAATGGTGTTAGAAATTTTTATATATTCCCATGTTTATTTTGAATAAAAGTAACATATGTTTATAAGTTGGAAAAAATGTTTATGTGTATGTATATTAAACTTTGTTTAAAATCTTTATTAAAAAAACAATTTAAATTTTCTACATAATGGTAACCCTTTTGAAATTTTTGAAAATGTCTACAAAAAATAAAAATAAAAAATTATTTTTCTAGAATTTATTTGGAAAGTTAGAAAAATAGATAACAATATAAAATTCTCAAATATGAAAAATAAAAAATCTTTGAGTTGGCACATTTCATCTCTAAGTTAATTTGTTTTATTTTACCTTACGTTTAAAGTCTTAAAGTATTGTGAGTAGGCACATTTCATCTCTAAATTAATTTGTTTTATTTTACCTTACATTTAAAATCTTCAAGTATTATACAAATATTCTTTATCTGTTTAAAGGGTTCATTATCTCGATTGAAGGCGCTTTCGATCTCTCTTTTGTAATGTTTTTGATCTCTTGTTTGAACTCTATTATTATGCAGTTTATGAAATCTCTCTTTCTATCCCCTTGTTCTTTTGTTTTTTTTTTTTTTTTTTTTTTTTCCTCTTTCAAAAAATTGTCTCTGTATTGTAAACCTTTCGGTGTAAGTAAAAAATGAATGAGTTTTATTACGTTTGTTTCGGGCTACGTGTGGGCTGTTGTGATTTTAAAACTATAACGTGGCTGTTTTTTAAGTGGGTTTTTTTCCTTATGTGGCAATATGGCCTTAAAAGGTTTTTGTTTTTATATATAGTATTAGACTAGTCGCAAACTCATGCGATGCATAGGAATATTATTAATGATCATTATGTGATTAAAATTAATTATTTGAAAGTATAAATTTTATAATAATAATTGTAGGGGAGAAATTTGTTTCAGCCCCTTGCAAGCTCATTGTCCTCTTTGGGTAGCCAGGCCCGCAAGGTTTTGTCCTCTTCGGCCGAGTGCAGGCAAGCTAAGGGGGGTTTCATAGTCTCAGCTCCAAGACTTGGAGTCCCACATCGGTTAGAGAAGCGCCCCACTAGTGCTTTATATGCTTCTGGAGCTTGCACTAGTGTACCACTGGCTGAAACTATGAAACCCCCCTTGGCTTGCCTACACTCGGCCGAAGAGGACAAAAACCGCATCGCGCCTGGCACCGCGGTCGGACAACAATCAGATGGGGCGGTGGCAAGCTAAGGCTCATCCCAACCCCAAAAGAAAATTTTTACCAATAAGTTAGTAAACTACCATTAATTAAAAATTTTAAAAAAAAAACATCTAGATATATATAACATAATTTTTAAAATTATTCAAAAAACAACTATCAAGAAATCATTTAAATCAGTTGTCATATATATGACATACCCTAGAAACTATATAATTAAATATGAAGTAGAGTAAATATGGCTTTTAAAAAAAAAATTGACATATTAAGAATAAAAAGTAGAAAAATAAACAAAAGACAAAATTTAGTATAAATTTTTGTGCGGTTGAATGTTACTGTCATACTTGTGCATTTTATGTTATGGTCTCAAAGAGAGAGGGAGAGAGAGAGAATGTAATTATTATTTGAATGATTATTGTGATTTATTGATAACAATTAATAAAAATAATTAAAACCTAAACATATTTGTTTTCTAACATAACAGAGGAGACTAGTTAATTGTTATTTTAAGTAATTAAAACAATAGAGAACATACTCATATAGTCAGACACTTATATTACTTATAGATAAACAAAGAATCATTCTTATAGTGTTTGATGACTTTTATATTCAGTGAACTGTTTTAGAAAGGATTTTGATTTTTTATAGTAATAATAATAATTATTATTATTATTAGAGTCACTATTTTTAGATAGTTTATTCTGTTTTGGCAAAGATGATGTGATAATAAAAATGAAGATTAATTGTAGTATAAATATATTATATATCTTGTCATTTTTGGTGCGATGCATCCTAATATGAAGTATATATTATTCAAATCTTTATACCTTATTTCAAATTTTAAAATTCAAGCGCCCCACACCACCCCCCCACCCCCCCCCCCCACTGCTAGAACATTTGAATTTTTTTAATCAAATATTGGTTTGTTGCTTTCTTTTCATTGGAGTTGATTGGTGAAGAATTTGGGCTCTCATTTTTGGGAATAATGTAACTTTTTTATGGAACTAGATGCTTAGTACAGAGTGTTGAAAACCCATTTATGAATTAAGTTTACTAACATAATAGTATTCTTCAATATTCGTTCTTCCTATTTGTTCTTCTACATGGACATGACCATCTTTGTTTTTCTTACGTAGAAATATAGAACTACAAATATTGGGATTACCTTCAGCATTGAAACAGAAAACAAACCACTTTCTTAGCAGCATTTTATTATAAAAGAGACATAAAATATAATAACAAAAAAAAAAAAAACACATAAAACTCCAATATATAAAATGCGCTTGATATACCATTGGTTTTAAGGAACAGATTGATATCTCCATTCAAAAATATATGCTTGTTGTTCTGAAAGGGCCTCTATACCGGCTAGAGTTAAATCCAAAATCATTCCCCTTCTAATTAAGAGAGACAAAGTATGTCTAAAAGTTTACATATCTATTATTCGATTTTATCTCTATGATTTTATAAGGGCAAAAGCAATTGAACCGATATGAACTGGTTGGATTCAATGAGGAGAGGAAGAGACAAGAAATGAGGAGATGGAGAGTTTGAGGCGTTAAAAAGCTTACATAGGAAGTTGAAAGCAGTGGAGATAGAGAGTAATAAGTGTTATGGAAGCTGAAGTGAACACTTTGAAAGTGTTAAAAAAATTAATAGAAAAAGAATGGAAATAAAATAAATTTTTTTATTATTGAAAATAAAATAATGACATGGCTATTGATGTGACTCAACAGGAGCATGACAACAATAAATATTACGCTTCAGCTTTTAGATATCTATAAATATAGATTAATTCAATGACGGAAGAAAATTTGATTGATCTTGATAAGAACTTCCTTTTTTTTGGGTACTTTATTAATCATTTTTTTTAATCAAAGTTTGTTATATTTTAAGCACTAGAAAATTGGTTTTCATATAACTCTGATGTGAATTTTAAAATTAATTAAGTTTTAGATGCTTTCACTAAGACATTAATAACTAAATTGATGCTAACAAACTAAATAAATATTAAATAGTACTTTAAAAAAAATAGATGCTAAAAAATGAATTATTGAAGCCACAACTATTATCGCTTGTCAAATCCTACAAGAAACTAGAGGGGGGGGGGGGTCCAAACGTACAAAATTGAAATGATTGTGTAGACATCAAAATTTTATGATGTATTCACAACTGTTCGATTGTTCATGATCAAATATTTGTGATCAAATTAATCCCCAATCGATGATGCGGATGATCAGCAAATGAAATCAAGCCACGTGACAGTATCAAATAAAGAAAGCCACATGGCAACGTCAGAAGAAAAGACTCATGGAATGTTCTTATTAAATGAAAGACCAAAATTAAGGTCAAATTTGTATTTAAATTCAAAATTTGTAATTAACTCTCAATAAATGCTGAGAGAAAATTCCAAATTAAATACCATTGAGTTACCTATAAATAGAGGCTTCTCATATGAGAAAAGGGAGAAACTTGAGAGAAAAACCCTACTAACACTCTGCCAAAATAGAAAGTCATCTCTAAGTCTAAAAGAGCACCCTTGCTCCCTCAAAATCAAGGCTCATTTCTACTTCTTTAAATCAAAGCAAGGAGTTTCCTTCAATTTAGTTCGAGATCAAGCCAACGACCCTCAACTCCAAATCAAAACTCAAATACATCCAATCACACATCCAACTCGGAGACATCAAAGTACAATTCAAGATCAAGCTTCATAGCCCTTCGGATCGTAAAGTTTCTTGGAAATCAAATTAGAGGAGTTTTATTATATTTTTTCATTGTAAAGAGTCATACAAAGGATTGTACTCACATATATACAAATCAATATAAATTGATAATTTGTTACACTATTTCGTAACCGTGTGATTCTTCTTTTATGAAAATTGTGTGTACAGATGGAAAATTAATCGATTGCAAAATTGACATGTCTGGTAACTTAACTATTCAAAGTTGAAATTTGTGGAACTGCAAAATTAGAGGAAATGTGGAATCAAATCCAATACGTTTGGTCCAGGATATTAAGGATGGGTTCATTCATCAGAGTGTATCAACCAACTTTAAAGTTTAAAGTCAAAAGTTTCAAATAACTCATTTACAGAGAAGGATAATATAGATATGCAATTCGTTTAAGAATAGCTTATTTAGCTGAAACAGAAATTTTTTTGCAGAAAGTACTGTAAAAAAAGTTAAAAACTAACTGAATAGTATAGTAGGATCCATGAATACTACAAAAAAGTGCGACGGCACTCATGAATAGTAGTAAAAATAAACTAAAAACTCTAGTAGCAACTTATTTTGTTTCTTTGAAAGTCTCAAAGAAAAAAACTCGATCATTCATTTCAGTTAATGGATGACTGCATAAGAAATAAATTATGCATATTCAACTTTAAAAAATTAAATGCATCAATCAATGTAAACTGAAGTAAATTTGGATTATTGCTACAGTAACTGTGTATAGGCGCATTCACATTGGCTCATGCAAAAATGATGGGAGAATGAAAAAGTGAGAAGATATAAAAATTTAAGTTTTCCTTCATTTGTGTTTGGTTGGACGGAATGAAAACTCTATTGTTTGGTTGAGGAGAAAAATGGAAAGATATAATATAAAGTTTATATAAATTTACTATCATACTCCTATTATAGATTAAAAAATTGCACATTATATTTTTATTAAAAATTGTATATAAATGGACAATTCATTAAAAAAAAAAAAAAAAAAAATGAACACAAGAACCCAAAACAAATGAAAGCTAACGGGTTAAAAAGCACTTCAAGATATATTTGGAAAGGACATCCTTAATTCCTTAAGAAATACATTCCCTCTCTCTCTTAGAGTAATTTTCTGTTTCCTTGTTCTTTTATACCAGTAAGGGTCTTCGTTTCGTCCTTTGTATTAGAAAGTGCATTAACATAAATACAACAGCAAATATAGGTAATACAAAAGTCTGTAAAACTATAAATAAATAAAAATTTTAAAAAGCGTGAAGTGGATTGTCCAAATAAAACTAAAATAGGACTTTCTCCTCAATACAATTCTGCTCATATAAACAGACTGCAAAAAACTATGCTTGATGGAAAAATTAAACATGGAAAGGAATTCCAAATTCCAATTGGATACTACACTAAATTGAACAATAACATCCGAAAACCCATCGAAGCTGAGATGCAACACTAACGAAATGGGAAAGAAAAAGACAACTTGAAGTAATTTTATGAAACCACCAAAAAGTAAGGTTTAAGTACACGTTTGAGGAACAACAATCAATTTATAGCACACAAACCAGGGAAGGAGATTGCACAAATCGAGCTTCATCATTATGTTATTGATTGTGGATGCAAAATCTTGTTTTTCGGCAACAGCATAAGAAACGATAAAAACCCAGACTACAGATATAGTCTGCCCCCATGGAAGTAAATATATGAATTGCAGTCGATGCAGAGAAACTGCAACACTATTCTTAATCATCAATACAATCATAACCTCAACCACCTGCTTCAGAAGACCTGATCTGCTGTTGTAACTCTTCATTGGCATTCCTCAAAAATTGATCCCAGCCACTCCCAGAGCTGGTATCCAAGTAATCGTATGGCACTGCTGTCTTCATACCTGGCCTAACACCACACTGGCTCTCCACAATTCTAAAATCTACTTGTTCTCCTTCTTCCCCAGTGTTCTGCTCTAACTCCTCCCAATTAAACAACAATGGCAATGTAAATGCACCCCAAGGGTTGAAATCCAAAACCTTAATCCGCTCATCCTTCGTAACATAAACATCAAATGTGTAATTCTCTGATTCAAATTTTAGCCTCACTTGATCCTCATAAAATTGCCTGATCAACCACTCAATATTACTTTTCTTCTCAAGAAGAACAGGGTAAAAAGTAGTGACCTCACGCTGAGAAATACCAACTAGGTTTTGACCCCGTACAAAACAACGGAATTCCATCTCCGGCTGAAGAGATGGGTACCACTTACGGAGTGCAAGGAAGAAACTCGGGGGTCTTGACAATGACTTATCAGGGCATGAATCATATGCATGACACAAATCATGGATCAAGGAGTCAGATGCTCTTAGCAAGAGTGTAATCTCACTGAACGTGGTGCATTGGAGTGTCCCAATGGTGCTGATCCAAGCTGAGTCTTTAGGTGCACTCCAATTCAATTTAGGAAAGACTGAACCCCCAAGTGATTTGATAGATTCCTTAATCTTCAATTCAAGTTCTGGGAAAGAAGGGGGTGGCAAAGGTTGTTCAGACTCGTCTCCAGATCCTTCCGATACCTGATAGTCTTCTTCCTCTTCTGGGTTATGAATTCTATTAGGTAGGGCATCATCATTTGAGATGGAAACAGGTAGAAGGAAAGGGCCAGAATCATCAAGAAGGTACTGGATAAAGGATTCTGGAAGTTCATGGATTTGGGTTTTAATGGAAACAGACTTAAATTTTGGATACCATTCCTGAATCTGGCATTGGTTCACTTCTTCTTCCTTCATTTTGAATTGAACTGATGGTTGTTTCTCTACAATTACAAGGCTATCTATTCAAATTTACTATCTGTTACATGAAAATAAAACACAGATGATAAGTAATTAGGTATCGCGTAGCTGATGAACTGTTATAATCTCTGTAACTCTTTTTGGGGGAAATAATGAAAGTCCCTATATGGGTTATATTTAATCAACTGGAGAAACAAAATTCAAGTCTCAAGAAATTTTAAGTCATTCAATATAAGAAAGCAACCTCTTTTTTTGAACAAATCCCGGATAACCACTGAGTGAATAGTTTGACATTAATACATACTCTCAAAAACCAACATACTCTTCAGAGATTGAGTGGAACTTCTAGCAAAACTAAAGCACCAAAAGTTGCAAACTTGCACGATTTGGAAGCAGTAAATACTAAAAAGCAAGATAACATTAACAGGGGATATTTTTGAAAATTTTTAGAAATTGGGTGAGTTCTGAACCTTAGACAGTAATGCCACAGAGAATTGTTTTGAGCGATTTTCAGTTATGCCACAAACACACCTTTTTTGATAATATATATGTAAAAAAAAACAAACTTTCATGTACATGTGAAATTTCTCAACAATAGCCCTACCAACTCTACCCAATAGTTACAGATGCAGCATCTTCTAGTTCATACACATATGACACACACAAAAACTAATCTTAATTCTTTTCTGTTCATTTCATTGATTTTATATCAAAACAGAACCCATTCAGGACTTTCATCAAACAGGTGGTGAGAGTGTTCGGTTTCAGTACAAAATATTGGTAACCCAACCATAAAACAAAGAATTAATTGACAAGATTATTCATATAATTTTTTTTAATACAAAAAAATAAAAAGAGGAAAAAAAAAAAAAAAAAAAAAAAACTGACCTTTATGTTTTGTGTATAAGATTTCTTATTTTTGTGTTCTGAAGGGCTTGAGGAAGATCCAAACCCAGAAACGGAACTATGTTAATTGGTAAATGAAATTTGGGAAAGAATGATTTATGGGCCGGGCCTGAGCTAAACATGAGGTGAATGTTTTATGGATATTGGGCCTAGCTTTTTAGTCTAAACACACTTTCAGCCTTTAGTCTAAGTAGGCTCGGCATACCTTATTGGGCTCAGATTTCATGCTCGGAGCCCAACTTCATTTGTGCCTAACAGTGTCTTGATCAAAGATAGTGGCATGGTGCTTAGCTAGAGCTAGACATTCTAATCCAAATGGATCTGTTTAAATGTTTTTTTTATCAATAAATTTTAAAATAATATTCATCACGTAACAAGATATAGTAAATGACGCAGCCCATGAATGCTTTTATTTAAATAATTAATAATAAAAAAATAATCTGTGAATGTCATTATTTGCTAACAAATTTGAATGGAAAGGCCAAATTGACTCATTTTTACAAATTGAGGGACTAAATTGAATTTCAGCCTAAAAGAGGGGTTCTTATTCAAAAACTCAGCTGGTGCAACTATGAATGATGTTGTGACTTATTATTCCTCATGTATTAGATGTTCTCTATTTCAAGTCTTGAGAGCTGTAGTTCTTTATTTTATTTGTTTTTGGGGTGTTTCCATATGCATATTGTGTACTTGGGATATGTTCAATTTTCCAGGGGCTGCTGTAATGCTTGCAGAGTTGGCTTTAGAGGCTGGGTTGCCTAATGGTGTCTTAAATATAGCTCATGGCAGCAACGTAAGGCTTCTAATAATTTTTTATCATATTTTGTTCACTCCATTAATACCTTCCTTGAGCTAAATGCTATAAACTCGTTTTATGTTATGTTATAACTTTGTGTGACAAGTGTCCATTTAGGAACAACTTATCTAGTATTTTGCTGAAATTATGTTAAAATATACTTGTACCTTTAAAAAAAATTTAAAAAATGAAAAAATGCAAGAAAAAAATGAAGTTTTAAAAAACTATACATAAAAGCTAATAACAAACACTAGTATATATTGACACAAGACATCATGGAGCACCCTCGAAAATTCTAATAAGAGGAAAAGAGAGGAAGTGAACTCCGCTACTAGCCAGAGGTTGTTTTATGCAGTATCTTTGTACCAATTTTGATTTTGGGTTACAGGTATCAAAGAGAAGAAGCAAAGATTCAAGCTTGGGTCAACCTACAGAATGCAAAAGCAGAAGCTCAATCAAGAAAGCTTGAGGTACTTTCTCATGCTTTTGTTTATTTGATCTTTTCCTTTTTCTTTTTTTTTTTAGTTTTTAAATATGTTGTGACTTACTATTCCAGCAGGTTTAGCCTATGGCCAACATTATTTTTGAATTGAAAATAGCTTTATAAACATGAAACGTACACTTCAATAGTTTTTTTTTTTTTTCTTTCTTTGCAGTAGTTTTCCCATGTTTGCTTCTAGCATAGGAAAAGAGTTGAACTAGTAACTCAGACTTTTGTGGATAGTGTCCATAGACACTATACTCTCCTTTAAGAATTTGACATAGTTAAGGCTGTGGTCTACTATTTTAGAACTGAATGTGATCTTAGTTTATTAATTCCTCGTGCATTTCTGTCAAGTGGCTGAACTATGTTGATCATAGTCGAAGGCTTTGTCAGACTTATTTTTTACTTTAGTCCTTGAGCCACCAGCTGCTATTGGACACAACTCTACCATTTTCTTGACTAGACCACCTCTGTTGAGTGTGTTCCCCAAATTCAATATAGTTTTATGGCACAACCTATGTTAATATTTCTTTATCTCTATGAAGCTAACCCCACAGCTTATAAGGCTACTTAAAAAAATGACATAAAGCTGGCTTACGGTGCCCATTAACACAACCCTAGTTTTATATTTGCATCACTCTTACAAGAAACAAGTAGAAAGCTAGGAGTCATCATGTCCACAGTTACACTTGTAAGCCTATGAGAACATCTAGCTCTTAGAAGTGACAAATGTGGAAATGTTGAAATGACAGATGTTTTCAGACTGCTTTGGCAATACGTTCTTTAGAAATTAAATTTTCATGAATGGCGACATAAATTTTTATCACATGTTTGCAGTATTGACAGTATCTCTGGATAATTTTTGTTTCCATTAATGCTTAAAGCTATTCAATTTATAATAGCATTCTATAATTTTTTTTGTTTTTATTGAACATAGCTTTCCCACAATGCAGAACTTTTATGATGTGACTGTAGATTGCTGTTGCCTAGACCCTTTTTTTTTTTTTTTTTTTTTTAATTGATCTAAAAACATGGACCAGCTAAACTGGAAGGTTGTTGGTTTTTTGCAGGTATCCATGGATTTTTAGTAACTGTGCATCTTGTGAACCCCAACTGGGGTGGTTATTTACAGCCACAAACAAGAAGTTGAAGCCTAGATGTTTTGGGCTATTAGAGCACTAGTATTAGGGGGTGTAAACACCCCCCAATTGCTACCTTACAACCTAAAATAGCAAAAACCCACTTCATTCGGGTTTATATACTTAAAAAAATTTGCAACCTCTAAATAGTAAGGTTGTATATATACAACCTTACTATTCAATAAAACATACAGTTGTCCTAGGAAGGGAATTGTACTGTAAGAGGTTATATAGCTATCTGATGTAAAGTAAAGCTTTGTAAAAGAAAATAAGAAAATTGACTCCTTCAAAGAAATGAGACCGATGTTCCTCGAATTTTGGATATATATTATTGTGGACTTTTATGGATATCCTGTGGAAGATTAATCCTCTCTGTGTGGTGTGGAATTTTTTTTTTTTTTTTTTTTTAAGGATTTACAAGGGATTTACTGAGTTGTTGGCAGTTTAACTTTAAACAAATCAGGGAAAAAAAGAAAAAAATAATAACAAAAAAAAAAAAAAAAAAAAAAAACCACATTAGAACTCGAGTCTTAAAGACTCAAGTACCACTAGGATAATAATTTTAAAAAATTATTAACAGTAGAACTCGAGACTATGAAGCTCGAGTTCTACGAAACGAATTTGAGTGCTTAACACTCAAGTTCCACTGTTTTAAAAAATAAAAATAAAAAATCAGAATTATTAAAAAAAATTATATAAGAACTCAAGTGTTTGGTTTCTCGAGTTCTACTTGGAAAAATAAAACAATGGAACTCAAGCCTAAGAGACTAGATTTCTGCTGGGTTGAGAGAGTTTGTCGAGAGAGATGAGAGACTGAAGAGAGAGGAGATATTTTTAATTTATTTGGGAAGAGAGAGACAATAAAATATTATATTTCAGTTTTGCACACTTAGCTACCGTAATTCCTATTTTTGAAGGACAGGGCCAGAATCATCAAGAAAGTACTGGATAAAGGATTCTGGAAGTTCATGGATTCGGATTTTAATGGAAACAGACTTAAATTTTGGGTACCATTCCTGAATCTGGCATCAGTTCACTTCTTCTTCTTCCTTCATTTTGAATTGAATAGATGGTTGTTTCTCTACAATAAGGAGGCTATCTATTCAATTTTGCTATCTGTAACATGAAAATCAAACAAATGATAAATAACTAGGTATCGTGTAGCTGATAAACTGTTATGAATTTATTGACCTGTACTGAAACCCACGAAGCTAGAAAAAGAAGACTCGCGTAGAAACTGCAATAAAGTTCATATAAATACAGGTACCAAATATGTTTCTTCAACAAAAAAAAATCACATCTTTTGACCAAGTTATTGCAGGAATCCCTGCTCAAGATGTTCAATTGAGAGAGATCCTTTGTTCAGAGTACAAATAACTGAGGTTAAATGATACAACCAATGTCATAGTTATGAAAAACATAAAATATATATATATATAACTAAGAGGATTACTGCAATCTTGCAAAGAATGAGAACGTAACAAAAGAACTTGGAAATCAATCAATTGCTTAGCCTATTCCTCATTCATGACTACTGACATCTTGCTATTTTTTATATGGGTTAGACTTAATCAACTGGAGAAACAAAATTCAAGTCTCAAGAAATTTTAAGTCATTCAATAAAAAGAAAGCAACCTCTATTTTAGAATAAATCCTGGACAACCACGGAGTGAATGGTTGACATTAATACATACTCTCAAAAACCAACATTCTCTTCAGAGATTGAGTGGAACTCCTAGCAAAATAAAGCACCAAAAGTTGCAAACTTGCAAGATTTGGAAGTAGTAAATATTAAAGAGCAAGATAACAGGAAAAAAAATTGAAGAGGTTGAAAACAATTGAACATTTTCAGTAGAAATTGGGTGAGTTCTGAACCCAGAAAGTTATGTCACAGAGAATTGTTTTGAGTGATTTTCCCATGAAGCCACAAACACACCTTTTGGATGATATGTATATATATGTAAAAAAGAAAAAAAAAAACGCTTCCATATACATGTGAAATTTCTCAACAATAGCTCTACCAACTCTACGCATCAGTTACAAATGCACCATCTTTTAGTTTAAACACGTACATGACACACACAACAATCAATCTTTTTTTTTTTTTTTTTCCTGTTCATTTCATTGATTTTCATCAAAACGAAACCCATTCAGGACTTTCATCAAACAGGTGGTGAGCGTGTTCAATTTCAGTACAAAATATTGGAAACCAAATATAAAACAAAGAATAGTTGACAAGATTATTCATATAATTTTTTCAAATACAAAAAATAAAAAGAGGGAAAAAAACTGACCTTTTTTTGGGTATAATTATTCTTATTTGACTTCTGAAGAGGTTGAGGAAGATCCAATTACTCCAACAATGCAAAATTTTTAGTTCTCATCATAAATCTTACTGCTCCTACCATAAACTTGAAATAAGTACATTGGAGAGAGAATACTGCGATTACATTCAGAATAAAAAAAAAAATAGTTGCTTCGATACAATGTATTCAATATTAATAAGAAACATAGTCAATAGTACTATAATGTACAACTAAAACGTTAGTCCATGGAACATTGTCGCATGCCTGAAAAACATAAAATAACATCGTTAGGAGACAAAATAGTAAATATCAACTAAACATAAAAGCATTTAAACAATCTAGACATTATTGAAATGCCTCATGTACCTAGTTTGGAAGATGACCGCTTGTCGAAGCGCCACAGGAATCCGGACATTTTCTACGGTTATGCCCTTCTTCATGACACAATCCACATCTCTGCTTGGGTTGATTCTCCCTCAAATCCGACTCCTCCCTCCGGCTTCCCAGTTTTCGCTTGACCCCATCCATCTCATTCCTTATTCTTGATTTCACTGGTCGACCCTTGTCCCGCAACAATTCTGGGTTAGGCACCCACATTAAGCCGTCAGCATCCCTCCACAATGACTCTGACTTAGGCACCGTAAATCCATGGGAATAGCTTTTAATGGCATTCGCCAAACTATAGCATGGGTCAATATATTTGGTCGGATCAATGTGTAGCAACTCACAAATTTTAATTACATGTGAACAAGGGATCTTAATGTTTTGCCATTCCCCACACCCACATGTTCTATCCATTAACCGAATTTCATAACTGTGTCCCCCTCCAGTGCTATGGTCACTGTATGATATAAATACTTGATATATATCATCCTGATTGTTAAATTCCCTCACATGATGTTGTGCAGCTTTGAGCTTATTTGTGTCATAAATGGACATGGCATATTGACTCCAACTCTTACCCTCCAAGAGATCATGAGTAATATCTTTGTGCCGATCATGGAAATATGCGACAAGTTTGGACCAAGTGAACTCAACCATTGCTGCTATGGGCAAACCACGTGCACCTTCTAGAACCCCATTGAAGCACTCAGATATATTGGTTGTCATTGCCCCATAACGTTTTCCACCATCATGTGACTGGGTCCACATGTCCACAGGCTCACTCATTAGATATGCATGTGGCTTAAAGGGTTTGGGATCACCTCCATTAACACCAATGGTCAACTTCTTCTTAATGGATTCAATCTCGACATTCTTAATGGAGTCCATTATGTTATCAAATTCGGCTTCCTGAATAGCATATCCCGCTTTCAAGACCAATGACTTTAGAAACGGGTCCTGAAAATGTGTATTAAAGTTGCTAGCAACATGTGTAAGGCAATATCGATGAAATACCCTTAATCTTCCATTTTCATCCTTAGGCCAGGTTGCAATAGCGTTTTTGATACCCTCATGTTGGTCAGAGATTATGCAAATGCCCTCTTCAGGTATCACACCCCCTATCGTCTCCCTGAGGCATTCTAAAAACCACCCCCAACTGGACTCTGACTCAATATCAACAACGGCAAAGGCAAGAGGAAATACCTTGTTGTTAGCATCGGTTGTCATTGCAATCAACAACTTTCCTTGATATTTACCATACAAATGGGTCCCATCAATACTGATCACTGGCTTGCAATATTTGAATCCATCAATACATGGAGCGAAAGCCCAAAATACATAGTGCAATAAACTAGTACTTGCTACACTCCCAGGTGTGGTATGATAGAAAAACCGGGTACCCGGATCCTGATCAACGTATGCCAATAACAACTTCTGCAATCTTTGGTAAGATTCTTCCCAATCCCCAAATATCTTCGCAATAGCCTTTTGTTTTGCATCCCATACTTTATAGTAAGAAAGCTCATGGCCAAACTTCTTGCTCATGTTAGTTCTGAGATCTTGAACTGTGGTAGTGTGTTTCTTGAGTAAAATTGGAAGAAGTTCTGATGCAACAAAATTAGAATCCATCATTCTACCATTTTTTGGCAAGCCAAGGGATATACAAGTGTGAGGACCCACATAAACTGTGACCACCCATTGTCCATGAAGTTTAGGCTTCATGAATGCCCCAACATACCATTTGCAAGACTCATCCCTGCATTTCGCACACAGTTTCACCTTGGTGGACCTACTGATTATATAATTTTTGTTTTCCTTAGCCGCTGAAATTGTTAATGCACGCTTCACTGCCTCTTTATTAGCAAAAATCAACCCTTTACTAAAATTCATCCCCTCTTGCCAAGTAGAAACAAATGGAATCTCAACATTTGAAGGATCAACCATATTTTTCCAAGTATTTGCATAAAATGACGGGGCAGGAGGTGTGTATGTAGGGATTGTGTTTGTAACATGCTGGACACCAGTATCATCCTCCACATCATTTTCATCACAATCAAATATATCATCGGTGTGAAGATTGGCAGCAATTTCATGGTCATCAACATTTTTGTCAAAGTCGCTTCGCTTAATCGTCTCTTCATACTCATCTCTCTCATCAAGATCTTCACCATTAATGACAGTATGATCGACATATTCTTCATCTTCCTCTTCTGGATGTGTAAAAGATTCACCTTGATATCTATGGCCGTCGTTGTTCTCAATTGGTGTTGTTTGTTGCATTTCCTCGCCGCCAACTTCTGCACGCGGCTCCACACTTATGTACAACTCAATAGCAATTATTTGAGTCATCCTCTCCATCCTGTCAAACATGATCTTCATATGTTTGTCTTCTTCTATTGCCATATACCTATAATTAATGCGTTCATGGAGGACTTCATGTGGAGAACGAAAAGTAATTTTAATGTCATGCAAAATAGGGTTCACACGCAGTTCTTCCATAATTATCCTCTTCAAATCATTCAGAGTCTTCAATCTACGATGTAACTGAATATAGTAGCACTTGATACCCCGCCCTTTAAATGGCAATCCCTCATTCTCATCGTCATTACAAAGCTCTCCACCATAGTATAGATTTATATCAATCACAGTCATTGTGAACCTATTAAAGTCAAGTGTAATATGTTAGCGACAAATATAACACTTTCATTCAACGTCAATTACAAAACATTTTATCTACTCAAAGTACAAACATTAAGTATGAAATGCCAACAACACCTTGTTACAACATATGGTATGGTTATGAGATTGTGTCCCAACACCTCAAGCAAATTTGCATATACTCAACCCACATCACACATAAAAACACTCATTATCCATTTCATACCCGTTACAAATTCCAAATCATTCTAAGATCATGACTTTCAAAACCCATTCAAATCTTAAACAAAAAAATTTTCAAAAAGGTAATGATAAAACACCTAGCAATGCTACCCAATACAAAATTCCAAATCCTTCTAAGGTCATGATAAAAAATTTAATAATACTATATAAATATCTTAAATAAGTAATGATAAAAACCTAGCAAATAAATAATCACAATATTTACACTAACAAAACTAAATAAATATTCACAATATTTAGAATAATTTCTTAAATAAGTTATGATAAAAACCTAGCAAATAAAAAATCACAATATCTATATACTAACAAAATTGTTAGAAGTTTTAACCCACACCCCAAAAATAAATAAAACCCGAGTGCAAAATTGTAAAACCCTTACCTAAGATGTAGATTTGTTGAGACTGTGAGAGAGAGAGAGATGAGAGGGTGAGTCTGTGAGTCTGTAAGTGAGGCTGTCTGTGAGTGAGGCTGACAGGATAACCACGGAGTGAATGGTTGACATTAATACATACTCTTCAGAGATTGAGTGGAACTTTTAGCAAAACTAAAGCACCAAAAGTTGCAAACCTGCAAGATAACAGGAAAAAAAAATTGAACATTTTCTGTAGAAATTGGGTGAGTTCTGAGCCCAGAAAGTAATGCCATAAACACACCTTTTGGATAATTTCTATATGTAAAAAAAAAAATTATAAAAAAAAAAAACTTCCATATACATGTGAAATTTCTCAACAATAGCTCTACCAACTCTACCCAATAGTTACAAATGCACCATCTTTTATACATGATACACACAACAATTTATCTTAATTTTTTTTCTGTTCACTTCATTGATTTTATTTCAAAAAAGAACCCATTCAGGACTTTTATCAAACAGCTGGTGAGCGTGTTCGATTTCAGTACAAAATATTGGGAACCCAACCATAAAACAAAGAATTAGTTGGCAAGATTATTCATACAATGTTTTCAAATATAAATACACCAAAAAAAAAAAAAACTGACCTTTGTTTTTTTGGGTGTAAAAATTCTTATTTTTTGCGTTCAGAAGAGCTTGAGGAAGAAACGGCGCTATGCAGTTTAATTGATGGTAAATGAAATTCGGGAAGGGATGATATTTGTGCCGGGCCTGAGCTAAACATGAATGTGAACTGGGCTTTATCTGATATTGGGCCTTGCTTTTTAGTCCAAACATACTTTCAGCCTTTAGACTAAGTAGGCTCGAAATACCTTATTGGGCTTAGATTTTATTCTCGGAGCCCAACTTCATTTGTGCTCAAAAAGTCTTGATAAAAGATAATGCCTAGAGATATACATTCTAATCTTTATCTTGAAAATGAAAACCAAAATAGTAAGTCTAGATTTCATGTGCATGATAGTTAGCTAGTAAGATGATTAGACAAAGGAACTTTTTTAGCAAATCATTCTTAAATTTTCCGTTTATACATGTGGATTTGTGCATTGAATAATATAGGTAAAAATGCAAAACTGACGCTCTAATTTTCACATTTTTTCATTTCAGTCTTCTAACTTTCAGTTTTGTCAATTTAGTCTTCTAACTTTCAATTTTTCTCAATTTAAGGCTCCGTTACAAATCTGTTACTGCTGCCGTTACACCCACCAAAACAACGCCCGTTTTGCATGTGGTTTTTTTTTTTTTTAATAATTCAAAATTAAAAGAAAATAAGAAAAAAAAAAAAACATTAAGTCGTTCCCCTTCCCCTGAATCAAACAAAACAAAATCCCTAACTTTGACAGAGAAAGAGAGAGTGAGGGAGCCGGTTTGAGAGAAAGAAAGAGAGAGAGAGAGCGAGCCGGTTTGAGAGAGAGAGAGAGAGAGACTGAGTTCGCCGCCCTTACTCTAGACCTCGCCGCCCCTGCTCGTCTTGTAAACCACCTCGCTGCTCTGCCTTGACTGAATCGGTGATGGGTGTTCTAAATCGGTGATGGGTTTGGTGCTATTTGTCACACTTGAACAGGTCTGGAAGCTATTCATGGATTTGTGATCATGGCAGAGTTGAACATTCTTATTGGAGTTTTGGGTTTAGGAATTTTCCTCTCCTTAGTCCTTATAGAATTTTTATATAAATTATCTCCATATGTATCATGAAGGTGTTTTTTTTTTGTTTTTTTTTCCTCTTTTGTAATGTTTTCCATTTCAGAAAACTGGTGGGTTGGTTTTGTAATGCACAATAGATTTGTATCCTTGTTTTTGTAAGATTAACAATCAAGAATGAATGTAAAATGCTTTCCATCAAAAAAGAAGAAGAAAAGAATGAATGTAAAATGCTTTGTGATAATCGAAAGATCAGGGGCGGCGAACTCAGTCTCTCTCTCTCTCTCAAACCGGCTCACTCTCTCTTTCTCTGTCAAAGTTAGGGATTTTGTTTTGTTTTGATTCAGGGGAAGGGGAGCGACGACGTCGTCGGTCCCTTAATGTTTGTTTGTTTTTTTTTTTTTTTTTTTTTTCGAATTATAAAAATATAAAAATAAATAAATAAATAAAAAACACATGCAAAATGGCGTCGTTTTGGTGGGTGTAACAGCAGCAGTGACAGATTTGTAACGGAGCCTTGAATTGATAAAAATTGAAAGTTAGAGGACTGAAATGACAAAACTGAAAGTTAAATGACTGAAATGAAAAAATGTGAAAGTTAGAGGGTCAGTTTTGCATTTTTGCCAATAATATATGAAGTACCTAATAGGATTATTGAAAATTGAAAGACAAGCAAACAGGTTGTAATTAAGTCCTAGTACTAAGTACTAACACAAGTGCCACCATTTCATGATTTTTCGTGGTTGAGTGGGACTCACATTCATCACACCTAATCAAACTAATGTGGGAAATTATATTATGAAATCAATTTATATAGCTTCAATTCCCCTTGTAATATTTGATTCTCATAGGTCAATTTGGTCATGAGAGAGTTACTAGAATACTTAAGAATTACTCCTATATAAAATAGTGTCATAAAGTACTCTCTCTTGAGTTACATAGTGTTGTATGAGCTCCCAATACATTAGTGTCTAAATTTTCCTACATTTACCATGCATTGATAATAAGACGTAGGTGGACTTAGAGTTGGGCTTGTAGCAATTTTTATATAAAATTAAAATTTGATTTTTTATTTTATAAAAAAAATCATTTTTTTATAAAAATTAAAAAAAAATTGTCAAAATAATTGAAAACATGAGAGGTTTAAGATTTTAAAATTAAATCAGATTCAATTGGATTTTTTTTTTTTAGAATGGATTCAATTGGAAGTTAGATCATGATGATGTAACAAAAAATATATGCAAGTCTCACCCTAAAAAAATGAGAGGATCTTTTTATATAAAGTATTCTAAGTCATTTATTCACTTAAAAAATATATATTATAAGTCTCGTTTCGAAGGAATGAGGAAAAGTGCTATAATTCTTCCTTTATGAAAAGCACATTCATTCAAGTATGTTAAGTATTAAATAAATATATTAATTTTTATCAAGCCTGAGATTTTAAAATTACATCAATAGTTTAGTTCTTTAATTATCAATAATTATAATAATAATGCATGTGATTTTTTTAAGCTAAAAAATAAAAAAATTGGTCAAGACCAATTTAGATTCTTGGGTTTGATTGCTTTTGATTGGGCTTGACTGTTTTTCATTGGTTTTTATCAATTTTGGAACAATTTTTGTATTGGTTGGTTTTTAGTAATGGATCAAACTGGACATTGATTCTTGATTAACCCAATCAAACTGCTGGTCAATTTGTTTGTTTGTTTGTTTTTCTTTCTTTTCATTTTTTTTTTTTTTTTTTTTGGTTGAAAGAGCCGATTTGTTTTTTAAAACTATGAAAAAGTAGCATTAATAGTAAAGCACACATATCAATAATAAGATGTAATCAAATATTCATATTACAAGCACATCCATAAAAAGAGTATGCTCAGTTGGGAGAGTTTATTTTCGTTAGTTTATTGGACTTAAAATATAGCTCAAGAAAGAGGTAAAGATTATAAAAATGTGCAAAAACTAAATAAAACAAATGCTTGATTAGGTGCGATTGCAAAATATATGACATTGTAAGAAATAACATGTATTGAGGTGGATGTATCCAATTTTTTTATGAAATAGGTTACTAAAGATTTATGTAAGAGGGAGGACTCATGCACCCAATGCATGATATACCTCCACATATATTGGACCCAATAAAATGTGAACACATGGTAAATATTAAACACGTGTCTGCATTCTACCGCCCAAGCCGGTTCCATTAATAAACGGACACGATAATTTTGGATTTTGTTTGTTATTAACAAAAAAAAGAAAAAAAAAAAAGAAAAAAAAGAAAGAGGTATAGTGCTTCATTTCCTTTACCAATAGCTAATAAACTGTTATGAATTTATGTAACTCTTTTAGGGGGAAATGATGAAGTTCCCAAATTGAATAGATAGCCTCCTTATTGTACAGAAACAACCATCGGTTCAATTCAAAATTAAGGAAGAAGAAGTGAACCGATGCCAGATTCAGGAATGGTACCCAAAATTTAAGTCTGTTTCCATTAAAACCCAAATCCAGGAACTTCCAGAATTGTTTATTCAGTATTGACTTTCTTGATAGAAATTCTTAAGTACCAGAACCACCTAGCCTCAACAATAATATTTTACTTGTCACAAGTATGAGGCACGTAGCTCTTTAGCAAGGATTGCTGGATTGTTTTCAAAGGCTAAGTAGACGAAATATTTTTTGTTGAGTCAGACTTTTCAAAGAGACAGTTCAAAGGCTAAGTAGACGAAATATTTGAAACTTTTGACTTTTGAGTTGATTGATATATTGAACTCATCCTTGATATCCTAACCTATTGAGTCCCACATTAATTTCAGCTTGAAAGGTAGTTAAGTTACCTGACATGCCAACTTTGCAATTTATGGATAAAAATCTAAGAGCATTGTTTGTTACAAACGTCTTGTTGTATACACATTTACGTTCATGTGAAAAAATAACTGAAAGCGTGATTTGAAGTCATGATTTCTAACTTAAAAATCATGACTTATGGCAAGTTTGGATGACCAGCTAGCTCCACTGTACTTCCTCTCCCTCTTCCTCCATTTAAGGTTCAAATTACCCATTGAAAGTCACAATTTCAATTATTTTTTCGCCTGTGTGTAAATGTGTGTGCAATAGAGTGCATGTAACAGTTTTTTCCCGAAATCTAAAACTTGTTGTGTGCTTTTGGAGATCCCAACAGCTCGCATATAAATTCTATTTGGTTCTGTTGGCGCAAAAGACGCCTACAAATGGTCACTCCTTTAATCAAAGGAAATTTATTTTTCATCGTTCCAATTTTGTACATGTTTGGACTTTTTTTTCCTCTACTTTCTTATAGGATGCTTGAATGTGACGTGATAGTTGTTGCAACTTTAATAATGCATTTTCTAGCATCTTATTATTATTATTATTTTTCATTTAGTTCGTTAGCATTTATTTGATTATTAATCTCTTGGTAAAAGCATCTTAAATTTAATTAATTTTTAAATTCACATAAGAGTTATATTAAAACTAATTTTCTTAGTGCTTAAAATACCAAAAACAATAATTTTACTGCAACTCCAAAACATGATTAATGAAGTACCAAAAAATAAGGGGAAGTGCACACAAAGATAAAATCAGATTATCTTCATGCATTGAATTTGTTTAAAACTTGAAGACTTTAAAGGTAAGGTAAATAAAATAAATTAAGTTACATATGTAATGTGCTTGTTCAATGGCTTTTCATTTTTTCCGTCATGTAAATTTTATGTTGTTATATTTTTTTTCTAACTTGCCAAATGAATTCTTAAAAAAAAAAATTATTTTTCATATGCATTTTCAAAAATCTTAAAAGGGATACAAATATAAAAAATATAAATGTTTTTCTAATATGATTTTTAAAAGAGTTTCATATATTTATTTAATTTTGATATTCATATAAGAGCTATGTTCAAACCATATTCTATTGTTGAAGATACCAAAAATAATAATTTTTAAACTATTATGACAAAGTTCAAAACAGTTAGTCAAGGGTTTTGTAACTGAATTAGCACCTCTCCATGCACAAAGTGCTTAGGAGTCTAGGGGGGAAAGAGTTCAAACTGATTTGCACACCAAGATAAAGTTTGATGATTTTCAACTACTGGACTACATTTGTGCCCAACGTAATTTTATTTTTAAATATTTTGTTGTTATCTATTTTTAATAAAATACTTAACCAATTCTACCATATCATGTTTACATTTAATATAGCATTTTTTTTTAAATTCTAAAGCCTAAAGGGTTAGGAATGTAGCGAATTATGAACTATTTGTTTTGAATACAATATTTAAATAAACACTTAATAAACATAAACATGAATATAAACATTCAATTTTTTTTCCAACATAAAAATTTGGTCTAATCACCATTTTGGTCACTAATTTTTACCCAATGCATCAAAATGGTCTATAATATTTAAAATGTGTCAATTTAGGCCATAACCCTTTTATATTATGTTAAAATAGTTGTTGCCATCAAGAGGTGGATAGAGAAAAGCAAACACACTAACGGTGATATTAAAATACTATTATTATTATTATTATTATTATTATAAAATCTCAACTAAGCTAAAATCACAAACTTAATAGAATTGGGATTGAAATTTCTAAAATCTTAACTTAGATAGATTAAATATAATGCATGATGGAATCCTTTTAAGCATATAATTGCTTAACTTTATAAAAGACAGCCATGGGGCGAAAAGCCTAGAAAATAAGCAATTTGAGAGTGTATATTATGATCATCCTCTACAATGTATATGACAATTGTAAAGCAATTAAAACATGTAAAAAAAATTTAAATGTCAAAACATGTGAAATACAATAACATTAAATAAGATACATGTAAGCAAAATATGATTTTCAAAAACTAAAATTTACCTACTTTATATCTATGCTCAATGCCTTTTTGTTTTTTAATAATTAAATTTTTGTAATGTTTTCCCCCCATGAGATGCTACTCAATTCTAATATATCATATATATCATTTAAAAGTCCTAAAGGATTACGAATGTAGAAAATTAAGAAACATTTGTTTTGAATAAAATATTTAAATATAAACTACATAACATAAACATAAACATAACATTTACATTAGAATTTTTTATAAGCCATATTACAAATTACAACCTCTAACTTTGCCTAAAATTCAATTAAGTTATGTAACTTTAATTTCATTCATTTAAGTTCTTTAACTTTTTCTTTATTCAATTCAGTTCTCCTGTCAATGTTGTTAGGTGATCATTGTTAATGCCCAAAACAAAGTAGGTTTTTTAAATTTCTTACATTAAAAATATTCGTAGAATTAAAAATTAAAAATTAAAAATAGAAGAAAATATATATATATATATATATATATATTTCTTTTATAAACATCAACCTTCATACACAAATTTTGTATCACAATTCAAGACTCCAAACAAAATGCCATATACAAGTTCTACAAACCCAAATCAAATTTTTATGCTGGTTTTCTCTTACATTTTTTGTCTTGATTTTCTTGAGAATCAATGGGATTAGGGGTGTTAAGGGGCTGAAATGATAGGTTGCTTTGTATTGCCTGATCACTGATGCGTAAAATATTTGGATCGAAAATACAAGCGTAAAACGTTTAATTTACTCCCAAAGAGCCTTTACTTTACAATCAACCTGAAAATATTTTAAGTTAACCAGCATTTTCAATCACACCAAACACCTAAAATTGGGAAAATATTTTCTAGAAATCAATTTTTATCAAAACAAATGCAGTGAAGGTTGTTGCTAGAAATTTGTCCTAATTAATTCCTACTAGACCTGTTGAATGTTAGAAAATATTCTGTGATGTTTATTGAAGATTGTTTAAATTTTTACCTATTCAATGTGATTACAAGTGGATCAAAGCTTATTATCAAGCTTCGATTTGGTTGTTATGAACTTGGATGGATTATGGAACATACACACTTTTTTTTTTTTTTTTGCAAAGTTTAAGATGTATAATTTTCTTAAATATGTGTATTTTTTTTACCTTATCATGACCTCATCATCATGGTGTAAAATTTTAGTAGTTCTTATTATAAGTACAAATTTAATTCTAACCTATTTACCAAGAATTTTGTAACTTAACTAGCATCGCCTAATGTTTCAAATAGAGATATTCGTGGTCAAATTTTCCCACCTCCAACCATTAATTTTTTTTTTTTTTTTTTTAAATGCTAGCCTTCTCATCTTTAGGATGTACTACTTCCGAACTGCCACCTATAAATTAAAATTGGTTTAGTTGTAGATATTAGGATAAAATGTAAAAAGACCTAGCATTTGGATCAGTTGCAAATTGATCCATGTGTTATCAATTTTCACTCCGATTGTGGGGTCTCTAAATAAAAACGCTCGCTTTTTATATATAAAAAAAGCGCTAGAAGCTATTCATTTGGCATTACATTTTTTAAAACTCTAAAATTTCATGTTTGCAAAACACAATGGTGGGTGGCTTTTTAAAAAAAAACGCAACTATCATAGTCATTTTAAGTTTGAAATTCCTAAAATATCCTCACAAATACTAATGCCTTGTTCGCTACCTTGCTATCATCTGTCTCCTCTACACCTTGCCACTATCTAATTCCACTCAGCTTTGCTGAAGTTTCTTCTCTCTAGCTTTTTTTTTCATGAATTGAATATTCTGGGTATGCAAAAATTGGTGCGAAAGCAAAATTATTTTGGTATGGGATGAAGTTGTGGGTGATGCGAAGAAGATGAATTTGGAGAAGCTTGGATGCAATTGAATGAATTTGTTTAGAAATTACTAAGGTTAGATGCGGAACATGTGGTTGAGTGTAGAGGATTTATGTCCAGCTACTCAGCAAGTGAAAGAGAAGCTTGTGGTAGTAGGAGATAGATATTGGGAAAGATAAAAATTAGGTGAAAATAAATTACACTATTAAATAGAACCATATTATTATTGTTGTTGTTGTTGTTAAATTTTTTTATAGGATGTTTTCTTATTATTACATCATTAAATAAAAATATATATATATATTATTACTTTTATTATTATCATTACAGTATCAACCTGTCAAGTCCTTTTTTGTAATTTGCTCAAAACAACAATATTAGGGCAACATGTTTTACCAAACACTTGAGTGTAATTTTAAAAAATGTGTTTTCAAAATACTCGTTTTAAAAATGCTATTTTTTGAAAACGTACTTTTTAAAACAACTTATCCAAACTAACTCAAATTGTATTATTGACCCCTAAAAGGTTTAAGAATCTTTCGAATTAATCCCTCCATCTCAATTTGATTAATTATATAATCATATGATGTGCACATATTATTTTAATAATTATTTTATTATTATAGTAAAGTGGTCACACCTCACATGAACACCACATGACCATTTTTTGTTACTTATAGGGAAGGAAATTAAGATAGAGGGTTCAATTTGAACAATTATTAAACAACTTGAGTCAATAATACAAGTGGGTTCTAGTTAACTCAACAAGTAAAGTCTCTGATGGTTGAATAAGAGATCTGGGGTTCAATCTCTATCTACACCAAAAACCGATTGGTGTATTGGTTTGATGATAATAGCTACCATCAAAAGCAGACACCATAGAATGATACTCTCTCCAAAAAAAAAAAAAAAAAAAAGTCAATAATACAAAATTTAGAGTTGGCTCCTTTCTCGCTTCCATAATTTAGAGTTGCCACTAATCCAAAATCCCAAGGGCATTTTGGACTAGATATTATAAATTTTTTATTAACTTCAACTTTCAATAAACACTCTTATAAAAACTGCCACTTTATTGTCTCATTAAAAAAAAAAAAAGTCCATGCAAAATTACAAATGGCTCAAAAAACAAAAAGAAGCTCTCTAACTCTAGAGCATTAGCATCCGAGATGCAAAAAAAGTTTTATTTTGCATCCTTACACACCACTTTATCTATTTTACCAACCCATTTTACAACTCACCCACATCCCAGTTTTTATTTTTACATACAACTCATTAAAATAATATAAACTACATAATCAAATAATATAAAAAAAATTCTCTCTCTTCTCTTCTCTCTCTCTTTCCTCTCTTTTCCTCTTTGTCTCTCTACACCAATTCTTCACAGCAGCCACCACCAACAGATCAAAATCAAGTAACCAATCACCACCAGTACAACAATCAAAACCAACCACCACCACCACCACCATAGTCAATACCCATCCCAATATTAAACCCCATAGCAACAACAACAACAACAACAACAAACCTTAACCACAATAGCCACCACCCCACAACACACCACCACCACCTGGAATCCATCATCACCACCAGAAAAAACCCCCAAAATCATAGAAAGGGAGAGAGACAAGACATAGAAACCTTGTCAAGCCTACAACCCTTGCACAACCCACAACAACCACCAAACAACCTACCACTAAAACCCACCATCACCGAGACCCACCATCACCAAGACCCATCACAGTGACCCACCACCAAAACCCAGCCACCCATTCAACTCCACCACCAAAACCCAATCCATCAACCACCAGATCGTCCCCCCTGAAATCCAACCACCATTGAAACCCACCATCACCAAAACCCACCATTAGAGAAACCCACCATCATCAAGACCTACCACCAAAACCCACCCAACGATTCAACTCCACCACCAAAACCAACCCAACAACCACAGAATCTCCACCCTTGAAACCCAGCTACCACCGATTTGATCCAACCAAAAATGTGTCAGACAAGAAAAGATAGATTAAAGAGAATCAAAGAGAATAGAGAGAAGAAGGAGAAACGGGGAAGAGAGAAATAGAGACAGTAGAGGGAGAGATGAGAAGAGCGAAATAAAGAGAAGAGGGAGACACGGTGAAAAGTGAAGATAGAGAAAATGGAGAGTCAGATGAGAGAGTGAAGTGGGAGAGTTAATAAAATATTAGTTTTTAAGTTTACATCCTATGAAAAATGAGGTTGCGTATATGCAACCTTACTATAGCAAGGGTGGAAAACATTTTGAGTTTACAAACCCAAATGAAGCATGGTTTTAAGGGTTTAGGAGGTAAAATAGCAACTGGGGGGTTTTTACACCCCCCAATACTAGCGCTCTAAGCATGAAGTAGTGCTCCAAACATAACATAAACAAAATATTTGTTATACAACATGCTACATACAAGCTCGAAGGGTTTTTTTTTGTTAATGTAAAAAATTTTCATTAATTTCATTCAAGGTTTATGTTTTTATTCAGTAATGTTTGTACACTTGTCAAGCCCCAATGAAACTAGAAATGTGATGAGACCTAACTCCAAAAAATGAAAACACCCAACAAAATAATGCCCTCAATTCTATTTATGTGTTTATTTTCCGTGATTGGCAAACACATAAATCTTACTGGACAAACGTATAAAACACAAATTGAGAAAATGAGAATTTTTAAAATTAAAAAATAAAAAAGCCTTGAAGCATGTGTGTAGTGTGCGATGAGGCTAATATATATTTTATTTACATACATGTATATAAAAATATACTTATATAGACTTAAGATTAATTTTTTTGTAAGTTTATGATTAAGTTCATAAGATTTCAAATCATTATTCGCAATTTGTTCATAATAAAAATAGTCAATTTCGTAATATGTATTATATATAAAGTTTAACCAAAAAAAAAAAAAAAGGTGAATCTAATTTATATAACTTCATCAAATGAAAATCATTACGTCTATATATGCATGTAAGCCAACTTTGCCAACTTAAGTTTTTGGTAAAAGAGCATTAGCATCCGGATTCTTAAAAAAATTGTCATTTTACCCCTTAAAAAGTTATTTTGCCTATTTTAACATACTATTTTACAACTCGTCCAACATCTCATATGTTTTTTTTCATATACAACTCATTAAATAATACTAGCCTCTGAGCATGCACTCACACACACGTGCTCAAAGGCTCTTATTTTCTTTTCTTTTTGGTAAAAGTTAATAATTTGCATGACATTATAATTTGGGATTATTATATTTTTCAATCACAAAAATATCTAGGGTGTGATGAAAAAATTTTCACCCACAAACACAACACTCATCACACCCCTAGGTTTTTTGTTATTAGAAAATGTAATAATCAAATTATAATGAATGCAAATTATTGACATTTACCAAAAAAATATATATATATATAGAAGAGCTTTTGAGCATGCATGTGAGGACGTGCTCAACGCTAGTTCATTTTTTGTGTATCTACTAATCTGATAATTAATTGTTTAATTTTAGAAATACTAAAATAATTAGATTTAGAATTTTATACCAAAAATCAAACATAATACTTCTACACAATGTGTATGGTATTAATTTTTTTGTCATTGGGAAAATTTTGTGGTAACTTCTTTTGAACCACATTTGAATCTCATGCTGTTCTCCATTAACATAAGATAAATATTGAGTTATTTTCTACTATTTAAGTTGAACATTTTTATTTTGAACCTTCATATTTGATTTGATTTTATTTTCATTTGGCATTTCTCTCCCCCATATACCCAATAAGCTTAGATGCATCTAAGAGCATCTCCAGCAGTCTCTCTAAATTTTTGCCTAATTTTTGCCTGTTTGGAGAATGAACAGTGACATTTAGCTTTTACCTACCCAATCGTAAATCAAATTAAAGTCAAATCAAACTAAAGTAAAAAAGAAAAGAGAAAGTAATAAAGTAAAGTTAAAGTTTGGGGTGAGGTAACCCATCTAATGGAGCACCTGCAACACTCTTAGAAAAGCATTAACATAGAAATGTGTTAAATGTAACCCACTACAACTTTGCAAACCAATATGAGTACATCCCCAAGGTGTATTACTATTATGATAAAAAAAAAGGGGGGAAAACACCATTTTAGTCCCTACATTTTGAGGTTACAGTCAATTTAGTCCCTGTTATTTTCAACTTATAGTCAATTTAGTCCCTATCATTAACTCACTAACGAAAAATGCTTACGTGGCAAACAGTCCGCCTTATTGGCGCACATGTGGCTAAAATAATAATATAAAATCAATTAATTAAATATTATAAAAGCCACATCAGCATTTTAATAATAAAAGAAATCTATGTCAGACAAAAAATTCTGAAAAGATTAATTAAAAGAAAAAAAAATAAAGAAAATGAATTTTTAAAAGAATCCTCACTTTCTTTTATTTTCTTTAGAATTCTTGCACTTTCTTATTTTCTAAACACAATATACCCAGCAACACCCAACACCCAACAACACCACAATGTGAAATCAAATCCCAATACCGAGTGTTTAGCCAAAAAAAATCTCAATACCGACATCAGCACTAAATAAAATAAGCACTCTAGAATGAATTTAAAATTAAGTTTAATTCTTTAAACACTCGTTATTGGGATTTCTCACTCTATTTCTTTCTTTCTGTCTAGGCATTTCTCACTCCAATTCCGAGTCTATCAATTCGTGCATTTTGTGCAAAGCCCAGTGAAACAATGGCAGACAGAGCGGTTCAAATTCAAAACCCAGACTTAAGGGTCATCAATGGGCTGGGTCGGGCCGGCCCGACCCATTTTTACTTGGCCCATGGGCACAATAGGCTGGGCATAATGGGCTATTATCTAGTTAACGGGCTGGGCCGAAAGAGAAAATCTCAGCCCATGACCCTGCCCATGGGCAATGCCCATTTTGTCTTTAGCGAGATGGGCTATCGGGCTGGGCCTAATAGGTTACCCATGGGCTTGTGTTAGCATATTATTTTATTATTTTTATAAGGAAAGAATCAATTTTTTATAAGGGAATAATCAATCTATTTTTTTTAAAGGAAAGAATTAAAGAATTTAATACTCAATTACAAATTTTTTTACAGTCAAATCTATTTAATTTTTTGTTTTGTTGATGGAAACCTATTTAATTTTTTTTATTAAGGCTTTAAATAGTTTTTTATTTTTATCTTTAATAAAAAAAAATATCAAATGGTTAATTCAAATTTGCTAGACTACTAGAAAAATATATATTTAGTAAACTAAATTTAGCACAATTACTTTGAGTATCTTAGTGGTTGAGGGAATTCTGTTAAGAAATTCCTCTATAATATCTCAAGATCAATCATTCATACACTTTCTATATATTTTTGTTATGAACTATGAGTTATTGGACTGGGCCAACGGGTTAGGCCAATGGGCTGGGCAACGAGTTGGGCTACTGGGCTAGCCCACCGGGTACCCATGGGCATAAAAACTAGCTCACAACCTGATCCTCTGGGCTAGTGGGCTACCCATGGGCCTCAATAACAACGGGTCGGGCCTCCCATTAGCCCGGTGGGCCGTCGGGTTTTTGGGTCGGGCTGTGGGCTATGGGCTATTTGATGACCCTTACCCAGACTCTATATCTTATCTCACGCAACGAGAAGCCGCCGAGATCGATGAGATCCTCATGGGTCCTCTTAGGTTTAGCGTCGATCAACTTATGGTCAAGCTCAATCACTCACTCATTCATAACCCAATTCTTCTTTGCCTTTTTGTCGTTTTCACATTTTCAATTTAATTTTGTTTATGATGTTTAGGAATTGGCTGACTTAAGCGTAGCTGAATCCATAGCAGAGGTAATGTGTTTGTATTAGGAATATATTACGGCTTGCAATTGCATTCAAATTGTTTGATGATTAGTATCTGTGAAAATCCAATTTTGTTTTTGGCTAAACACTCGGTATTGGGATTTGATTTCATATTGTGGTGTTGCTGGGTATATTGTGTTTGGAAAATAAGAAAGTGCAAGAATTCTAAAGAAAATAAAAGAAAGTGAGGATTCTTTTAAAAAATTATTTTCTTTATTTATTTTCTTTTAATTAATCTTTTTAGAATTTTTTTGTCTGACATGGATTTCTTTTATTATTAAAATGCTGATGTGGCTTTTATAATATTTAATTAATTGATTTTATATTATTATGTTAGCCACATGTGTGCCAACAAGATAGACCGTTTGCCACGTAAGCATTTTCCGTTAGTGAGTTAACAATAGAGATTAAATTGACTACAAGTTAAAAATAACATGGACCAAATTGACTGCTACTAAAATATATAGACCAAATTGATCATAACTCCAAAATGTAGGGACTAAAATGGTATTTTCGCCAAATAATAAAAATAAAAAGTCTATTAAAACGACATGAAAGTCTTTTTAAAAAATTGTATATATCAGTAGCAAATTGAAGTCCATTATTGCTAAGCCTAACCAAAGGTTAACACGCACAAAGAAAAATATGGGAACAGGGTTCGTTCACTCATGCATAATCTTATACAACTACTTAAGCCAATAGAAATTTTTGTCCCATCAAGGGTTTAAGTATCAATTCCAAATTTGTGCACTTGCTGTAACCTTAAGTGTGCTAAACAATAGGATTATTACAAAAGATGAAAACAATAGTTTAAACCAAAAAAATAATTCATTCAAAAACCAATAAAAATAGACCAAAAGTACAATTGTAAGTAAAAGTTAATGTGGAATTTGAAGCTCTTTTAAAACCTTTCACGGCATATTTGGTTGATTTATATGGAAGTTGGATTGTGGACCCATAATCTTGACAGTGAAACCAACAGAGAAGGCTTATTTTCCCTTTAGCATCACATCTATACCCTTTGAGGCCTCAAATACTTCAAGTCCTTTGGAGCACCCATCCACATGAATCCTAACATCAAAAACTCAAAATGAACAACTAAGGTAATCACCATAAATTTGTCTAATTTGACAACAAAATCCCAAAAGCTAATTACACACCAAATACAATAATTTCCACAAATCAGAACCATTTGAGCCAAAAATGAAAACTAAAAATCATTCACATATGGAGATGAAGAAATCAGGAATGAAACAAAATTCCACCCAAGCAGAATGCAATATATTAAGAGAAGAGACAAACCAACGTTTAAGAACAAAGCTTGCAAGAGCATGTTAAAAATGGATTGAGACTCCCAAAGATCCAATAAAGAAGACCATGAACCTTTAAATAGGCCTTTATCTCAATACTTAAGTCACACTTGCAACTTTACAAACCAGTTGCTGCAAAGTGCCAATACTCACAACTTTCATCAAACACTTGCTGCCCACCAAAATGATACCTAAGTGAAGGCCTTGACACATTAACTTCAAGCTCTTTGAGAATAAAAAAAATATTAACCGCTGATTGCTGAAAAGAAGGATACTCTTCTACCCAGTTTGAAAGGTGTACAATAACCAAATTTGAAAAGTAAAGGAATGAACACATTTAAACCAAATAAACATATACCTAAATACGGAATATAAACATAATCACATTGGTGAAAATTTTACACGACTTTATAACCGCCGAAGGAGAAGCATAATAGGACGAGGAGGCTGAATTTTATTTCTCTTGCGCCCTTACTATGTGCTCTGCTTTGCCTCCACGACTTGACAATGTTCTACCACAGAAACATCAACGTGATCTGTCATTTCACAGAACAAAAACTCTTCAGTCTCTAGAGAGAAAGGGATGGTGTAATAAGACATTAGCTTCACCAAAAAAAAGGGGGAAATATAAACAATTGTGAGTGTATATTTGCATGGAAAGAACCATTCCTATGATGCAAATGATATGTATACATTCTGTAAATATTTCACAAATTAAAAATTATGAATGTATGCACGCCCTATGGTGTATATTGATAAAAGGAAAACATGTGTTACGACGAATTTAGAAAATTACAAATGTGCAGTTGTAAGCAGAATTATAATCAGAGTCATAGTGAGTATGGTATATCTAAGACCAAAAAGATTAAAAAAAAAAATGCAGAATATAGATTGAAGAGCCAAAAATTAAAGAGTAACCTACCAAACTTGTCAGGTAGGAAACTGCCAAATCCTCATCTTCTTTCTCAGGGGAGCTCCATTTTTTGCTGCGTCATTATTAACATTATTAACAAAGCTGTTTGAAACCCAGTAACAAACAAAATTCAACATATACAAAGATTGAAAAGAGAGAATAATAGTAATTTTTCTTTTTCTTTTTCTTTTTTTTTTGGCCATGCAGTTGCTTGCCATCTTCCCTTGCAGTTCCTATATGTGATCTCCTATTCTTCAATATCTACCAGAACATTACACAGAGAGAGAGAGAGAGAGGATGGAGCAGAGTCTTTTTGGAGGTTTTGTATTTTGGGGTGGTTTGTGTAGGATAGGATGCATGGAAAAGGTGGGTAAGGTGATTCTAACAAACTTACCTAAGAGAGTGCTACAATTTTGTTGGGCATGTTTTAAGTGGGAGTTAGAGAGGTGTTTTTACCAATTTGTCCTCCAGTTTTGTCCCTACTTAAATATCTATCCCAAACAAGGGAAGCCCTATAAATAATACTATAGATAAATCATTCAATAAAAGAATACATATCAACAACCAATCTCTCTCTTCTCTTTCTTAGCCTCTCTGTGTCTTTCTCTCTCCAGTACCACTGAAACCATCCCTCAAACCCAACTCCAGGAACCAAAACTTAGAGCACCACTGAAACAAACCCTCAAACCCAACCCAGCAACCGAAACTTAAAAGGCACCACTGAAATCAACTATCAAACCCAATCCTAGCAACCGCTGAAACCAACTCTCAAATCCAACCCCAGCAACCGAAACTCAAAGGCACCATTGAAACCAAGTCTAGCACCACCAATTCAAACCCAATCTCCAGCAATTAATACCACAAGCTACCATTGAACAGCTCAAACCTCAATACCACCAAAATGATTCAACCCACAACCACCATCGATTCAACGCCAATTCAAAGCCACAAGAACACTGATTCAGCACCAATTCAAAGCCACAAGAACAATGATTCGGCACCAATTCAAACTCACCTAAAAATTGCGACAAATTCCAGCAACCAATGCCGACCATCATTGTCGAGGCCACCAAGCCATCACCTTCCATCTTCAAAGATGCCACCATCTACCAAAAAGAGAGAGAGCGCAACTATGTTGAGAGAAAGTTTGTCGAGAGAGATGAGAGACTGGAGAGAGGAAATATTTTTTAATTTATTTGGGAAGACAGACAATAAAATATTATATTTCAACTTTGCACTAGCTACCGTAATTCCTATTTTTAACGGAAAATACCAGAATCATCAAGAAGGTACTGGATAAAGGATTCGGGAAATTCATGGATTCAGGTTTTAATGGAAACAAACTTAAATTTTGGGTACCAGTCTTTAATCTGGCATTGGTTCACTTCTTCTTCCTTCATTTTGAATTGAACAGATGGTTGTTTCTGTACAATAAGGAGGCTATCTATTCAATTTTGCTATCTGGAACTTGAAAATCAAACAAATGATAAATAACTAGGTATCATGTAGCTAATATATTGATATGAATTTATTGACCAGTACTGAAACCCACAAAGCTAGAAAAAGAAGACACATGCAGAAACTGCAATAAAATTCATATAAATATAGGTACCAAACATGTTTCTTCAACAAAAAAATCACATCTTTTGACCAAGTTATTGCAGAAATCCCTGCTCAATATGTTCTACTGAGAGAGATCCTTTGTTCAGAGTACAAATAACTGAGGTTAAATGATACAACCAATGTCATAGTTATGGAAAAGCCAGAAAAAAAATATATAACTAAGAGGATCACTTCAATCTTGCAAGGAATGAGAACGTAACAAAAGAACTTGGAAATCAATCAATTGCTTAGAATATTCCTCATTCATAACTACCGACATCTTGCTATTCCTCATATGGGTTATATTTAATCAATCGGAGAAACAAAATTCAAGTCTCAAGGAATATTAAATCATTCAATAAAAAGAAAGCAACCTCTATTTTAGAACAAATCCCAGATAACCACAGAGTGAATGGTTGACATTAAAGCACTAAAAGTTGCATACTTGCAAGATTTGGAAGTAGTAAATATTAAAGAACAGGATAACAAGAAAAAAAAAATTGAACATTTTCAGTAGAAATTGGGTGAGTTCTGAACCTAGAAAGTAATGCCACAGAGAATTGTTTTGAGTGATTTTCCCAAGAAGCCATAAACACACCTTTTGGATATTATACATATGTAAAAAAAAGCTTCCATATACATGTGAAATTTCTCAACAATAGCTCTACCAACTCTACGCATTAATTACAAATGCACCATCTTTTAGTTTATACACATACATGACACACACAACAATTAATCTTAAATTTTTTTTTCCTGTTCATTTCATTGATTTATATCAAAACAGAACGCATTCAGGACTTTCATCAACAGGTGGTAAGCACGCTAGATTTCAGTACAAAAAAAAATATTGGAAACCCAACCATAAAACAAAGAATTAGTTGACAAGATTATTCATATAATTTTTTCCAAATACAAAAAATAAAAAGAGGGAAAAAAAAAAACTGACCTTTTTTTGGGTATAAAAATTCTTATTTTTGTCTTCTGAAGAAGTTGAGGAAGATCATCTAATCCAACAATGCATAATTTTAATTCTCATCATAAATCTTACTGCTCCTATCACAAACTTGAAATAAGTACATTGGAGAGAGAAGAGTGAAATTACAAGTACATTCAGCATTAAAAAAAAAAAAAAAAAAAAAAACTGTTCCGATACAACGTAGTCAATATTAATAAGTAACATAGTCAACAGTAATACAATGTACAACTAAAACGCCAGTCATGGAACATCACCGCATGCCTGAAAAACATAAAATAACATCGTTAGGAGACAAAATAGTAGATATCAGCTAAACATAGAAGCAACTAAATTAATTTAAACAGTCCGGACATTATTGAAGCATCATGTACCTAGTTTGGAACATGACCGCTTGTCGAAGCGCCACAGGAATCCGGACATTTTCTACGGTTATGCCCTTCTTCATGACACAATCCACATCTCTGCTTGGGTTGATTCTCCCTCAAATCCGACTCCTCCCTCCGGCTTCCCAGTTTTCGCTTGACCCCATCCATCTCATTCCTTATTCTTGATTTCACTGGTCGACCCTTGTCCCGCAACAATTCTGGGTTAGGCACCCACATTAAGCCGTCAGCATCCCTCCACAATGACTCTGACTTAGGCACCGTAAATCCATGGGAATAGCTTTTAATGGCATTCGCCAAACTATAGCATGGGTCAATATATTTGGTCGGATCAATGTGTAGCAACTCACAAATTTTAATTACATGTGAACAAGGGATCTTAATGTTTTGCCATTCCCCACACCCACATGTTCTATCCATTAACCGAATTTCATAACTGTGTCCCCCTCCAGTGCTATGGTCACTGTATGATATAAATACTTGATATATATCATCCTGATTGTTAAATTCCCTCACATGATGTTGTGCAGCTTTGAGCTTATTTGTGTCATAAATGGACATGGCATATTGACTCCAACTCTTACCCTCCAAGAGATCATGAGTAATATCTTTGTGCCGATCATGGAAATATGCGACAAGTTTGGACCAAGTGAACTCAACCATTGCTGCTATGGGCAAACCACGTGCACCTTCTAGAACCCCATTGAAGCACTCAGATATATTGGTTGTCATTGCCCCATAACGTTTTCCACCATCATGTGACTGGGTCCACATGTCCACAGGCTCACTCATTAGATATGCATGTGGCTTAAAGGGTTTGGGATCGCCTCCATTAACGCCAATGGTCAACTCCTTCTTAATGGCTTCAATCTCAGCATTCTTAATTGAGTCCATTATGTTATTGAATTTTGCTTCCTGAATAGCATATCCCGCTTTGAAGGCCAATGACTTTAGAATTGGGTCCTGAAAATGTGTGTTAAAGTTACTAGTGACATGTCTAAGGCAATATCGGTGAAATACCCTTAATCTTCCATTTTCATCCTTAGGCCAGGTTGCAATAGCATCTTTAATACCCTCATGTTGGTCAGAAATTATGCAAATGCCCTCATCAGGTATCACGCCCCCTATTGTCTCCCTGAGGCATTCTAAAAACCACCTCCAACTGGACTCTGACTCAATATCCACAACGGCAAAGGCAAGAGGAAATACCTTGTTGTTAGCATCAGTTGCCATTGCAATCAACAACTTTCCTTGATATTTACCATACAAATGAGTCCCATCAATACTGATCACTGGCTTGCAATATTTGAATCCATCAATGCATGGAGCGAAAGCCCAAAATACATAATGCAATAAACTCGTACCTGCTATGCTACCAGGTGTGGTATGATAGAAAAATCGGGTACCCGGGTCCTGATCAATGTATGCCAATAACAACTTTTGCAACTTTTGGTAAGACTTTTCCCAATCCCCAAATATCTTCGCAATAGCCTTTTGTTTTGCATCCCATACCTTAGAGTAAGAAAGCTCATGGCCAAACTTCATGCTCATGTTAGTTCTGAGATCATGAACTGTGGTAGTGTGTTTCTTGAGTAAAATCGGAAGAAGTTCTGATGCAACAAAATTAGAATCCATCATTCTACCATCTTTTGGCAACCCAAGGGATATACAAGTGTGAGGACCCACATAAATTGTGACCACCCATAGTCCATGAAGTTTAGGCTTCATGAATGCCCCAACGTACCATTTGCATGACTTATCCACGCATTTCACACACAGCTTCACCTTGGTAGACCTACTAATTAAAAATTGTTTGTTTTCCTTAGTAGTGTAAATTGTTAATGCGCGCTTCACCGCCTCTTTGTTGGCAAAAATCAACCCTTTACCAAAATTCATCCCCTCTTGCCAAGTAGAAGCAAATGGTATCTCAACATTTGAAGGATCAACCATATTTTTCCAAGTATTTGTATAGAATGATGGGGCAGGAGGTGTGTAGGCAGGGGTTGTATTTGTAACATGCTGGACACCAATATCATCGTCAGCATCATTTTCATCACAATCAAATATATCATCAGCATTAAGATTGGCAGCAATTTCATGGTCATCAACATCTTCATCAAAGTCATCTCGCTCAATCGTCTCTTCACATTCATCTCTATCATCAAGATCTTCACCATTAATGGCACTTTGATTAACATCTTCTTCATCTTCCTCCTCTAGATGTGTAAAAGATTCATCTCGAGGTTTACAAAATTTACCTCGACATCTATGGCTGCCTTCCTTCTCAATCGGTGTTGGTGTCTCTTCACATGGGGGTGTATAGCCTTCCAATGTGGTGCTTCGATCATCTGGGAGTATAAACTGTAGATTTGTAGTTGTTTGTTGCATTTCCTCACCGCCAACTTCTGCACGTGGCTCTGCACTTATGTACAACTCAATAGCATTTATTTGGGCCATTTTCTCCATCCTATCAAACATGATCTTCACATGTTTGTCTTCTTCTATCACCATATACCTGTAATTAATGTGTTGATGGAGGATTTCATGTGGAGAACGAAAAGTAATTTTAATGTCATGCAAATCAGGGTTCACACGTAGTTCTTCCATAATTATCCTCTTCAAATCATTCAGGGTCTTCAACCTACAATGTATCTGAATATAATAGCACTTGATACCCCGCCCTTTAAATGGCAATCCCTCATTCTCATCATCATTGCAAAGCTCTCCACCGTAGTACAGATTTATATCAATTACAGTCATTGTTAACCTATTAAAGTCAAGTGTAATATGTTAGTGACAAATATAACACTTTCATTCAATGTCAACAACAAAACATTTTATCTAGTCAAAGTACAAACATTACGTATTAAATGCCATCAACACCTGGTTACAACAATAGTATGGTTATGACATTATGTCCCACCCCCTCAAGCAAATTTGCATATACTCATTCCACATCACATATAAAAACACTCATTATCCATTTCATACCCATTACAACTTCTAAATCATTCTAATGACATGACTTTCAAAACCCATTCAAATCTTTAAAAAAAAAAAAAATTATTCTCAAATAAGTTATGATAAAAAATCTAGCAATACTATCCATTTCATACCCAATACAAAATTTTAAATCCTTCAAAGGTCATGATAAAAACTTAACAATACGAAATAAATATCTTAAATAAGTTATGATGAAAACCTAGCAAATAAATAATCACAATATTTACACTAACAAAACTAAATAAATATTCCAAATATTTAGAATAATATCTTAAATAAGTTATGATAAAAACCTAGCAAATAAAAAATCACAATATTTATATACTAACAAAATTGTTAGAAGTTTTAAACCACACCCCAACAATAAATAAAACCCAAGTGCAAAATTGTAAAACCCTTACCTAAGATGCAGATTTGTAGAGACTGTGAGAGAGAGAGAGATGAGAGGGTGAGTCTGTGAGTCTGTAAGTGTGGCTGTCTGTGAGTGAGGCTGACAGGATAACCACGGAGTGAATGGTTGACGTTAATACATACTCTTCAGAGATTGAGTGGAACTTCTAGCAAAAATAAAGCAACAAAAGTTGCAAACCTGCAAGATAACAGAGAATTGTTTTGAGTGATTTTCCCATGAAAGCATAAACACACCTTTTGGATAATTTATATATGTATAAAAAAGCTTCCATATACATGTGAAATTTCTCAACAATAGCTCTTCCAACTCTCACCAATAGTTACAAATGCACCATATACATGACACACAAAACAATTAATCTTAATTTTCTTATTAGCACTGACTTATATCAAAACAGAACCCACTCAGGACTTTCATCAAACAGGTGGTGAGCGTGTTCAATTTCAGTACAAAATATTGGGAACCCAACCATAAAACAAAGAACTAGTTGCCAAGATTATTCATCTAATTTCTTCAAATACAAAAAATAAAAAGGGGAAAAAAAAACTGACCTTTTTTTGGGTATAAAAATTCTTTGATTTTTTTCCTTCTGAAGAGCTTGAGGAAGATCCAAACCCAGAAAACGGCGCTTTGGAGTAGTAGTAGTTTAATTGATGTAAATGAAATTCGGGAAAGAAGATATATGGGCCGGGCCGGAGCTAAACCTGAGTGTGAACTAGGCCTTGCTTGTTAGTTGCAACATGCTTTCAGCCTTTAGTCTTAGTAGGCTCGGCTTACCTTATTGGGCTTGGATTTTATTCTCAGAGCCCAACTTCATAATGCCTAGAAGCTAGACATTCTAGTCTTCCATTTTTCTTTTTCTTTTTTGTGAAGATTCTAATCTTTATCTTGACAATGAAAACCAAAATAATAAGTCTGTCTGTGTGTGTAACACGATTTTCATGTGCACGATAGGTAGCTAGGATGATTAGACAAAGGAACTTGTCTAGCAAACAAACGAAGTGGGTCTCGTTGGTTATAGCTTCACTTTCATGATTGAGTGAAATCTTCTTAAATTTTCCGTTTATGCATGTGGGTTTGTGCATTGAATAATATATGAAGTACATAATAGGATTGTTGAAAATTGAAAGACAAACAAACAGGTTGTAAGTCCTAGTACTAAGAACTAACACAAATGCCACCATTTTCATGATTTTTTGTGGTTGAGCCTCGTAATATATGAGTCTCATAGGTCAGCACGGTCTTGAGAGGAGTGTTGTATAAGATGTGTCATAAGATACTTTCTCTTAATTGAGTTAGTGTTGTATGAGCTCACAATACATTAGTGTCTAAATTTACCTACATTAACCATTTATTCATAATAAGATTGTAGGTGGACTTAGATTAGGGCATGTAACAATTACAATGTGTTGTCTATGTAACCTTGGAGGAGTATGATGTGATTCAAAATGAAATAGTTGGATGCCCACCACCACTACCACCCCCCCCCCCCCCCAAAAAATCAGTTTTTTATAAAAATTAAAAAATAGTCAAAAGAATTATATAAAAAAAAAAGGTGAAAGGTGAAAGGTTTTAAAATTAGATTGGATTTATCACTATGCACCTTTGGTGCAGTGGTCACTCCACAAGTATAAGTGATTTGTGGGGTGTGAGGGCAAGAGCCGGGGTTCAACTCTCCAGGAGAGAGGATTACACATATATACACTAAGATTAAGCTATAGTATAATTTCTATCTTATATAAAAAAAATTAGATCGAATTCAACTGAAAGTTAGATCATGGTGATGTCATAAATAATATATGCAAGTCTCCCCTTGAAAAAATAAAAAAGAGGATCTTTAAATGTGTGTATATATATATATATATATTCCTTTTTCTAGAAAGAAAAAAAAAAAGTATTCTAAGTCGTTTATTCACTAAAAAAAAATTATAAATCTCATTTCAAAATAACAGGAAAAAGTGCTATAATTCTTCCTTTATAAATAGCACATTCATTCAAGTATTTTAAGTATTAAATGAATATCTTAACTTTTATCAAGCCTGTGATTCTAAAATTAAATAAATAGTTTAGTTCTTTTTTATCAATAATTATAATAATAATGCATGTGATTTTCTTTAAGCAGAAAAAAATAAAATTGGTCAAGACCATTTTAGATTCTCGGGGTTGACTGGTTTTGATCCTTGGCTTGACTGTTTTTCATTGGTTTTTATCGATTTTGGAACAATTTTTACATTGGTTGGTTTTTAGTATTGGATCAAACTAGACATTAATTCTCGATTAACCCAATCAAACTGCAGGTCAATTTGTTTGTTTGTTTGTTTTTCAATGAGTCTATTTGTTTTTTAAAACCATGAAAAAGTAGCATTGATAGTAAAGCATACACATCAATAATAAGATATCATAAAATATTCATATTACAATCACAATTCAATGAATCCATAAGGTACATGCTCGGTTGGGAGAGTTTATTTTCATCAGTTTATTGGACTAAAAAATAAACTCAAGTAAAATATTGCTCAAGAAAAAAGGTAAAGATTATAAAAATGTGCAAAAACTATATAAAACAAATGCTTGGTTAGTGCCATTGGCAGAATATATGACATTGTAAAATTGCGAATAACATGCATTGAGCTGGATGTATCCAATTTTTTTTTATTAAGCAGGTTACTGAGTTTCTGTTTGGAACAGTGTATTTAACTTAAACTGAAAATATTTTACTGAAAGTATAGAAAAAAATGTTAAAAATTAAACTGAATAGTATAGTGGAACTCATGAATAATATCAAAATATGTAGTGGGGTCCATAAATAGTAGCAAAAATAAGATAAAAGTGAAGATAAGCTGGAAATATTCAGCTCGCACACTAAGTTTGCATTTGGGATTAGAGTTTAAAGTCAACTTATTTAAGTTATTTTACTATTTAGTTTATTTTTGCTACTTTCAATAAAAAGTTTTTAGTTTTAGCTTAATAAGTTGTTTCCAAATGAACTCTAAATATTTATGTGAGAGGGAACACTCATGCACTCGACGCATAATATACCTCCACATATACTAGTAGGCCTGTCCACGGGTCGGTCTGGGTCGGGTTTGTGCCCAACCCGAAACCGACCCGACCACGTCGGGTCTTCAACATCCAGACCCACTGCCGACCGTTAGATGAGTCGGTTCAGGCGACTCGAATATCGGGTACGGATCGGTTGGTGATCGGTCGGACTCGGGGAAGACGAAACCAGGCGAAATCAGGCCGGAACTGGCTGAAATCTGCTAGATCTGGCCGAAACATGGCCGGATCGAGCAACATTTCAAAACGTACTCACCAAATCTTGAAGAGATCTCGCCGGTTCTCAAGGATCTGTTGAGATCCCGACGAGATCTCGTCGGATCTCAACAAATCGGGAAATAATCGGAAATCCTCATACCTAAGAAAATCGGTGGGTGTTTCCGATATATAAGCAGTCGGATCGGCTGGAATCGGATTTTGAAGAGCAGACCCGTCAACCGACCCGTCGGTCTCGGTTTCTGGAAGTTGAAACCCGCTGCCGACCGTCACCGGTGTCGGGTAGGCTGGTTTCGGATACGGATCGGACGGTTTGCCTCAGTTTGGTCGGGTACGGGTTCTGATGGACAGCCCTATATACTAGACCCAATAAAATGTGAGCACATACTAAATATTAAACAAGTGTCCACATTCTCCGGCCCAAGCCTGTTCCATTAATAGACAAACACAACAATTTTGGATTTTGTTTGTTATTAACAAAAAAAAAAGGTGTAGTACTTCATTTCCTTTCCCAAATATAGCTTGAGCCACAAAAATTAAAGATAGAATGTGGATAAATGGCACAAAAAGATGAATGGTAATTAAGAAGCCTGTTTTCAAGTGATGATAGCAAATATCAATCTCTCAATTATATCAAGACAACTGACAAATTCCTATGAGTTTTTTCGTCTCATCTATATGAATTTTGTGAAGACGGTAAACTTTGAACGGTATCCTTTCGTGAGAACCTCTAAACAAGTCACGTTGTTTTTGTTCTTTTCCCAACCCCCAAAAAATAATTTTCACACTCTTTCCTACTTTGTCATTTGAAGATTTATTATATATGAAAGTTGTAAATATCTATGTACTAAAATCTATAAAGGGCAGGTTAGCAAAAAAAATAATCTAGGGCACGTAGGCATGTACTATTCTTCTTTATATAAGAGATAAGAGATTCCATTCTGCAACTTTGAGTCTTTGAGGCCACCCTTAAGGCAACAATTATCTTTTAAGTAATAAGATAGGAGTATAATATAAGAGAAATGTAATGTCCATACTATTATTCACAACATTTTCATAATAAATTATAAGTGGTAGATTGTTATTGGTTGTTATAGATGAGCAAAAAAGTAATTTAAGTTGTGACTTTAAATTTGAATCAATAACAACTTACCACATGCGATTTTGTTGTAAAAATATTGTAAAAATATTATGAACGTAGCACTTCTTTTTAATCATCCAAAGTGCGATAATGTTTAACTATCTCACAGTAACTTTAGTTCAAATAATGAGATGTAGAATTAACCTGGTTAATTTTCAAAAAATTTGTGATATTTTTATGTGTTTTAAACAAGAAGAATATACTAATATTCCATAGAAATTGATTACTTTCTGAACCAAATTCATAAAAGGGCATTTTTGGTTTACTACTGGTGATAATTGCACTTTGAATAATCAAGAAAAGGGCCATTTGTAGTCCTCACTCACTACATTGAGTTTTGAATACAATAATAAAACAGGGTAAACTAAAAGCTTAGATGAAATCCCAGTGGTTTTGTGATTATCTTTTAGCACAGCTTTTAATGAGTCAAATCGAGCCTAATTGAATATTAAAATTTTAAGTTTTTTATTTAATTTATTTTGAATTTAATTCAAAATTTTCCATTCTTTCAATTTGTAGTTTGCATGTTTCTTTAGTGAGATTTATGAGTTTGCCAATCGCCGAAAATAAATATTGAAATAGAGTTGAAGGCATTATTTTGTGAGGGTGTTTTCATTTTCCGATTTTAGGTCTTATCACATTTTTGGCTTAATAACCTCAAATGGAATTAATGAAAATTTTTGACATTAACAAAAAAATATATATAAATATTTGAGCTTGTGCATAGCATGGGCCTCGAGGGGACTATTTGTATTATTAAAATGTGTCTTAACACATATTTTGTTTATGTCATGTTTGGAGCACCACTTCATGCTTAGAGTTAGAGGCCTTCTTTTTCTTTTGGTTTTTTGAGCCGTTTGTAATTTTGAATGATTTTTTTTTTTAATATGATAATAAAGTGGCAGATTTTATAAGAGTGTTAATTGAAAGTTGAAGGCAATGAACAAAAAAAACATCATAACCCAAAGAAAAGCTTTAAGCTTAAAAAATATTTAAAAAAAAAATTTTGGCTAGCATTTATTTAACAAAGACTAATTATTATCTTGACATAAAATTTAGCATAAATTTATGGTGTTGCAAATACAGTATTAGTACATTTTGATTAATATTTCCAAATACAACTCTCTATAAAGATAATAAAAAATTTATTAAAAAAAATGGAGAGAGAGAGAGAGACCTTGCAAGACACGTGCATTTCATGGTGTAGCTGAGGGGTTGGTCATAGGAAAATGCATTATAGAGAGGGGGAAGACCATTTCTGTGATTCTTATATATCATGGAAGATTGATTAAGAAATGAAAAGACAAATCCATCTATATGAATGTTAGTTTAGAAATGACTATAAAACTTTTAAAATTCCCAAATTCATTAATTGGACAATAAAAATAGAGTAGTTTAATAGTGAAATAAGTGGAATTCAAAAAGACAAAAAAAAAAAAAAAAAAAAAAAAAAAAAAAAAAAGGAGTAAAGAAATCAAAGCTATAAATTATGTTGAAATCCGTTAATTGGTCTATAGCGCCAATTGGTCTATACGAGTAATTCATCTCCCTTCCATCCGATAGTTGAAAAAGATGAAACTTAGCCCTATTGGCTGCAACCTCATCTAACCGAGCATGACATTGCTTAAAGTTACTTAGCCCCATCGGCTGCAACCTCATCTAACGGATCATGACATTACTTAAAGTTACACTAACCAATAGTTTTTAATTTGATGCAAATTTTGACAAATCCACTATTAGATGACATTATTTTTGTATATTCTCCATACTTACAAAATTTCAGGGTGATTAAAAATTAATAACTATGTCATAAATCAATTGTTTAAATTCAAATTTTTGTAATTTGAAATAATGTATAAAAGATTAGTTTATGGGTCAAATGGTAAATTACATCTGATTGACATAAAATTTGGTATGTACGTTAAGAACATATAGAACATGTAATTGAACAGCTGGATTTTCGAAATATGAATTCAATTATAAGTTATTGAGTGATGGGTGTGTGTGTGTGTGTGTATTTAGTCGGGTTCAAGTTACACTTGTTATAATTCTAAGTAATGTTACACTACTCAAAATTTTTTAGGTTGTTAATTTTGACAAATTTACCGATTGATTACATTATCTTCGTATATTCTCTATGTTTGCAAAATTTCAAGGTAATCAAATAATAAATATCAATAGTCATGTCATCTTGTTTAAATTCAACTTTTTGTAGTTTAAAATAATACATTAAAAATGAGTTTATGAATGAAATGGTAAATAACATCTGATTAGCATGAAAATTGATATATACGTTAAGAACATAGAGAACATGTAATCCAACGGTAAGATTTTCAAAATATGAATTTAATAACAAGTTATTAGATCATGTAACATTACTTAAAGTTACACTAGGTGTAACTTGAATTCAACTCATATATATATATATATATATATATATATTGTGGGGGGGTAAAAACCCAAAACTACTGAGTGGGCCTGGGGCACCATGTTGAGGAGTATAGTATTTCCGAAGAGCAATAATTGGATGGGGGAGCCCATCTGAGAGCAGGGAGCCCAGAAATGAAGGTTGGTTGTAGTCTGAGGAGGTGACCTTGCTTCCGAAGAGGCTATGGTGGTCCGAAGAGGTCTTCTCCCTCGGATACGAATACCCTTGATCAATCCAACGTGTGGACGGTCCGAATGATTTTCCTAGCAAGCCTAGTGATTATGATAAGCCCTAGGTATGTCTGGAGATGTAAGAATGAAGAAATATCTAAAGGAAAAGTTCTGCTACCACCGTATTTAATGCACTGCAACAGCTTTTCTGGTCGCATTTATGTGGAGAAGACCCCTGAACAGTGTAACCTCAGCTACCGCCACTCACAAAGAACTAAAGTAGACACATGACGTGACATGCACTTAAGTGGATACCCAGATGAAGAACATGTGGACGATGGAGATGATGGAGGAGGGTGCTATATAAAGAAGAAGGGTCCCTGATAATTAAAGGGGAGAGAAACAAAAGGCAAGAAGAGAAAAGTAAAGCTTTACTGTAGTTCTGAATGTTGTAATTACTGTTCATTCAATAAAACATATCTTCGAACGTTCATTCCTGGAATTGTTTAAGCATTATTTCATGTTATCACAAACTTAGGTACCTTAGCCAACCATTGTTTGATTCATAACCAGCCCAGCTCTTTTACCCACTCTCTACAAATTCATTGTCCTGGGTTCATTGGGCCTTTAACCCATACCTTTTGGGCTTGGGCTACAAAAACTGACCCTACATATATATATAATTGCAAGTAAATATATTTTAGAGTTTTTTAAAGTAAATTTTGGACTATCTATCTAATGAAATGAAGCATTTGAGGTTGGTAAGGATTGAGTGTAAAACTTATATTTTACATCATCCAAGAAGAAATTGCCACATAAACATTTTTTACTTAAAATTCAATACATCTTACCATATCAAATAACATCTCAATAAACTCCTAATTTGGTTAGATTTATATATGAGTATTATAATTTTTTTTTTTTTGAGAATCTTATGAGTATTATAATTGATTGTGTATGATTGTGCTTATTCTTAAATATGTGATAAAATAATGTGGCTTGGGATTGGAGGGAGAAATTATACAGTCCTCTAGTGGACCATATCACTTGTCAACCATTCCACTAAAAAACTCCTACTTGTTTAAAATTTATGAGTCAGTAATTAATTTTTGTTTTAAAAAATTTTTCAACTCAACAATTTTAAACAGGTATAAGTCTTTTAGTGGAATAGTGGACTACGTCACTTGTCCACTATGAGGACTTTATAATTTCTTATTGGAGGAGTAAAACATAAATTTTACACCACATCTATACAAAATATAATTTATAAAAGGAAGTTTTTTGGAAGTTTTTTTTCCTTCATTGGATTTTTAGGAGTAATTATTTGATTAGAATTTTCTCTATGTTTTTCTCCTAATGTATCTCTAGATTACTCTTCTTTTCTTACTCTTATTTTAATTATTTTCTGTTTTTTCCCACTTGCCGTTTTAAGTTCTCACCTGTACAATGATTCCATCATTGCTTAATTTTCCCTTTTTCCTTTCCCCCCCCCTCTTTTATGATTAACTTTATTGACATTTTATTCCATCATTTTTTTTATATGGAAAATTCAACCATTTGGTCCTCTTTCTTCTCAAATAAATTGTAACCCCTGATACTCTCCAACCCACATTTAATCCGGATCCAAACGCCATTTCATCTAGATCCAAACGCAACCTAAAACTCAACTCTCATTATTCCTATTACTCTCTACCCCAATATATATATAATTGCAAGTAAATTTTTTTTTTTTTTTTTGTTGAGAAGATGGAATATCCGTCTAATTATATGAAGTAGGCGTCAGATTAATGTAATGATAATGAAATTTTATTGGAATTTTTTTCCTTCTTTGTTTTTTTAGGAGTAATTGTATTTTCTTAATTTAAAAAAAAAAATTCAACGTTTGACTGCTATTTTTTATTTTATTTAAAACAGACTAAACAGTATAATTTCTAGGCATTAGGTGACAACCCAATTAACGTAAAAATGAGAGGTATTTTCGGGAGTAACTTTGGGAGACAATATTTACTCTTACAATTATTTAAGCAATAAACTTTACAAATGTTAAATATGTATAATAGTAATTTACTTATTGAGTAGTATTTAAGGAAAGTCATTATGATGTGACAATTATTTTTTATGTGTACAAATTGTTGTTTGCCATACGGGGTTGTAAGTTTATATCACTCTAAAAGATCACACATATCTTGTTATAGGCTTTGGCAAAGAATTATGTGTCCTCGCATCATGTATCCACCGGTTTTGAAATCCAACTTTTATAATATATTTTTTGTAAAATCTTTTATAATATATTATAAATAAATAGATAGATTTTTTATTATTATTTTGAGAAGAATAGATACATCAAAATGTATCCCGTATAATTCATTGTAAAACCTATAAAGTTAATTCTTCTTCTAAAAAAAAAGGAAAAAGAAAAAAAACCTATAAAGTTAATTCCAAATTTTGATTGATAATTAATTCTTGTAACCAATTACGGTCACTCCATAACTTTCTTTTTCTGGTACAACTATTAATGTTATTTATTCATATCTGCTAATTCACGGTCTCCCAAGGTGACACTCTCGTGTCTAACAGATTCATAAAAAATAGATAAAAGTGATACTCTCGTGAATTGAGAGGATTTTACTTTCACAATCAAAATTCTATCTCACTTTGGTCGGTTTGAGAAATGTTTATTTGGTTGAAATTAAATTTTTTTTACTGAAAATATTATAAATAAATATAAAAATTAGTTAAAATAGTACAATAAGACCGATAAATAATATTAAAAATAAAACAGTAATAAAATTTATAAATAATAATAAAAATAAATTAAATAATAAAAAAATTTGTAAAATTAATCAAGCGAAACAAAAGTACTGTAAGGGTGAAACTATGAAAGTTCTTCATCATTCTCAAAAACTTTCTTGTTTATCACTCTAATTATGGAACTATAATAATAAAGTACCTACTACAGGTTGATATTGACTGAACTTTTAAATCAAGAAAAGCGACTTTTGATGGTGTGATTGATAGAGATTCATTTCTGCTGGTCAATCCTAACAGTCTAACCAAACTAAAACAAGTATCCTTAATTCCCTTTAAAAAAAGTATTCTTGTTTGACTACAACCAATGCTTTTATTTTTTTGTTTTATTTATTTTTCTTGGTTTGCAAGAAAGTCCTTGCCTCAACCTTCTTTTTTCTACCCCCACATATTTGAGTCATGTTACATTAGAGTTGAGTTTGGATTGCACCAAAAAGGAAAAAAATCCAGTGTTTGCGTTTTTTTGTAAGTCTCATGTATTGTTAAACGGGACTCGTAAGTACGGATTTTAGCAAATTTTTTTAAAAACTAGGTCTCACGGTACTATTCATACATTTAAAAATATTTTGCTACAGTATTTTTAGTTTTCAATTTTCAGTAATAAGCGGTATTTAATCAGACCATAGGCCTAACTTCTACCAACGCTCTATTTTAAATCCCCAAATGTATTTTGATTAATTAATTGAATTAAATCAATAGAATATTTAACTGAAATACATAAAATATAAAGTTTCCCTATTGGACTATTGACTTTTAATATTTCCAATTGTAATGCGGGAGGAGTTTAATGTATATGAGTAAGTATATATAAACAATTACATTGTACTATCATTGTGACAGGTCATTTTAAGATATAACAAAGAAATGGTTAATACTTTTCTAAAAGATGTAGCTGTCCAAGTACAAAGTTTTCATAATGATCTTCCTTATACTGGCACCCTACAAATGCACATCACATTTTTTTTTTCTTCCACAAATATTTTATTGAGGTAAATAAGGTACAAACAGAAAGCTCAGTATTATAGTCTACTCTCATTTATTTGAAAAACCAGATTTTTTATTTTTTATTTTTTGTACAAGATATAAATTTTATTCTAACATAATTTAAGTGTTATGTATGTGAAACTCTCTCCTGAAGACTTGAATTTCGACCTTTGCCCCTCACTCTCTACGAATACTTATATTTGTAGAGTGACTATCGTGCCAAAAATGTGCAGTGGTCAAAAAACCAAAAGTTGAATCTCCTTCTAATATTAACTAACTGAAGTGTGCATTTAGTGAAGAATACATTATATGTGTGAAAATCCGAGTTTGAAACTCCCTCTATTTTAACTAACTGGAGTGTGCATAGTGAAGTATACACTATATGTGTGGAAAGCAAAGTTCCCCGTGCAATTAGTAAAGTAAACATTATATGCATGGAAAGCAGAGTTCACTAACCCCTTTTTCAAAAATAAAATATTTTCTTACACTCGTTTACATCTATTATTGAATATCAATATTCACGGTTAACGTAAGAACTGCTACATTTTTAAAATATCCATGTATAGAATCAATTGCTAATAGTGTAGGATAGTGAGTGATTGACATTTAGCAATTTTTATAGGTACATTTTAACCTTTTTTTTATTTTGCTTCAGTGAGAAATGGAGTAATGATGTAAAAGTAGCATTAGTTAAGAACGTGCATGAACATCCCTCGTGAAAACTGAAAAGTGGTGTACAAGTTGTACTTGAGAATCCAAATTTGCTTTTAGGGGGAGGGGCCTCTGCGATTTACCAGAAAATACAAAAGGGTATACATTGATGTGGTGATTGTGTTCCACTATGGGACTATTCTTTGCATGAAACTATGGAACTAACTTTGGCATGCCATTGATGTGGTCCATAAGATACTCAAAATTCCCAACATAGTTTGGGCATTTATTCTTCTCCCCACAAAAAAAGAAAAAAGAAAAAAAAAGACAATTATAAGATTTTCATCTACTAGTAACACATGTATTAGATTGAAAATTTTGATTATGTAACCAGCCACTGGTTAGTCCAGTTATGTAAAGTTAGATTTGTTCAATTCTTTCCTTAATTTGTACACAATCATATAAATGGGGAAAAAAATCAACTCCTAGAAATCCTGGATCCATGGTGTTTTGAATCATTTAATTTGGTGGGTTGAATCAGGAATGTTTTACATTGATGCAAATAATTTTTTTTTTTTTTTTCCTGAGAAAGTATAAAATGTTGTTAAAGATAATGATAAAAGCTTAGTAGCTCAGTAACATTGCTTGTTCTTCTTTATGGGGAGAAGCAAGGTTTGAATCCCCTTTCCCCATTTGTTGTAACAACTTAATTATAAAAATAAATTATAGTCATGATTTCTCCAATTACATATTGTTAACTAATCTAATTTTCCATCGCGCACCATTGGTGTGATGGTTACTTAAATATAAGTGCTTGTGGGGTGTGAAGGGATAAGAACCGAGATTCAAGTTTCTAGGAGGAAGTTTCACATACATATATACTTAGATTAGGCTAGAATATAATTCTATTCGAGAGAAAACCAAAAATAAAAAAATAAAAAATAAAATCAAACTTGAAGGCCTAGACTCCATCAAAGACACCCTCCTACATACGCGCGCGCACACACACACACAAACTTAATAATATCTTGGTTTTAAAAAACAATAATCATGAAGTGGAAGTAATAAATTTTAACAAGTTTAGAGAGCTCTCTCTCTCTCTCTCAAAAGCTTTTTATCTTTATTTAAAAAAAAAAATTGAGATATAAGGGTTTGTTTGGTTATAAGGATGAAAAAGTGGGAGGATAGAATAAATTTTAATTTTTTTTTGCATAGGGTTTGGTTGGGGAGAGTGGTGAAAAGTGGAGGGATAAAATTTTTTTTTATTTTTTAGTTGCAAAGAATAAGAGGATACAAAACATAAATTGTATAAACTTACTCTTATGTCCCTAGTACCAAGAAAAATATTTAATATTATATAAAGAAAAATAACTAAAAGTTAATGAAAAAAATAGAAGACTAAAAGCTAAGCACCCAAAAAAAAAAAAAAAAAAACTAAAATGTAACATAACTAAAAAAAAAAAAAAGAAAAGACAACAACATTTAAATAGTGGAGGGCAAATGGGTGATTTCCCATCAAACCTACTCCTTCCCTACTTTTCTCCCAAATTTTTGGAGAAAACAATTTTTTCCAAATGTTGCGTTGGGGAGAAAACTCCTACGCACCAGGCCCCATTATTTTCTCTCATATTTTTTCTTTTCTTCACTTTTCTTTCCCACCAAACTGGTGTTAAGGTGTATTTGAAAAGTGGATAGTTAAAAAAAATTTTACTTAACTAAGGGTACTCGTATTAATGCTTGTGTAATAGAAAAAAATATCACATTTTAGGCAATCAAACTAAAAATTCACCCACATCAAACTATGCAAAGTTGTGGAAAAATATACAATTGTTATAGTAACTGCATAAATTTATATTAATACTATTTATTTTGCATTTAATTTTTTTTTATTTTTTTCTTTATGTATCCTGATTACGAAAGAAGAAAGTGAATGATGGTTACTGTATATAAAAACAGAGAATGAATGATGGTTTTGCAAGTGAAGAAAGAGAAACAATTAAGAAATTAAGAAATTAATATACAAATAAAATATAATGTAAAATAGTTGGATGGAAAATCGAAGGTGAATGGTATTGTTGGTCTATAATTATCCTTTTTTATTGCTCATAGTCTATAGACAGCTCATTGACCAATGCATATTCAACATGTATGCTCCCAAGAATACACAAACCTTCTTTTAAGGGCAATAAACTTTACCAAAAGAGAGAGAGTAGTAGAGCTTATAGTAAGTAGCCGAGCTGTGAGACAATGAGAGAGCCTCTGCATTGAAGGAGATTTTTTGTTTCCCTAAAATAAAAACAGAGATCAACCTGTCAAAATTTTTATTATAACTTATAAATGGAAAAAAAAAAAAAAAATCATTAACCTAAACGGGCACAAAAATCTTGAAGAATGAAGGGAAGCCAGCCCACCGCCACAATCACAACCACAACCACAACCACAATCCCCCAAATACCAAAAAAACAGAAAAAAAAAAGCAACCTACCAAAAAGTGACCACATCCATTTCATTCAATAGGTAAAATACAATCCTAACCCTATTATAAAGTGTTCACATTTATAATGTAGAGAGAGCCAAAGCCAAACACAATGAGAACTCCAATAATTGTCTCTATTCTTGCAATATCCCAAGTTCCACCGCCCCCCATAAATTCTCTTCCACTTTGGAGTTTGGACCATACTCACTTACCTACCCTCTAAATTCTTCCTTTAAAAAAAGACCTACCCTATAAATCCCATATAAAAAAAAATGAAAAAGTAATACTTTTTACAGCAAATAGTAATTTTCCTTTGTTGTCGTAAGCCGTGACACGTTTCTTTTGTTTTTTTTTTTTTGGTTAAACCAACTACCGAGGACCAGCTCGCAACTCCACGAATAAGTACTACGTTGGTCTCTCTCTCTCTCTCTGATATATGCAGCAGAGCATTTGATTCGCCGAGAATCCAATTCCCATTCCATTTCCATTTCCATCATACCCAGCTGAATAAAGGTTTGTTTTCTAGAATTTCTTGTTCAGGTGTACCTTTTTTTTCTGAAAAACAGTGCTTGAAAGTGCTTTTTTCTGTTTCTATGATTTTTCAAATTTTTTTCTTTTTGGTTTTTTGTTCCGTGAAGAAAGTGTTTTGATTGTGGAAAAAAGTGTAAAGCTTTTTTTTTTTTTTTTTTTTTTTTTTTTGGTTGGGGGTGATTTTGACTTATTTTGGTCCATATGAGTTTCAGTGAAAAAAGGCGTAACTTTTGGTAAGTTTTATTAAGAGGTAATCTTATAATGGTTTTGTTCTGTGTTAATATGGTTGTTTTTCTCTTAAATATTTAGTTTTGATAATTGGGTATAGTTTTAATTTTTGTTTCAATCACTGCTTCACATTCTTCCTTCTTCTTTAGTTGACTTTTGGGTTCCTTTTTGACTCTTCATTTTCTTCAGCTCTTGTTTTTACTTTTGGTGTTGAATCCTGTTTATTGCATTTGAACGGAGATTAAAATTTTTTTTTTTTGGGTTCTAGTGTTCTGTTTGGAAACTGAGAAATGAGCAAGAATAAAGGTGATTGCAAACCTGATTGATATTGAAAAAAACCAATTTTCGACCCAATAAAGCATAGGCTTTTGTGTTGACTTTTGCTGTATTTCTTACTTTTCAGAAGGCTATTATACTCTGATTTTCTTTGTGTTTAAATTCTGAAATTCAAAATTTTACAGATTCATGTTTGTTTTAAGCTTAACTTTTTTTCTTGGATTAAAATGTTCAAAACCGTCGAGACTTGTTGATAAGGCTAAGCAAACATGAAAACCCTGGTTAATTATTCCGACTATTGTACAATTTACACTTATACTAGGCTCACTTGAGTCCAACGTGTTTTTGTTTTTTTGTTTTGTGTGTGTATTATTTGATAGCTAGTCTTTCCTATGAGGCTGAATATGGTTTAATTGTATTGCAGGATATAGCTTAGTTTGTTGAAACTTAGAAGCATTGGACTCATATCAGTTGTGAAAGACAACTCCATTAGGGGAGGGAGAGTATATGTACTTCTAAGCTTGGAACTTTTCCTGGGGGAGGAGTGACACAAAAAAATGGCTTTCAAGCCACTGGATTGGTATTGTCAGCCAGTGGCAAATGGGGTGTGGGCAAGGACAGTACAGAATGCATTTGGTGGATATACACCATGTGCTGTTGACTCTCTAGTAGTCTGTGTTTCTCATTTGGTTGTTCTGGGCCTTTGCTGCTATCGGATATGGCTGCTCAAGAAGGATTTCAAAGCCAAGAGGTCCTGCTTGAGGTCGAAGTTGTATAACTATGTGTTGGCCTTATTGGCTGCTTATTGTACTGCCGAGCCTTTGTTTAGATTAATCATGGGAATTTCAGTCCTCAATTTAGATGGGCAGGCTGGCCTTGCTCCATTTGAGGTAAGCTCGTTTTATGTTGTTTGTTTTGTTTTGTTTTTTTTTCCTGATAAGCAAGGTAAAAATATTACTCTCTTAGGGGGTTCTGTACATGCATAATTATACAATATGTCTTCTTTGAACTTTGAACTTGTCTCCTTCACCATTTTGTAAACTTCCTTAATGGCTGAGACATGGGATATTGATAATGATGATTAGTTTTTGTTTTTTTGGTAAAAATGATTACACGGCAAGTTATAGTTCAGAAGAATGATATTTACTATTAGTACTTCCTACTTCAAATAAAAGTTCTACTAAATTTTCTTAAATTGAGCTGGTCAGAATGCTGTGAATTCTATATATTATTGTTTGAGAAGTTAATTTGTATGAAGGATAAGAAAACAAATTTCTTCTGTTACCGTTCTCTGTTGTTGATTGGATGATTTGCAGCACTCTGTTTGACAGTAATAGGTGAAGATTTACCTATGAGAGAGAGAGAGAGAGAGAGAGGAACTGGGGAAGAATCTGTGAATGAACACTAAAGTCTATGGGCCAATGAGCTATAGCTCAACAGGCCCTTCCTCCTCTCAAAATAATGGGTTGGTGGGTGAGGTCATGCGTACAAGACCCGGTGGAGAATTATTTTTGGTCATGATCTTAAACTGAAATTACTTCTCATTTTTTAGGAGCCATATTATCATTTTTTTTCCTGTTGAAAGACAAGTGAGATGTATAAAATTGCATTTGACATGATACCTTTGGGACTATTGAAAGAAAATCTTACTTGGTCACCACCTGCTAAATAGAAAAACAGAAAGAAACAGATCATTGGGCTTGAACTCTCAAACGTAATCTTGAACTTGGTGCCGGAGTGCATGATGTGGTTAGTGTGGAAAGAGCGTAACAGCCGTACTTTTGAGGAGAGTGTGAGATCTATTGAGCAATTGAAGTCCTTTCTGCTCCCTACTATGTTTGATTGGTCTTGAGCATGGAATTTTACCAACTGTACTTCCATTTTTGATTTCGAACTCTCTTAGATCTTCTAATTGATTAGCTTGCATTTTTTCAAGGTGCTTTATGTTCATTGTAAATAGAGAGTAATCCTTTTCATTTGCAATAAAATTCTATTACTTATAAAAAAGAAAAAACTAATCTTGGTTTAAACCCATAATTTTAATTTCTTATCCGAAGATTACTAGTTGTCACTCTTCAAAATAAATAAGAAAATTTCAGTTATTTAAATCCACTCACCCTATGTTTGGAGATATTGGATTTCAATTTCATTTTTAGTTTAATTTGAGTGTTTTATACATTGACACTTAAATTTGTTTAAGAAGTCATGAATAATTCAAGCACATGTAAGGTTTGTTAAATTGTTGCAGTATTTATTTATTTTGGTTGTTTTCAATTCAAAGTATCTCAATTTTATCCTCTTTTTGCAGACTGTTTCTCTGCTCATTGAGGCTCTTGCTTGGTGTACAATGCTGGTGTTGATTGGTGTAGAAACTAAAGTATACATCTGTGATTTTCGATGGTTTGTCAGATTTGGAGTCATTTATGCTTTAGTTGGTGATGCTGTGATGTTCAATCTTGTTCTTTCCATGAAGGACTTCTATAATAGGTTTGTGTTTCCTGGTTTTTTTGAAGTGGATCCTTCATTGGTTAAAGATGATATGATTGTTTTTTTCATCTCTGTCTCTGTCTCTGTCTCTCTCTTGTTTAGAAACAAAAGAAAATATGCACGTGTAGCGAATGATATGCTTGTTTTATTTTTATGAGTATTTTTTGTAAACTTCCAGTGTATATGAGGTATCTCCTTTTCTTAGAATAAAATATATTACTTATAAAAAAGAACAAGAAGAATATCTTTTGAGCTCTTACTTTTATTTCTTGCTGAAGCTCAAACTTCCAATCTTGTTAAAAAAAAGTCTTAAGTTCTGGAGTAGAAATTTTGAACTTTTTGGTGGGACAAGACCTATTAACAGTTATGTGTTGTCTGTGCAGCTCTGTACTGTATTTGTATATCAGTGAGGTTGTTGTCCAGGTTGGTTGATCTTGATTCTCCTTTTTATCATTTACACAACATTCATGTTTTACTTTTTCAACCCAAATTTTAAATTGTGTTGCATATTTGATTTTTTTTCTCAACCTAGTAATTGGCACCCCTAGCTTGTTAATCTGCAAGGTTAGTAATGAAAACTTAATTTGTTCAAATAGATATGTACATGCGCACACATTGACTTACCCTTAAGATACACGCACACACACAAATTTATAAATATGCTGTAGCTCAAATGACTCTTCCTCCTCCCATAATTTGGATAGAGAGTGAGTTCATGGATTTGAGTCTTTGAAACCCACTGGGTGCATACGAATAAAGAAACTGTATGTAATATATGCACAAAGATGGCCAAATCAAAGTATGGTCTGAACACAGGACCCAAGGAAGACTGAGAACAAAAGTATTCCTTGCGATTTAAACTTTTTAATTAACACTCAGCTACATTGCAAAGCATTACAATAAATTTTGACATATGCTTATTGTTTCTTGTACTTTCTGTGAACTTTGACTCTGGCATTCTCTTCTTTTTGGGATAACATCCACTTATCAAAGTAAGGATTAATGATTATTTTAATGCAGGTTTTGTTTGGAATACTTTTACTTGTATATGTTCCTCGCTTGGATCCCTATCCTGGTTATACCCCAATTGGGGCTGAATCAGTTGATGATGCTGCATATGAAGAACTTCCTGGAGGAGAGCAAGTTTGTCCTGAGAGACATGTCAGCGTATTTTCAAGTATGTATATATATATATCAATTTACATGACCTGAATGCCTGTCACTTAGAAATTCTCAAATGACCATACATGTTGACGGTGATAGAAATCATTAGTGTTGGAATTATAAAAAATTAAATCATATGTCAGCTAGTCAAGGTGATTTCACCCATGTTGTACTGTCTAACAGGCTAACAGCTATCATCATGCTAAATGCTTTCTTATCTTTGTTTATGATGGCATTAAAAACTTGTTTAAAGTACTTAATACATAATTTGCTTAAAGAGACATGGGGGAAGTAATTAGATCTTTCTGTTTGTCTTTTCCCCACTGCCATTTTTCTGTTGCATGCTAATTATCATGGTGTGATCTCTTTAGACCAATTTAAATTACTTTATTAACTCATTTTTGTTTATTTGTTTTTTTCCTGCTAGAAATATTTTTTTCTTGGATGAATCCCATAATGAAGCTAGGCTACAAAAGGCCTATCACAGAGAAAGATGTCTGGAAATTAGACTTTTGGGAACGAACTGAAACATTGCACAATAAGTCTCTGCTCATTTTCTTCTCAAGTTTTTTTTTTTTTCCTTGAATCTTTTTATATTAAGGTTGCATCAAGGCTTTTATTTAACATTGTAGGTTCCAGAAATGTTGGGCTGAGGAATCGCAAAAGCCTAAACCTTGGCTTCTAAGAGCCTTAAATTATAGCCTTGGGGGAAGGTAAGTTTTTGATAAACTTGATGATGGCTTTTTTGTTTTATACCTGGTTACATTTGAGGCAAAAGGAACTCAGTTAGATATCATTCCAAATCATTTTTAGGATATCTCCTTTTTATTTTACATTTTTGGCCTTCTAATACAATGGTCACACCAGGGACATTCTTTCACTTTGCATATAAGAGGCTCATGAATTAGACGTAATGAAATGCAAATTAATTATGAAAGCTACAGAGTTTATTCATTAAGTTTCTCTCTGTTTTATTCCTCTCCATTGCATCTTTGTTTGTCATAGATTTTTCAGTGCTTCTGCCTGTTTTGTAAGCTTCCTTGCTTTCTTTGCTCTTTCTCCTCTTAAATTAAGTTGCTCTTTCTTAGGTGTGAATTCATCATTCTTCATATGCATGGCCAAACTATTTCAAAAGTCGTCCTCATCTTTCCTTCAATAAGGGCCCATATTGTCAATGAAAGGATGACTTCATTCATTATCTTTTTATCATAGTATTCCCATTCCATCTTCATATTCTCACTTTAGTTATACTTATTTTATGAACATGCTGCTTTTTTATTGCCCAAGCTTTGGTATATAGAGCATAGCTGGTTTTATAACAGCCTCATGAATTTTCCTTTTAACTTATTGGGTATTATATGATCACACAATACTCATGGGTATTTATTCACTTCCTTCAGCCTGGTCAAATTTTATGACAGTATCTGCCTCAATATCTCTCCCCCCCCCCCCCCCCCCCCCCCTTTTTGTAATAAATTACTAATTCAAGATATCGAAAATGATTACTCTTTTTAAAGCAAATTTAGTTGGTTGGTTTTAACTTAACAAAAAAGCATATAATAAAAAAAAATACTAGAGAGATATATGTAGTATGAATGATTATGGTTATGTTTTTAAAATGATACTAGAGAGATACATCTAGTATGAATGATGATGGTAATGTTTTTTGATTTTTTGTAAATTTGAAAATTCCTTGAAGATGACTTCCATCACTTTGATTCTTAAGAAGAATGGTGCTGTTAAAATTAAGGATTTTCATCCTATTAGTTTGGTGTGTATCTTTTACAAATGTTAAGCAAAATTGCTGGCTAGTTGTTTAAGGAGTGAAATTGATATTCTTGTGTCAAATGTTAAGGAAACTTTTTGTTGAAGGTTGTCAAACATTGGACTCAATTCTCATTGTGAATGAATGCCTTGATAGCATAATTTGGATTGGTATTCTTGGGTTTATTTGCAAGCTAGACTTTGAAAAAGGCATATGACCCTGCAAATTGGGACTAGATTTATTTGTTGGGTAGATTTGGTTTTGATGGAAAATAGAGGAAGTAGTTGTGGTTTTATATTTCAACAGTTCAATTATTTATTTCTGTTAACGTTAGTCCCACTGGTATTTTTTGGGTAGTTTGTGAGGGTTGAGACAGGACACCCTTTATTTGCACTCGTATCACACTAGTTATGGAGGTTCTTAGTATGATGTTACAGAAAGCTGTTGGTGGTGTATTTTTAGCTGGGTTACACATAGAGGGAGGAAGAAACCTCTCACTTATTATTTGCAATGATACAATTCTATTTTTGTTAGGTGAATCTAGAACAACTTAATTAAATTTGGCACATACTTTGTTTTGAGGCATTGTCTGGCTTTTAGGTTAATTTGAGTAAAAATGAGTTGGTGCCAATAGGTGATATTGTAGGAGCATTCCTTGGTTGGCCTTTGGGTTTATCTTTCAAGGTGTGAATGGCTTGGAGTGCTATTATTGAAAAGATAGAAAAGCGATTGCATGTTGGAGGAGATGTTAAGGCTATGATGTTATTAAAAAGAGATGCTTGGGCTAGTTAGTTTGGAAGAATGATGGTATAAATAATTGTGAAATATACATTGTGAGGGTTGGATTCTAAACATGGAAGAAATCAGGTAGAATCATGCCATTGTCCTGGGAGTTAGCAGCTTCTTTCTCCTTTCTTCACTTGATCCAATCTCAGGTTCCTGGGGGTGGTGGAAGTGATAGTCTTTGTTGGAGCCTCAATGGAAGTGGGAAGTTTGACACTTGGTCTTTTTATCATAAGATTTGAGATTTTACTCCTAATTTCCCTTGGAAGGGCATTTGGAAAGTAAAGGTTCCTAAAGGGGTGACATTTTTTATGTGGACAGCAGCTCATGGCCAAATTCTCACTTTGGATAATCTTATGCTCCGTGGTCTCTCCTTCGCAAATTGTTGTTGTATATGCTGTTGTAATAAGGAATCTGTGGATCACCTTCTTATTTTTTGTTCGTTAGCTCATTCAATGTGGATGCATATGCTTAAGCTGTTTGGGATTGATTAGGTCATGCCAAGTTTGGTTGCAAACTTACTATGTTGTTGGCACCATTGGCTTGGGAAATATAATTCCGATATTTGGAATTTGGTACCAAGCTGTTTGATGTGGACTATTTGGACTAAACGTAATCGGCATTCTTTGAGGATATCAAGAAATCACTGGCCCAGTTGTTAGATTTGTGCCAGTGGACTCTCTTCAATTGGTCTTGGGGTTGGGTCTTTCGGATTGTTCTACTATTATTGGTTTTCTTTTCTCTCTTAGAATAAGTTTTTGATTCCTTTATTTCATTTTGTTTTCTATGTTGTTCTTGTTCACTAGGGTGAACTCTGTGTATCTTTTCTTCTTTTCTATTAATAATATTACTTTCTTACCTATTAAAAAAAAAAAAAAAAACCTTGTGTACTGCCAAGAGGAGCTTTCTTCTTGTGGTGTGTAACATTAGGGAAGACCATGACTATGGATAATCTAAGGAAAAGAGGAATGATTATTATGTATTGGTGATTTACGTGACACTTTCTCCATTGTGTGGTGGCTCACAAATAATGGTCTTTGATCTTTTGCTTGTTTGGTGTTGCTTGGATTATGCCTTATTATGTGATGGAGCTGTAGTCATGTTGGAAAGGTCATTGTGGTAAGAGAATTAATGGGAGCATTTGGAATGTGGCTCCCTTATGCTTAATGTGGCGTTTTTGACGGAAATAAGTGCTTGTTTCTTTGAAGGCAAAGAACAAGACTTAGTTAAGTTGGAAGTTCTTATTGAAAACCCTTTATGAATTGACCTCGACTTGTATTTTCACTGCCATGGACTGCTTAGAGTTTTTGGGTTCATTAAGCTTTTGATAGTTTTCTTGTGTGCCTGTGTTTTCTTCTCTCTTCCTCTTCTTCTTCTTCTTTTTAAAATTTTTATTATTTATTGATAATAATTTATATATAAATTTGGGGGCTAGAGCTGCTTACCAATCACCTCTCCCAAATGCTTCAAAAGGGGAACTTTGTGCATTGGGTATGATCCTTTTTTTTTGGGCATCTCCTTTGATACCTCCTGTGTAATAGAGTTGAGCCCCTTTTCTGCACTTTGATATTAAGTTTTGTTACTTATAAAAAAATGCCATTTGTCTAAATTGCACACTCCTTCCTCTGTCATTATTATATACAAGCATATTATTGATATCCTCTTTTTGCAACCTGTAGGTTTTGGTGGGGTGGCTTTTGGAAGGTAACAAGCATATGCATTTGGAAAAGTGCAGTTACTCCCATTTTTCTCACACACACTCACACGCACACACATGTATATGTTTTATTATTACTGTATAGCCATGGCTGCTGACGTGTCAAATATTATATGAAGTCTTGCAGCATTTGGTTGACCTATTTGTTTTTTATTTTTTTATTTTTTATTATAATCTGTAAGTTATATAAATATATATATAAAATTTTACATTTTGTTAATGTATTTTCAACTTGTAGATTGGCAATGATCTTTCCCAATTTGTCGGGCCACTCATCTTAAATAGCCTCCTACAGGTTCGTTGGTTTTTATCAATGCTTTACTGGGTAAATCACTTAGTTTTATGGGGTTTCTATGTGACGTCTAACTCTAAGATGCACCTCGTTGCAATTTACAAGTTTGATGTGTGCATGTATTTGTCATATGCATAAATGTAGATGGTTAATTGAATTAGTAATAGTACTCATCAATTTTTGGTGATGTTGATCATGTTTATGAGTTCAAGTTATTGTGGTTAGGACTCATGATTTTCTGATCGTGTGGATCCTTAAATTATTACGTGCCCCTTTGATAAATGAGATCTAAATGTTCAAACATATCATGTCTTGAGCTTTACCAAACAATTGGCTGGCCTACCAACTTGTTTTCTTGAAAGTCTTCTATTTGAATATGGAACTATGTATCTGTACAGATTTGAGCTTTATATGTGCTTACTGCTGCTTGAAGCTCTTACGATCTTTTGAATGCTGAAATGAAGGCTTGGCCTTGTCTCAAAAGGAATGAAGCATTAAGTTTAGATGAGTGACTAATAAGGGCCAAAATGGAATTGGTAATTTCAATTTTTAAAGACCACTCTCACTAAGCAGATGAAAAATGCAAACAATGGTTATATCATTGTTAATGTTTTATTAGACAAGGATGAACAGGTTCACCATGCATGACTGTAACAATGCAGATATTATGATTGCGAGGATTCTGAGAGATCTTTGCTAGATCTTAAATTATTTTTCTTTAAAAATATGTTGGATTGGATGTCAGTTGTGGGAAAATACTGTGTGCTGTTTATGATTTGATAGATCATCGTAATTTGGGCTTGATTATTTTTTCCCCATCATATGTATACTTGGGCGACTCTCTTTTTTGGTCTTAATAAAATTCATTATTTACAAAAAAATGCAGATATTATGATTGCTGTTAATTAATTTATCTTGTTAGTGATTTGGGTTAGTTAGAAGACATTACTTCATGGTGGGATGTAGTACTGTAACAGTGTCAAATCAATTCTTTATATATTTAAACTTGGTAAAAAAGTAGAATTATGACAGCCTTGTCAAATGCTCCTTCAAAGTATACAACTTGATTTATTTGATGAATTATCTGCAGTCAATGCAACGGGGGGATCCAGCATGGATTGGGTACATCTATGCCTTCTCAATATTTGTTGGAGTGGTATGACACGAGTCCTCTCTTTTTGTTTCTTCATTATCTATGTATGTGAAGATATTGATTACCTTTAACTTTCATGTATGCTTATCATAGTATTGCTGCTTTAATCACATATGTATGGTGCAGATCCCATGCCTCATGAATTGATGACAGCCACTTCATTGATTTAGTTTCTAGCTTTCTGTTTCTTTTCTGACTCTTGCAGGGCCACATTGACAATTGATCAAGAACTAAAAAAAATTATTATAATGCAGTTTGATGACGCATTAAGAATTTGTTGGACTAAATCAAACATTTTTGTTCTGAACTGTGTTCATTCGTCATTAAATTCAGTTAAAAAAACTTAAATGTTATACATTTAAACACGTAGATGTAGTTATTGAATTTGGTTCTACACATATCTCTGGATGTTACCGTCTTTTAGATTTCTATTTTGTGTGTCTGAAAGTTCTCTGTTGTTGAGGAATTTCATTTACAGAAAATTTTCATGTAATTTTCAGTGCCTCTGCAAAATGGCAAAGCTGAAAATCTCTCTCCTAAGCTATTCTTTTACTCTCATCTCATGATCTCTCTAAATCCATTTGACTTGGTTTTTCTAAAATTCGGATCCCAGATGTAGAAATATAAGAAGGCAGGCCTCCTTCCTCATCAAAAGAAATGATATTATCGAGGATATAACTTTCTTCGTAGTGGCTCCGTTCCATGCCTCATTCCATAGGGAACCTCAAAGTGGCTCTATTTCATTATATTCCATCCTTGTCCCATCCACCCATCAGAGCCATTGTTAGCCATTGGTCATTAAAAATGTCAGCAACATACCCTTTTTGTGATTTCTTTCTATCAAAGGATCATAAAAATGGTTTGATTCCTGAAGTAAGGCGTTCTTGTATAGACTTTTGGATATTTTGTAGGTTTTGTAAGACATTTCATCTTTGGATTTCTAAGGAGAAAGATCATGGCATGTCCTGCTTTTTTATTCTTACTGTAAGAATCATAAAATAATTATGCAGGTGCCTTGGAAAAAGTATCTATGTGGCTTCATTAATGTTCCTAGGCTCTTTCCCTGTCATTTTAACAGCTTTTTCTAAACATTTGTTGTCTCGGTAATTTCATCTTATAGTTAACATGTCTTACAATTATCTACTACTTGCTTTTAATAAGAAGTAGGGCTTTCTACTATTGGCATAACCCCTTTCCATAAAAGCTTCATAATATAAGCTGAAAATTTGGAATAACTGACTTATCAAGAAGCACATAGAATCTCTGACGCTGTAATTTTCTCCAGGTTTTTGGTGTGTTATGCGAAGCCCAGTATTTTCAGAATGTAATGCGTGTTGGTTACCGGCTGAGGTCAACCTTGGTAATTTTTTTTGTTTAAATGGTTTTTTTTTTCTTTCTTGATCCTCATGACATGATTTTGGTGCTTATTTATGTATTTCCCAATAAGCTTTGCCTCTTACAGGTTTATTTATTTATTTTTTTTTTGGGGGGGGGAGGGGAGTAAGTGGTTGGTATTGTTTCAAAATAATTTGGATTTGCAACAAAGCTCAACTCACGCTCTAGGGATCTCACTAAACCCTAAAGCCAAGAAAGACACAATAAATAAGTCTCTTATGTCATTGAATAAGAGATTTGGAATTCGTAGCCTGTCTGCACCAAAAACCAATAGGTGTCTTGGCTTAATGATGAAGAGCAATTATCATGGAGCAAACACCATAGGTTAAAATTCTATCGTTTTTATAAAAAGAAAGGACTTGGACTTAAAAATAACTAAAAGCATAGTATAATTAAATATTTTTTGATTACTGCCAGTTTTGGTGCTATTCAGATTTTTGTTTGCTAGCTTATCTTCTTACCTCAAACTATTATCCATGAAGTTTTCAAATTAGATCTCTGGTTTCATATTGGATTTGTTACTATTTGAGCTTGCAGCAAGTCCTTTGATGAGAACATGCTTATTCTTTGTTAGGCAAAACTAAGGTATAGTTCTTTGCTGTTGTACCTTAGGTTCCTTAAGTGAAATTAACCACATGGTTGTATTGACCAATGCAGCAAAAACAGTGTTTTATTTTCAAATGGCAATTAAATTCAACCATGTGGTGAATTAGTCAATGCAACCATGTGGTCAATACAATCACATGGTTGAATTTAATTGGGAAACCTAAGGTACCATACCTAGGGAATTCTACTTTAGTTTTACCCCTCATTGTCTCAGAGTTTCTTGTAAGCTTCACCTATTGGTGTCAAACAGGCTGGCCTTTTTAATTTCTTTAGTGGAAACTGTAGTAGTTCATGGATCTGTTCTTGCACTTAGTGATGTCTAAAATTTGGAAATAAAATTATTTATTTATTTATTTTACCCAGGTTGTAATTTGTATGTTTGTATATATATTATATTTGTATATATATTGAGTGAGAAAGGGGATGATCTTCTTAACAACAAAAAATTCAGTACATTGGGAAGGTTTTGGGTTTTGTACATTGGATACTTGAACCCTATCTGATTAACAATTCAAAAAATTATATTGAATTTTCAGTATTTTTTTAGTGGTTTGAACATAATGAATTATTATGACAATTGAGTAGTTATGGTGCTTGTTGATTTTGGATCATACTATTAATATTGTTTAATTTAGTACAAAGTGCTGATTAATGCTTAAATTTAGTTAAATAATATTTCAGATGTTCACAGTTAGGTTAATCCGACCCAACTCATTGTAAGATAAATGGGTTAGTTTGGGTTTTCCAAATGTAAACAGGATGTAATTCTTTAAATTTAATACATTTTGGTACGGGTTTGGTATGTAAAATATTGAAGGGATTGGGATTGGAAATGCTTTCTCCTTCCTGATCCCAACCCATTGCAATTCGTAATATTAGGTGGTTGAAGGTTTCCTTGTTTCTCTTTTACTGTTTGGGTTGTGTGGTCATATTTTACTGGATCATATGCACGGGGTCAGTGAAGTTATAAGACCCCAGTTCTACTAATGCTAGGCAAAGTTGAACTCACTTTCTTATTAAGTTTCATGCCAGTGCTGAAGGTATTGATGGTTTGCATATATTTATATATGGTTCTTAATTTATGCAGGTTGCCGCTGTATTTCGTAAATCGTTAAGGCTAACTCATGAAGCTCGCAAGAAGTTTGCGTCTGGGAAAATAACCAACTTGATGACAACTGATGCAGAATCACTTCAGGTTTGCTCTCTTTACCATTTGGTATACACTATATTGTACAAGTTACCATGCCACTGTTGTTGCCCCTTTGTGTTTTTTAATGAAATATTTACTTATCAAAAATTAAGAGTTACCATGCACTGTGGTTTTAGATGGATTAATTGATGAAACTTTGAATTCTGTACATTTAGGGGTACTACCAGACTGATTATTTAAAGCCTTGTCAGGGTCTTCTCTCTTTTTGAAACTAAATTGTTTGATTTGATGACTAATTTGTTGCTTTCCTTGTACAGCAAATATGCCAATCGCTTCACACTTTGTGGTCTGCTCCATTTCGTATTGTTATCTCTATGGTTCTTCTTTACCGGCAATTGGGTGTTGCTTCGCTTCTTGGTGCATTATTGCTAGTTCTTTTGTTCCCCATACAGGTTCAAGAGTTACCTTTGCATACTTTCATTGAAAGAACAATATCAGTATCATGTCTCACACATTTTATTTTTTTGTTTGGTTTGTCTTTGACTTTATCTAGTCCTATGGTGTTCTGTTAAATTTTCTTCTGTTTCATTCTTTCTCCAGATATTGGAATATAACATAATGGCTTAATCACCCATAAGCTGGGCAAAATTGAGCATGATATTGGAAGTGCAATATTTTGGATTTTGTTATAGTCAGCACTAACACTGTTATATAAAAGGAGTAGGCATTTATAAGAAATGGGGGACATTTGTCATGCTGAGAATAAAAAAAGTCAAGATATATGTTTTCTAGTTTACCTGTAGTGAATTAATATGATGTAAAGGGTGAGTGAAAAGGAAATGAAAATTCAAAGCAAATGGCTGCAGGAGAGTGAACAAAATTACATATAGTGGTGTCCTATTAATTGAGAAAGTTGCCCAATTGCAAAAACCTAAATTGTGCAGCTGATTGCAAATAATTGGAATTGAAATTTGTTGGCATTGAATGTTGAATCTTTCTTTGGGATTTCAATTTTCACTTCCAATTTATCTTTTTAAACTCTGGTTTAGTTGTTGAGAACTAGAAAAAAATAGAGAGAAGCCTGGCATCTGTAAATAATATCTTGTGAAACTTTCAAATTGTGTATGTTGGATTTTATTATTCTCATATGGAAAAATTGGTTTTAAAATTGAAACGCTTCATATGATTTAGCAAAACATTCATTTAGCCTTCAGAGCGACGGCAAGAAGATTCATGTTCATCAGCTTACCTTCATGTTGAAGAACATGCAGTGGTCTATAAATGCTTTAATTAAAATGGTGCTGAGGCACAACTCATGCAATGAAAATAATGATGAGCCTCTGAATCAATAGCTCCAAGCTGATAGTTGATAAGGAAGCCTTAGTTGCAAATGTCATGCAATTCTGCAGTGGTTCTGTCATTTGGGGGTTGAATTTAATGCAAACAGTGCATGATTGGGAGTTGGAGTCCATATTGTTATTCCGAGAACTACTGTATTCTGCATTGGTGCGAGGTTTTTTTTTTGGGGGGGGGGGGGTGGGGGAGAAGAATTGTTTAGAACGGATTTGATGTAGATTTTATTATAGAGCTATCCCCTGTTGGAGTTGTGAGGATTCCCTTGGAAAAGCATTTGGAATGCTAAATTCCCAACAAGAGTTGAATTTTTTTATTTGGGTTGCTTCTTGGGGGAAGATTTTAACTATGGATAACTTGAGGAAGAGATATTATTTTGGTGAGTTGGGATTGTATGTGCAAGGGGGGATGGGGAGACAGTTGATCATTTGCTTCTTCATTGTCCTTTTGCCCAAGAGCTATGGGATATGGCCTTTGCCCTTTTTGGGGTTCAATGGATGATGGCTAGAGTGGTTGTAGACTTACTAGCTTGTTGGTAAGGTCACTTTGGGCGACATTGGAATGGTGAGATCTAGAAGGCCATCCCTCATTGCTTGATGTGGTGCCTTTGGTGGGAAGGAAATTGTAGAAACTTTGAGGGGGTGTGAATGGATAGTTTTAGACCTGAAATTGCAGTTTCTTAGAACCCTATTTGAATGGATGATAGCATCGGGGAGGTTTTTTTTTTTTTCAAATTTATTAGATTTTAGTGATCAAGGTAATTTTGGCTCTTAGTTGTGATGTAGTCCTAGTATATGCACTGTGTACTTGATGAGACAGTCTCATGAGACCACCCTCTTATAGATTGTGGGACCCACACATGTGAGAGGGAGGCCTCATGAGACCTTCTCATACGGTACTTTTTTGTGTACTTGGTGCTTTCTTTCATCAAATAAAGCTTATAAGAAATAAAAAAGAAAAATTGAAAACGAATGAACTCATATTTGCTGCATTTTGACTTCTATGCTATTCTGTCATAATATACGTGAAAACTTTCACTTAAAGACACAATAAATCATGTTAGGCTCATCCATTCCTGTTTCATTTGGGATCAAGAAATATGGTTGGTTGGTAATCTGAAGTGTGTGAGTCTGGCTGAGCAGTCATAGAATCTAATGGGTTTATGCTTCTTTTTGTCATTTGGTTTGATGATATTGTAGCTCTATTTTGTTTTACATTTGTGCATCTTACATTAACTCTTTCTTAAAATAGATTGTCCATAATTTGTGTAAATTATTTTGTGGGAACAGACATTGGTGATAAGCAGAATGCAGAAATGGTCTAAGCAGGGGTTACAACGTCAAGACAAGAGAATTGGTTTGATGAACGAAATTTTGGCTGCCATGGACACTGTGAAGTATGATTCATTTTGAGTGCAGCTATTCATGGGTTTTTATGTGATATTAGACATTTAATGTTCTTTATTGTCTATGCTGAAAATGGCTCAGGTGTTATGCATGGGAAGATAGTTTCCAATCTAAAGTACAAAGTGTTCGGACTGAAGAATTATCTTGGTTTCGTAAAGCATCACTACTAGCAGCGGTATGGCATTAGATGAATGCAAAAAATATAAATTTGCGGTTATTTTTCTTTTGCTCTAGTTTTTTTTTTTTTTTTTTATCATATTTAACTGTTGTTGCACTCGCTAAGTTACACATTGCCGTACACACTCTATTAATTTCACAATTATAACTGAAATCGTGTTTGCAAAACATGATTTCAGCTGTCTCTCATATAATGTGTAACTATCATCACTCTTTTTCAAATACATTTTGTATATTGTAGTTCATTGTTTTTTATTTTTTTCAGGAATAAATATGCCCATTGGTAATTATTTTTTTGTAGTTCTACTTGGGCATATGATTTGCAAGTTGGATTTGGGCCTATCTATGAATGTAGATGGTATGCATGGGGACCACTTCAGTGCTATCTCTTTCATGTTCTTAACCTTTTCCCTTGTTTTGCAGTGCAATGGATTTATACTAAATAGCATCCCAGTTGTGGTGACCGTGGTTTCATTTGGATTGTTCACTTTTCTTGGGGGAGATCTAACACCTGCAAGAGCTTTTACTGCCATTTCTCTATTTGCTGTGCTTCGCTTTCCACTATTCATGCTTCCTAATATAATAACTCAGGTTCTGTCTTCTTCACCTTGGTCATATCTCATATACTGCTGAAATATTTTACATGCCATTTTTGCATGTAGGGAGGACAGATAATCATTTTCTGCTTACACTAATTACTTCTTTTCTGCTCCATGTTAATTAATCTGAGTAGTGTTGTGTATGGCTAGTTACTTTCAACTGGCAGATCCTTAAAAAGATATTTAGTCATAACTTTTTAATACATACATTTTTAACTTGCATTTCTTAGTTGTACTTATAATGCAAATTTAAACATATTCTGGTACTAATCGGTTACTAGAATATGAAATATCTCTCCATCTTGAGTGTTAAGTTAGCTTCATTGGATAGTGAAGAAAATTTAGATTCTTTTCTGGAATTTGGGGCTTGGTTTGTTGGAGTGGTTAATTTGAGTGGATCAATTTCTTCCTAAAGCCATTATAAGTGCAAGTGCATTTTATAATCAACTTATAGTGTACTCATTTACATCCTAAACATTTTTTTAAGTGGTGAGATATTCTCATAACATTCTCACTATTGTTTTAAGTAATCACGTGTACTCAAAATTTTTGTGAATAAATGAGGGCATTATAGTCATATCCCATATAGTGCCTTTCAGTCATCTAAACAAGGAAGCTTGTGGGAAAAGAAAGTTTGCCAAACTATTGTATATTTTCAACATATGTTAAATATAAGGATATGGTGGATGGGCCTTCAAATATTGTAGCTAAATTTTGTCATTTCTAATGGAACACTATTTAATACTGTAGCCTAACATTCCTTGTATGTACCATATTGGCTTTGAGTTCTAGCTCAAAAGGCACCTCTATTAACTTTAAGAATGGGGTAGAGGGAGTGGTGTAGATTAAGATCCACTGAGTACTTAAATGTTTTTTTTTTTTTTTTTGTGCTTCTATGCTGCCTGAGTTTGACATGTAATTTATGCAAAATATTTTGTCTCGTAATGCTGCCTTACTTTGGCAGGTGGTTAATGCAAATGTATCCTTAAAGCGTCTAGAAGAGCTACTCTCAGCTGAAGAGAGAATTCTTCTACCAAACCCACCTCTAGATCCAGGATTTCCAGCCATCTCAATCAAGAATGGAAGCTTTTCATGGGATGCAAAGGTCATTATATTTAATGCTATAGCCTTTTAGTGTGTGCGCGTGTTTGTGATATATAAGTATATACATAGATTTTTAGGAATGAACATGTGCATATATATAATTATTTAATAATTTATCTCATAAAGAAGGGAAACCTCATGTACGCGAGCTACACACACGCAGCGCCACTAAAGAATTACAATATATAAAAATTACATTCAAAAGGAAACAAAGTTTTTAGTCTTCAACAGATTGTATGTCACCAGTGCCAAGAATATGAGACCACTTAAGCAATGATCTCAAGAGGTCGCTGCCAAAGTTTTTATTATCTATATGCCTATATATATATCTGTTTATTTGTAAATATAAATACTCCTTGTAAAATAAATATGAGAACTACATAATTCATGCCATCTCATTACCAACATGAACAATAACCAAATCATTGCATATATCCTGGTAGAAACAAAGTCTTTATCCAGAATGGTTGGAGTAGAACAAAATGCCCGGAACACCTCGGTATGGCCTGGTATTTGAGTTGATACGAAATAAAGGGTTGCAATGTACTGGTTTATGCTCCTGTATTGTAACTACCAGCCAGTATGGAGCATAATTCAAAACATGGATCTCCACTGCATTGATAGGAGGGTCTACCAAAGGTAAAAGATTATATAATTGGAAAAAAAATCTATTTCTAAATTGATGAGGAAAGTTGATCCACCATTCTCTCCTAGGCATTACCCAATGAAAATATATTATCCACAACTCATGGGCAGCTATGCAATGCATAAACAATTGATCCTCAATTTCACCAGTACTTTTACACATACAACACCTATCTGCCAAAATTGACCCCTCCTAAAAAGTTTATTGCGTGTTTAAATTTTCCCCTATGCTTTTGTCCACACAAATTTCCACTGTCAAATTTTCCTGTGTATATTATGATGATATGCGTATTACTAATTTAGGATTAAGGTTTTCCTTTTGCTGATAATTGATGATTGCTTTCATTTTGAGTAACCTGTAATTCATGCTACTATGGTGACTGCATCTAAGAAAAACTGGCATTCAGATAATTCAGAAAAACCGCTAGGATTACACTATTGGGATTACACTTTTTTCAATAAATTTATTTATTTATGGGTTGGATTCAAGTTACTTTTAATATATGAAGATGATGTAATCCAACTATGGATTTATTAAAATTCACATTCACGAAAAAAATATTAAGTGATGTAACATTGCTTAAAGATTTATCAAAGATGAGTTTATGGATTTAATAGTAAATTAAGTTCGATTGACACAAAATTTTGCATGCGTGTTAAGAACATAGAAAACATGTAATCTAATGGTGGGATTTTCAAATTATTAACCCAATAAAAAGTTATTAAAAGGTGTAACATTGTTTAAGTAAGTGCAACTTGAACCCAACTCTTTATTTACGTATATAAAAAAAAATGTCTAGAAACTAGCAGCCCTTGAAGTTTATTTTTTCTTACCAGGCGGAGAGCCCTACATTGTCAGATGTCAATTTGGATATACCTGTTGGTAGCTTAGTTGCAATTGTTGGCAGTACTGGAGAAGGGAAGACATCGCTTATTTCTGCAATGCTTGGGGAGCTTCCTGCAATCTCAAATGCTAGTGTTGTTGTGAGAGGAACAGTTGCGTATGTCCCACAAGTTTCATGGATTTTCAACGCAACGGTAAGTGTCAGAAATATTGCATTGGTACCAATGAGTGTAATATAAATATATGTGATATTGTAAAATACAATTGGTTTCATGTCAATCTTACAAACCTTGCTGTTGGAATCATGGAGTTATTAGTGGTAATTCTGTTGTTGAATAAACTAAAATGGCTAGGGTGGTTTGATGGATCAATTTAGCTCTTGTGGTCATTCCTTGTTATCATGTGAATTTGCTGACCTTCATAATTTAATCTTTGTAGGTACGCGATAATATTTTATTTGGATCTGCTTTTCAATCAGCAAGATATGAGAAGGCAATTGATGTGACTGCATTGCGGCATGACCTTGACCTACTACCTGTAAGTGTTTTCACATTGTCGTATAATGTCACCGATTTTCAAGGATGTTTGACATACTGTCACATGCTTAGAAGCACAAACATGGAAATGACACGGTATACAACAACATGACAATTCTTGAATCATTAGGGTGTGATGCTGTGGGGATATGGAAATTAATCAGTTAATTAATTAATATATTTGGGTATATTTTATTTTACAAGCTTAACTAATATAGTTGGGCATATTTTATGTTTGTTTTAAGCTTTTTATAATAAATAATAACTATTAAATTTTTTGAAAACATATTGAAAGTGAAAGTAATTTTTTTTTCCTCTCTACTCACTAATGACACACAAGCAAGTGTCCCTAGCATGTTTGACATGGATGTGCCAGGGATTTGGAGTGTCCGTGCTTCTTAGGTCACATGTTATTCAACTGTTGTGGACTAAATTTAACGTGCTTTACATGCTTAATAATTAGGGAGGTGATCTTACAGAGATTGGTGAGAGAGGTGTCAACATTAGTGGTGGGCAAAAGCAAAGAGTTTCCATGGCCAGGGCCGTGTACTCTGATTCTGACGTGTATGTCTTTGATGACCCTTTAAGTGCCCTGGATGCTCACGTGGCTCGACAGGTAACATATCCATCTTAGAGAATATTAATTCACATTAAAATTTATCTTCCTTGTTTAATTCTACATTCTATTTTGAGCTATATGTATAACATGATATAATCTATGGTCATGTTTAAATCTAGTGGTGCCATATAATGTTTTCTAACATAGTTTATGTTTGGTTTGTGGTAAGCAGGATTATAGATTAGATTCCTAAAATCTTATTATATTGTAGGATGGATTGGAATGCTATGAGATTATATGAAGTAGAAGAGTTAAAATTCACACTCACAAGTGCACAAACAAAGACAAAACATTTGTATTTATGTTCCCCCCTCCTTTTTGAAAAAAAAATATTTATAACTCATGAGAAAGTCAGTAAAAACTTATCAGAGAACTATTTTACAAGTAAAGTTATTCGTTTCTTATTTAATTATGTCTATGCACCTATCAAAAAAAAAAAATTATGTCTATGTATATGCATACACTAAAAATTGAGAACTTTTGACCAAGCAATGTTGGGTAAATGGTTGTTGCATCACGGTGAGGGTTTTTTTTGGGGGAGGGAGGGGGGGGGGGGGTCACAGTCGGGTTGCATACAAGCCCACCGCTCAAACTGACCCTGTCGCATGAAGATTACCTCCCCCATGTGCTGACAGAGGGGCCGGAAAAAACAGCCTGTAAACCACTTTTGTTTGGTAGGTGGAGTCTCAGGTTGGGCCTATTAGTTTGGGCTGCCTTTTTTGAAGGGGAAAAAGAACAATTTTGACTGGACACTTTTTAGGCATGGTCTTGGGCCCATTTTAAAATAAAAAGTAAGTATTTTAGGCCATCAACTTCGACTGTGTTGGTATCTAGTGTCAGATTTTTTTGTTAACAACCAATTGCAAGCCTAAACAAAGGACAAGGGTTGTAGTAGGTTGATGGGCAATAAAAAATGTCACTTTTCATGAATGGATCCTAAATACATGTGACGGCCTTGATTAATCTGTTGAGGATCCATAGTCAACCCCATAGTCGTTGGACCAAGGCTTTGTTGTTATTGTTGTTGTTTAGGCCATCCTTTTTATTTCAACTATGGGCACTTAAAGTTAGATTTTTCTTTAAGTTTGCCTTTTGGGTTTTTTGGGCTTAGTATGGAAAATCACGAAATGGAAGTAAACCATATGCCATCTGGCAGGCTGACTTCTAGATCTTTTGTTTTCATTAGCCATAAGCCATTATTGAGATTGAAATATATATATATATATATATATATGCAGAGTCACATGTGCATCAGAAAGTGTGTTTATCATTACTTGCTTCAATGTTCTGCGGTGAAAGATTTATAATTTTTGTTTTTGTTTTGTTTTGTTTTTTTTTTTTGTTTTTTTTTTGTTTTTTGGGTGTTTTTGGGTCATGCCTGAGAAGATAGATGATGTTTAATTTTGTTGGAAGGGTGGCATAGGAGTAGATTCATTTATAATGCAGCCCCTTTGTGCCTTATATGAATAATTTGGAGAAAGAAACAGTGTTTGCAGTGTTGCTGACCTGTCTATTATTAAGGTTAAATCTTTATTTGTGATTATTTTTTGAATTATCAGATGATTTTGACGCCACTTATATTCCTTTTTTTTTGGGTGTTACATATATATATATATATATATATATATTTGCTTATTTATGAATTACATTTATAAAGAAAAAAAAAAACAATGAATAGAACCATGTTTGCCTTGTAAGAGTTTTAGTTGAACTATTCTTTAATATTATCTTATACTGGTCTAATTTGCACTGCCAATACTCATCAGGTTTTCGATAAATGCATTAAGGGAGAACTAAGAGGGAAGACTAGAGTCCTTGTTACAAATCAGCTGCATTTTCTCTCACAAGTTGATAGAATCGTTCTGGTCCATGAAGGTATGGTGAAAGAGGAGGGAACATTTGAGGAGCTCTCTAGTAATGGCATATTGTTCCAAAAGCTAATGGAAAATGCAGGAAAGATGGAAGCGTATGAGGAACAAAAGGAAGAGGATGATATCGATAATAAGACCTCTTCGAAACCTATTGCAAACGGGGTTGTTAATGACTTTTCAAAGAATGCAAACCATACAAATAAACAGAAAGAAGGAAAATCTGTTCTTATTAAGCAGGAAGAGCGGGAAACAGGTGTTGTCAGTTTGAATGTCTTGAAAAGGTAACAAAACGTCACATTCATTTATATGCTGCAACATGGTTGTAGTGCTTCTGTTTATAAATGTATTAACATATTCCCTCTAAATCTGAACTACATTTAAATTTCCTTTTTTATGTGGCTTTTTTCCCTTCTTCCAGATAGAATCAAACCCTGGATCCTTTAAAACTATAGCTTTCAATGACTAGTATCCCAGAGTATCCAATAGCGTTAAAAGGAGTATTTCAAAAACCATACTTCAAAAATGCAATTCTTTGGAAGCTTCATAATTTTTAAGGAATCCAATTCAAGCAGAAATTGCATATGAATTGGAAACTAGAAGTAATTGGCAGTTGTTTTTTGACATGATCTCACTTAATCTATAATAAAGATTCAATCAATTAAGGAGCTAAACAGAATAAAAACATATAAAACAATATAGATTGAGGGATTGAGATAAATAAGAATTATAAAAAAATTAAAAAAAATAATAATAGGAATGAGGGGAGAATCAAGATTGGATCTCTCCAAGGATTGCTATTATATGGGCTAAAACATGTGCTGAATGAGTTTCTGTTGACATTGGCGAGTTTAATAAAATCCCAAACTAAGGTACTGATGATCTATCAGCCAAACCTGTTTTTCATGGCTCTTTTTTCTATTTCTTCTTGTTTCATTTGTACATAGATTTGATTCAATTTCTTGGGTACAGGTACAAGGATGCATTAGGAGGCCTATGGGTGGTTTGTATACTCTTTACATGCTATGTCTTGACTGAATCTCTGCGAGTTTCAAGTAGCACGTGGTTAAGCCATTGGACTGATGCAGGCATGTCAATGGGTTACAGTCCTGGTTACTATAACCTGATATATGCAGCTTTATCATTTGGTCAGGTATAAGTACCGTAAAATGATAATTGGCTCAAAGCTGTTTTGTAAACTTTCCTATTTATTCATTTCTGACAGATGCTGCCCCTTTTTTCTTGTTAGCTTAGTTGTTTAATGTCCAGCTACTTTGAGAAGTTGGATGTGTATATCTGCATACTATAATTTTTGTCTGATTCTGTCTGGAGAAGAAATTTAAATCTCTCTTTGCTTATCATACTTTTCTGGTTTCAGGTTTTGGTGACATTGGCGAATTCTTATTGGTTGGTCATATCAAGTCTTTATGCTGCCAAAAGGTTGCATGATGCCATGCTTACCGCCATATTAAGAGCACCAATGGTCTTCTTCCAAACCAATCCGCTTGGACGCATTATCAATAGATTTGCAAAGGACCTAGGAGACATTGATCGGAATGTTGCACCATTTGTGACTATGTTTCTTGGTCAGATGTCGCAGCTTTTTTCCACTTTCATCTTGATAGGAATTGTGAGCACCATGTCTTTATGGGCCATAATGCCACTTTTGGTTTTGTTTTACGCGGCCTACCTATACTACCAGGTGTGTGAGGCTTATATTCCTGTTCTTGTTCTTCATATGGAAGTCAAAAACCGTATTCTAAAAATATGGAGTGATAGATCAAATTCATGTTGTGTAAATTAAGAAATGTTGCTTTAGTTAATGAAAAAGTTGAAGTTTGTTGGCAACAGAAAATAGTGGATGCCACAAATGTTTCTTTGATTCTTTATAAACAAATTGTAAACATTCAGGTGAACTCAAAAGTCTTATTGATTAAAATTTGTTTGGTGGTTGTATATTCTTTTCTCTCATTCTTTCCTTGTGTCTTAGTAAGTTCTCCAACATGTAGCAAGTCACCGTGTTGCTGGTGCAGCCATTGATTTTCCATTTTGCATACAAACGCAGCAATCCCCCACTCAAAGCCTTCCCCTCCCATGGTGGAATCCATAACACTTCCTTTTCTCCCCATGATGAGGAAAGGTACCACTTGGCTCAAAAGGCTGGTGGTAATTCCAAGTGCCCCAGAGATCAAATAAATTGGATTAGATTTGTGTCCTTGGCTGTTAATAAATATTTCTAGTGGTGTGCATTATTTAATTTTTGCGGATTGCAATGGATATTTATTTATATGGGCATCATTTTTTTTCTTCAGAGCACAGCACGTGAAGTAAAGCGCTTAGACTCAATCAGCAGATCTCCTGTTTATGCCCAATTTGGAGAAGCACTGAATGGCTTATCAACTATTCGAGCATACAAAGCTTATGATCGGATGGCAGACATCAATGGGAAATCTGTGGACAACAACATTAGATTTACCCTTGTGAACATCAGTGGAAACCGCTGGCTTGCCATCCGTTTGGAAACATTGGGAGGCCTCATGATATGGTTTACTGCAACCTTCGCTGTAATGCAGAATGGGAGGGCAGAAAACCAGCAGGCATTTGCATCCACCATGGGTCTTCTTCTTAGTTATGCTTTAAACATTACGGGCTTGTTGACTGGTGTACTGAGACTTGCAAGTCTGGCCGAGAATAGTTTAAATGCAGTTGAGCGGGTTGGCACATATATAGATTTGCCTCCAGAGGCGCCACCTATTATTGAGAGCAACCGCCCCCCTCCTGGATGGCCTTCATCTGGATCCATCAAGTTTGAGGATGTTGTTCTACGTTATAGGCCTGAACTTCCTCCAGTCCTGCATGGATTGTCTTTCACAATTTTTCCAACTGACAAGGTGGGAATTGTTGGAAGGACTGGGGCAGGGAAATCTAGCATGCTCAATGCTTTATTTCGCATTGTAGAACTGGAAAGAGGTAGAATTTTGATTGATGATTATGACATTGCAAAGTTTGGACTCAGAGATCTACGTAAAGTTCTTGGAATCATACCACAGTCACCAGTTCTCTTTTCAGGTACACCACCCCAATCTTTCTTTATATTGGGATGACTGCTTAGTTTACTAGGTTGATTCTCCAATCTCTTCCTCATTTATTTGACTTAATACGGTTTTCTCTTATTCTTAATGACAATGTTTGATGGATTTGTTGTTCCAAGATAAGTTTATAATGTGAAGATTGAGTTTCTTTTACTACTCTCACAAAGTGACTCAATTGTTTTAATTGTTTCCCATTCTAAACCCTTTTCACCAGATCAAGAGTGAACTTAGTGGAACTTCAGCTGGTAATATAAGAATACCTTAGCGTCCAGATCCGTGTTCTAATGGTGTTAATAATCCAATATATAAAACTAACAAGTAAGACAATAGTCACTATCCATTGTGAAATTGGAATAGTTATCAAAACCAAACTGGAGGTTGACCCGGCTGAAGGATTGGCTCATTGGTTCTATTAGCATCATCAAAATTAATAACAACATTGACAGATGCGATCTTATAATTGGTGCCTTAAAGTTTCTTATTGTACTTTTAGACGAACATCCATTCAAATTGAACTTAAGTGAGTTTTAGATGGTTGGATTAAATGATAAATTCCATAAACCCTTGTTATTTTAGTTTTGAACTTGGAGGTAGACTTTTGAAACGGTATGTGACTGGTTTAGGCATTGCCTTTTCTAACCATTTTAACTGTGTTTTGTCTGATGAGGTAAACACTTCTGGTGTGATTCTGTTGAGGGTTCTTTTCATTGGACCTGTTCTCCAATAATTAACCTAATGGAGAGTGTTGGAAAATGTTTATATATGCAGAACTTGTATATTTTTTTTGTTTTGTATATGTATAGGATCTGGTTAGTTGTAAAGGTGTGACAGCACTTGTCTTGACATAGGATAAGTCACATAAATTTTGGGAATGATTCTATGGGTTCAAAGTATACCCTTGAAAACAAAAAACAAAGTATTTTAAAATTATTATATTTTGGTGTTACTGTATACCTCCTTTGTTGCACAATAAGGATACGTTTACCTTTTTGGGTTTGTCCAAAATACACGAAACTTCCTTTAAATAAACCATTTTTCTCACAAAACTTCCCACCTTTGAAGAAAAAAACAAAAAATACTGTAATGCTATGGACACAAATTTCATGATTGCTAATGTGATTGATCGTGAGTGGTGGACACAACTGACACTCATGGACCCATCACTTTTTCTCTACCACTCATAATTGACCATTTTAACACTTGTGAGATTTGTTGTGATCAAAGTTGTCCCTAGCATTATGGAAATATAAAATCTGTCTTACACATTCAATTTTCTCTGTTGATGTCAGCATGGTTTTCAATGTCAAAGAGAGGACTTCCAATGCTCATTTCTCTCTCTTTCTTTTTTTAGTTGTAATGCCCTAATGCTTGGTTTGACATGGAGCCATAACACTTCCAACTTTCAAGTCCCAATGCTCAGTTTTTCTTTTTAGTCATAATGCTCAATTGTTTCCTGTCACATGTTTATTTTCTCCTCCATTGGTTTAGTCAAACATGGAAAGGAAAACTGGCAAAAATCCTGAGCTGTTAAGGGTATTTTATGAAAAGGATTACCACAATAAAATATTCAGTTTGGAAAGTTAATTAGGACCTGGGGAGTAATATTTATTACCCTGTAGGTAAATTAGGTTTTTTATATGATAACATTTGTATCATTAATGTCTGCATACAAGTTTAATTAATCTTGTAAACTACTTAAATAAATATTTGGTGACAGCAATGCAATGAGTTTGTCAGTTTGATGTTAGTCTATTCTGCTTTAGAGCTCTCAAAAAGATTTTGTTATTTATATTAAAATATATGGGGAATTCTAAGGGAGCATCCGAGCATGGTTTGACTGATTTGGATGAATTCCACATTTGCCAATTTCACAATTGATAGTGACTGGGCAACTAGCTAAGGAGTCTGAAAAGTGATCTTGTGGTCTTTCTTTGAATCTATCAAATTTCAAGCAGAGGGGTAATTTTTGAGACTTGTCTTAGATTGATCCATCTTTTTTGTCTTTGAAGAAAATCAGCCAAATCTGGCTGAACTTTGTTCTTAACCTATATTACCCTTGTCAAAAACAAGAAGAAAAGGCCTTAACAATTCAGTTGCTGTATCGTACGTTTACTGATTTGAAATACGGTGGTCTTGGATGGTGATGCAAGTGGTATACTTGATGGCTAGGAAAAGATGAAGGATGTGTTTAAGTGCAACTTATTGATTGTGGGTTATTCAGTGTACATTACAACTATATATCATTTTTTTTAATGAATGTTTACTCATATTGTCACCGATGCCTTGAACTTCCAAATATTGTACCAATGAGTCTTTGCTTTCCAAGTTGAATATTATGATTGATAAAAAAGAAATGATGAAGTCTGTTTTATACTAATCTGAACTTATTTCATTGTTTAGGATCTGTGAGATTTAATCTTGATCCTTTCAATGAGCACAATGATGCTGACCTTTGGGAGGCATTAGAGAGGGCACATTTGAAGGATGTTATCAGAAGGAATTCTTTTGGTCTGGATGCTGAGGTAAATTCTCAATCTTTTTCTGGTGATTGAAACAATGTCTCATAAGTTCTCCATTCAGGATGATTTGATTGTTTGACATGTTTCTACCCTCCCTTTTCCATCAATAGATGGTCTTTAGTATTTCATTTGACTAAAATAGCCAAATCTGTGAGATTCATAGCCATAATAATCAATAGAAATGTTTTATATTATCCTTCTTTGAAATAACTTAAAGCAAAATGTTACTGTTAACTAGAGTGACATTCCTTGTGTACTGGTGAAGGTTTCGGAAGCAGGGGAGAATTTCAGTGTTGGACAGAGGCAACTATTGAGTCTTGCTCGAGCACTGTTGCGGAGATCAAAGATACTGGTTCTTGATGAGGCTACCGCAGCTGTTGATGTTAGAACTGATGCTCTTATTCAGAAAACTATTCGAGAAGAATTTAAATCATGTACAATGCTTATTATTGCTCATAGACTGAATACCATTATCGACTGTGACAAGATAATTCTGCTTGATGCTGGTCAGGTATGCCTTTAATGTTCAGAGCTTTACCAGCTCATTTCTTTCTTCCGTGTGTTATTTATTTATTTATTTATTTTTATGAGAAGAATAGTTCTGTTTGATGAGAAGATAAATACTGCAACTTTGCATGAGTCGAACATGAGAATCCAGAGAGTTATTTAAATCTGGTTTAATTTGAACTTCAGTCTTTGATTTCATTTTTTTTTTTTGGGTTAATACGGAATTTCTGTGCCTTTCAGGTTCTAGAATATAATACTCCTGAGGTACTTCTGTCAAATGAAGGAAGTGCTTTCTCAAAGATGGTTCAAAGTACAGGGGCTGCAAATGCTCAATACTTACGTAGCTTAGTACTTGGAGGGGAAGGAGAAAACAAGATGGGAAAAGGAGAGAAGGCAGTAGATGGACAGAGGAGATGGCTGGCCTCTTCTCGATGGGCTGCTGCTGCCCAGTTTGCCCTTGCTGTTAGCCTCACCTCGTCACAGAATGACCTTCAACGTCTGGAAATCGAAGATGAGAACAGCATCCTGAAGAAAACAAAGGATGCAGTAATAACTCTACGGGGAGTTTTGGAAGGAAAGCATGACAAAGTAATTGAAGAATCGCTTGATCAATACCAGGTCTCTAGAGATGGATGGTGGTCAGCTCTTTACCGGATGGTTGAAGGTACAATTGAAATCCCTGGTTCCATCATCCATTTACATGAGCCTCTCTCATTTAATTTGGTGGATATATACATGCATGTATTTACTAAATCGGTGCATTTTATACATTTAGATTTTATCTATCTTTTTCGTTGTTATTTTTAGTTTTGCTTAGTTTTATTAGTTGTGGAGTGAGTGTCCAGCATGAATGATGTCTAAACTAGTTTTAAGATCTAAAACTTGTGGTTGTGGGCAGCTGATTTTGGTTATATAAATGTGATACCCAGAATAAATGCAATTATAATTCTAAACTCTCAGCCAGGAAAAAAAAAAAAAATCAAATTTTCCTATAAACTCCTAATACGCCCAGATGTTTTTCCTAAAATCAGCATTGCTACAGTCATGATTGTCTCATTCAATTGATGTTTTTCCGTTAAATAGTCTACATTCTTATACATTTTAAATTTAAAACTTTTGTTTTGGTCATCTTTTCCTTTGGCTGCTAATTGGCATGTCTTGTAGTTTCAATAAATGTTTCATGCCACATGATCTTTTGCAAATGTTTTTGGGAGATTTCTGGCCTTTGGGTGGTTGTACCGAGTAGAATTTGTCTTTTAATCAAGGATGAAATTTATCTTGGCACTAGATTGTGCATGAAATCCAGAAGAAATTCATGCCACAATATGTTTTATGTTTTATGTTTCAAGTTTTTATCTCTAAAATTTTTGTTGTCCTCGTTTTCAGGTCTTTCTGTGATGAGCAGGTTAGCTCGGAACAGACTTCAACAATCAGAATATGATATTGATGAAAGATCTATAGACTGGGACCATATTGAAATGTAGGGCACAATGTCTCTCTGTTTTAGTTAACAGGCTTCATAGCCCTACCTAGGACTATGCATTCACACAGTAGTGAGTGCTGCAACCTCTATATTTTTTGTAATGTATCTCTCATACATGTTCAAACTAAATATAAATAGTGATAGAAATGCAGGACATTATACACTATTTTTGTACACCTGACTAGAAGCTGGTCTATGTTAAATGTGTCCTGACCTTATGTAGACTAGTTCTAGCACCTTTTTTGTGTTTTCAATTTTTTGTTTAATAGCAGCAGTTTGGTTAAATCCAATCGATTTTTATCAATTTTAATGGGCAACTTAAATGGAAAGATGTACTATGTAAAAAGGTGTTAATTAATGGTACCTATTGAGTTTTAGAGGGAGTATAAATATAAAATCTTTTTATTTTTATTTTTTTTTTATAATTAATTTATACGCTTGTAAATTAATTAGAAAAAAACTTGCATGGTATTATCTTCTGTTCTAAGGTCATAATAATAATGTTTTTAAAAATTTCATAATAATAAGTTTTATAAAATCTTTTTTTTTTTTATAATTAATTTTGTAGGGTCACAATTTGTAGCCCAAGTACTAAAAATATAGGATATAGGCTCAATGAGCCCAGTACAATAAATTTGTAGAGAGTGGGTGAAAGAGCTGGCTTTTTTGTGAGTTAGACAACAGCTAATAAGGATTTAAAAGATGAACAAGCATGAAACACACGTAAAACTCAATGAAATGATTGTCCGAGGAGATGGATTATGAATTAAATCGATAGAACTGAATGTTAATACAGTTCCAAGTGCTACAGTAGTTCCTTTTCCTTTTCTCTTTTTTCTCTCTTTTTTTTTTTTTTTTTTTTTTTTGATCCCCCTCTCATGGACATCTTTTGAGAAATGTCATGATACAATGAATCTAAGAAAATAAAGAATTCTTATTCTTTGAATTTTTTTTAATAGAAATCATCTTTTGAATTTTAATTAGTTCTTATCTCTGATGTGTCACTTGAGTAAAGAATTTATGTGGACAAATTTCTTGTCAAAGAGATCGCCACATGGTAAAGCCTCATGTTTTCCCATACAAGGTCTCTGCTTTATTTATATACTAGATAAAGGCCCGTGCGTTGCATGATTTTAGCTTAAATTTATAGAATATATATTTTATCTGATAAACAATAAAAAAATAAATAATTATTATAATAAAAAGAAATAAATTGTATTGGTATAATAACTATCAAATATAAAATGATAACACCTAAATAAAAAATTATTATTTTGTAACATACTAATTGTACTCTAATAAGAATTTTGTATCTTTAGGAGATTGTTGAATACCTCTTTGTAGACTATATTTCTAGTGCATCCTTGTTCTTGTTTGTCATTTTTCTTTATTTGAAAATTTAATGATCGATAAAAATCATGTTAGACCATATTTAATGATTTATGAAAATAAAATAAAAAACTAAATGGACAGACAGCCTTCTTCTATAGTTCAAAGTGTACAACTCTAATAGTTAGCCAAAGCTATTTCAATTGAAAAAAAAAAAAAAAAAATCAAATTTTTATGGACAATTTATCATCAAATTTATACCAAGACATGCTTAATAATTAGCTAAAAAGAAGGTTGTTCTCTAAATTAAAATTGAGAGGATGAAAGCAACATATCACCATTGGAACCTGTAAGGACCAGTTTTGAACTTGTAGCCCACTATATGGAATGGCTTAAGCCCAAAAAGCCCATAAACAATGAATTTATAGAGAATGGGTTGGAGAACTGGGCTGTAGTTGATCAAATAAACTTTAGAATCAGTCAAACGATAAGAGAGTGAAACGAAATAGGATTATATTGAAGAAAAATTATCCTCGGCCAGGTCTGAGATGCACTGTTCTGTTCTATTATCTTCCTCTTTGGTTACAAGTTTGGTTCCTGAATACTATAATATTTTTCTTCTGATTTTTCGATCTCCCTTCTTTGCTCCCTCTCCTTCCTTTTATACTCTTTTTCCTTTCCATCTCTATCTTTCATGTGCATGCCAAATGGTGAATCTTGATACTTGTCCCATCAGCACCTCCCATAAGTCTTCATGTAGTAGCTATAAGGCTGAAACCCACTGTTCAGGCATCACCTCCACATTAATTCGGTTAGAAAGTTAGCTATAGAGCATTTAATGCGGAGGTAGCAGCTTTTTCCTTGAATATTTTATGATCGTTCTATGTCTTAAGCTTTCGTAGCAGATCATCTCTACGGGCTATGGCCTCGGTTAGCCGAGGTGACTCTTATTCTTGGCACAACCCCTTAAGTCGTCATGATCTAAATTGACTTCTTTGTTTGTTAACATGATCCCTTTTGATAACGTTTACCCTTTCTCGGACATATTTCGTCCTCGGCGTGGGCCTTAGGTCTATTATACAACATGTGTAATGGACCTCCAGGCCCAATACCGCTACAGAACCCATGTCATAAAACACAAAATAATTTAAAAAAAATAATGTCTAAACATATTTAATAATTGATTATCAAACTATAATCATATAAATTGGATAAAACTTAAGCAAATTAGGTTAAACAAAAGACAAAAAATACACAAAACTTATTCAATTTAATGGAAAAATAATTAGAGTAAACAAATACATACTTGCAAGGTTGTAGGTAAAAGAAGAGAAGAATAGAGAGAAAAAAAAAAAACACGTATAGTAGGTATTCATTATGAATTATTTGATACACACACACACACACACACATTGAAGAAGTTGATATTAACAAAAAGTCTAATGTTAGTTGAGTAGGATTTTATATGGATAAAGTTATGTTGAATTTAACTTCTTCTTCTTCCGATAACTTTAAACTTTTATTAAGCTAATTATAACTAAAAAAAAATTATCATATTTCCTAATTGCCATCATTCACGTTTACTTATTTCTTTTTAGTTTGAATTAACACATCCTTAGTGTTTTGGATAAAAATAAATCTTTTTTGTTTTTCTCATTACAAAGTTAAATACCCTTAATTCTCTTTACATTACCAGATATTCGTATATCTGAAAATAAACATATTAGTATTACATAGAAATTAAACAATCCAGAAGAATGGAAATGCCAAGGAGTAAATACCGGTACTCCAAGCCAATGTATGCAGTAATGCAAGCCAACCAAGTTAAGCAGCACATTGCACTTAGGTTTGAACAGAAGCATTTGGACATTTGCTGGGTTTTTTTTTATGTGTACAACTGTTACGTTTTTTTGGTGTGCAGTAATATAATTTTTAAAAAAATAATTAGTTGAAGATTTTGGATTTTAATCAAATTGATATATTTTTTTTCAACTTATAAATTATAATAAGAAAAGAATTAGATGAAAAATTTGGATTGTACTCAAATTAAAATTTTATCAACTTAGAAATTATAGGAAAAGAAGATAAGAACCAAAAAAAAAAAATATATATATATAAAAAACTATACCTATTTTTTAAAAATCTAATTTTTTTTTTTTTGCATTTTGGTGAAGCCACTTGGCACAATCACGACTTCTAAGCCAAACTTTTATTATATAACTAGTATTATGCCCGTGTGATGCACGACTTAATAAAAAAAATCATATATAAATTAAATGCCTTGATAAAAAATCATATATAAATTAAATGCCTTGATAAAAAATCATATATAAATTAAAAAATATATTTTGATGTTAAATATAGATTATAAAAAATGAAAAATTATTTTCATTAGAATTCAATGTAAAACAAAAGGGTTTATTTATGAAATACTCTTCTAATTAAGTAGTAAGAAACTTGAAACTCTAATTTAATTATTCTAATACATAATAAATATAGTGCATTTGAATAAAATATATTGTACATCATTAGGTAACCACCACAACATGTGTGTATCTCTCTCTCTCTCTCTCTCTCTCTCTATATATATATATAAGAATTATTTATCAAAAGAGAATAACCCATGATTTAGAAAGCAAGCCAACATATGAATCTACCTTTCTTAAAAAAGTTTAAAAATTTGTCCTTCCAAATTCATAAATGCAAGTTCTAGGCTTGTAGCTCATAATAAAAGTAAGACAACACAAAGTAAGCAAAATGTCCTATAAACAATATAAGACGCAATATAGATGTATACACGTACCAAAGACATACACTCATAGAAAATAACATTTATAGATTTACCTAAAGGCTCTATTTATTATTATTATTGAATTTATTGCTCCTTACTTATGAATTAGAATGTAGCTTTGTGAAAAAAAAAATGGAAAAGAAAAGAAAATAAATACATACATGTGCAGCTGGAGGAAGAGACATTTCCTTGGGGATTCGGGGATTCACAATTTGGTGTGAGTTTCATTCCACAAAGATGAATATATATTATAGAAGAAGAAGATATATTATAGAAGGAGAAGATAAGAATAAAGAAAAACCTATTACAAAGAAAACACTATTTATATAATTACATATTTTTTTTCCTAATAAAATTATATTTGTGGTAGTAGTGTTACTTCATTATCTCTAAAAAAATTTCATATCCACAATTAAGCTTTTGTATTTATCTAAAAAAGTAATAAAACAATAGAGAAAAACTTGATAAGAATATATATATATATATATATTTTTTGTTGAGAAAGTTGATAAGAATAATTAGGTTGTGTTGTTTCTATCTAAAAAAATTACTGCAATTTTTTAGTTGATAGAGTTTAACTTAAACTTAAACTTATGCCTTCCCTCTCATATTGTACGTTTAATTTTTTAAAATGTTTTTAATGTAGTTTTTTTAGGGGTTTCTTTTAATGTAGTTTTGGTCCTTTAGCATAGTTACAAAACCATCCCATAAAAAATGAACTATACACACACACACACACACGTGAAAAGAGGGGGAAAAAAAATAGGTTGTGTTGTTTCTATCTAAAAAAATTATTGAAATTTTTTAGTTGATAGAGTTTAACTTAAACTCAAACTTATGCCTTCCCTCTCATATTGTATGTTTAATTTTTAAAATTTTTTAATGTACTATTTTTTTAGGGGTTTGTTTTAATGTAGTTTAGGTCCTTTAGGATAGTTACAAAGTTATCCTATAAAATATGAAATATATATACACATGAAAAGAGGGAAAAAATTTTGATATCTAGAATTTGGATTGTAATCAAATTAAGATTTTTATTAACTTAAAAATTATAGGAGAATAAAAATTATATTTATATTTTTTAATCTAAAAATATAAAAAATTTTTTGCAATATGATGCAGCCACTTGGCGCAACCATGACTTTTAAGCCCAACTTTTATTATATAGTATATGATTTCAAAACTTACCTTCTCATCAAGCAGCACCAAATCAACACTCATAAGTTCATTATTTGTTTTAATATTAAGTACTTCCCACATTCTTGTGACTCTAACTCTAATATTCCAATCGTCTTTTTCAGTGTCAATTTCATCCAAGAGATTATATCTTTGATTTTGTCTATCCATTCTGATAAAATAATATAAAAAATAATTAGAATTTACCTAAAAACAAAAGAAATATGAATTGAAAACGCTAAAAATTTGGAGAATGCTTGCAATTGGCATATCATACAACCATGTTAGTCAAGAACAGTCCTTCTCAAAAATAATAATAAATAAATAAACTTAATATAAAAAAATCACCATATTCGGGTATATATTTTTGGATAAATTCAATTATATCATTATATATCATATTTCAATATATGTACAATATTAATATGGATTCAAATTTTATATACATACATATATATATATATAAAATATATTTTGGTGTCAGTGGTTTAATATTCGGCCAAGTCCTACATATATTAGGACTCTTTAAAAAAAAAAGTTGCTTCTCGAGATTAAAAAAAAAGTATATTAAAAAATAAATATAAACAATTAAAAAACATTCAACATCTATACCCACAAAACACGAAAATGAAAAGAAAAGGCTAGAAAAGCCTAAATATTAGCTCTATTTGCCAAGAAGAAAAGAAAACCCTAGAAAAGGAAAAAAGAAAATATTGACTATATATTTTGTTGTTTTATTATGTTTGGACTCAAAAATTAATTTCTTAGTTAATTAGACATGAAAGCTCAATTTCTTATATAATTTCTAAACAATGAAACTAACATTATATAATAAAAAAATCAATTGACAATCCGTAACAATTCTCTAAATTGGATTAAACTTAAGGAAATCAACTTAAACAAATACACAAAATATATTCAATTTGATGGAAAAAAAGAGTAGAGTCAACAAATACGTACTTGTAAGGTTGTATGTAGAAGAAGACAATAATAGAGGTTGTAGGTAGAAGAAGAGAAGAATAGCGCAAAAGAACCGGATGATGAGTATTATTTATGAATTATTTGATATATATATATATATATATATAGAGAGAGAGAGAGAGAGAGAGAGAGAGAGAGACCAACACTCCACATTGAAGAATTTTATATGAACAAAAAGTCTAAAACTAATATTAATTGAATAGAATTTTATAAACTAAAATTTTAAACACCATGTTGCTCTAACACCCACTCCTAAGCCAACACAATACCATGTCCTTGTCACGGTAATTTATTTTATTCTAGCAAAATTGATAATATTGATGTCATGTGAAATTTGATTACATGATGGTACTATTCACATAATTAAGATTAGTCCAATTTGTTTTAAAATTCTAAACACTACGTGAGGCAATATTAATTGAATAGAACTTTATCCTTCCTTCTTTTAATCAAATTAAGATTTTTATCCACTTAGAAATATAGCAAGTGTAATTAAGCTTTAATCAAATTAAGGGTATGTTTGGTAGTTATTTTTTCCTCTTATTTTTTGTTTCCAAAAACAATTTTTTATTTTTGAGACTAAAAAACTTGTTTGGCAACCTAAAATGGACAGAAAACAAAAACTGTTTTCAAAACTCAATTTGTGAAGGAAACTGAAAACATACAAAAGACTGTTTTCAATTTATAATTTTCAAAAGTCAATGAAAATACACATTTAATTTAATGAATTTGTCTCATTTAATGAGTTAGCATTAGAGTTCAAATCCTAGTAACAACATATTTTAGTATTTTTTTTTTAAATTTTTTTCTTCAAAAAACTATTTTTTAATTTCAACTAACCAAACATGTTTTTTATTTCAAAAATACAAGAATTTTTTTTTTTATTATTTATATTCCCAAAAACAAGTTTCTGAAAATAGGAAACAGAAATTGTTACCAAACATAACCTAAGATTTTTATCCACATAGAAATTATAGTTGAAGAAAACTTATATATAATTTTTCTTAAAATCTAAAAATTTAAGAAAATTTCTGCAATTTGGTACTGCTACTTGGCGCAACCATGTCGTCTAAGCCCAACTTTTATTATATAGTATATATATATATATATATTTATATGGAATCTTTGGATATATAGGCAGGAAAAGAAAGGAAAAATAGTGCTTTTTTTTTTTTTGAGAAAGAAAAATAGTGCTTTTAGGTTAGTTATTTGGAATGTGAAAGAAAAAGAAGGAAAACATAAAAAATGAGATACATAAAGACAGAATTGTTATAAAATAAAAAGGAGCGTAGTAGATATAACAAATAAAACTAATAGTAACTGTATGTATAACTTTTATATTTAATTGGTCATCCACTTTCTTTTCTTATTGCCAAAAGATACAATCAGTAATTTTGCTATTGAAAGGTTATATCCACTTTTTTACAACAAGGTTCTCGTATATATATTTCTCCAAAAAAAAAAAAAAAAAAAACTCATATTTATAGCCTCTAATATGTCGTTGGTTTTAAGATATGTTTTTTTTTTGATAAACTGGTTTTAACTTTTAAGATATATGCTGAAGCAAATGGAATGCTATTAGATAATTGATGTGGTACTAATTAACTGAAAACTCATCTCTTCCTCTATTTTCCACCCAATTTGGGGGGGCCTAGGATTGAAATCCAATTCATCTCGCTCATCACACAATCCTTTCTTAGTCTACTTCCCTTCCCTTTAATGTTTGATCAAATTAATAAGGAAATCTCTCTCATCTCCTTTCTATTATATCCCTTCTCTTTTGTTTTCATTAAGGAAAAATATTTTCTTATATTTGTTTTACATTTAGCAAGAAACACTAGTCCAAAAAACATGAAAATGAATGTAAAAAAGAGATATCATTATTGTCCTTCTAATTAATCACTTTGTTTAGCAATTAGCTGTAACTGTCGTATGAGTAATGCTAAGACCACAATTTATTGTATAATTTTTGCTATAATTTGTCACGTGGTGAGTTGTGAGTGATGGAGTTGTGCACTTATATAGACTCACCACTTTTTCTTCACCACTCACAACTTTCCACTTGACAAATTGTGATAAAAATTGTCTAATAAGTTATGATCCTAGTATTATTAAGCCACATTTGCCACCGCAAAATCCACTGTGAGTCAGTGACCCATAACGCAATATTTTATTTATTAAAAAAATATTAGAAAGAATTACATAATGCTGGTAATAAACTATAAACCAAGTTTTGTATAATATTTTATCACTTATTATGATGAAAACCCGCCAGTCATCTCTTCTTTTTCTTTTTCTTTTTTTGTTGAGAAATATACTAAAAATCTAAAACACGTTACACGTGAACCGAAATCCATCCTAAAAAGATTCTGAACAAAAGAATCCATCCAAAAAAAAAAAAAAAAAAAACACGTTTTTCCAAATCCGACAAAACGGTCCACATTCAGCCTTATATACTCGCTGCTGCATGATCTCTTTCACACCCACAAACGGAAACAATTCCAAAACCCCATCCACATGCATGACCATGAACTAGTCTAATCCAGCATTTACAAAAATGGTAGTACCACAGCCAATTTTACAACGATTTGATATAATTGACTGTGAGTAGTGAAAAAATTGCAGCGAATCCATGTAGAAAGTATGGATAGTCAATTATAATCTGTCATGTAAGACACTTGTGCAAAATGAATTTCAGTTAATTCAACTTGTAATATTTCTAATAGTTGAATAAGAGATCTGAAGTTCAATCTCTGCCCATACTAAAAACCGATTGGTATTTTAGTCTCATAATCAGGAGCGGACGCTATAAATTAAAGTTCTCTAAAAAAAGATGGTGGTAAAAATGAGTATAAAATTGATTGTGATTATGATATTAAAACTCAAATAATTAACGCACTACTTTTGGGCTGATTTGGATTTGGGAGTTTCTTTTTGAGATAGATGTTAGACATATAGTTGTCCACAACCGAAACGATTCCATTTCAAAATGCACAGATTCCTCTCCTCCGCTAGGTAGATTAGAAAAGCTAAACTCCTTTCAAATGATTGGAGATACATAACTTTCTCCTATATAAAAATATGTAACTTTTTATATGGTCGGTCAGGGCTTTAAATTTTAATTGAGAAGCATACAAAATAGTTACTTCAATTTGTTATAAGTATAACCCTCTCAATAGGCTCTAATCTAACTCTTGGGATATTAATGTATGAATAAAGTTTCCCTAGATAGTATAAAAACTCAGTCCAGATAGATACTTAAAATCTGGAGATTCGAGAGTAACTAATATAATTAAGGTTGCTGGGAGTGGGTGAGTTTATTTATTGAAAAATGGTTATTTTTGAGTGGGCATGGTTGTTGGTGATGTGTTTATATAGCCAAAAATGCAGATATCAGTGGTCTTTTTTTTTTTTTGGTAAACAATGTTGTCTTGTTTACAATCATGTAGTAGTGATTGTTTTCTTCACCCAGTCCTTTTCCTACTTTATAAAATACAAACGCCTTTCGTAAGCCCTGACGTTTGCATTTGTACTTATGTGCCACATTGACACTGCCATTTTCTGCTCTGCTTGCTTTCTGGTTTGTCATCTATTACTACTATCATTATTGATTGGACAATGTTTATCACTTTGAAATCTACTCAAATCGTATGTTCCTGACTTTATTTATTTATTTATTTATTTTTTTTGGGGGGTGGGTGGGGAGGGCTAAATAGTATCATCCTGAAGTCACAATTTTAATGCATTTCAAAGCTGTGTAAGAATGTGTTTAATAGAAGTTTCTAAAAAAAAAAAAAATAGGGGGTGTGTATTAATATTTTTCCTTATTTATTTATGGTTTTTTGTCAAATTTTTTTCTTTAAATAGAGTGAAATTGTGTACAAAACTACAAATATACTAATATAAAAGGCATATAAATATGATAATTTTATGTATGTAAACCAATAAATTATTGACACATTTTCTTTCTCGAAAAGTGTGTATTACAACACATAATTAAATAAATATTTATTATTTGCTTGACATGTAGCCTTGAGATACTCAAGAAGACTTTTTATTTATTTTTAAGTAATGATAGTCATTCACTATTGGACACTCGCCATATCCACATGTGAAATTGTATTTTTAAAACATGATTTAAAAAAAAGAGTACATACCGAGTATGCAATAGCTAACATGAAATAAGATTTTTCATTTATATTTTTTACGAGGTTTGCCTATAGCGTTTGCTATTGACGAGGTTTAACTTACTTTCAAGTTCAAACTAAGATTATATATAATCAATTATGCATGCCATAAAGTCGCTTATAGAATCTCTTGCGTATGTTTGACTCTGTTTGGTCCATTCCTGTAGACAAGTGACAATAACTCAATCTTTGGAGGTAATGCTCTCATTGTCAGTTATGGCTTTCTTGTTCTTGTTTTTTCTTTTCAGTACTGGTTTATGTAAAAACTGGAACTACATTGCATTAACCTAAGAAAACATATGAATCAGGTTTCTGTATTCATTTCTTGTCCTCTGTCTTCTTGTCAGCAATAAATGGAAGATGATTGGATTTGCTCTCACTTTTTTCTCTGTTGTCTGATCCTTGATAGAATTTAAATTAGCATTTGCAGAATAGAGATGGGCTTCTTTTCTTTCATGTATTGATGGGTTCAAACTTAAAATATTTGGTGTTGTATTACTTCTTTCCGGTTTAAATATGAGTATGGTTTTCTATTGTTGCAGGGAGTGGAGTTAGCACAAAACTCTATCAAACACCCTATAGTTGTTTCTAGCAAAAGAAAATATGAGTTTGTAATGTGGCCTTGCAATTGAAGATTTGTGAAATAGGGACTGAATATGGCTTTTGAGCCGTTAATTTGGTATTGTCAGCCTGTGGCAAATGGGGTATGGACCAAAGCAGTAGATAGTGCTTTTGGCTCATACACACCTTGTGCAATTGACTCTCTAGTGATCTCCATTTCTCACTTGGTTCTCCTTGGCCTGTGCTCTTATCGGATATGGCTGATAAAGAACAATTCCAAAGCCATTTGGTATCGTTTGAGGTCAAATTATTACAATTACATGTTGGGATTGTTGGCTGGTTACTGCACTGCTGGACCTTTATTAAGGTTGATGATGGGGTTTTCAATCTTTAACCTGGATGGACAGACTGGTTTTGCTCCTTTTGAGGTGAGTTTTCATATTGTCTTAATAATGTTGCATATTATCTTCCTCATAACATGGCATTTTCAAATCTTAGCATGTTATGCAAAATTAAACGTATTTGAAATTTGATATCTTTTAGCTTCAATTCATTGTGAAATGTTAACCTCTACAATGTTAGTTTGATAATTTTTATTTTTTTTTCTCTTGTAGAAAATTTCTTTGATCATTGAGGCTGCTGCTTGGTGCTCCATGCTGATAATGATTGGCCTGGAAACTAAAATTTACATTCGGCAATTTCGGTGGTTTGTACGGTTTGCAGTCATCTATGTTTTGGTAGGGGATGCTGTGCTGCTCAATCTTATTCTTTCAGTGAGCAGTTACTACAGTAGGTTGGTTTTTCTTTCATTCATTAAGTGCAATCCTCACATAGAAAATTCGGAGTGGCCTCTGGTTTATTAAAGAAATGCTAGTTCCCTTTTCTTTCTTTTTTTTTTTTTTGGGGGGGGGGGGGGGGGGGGTCTGGGCGAGGTTTCTCAAGTGTCTTGAGAAAGTTGCATGTACGTGACCCTCTTGACAATTTGATTTTGAGGAATTATTTGAAATCAGCTTTGAATAATCTGTCATATATGGAAAATCCAAGATTGATTTTAGAGTAAGAGAAGTAATGCTTGTCTGAAAAATGGATGGTTATTGTGTTAAAGTTGTCCAGAATAAATCAAAAAATGTAAGAGTCAGGATTTGTACTAACAAAGCAGGGATAATCTGGGATTTCTCATTGTAAATCAAAGATCTGGAACAATATTCATGCATATATACCCTTGAAATATTTACTTAAAGGGACAAGAATTAAAATAAAAAACATTAGTAACAATTATAGTTGAATATCATGTTTAGCCCCTGACCATCAATTTGGCTACTTCCTCATGTTAATTTCAGTGGTCAATGTTAATTCGCTAGAAACTTTAAATAACATAAAGTTGTTTTTTTAAGAGCTAATTAAATATAAACACACACACACAAACATTATGATTTTAATTTTGCACCTTTATGGCTTTATCACCTATCATTACTAGAAAAATAACAAGTTTCAGTTTGCACCCCAACAAGAATGCTAGCGGGTTCCACTTAAGTAATCATTATGGCTATTGCATATAGGATACATGTCTTATTGGTGGCACTGTTTTCTGGAGTGGGATAACTTTTATTCATGCTGGATGCCAATGCATACTTACAATTATATTTTAATCATGCAGGTCTACACTGTATTTGTACTTAAGTACAGTTTGCTGCCAGGTTTATTCCTTCTCTTTAACCGCCTCTAATGGTTGTAGGTCTATAACCTCTTCTTATGTTAGTTTTCATATGTGCTGTTTACCCTGTCGTAATTATAAATGGTCTGTGGATGAAGGCTAAGAATTGGCTGTAGAAGCTTTGTACAGATCTTAGGCTCTGTGTCAAGCAGTTAATAGTCACTTATCAATGCTTGGAAGGCTTCAGGGACATGGGCCTGGGACTAAAGAAATATAAAGGAAGCAACTACATATCTTAATCTAAATATGAGCATAAAATGGATGATGATATTATAGATTTATAATGGAAAGTGTAAGCATGAATTCGTAACAAGTGCATCAAAGTTGTATCATTCCTTGCTATGCTCCACTTTTTAAAATGAATTTGTGAGAAAAATATTAGTGTGGCCATTTAGGTAGTCTTTCTGGTTCCTGAAGGAAGGCATTGGACATGTAGATTTTGGCATATTTTTACATCTATAGGATAGTGCTAATAAGATTGGAAGTTCTAGTCTGGGTCCTTAAGGCAAGCTGGCCTGCATTTCTGAACCTTGTCTTTAAAATTCTGATTAGAAACTGTATCCCTTAAGGCATAAGATATTAGGAAATTGGCCCTTGCATATCTGAACCCACTCTTAAGCTGTCTTTATCAGAAATTATTTGTCTCACAAGCTAAGATCAACAATGTTTATCAGGCTCACAGATACACCACCCCCCTCTCCATCAGGGCTGCCCAATAACCAAACAAACAGTGAGCCTTGCATGTGTTAATTAATAGAAGAACTTAACGGGATGGGGGTCACAAAGACTTGAACCAAGGGCCTCAATGACAATCTAATTAATAGAAGAACTTAACGGGATGGGGGTCACAAAGACTTGAACCAAGGGCCTCAATGAAAATCTAGATTTGGTTTAATGTTAGAAACCAGCTATCTCAAAAGTTGAAGCAATAACAGAGTGGGAGCTCACATACACTCCAATACTAACAATTCTGACAGGCCTGTAGACCTGGACTAGTTCCAACTTTATACTTAGTAGGCCATCACAACAACTTCTTGAGAACTTATGCAAACTGGGCCAACATTTGGATTAAGAGATCCTATCTTTGTCATTGATAGTCACTTTACATTTTACCATGGTACAAAACAATTACCTTCAGTAGATATTTTGAATCTTGGCTTTTCTTTATAATTCAAAGCATGTCAATACATTTCTTACTTGTATCTATTGTTCTGATACAGGTGTTGTTTGGAATTCTTCTTGTTGTTTATGTTCCTAATCTGGATCCTTATCCGGGTTACAGTATGATGCATGCTGAGCCTCTTGACAACTGTGAATATGAAGCTATTCCTGGAGAAGAGCAAATTTGTCCTGAGAGGCATGTCAATATATTTTCCAGTGAGTACTTCCTAAAACTAAACGGTCCTTAATGCCAGGAGTTATAGGATATCCTACTGGTTCTTCACTTCTTGAGTTATTGGCTTTTTGTTGAGGACGGGCAATTAAAGCAATACACATAATAGACTAAAAAGTGGTATGCACTTGGTAGTTGTGTCGGTGCAGGACTTTAATCTCTAGGTGTTCTATTTGATGCACCAGAACAGAGGAAAAAGGAGCGAACCCATTTATGATCCTAGTTGTTGTCTTTACACCTATATAGTCGTTTCTCGGGTTTTCTTGGTAAATGAAAATAATGTTGTGAACAGGCAATGTAAGCATTTTCCAGGTTCTTCTAAATTTATTGGTTCTTATTTTTGGGAGAGGGAGGGGGGGGGGGGGGGGGGATGGGGTAGGAGGGGATAGAGATGTCTTAGGATGGAAGAAAGGGTTTTCTTTGTACTTTCATCACTTTGACCATGATGGAAGATCGGACCTCCAATTACCTTGACTTGCTTACCTTTGGTTAATTTTCTTTAGGAATATATTTTGGATGGATCACTCCACTCATGCAGCAGGGTTACAGAAAACCTATCACTGAAAAAGATATCTGGAAGTTGGACACATGGGATCGGACCGAGACACTTAGTAGAAAGTTAGCATCATGTTGCCATTATTTCATGTGCCTCTTAACAAATTCATAACCATTGTGAAACATGTTTGACAGTGTTGATTTTGCAGGTTCCAGAGATGTTGGATTGAAGAATCTCAAAAGTCAAAACCGTGGCTTTTAAGAGCATTGAATAATAGCCTTGGTGGAAGGTATGACATATATATATATATATATATATTCTTCTAGATTTTGATGAAACTCTAAGCTTTCTGATTTTAAATGTTTTATGTAGGTTTTGGCGGGGTGGCTTCTTCAAGGTAATGATCTCATTCCCTTTGTCCGCCTCTCCCCCGGATTGTTCAAGATGGCATTGTTGCTCACCAATTCATTCATTATCTGCATACAATATCTCTTGAAATTGTGTGTATGCAATCTACTGTTTTGTTGCAAAAAATCATCTTTTATCTTTCAACATTTGAAGGTCACAACTAATTTGAATAATGCCTTAATCTGTTAAATAATTATGTACGATATATAATTCATAAACTGAAATAATTGAATGAATATTGGTGTGCATCGACATATGTAAATTAGATATTACTAAACGAGGACTTCTCTATAGATGCTTATGCATAGGCATCTGTTCTAAAGTTTACTCATGAATGGATATTGGATCTTAAATTTTGTATATCAAATAGAATTTCACAAAATAAAATAATTTCAATAAATTCTCATGCATTGATCTTGATTCATGGAGATCTGGCACTTATCTTATTTTGTAGATTATATAAAATTTAAAGTTTCCTTTTGAATGCAACAAAGATTTAATGGGAACAGTATTAAAAGTGAAACATAATATATTTATGACATTTTGGGAGCTAATTAATTTTTCATTGAACATTTTGTAGATTGGCAATGATCTTTCTCAATTTGTGGGGCCAGTTCTATTGAACCAACTCTTACAGGTCTGTTACTTTCTTGCAACTTAATTGATAAATGATGTTATTTCAAATTATTTACCGCCTAAAAAGGGTGTCTGTCTTCTATATAAATTTAATTAATTCTCATATAAAAAGGCTGTGTTTGTCGAAATCTGAAGCATTGAACACTGATCCATGTTTACTAGATCAAATTTAAGACCTCATAGGTCTTATGATTGGACAAGCTTACAACCTCAGTTTATGAGCCTTAGTTTCATAATGAATATGGAAATTTTTATGATCTAGTAAATAATATAGAAGTTGGAAGCAAGAATGGTCATCATTTCTGTTAAATTATCATTCGCAAAAGCTTAAACTATTGAGATATGGTAAATTTAATCATTTTAATAGGTGAGACCCAACATGTAGGATTTTAAATGGGAGGTGAGTGGAGGAGACAAGGATCAAACTTAAAACCTTTTGTTTTGATAACATGTTGAATATTAGCTCTGATATCATGTTAAAGTATCAATTGTCTCAAAAGCTTAAACTATTGGAATATGGTAAATATAATCATTTAATCACATACTTCTAACAATTTCTAAAGGGGAATAAAAATTAGGAGCTTCATTTCCCAAGAAATTTAAGTCAAGTGTGTAATTTTGAAATGGTTGTTAGAAGGATGGTCTATAAATAATGCAAATGTCAAGAGCCTTGTAGCTCAAGTGGCACCTTCTGGGTTCAAATCTCCCTTCCCCCAACTATTGAATTATGAAAAATAAAATAAAACAATGCAGACCATGCAAAGGAAGTAAATGAAAAGTTATGGTTTCAGAAACATAAAAAAATGTCTATTAGCCCATAACACTTGCACCCTGCAAAATCCTTATATCCAAAGAATTATCAAGTTGAAGTATAGACCATTTTTGGTTGCTAAAATCGATTCATTCTTGACATTATTTTCTGTGATGATGAGAAAGATTGGACATGAATAAAACTACCTTAGTTTGAGATTATTGTGCATTTTCAGTTCTGTTACGGTTTAGCTATAAGATGAACCTTGTTCTGAGGTTTTGGACCATAAAAGTTCATAACTTTCTTGTTACTGCCTGCAGTCCATGCAACGAGGGGATCCAGCTTGGATTGGTTACATCTATGCCTTCTCAATTTTCGCTGGGGTGGTATGAATTCTACTCATACTATCAATATTGATATTTGAAAAGTTGCTCTTGTGACTAGGTTTTTTGTGGAAAATTATAGCTGATCAGCAACATTAGTCAGAAGGGGAGACATATATTTAAGTGAAAGGCACTCATGAGAATGATTTTAAATGTATTACATGAAGGGTAGCGGATGAGGTCTAGCTCAAATGGCACCTAAGAGTAAGGTGAAGGGTGAGGTTGTGGGTTCATAACCCACTGAGAGAGTGTGTAACTTGCAGGTTAAAGATATGTTTATGTGAAGAAGTGTACCTTGAATACATAATGGGCATTGTTGGATTACATTTTGGGATTGTTTCTTTTAGTTGCATTTATGATTCATCTTCAACATATTACGAGGATTTCTGGAGGTAGGGGTGTTGCAGGGATTTTCTGTGAAATCTTTCCATGTGGAAAATTTTCTTGTAAATCAATAGCATGGCTGTACTTCATTGACAATGTATAATAATTAAGTATGGTTCTTTTTTTTATATGGTAGATTTACTTCAATAATTATAGTGAAGCATGTTGCTTTCTGGTTGGTTAAAATTTTTTATTACTCATTGAATGAAGTGTCTATTATTCATTGATTTTATACTTGCAGTCATCAAATTATGGCTTGGTGAGAAGACAACTGCATTTATTATTATATTTTTTTTTGTCAAATGGCAGTAGAAAGAACTTTTACTTACCTCTGAGAAAAGATACTAGTAGTTGACTTTGGAGCATTGTTTTGTGATTGGTCTATATTTAGATTAAAAGAAGATTGACTAATTGTTTATTTTTTTCAGTCACTTGGTGTGCTATGCGAATCTCAGTATTTTCAGAATGTTATGCGTGTTGGTTTTCGGCTAAGGTCAACTTTGGTAAAGTTTTTTCTGTGTTAGAAATCTTATTGTATATGGCGCTTTTGTTTCTGTACACTTTCAGCCTTAATTGCCTCTTTGGTTGGGTCTAGCCATGCAACTCAAGTTTCAGTTGCAGAAGTGACTGTTTCTAATTATAGGTGGCTGCAATTTTCCGCAAGTCTTTAAGACTAACACATGAGGGTCGCAAGAATTTTTCCTCTGGAAAGATAACCAATATGGTGACGACTGATGCTAATTCACTTCAGGTATCCTCTAACTCAGTGAATATGCATGCTGGAAAAAATTTGACCATATTATAATTATTTTGGGGAAGGGGCATGACTGAATTAATATGTTCCTTATATTGTTCAGCAAATATGTCAACAACTTCATGGATTATGGTCAGCTCCATTTCGTATTGTTGTGGCTATGGTACTTCTTTACCAGCAACTAGGTGTAGCTTCACTTCTGGGATCATTATTGCTAGTTCTCATGGTCCCTATACAGGTCAGAAGACCTTATTTTCTATCCTATTTTGATAAAATGGGTTGATTGCATGGTTTTTTACTATTTTTCCAATTTTGTGATCTTTTTTTTTTTTGCTTGTTTGTTTTCCTAGTAGTAATTTTGTGAAAATATTCTTTAGTTATAATTTCAATTTCCATAATCTGACCCTAGCCTAAATTTACCAAACTATTTGGTGCCACTGATGCATCCCTAATCCTAAAGCTATTAATGTGATGTTTTTATCAGAAAACCCAACGACCTCAACACTAGTGACAAAAGAAAGTTAATGTGTTGGTAGAAAAATTGAGAGAACAATGAAAAGAGGTTCATAGATTGGCACTAAATAGACACTCAAAAAGGAACCAGTCCTCAGCCTCTGAGAAAAGAAAACAAACCAGACTTAATCTTCAACAAAGGCCCTTTGAGATCCTTAGGCAGACTGAAGAACAGCTCTGAAATTTGAAGTCCAGTTTTTAGGTACTCAGAAATAACACAGAATTATTACAGTTTTATATGATTTTTACCAATAACAACAAATAAGATGTCTTAGGACATTGACTCTGTCTCTTGGACTCTTTTATTTCTTTGACAGTAGACATTAATTTTATCTAATTTTTCTCTGACTAACTCTTGATCTGTCAAGGACTGGTTTCATAATGGCACCTACACCTTTAGTGCTTGCTGCATAAATCATATAATACAATTTAATTTTCTATCTGTAAGGTCACATCTAGTTTTCTAGCGTACTGGAAAAACATTCTGGGTTTGATAACAACGATGATTTAGTACTTTTAAACCTCATATTTGTAGATTATATTTCTCACTTAGATTTGTGATACTAATTGATTTTTCTATTTATATGTTCTTTATAAAAATTTAGAAATTCTTATAACTTCGCAATGAATTACTCTAAATTTGTACTAAGCTTGATACACATTATTGGCCCACTGCCTAATATGGTAATTTCTTCTGCCATGCAACATGTGAGGCCTGTATTTGGATTGATATTTTCTCAGGGGGCCTACTTTGAGAGGGTTTTTAGTTTATGCTAAGTTTGATTGGTTACAAACTGTTTTCATATTAACTGCTTATAAAGTCTTACATTATTGTTTTAAATTGTTAAATTGTTGATTCTCCCAAAAGCTTAAGTTATTGGGATATGGTAAATCTAATCATTTAAGCAAACAATTCTAACACCTCTCTCTCACGTGTGGGCCAAAACTATCTTTTTAATAGGTGAGACACAATACGTGGAATTTTAAATGGGAGGTAGAGTGGAGGAAATTGAGATTGAACTTAAGACTTCTTACTCTGATACCATGTTAAATTACTGATTTTGACTAAAAGGTTAAACTTTTGGGAAAATCAGTAATTTAACAATTTTGCAAAAATTATTATGGTTTATATAGACAATGGAACTTGAGTTTGTTAATTTCTACCTGAACGGTAATTAGTATGAGTTTTCCTTATTCCATACATTGTCTCTGATGAAAGCTCATGTTTCGTGATTAACTTGTGAGAACAGACTGTTGTGCTTAGCAAAATGCGGAAACTGACCAAGGAAGCACTGCAGTGGACTGACAAGAGAGTTGGCCTCATGAATGAAATTTTGGCAGCCATGGACACTGTGAAGTATGGTTAATTTAAGAAAGTTTTATGTTGTTCCGTGCATGACACTATTTGTTTTGATAATATGCTGAAATGTATTCCAGATGTTATGCTTGGGAGACAAGCTTCCTTTCTAAAGTTCAAAGCATAAGGAATGATGAGCTGTCATGGTTCCGCAAAGCACAGTTACTATCAGCTGTATGGCTCAAAACATAATCTTGGAAAATTTCTTCTTGCTCCTATCTAGGTCAAGAATGTCGAAAGCATGATGATGTTACTATTTGCTTTTTTAAATTCCTCATCATCACTGTTGACATGTAGTGTATTTAGCACTACTACTTGAGTTACATAGAAACCAAATTTGGCTGACTGCATACTGCAAGTATGATTGCGGTAGAGAAGATTATTTTTCTGGCTACTAACTATGCTTTCACAGTAGCATGATGATCAGCAAAAATATTGCACCCCTCAGCCAATGTTAGAGTGAGATTAGAGTGCAGTAAAATTGGTCGTTATGTTTAAATGCTTACCAATTGTTGTTTTTCAAGGCTTTTGCATATGCAGATATATAAAGTACTGGGAAAATATATTATTTTGGAACACTGGAACTTTATTGTTGTTGATAAAAAATTATGATGCATATGTTAACATGATCTGGTTCTCTCAACTGTAACATTTACATAGTGATCTTGATTGGTACAATAAATGTTACCCATAGTTGACTTATAATGACTAAATTCATGATCTATGAATTAAAACCAACAATGAGGCAATTTGAGACCTGCAACAGAATATGCATCAATTCCTTTATATGGTGAATTGTAAATATTAAATTACCAATTGTCTCAAAAGCTTAAGTTATTAGGAAATGGTGTATTTAATCATAGTTTTAACAGTCCTCCTTACGTGCGGGGTCTAAACTCCCCCTTAAAAAATGGGACCCAACACTTGGGATTTTTAACATTTTAAATGGGAGGTACAGTAAAGACAAGGATCGAACTTAGAATCTCTTGCTTTGATACCGTGTTAAATTACTAATTTTCCCAAAAACTAAAGTTATTAAGAAATGGTGAATTTAATCATTTAACCATAGTTCTAACATTAAATTCACTGGATACAACATGACATCTCATAATCTGTATAAATGAGTTTGCATTTTGTGTTCTGTATGTCTTCATTCTTAGCTTTATGTTCTTCTGACCAGCTAAATGCCCTCTTTGCAGTTCAACAGCTTTATACTGAACAGCATCCCAGTTGTCGTAACAGTGACCTCTTTTGGTTTGTTCACTTTGCTTGGTGGGAATTTGACCCCAGCACGGGCATTTACATCGCTTTCTTTGTTTTCAGTGCTGCGATTTCCTCTGAACATGCTTCCCAACTTATTAAGTCAGGTCTGTCTATTGTATCTATACCTTTTGTATGTAACGTGCATCCTATGAGACAAAGTTCTATGCTTCAATTATATAGTCTGCCTTTTGGGATTAAATCCCATTGATGTAGTTCTGCAAATTCATTGGTTATGCTAGCCTTTACTGTTTCAGTGTGCATTTTGACCTTTGCCTTGATACAAAGTTATAAGCAAAAATTGTATTTTTACATGACCAATATATCAGCAGTTATTCTTTAAATTACTCATGCTATTCTAGTTTAACAGGTTGTAAATGCTAAAGTGTCATTACAACGCTTGGAGGAACTATTATTAGCTGAGGAGAGAGTTCTACAACCAAATCCACCTCTTGAACCTGGGCTTCCAGCTATTTCTATCAAGGATGGGTACTTTTCATGGGATTCAAAGGTCAACTTTTAGTAGTATTTATTTTTTAAGTGAAACACCTCGTACTTTTAGTAATCATGTTAGATTTTCTTTTTATGGTTTTTATAAAAATATGTTCATTCCTTTGGACCACATTTCTACTAGGGTTTCAGTACTCAATATGAAAAATCATGTTAAACGAGAGGTAAACAAGATGCATGGCTAGAAGAGGAAGTGAATCATAAGATTACAATAGGGTGGATGCAGTTGAGAAGTGCATCAAGAGTATTATGTGATTATAGAATACCCATGGTTAAGGGGAAATTTTTTTAAGAATGCTATAAAATTTGCTATGCTCTATGGTATTAAATGTTGGGCTGTTAAGAAGCAACATGTTCATAAAATTATTGTAGCTGAAATGATAATGTTTAGCTAGATAAGTTAAACACAAGGAAAGATAGGCTTTGAAATGAGGAAATTCAATTAAAGATAGGGTTGGCACTTATTGATGAAAAGATGAGGAAGAGTCACTTGAAATGGTGTGTGGTCTTGTGTAGATGAGAGCATTAATGCACCAGTGAAAATCAGTGAGTTCATTTAAGGTGAAGGAACGAACAAAGGTAAAAGAAGACCTAAAATAACATTAGTAGAAATAATAATAAATGACATGTCAATTAGAAAGGTAATAGAAAGTATAACTTTGGATAGAATATGATGGTAGAAAAGAATACATTTGGCTGACCATAGATAAGGGAGAGCTAGTAGAAATTATTTGTGGCCCACAAAGAGGTAATGACTCACATGTGAGGGGGAGATGGTTGGCCATACACATGGGAGTGAAGTCTCACATTAAATAATAATGAGGAGCGAGTGGTTAATATAACATAGTATGACCCAAGCTCATAGGCTTAAGCTTTGTGTGTTAAGTGTTGTCCATATAGATTATACTAACTACTCAATTTGAGTCTCCATAAGGTATTATCTCTCCACCAAGACCAAATTACCCCTTGCCAATTGCCATTACTTTCTCTCATTTTTGTGATAATGTTAGACTTTGTTGACTCTCAAATGTGCTTCTTTCCTATTTGTATTAGCATTCTTAACATTCCTATTCTATACAGGCAGATAATGCCACATTATCAAATATCAATTTGGACATACCAGTTGGCAGTTTAGTTGCAGTTGTTGGTGCCACTGGAGAAGGAAAGACATCACTAATATCGGCAATGCTAGGGGAGCTGCCACCTGTGGGAGATTCAAGTGTTATTATCAGAGGAACTGTCGCCTATGTACCTCAAATTTCATGGATTTTCAATGCTACAGTGAGTTGTAGCTTGCTTATATTCTTATTGATATTACATGTCCTATCTACTTACTGCTTTGAAATTCTCCTTGTGTTCTACTCGCAGTTATCTCTTACTACCGTGCACCCTCTTGACTTTCAAATTCATTCTTTCAGGTACGTGAAAATATATTATTTGGCTCAAAATTTGAACCCACACGATACTGGAAAGCTATTGATGTAACTGCAATGCAGCATGATCTCGACTTACTTCCAGTTAAGTGAATTTAAAAAGTCATATCTTTACATTTACTTCTTATTAATAAACCCAAAAAAGTGTAAAAAAAAGTCCTATTAATGAAATTATATCTTTCTGTTATATTTTCTCTTAGGGCCATGATCTCACAGAGATTGGTGAAAGGGGGGTGAATATTAGTGGTGGGCAAAAGCAGAGAGTTTCCATGGCAAGGGCTGTATATTCCAATTCTGATGTATATATATTTGATGACCCTTTAAGTGCTCTTGATGCTCATGTTGCTCGGCAGGTAGTATATTTTGTTAAGTGGTATAAGATCACCTTAAATTTACTTGTATTCCTACTTAGTATATTGCCATAATTATAATTCCTTGCGATAAAGATACACCATTAATTTTGAAAGTAATAAAGTTCTGAAATAATTGAAGTCAATCCAATTTCCCTGTTTCTTAAGTGCAAAAAAAAATCTGATGCAACACCAAATTCTCCAAGGGATTTGTGAGAAACAATACACTTTGTTCATTCCGATAGAAAACCTTGTGTAAAGATAGTTTTTCATGTTTTCCAGTGTTCATAGCATCAGAAAAAAAATGAATTAATGAAAAACTATTTTTGGTCAACAAAAAAAATTATGACTTATTTTTAGAGATTGTTTTCCACTAAATTTTTTTGTAAAACAACTTTATCTCACAGCAAAATAAATAAGAAAAGTTAGGAGATTGTTTATCAACTCATTTAAGGTTGCTACTAAACATAAGAAAATGAGATTGTTTTATAGAAAATATTTTTTGAAAAATAACTCATTTTCTAGAAAACATTATTGATGAAACAAATAGAGAAAAAAGAAAAAAAGAAGAAGAAGAAAACCTAGGAATCAACACTTGAGGGTTATTTAGAGTAAAAGAAAGATGAGAAGAAGGATAAAACCTAGGAGTCAACACCGAAATCAGTATACATTTGAAAGGCTAAGCAGAGAACTGAAGAGCTTCTCAATCTGCTTCTCTACTTTTTTGTTTCTTATGCAGTCTTATTTTTTTTTTCTTATTCTTTTAAATTTTGAAAATTAATATCTTTTCCACCAAAATCTTTAAAAGTGATATGCTCTTGAAGCCATATTGTATTATTTCAAGCCATAGTTGTTTCCAGGTTTTTAATAGCTGCTTAAAGGAAGAGTTGCGAGGGAAAACCCGGGTTCTTGTCACAAACCAGCTACATTTTCTGCCTCAAGTGGATAGGATTATCCTGGTCTCTGAAGGCATGATCAAAGAGGATGGAACCTTTGAGGAGCTATCAAAAAATGGTGTATTATTCCAGAAACTAATGGAAAATGCTGGTAAAATGGAAGAACAAGAGGATGAAAAGGAAGACAACAAAACCTATGATCAGAAAAGCACTAAACCAACTGTCAATGGGCTAGAAAAGGATTTTCCAAAAGATGCAAGCCTTAAAAAGAAAGGGAAAGGAGGGAAATCTGTGCTTATCAAGCAAGAAGAACGAGAAACAGGTGTTGTTAGCTGGAACGTTTTGATGAGGTAGTATAGTTTTAATACTTTGATAATTTCCAAAATTATGGAAGATCATCAATTTTTTTGTCGGGTATTTCTGCTACAACAACAAACAAAACTTAGCACAAAACTAATATATAAATCCCTTTTTCTGCGCCTTACATTTTCTAAATTATGAACTCTAGAGCACCCTAATATAATCCAGATATGGCAGTGAAGCCATTTCTTGTCTAATTTGGACCTTGGATGTGACTCAATGTTTTAAATATTAGTTCAATGTAGAACATACACTTACGGAAAAAGTTGTCAGTATTGAACACAAGGTGGATACTACATGACTGTAAACAAAAACATTTCATGTTTCTTGGAGTAAACCCAAATCTATAATGCTGATCCTGAATTTTCTTAGAAATAATAATCCAAGTAATAGATAAAACAATTCTATGCTCTGGTTAATTTTTGTAATAATGTTACATACAAACCTTTGGTATATACCCCGTATATATCAGTCCTAGAACATTATTCAGAAACCATTGGTCTTTAATCTAATTGGAAATATTTTTCAGAATAGTAATATCAGTGTAGACACAAAAAAAGTTCCACCATGTTCAATACATGCTAGACATACACCAGAAAATTTTAAAATTATTACATAGTTTAGTGACGGATACCTGGCTTACAAGTGGGGCATATGGGTCCAGTAATGAAGGCGGCAAAGAATTATGTGTGCACATACGTGTGTATGTATATATTTATGTATACATATTGATACATAGATGTATGTACATATGTATACATAAAAGAGTCATAAAAAAGAAAAGAAACAAAATGAATAGGATGGCGAGAAGTAGGAGAGGAGAAATTTTTATCTGCCTTTTGCAGAATAAAAATACGTGTTACTTCTATTATGCAATGTGTAGCAGATGTATGGTCGATACATGTTACTTTTTTTAAGTCCGAAGCAGAAAATGGTATCTCACATTGAACTCATTTCCTAGGACGTATGGTCGATTCTTGTATGAAAATAAATATATTTAAACAAGTTAATGAGGTAGCCAACTTAAAAAAAAAAATTAGTGCCTTTTCTTTTTCTGGATCAGCAGTAGCTAGAAAGCATGAACTAGAAATTTTCAGTTATGCAGCTCCAAATAGAGAAGAATGTCGTAAAACAATTCATGTGGCCAAACCCAAGTTGCTATGGTATAAGTTATTGAGTTGGGTTGTGATAGGATGCATAATATGAACCATTCTGCCATTATTAGACCAATCTCTTTTCTGGGTTACCTAAAAGGGCCATGGATGTACTTTTCCTGATTACAGCCACTAACCAATCATCACGAGTCTCTTTTCCCAGAGTGACTGTTTATATAAACTAATCTGTCATTTTATGACTTTTTCCCCCTTTTGGCAGTCATTTTATGTGATATGTTTGCCTTGGTCCTATCTGCAGGTACAAAACTGCACTAGGAGGCATTTGCGTTGTTATGATACTCTTTCTGTGCTATCTATTAACGGAAGTTCTTCGAATTTTAAGTAGCACATGGTTAAGTTTTTGGACAGATCAAAGTACTTCTGAGAGTTACAGGCCTGGCTACTACATTCTTATTTATGCCCTTCTTTCATTTGGCCAGGTGTGTCTGCAGTTACTAAATAATTGCAAAATGTTTTTTTTTTTGGCAAGTAAATTATCCTTTTGCCCGTCTTGATCCTACTGTCAGTTTTTCAACTACTCCAAGGATCTGAAGTTCTTTCAATGAAAATATATTAGTCTTGATAGGTAAAAGAAATACCAGTATGAAATATGACTAAACCCAATACAGTGGCAGAAAAACATTTTAGCTGTTTAGGAGGAAGAAAGAACTACGTTATATTTTCCCTTTTCTCTTTGTTCTATATTTTAGAATATCTTAAAAAGTATAATATGAACCAGAAGAAAAATATTAATACATCTGTGATTGGTATATATTATAAAGGCTTATTCATCCTTTACTGATTCAGGTTGCTGTGACACTTGCAAACTCCTATTGGCTGATCATTTCAAGTCTTCGTGGTGCCAAAAGATTGCATGATGCCATGCTACATTCTATTCTAAGAGCTCCGATGATATTCTTCAACACTAATCCAACTGGAAGGATAATCAATAGGTTTGCAAAGGATCTAGGTGATATAGATCGCAATGTAGCCAATTTTATAAATATGTTTCTGGGCCAAGTGTGGCAGCTTATTTCAACTTTTGTTCTGATTGGCACTGTAAGCACAATATCGCTATGGTCCATAATGCCGCTTATGATCTTGTTTTATGCAGCCTATCTATATTATCAGGTAGCTTCAGTATACCATTTTGATTTTGTCTTTTGCTCTTTCACATGTTTGACATTGTTTGGACGTGAGATTCTGATTTTCTGAGAATTAATGCTGAGAGATTCTATCACTAGGTATCAGCCACTTAGGGTATTGTCATGGAAATATTCATTTTCTCATTTTAGTGCATGTTAAGGGTTTCCTAAATTAAATTATCCATACAACGAGGACTATGTAAACCCAATCTACCCTGTTGGAAGCATGTACCAGAAGAAGGAAAGAAACCATCTATTTACATTAGGTTGAGTAAATTTGTTTCCCTTTATCCTGTGAAATTGTTTCTGACAAATAAATTGGAGGAAAAAAATGTGATAGCACCTAGCCTTGGAAGAAGAGCTTTATTGGCATGAAAGTGCAAGCCTGGGTACAAAACTTGTCTTCATACTAGTACATTAATATTTAACTGTTAGCAAGCAATATATATATATATATATATTCTATGTTTCTAATAATTTCACCTCACCACACCTCACCTCACCTCACCTCACCTCACCATATTCCTATTCCACTTCATTTATTTTTATCGTATATGTTTTATTACAGAGCACATCCCGTGAAGTGAAACGCTTGGATTCCATTACCAGATCTCCTGTTTATGCACAATTTGGAGAAGCGTTAAATGGTTTGTCGTCCATTCGTGCATATAAGGCATATGATCGGATGGCCAACATTAATGGGAAGTCTATGGACAATAATATCAGATTCACTCTCGTGAATATTAGTTCAAATCGTTGGCTCACCATAAGGTTGGAAACATTAGGAGGCGTCATGATTTGGTTGACAGCAACTTTTGCTGTCTTGCAGAATGCAAGAGAGGAAAACCGGGTAGCTTTTGCATCTAAAATGGGTCTACTTCTCAGTTATTCTTTAAATATAACAAGTCTATTAAGTGGCGTTCTGAGGCAAGCAAGTAGGGCTGAAAATTGTTTAAATTCTGTTGAGCGTGTTGGCACATATGTAGATTTGCCTTCTGAGGCTCCAGCTATCATTGAAAGCAACCGTCCCCCACCTGGCTGGCCTTCATCTGGAACAATTGTGTTTGAGGATGTTGTCATGCGCTACAGGCCTGAACTTCCTCCTGTCTTGCATGGATTGTCCTTTACAGTTCCTCCAAGTGAGAAGCTAGGGATAGTTGGAAGAACTGGTGCAGGGAAGTCTAGCATGCTTAATGCATTATTTCGGATAGTAGAAATAGAAAGAGGACGAATATTGATTGATGATTGTGATATTGGTAAGTTAGGACTAACAGATTTGCGGAAAGTTCTTAGTATCATACCACAATCTCCAGTTCTTTTCTCAGGTATGCATACTTAGGCAGCCTTATAGTAAATGGTTTGAAATGATTATATTTCCTATTTCTGCAATTATTATTTTTATTATTTATGACCATACAAATGTATATGTGGTATATGTTTCAGAAACATTTATGTGCTAACTGAATGGTTATCATATGGTGCATATTTGATTGCTTTCCTCTTAATGACATATGAAGTGACTGAGAGTGTCTTTCCCATGTGTTGGTGCATTTGCATTTGTATGTCCAGATGCATATAGTTCTATGTATATGCTTCTTTCTCTTGTTCTTGGGTTGTTATGTTTTGATTTTTTGTACTCAGTAGTGCTCCAACTGAATTCAGCATATGCATGTTGCAAACAGCCAAACTGTTTACACAAGTTGGCTGAATTGGGAAACAAACTTTTGTTTATATGAAATTTAATGCGTTTGATTTTAAAAAATATGTGGTCACAAAACTTCCAAATTTGAAATACATCATTATAATGGTTATCTTATTTTTTCTAGGAACTGTCCGTTTCAATATTGATCCTTTCAGTGAGCACAATGATGCTGACCTTTGGGAGGCCTTAGAAAGGGCAAATCTAAAGGATGTCATCAGGAAGAATTGTTTCGGTCTGGATGCTGAGGTATCCAACTATCCTTAATTTTAATGATCAAGGTTTCTAGGGTTTAGAACATAAAAATGGATTTGTTCTGTACTAGGATACATCCTAAATGTGGGTCATTGATTGCACTCCAAGTTATTGTGCTTGTAAACTTCTTGTAAATCCCTTGATATGTTACCTGTCAGTACCAACGGTTTGTAATATAGAACAAACAATGGTAGGGCTAAATTGTATGACATTAGAATTTTTGGTTGCTGGAATTTTCCCTGGCAGCAGTTATTTGTGGGAAATTAGGATTGTGTAGGCAAGGGTTTGTGGTGGAAAAGGTTGGAAAAATAGGTTGGAATGAGGTTTATTTATGGAGTCATAAGGTAGTTCAAAAAAAGACAAGGAAAGGACGAAAGCAGATCTGGTTCATGGCTGTTAACAGTAGTTCATGAATTGTAACAGATCTGGCTGTGGATTTGGAGGCTAATAATAGGTGCATTGTGCTACGTTTCTATTCTAGGGATTCTAGGGTTCTTTAGAGTGAGAAATCAAGGTCAGACTGTAGTCTTTGTAGGCTGGATGAATCGCAGAATTTTGAAGAAGATAGATTGGTGTCTTTTACACAAGCTCTAAATTTGGGGATAAAAACTACAGGCAAATGACCAGTGGAAATCCTGAGTTTAATAAGCTACCTCATTACAGTAAAAATTCCAATCATTCACTGACTTGTCTTTTTTTACCTTTCTATATGATAAGAAAAGAATAATAAATTCATATCAGAAACCATTTTTACACATGCATCATATAAAAATATTTTAAAGAAATAAAATCGATAAAGAAAAGTGGTGCTTGAAGTGTCTAGTTAAATTTTTGTTTAGTCGTCCCTGACTCCAATTTCATTTTGAAAAGATATAAAGAAAATGCATACGGGGAAAAATTTAGTTGGAGGAAAGAGGTCTTTTTTAAGTTACCATTTTGCTTCAACTATAGTACGTTGAAATAAAAGAAGTATTACCAATGCTAACCAGAAAGTACTTTCACTTGAGTTGTGTCAAGGTCTCAGAGGGAGGAGAAAATTTCAGTGTTGGACAGAGGCAGCTGTTAAGTCTTGCTAGAGCATTGTTGCGAAGATCAAAAATTCTTGTTCTTGATGAAGCAACTGCAGCTGTTGATGTTAGGACTGATGCGCTTATCCAGAAAACTATTCGTGAAGAATTTAAATCCTGCACAATGCTCATTATTGCTCACAGGCTAAATACAATCATTGACTCTGATCGAATTCTTGTACTTGATGCTGGTCAGGTATGCCCTCATTAAGGCTATTCTTGCAAAGTGTTCCTACTTGATAGGAATATTTGGGTTTGTGGAATATTAACCCTGCAACTTATAGGATCCATAAAACAAGATTGAGCAGCCAAACACAACAATCAGCTTGCAAATTTCATGCTGATGTAAATATTGATCTTTCATTTGTTTTTGGTCTCAGTTAAGACTTTGTACCATTGATTTCAGGTTTTAGAATATGATAATCCAGAGGAACTTCTATCAAATGAAGGAAGTGCATTCTCTAGGATGATCCAAAGTACAGGGCCTACAAATGCTCAGTATTTACGTAGCTTAGCATTCGGAGGTAAAGAAAACCAGTCCAGTCAAGAAGAAACCAAGCAGCTAGATGGCCAAAGTAGAAGGTTGCCTTTGTCCCGCTGGGCTGCTGCTGCCCAGTTTGCCCTAGCTGTTAGCCTCACTTCTTCCCAAGATGACCTTCAGAGGTTACACATTGAAGACAACAACAATATACTCAAGAAAACAAAGGATGCAGTTATAACACTGCAGGGAGTTTTGGAGGGGAAGCATGACCAAGTTATAGATGAGACACTAAATCAATACCAGGTTTCTACAGATAGATGGTGGTCTTCTCTCTACAAAATCATTGAAGGTCAGTTTTAATATCTCAGCATACACAAGTTCCATCTGCGGGCTTTTATGTAAATATATGCTTACTCCCATGGAAGCTTTTCATGTTTCAGAATTTGTATATGGTGCTTCTAGTAATGGCTCATTTGTTTATTTTTTTTCTTCATTACTTAACCAGAAATTATTATATTCTCAGCATTTATGTCTTGTTATATTTTTTTATCTGCAAGTTCAATCAATGCTTAACCATATGAACTCAAACTCAATTGTTAATGTAACTGTTTTGGTAAGATATATTAATTAAGTCTGTGTGCCTTTGTATTCACAATAGTTGAAACATATTTTAGCTCTTAAGTTTAGATAATCTTTTTTTTTCCTCTCCATTATTTTGGGAACCCTCTATGATCTTGATGAATTGAATTTTCCCAAATATGGAGAATATATTATTAAAACTTAGTTTCCTTTTGTTTTTTACTCTAGAAGACATTTTTATTGGAATTCTTAATTGATTGAAAACTTTGATAGTTGAAGAATAAATATGTTCCCATATGCTTTTCTCTAATATTAGCTTTTTGTTGCAGGTCTTGCTGTGATGAGCAGGTTAGCTCACGACCAGCATCAACAATTAGAATATGATTTTGAGGGTAGATCTTTAGATTGGGACCATGTTGAGATGTTGGAACAATGACAACAACTTGATACTTAACAATGTCTTGTTGATTGAGAGGAGGAATCAATAATATAGAGTATAGACAGCTATATCTTATAATCATTTATGTAGAATAATATGGGGCTGATCCCAATTAATGTGTTGATGATCCATATCCAACCCCAGCTTTTGGGATTAAGGTCTTGTTATTATTGTAAACTTTTGGTTATACAGATGTTGTTAGCTGGTGCAATGTTTCATTATCAGTCCAATAATATTTGAATTTAACTTCTAAGTTTTTCATGCAAAGGAAATAAATGATTGACTAAAGTACACTTTTCGCAAGTTTCAATTTGTTTCATTTTCCTAGAAGAGGCTCCTTTGGTGAAATATTTATCAAAAATCAGAAACCATTCCAAAATTCCAGTCCTCCATGTCAATTTTGTTTTTGTTTAGAGTTACTACAAAAAAATTTACAAATTGATGTGACATCGGCCTTTGCATCACTCGTTCAATCTGTCCAATCCACTCCGCACTGCATCGACCCACAAAGATATGATATTGATTACCAAACGGGTTGGGTGAGTTTAACTGTTAGAGCGATGGGTTAGACGGGTGGCGGGCGGGTTGAGCCTTTTAGAAACCACTAAGACCCGAACCAACTTGCATATATACATCTTCCATTAGTAAATTTATCCTATATCAAATTTTAGTTTTAGTTTTTATTTTTAATTTTTTTTTAAATTCTATTTTTCCCTTTTTTAACACTATATTTTACACATATTAATATACATAATGATAAATGGTAAAATAATTTTTAAAGTTTAGTATACAACACAACTAAAGCTAACCTTCCCAATTCGCCAGGTCAAAACCATTCAAATTTTCAATCAAACCATTGGTTTTGGAAGTTGCTGGGTTGGTGACAATTTGGAATGTTTCCAACCCATCAATGACAGTTTGGTCGAAATTTTTTTCCTCAACCTGCCCAATTTGAACTACGTACCTAGTGACAAGACTTTAATTGGTGCCACATAAATGATATAATATGAAAATTTGTCTAATAAATTCTTTTTAAAAGAAATTAAAATTGCATTTTTGTAATTAAGCTCTATATTGTAAAATTTGCAATATATTTAGCATTTTTCTTTTATCTATACTATCTATAAGAGGATTCAACTCTACTATTCCATAAACATATGAGAGGATGTGAATCAGGTTTCTGTATTCTTTTCTTGTCCTCTGTCTTCTAGTCAGCAACCAAATAGAGGAATGTTGGATTTTCTTTCACTTTTTCTCTGTTTTCTGTTCCTTGATAAAAGTTAGATTACTGTTCGCAAAATTGAGATAGGTTACTTTTCTTTCATGTTTACCAAGTTATATTGATGGAATTGGACTTAAATAGTTGTCTTGTATCCATTCTTTCCCATTTGAAATATGAGTATGGTTTGCTATTGTTTCAGGGAATTGAGTTAGCACAAAACTCTGTCAAACACCCTATAGATGTGTCTAGCAAAAGAGAATATGGGTGTGTAATGTGGCCTCACAAGCAAAGATTTTTGAAATAGGACCAAATATGGCTTTTGAGCCGTTAATTTGGTATTGTCAGCCTGTAGCAACTGGGGTATGGACCAAAGCAGTAGATAGTGCTTTTGGCTCATACACACCATGTGCAATTGACTCTCTAGTAATCTCCATTTCTCATTTGGTTCTCCTTGGCCTCTGCTCTTACCGAATATGGCTGATAAAGAACAATTCCATCGCCAACCGGTTTCGTTTGAGGTCGAATTATTACAATTATATGTTGGGGTTGTTGGCTTTATTAAGGTTGATGATGGGTTTTTTCAATCTTTAACCTGGATGAACAGACTGGCTTAGCTCCTTTTGAGGTGGGTTTTCATATTTTCTTGATAATGTTGCATACTATCTTTTCCTCATGACAATGCACTTTAAAAAATTAGCATGTTACGCAAAATGAAGCATATTCGAAATTACATAGCTTTTAGCTTTCAATTGATTTGAAAAGTTTAATGGGTAAATGTCAGTTTTGATAATTTTTATCTGCAATTCGAGCTGGAGGCAATTGTAATATTATGATAGTAACATGTTAAGTCAACTTGATTTGAATGTGCAAAATGATTTTATTTTAAATCTAGTAGATAATTTCTTTGATCATTGAGGCCGTTGCTTGGTGCTCCATGCTAATAATGGTTGGCTTGGAAACTAAAACTTACATTCGGTTATGTCGGTGGTTTGTACGTACGATTTGGAGTCATTTATGTTTTGGTAGGGGATGCTGTGATCCTCAATCTTATTCTTTCGGTGAGCAGTTAATACACTAGGTTGGTTTTTCGCCCATTCACTAAGTGCAATGCTTTAAGTAAATTTGGATAATTGTTTGCAAACTTCAATTTATTTTTCCACCATTTCCCCACTCATAAGGTTAGTAGTCTCTAACTACTAGGAACCACTTTTAGGAACTCAAAATTCCATAGTTTCTGACTACTGCACACCCTTGGTGTGGTGGTTACTCTACAAATATAAGTGCTTGTGGGATGTGGGAGGTAAGGGTTGGGGTTCAAGTCTCCAGAAGGAAGTTTCACACACATATACACTTAGATTAGGCTAGAGTAGAAATTCTATCTTGGATAAAAAAAAATTCCATAGTTTCTCATTCATAAGGGACTTAATATTTTTTGTCAAAACTTTGGCATCATTTTACAATAATTGTATAATAGGAATACCACCTCATTCTCATTTTATTTTTGGCACAGATTTATGTGTCTACTTGAGTCCATTGGTAAGAAAAATAATATCAAATTAAATTGTGGTATCATTGTAACTTTATCATACAAAAGGAATACCAACCTGATATGGCACCATTGTTCTCACTTAACAATAAGAATGCCCTTTCTTTCATAAGGTTACATTTTATATACTTACGACAAAAATTAATTTTCATCTCAATTTGTAAGATAATTCAAATAGTTAAAATTTATCATCAACTATTTTATGAGTCCTGAAAAATATTTCTCAAATCGCATTTTTTTTTTCTTTCAATTTCATGTTCCTCAATTTTCTATACCCCACTATTTGAGAAAATTTAAATAAAAACATGCCATAAAAATTATTAAATTTTCAACCTGAAAATTTTAATGGTACGTGAACTCTTCACTCAAATAAGTTTCAAAAAATTAGAAGTACAACATTATGTGGGTTTCATGAAAAGAGTCCATGAGATTTAAAATATATATATATACACACACACACATACTTCCAAACAGATTTAGTTTTTATACAAACGTCAAGCTCTAAGAGAATGTTATTCACAATGTCAACAAAAATATATTTGGAATTTTGTAAGACTTCATGCAAATATAATCACTATGATTTTTTTTTTCTTTTCCAAATTCTCTTTTATATTAGCTTGATCCCACATAATATTTTCAAAAAATGGCATGGGTATGAAATAACATCTCCAATATAGGATTGGGAATTTCACAAATAGAAATTCATTGTATGTTAAGTACTCATGTAGATATCTAATTATTTGTCTCCCCAAATTTTTTTAATTAAACATCTAAATATGTTAAATATGTTTGACAAATAAAGTCTCAATAACACATTTCAATCAATTTATAGAGTGAATACGGTTTAAGCCACAAATGAAAATTAAATTAATTTCAAAATTTTCATTTAAGTGACCATTGTCCATTTAATCAAATATTAAAACATTATAATTAAATAAAGAGACTAATTTCACTCTTACATAAACACTATAAGCAACATATTTTATAAGACAACAATCCCATAAAATGCATTGTGATAAATATCAATATACATCCAAAGTATTTACATGTCACGCACAAAAAAAAAAAAAAAAATTTTTTTTTTGACATATGACCCAAATTATATTATTATATATGTAGGGATAAAGGGCCCAAATATGGTTATTGGGCTGTGGGCTGTGTCCGAGGACATCAAGTAGTCCGAGGATAAGTAGTGATGATGGAGGCCTATAGGACAATGGTCCGTGGAAGGGGTTTGGTCATTAGGAATTGGAAATGTTGTTCGAGGAGAAGTACCTCCTTGGTTGAATAGAGCAGAGGTCATAAGTCCGACCTTTCATCAAGAACAAAGTAATAGACGATTATACTAGCATGGATAAACATCAAGCGGGGATAAGACAAAAGAGAGTTGGGAAATATCTAAGAAGAAAGCTGCTATTATCGTATTGAATGCTCTGCAGCTAACCCTCTGACTACATTAATGTGGAGGTGATACCTGAATAGTAATATTCAGCCTTATAGTTACCCATTAAGATTTCAGGAAGGTGCTAATGGGACAAGTATCAAAGCCAGCAATCTGCTCTACACGTGGAGGGCTGAGATGAAGTAAGGAAGGGGAATATAAAGAAGGAAAATCCCATTGTAAAAGGATTATCAGATAATCTGTAGAAAAATTATTGTACACTCAAGAACTGTAATTGTGGTTAAGTCTAACAGAAATACATGAGAACAACCTTCCTTGGACATTGTCGAGGAGGACTGTCCTTACCCAAATTGTTTGTTTATTCTTTCAAGCAACAATTAGCCTATTGTGATTGTTGTCTAACTCATTGAAGTTTAGTTTCTAGTCCACTCTCTATAAATTTATTGTTTTGGGCTATTTGGACATTTGTCCATTTCATTTGGGCTTTAGAAGCAAAACATGCCCTTAGAATATATATGTTTCCTCAAAAAAAAAAAAAAAAAAATTATTATTATATATATGGTGTCAATACAAAGAATAATGATCTGTTTGGATTGAGGGAAAGGGAGGGGAAGTAGAATAGAGTAGAGTAAATTTAGCACAAATAGGTCATAAATTAAGAGATACCTTACTGTGATCTCATATTTTCTTGCCTCTTAGATTGCTTTCCATTTAAGGGCATGAATTAAGAGATACCTTACCATGATCTCATATTTTCTTGCCTCTTAGATTGCTTTTTCATTGAAGGGCATGTTGAGATTTTTGTCGTTGCAATTGATTTACAAGCCTCCAAAAATGATTCTCCTCAAAATTGTTATTACATTGCCACCATAACAATTTATTATACATATCTAATCAGTGAATTCAAATAAAATCTAGAAGCATTTTATTTATTTATTCATAGAAAAGAAATATATATGTAACAAGTTCTCAAATAATTTATCAAATTTATATATATAACAAGAATATATATAATCACATCATATGTACTGTAAACATTTGTATGGTCTCAAATTTTTGTTCCTAAGAAAAATAATTGATAAATAAATAATTTTCAAAATAGCAATTAAATAATCACATATCACATAAATTAGAATTTACCATAAAATTAAAGAACAGTTGAGATATATTACCCCGATGATACTTTAAAGTTATCTCATAACATGAGAAGCAAATTATTGTTAATTCATGAATTTTTAGATGACGGAGTTGAGGCATAGACCAAGTCACTATCTTGACACGATACATGCCGTCTACGGGATTTTCGGTGTGGTAGACTAACAACATTGTTCATGCCACCCCCAAGTTACAACAACCCAGATATCTTGCTGATAATCTATACAAGCCTACACCGCTTGTAGGATATGAAGCTCTCAAAAGAGTGCTTTATTTTACCTATAAATATGGTGTAGTAGGGATATATATTTTTCATTAAAAGAAAAGGAAAAAAACCATAAATTTGTTTTAGAAATATGTTGCTGCATGTAAAAAGTGACAAGAAAAAACTGCACCGTACATATATAGCTAGTGGTCTATATATCTCTATATATGCTGAGACAGCCTTATACTAAGGATTAAGGATTATGAACATTTATACCAAAAAAAAAAAAAAGGATTATGAACATTGACAACCAGTTTGAATTTCTCATAAATCAAACAATAAATATTCATTTATGTCAATAATTTTCCTTATTGAAAAGTCAGAACATTTGAAAGGAAACGTTTTATTAGGAAATGAATTTGGTAAGGAAATATTGCTATATACATTGAACCACTAATATAGTCAATAATATTTACAGTCATACAAATGCTAACATTATATACAAAATAACTCACAAATTAATACAAATATAAAGACTTCGAATTTGGTAAAGAGAAAACTGATTTCATCAAGTCACTTAAATAAACATTTATTAAATATATTATACTTTTTATAAAAATATTCCAACATAAAGTAGTGGAGAGATGAAAAGGTAAAGGAGATGGAGAATGGTTGGAGAAATTGTAATAATAAGTTGGGAAATTAGTTATAAGAAGAAGAGTTAAAAGATATGATATTTTGATTGTTAAATAATGGAGTTTCTAATTCACCTTAAATGAGTAAATGTTAATTTAAATATATGAAAAATAAGAGAGAAAAATGATAATGACATGACCTCTAATATGACTCAATTAGAGCGTAGCAACAACTAGTCCATAGTATGTTAAATTAAATTAAAAAAAAAATATTTTACTAGTCATAAATATATATATATATATATATATATATATATATATAATTTTTAATATGCGAAAACCTTTTGTTACACATGTTTTAAAAAATCAAATCTAGAAGTTGATTTATAATTTTGTCTTTTACTACACATGCAATATACATTAGGAACATAAACATACGTATGCACATATGTTTATATATACGTATATTTTTGCACCATTCATCATTTCTAAAACCATTTCCATCATCTCCATAAAATATTTCAGCCGAAATCCAACCCCATCAATTATCATTTTGAGTTCAGGTGCTCTGCCTCTCTCTCTCTTTTTCATTTACTCTTCTATCACTTAATTCACCAAACCCCAACATCTCTCTTTGTTGTTCCCCCAAGTTACCTAAAATTTTAATATTTTAATATAGTATAGTAAATTTTTTTTTTGAGGATATAACTTTTTTTCCCAATAAAGTTTATGTTGAATCATGGTGAGAATCAGAGTCATTAAGTTTATTGAAAGAAGTAAGCAGAGGGTCGATGATCTGTGAGAAACAAGTTCATGAAGATTGGGTTTTAACTTTAGCTATTTGAAAATTTTGTTTTAGATAGTAATTGAAAGGAGAAAAGAAAAGAAATAGCTCTATTTCATATATATACGTTTTTTTTTTCAAATTAGCTTTAGCCTATAAGGAGGAACCCACCAAGTTAAAGGAAGTGAGGTATAAGAAACGAAATATAATTATCATTGTTTATATGTATATAAATATGTTAATATATATATATTTTTTTCCCTTATAATGTCTCTCTTTGACTTATATGTCTATAACCATTTTTAGAATTATTATTATTTTTTTGGGTGCAAAATACTGATTAGCTTAGTGATTAACGTTATAATATACATAGTGAACATTTTCTTTTTTAGATAATATAGCCGAAACTATGGAGTTTGAATTTGATGGTTATCATGTTATTGTCCATCTCTCTTCTACTTCCTGTAGAAAATAAAGGAATATACAATGAAGGAAAAAAGTGATTCAGTAAGCCAAAAAAAAAAAAAAAAAAGTCAAATTCGTAAATTCTGCATAATCTCGTACAATACTCTAAATGACTACGTGTCATACTCTTAGGGTAACTGTTTTACTCATTTTTGAAATACCACATATTACGGGCTGCTTTGTAGATAATTTGCAATGAGACATGAAATAACTATTAAATTCCCCTTCTCAAAGAGCTTGAATTTAAGAGGATGAACCTCTTTGTTGACCCGCTGGGCAATCAATATAGAAAAATAATTAATCTAAATTAATTATTAAAAATAATAGGAGGTTTAGCTTCTTTCAAGGATTTTGATTAATTCGAGATTTAGAAATTAAAGACATTTAAATTTATTTTAAGGGCCTCGCATTCGTTTGTAGTCAAAGGTTGTTTACTCAAATTTAAATACTAAAGTCCAAAAGTTTGGAACTTATGGTCATTATGGGTCATAAATTGTCTTTTTACTGTTGGTTATGAGTATTATTTGGTTTTGTTGGTTATGTGTACGATTTCTAAAACTTTAACTCTTGTAATAATACATGAATATGAAGATTTTGGAGTATGTAAACATAACAATAAACAGATAACAAAACATATCAAGGATATTCGTTATAATAACATTTATGTGATCTAATGATTTGAGGCAAAGAAGTCACGCATTTAAGTGGAATAGATATTTTAGTAGAGACATTTTGCTACAATATAGGCATTGTTCAAGATGTAATGTACGGTTATGATTTTCAATTCAAATGAATTTTCCAAATATTCACTATTAAAAAAAATTATATCAGATTTTAATTAAGGTACAAATCATGTCATCTTATTTAGGAAGTTTATGTGATATGTTTTAATGATTTGAAGATTTATTCATTACAATGACGAGCATATGCAAGTTTATCTATGAATGAATATCCATGTGAAAAACATAAGTACATTAATATACACAAACACAAACATAAACACCATTCTCCACAAATGTGTGGACCAAAAAAAGTATTAACAATTTCTAAAATTGAAGGATTTAGTCTCTCTCTCTCTCTCTCTTTTTGGGAAAATTAAGAAATGAGGTATAAATATCTAATTCTTTAATATAAGGAAAAATAAAAATATCAAAATAAAAAGTAATAATAAAAAAAAATTGACTGTTCTTGATTTACTTTAACTCAAATTGCATGTATAACTTATTAATAAAAAATAATGATAACAATAAGAGAAAGAAAAAAATATAAAATATTTATAAAAAAAATTACCTCTTCTTTTACACCATTCATCTTTTAAAAAACTGTCTCCATCATCTCCATAAAAGATTTGAGCCAAAACCCAGCTCAATCAATTATTAATCAGTATTGTTCGTTGAATGATACTCTAGTGAAAGAACTTGTAACAATTAAATAAATACATTCATAATAAATTTATATATAATATAAAATTGAAACTAGTTTTACATGTGCATCATATAAAAACATTATAAACCAATTTATATATATATATATATATATATATATAAATAAAATTGAAAAAATTTTGTTAGTCAATTTAATACCTAGAATCCAATTTCATTTTTGAAAAGGTATAAAGAAAATGCATAAGATCATAAATTTAGTTGAAGGCAAGGGGTCATTTTTAGTTGCCATTTTGCTTCAACCAATGTTGACCAGAAAGTACTTTCACTTGAGTTGTGTCAACTGTCAAGGTCTCAGAGGGAGGAGAGAATTTCAGTGTTGGACAGAGGCAGCTGTTAAGTCTAGCTAGAGCAATGTTGCAAAGATCAAAGATTCTTGTGCTTGATGCTGGTCAGGTATGCCCTCATTAATGCTATTCTTGCAGAAGTGTTCCTAACTCAAGAATCAACTAGCAAATTTCATGATAACTTAAATATTGATCTTTCATTTATTTCTGATCTCAGATTAGACTTTGCACCATTGATTTCAGGTTTTAGAATATGATACACCGGAGGAACTGTTATTAAATGAAGAAAGTGCATTCTCTAGGATGGTCCAAAGTACAGGGCCTACAAATGCTCAGTATTTATGTAGCTTAGTACGTGGAGGTAAAGAAAACCGGTCTGGCAGCGAAGAAACCAAGCAGCTCGATGGCCATTGGAGACGGCTGGTTTCTTCCCACTATGCTACTGCTGCCCAGTTTGCCTAGCCGTTAGCCTCACTTTTTCCCAAGATGACCTTCAGAGGTCACACATTGAAGACAAAATAATATCCTCCAATAAACAAAGGATGCAATTATAGCAATGCAGGGAGTTTTGGAGGGGAAGCATGACTAAATTATAAATAAACACAATCAGGACCCATTTTTACAAATAGTTGATGGCCCTTTCTCTAAAAAATCATTGAAGGTCAGTTTTAATAGCTTCTCAGCATACAAAATACCATCTGGAGGCTTTTATGTAAATATATGCTTACTCCAATGGAAGCTTTCATGTTTCTGAATTTGTATAGGTGGTGCTTCTAGGAATGTCAAATTTGTATATTTCCTTCTTCATCACTTAACCATAAAGTTCTATATTCTCACCCTTTATGTCTTGTTATATTTGTTTATCTTCAAGTTCAATCAATGCTTAACCATGTGAACTTAAACACAATTGTTGATGGTAAATAAGTCTGCCACTCTGCCTGCCCTTGTATTCACAATTGTTAAAACATTTATTGACTCTTAGGTTTAGTTAATCTTATTAATTCATTCTTTATTTACATTTTTCTCCTTTATGATGGGAACCCTCCTAGATCTAGGAAAAAAAAAAAAATCAATCCAAAATAAGTCCGAATGAAGAGCAATGCAGCTGTGGCTGTGGCTGTGGAGATTATTTGCTTAATTTGTGAACCCTGGTGGACAATGGCAGCTTCATGGTGGTGGTGTTGGTGTGGTTGAGTTATACTTACTTTGGGTCTATGGTGGGCGGGTGGCGTAGGTGTAAAGGTAGGGAAGAGGGAAAAAAAATATTTATTTATTTATTTTTTAGAAAAGAATAATATTTTAATAGAATAGAGAATCAAATATTAAGACTGTATAGGTGTATATTTTTAAAAGTAATAAAAGTGAAAATTTTAGATTAAATTTGGCAAATGTTTCATTGAACCTGATGTGAATGTTGTTATAGACTCTATTACAACTTAACAAACAACTAAAAATAAAAACAACATGCCTTAGCCCTCACTCTCAAGACCTACAACTAAAAATAAAAACTTTAATTATGTATGTGCGCTATTATTTATTTTTTAATTTGAAAAAAAAAAAAACTGATATCTGTACGAATTTATTTTCTGATATAAATATAGGGTTTTTTTTTTTTTTTTTCGAATGAAATTCAAAAGAAAAACCATGGGTTGAAGGAGAATTTTTTTTCTAAATAACAATAAATATTAAAAAATTTAGTTAGTTGTCACGTTGGAAAAGAATGTTGAAAATTAGTATCTCGAGTGTCTAAAACTCGAGTTCCAAGATAAAAATCAAGTTTTTAAGACTTGATTTGTAAAAAAAATCAAAGTGAAAATCGAGTTTTAAAAACTCGAGTTCGGAAAACGCTGTTATAGAGCTTAAAAATGTCACTATAGGGCTTAAATATAGGGTTTTTTTTTTTTTCGAATGAAATTCAAAAGAAAAACCATGGGTTGAAGGAAGAAGCTTTAGGCAGAATGGGTACTCGATTTCAAAACTAAAACCGGGCCGAAAGAATCAGATTGGGCCCAAGAAATCCCTTTTAGACCCAAGCTTTGTATAAGATAAGATTATGACCTACAGTTCTCAATCCCTGTGGGCTGGCTTTCAGAGAGTCTAAACATAACCCAAGCTAAATTCTTGAGACCAGCACTGAGGCAAAGGTGGGGTAAAGAATCTAAAGATCCGAGATAGAGGAACAGAAAATAGCTGGATCTTATTTTTGGAGTGTACTTGAGAAAATAGCTAAGTCTTATTTAGAAAGCTTGGTTTAGGGACAGTAGAAGCTCAATTGTTATTCAAAGGGTCTTTGGAAAATGAAGATCTTGGGCTCCCTCCAATTTATTTTGACAAACGAAGTCAAAGAATCTAGACAAAATGTCTTTGATTCGATCCAAAAAACAAATACTAAAGGAGTTGATAGGTGCACTGCAAAAGTAGGATTTTGGTGATAGAAGAAGAGAGGGGGTGGAGTTTGAAAGAGAGTAACAAGAATTACAAAGAAGAGAAGAATCGCTTGGGAGTTGGGAGGCAAAAGTTTAGAATCAAGTGGCTCACCTCCCCCATATCTCAATACAAGATTCTTCCACCTTACCACAATTGCTAGAAGAAGGAGAAATTCCATAGGCTTTTTGAAAAAAGAGGCCTGGAAGCTGGATTGCAGGCAAGAGATTGAGATTGCTTTCACTTATTTTGAAAATCTTTTTAAATCTAGTAATCCCCCCAATTCTTGGATGAAATTCAGAATCTAATCCAACCAACAATTTCAAATGAAAAGAATGTAAAACTAACAAAGACTCCTAGAGAAAAATGGAATTAGTAACATTATTGGTCTTTATGGGTGATATTTGATTTGATTTAACGTGTTATATTTACTGGTAAAAGAGTCTTATTAACATTATGAGAATTTAAAATTAAAGATTTGTATAATTGTTTGATTGTACTTTAAAAATAACAATTTTATCAATCTAATATTATGTGTTTTAAGTAGGCGAAAATTCACTTTTGGTCCCTATATTTTGGGCTGATTCCAGTTTTGGTTTCTACTTTTTAGACTCACCTATTTTAGTCCCTGAAAATCGAAAACCATTTCCATTTTGATCTCTATTATCATTTCACTAACAAAAATTGTCTATGCGACAGATGGAATGCATTGTTGGCATGTTAGATGCTAACATGGCTAGTAAAATAATAATAATAATTTATTTGATTTTTAAAAATGCCACATTAACATTTAAATAAATAAGAATAAAACAACAAAAAAATAAAAATAAAAATCTAAAACTCTAGTTTTTTTTATAAAATTAATAAAATTAATTTTTTTAATCTTGGATCAAAAATTATTTTCAATTTTAACTTTAAAATTAGGGTAAATTGCAAATTACACTCCTGAAGTTTGGGGTTGACTGGATTTTACACTCCAAAATTTCAGAAACTTGATTTTACAACCTAAAGTTTGGTTTCGTTAACACTTCATCCCGTATGGTTAATTTCTGCTGTTATACCGTAAATGTGACTAGCACTTTTTCTTGAGTCATTGTAAATTTCAACCCTAAATTAAATCGTCATTGTTCCCTATAAAAACATTCTTTAAAAAGATTTAAAAATCATAGATTCACCAATCATCTTAAACCATAACCCACTAATCCATCAACACACACAAGCAAATACTCCAACCATTTTAGATGCAAGGACTATTAAATTTATTAGTCCATAGTATGTTAAATTAAATTAGGAAAAGAATTAATTTATAACATCTTAATTTTGTGTCTATATATATATATATATATTTATTTACTTACTTCATATGTGAGAAAATTTTGTTATACACATTATTTCATATTATTATGAGAATTGACAAAAATAGAACCATTTTACCTTCATCTCATTTAGAGGAAGTTCATTTGATATGATTCAATGATTTCAAGATTTATTCTTTACAATGACATGAACTTCAAGGGTAATTGATATTTTTCATTAAATTGACTGTATACTTATTTAAATATTTACGTATTTATCATTTTTCATATGTGAGAACCTTTTGTTAGACATTTTTTAGAAAAATCAAGTCTAAAAGTTGATATATAATTTATATTATAATGAGGATTTACTACACATGCAATATACATTAGAAAAACAAACATAAGTATACAAATATGTTTATCCATGTTTATATGTGTGTGAAAAATAATACATTCATATACATCAACACATACATCATTCTCCACAAATGTGGACCAAAAAAAGTATTACCAATATCTAAAAATAAATGGTTCAGTATCAATTATTTACTCACATGTCTATCATCTATTGGTTTAATTAGTAATACATACTGTTTTTTTTTTTTTTTGGGTGATCAATCCACATTTTGGTATTAAACCAAACAAAACTGTTAGGTTGTTATGATAAATTTTTTTTTTGGTTATATATTGTTTTTTTTTTTTTTGGTTATTTCCTCAAAAAAATGCTCCAAAAAAAAAAACTTTTAATCAAAGAAAAAAAAAGGGATTTTTCAGCATCTTAATCTAGATATCAATTTCGTATAATTTTCACTAGGGGTTCTTTGATCTAGGGATTGGACGCAGGTATGCCTCATCATCATCCTCTTACTCCTTCACCTTCTTTTTCTCTTCCTTCTTCACATACTTATTTTGTATAAATTGGTAAATTTTTTTTTTTTAAGGTAACATGAACGGCATTCATCTTAATCTTGTATCTCTTGTCACTTTTACAAAAAATATAATCCTGACTCCATACGTTGTCCGACTTTAATGGTTACTGAGTACTCAAACAAATAAATATTGATATTTAACACAACAATTCACCTTGTAAATAATAACTAAATAAAAGTCACTTGATAATTTTTGAACAAACAAAACTATAACTGAAGAATAGGATACAGATTTACTTTTATGCCATTATGGGTCATAAGTTGTCTATTTAGGTTATTTTATTGTAATTTTGTTTTATTGTCTTATGGATTATTATTTTATTTATTATTATTATTTTTTATATCTTGCGATATTAAGGTTTAAGAAATTATTTTTGTAATTTGTAAACCTATAACTCTTATTAATAATACATATAAATGAAATAATATTGGAGCATTTAATATCATTGCAAAAAATTTTGTAATAAAAATATATATGTGTAAACATAAAACTAAACATATTTAAAATATTCATTACAATAACATTTAGCTGCTATCTAATTATTTAAGTCAATGAAGCCAAACATTTAGTGGAAGAGATATTTTAGTAGAGACATTTAGCTATGATATAGGTATTTTTTAAGATGTAATATACAATTATAATTTTTTTTTTTATTCACATGAATTTTTCCGAATAATCACTGTTAAATAAAATTATATCAAATTTATATAAGGTACACATTATTTCATATTATTATAAAAAAATGACAAAAATAGAACCATTTTATCTTCATCTCATTTGAGTTCACACAATATGGTTCAATGATTTCAAGATTTATTCTTTATAACGACATGAACTTCAAGGGTAATTGATATTTTTCATTAAGTTTGACTATATATTTATTTAAAGTTTTATGTATGTGTTTATTATTTTCATATGTGAGAACTTTTTGTTACACATGTTTAGAAAAATCAAGTCTAAAAGTTAATGTATGATTTATATTATAATGAGGATTTACTACACATGTAATACACATTAGAAAAATAAACATAAGTATGCAAATATATTTATCCATGTTTATATGTGTGAAAAACGAAAATACATTCATATTTGTCAATACAATCATCATTCTTCACAAATGTGTGGGCCAGAAAAGGTATTACCAATACCTAAAAATATGGTTCAGTACCTCTTTTTTGATGCATGGACCATTAAGATATCAAGGATAAATATCTAATTATTTAATATAATTAAAAATAAATTATAAAAAATAAAAAGTAATAACAATAAAAGAATTGACAGTTGTAAATTAATTTTAACTCTAATTGTATGTATAACTTGTAAATAAAAAATAATGATAACAATAAAAGATAGAAAAAGCATATAAAAGATTAAAAAAAAAAGTTACCCCTTCATTTGTACGTACCATTCAATTTCTCAAAAATCGTTTCCATCATCTCCATAAAAGATTTATGCCAAAACCCAGCTCCATCAATTATCAATCAGCATTGTTGGTTGAATTATACCCTAGTGAAGAACTTTTAACAATTAAATAAATACATTCGTAACAAATTTATATATAATATAAATCTGAATAATTTAATTTTTTATTAGACTTCACAAAAGTTTGTCACATTAGCTTTGGATCCTCATAATTTTCCACATGACGATATATATATGTATATATATATATATATATATATATTTTTTTTTAAAATTTTTTTTTTTTAAGTTTTATATTAGGACAAAACTTATATACAGTATCTTAGGAGTTGTTACTTAGGTTCCCATTTTAAGATTCTGCCATGTAATTACTTAACTTAAAAAATGCACTTTCATTTATGAGAAAAAATCCACATAGCAAAATCTTAATAGAGGAACCTAACAAACAACACCTAAGTACTGTACCTAAGTATTGCTCTTTATATTAATATTAAAAACTATTCTACTCTTTTCCTCTTTTGATTCTTCGCTTCTGAGTTCAAATGCCTCTCCCCTTCATTTTCATTTACTCTTCTATCACTCAGTATACCCCAAATTAACCCTAATACCTTTCTTTGCTGTTACTCCCAATTATCTCAATGATTAACCTTTTAATATAACATCCCAAGCCCTAATACCTTTCTTTGTTGTTACCCCCAATTATCTCAATGATTAACCTTTTAATATAACATGGTAAACGTTTTCTTCATCTGGAAAAATTGCATTTGAGGATGTTGTCCCGTGTTGACCTGAACTTCCTTCTGTCCTGCATGAATTGTCATTTACAGTTCCTCCAAGTGAGAAGCTAGGAATAGTTGGAAGAACTGGTGCAGGGAAGTCTAGCATGCTTAATGCATTATTTCGGATAGTAGAAATAGAAAGAGGACGAATTTTGATTAATGCCTGTGATATTGGTAAGTTAGGACTAACATATTTGAGGAAAGTTCTTAGTATCATACCACAATCACCACTTCTTTTCTCAGGTATGCATACTATCTGGAGGCTTTTATGTAAATATAGCTAACTCCAATGGAAGCTTTCATGTTTCTGAATTTGTATATGGCGGTGCTTCTAGGAATGGCTCATTTGTTTATATCTCTCTTTATTACTTAACCAGAAAATTCTATATTCTCACCCTTTATGTCTTGTTATATTTGCTTATCTACAAGTTCAATTAATGCTTAACCATATGAACTTAGAACGCGATTGTTGATCGATGTAACTGTTTTGGTAAGATAAGATAATTAAGTCTATATTCCTTTGCATTCACAATTGTTAAAACATTTTTTTAACTATTAAGTTTAGTTAATCTTATTCATTCTAGTTTTATTTATCTATTTCTCCTTCATGTTGGGAACCCTCTGTGATGTTCAATGATTACAGAAGCATATCATCGTTACAATCATCTTAATGAATATAATTTACCCAATTATCTAGAATATATTATTAAAATAGTTTTCCTCTAGTTACTTTACTTGACATTTCTATAAGAATTCTAAAATGATTGGAAAATTTTAATGGTTGAAGAGTAAGAGCAAGAGTTGGGTCGAATACTACTATGCATTGGACCCGTTAAGATATGAACATATGTCAAATAATTGACACATGCCAACATCTCAATAAGTCCAGTGCACAAGAGCACTAGATCCAAGCCCGTTCTAGCTTTTCTCTTTATACTAGCTTTTCTTAATAAGAACAATTTAAAAAAAAAATATATATATATATATATATTAATAACAACCAAATCCACTCTTATTGATTAAGTAAATGAGTTTTTTCTTCTTAAAAAAGAAAAGAAAAGCAAATGAGCTTTAAAGAATTCCAAATATGGCAATTTAAACATAAAGGTTTTTCATCCACATAATTTATCCAACTAATTTTTTATATTTCTCATTTCTTTTTTATTTTTATTTTATAGCCATTTGTTTATTTCTCAGTTTCTCATAACTCATAACTAGTACTTTACTATATTGATATTGAAAACAAAAAGGAGTACTTCCATCCACGCTAGAGTGATTTACTACATGACATAATCCTGATCAGAGGTCACCACTGATTTCTTTTACTTCCTTTTCCTTCTTAGCAATGAAAATTCAGAAGCTGAGGGATACAGGAAAAAAAGAACTTCAATTTGGAAGTAATTTTCAGTGCTACCTTATTAATTACAGCATCTAGCTAGGACGACATTATCATGAGTAATGCTCTAGACACAAATTATTTTACAATATTTTTATAAACTGCTGATGTAGCAAATTCTTACTAGTTCTAATATGGGTCCATCATTAACATCACATTTTTACTTACAATAACTATTTGAAAAATGCTAAAACTACATCAGTAATTTGTAAAAATATTATAAAATAATTTATGTCTATAGCATTACTCCATTATTATTTAGAGTTCCTAATCACTCATCGGTGAGAGAAGGAACCAAAAGTTCGTCTGTGATTTACTCTTTGGTAAACTTCTTTAAAGCTATATCATGCAAAGTTCCAAGGTACTAACCCACTTATCCATGCAAAGCCTTCACTTTAGGCTTCCATGAGCTGGGCGTACGTGTAAAGGCCACATGGAATTCATACGGTAATGTATTACACCTTGAGTAATGATTATCGTACACTACATAAAATTCATATGGTAACATATTACATCTTGAGTAATTATTATTATATACCGTGTATGTTATAAAATTGTATCGTTTTGACAAATTTTCAGCTATAACTGAAATCATGTTTATGGCTGTGTGTAACTGACAGTGTGCAACAATAATTAACCTTACATATTTATGCATATACTGTGCTAAACATCATAATGTTATCTAATCAAAAGCTAAAAATTAGCAAGTCTATGACTTTATCCGGGAAGCCTGAACAGAGAAACTACTAATAAAAAATGAGACGCCCATAACACATCTTGAATAAATCACAATTACTGATGCCTTTTTGATAATCAAAATATAAAATGTACGTAATTGAGATACCGGTATCTCAATGTTATCATTCATGTCTTTTTTTAATAAAAAATAATAATACATAAATGGGGAGAGAATGTAATTGTCAACAAATGCAACAAAAAATGTGTATTTAAAATATCGTTGAGGCTACCATAATCGACTACCGTTAACCATTAATTAATGAATACCAACCATATATAAATATCACCATTAATAAATAACATACATGAGTTTTAAATAATTAAAAAAAAAAAAAAACACGAGTGTAATAAGTTCGATATAACTTAATCTGATCTAAATGAAACAAAATCAGTCCAAATAAACTTGAATGAAAAGCAATTAATGCAACTGTGGCTATGGCTAAAGAGGTATGGATTTTGATTTGTGAACAGTGGCGGTGGATGATAGCTATGTGGTGGCGGTGGTGGTAGTGGTGGTGTGGTTGAGTTATACATAGAGGCAAAGAGCTTTATTTAAATTCATTTAAATTATGCTCTTTACTTTTCCTTGCCTTTAAATTATGCTTTTACAATTAAACACTTTTTATTTTCCCTTGTTACCTTCTCATAGATGCAAAGGTTAAAGGTTCAAGGGTGCTAGCACCATGAACCCTAAGTCACCAAGAGTAAGAAACTTGATTAAACAAACCTCTTAAAAATATGTGTTGCTAAAAGATTAAAAAAAAAAAAAAAAAGGCTCCAATGACCATCCATGTCTTTTCAATGAATAAAAATGCAAGCTTTTTAAGCTTATCTTTAAATGAAGAGCCTTCCAATGAGGCATCTTTTGAACCATCAACCAATCCCTTTTTCAAAACCCTTTTCCAAACTAAAAAGTTAAAAATTGAACCTTTTACTTTAAAAGATGAACAAAAACTATGGATTTTCACTTTCAAATTCTTCTTTCTTTCATGGAAACCATTTTCTTAAAACAAGTCATTTTTTCTTAAATGGTTTAAACTTTAATCTTAGGTGCGTTTTTTCTAAAAGGTATGGGAACCCATTTTCCTAAAAAAATAAGTTGTCAAAAATGGTTTTAAATCTTAAACCTTGTTTTTCTTAACGATGCATAAAAATCCTTTTTTTCTTATTGCTTTCCCAAAATCCTTCTTCCTAGAAGTTGGTCTCTCTTTACATTTTTATTTTTATTTTTATTTTATCAAAGACCATTTTTCATAAATAAAATAAAAAAAAACAAGAGAAGCCATTTTAAAAGCCCCTTCACGAAAAAGCATAACCATTATTTCAAAATAAACTTTTTTCCAAAAAGTCATGAGATTTTCTAAAGGAAAATACTCATCTTTTAAAATGTAAATAAATTGTGTTTTTTTATACATTGTTTTCGCTTAAATGACATAATTTTCAATGTGGTTTATTATGTATCTATTGTCGCTACCGTATTTTGTCCAGTTTCGATTCACGCGTCAAAAAAAAAAATTTGAAAAGGTACAAAATCCTGAGTTCCAAAGCCAAAAAGGGAAAAAATAAATATGACATGCTTGAATGGTGAATAAAAAAATTACAATGATTGAAAAATCCATTTTACAAAAAATTTGACCAAAACCTTAACTAGGGATGTCAAAAGGTTGACTTTTTTATTTGACCATTGGATTGTGTTGAATTTTAAACCGTCTCGAAGGGCATAGTTTTCCTTTCAAAATGATAGTTTACGGGCCAAAATTGGAGTTAAAATGGATGAAATATCATAAAAATACCGAAATCCTAATAAAGTATTCACTGTATTTTTCAGGAACACTGGCAGTTTTTGACCTGACTTCGCGCAATAAATTGTATCGATTGGGCAAGAACTGGAATGAACAGGTTGGATTGCCTTGAAGAACAAGATCTTAGCTATTCTTCACCAAGAGGGCTAATTGATAATATCTGCTTCAGATTGGAAGATATGAATTTTTCAAGAAAAATCATCTAGAATTTTTCAACTTTGCATCACCTTTCTTCCGAGAGTGATATCTCGATGACCATAGCTCTAAATCGAATGAGGCTAGCACCGTTGGAAACTAGACATCCCAATCTTTTTGTGTATATAAAATTTGGGGAGAAAAGAGCTCGTAAAGGCCTCCAAACATCAACGCAAAAATAAGGGCCAGAAAACAAAAAAGAAAAGAAAAGAAAAGAAAAAAGGCTGATAACATGGCGGACAAGAAGGGAGGCTAGCATTGGTGTATTATACACCAATGCTAGCCACCTCTTTGATGAGGTGATTAGCACTAGTGTATCCTGATGCACTAATACTATCCCCCTATTCCTCACACTTTCCTATAAATACCCCCCCTTCAATTTTGGAAAAATCATGAAAAAATGTATGTATAATTTTATGGAAAAAGTAGGGGAAAATAGGGGAAAAAGTGAGAAAAGGAAAAAAAAATAAAAAGAGTGAAGTCAGAATAAAATCTGAAAATACCTTAGAAAAAAAAAAAAAAAAAATCCTTTCTCTCTCTCTCTCTTTGGGAAACCCTGCATAAAAAGCCTCATCCTTTCTTCATTGTTGTAATTTTTGTGGGTAAGGTTTTGGGAATAACTAAACTTGTCCCTCCGCTTTTGATATTGTAATCATCTTTTCATATTGTTGAGGACAAATTTTTCACACCACATGACTTCATTTCATTTGCAACCCACACCACGTCAACACTATCATGGATTTTGGGAAAATCTCTTTTAAATCCTAAAAGAGTCCATATTCACAAAATGACGCCGAAGCCCATGGTCTAAAACTCATGGCGATATAATCTCATCAAAGCCCATAGTTCGAGCTCATGGCACAACATCTCATTTTCGGCTTATGATCTAAGCTTATGAGTCTCGTCGGGGGAATTTTGAAAGTTGTGGTTTGGAGGGCCAATAAATATTTTCAGTAAAGTTCTAGTGGTTCAAAGTTGATAAAGGAAAGCATGTTGCTTGGCATGTCTTCCCCAATTCCCTGAACTCTGACAGGTCAGTGTGCAATAGGTAACATTTGGTAAGCCTCTCATATCACATAACACTTAAAATGATAAAACTCCCCATGCTCTTTACATAAAAATTAATGTTCATCATATAATATAAGTTTAAAAATGTAATTATAGTATTTCATACAAATTATTATTATTTTCATTTAAATCAATTCCAAGCACATGGCTAAATATATATTAATATCTTATATCTAGCATTAAATGCTCTCCTTACTCTCCAAGATTTGGTTAAAATACAAAAAGACCATAATAACATCTTTAAAACTTCATCAAATATCAACTAACTAGTCTATTACGTACCAAAGTTATATATGGACTAAACATATAATTTTTCAAAAGAGAAAACTTAGCCAGAAATACCAACAACAGCTCTAGCAGAAGCTGCAACACCTCTAGCGGAAGCTACAGTAGCTCCAGCAGCAACTGCAATGGCTTTAGCAGCAACTTAGGTAGTTGACATATGTCCTAAAATGACATCACTTGCCTATTAATGGTCAATCCCAGTAACTGCCTGCTATACCAAAACAAGTAAGGATCTTATAAAAGAAATCCTACCATTTTAAGCTAAGATCCTTAGCCTTCAGCTGTAGTACCAGAAATAGGAAGGTCCCATAAAGGTTATCTTACCATTTTCAGCCAAAACATGAATTTAATGCTAAATATTTTCCTCCAGCAAAAGATGTCATTCAAATGACATCATCCAGCAACTACAGCTGTGACTGACAGCTGTAACATCAGCTCCAGCAGCATTAAAGTCTCAAACTTTCTTCTTTTGCCTAAAAAACAAAAACTCACTAATGAAATCACTTACTTTGTCAAAGACTTTTTCTTATTTGCTAAATTTCCCTTCAACTAATTCTAATCTAGTTACATACTTGACTCTATATAAAGAGGACCAAGCTACACACTAACAAAAAGACCACTATCCATTCCTCTCTCTCACCCCCCCTATTTTGAAACTTCATTCACTTTACTGCCCATATCTCTAAGCATTTCTATACTTCTCCATCTCTATTACAAAAAATATCTCTTCTTAGATAACACCATTATAACACACCTATTACACCACACTGTTATCCATTACCCATCTTTCCCACACTCTATTATTTTGAAATATCATCATTTTACTGCCTTTAAACACGTCTCCATCTCTTTCTCTATTTCTCTTACAATACCTCTCTTCTTAGAAAGCAACATAACCAATGTCATAACACAAAAAAAAAACTCCAGCATCAACTATAAGCTCACGTATTTACTATATTTAACCTTTGTATTATTTATCTCATACTTCCATATATTTTACAAACACATTCCTTACAAACTATCCATACATCTTACATATATTTCTAATCTATCTTACAAACACCATATCTCACAAAACATATATATTTCTCACCATCTCCGTACATCTTAAAAGATACCAAACACTCTTCCAAGAACACGTTACAAAAGCCCTTTCTCATGGAAGGCATATGAACATTAAAGACTAAAAGTCCTTCTCTTAGAAGACACAATGATTTCATATTAAAGTCATTCTCATGAAAGAAATAAATTTCTAATACTAAAAGTTCTTCCTATGGAAGGCAATAACACTTATATTTGACTAAAAACCAAAATAGTATTATATGGGGAAAATCGTTCAAGTGCATGATAAAGAGGATGAACTTAACCAACCTATGCACACAGCTGGAAATATTCTCTCTCCCTCCAGTTGCACCCATTTTTCCCCTTCAATCATGAAGTCACCATGAAATGACTCATAATATCATATTGTACAGCTGGACTCATTTTATCATGTTGCTGAAATGTTAAGTCCACTGATGTTATACGGCTGGAGCTACAAACTATGTAGATAAGTCATTATATTTTTATCTTCAAATTTATATTATTAAGTATATTTTATTCATTATCATTATACCACTCGACTAATGTTATTATACCACTGGAATGTTAACAGCTCATTAATGCTATACGGCTGGGAGCCATGAATCATATAAAGAACAAAGTGATGTTATATGGTTGGAGCCACAAACTATGAAGCTCATTAACACTATACGGCTAGAGCCACAAATCATATAAAGAATGAAGTGCTGCTATACAGCTAGAGTCAGAAACGTAAAAGATAAGTCAATATTTTCTCTATCTTTGAAATTACATTACTAAGTATATTTTAACTCATTATCATTTTACCGCTGGATGCAAATTACTTTAATATTATTTCACCATTTAATAAACATGGATTCACTAATGCTTTATTAATAAACATATATATTAATAAAATGAATCCATATCACCACCGGACATGTATTATTTGGACATAGACCATTGATGGACATATATTACTTGGACATAGACCATTGCTGGACATATCTTATTATATTGAACATGAACTATACCGCAGCTGGATATGGACTATTGGACTCATCTCATTATTGGACACTTGATACCTAATTAATTATTTTCTAATATTGGACATCACTTAATATACATAATAATGATGTTCAGCTAATCATTTAATCAAAACTATTCAATTAAATATATTATTTATTTATTTCAACCATTATCATGATTCTAAGACTTTGGGCTTTATCTATTTTGTAGGCTTAAAAATGCATCGGAAGCCATTGGTCTATGCGGCCTAATGTCAAGTTCCAGGTTGAACTCCCCAAAACAAATCCGGGCTTAGCAAAGTCACACCTCTAACAGAAGACACATGGCTACACGCAAAAAACCGCCCCCAACAGACACACACACACACACACACACACACACACACACACATAATATTTCCTTTACTTTATTGTGTAAATAGTTGCTTTATTTTTACTATGTTCTATGTTCTTGTATATATTGTGTTTGCATCTAACCCTTTATTTCAATGCTATTAATATTGTTGTTGGATATTATATGTGTTTTGGTTATCCTAGATGGATATTGGACCATCTCCTAGGCTATGTATAGGAAGTACCCTTAAGGGGAAGAAATTTCATCCCACCTAGGCATCTAGGGTTTTTATTGCTTTTTTTTTAAATAATTTTTTTGCACATCCACAACCCCCCTTTATTTTATTTCTCTTGTGTGTGTGTGTGTGTGTGTGTACTGTACTTAGACACTTAAAAAAAAAAGATTTTTTACTATCACCCTTAAATGGTTTTTAAACCTTCATTAGAGCACAATATGGGTATGTCTCATAAGAGTGGTGATGGCTTAGAACTCCCACTTCTTTATGTTGAAGGATCCATAAGGCTTGAAAGAGATTAAAATCTATTTAAGGGAGAAAAAAAAAATCATTTTTAATCAACTTTACAATGTTCCAAGCTTTTACTTTTATGTCATTTACATTTCAAGTCTTTATTTTTATGTCATGTAAATTCCAAGTCTTTACATTCTTCGGATTTAAATTTCAAGCTATTTATTTTTCAAGCTTTATTTAATGGTTGTCCCTTTACATTTCTTGTTAATAATGTGCAATAAAGTAAAAATGCTTGGGTAAACATTTCCTATACACCCTATTTTAAAAAAATGTTTTCTTTTCATCCTCTTTGTCTCTTTCTTTAAAGATAAGGTTTTCAAGAAAAAATTCTTTTTCAAAATGTCTTAAACAAAAACCTTTTTTTTTTTTTTTTTAAAAAAAAAAAAGAAAAAAAGAGAGGAGAAAGCTTTTTAAAAAAAGATGTAAATCTGTTAAAGAAAAAAAAAAACTGTTTTCATCATAAAAAAACTGTTTTTAAATTTCTAATGAAAAAAAAAAAAAAACAGTTTTCCAAAAAATGTTTTTAAAAACAAAAATCAGTTTTTTCTATAAAAAAAAAAGTTTTTAGAAAAAGCCTCATTTCTCTCAAAAATCTGATTTTGCAAAACTGTTTTCATAATATAAAAATTGTTTTATAAATCTGTTTTCAATTAAAAAAAAAACTGTTTCCAAATCTGCTTTTCTAATAAAAAGAACTGTTTTCTGAAATTGTTTTCAAAACTAAAAAACTGTTTTCCAAACCTGTTTTTCATAAAAAATAAAAATGTTTTTTCATAAAAAAAACTTTTTTCAAAACTGTTTTCTGGATTAAAAAAAAATCTGTTTTCAAAATCTGTTTTAAAAAATAATACAAAACTGTTTTCTAAAAGTTCTTTTCAAAAATTTGTTTTTTATTTTTTATTATTTATAAACTGTGTGGGGACGCAGACCCAAATATATATTGAGCCTTGGGCCTTGTCCGAGGAGGCACAATGGTCCGAGGATGGATCAATAGCAAGAGAGATGTGATACTTTGAACTTCACGAGCAAACTATGACCGTAATGACTGGGAAAGGTTGTCCGAGGAGGAATATTCCTTCTGCTAAACGCAATGAAGATCAAGATGTGCCTCCTGTCAGCTAGGGTGATGTACCAAGAGGTTCTATTGATAAAGACACGCACTATGAATGTACTAGAAGAATAGGAAGTAGGAAATATCTAAGGAAAGACTACTGCCACCACATTGAATGCTTTGCAGCTAACTTCCTGGCTGCATTTAAGTAGAGAAGACTCCTGAATAATGCTGCCTTGACTATCCCAACTCACAGAGGGCTAGAGAGGGTGTCTGATGGGATAATCACTCAAGTAGTGGCCTGGATGATCCACAAATGGAGGGCCAAGATCATTGAAAGAGAGGTATATAATGTAAGAGACCCCTGAGACAAGGGGGATCGAAAGAAAGAGGGAAAAATATTGTAGTAATCAAGAACAAAACTTGTAATCCAACTTGAGGATCAATACAAAAGAACCAATCTCCTCGGACTTTGTCGATGACGACTTTCTTAAGTTTAAACTTGTCTATCTCTATTCTCTTGTCATCAAGATCTACCTTATTTGTTGGATAATTCACTAAAGCCCAATTCTTCAATCTATTCTCTATAAATTCATTGTTTTGGATTTGTTGGGCCGAAGTCCATCCATCTTTTGGCTAAGGAGTCAAATTAGGTCCTTACAAACTGTTTTTATAAAACTTTTTTTTATAAACTATTTTCTTTATAAAATTTTTTTATAAACTATTTTTTTTATTAAAAAAAAAACGTTTTTTCAAAACTAAAGAATCTGTTTTTTTTGTTTGTTTGTTTGTTTGTTATTGTCTTTTTTTTTTTTTTTCCAAAATTTTTTTTTAATTTATTTTCTTAAAAAAAAGGGCCGAAACGATAAAAAGATGAAAACAAAAAAATGTTTTCAGAAAATTTATTCTAAATTGTTTTTTAAAATGCTTCTTTTCAAAAATGTTTTCAAAAGTGCTCTTAAAATATGTCTAAAATTTTCCTCAAAAAAAAAAAAAAAAAGAGTCTAAAATGTTTTCTTTCAAAAAACGTTTTCAAAAAGAGGTATGTTTCTTTCAAGAATTGTTTTCATGAAACACTTTTGTCACATAAAAAAATGTTTTCTAAGGAAAATGTGTTTTGCCAAAATAATAAATTAGCATGGTAACTTTTTCTTCCAAGCCTTTTTTTTTTTTTTTTTTTTGATACAAGATAGAATTTCTACTCTAGAATAATCTAAGTGTATATGTGTTCAAGGCTCACTTTCTTGAGTCTTTGAACACCCTATAAGCTTATATTTTCCCCTAACATTCTTGGCACTAACAAGGTTTTTATTTATTTATTTTTTATTTATTTTTTGCATGAAAAAAAAAAAAACAAGAAAAAATGTGGATGACAATAAGGTGCTATTCTTCCAACCATATCTTTTCATTTTATTTCATTTATTTATTTATTTGTATAGCTGTTAGTATTCACATGCTAGCTATATAATAAATAGATACTCACATGTTATTGTATAGTATACTTGTATGCTCCCTCTCGCATGTTACTCATGTATATATCTTGCATGTTTTGATTGTATATATTTTGTTGGAGTTATTATTCACATGATAGTTATACGTAAATATTTACTCACATGTATATATGTATATTGTTTGCAAAAAACTTTTCAAAAACTCAAAATGCAAAGTATCCTATTTATTTATATAAAAAGTTAGCGTTTGGAATAAATTAAAATGAGGTATTGTCTTCAGATAGGCGTTGTGGGGTGCCTAACACCTTCCTCACATGTAACCAAACTTTAGAGTCCAAGATCTTTGGTTCAAAGACTTGGTTTACCTTAATTAATGAACCTTTAAAATTTGGTTTGATTAATTAGGTAACTTAAAATAAATTAGACATCTAGGTGACCAATCACACCTAATACAAAACCAATGGTTGGTGGCAACTCCTAAAATAAAAATAAGAAAAAGGGACTCACACGCACACACCCCACCCTAGATACACAAGCACAAAAGAGCCAAGTCACCAAGGTCCCAATGTGCGATGACCCCCGATGGTGGAAAAAATCAGGCGTCCACATCTATGGTTCATTCCGAATGAATCGATAGATTACAATCAAGCTAACATATTCTTCCCTCCCCCTACACTAACAATTTTGGGTTGTTTGTGCATGAGAATAAAATTTGGGGAATAAAATTCGTTTAAATGCATAAGATGATATCCTTCCTCCCTTCTTCTTTTTTTATTTTACATTGTATATATTCTCATGATAAATACATAGTAAATATTATTCACATGCTGGTTATATATATTTGAATCCTTGTAATATAGTTTTCACATGATATGTATAAATAATATTCACATGCTCTTTATATTTACTCATTTCAAATAATACTCACATGCTATATATTTTAATATTTAAATAAAATACTCACATGGTATGTATAAGTATTGTTTGTATAAAACTATTTCAAAAACAAATTGTCAAGTATTTAATTTGTCTTATTTAAATGTGAAAGTTGAAGTTAAATTAAAATGTGATATTATTCTTTAGATTAGCGGTATGGAGCGTCTAACACCTTCTCCACTTGTAATAGATATCTTAATTAATTTAAAGACCCTTAAATTGATTTCTAGTTAATTAGGTAAAATGAATTAGGCAAATAAGTGACCAATCACATAGAACAAAACTAATGCTTGGTAGTGACTCCTTAAAATAAACTAAGAACAGAGACTCACATACACAAACCTCACCTTGGAAAGACATGCACACAAAACATGTCTCCAAAGCACCCAATATGAAAATACTTTTGAGGAACAAGATGCCAGAAAAAGAGTCCCGCACTAGTCCCACCGGGAAAGGCATCCACAACGCTCTAACAAGGATGTCAAGGATTTTGATGGAGTAGATTGTGATGCCCTAGATTGATTAGATTTGAGTGTGTATAGTACATGTGGATGTGTGCAAAGTCTCACATGGAGTATTGACTGAGATTATCTTAGTTATATTAATAACTACAAAGAACATTAATTGTAAGTACAATAGTTCAGTTGAAGTATATTGTAAATGTGACTAGCACTATTCCTTGAGTCTTTATAAATTTCAACCCTAAATCAAATTCTCATTGTTTTCCATGAAAACATTCTTTAAAAGTTTTGAAATCATAGATTCACCAATCCTCTTAAACCATAACGCAACATCACACACAAGCAAATACTCCAATCATTTTAGAAGTAAGGGCTATTAAATTTATTAGTCCATAGTATATTAAATTAAATTTGAAAAAGTATTTTATAGGATCATAACTATGTGTGTATATTTATTTACTTTATATGTGAGAACCTTTGTTAAACATTTTTAAGAACTATCTAATCTAAAAGTTAATTTATGATTTATATTATTATGAGGTTTTCCTAAAGATGCAATATAAATTAAGAACATAAACATAAGTATACACATATGTTTATCTATATGTGTATGTGTGTGAAAAACAAAAATACATTCATATATATACATAAATACAAATATCATTCTCTATGAACTTGTGGACAAAAAAGAATTAAAGATTTTTGAAAAGAAAGGATTCAATATCTCATTTTGCTTTCTTTAATATAATGAAAAATAAAATACCAAAATAAAAGTAAGTAAAAGCAATAAAAAAAATTGAAAATTTTTTTTAATTAACTTTAACTCAAATTGTATGTATAACTTGTAAATAAAAAATAATGATGGCAATAAAAGAAAGAAAAGTATAGAAAAGATTAAAAAAAAGTTACCTCTTCTTTTGCACCATTCATCTTTTCAAAACTATTTTCAACGTTGCCATAAAAAATTTGAGCCAAATCTCAACTCCGTCAATCAAAAATCAATTCTCCTCGTCTATGTGTTGTTTGAGATGAATGGTTGAATTTTTGCGAAAGAGGAACGAAACTTGGGTTATCAAGAAAAATGGAAACAGATCTACTGTTAACGACATATGTTAATAAACTATCTCTTGAAAGATGATTCATAGCATTATTTGTGTTTCCATTTTTACTAAATAATTTTTAGGTTATTTTATTTTCTTCTGGATTTCTAATTTAGTTTTTTTATTATTATATCTTGCAATATTGAGGTTTTAGAAATTATTTTTGTAATTTGCAAACCTTTAAATCTTATTAATAATACATGTATATGAAATGATATTGGAGTATTTAAGATCATTGCAAAATTTTGTGTAATATAAAAATATATATGTGTACACAAAATTAAACATAACTAGAATAATCATTACAATAACATTTAGTTGCGATCTAATTATTTGAGTCAACGAAGCCAAACATTTAATTGAAAGAGATATTTGAGTAGAGACATGTAGCTACAATATAGGTATTGTTCAAGATGTAATATACACATTATTTCATATTATTATAAGAAATGGTAAAAATAGAACCATTTTACCTTCATCATTTGCAGGAAGTTCACATGATATGGTTGAATGAATCAAGATTTATTCTTTACAACGACATGAAATCCAAGGGTAATTGATAGTTTTCATTAAATTGACTATATATTTATTTAAATATTTATGTATTTATTATCATATTTGAGAACCTTTTGTTACACTTGTTTTAGAAAAATCAAGTCTAAAAGTTAATGTATGATTTATATTATTATACGGATTTACTACACATGCAATATACATTAGGAAAATAAACATAAGTATACAAATATGTTTATCTGTGTATATATATATGTGTGAAAATAAAAATAGCTTCATATACGTAAACACAAATATCATTCTCCACAATTGTGTAAAAAAGTATTAACAATTTCTAAAAACAAAGGATTCAATATTTCTTTTTTTGTAACATTAAGATATCAGGTATAAATATCTAATTATTTAATATAATGAAAAATAAATTATCAAAATAAAAAAATAATAACAATGAAAGAAGCGGTAGTTGTTAATTAACTTTAACACAAATTGCATGTATAACTTGTAAATAAAAAGCAATGATAACAGAACCATCATTCTTCACAAATGTGTGGACCAAAATAAATTATCAAAATAAAAAGTAATGTCTTTCTTTGTTGTTACTTCTAATTATCTCAATGATTAACCGTTTGATATAACATAGTATTTGTTTTCTTCATCTGGAAAAATTGCATTTGAGGATGTTGTCCTGCATTACAGGCCTGAACTTCCCCCTGTCCTGCATGAATTGTCATTTACAGTTCCTCCAAGTGAGAAGCTAGGAATATATAGTTGGAAGAACTGGTGCAGGGAAGTCTAGCATGCTTAATGCATTATTTCGGATAGTAGAAATAGAGAGAGGACGAATTTTGATTAATGCCTGTGATATTGGTAAGTTAGGACTAACAGATTTGCGAAAAGTTCTTAGTATCATACCACAATCACTACTTCTTTTCTCAGGTATTCATACTTTCAGGCAACCATATATTGCTTTTTCGATGGTTAACTTTGAAATGATTATATTTCCTATATTGGAGATGGCTGGCTTCTTCCCACTAGGCTACTGCTGCCCAGATTGCCTTGCTGTTAGCCTCGCTTCTTCCCAAGATGACCTTCGGAGGTTACACATTGAAGACAACAATAATATCCTCCAGAAAACAAAGGGTGCAATTATAACAATGCAGGGAGTTTTGGAGGGGAAGCATGACTAAATTATAAATAAACACTAAATCAGGACCGATTTTCACAAATAGATGATGGCCCTCTCTCTACAAAATCATTGAAGGTCAGTTTTAATAGCTTCTCAGCATACAAAGAATCATCTGGGGGCTCTTATGTAGATATATGCTTACTCCAATAGAAGCTTTCTTCTAGGAATGGCTCGTTTGTTTATTTCTTTCTTCATTACTTAACCACAAAATTCTATACCCTCACCCTTTATGTCTTGTTATATTTGCTTATCTGCAAGTTCAATCAATGCTTAACCATATGAACTTAAACACGATTGTTGATGTAACTGCTTTGGTAGGATATGATAATTAAGTCTGCATTCCTTTGCATTCAAAATTGTTAAAACATTTTTTAACTCTTAAGTTTAGTTAATCTTATTAATTCAAGTTTTATTTATCTTTTTCCTCCATCATGTTGGGAAACCTCTGTGATGTTCAATGATTACAGAAGCACATCATCGTAACAGTCATCCTAATGAATATAATTTGCCCAATTATCAAGAATATATTATTAAATTATTTTTCCCCTAGATACTTTACTAGACATTTCTTTAAGAATTCTAGAATGATTGGAAAATTTTAATGGTTGAAGATTAAGGGTACGTAAGGGTTGACTCTAATGCTCTTATACACTGAACCTATTTGGATATGGGCACATGTCAAATAATTGATACGTATTCACATTTCAACGGGTCCAGTGCGCAAAAACACTAGACCCAAGTCAATTTAGCATAAATATGTCCCTATATACTTTTCTCATGTACTAGCTTTTCTTAATAAGAACAATTTTGATTAAATATGAAGAACAACCAAATTCGTTTTTATTGATTAAGTAAATGAGCTTTTTCTTCTAAAAAAATTATAAAGTAAACGAGCCTTAAAGAATTCCAAATATGGCATTTGAACGTAAAGATTTTTTCATCCCCATAATTTGTCCAACTAATTTTTTATTTGTCATTTCTTTTTTTAATATTATTTTATAGACATTTGATTATTTCTCAATTTCTCATAAGTCATAACTAGTATTTTACTATATCGATATTGATATCGATAAGGAAAAGGAGTACTTCCATCCACGCTAGAGTGATTTACTTCATGACACAAGCCTGATCAGAGGTATTTTATTGATTTCTTTTACTTTCTTTTTCCTTCAAAGCAATGAAAATAGACAAGCTGAGGGATAGAAGAAAAAAATAAGAGGACAAATTTACAACGAGAACTTCAATTTGCAAGCAATTTTCCGTGATACATTATTACAAATTTACAACTACTAGGAGGACATTATTACAAATTTACAACCCTAAATCAATCCTCTTTCTTCCCTATAAAAACATTCTTTAAAAGTTTTAAAATCATAGATTCAAGTTTTAAAATCATAGATTCACCAATCCTCTAAAACCATAACCCACCATCAACACACACAAACAAATACTCCAATCATTTTAAATTAAGAGTTTTTAAATTTATTAGTCCACACTCCATAATATGTTAAATTAAATTTGAAAATTTTATTTTATAAAATCATAATTGTTTGTGTGTATATATATTTATTTACTTCATACGTGAGAACCTTTTGTTACACATGTTTTAGAAAAATCAAATCTAAAAGTTAATTTATGATTTATATTATTATGAGGTTTTACTAAACATGCTATATAAATTAGGAGCATAAACAATACACATATGTTTGTGTGAAAAACATAAATACATTTATATACATAAACACAAACATCATTCTCCATGAACTTGTGGACCCAAAAAAGTATTAAATATTTTTAAAAAGAAAGGATTCAATATCTTTTTTTTTTTTTTGGAACATTAAGATATTGGGTTCAAATATCTAATTCTTCAATATAATAAAAAATAAAATCTCAAAATTAAAAAGTAACATCAATAAAAAAATTGAAATTTGTTAATAATTTTAACTCAAATTTCATTTATAACTTGTAAATAAAAAGTAACGATAACAATAAAAGAAATAAAAGCATGTAAATTTTTTTTTAAGAAAAAACCTCTTCTTTAATACCATTCTTTTTTTTTCAAAACTCGTTTCCAAAATCTCCATAAAATATTTGCAGCAAAATCTAACTCCATCCTTCACCAGTAATTTGCCCTCATAAGTGTTTTTGCGTCTTTACTTTGTTAGAGATTATAACCAAAATACTCATGAACAGTGGTAATCACCAGCGTCATAGACATTGAGGGCAAATATTATCTTCCTTGTGAATAACAGCTACTTAAAAATTTATGTCATTATAGGTCATGAATTGTCTTTTGACGATTGATTCTTGGTTTTATTTATGTTTCCATTTTTAGGTTATTTTATTGTCTTCAGGATTATTATTTTAGTTTTGTTATTATATCTTGCGATATTGAGGTTTAAGCAATTATTTATGCAATTTCCAAACCTTTAACTCTTACTAATAATACATGTATATGAAATGATATTGGAAAATTTGATATCATTGCAAATTTTGTGTAATATAAAAAAATATACATATGTGTATACATAACGTAAAATATAATTAACATATCTAGAATATTCAATACAATAACATTTAGTTGTGATCTAATTATTTTGAGGTGATGAAACCAAGCATTTAAGTGGAAGAGATATTTTATTAGAGAAGTCATTTAGCCGCAATATAGGTATTTTTCAAGATGCAATGTATTATTATGATTTTCAATTCAAATGAATTTTCCAAATATTCACCTCTAGATAAGATTATATTAGATTTTATTTAAGGTGCAAATTATTTCATCTTATTATCGGAAATGACAAGCATGGAACTGTTCTACATTCATTGTTTGTAGGAAGTTCACGTGACATGCTTCAACAATTTCAAGATTTATTCATTACAGTGACATGAAATCCTACAGTAGTTGATATTTTTCATTAAATTGAGTATGCATGTATTTATTTATTTATGTTTCTATTTTATATGTGAGAACCTTTTGTTACTCATGTTTTAGAAAAATCAAATCTAAAAGTTAATATCTGAATTATTATACTATTATGAGGATTTACTACACATGCAATATATATTAGAATCATAAACATAATTAATATAGAAATATGTTCATCTATGTGTACGTATATGTGTATGAAAAACATAAATATATTCATATACATAAACATAGACATCATTCTCCACAAATGTGTGGACAAATAAGAACTAACAGTTTCTAAATGGAAATGATTCAATATCTCCTTTTTTTGGGAACATAAAGATATCGTGTATAATTATCTAACTATTTAATATAATTTAAAATAAATTATCAAAATAAAAAATAATAACAATAAAAGAATTGACAGACGTTAAAACTTTAACTCAAATTGAATATGTAACTTGTAAATAAGAAATAATAAAAGCATAAAAGAAAGAAAAGCATATAAAAGATTTATTAAAAAAAAACAGATTATTACTTCTTTTACACTATTCATCTTTTCAAAAACCATATCTATCATCTCCATAAAAGATTTCAGTCAAAACCCAACTCCATCAATTATCAATTAGCATTTTTGGTTGAATTATACTCTAGTGAAAGAATCTGTACCAATTAAATAAATACATTCATAAGATAAAACCAAATCATTTGATTTTTTGTTGATCTTTCGAAATTTTGCCACATCAGCTTTGGAGGCTTCAAAATTTTCCACATCATCTTTTATTTATTTATTTAAATTTTACGTTTTATATTTCGCCCATTATCCCATATCACGCTTTGTTGTGTTATTATGACTCACGGTAGATTGAATTAAAGCCTATTATTGTTCATGTGTTAGGTTCTGTTTTCTATTTTGTTCTTTTATTTTATACCTTTTTTTTACCTTTAGATTTTTTTTTTTTGAGAAGAGCCTGAAATTTAGCTGGTGTTAGGGTCCGTTTGTTTTGGCTTCAAATGGTTTCAGGAAATCTTTTTCTGTAAAATAGGCTGTTTAGTTGTGCATGGAAAATTGCATTTTCCGAAAAACCATTTCCTTTGACCGTAAAAAGATGGCTTTGACCCGAAAATGATTTTACATTTCTATTTTCACTTCAAATCATTTCCGGACCAAGCCTCATACGCGCACAGAGAGAGAGAGAGAGAGAGAGAGAGAGAGAGAAACGGTGAACCAAACACAGCCAAGCCCAAGCCCAAGCCGAGGACGGAGAGAGCTATCGCCGGTGAAGCCCAGATCCAGTCCTCGACCCACGGCCCTGCCGGTCTGATCACGCCTTCGAGATCACGTCGTCAAGATCGTGCCTGCGAGATCGCGTCGTCCTCCTCTGGGTCAGATCATCGCCTTCAAGATCGTCTCGTCAAGATCGCACCTTTGATTTTTGAACCAAGTCTGATTGTCGACCATCGCTCCTCAACCCGTCGGAGAAGAGAGATGAGCTCTGATCATCGACTTTTCTGAGATGAGCTTCGATTTTGAGTTTTGTGTGAGAGAGTTTTCTGTGTGTGAACTGTGACCGAATGTTGTTGTTTTGATTTTTGTTTTTTTAAGTTTATATATTGAAATTTTCTATTATAAAATTTGTTTGGTAGCTGAGAAAATAGATGAGAAAATGTGAAAAACTAGAATTTTCAGACCACAACCAAACACTAGAAAATATTTTCCAAAACATTTTTTGAAATGCAACCAAGCACTTGAAAATATTTTCCTTTCCCGAAAATAGCATTCCGGAAAATAAAACATTTTCCGGAAAATATTTTATAAGAACCAAACACAGCCTTAGTGTTTCTTTTATAATTTAGTCAATCGTTCATATTGTTGGCATGTAATTGGATATTGTTCTATTTTTACTTTTATTCTAATGTTATGTTGTGATGTGCCTAATGTTATGCTGTAGCATGGATTGCTGCAGACACCTGGATGCCTAATATAGGACTCGGATCCAGCTAGCCACAAACACGTCTTGTTTCAATAGAAAAATCACTCAAAGGACTCATTCATATAGAAAATTTACTTAGGAAAAATAGTTACAACAGTCTACTTACAAAAACCTAAACTCTATTACAGAATCTACAAATTAATGACTTGCTTACGGCTTACAACAGTAGCTCCAGAACCTCAAGAATCTTCCTTAACAAACTTCTTTCATGAACTTCTTGTCCATATCAACCAAAATCTTTGGCTCCAATGAACCGCCTCAAAGCTTTGACACTAGAAAACCTCATTGAAAATGAACTTTGTGGTTACTGTCACTAATACACTCACTTTGAGACTATAAGCAGAGAGGGTAAGCAACTAAGATTTAGAAATTATGCTCAATAGGAGGTACAAAACATTTGTCAATTGCTTTATATAGATGCATGATTAAAATATAGAAAAGACTACCCAAAACCTAGTTAAAAAGAATTAGAAAATATATCTAGGCAACCTCGTTCATGAGAACCTCAAGTGAGGACTGAGGAGTGGGTGAAGTCTTGGGTTAGTTTTCTGTTTTGCTTAAGCGAGGTGCTCTTTTGGTTGAATGAGTCTCATTTTCTCTTAAGCGAGTTCACTTTCTCTTGTGTGCTTTCACTACTTTATCAGTATTGCTTTAAATTTGGTAGTTGATATATGTGGTTAATGCAGGAAATATTCATGAAATTCATAGATATATGAGATGCAAAAATAGAGAAAAAAAAATGTCAAAAACAATCACACAAGACAATATTTTCATAGTTCGGCAATTTTCTTACATTCACAAAATTGCAATGATTTCACTATTTTTATGGAGGAAAAAAAAATACAAAATGCAATAATATAGTTTTTCTCCCTCAAAACAACACCCCAAACCCTAATCTAAAATCATGGTATTTATATCTTGCACCTATCGACCCAAATCTTCACTCCATGAATTAAACTTTAGAAAATCTTCCATTAAAAATCGTAACACTTTTATATTAGATCTGGTCATAATTCTGATCAAATACAACTAGACCTCACATTGCCAAACAGTTAATATATTGGTTTGTGTGTGAAATTCATAATATACTTGTTGAATCTATTTGTTTATTATACTACCTAAATTGCTTTGGGTAAAAACAAAACAAAAAAAAAAAAAAATCTTTTATTTTTATTTTTATAGTGGTATGTGAGAATTTTATTCAGGAATTACAAACCCAAGCGTAATCCTTTAGCTATGTCGTCATGGATAGAATACAATTCCGTGACTTGTATTTATTGTTGAGCAAAGTGTTTGGAAAGCTCCAAGAAAGAGGTCTCCCCCGCCCTCTTGATCCACAAACAACCCCAAACTTATTGCCAAAAGGGGTTCGACATCAATCAAAGGTTTGCCTACCACTAGGGCCCCAGCTACTCTACCGATCATTGCTTTTCTCTCAAGCATGCCATCTAAAGATTTGATTGAAAAAGAAATTATTGTGAAACTATGCTACCACTCAAAGCCGAAGAATCAATTGGCTGTTTGAAGAAGAAAGCTCGTCTAAAAAGCCCAAGAATAATCCCACTTTCTCGACCCATATGTCGTATGTATGTTGACTTGGGAAGACATCAACCAAGTATAATATTTGGGAAGAAGAAGATAAGCCTGTTTCATCAAAGCTGACAACATCTAAACAGTCTAAAACACCCAAACAGACAACAGTCCACCTTGCCCAAATAGGCAGCCAACCCACAAGGTGAAGTTACCGGTTACCCCCAACACTCGAGGGGTCCAACACTCCAAAGTTCAAACCTCCTACCTAGGCCATGTCAATCACTTTTAAGGGAATTTTGCAGGAGTAAAAGGGAGGATTAAAGACCAATGTACCTTAAAGCTTGAAAAGACGTTTTTAGACAGAAGAGTAGTGTAGGAGACTAGGAGTTATGGGGTTGAGAAAGATTTAAAAGATTTATTAAAGATTTAAAATACTACACTTACTGCCAAACTAGGATGGAGTATAATTACCAAAGAGAATTTATGGGCAAGACAATCTTAATGAAGCTGACAAGGTAGATCTTATCTTCTTCTTCTTCTTCTTCTTCTTCTTCTTTTTTTTTTTTTTTTTTTTTTTTTTGTATATATGAATAGATAAATTTTATTAACACAAAAAAAAAAAAAGGGTCCTTAACAAGAGAAAAACAGGGAGGACACCAACCAATACCAACAGGGAGGTAGCTCAAGATTTAATAAAAGGCTCTATGCGAGCTCAAATGCGTAAAAACAGTTAAGCAAATGTATGTTCACCCTATTTTTTGGATAGACTAGCTGACCCAATCCTCCCCCCTCTTCCCCCCACCCCCTTTATTTTTTGTTGATATTCCTAGGTGCCTCCTCACAAAGAGGGTCGAGTGAGCAAACCCAGGTGACTGTTTACCAAAAATGCAGGTCTCTGCAAAGTCGCTAGAAAATACCCACGGATTATGAATAGCCCTTGATTCACCTTCCATTACAATCACAAATAAGTCCTCCACTCCTAACAGATCCTAATTACTTTCAAGAATGTACCTCAAAGGAAGGAATTTTTGGCAAGCTCCTAAAGCCAAAAAAAAAAAACTCGTGTTTGGAGCTCTATTATTGCATCAAAAAATCCTGTTGGGAAAAGGTGTATGTTGGAGAATTGGAAATGGGGAAATACGAATAGTCCTCTCGAAGGCAAAAAATGGAAACTAAAGATTAAAGAGACTTCAACTGTTTTTATGGAAGGCTGCTTGGCAAACCGTCCCAACTAAGGTAGTGATAGGAAAAATAATCAATTTTGAGGAAAAATTGCGTATATTTTCTGATGTCAAGGAAGAAACCCCTGAGAATTTATTTATAGCATGCCCAATTACAAAAATTATTTGGGTTAATTCTCCTTGCCCATCAGATTTTTTGAATGAATTTTGATTTCATTATTGACCGGGTAAGATTTGTACTACAATCAGAGGAAATGCTAAAGCTCTTTAAGGACGAAGCAAGAAACTTTATATTATCTGTGGCGACGAGGATGACAAGAAACCAAATTTTGAGACAAACTGAAAGAGGCATTATTTCTCCTCCCCCTCCCAGAACTAAAACCCTATATCTATAATGTAATTAATACACACCCACCGTCCATAAATAATAGTATCACTTAGAGAGAGAGAGAGAGAGAGAGATAAAAAAGAAAAAGAAAAAAAAGAGAAGATGAATAAGCACAATATTAATTGTAAGTTGTAACTTTTTTCTCAAAAAAAAAAAAAAAAAACATTTCTCTTCTTTTTTTTTTTTTAAGAAGAATTTCCCTTCATTTGCACATTGAAAAATGAAGAAAAAAAATTAGTATCAAAATTAACAATCTAGTGGGTCATTTTTCACCCTAAACTAGCACATTTGCAAATGTGCAACCTAAACTATGTACCCATTATTTGGATTCTTATTTATATATTGCAAATTATTCTAAAATGAGGATAGTAATTATAATATTTTAAAGTTTAGAAAACACATTATAAATACTTCTATAATTTAGGATGTATACAAGTTATAAACTACTATGTAACCCATAGCAACTTCTTGGCAACATGAGAGAATGCATCACGTCTATTAAAAGTATAACCCAGCAAATAATTTAAAATGTAATTAATTAGTATGGGTGAACTTCTAGAATTCCTCGTGCTGCACTCCTTTTTTTTGTTCATTTTTTTTTAAAAGAATGTAATTTATATACCAATTCAAACAAAACTCAATAAAAGCAGACATCTAGTTTTTTTTGGGGAGAGAAAACCATACTCAGATCATGGTGTAGCAGCACTCTAGTTAAATGCAAATTATATTACTAGTAAAATAATACTAGGACTTTTTGTTTTGAGGGTGTAATAATACTAAGACTTAATTCTATTATAAAAAAAATCAAAATAAAACAAAATAAAGACTTTATTTGTATCTTTCCATCCTGTAAGTTAATAACTATGACCACGAAACCATTACTAACTATGGATATGATATACAAAAAGCTTTTCATTAAACTTGTTCAAGATGCCAATATGATTGTAATTTAACTAATAGACATTTTCTAGTGTTTCTAAGATATTTAAATTCAAGTGGGTTCCAATTCACTTAACTGCTAAAATTTTTTTTGTTGAATAAAAAATCTAGGGTTCATCTTCGTCAACACCATAAACCAATTGGTGTCTTAGTTTGATGATAATAACTATATTCAAGAGCAAATGTTATAGATTAAAACTCTCTAAAAAAAATATATCTAAATTCAAATCTCTCCTACGTGGCAATAACTATCAACATTAGCTCAAATTTTAAGATTGTTAACTTTATTTTACCCTATAAATAAAGAACAACTTGTTACCCTTTTGAATTGATACATCAAATGGATCTAGAGCCCAATCATTGACCATAAATAATACTAGCTTATAAGAAAATAGCAAAGGAACTGATTTCTATGACAAAGAACAATTTGTTACCCTTTTGAATGGGCCCATCAAGTGAATCTAGAGCCCAATCAATGATGATAAATAATACAAGCAAAAGAGCCCATTATTGAAGCCTAACTCCTTTTTTTTTTTTTTTTACCTATAAAAAACCCTAACCCTCCCCTCCATATTACCTTGTATTTTCTCACTGCCAAAAAAAATCAAAACAAAAGTTGCTACGCTATGGAGAAGGGGAAGACTAAAAGTTCAAGGTCGGCGATGTGGAGGCCAAAATCAAACGATGGATTTGAGCTCGTTTTCAGTGGCTATGGGTCGGACTCGACATGTTCAAGTCAATTTCTAGACCGAAGGCCAGGCGTAGAAACACAGTGGTATGTCATCAAGGTCCCATACCCAGACTCAAACCCAGACCCAGACCCAGAACCAGAGCCAGAACCAGACTTCGTTTCTTACTTCACTTCATCAAAGCCCAAAAAGGCAAAGGCCGTTCACCACCCTGGGCGCCTCAACCCCATTTCTGTGGCTGACCATCTTTACGAAAACAAGCACAGTGCAGTTCTGGCAAGGACCCATCTGTATTCTTTTGGCAACGTGCGGTCCTCCATTGACGTTGACTGTCTTATACCACACAAGGAAGTGTCAACTCTGGACGTGAACTGTGTTGCCGATGGTTGGAAGTTTGTGCCTCCCATGGCTTCTCCTAGATATTGCCCTCACACTGTCGTTCTCGATGGCAAGTTGTACGTTTTCGGCGGTTTCGAAACGGCCTCTTCGCTACGTGGCTCTGGGTGGATGGAGGTTTTTGACCCAAACACGAAAAAATGGACTTCGTTGCCAAACCCTCCAACCGAAATCAGTGAGCATGAGATGATATACGGAGTTGTCGAACCGAAAAAAGTGATTTTTTTGAGTGATCTTAGGTACCCATATGCGTTTCAGACTTATGATGTGAAATCTAAAGCTTGGACAGCACGCAGGAGTGCTTATCCCTTTGAAATATTCTCTAATGGGGTTCATCCTAGAGCTACAACTGTTGGCAATACTCTCTTTTGGGTTTCTCTCGTTTGGGATTCCTTTGAGAATCTAGATGGTTGTTGTGTACATGCGTACCGTATGGATGATGGTAGTGATTCTGGTGACGTGTATTTCAAGGGCAGTTTCGATATCGACCGAATGGTTGAGCTTGACAATGGTGTCACTGCTAAATACCCTCCTGGAGGTTTGCACCACTTAGGTGATCACAAGTTCTGTTTTCTGTTGACCACTCTCAACTATGAACATGGCAAAACTAGTAGTTATGTTAATTGTCTCATACTCGACATTTCTCCAACATGTGATGAGGATGGTGAGGGTCACAATAAGTTGAATATTTCCATTCTGTCCAACCATAAATATTCTGTGCCGAGCTACTTTACCCTCTTGGATAGCTTGTTGCTGTAAGTTTCCTGTGCTTTCTCTCTATGTCTCTCTACACTTGCCATTGTCATGCCAAGTAATAATTTTGTATATTATATTTTGGGAAATTTATATAGCATACAGTTTTTTGAACTAAAATCGTGACTTCAAGTCACAATTTTAGTTGGAAATCGTGAATTCAAGTCACAATTTCAGTGCAAAAATAGTGAGTGTGTATACTATGTGTGAAAGTGAGTGTGAAATAGACATTGCTCTTATGTTGTTTACTGCCCAAACAAACAAATAGTGGCTGTGGCTAGCATTAACAACAACAAATACCTATTTCATACATCTACCTAATTTATCTTACAAATCTTATGACTAGACATTATCCTGAGCATTTCTAAAGGCTTGTGTGTGTGTGTGTGTGTGTGTGTATTTATATATTCCTGTAGAGGGTGTGGTTGCCTTCTTAATTTTTCTAGCTTATGTGAAGCCCCTGTCATCCCTTAACTCTTAAACATATTATCCTCTCCTAATTTCCTCATTATGGTGTTAAAAAATTTGAAGATCCTAAGTTCAAATATACCTTGTACCCCAAGCCACTCTGATTTGTAAGTTTTGCAAGAATTGTATTATTCCTGCTCTCTCTAAGTTCCCAAGCATTTACAATATATTAAGATGCTGCATCATATCAAAAAGTGAACCCATGGCCTTTTAAATTATATGTGATCCTTTGTAGTGTGGCGCCTCTAATGGAGCCCAATTATCATTTTTTTTATTCCCTTTAATCTTTGCCCTATACATGCACTTGGAAGGGCTTATCTGATGTGCAGCTAAAAATAATAACATTATTGTTAATCATTTATAAAAATATGCCAACTTGTAGGAATGGCGGCCTTTATACATCAAAGAAGCAGAATCCAAAGTTATCAAATGAAACAAGTGTAATGTTCACTTCTTCCCAAGATGAGCTTCAGAGGTCACACATTGATGACAACAACAATATCCTCCAGAACACTAAGGATGCTATTATAACACTGCAGGGAGTTTTGGAGGGGAAGCATGATCAAATTATAGATGAGACACTACATCAGTACAAGGTTTCTTCAGATATATGGTGGTCTTCTCTCTACAAAAAGATTGAAGGTCAGTTTTAATAACTTCTCAGTGTACACAAGTTCCTTTTTTAATTTGTAAATATATGCTTACTCCCATGGAAGCCTTCATGTTTCAGAATTTGTATATAGTAATGGTTCATTGGATTATTTCTTTCTACGTTACTAACTGGAAATTCTATATTCTTACCTTTTATGTCTTGTTACATTTGCTTGTCTGCAAGCACAATAAATGCTTAACCATATGAAGTTAAACACATTTGTCAATGTAATTGTTTTGGTAACATATTTTAAGTCTGTCTGCCTGCCTTTGTATTCACTATAGTTGAAAACAATTTTTTAGATCTCAAGTTTAGATAATATCATTTATATTTTTGGTGTGGCAAGGGGTGGATGTGAGGTTCCTTCATGATTTTAGTGATTAGGAGGAGAAACCAGTGCTAGAGTTTCTTCAACTTCTGGAGTCTAATACTCCTTAATCTGTGAGTGGGGACCATGTGAGGTGCATATTGAAAAAAAGTGGGGACTTTGATATCTATTCTCTATATTATGCTTAGAGGTTCCTCTTTTGTTGTCTTTGCATGGAAATGCAATTTCTGGAGTTAAGCCACCTAGGCCAATTTCCTTCTTGTTTAGACTACAACACTGGTCATTATTTGAGAAGAGGTTTTTCTATTATGGATCAGTGTTGTATGTGCTGCTATAGTGTGGGGAGACAGTGGATCATCTAATGATTCATTGTGAGAAGGCTTATCAATTATGGTGTCTTGTCTTTAGATCGTTTAGAGTTTCTTGGGTTTTGCCAAGATCGGTGATAGAGCTGTTGTTTGGATGGAGGAATTGGTTAGGGAAGTACTCCTTTGACATTTGGAATTTGACACCGTCTTGTTTGATGTGAATCATTTGGAGGGAGTGTAATATTTGCACTTCTGAGGATAAGTAGAGTTTTGGGACTCAACTTCTTGCCTCATTTATGGGCTCTTTGTTTGATTGATCTTGGTTTTGGGAACTCACATCTAGCGGTTCCCTTCTGATGTTTATAGATTCACTTCTTCCTTCTACATAGGGAACGCTCTATGATGTTCAATGATAAATGAAACACACCTTCATTACAGTCATCTTAATGAATAGAATTTGCCCATTTATCGAGAATATATTATAAAAATTTAGTTTTTTCCCTTTGTTTTTTACTGTGCTACAATGTTTAGGAATTGATTAGAAAACTTTAATAGTTGAAGAATAATTATGTTCCCATAGGCTTTTATCTGATATTAGCCTTTTGTTGCAGGTCTTGTTGCAATGAGCAAGTTAGCTCATGACAGGCGTCAACAATCAGAATATGATTTTTAGGGCAAAGCTTTAGATTGGGACCATGTTGAAATGTCAATGACAACACCTTGAAACTTACAATATCTTGTTGATTGAGAGTAGGTATCAGTAATATAGACAACTAGAACTTATAATCATTTCTGTAGAATGATATATGTGGCTAATCACAATTGATCTGTTGATGATCCATATCTGACCCCAAGTTTTTGGACTAAGGTATTGTTTTTGTTATAAATGTTTGGTTATATAGATTTCGTTAGCTGTTGCAGCTTTTCAATATCAATCAAATAATATTTGAATGTAGCTTATATTTAAGGTAAGATTCACAGAAGTAGCCTTCGGCAACAGATGAGTAACCAAAATGGTACGGTCATCTTCAAGATGGTCGGAGAGTTGGATCCTCCTGGAGAGGGTTCCTATGAGTTTGCAAAAGCTGTTGTACCAAAGTAACCTCAATTTCAGCTGAGCTGTTGCCTCAACGTTAATCTGTACTGAGCTCTCAAGATATCAATATCACAACACTCTTTAAATATGGAGTGTACAATATATTTACCCGAAGTCCACCCACTGGCCGGGGAACACTTCAGACCTATTGAAATATAATCACATGTCTGGGGAATGTAAAGAAAGAAAACATATCCAGCAAGCTTAGAATACTTCAATTTCCTTAAAAGTCTTAAACCATGGAATCTTTTAGTGAGTTTTGAACTTCCCTGCTATACACCCCATCTTTGGGGAATATGGGTGTGGAGGGAGTGGATAATAAAACCTTACTACGGGTGGTATTCACCAAACTTGGTTCGTATCAACTGGCGAATTATAGGTTCATATCAACTGGCAAATATGTTGTGAATTGGTGTACTACATAAATGATACTTTATAAGTTCAGGGACTTGAGAATGGAACAAAAGATGGGGAGACTCGTTTGTCTTCTGAAAAGAGATTCTTCTGTGTTAAAGAGACGTGATAATGATCATCATGACAACTCATCATCGTTATTAGAGTAATCCATCACATGACATGTATGATAGCCAAACTATTTCTTGTATCAGGTAGAATGTCTAAAATTGATATAAAACCACTTATTTATATAGAATACAGCTTCTTCTTTCTTTCTTTTTTCTTTTCTTTTGTTTTTCTTTTTTTTTTAAAGATAATTACAACATGCTGCTAACCTTAAGCTCGAACCCTTTCTCCCCTAAACCTTCAAACACTTTGTACATGGGGAGATGCTAATTCAGTTATAAGGTCTTTGACTTGTAAGTAGATCCTTAAGTCAATGCAACCAGCAAGGGTACAGCTTTTTCCAAGCTACTATGTCGGCCTCCAAACTCTCAATATTTATCGTTTTTTCTCCGTCTTGGTCCAGTCATGCTCTCATATTCATGTTTTTATAATAAGAAGGATTTCCTCGCAGAGTTGGTAATTTATTCATCTTACAAAAACTGATATTAAAACCATTAGAGTAGGAATCCCTCACAAAACCAAAACCAAAAAAAAAAAAAAAACTCACCACTTTGAACCAAGTACTTTCAAATGTGTGTAGAAATCGTGGTAAGGGATTAATGGCAGACTTGCACTGGGCTTACCAAAAAGCCCTATGGTGAGAAATGGTAATGCCAATGTGATATTAAATATACAAATTTCTGAGTAATGCTATAAATACATAAATTGGTATAATTTTGTACTACAACTCATCACATGGTGAGTGATAGTAGGTAGAAATGGCAAAACGGTCGGGTCGGGTCGGGTCGGGTTGTGGGTCAAATGGGTCACGGGTTAAAAACGGGTCATTTTAAGTAGGTCAAAATCGGGTTCGGGTCGGGTCGGGTTGACCTGTATTTTTCACATGAATTTTTTTTTTTATAAAGAAAACAACATGTATCTGTCATTTGGAAAGTTATGCAACAAATTATTTGATATAAAATGCATTATTTTGAATTCACCACTTATATCAAGAATGAACTCAGTTAAACTTATTAATACTTATTCAACAATTTTAAAATTATACAAATCCTAACATTACTATCTAAAACAAAATAACACAAAGATAAGTAAAAAAAATACACAAGTTTTATTTCTACACAATATCAACATTCCAAATATAAAACAAAATTACAAATGACTTATTGGATAACTCATTTGATAAAGAATAAAAATATATAAGAAATTTACAATCTTGAAAATTAATTTTATAATCTATTATCAATTGTGGTTGACACTCTATTTCAATTTGAGATATACTTTAAAATTTGATTGCTTACTTATTTATACATGGTCTCTTTTATGAATATCATATTATTGTTAAGCAACACACACTCTAGGAAATATCATAATTTATTTTGAAAAACCGTTTATTTTGGACATAAATTATTAAAAAATAGGTCTAAGTATTCATAATTTATGCTAATTTGATACTTTAGCTTCACTATTTTCACACTTGTGAATAATTTTCACATGTCTACAATTTTAAATCTATATTTTTAACTTTACTGTAACCAGATTATCTTGGCATGTACTTTGCTATTTGATATCTAAAAATATTTACTCATTACAGAATGTTTAATCATTTATCTTTCAATTAATTTGCATATAGTTATGTAAATGTATTAATTGTTTTCTTAAAGTTCACAATAAACAATTAAACCAATATTGTTTTAGTTTTACTATTTTTTTACAAAAAAAAAAAGTTTTAAAAAAATGGTTTGGGTTCGGGTCGGGTTGACCAGCAAAAAACACGGGTTAGGTCACGGGTTAACCCGTTTTTGTTTTAGGTCAAAAAAATCGGGTTCGGGTTGGGTATTTTTCGGGTCAAGTCGGGTCGGGTCAAAAAATTCTGACCCGTTTTGTCATGTCTAATAGTAGGCTATGTGGGAACACTTTTACCAATCATAACTCGCTATGTGGTGAGTTGTAACATAAAATTGTGCCAATTTATGTGTCTCTAGCACAACTTGTAGTTTCCTTATTCCACACACGCCTTATATAAGTTCTTCCTTAATTATGTTTTCTTTCATTGTTAGTTGAATTTTCATAAGCGTGGATTTTTCTTTCTAGGCCATGGAATTGGAGACTGAAGTGATGTTTGGGGATGGGATTTCTTGGAAGACAAGTAAGGCATTTCTGTGTAAAACATTCAAAATAACAGTAATTAGCACTCAATTCAAATATGTTGGAAATCCCTTTTCTCATCAACTCACATTATATTTAAAAATGTAGCAACCAGTTCATTTGTTAACTCAATGTGTGACTTGAAAGTGAGAAGATTAAGATATATTATTCACAATTCATTCACTCTCAAACAATCACAATACACTTTCTGCATTTGCGCTCATTGAAATCTTCAAAAATCCTAATTTTTCATCGTAACATCAAGGACGTGATTGAGTTTGGATTGAACTTGATACTTTTTCGTATTCAAATGCACACTGCGTTTTTTGACAAGTCTACTGAAGACATGAAGGTATGGGTTCGTGAAGGGAAAAATAAAAGATTCAGACTTAAGGAGAAAAATATTTTTACATTCTAAACCAAACCTAATTGAAAGGAAATCTACATTTCTTGTATCAAAGTCACACTTGAAAGAACCTCATCTACTCAGGAAAACAGACACACGCACACATTAACTTGACTCAATTTAACTCACACACGACCCTTTTGGATATACATCATTGTCAGTTTCTTTAAGAAGCTCCCTCTTGGAGACTTGAACTCCGACCTTTACCCCCCACACTCTACAAGCATTTATACTTGTAAAGTGACTATTGCACCAAAAATGTGCGGTGGTCACACTCAGATAATTAAGGTATTATTATATCATTTGATTTATACGGCCTCCATATAACGGCTTGGAATAGTAACAAACCAAATTTGAGCAAGGATACTCGTTAGGTCAATTATTTCCAATTAAGTTAGAATGTTTTAATGGAATGTCGAATTTAAAGGTAAACAGAATATCTGAAGCTACTTTCTTATCACTAGTCAAAGTACTGTGACGTGCAGTATATTTATCATTATTTTTTTTAATATTTTAATAAATTTTCTGTAAAAATTGTAATCTTTAGTGTTCTTTATCAATAAAATAGAAAAAAAAAAGATAAAATATTATTTTGGCCCCTAAACTTTACTAAAATTTTTTTTTTCATTCCTAAACTTTAAGAAATTCATTTTTAATCTTTAAACTATTGGAAAGTTCATATTTCATCTCTAAACTATTAACAATATTTTATTTATGTCTTTAAACTTTACTAAAAGTTAATTTTTCATCCCTAAACTATTGAAAAAAGTTCTTTTTTTAATCTCTATTGTTGTCTCTAAACTTTTGAAAAAACTCTTTACAAAGTTTAGGGATAAAAAAAGAACTTTTTGAAGTTTAGGGACGAAAAATAAACTTTTATTAAAGTTTAGGAACTAAAATAATATTTTACTTAAAAAAATAAAACTAGTGTAGTGATTTGATCGTACTATATATGTTTACAAATTTAAAAATTATATGATATAATGTTATATATATATATATATAAGCATGTTTCACACATGCTCAATAATACAAATCTAAAACAAAAACGTAAATATATTTTAATTTTTTTTTTTTTACATTTTTGATTGTGTGTCATTAAAATTTTTTTCTTCATTTGTTAGAATTGAATTTTTTTTTTTTTTTTTGGAAGTTGATATTTCATAAACGTAAAACCAAAAAAAAAAAATAAATAAATAAAAACATGAAAACTAATAGATTAATTTTAATATATATATATATATATATATATATAAATTCACATATAATTTTTTTTTTTTTTTTGCAAGGTCAGGGGTTCATTTGAACCTCCTAGACCATATGTAATACCGCCCCTGCTCTGAATATCAATAATTAAATATGATTAGACACGATTTACGTAGTGGTATAACTTCCATACGAATTAATACATGAATTTGATCAAAGATCTTATTAGTCTTTTAAAAGATCTGTTATTTTGTGTGTGTCTATATATATATATATATATATATATATATATATATAAAAGTAAGTTACTAGCAATGATTTTTCTATTGCTCGGGTTTCTTTTTTTTCTTATGTTTTTCCTTCCAGAAATACTAACATGAAAGCTCTTAGATCTACTTAGTCATTACTATTAACTTTTTCTTTATCAATTTTGCAATTTCTTGAATTCACGTAAATGACACCAATTATCCAAACTTGATCGTCTCAGATGTTACTTGCAGTGAATGCTTCTCTCGAATTAATTTATCTCTATCCGGTAAATGTCTTGAATTAGCCCCAAAAAAAAAGGGGGGGGGGGGGGGTAAATGTTTTTATTTTACTTTTTATTTTTTAAATAAATGAGTTTGTGGGATTATCAAATAGTCTTGGATTTGTATATATATTCCAATGGCTGTAGATCTACAAATAGCCATGAGAACAAAATTTGAGCATTCAAAACTACGATCATGAACATTACTCCACAAAGAATGGAGACAGAGAATTAATTGAATATAAAAAGGGTAATGTAAAAAGGAGATGTGAAATCCATTTGACTTGGCCTACCTCCCTTTGTTGTTAAATTCATATTAATTTCTTGTGAGTGTCTCTATTTGAACTCTAATTCTAGACTTTTTTAATGTTTAGAATTTAGAGTTTTCTTGTGCATGTATATATATGTGTATGTTTGTTGTACCTAATATTATAGTGCAATTTTAATCATAACTTGTGCAATATAAAAATGTTATTATTATATAAATCAATATATATATATATATATATATAAAAGCAGAGACCTTATATGGGAAAGTATGAAGTTCTACCATGTGGCGCATTCCTTGAAGTTTTCTTTATTTAGGTTCTAAATTAACAAAGTTTGCATTTATATCAAAGTATTAGTTCATTGAATTAACCATTAGAGTAAATGTATATATTATATTAATTATTTATAGTTGTGCATTAATTATTTATATTAAATGAATTTATATGATTATTTTATAAACTCTATATAAGAGATAATTTTTAGTTTGAATACTAATAATAAATTTAGAATATGACATTCTTACTTATGTTTAGTTGCTTTGACAACAATTAACACAAAAGCCATAAAAAATTAAATATTTGTGAATTCACTAAATTTAATCTTAATCCTTTATATTTTCTAACTCCTTTCAGTCACATGTGATATATATGTGTGTGTGTGTGTGTGTGTTAGAATAAATATATTTATTTTGCTATAGCATAATGAAATTTTAATATCATTTTTCTAAGATTTATACAAGAAACAATATTTTTTTTAATGTGAGAAACAATTGAAACACTATATTATGCAACAATTGAAGCTCCAACAAAAATGGGGAAAAATTAGTAATATACAATCAAGAATGTAAAAAAAAAAAAAAAAAAAAAAATTGAATGATATATACATTTTTTAGTAGGCATGAAACATGCTTATCAATATTAACCAGTATATCATGCAATCTTAATGTCTTTCTGTTTTCTCTATAAAATAACTAAATATTACAATTTTTATAAGGAAATTTATTGAAATTTTTTTATACATTGATAATTAAGAGACTTAAATCATGAATGTCTCTATTGGAAGCTACAAGATTCTTGGTAAAACTTATTGAAATATTAGAGAAAACTAATAATAAATTGCATCGCACATCGTATAGGAATTCAACTAGTTAAATGTTTTAAAAAAAGTCTTTTACCCCGGTATGTTATAATTATTATGTGTTGTTCTTCCATACCCACGGTACTCTATAAACAGTTAAACACAAACCTAGATTTTTTAGAAGAAACACAAACCTAGTTAAAAGAAACTTTTAATTTTTTTTTTAAACTAAATAATAATAATATATAATACTTATTTATACGGACTCTATTATTGGTCTTCCACACAAACTCTTCTACTTGATTATATATTTTATGTTTTTTACGTTTATCTATTATATAGGCGTGTTTTTCTGTTTCAGTTGATTCATAGGCTTGTTTTTCTGTTTCTGAGTCATGGAGAAGAGAAGGTTGTTTGTGGGTGGGATTTCTTGGGAAACAAGTGAGGCTACTTTGAGAGAACACTTCAGCAAGTATGGAGAGGTGGAGGATACTTCGCTTATCACGGATAAGCGTACTGGTCATGGAAGAGGGTTTGGCTTTGTGAGCTTCAAAGACCCGGATATGGTTAATCAATCACTTCAAGATCAACATGTTATTCTTGATAGAAAGGTTCTTTTTCTTTTTCTTTTTTATCACCCTCACTGATGATGCCGAAAAAATTTCCAATGAGTCACACGTTGCTCACACGCTCCAAAAAGTCACCTACACAACAAAAAGAGAAAACCTACAAACAGCACCGGTGTGGTACCGGCCAAATACCCTCCGAAGGTCAAGTTAGAACTTCTTACAACTCTAAAGTGCTAGAGCGGGGTCAATTATGCGTACCTTGATTTGTTAGGGTATTGGGGTTTTTATAGTAGTAGGGGGTTGACCTCTCCTTCTTGGACTAGAAGTCTTTTCCTTATAGGAATTTCTGTAAGCGTATATTACGGAATCATTTCCTTGTAGGAGAAGAACATCAATCGTAAGATCAAGGCATTTCTTTACATATCCAAGCATGGAGGCCAAGGCAAGTTCATATCAGAGCCGTCGGCTTTATTCCATTCCCTTCAGCGTTAAAGTCGTCATCTTATTTACGGCGTCAACTTCCATGTTAGTAAAATCCCTGCCAAATAGCTAATGGAATCCAACTGAAGCTGACGGCTTCAACCAAAACCGTCAGTTTAAGGCCGTCAATTTTGAGTGTACCGTCAGCTTACGTCCTAGAGCAAACACTATTTTCTCCCTTATCAGTTGCCCCCTACTCCATATTCCGTTGTTTGTTAAACTGACGGATTATGGAGTTGACATTGTCCACGGGTTCACCATCTTTTGTTTGCAGGGAGCGGGGAAATCATTCATTCCTTTTCCTCGAGCCGCGCTTTTATTTAATGCTCGGCCATGTGGCTTGTTCTTATTGGCTTCGCTTCTAGACGATTTCGTTGCTTCGTCTTCTATGCATTCCATCCCTATATATATCCAGTATTCCTCTTCTCATTCCTTTATTTCAACTTCACTGATTTTTGGAGAGAGCTCTCGTCGTTTTCATTTCCGTCATCTTGTTGCATTGCTAACACCGTCAACTTTAAGGTCATCGTCCATCAAAGGCTTTACTTGTAAGTTTTTTTTTTCTTCTTTACATCTTTTACATTAACTGAACAAGTTCCTAGCGAGGACGTTAATTTAGGTACTTAGAATGGATCCGTCGCCTGTAGGTAGACAGATGTCAAGTGAACAGTCGTTAGTCCGCGAAGGAGCAGGCTACAACGAGGTCTTTGGTTCAGGTCAGGAGTCCGTCAGTTTTTCTAGATCATCTGAGAGGAAAACGTCAGCTCGGTCTCCTGACGATGACCTGGAAAATTATGTTGAGGGAGTTGAGGAAGTGATAAATGACGGAGAGGAAGGTGACGGAGAAGAGGAGGAGGATGAAGGTGACATGGAATCCTATGAAAAGGCTTTAGTAAGTCCCGGAGGTAACTGTCCCTTCATCCTTCCTAAAGATTGGGCCGTCAACAATTTTTTACCAAAAATGGGTGAAAGGATTTTTAGGGATTCACGTATCCGTTACCAGATTTCAGACCATATTTCGATCCGTCTTCCTAGGAAAAAGGAAAAGTGTTACACTGGTTTGACCGTAGATGTCGGTATGTATGACGCAATTTTAGCCACCGAATTAAGGCACCCATTGACGACTTTGCACCGTCAGCTTGTTGACTTCCTAGGACTATCCGTCAGCCAGATTGGCCCTAATTCTTGGAGAATGTTTATTGGAGCAAAGATTCTGTGGGGTCGCTTGAGTGGAAGGAACCGTCAACTTTCCCTTGACAAGTTCTTTTTCTGTTATAGACCCCATCACATTGCTTCGTCTAAAGGGACTTATCACTTTTCCGTCAGGGATAAAGGTTTGAGACTTGTCTCTGACATGCCAGATTCCAACAGAAGTTGGAAAAGTAGATACTTTTTTATCGAAGGGTCGGACTGGGTATGCCGTCCTGAAGAGTGGGATACTATGCCACAGGGCTTTGATAATTCCTGGGGGATAGTTAGGGATTCAGGTTTGATACTGTCGGTTTATTATATACATATATGTTTTATAAACCCGTCAGCTTTTTAGATTCCTATCGTTTTCATGTTTTCACGTCGTTGCTTTTTTTTTTCTTTTTTAGCATACAACCGTCCACATATAATTGACGAACAAAAAGCCTTCATCTGTCGAGTTCTTAAAATCCCACTCGAGCAACGGAAGTGCAGGGACCTGATCACCCTTGACACTCACTCTTCATTTGTACTGCGGTGGTCCAGAGTTGACGGTTGAAGCTCGTAGGTTAGACGAATTTTCTTGTTGACGTGGGTACTCTCTACTTACTACATCAGTTCATTGATTCCTTCTACTTTGCTAACAAATGTCTGTTATTATGTGCAGAGATGGAAACTGTTAGGCAAAGGGTAAAAGCTGCTGCGGCTCATAAAAAGGAGGAGAGGGAAGCTAGGGAGAAGGAGGGAGTGTCCTCGTTGGCCCCCAAAATAGCTGCAAAGGTCTCAAAAAGAAAACCTGACGGGAGGGACGATCGTCCATCTAAAAAGGTTGCCATCAGCCCGGGGGACGTGCCCCTTAAGAAGAAGTCACCCCTCAAGCCAAAACAGGGTGCAAGCAAGGGGGTGATGACTTCCACTAGTCCCGTCATCGAGGGACCCCGTTGCCTTTTAACCCACAAGGACTATGCCGTCGAGGAGTTGGAAGCCTTTATAAAGCCGACGGATATAGCGCCCTGCGATCAACTGGGGATGGAGGACTTAGGGGCGTCAGCTCTTTTTGACCTCAGCAGGGTATGTCCCTTTTCTCTTATCTCTATTTTTTTTTTTTTTTTTTTTTTTTTTTTTGTTGGTTTCGTCTGCCTCTGATTCGCTTTTACTGATGACAGCCATTTTTTCAGGCTTTGGTGCATGTTAAAGCGCTTCAAGACCGATGTATAGCGAAGGAGGACGTTCTTACTCAGGTTAGAAAGCATAATACTAATTTGATGGATGCATAGGCTCAATATAAGGAAGGCCTTCGAGATTTGAACCGCGAGCTAAAGACAACGAGGGAGAAGCTGGAAGAGGCGTCGCGTGAAAAAGAAAAACTTCAAGAAGAGACAACGGCTTTGCGCCAAAAGGTGGAGACGGCTGAGGCTGACGCTGTCCAAGCTTTTAAGGCGTCGCAGTCATTTGTTGATTCTTGTGCTAACTTCTATGTCACTGGGTTCGATGATTGCTTCAAGCAAGTAGCGTCAACCTTACCAGAGTTGGACTTGTCTGGAATCACAATGAATGATTCGGAGCCAATGACGCCAGCTCACGACATCGTTATTGGTGAAGGTGACGGCTCTCCTGAAGTAAATCCTTCCCTTGCGGATGACGCCGTCATTTTGGCCCAGCCTGCTGCTAACTCCGCTCTTGTTGTGTCCATAAATGTTGATAGCCCTCCTCCTCAGAAGAAAGATGACGAAGCCCTTGTCGATCCCCCTACTGCCTGATTTTGGCTTCGTTTTTTCCATTTATTTTGCAAACAATATTAAGTAGCCCTTTATTTTTGGGTTTCTATTTATAAACAGTTTATCTTATTGTAATCTACGTTAATTTCGTCATTTTCTGCCTTGTATGTAATGCATGTTTGGCCATCTTAAATAAGTTCGTCAGCCAGTATCTTCGTCTATTTTGATGACCTCGTCTACTTCATTAGTGGTGGACTTGTTTATTACTTTTATTGGTTATTTGTGATAACCTTGCTATCTCACTTGTTTAACGACATTTGATGAGCTCGTCGTTTTATTAGAGCTCGTCAACTTTATAAATTTTTTTTTTTATAAAATCGTTGGTTTCATGGCTTTGTCCTTGTTATGGACTTGGTGACCTAATCTTTTTATGATTTTATCCCTTTGATGAGCCCGTCAACTTTGAAGGCTGAATTCTCTCCTTTGGGATGTTTGTAGAACTCGTCAGCTTATGATTGCTGACACTTTTATCCCTTCAGGGTAGAATCCGTCAGCTTTAGATTGCTAACCATCCCTTTGGGATTTTTATACAACGCGTCAGCTTTTTGATTGCTGATACTTCAATCCCTTTGGGATTTTTATACAACTCGTCAGCTTTTGATTGCTGACTCCAATCCCTTTGGGATTTTTATAGAATCCATTAGCTTTTTGGTTGCTGACACTTCAATCCCTTTGGGATTTTTATAGGATTCGTCAGCTTTTGATTGCTGACTCCAATCCCTTTGGGATTTTTATAGAATCCGTCAGCTTTTTGGTTGCTAACACTTCAATCCCTTTGGGATTTTTATACAATCCGTCAGCTTTATGGGCAAAGTCGCTTACTTTTAAAGTCGTCCACTTTTTGGGACTTAGAATTTTTTTATTTCGTAAGGCTGTTTACTTTTCGTGAATTTGTAAATGAATAAGAGACATTAGTAGTTCCGAATAAACTCCTCTTATTGCCATGCATTAAAAAAAGGTAGTTCTAAAAAATAAAGTTCTCCCTTTGGGCTTATTGTAGCAAAAACCAAAGTAAATTAATAATAAATTAATAATGGGATTTCCTTTTATATTAAAATATTTGTTCTTTATGTGGATTTTATTCTTGATGAGGGCTATACGCGGAGTAGGATTTCCATTCTCATTGGCAATGGTTTCCACCAAAATGTAAAAGCATTTGTATTATTAATAATACCCTCTATTATATTTTGTTAGTAGTATTTGAATTGGGACCATATGTTTGACATTAGCAGTAATTTACATATTTTTTTCCTTTTATTTTGCAGTATTTTATTTGTTACCATAAGTTGAACATCTTTTTTATATTTATTCTTAAATTTCGTATTACAATAAGAAATATATAAGATTTTAAAAAAATAATAATAAATAATAATAATAAAAAACATCTTTTTTGGCATATGTTGTGTCATATTTATGCCACTTATTCTGTGACATGTCCAAATAATAAAACAAAGTAAAACTCAATTATCTTTCTTCTTTCCATACACTTTCTGGGCCATCATACTTTTCTTTTTTTCTATTTCATACATTGTAAATTTTGTAACGCTTGATGCTTTTAAAATTTTCGTGTTGGATTTGATATGCCTGATGTGCACGACATGTTAATCTGCTTGAGATTACCCAAGATACACGTTACCTAGCTACAACTGAAAATCCACATATTCGATTGTTTGATGTTAAATCAAACAATACTCAACCAGTATGTCACTCCTACAAGAAGTCTTACTTTTACTTATCAAAGAAAAAAACAAAATAGTTTAGCCTTACACTTTTTTAACAGTTTTTTTACATATTTTTTTTCCAAAGGTTGACATGGACACTTATCTCTAATGGCTTGGCAGGTGATGAGCTATGATTAACATACTAATAATATGATGGCAATGGGGTTTCAATGTGATGGAAGTAGGATGTATGTAGGTTCTGAGAAAAGCATAGGAAAGATTTGGGATTTGAGGTAAACCAAAAATTTTCCCTACAAATATAAGGTGGATTTGTTATTATTTAATTATTATATTTCGCTCTTATTGTTTAAGAATAATTTAGAGTTATTATTATTTAGATTAATTGAGGAGCTTCGAGTTGTCAAAGGGAATATGAAAGTTGAGCAACTATCAACACTGTTGTGTTGCACCCGAACCAGGTTCAGCCATTGAATATTATTGTTAGATAAAATTGCTATTAGGTTCGAAATAACTAGTTAGAAGAAATAAGTAAAAACAACAAAGGCATGAATTCTTATAACAAGTGGGTGGAATCGTCTTAGGAACCATGAAATTGAAAGAAAATAGGAGCTATGAGATCTATCTTCCCATTGTTTTGAATGTGTAGTAAAGGAATGGAAGTGCATACCAACTGCAAGCCTTAATTAACAAGAGAAAAGATATATGGATTCCCTCTTGTTTAATTTAAAATTTTAAATATTTGGCATTGACGAGAAAATTTTTGAATCTTTTTTTAGATAAGAAATGACTTTACATTGCACACTAAATATTCTCTCTACTTACATACCCATAACAAAAACTATTCAACCAACTTATCCAACCTAAATCAGATTTAAGCCTTTAATTTAAAAAGAAAAAAAAAAAATGCCCAAAGGGATTTTGCGGCTTGATGGTGGTGGGAGGCCAGTATGACCAAGGTGGCAACCCCTCAGATTCTCCTTCCTCTCTCTTAAAAATGCTCTATCAATCTCAGTTCTTTTGTTTTGGTAATAGTGAAATAGTGCGTTTTATTTTGTTTGTTTTTAGACCCCTTAAACAACAACAGGATTAACCTAGTTAATTAGCCAAGTGATTAACTTAATCAAATTATGCAAATCTAGGTTATCACAATCAAACAATCATATCAAGTATATAGCAACGGAAATATAAATAACACAAAGATATGATGACCCAGGAAACCACACTGGTAAAAATCTGGGGAGGATTTAACCTAACTATCCTCAAGGTAAACCTGAATCTACTATGAAAGAATCGAAGTTTTACAATAAGACTTAAACCACTAACATCTTATTGCTACCCACCAGTAGAAACTTACTGACACGACCACGTGCAAGCTCCAAAACCACGGACTCCTTCTTTCTTGGATTCTCCAGCAAATACAAGCACACCCACTTATGTATCTTTAAGCTCTTTAGTGCAACAATTGAATGATCATCAAGTTCTTGAATAAATCTTCTCCTTGATAATCCTAAGTTTATGTGAAGGAAAGCTCCTCTCAGATCTCACAAGAGATTCACACAAACAGCAATATGAGCAACAAAGACCTTAGAGAGGTTTGGGCATAAAACCCTAGATACAAAAGAGGTACTCTCTTCTCTCTCTAAAAAGTCTCTTAAAAACGTGGCTTAGGGTTTCCTTTATATAATGGGAGAAGTAGATCTGAAACCCTAATCCTTAATGGGCTTAGGTTGAGTTGGAAATTCTACAGAAAAAACATTCTGCTCAAGATTCGATTGATCGAGCCTAAGTTTCGATCGATCAAGCTAGGCCGAAAGTCACTAATACTTTCTGCAGCCACTCGATTCCAACTTTATATAAAAGAACCAACTTTGAGCAAGTCTAAACAAGACTAAACAACCTATTTTGATCATGATTTGCCAACAATACACATTAGAGTTCTAAATACATGAAATCCTAAGTCTTTAAAACCTAACATATTTAACAATCCACAACATTTTTGTGTCTCTCTATCTCTCCCTAAGGCCTTAATCTCATGTCTTTTATTTTGGTAATAGTGAAATAATGTATTTCATTTAACAATCCACTTAAGAAATATTCTTCTTTATTGAGTTTATTCTTCAGTCTTCCACTTATAAAATGAGATTAACATATATATTGCAATATATATAAAAGGGTAAATTGCAAATTGCCCATCTAAATTTGGGATATTTAGATTTTACACTCTAATATTTCAGAATTTGGATCTTTACCCCTAAATTGTTTGAATTTTACTCCCGAAAGTTTTGGAGTGTTTGGATTTTACACGCTAAAGTTTCAAAATTTGAGAGTGTAAAATCCAAACGCCCCCAAACTTTAGGTGGTAAATTCCAAATTTTAAAACGTCAAAGTGTAAAATCCAAACACTCCTAAACTTCAGACGGTAAATTCCAAATTTTGAAACTTCAGGGTACAAAATCCAAATAACCCTAAACTTTAGATGTGTAATTTGCAAATCATCTTTGTACATTTTTAGGCCCCTTAAATACAACCAGATTAACCTAGTTATTTAGCCAAGTGATTAACTTAGGTAAATTATGTAGATCTAGGTTAACACAAATAAATCATATCATTGAAATAGTGCGGAAAAAAAATAACACAACGATATGATAATCCAGGAAAACCAAACCGGTAAAAAACCTGGAGAGGATTTAACCTAGATATCCTCAAGGTAAAATAGATCCACTATCAAAGAATTGAAGTTTACACAATAGTGACTTAGACCACTAATATCCTATTGCTACCTCGAGTAAGAAACTTACTACCACGACTACGTGACAACTCCGAGTCCATGGACTACTTCTTTCTTGGATTCACAGCAACCACAAGTACTCCCACTTGTGCTTTCTTTAAGCTCTTTATGTAGCAACTGAATCGATCATCAAGCTCTTGACATAATCTTTATTCTTGATAACCCTAAGTATATGTGAAGGCAAACACCTCTAGATCTCACAAGAGATTCACATACACAGCATAAACAATAACTGCAACAACTGTAAAACGTGGCTAGGGTTTTTCCTTTTATACTTAAGGCAAAACATAAAACCCTACACGCCATATGGCCTTGGGCTGAGTTGGAAAATTCTGTAGAAAAACAATCTGCATGGGCTTCAATCAATTGAGTCTAATTTTCGATCGATTGAGCTAGGTAGATTTACACAGTAAATCCTGCAGTACACTCAATTCCAACTTTACACATAAACATACTTTGAGCAAGTCTAAAAAAAAGACTAAATGTTTTGATCATGGTTTACCAACATTACAAAATGAAGTTCTAATACATTTAAACCTAAAGTCTTAGAACCCAACAAACTCCCCCTTTGGCAATCCGTGACAAAACACAAACTAGACAAAATGCTCAAAGTTACAAAAAAATAGCCCATTATAAAAACATTGCCCAATAAAAACAAATTCAAACTAACTACTATCTATCAATTACAAGTGTAGGCAGCAACACAACTAAATCAACCTGTATATTCCTGTAACACTTAACAAACACATAAACACATGTGTGGAAAATACAAGTAACACAAAATAAATTCTTAATTTCACATAACATAAACTACAAGACATATATCATGAATAACCTCATAAAGATAAATCAATAATCAATGTAGCACAATGTGAAACAAGAAACAGAAATAAACACATCATAATATCTCTCCCTATAGACAACTCAAATGAAACAAAATACATCATGAGCCAAAAAAAATAAATACAAGATGAAGCACCTAGATACAATCTAAAGCTCCACAGCTCCAAAACAACAAAAATCTCCCCCTATCAACAAATTCTCCTATCCGTATATACTCCCCATTTTTGTGAGGAATTGCCAAAAGGCAATACTCATCATCAAAAAGAGGTGGCGGAGGTGACCGTCTAAAACTCGCCAAATCTGCTCTCAAAGCCTGAAGCTCGGTAAGCACGTCCACTATAAGCTAACCATGAGCCACCTGAACAGTCATGACAGTGTCTAAATCACGACGAATGCTATAAACATCCAAAGCAGAAGGTGGAGGATCAGCAGCAGTGATTGGATCAACAAAGGCATCAGTAGCTGGATCACCTATAGAAGAAGGAGAAAGAGGAGGAGGAGGTGCACCAGAAAAGGAAGAATCTACTCTAGGGCGTTTAGAGCTAGCTCGCATCTTAGCAGCCCTCTGCCTGAGAAAGGTGGCACCTATAAGAGCAATGATATGAACGGGCTTAGACGCCGAAAACTCATCTAATCCTAGATGTAATAAAATCTGATGAATAAAAATGGGGATAAACAAACCATGAGCAGTAGAACTACTCCTATGAACCTCAATCAAAGAACGAATGAAAAGATGAGGAAAACTCATAGAAGCATCTATGACAAGAGCATACAAAAATGCACATCTCTCTAAAGGAATATTATGCAAATGAGAGATAGGCCAGATCGAATGGCAAGAAATCGGAAAAAGAGATAATGAATCTCGATCAACTCGTGAGAGGTGATCCGAGGATTAGAACCCCACTGGATAAATGTTTCAGTAAGATATGACATGATGTCATCAAGGGGAGGAGACTCATCGTAAGGATAGACAGGATGCTGGACCATAGGCACCCCAAGAGCAGAGGCCACTATTGTAGGAGTAATGGTGTACTCTTCACCCCGTATCCAACTTCTCACCAGAGTGTTGGAATCATAGGAATGGACAAAGAGGTTCGAGTAGAACTCTCTAATCAAGGTAGCCAGAGAAGGATGATCAACATCCCACAAAGACAACTAGCCCCTACGCTCAAAGTTTCTAAATTTCCAGGCCAAGCTCATCTAAAACTACTTTCCTCTCAGCCCATACATTCCTACGAATGTTCGGCTTCTCATAAGTTTTCCTGGTTTTTCTCACTCAGAAACCTCTCACTATCAAAAGGAGTAGAAGAGGAAGTGGAGGACCTATGGGCTCTAGTCTTCCTAACCATGATGCTAAAGAGTAGAAAGGATAAATAAAAAAGAGACAAAAGACAAAAACAAGAAAAACCCAAGGGAAGACTGCATCAAACATAGTTAGAGCAAAAACAATATAGAAAGTAACAATCTATATGATGCATGAACAATATCAACACGTGATGCATGCTCTAATGTAGTGAGAATAAGTTCAATTTTACTTTAAAATCACAAAATCGGCTTGAGCATAGAGTTTATATCAAAAACCCCCAATTTTGAAAACCCGCTTTCAAAAATCCCAACAAATTGACCAATCAATCATTACACAAGTTAGATAACAGAATATAATGATCAAATCAATCAATCAAACAAGCCAATTTCATAAATTAATGCTCAATTGGACAAAATCCCCAATTCTGGTAGTTTCAAGCCCTAGAAAAATCAATTTTTCCCAAATCAACAAATTGATCAAATTAATCACCAAGGAATAGAATAATAACATCCCATAACAAAAAACCAATGATCAATTTTGAAAGAATTGATTGAAATCAACAAAAACCCCAATTTTCCTTAGGTTCAAAATTTTCCCAAAATGCATGAAAAAAATGCATGAAACGTGAAAATAAATGAAAAAGGAAGGGTAAAAAGGTCTTACCGGCCTTAGAAGACAAAAATCCTTGAAAAATTTTGAGAGAAAACAATGAAAGTTGGCTTGACTTGGATCGGTTGAAGAGAGAGAGCCAAAAAGTGTTTTGAAATAGTTTGAATAGTGAAGAACACAGGAAGAAAACTTGTTTTTAAAAACTCTCTAAACGATTTTCGATTGATCGAAAAACAGATTCGATTGATCAAAAATTAAATTTGATCAATCCAGTAGCGATCGAACATTGATCGAGCCAGGCATATTCAAACCAAATTTTAATCGCAATTTCGATCAGTCGAAAAACAAGTTCGATCGATCGAAAATCTAGAAAAATCAAATTTTTGAAAAACAAAGCATTTTAATGCAGAAACTCCTCAAAGCACAATATTTTATGAATAAAATGCGTGAGTATGAGATGAAATGTTTTTCAAAAACATTTGTATTAAACCCAGATCTCCCAAAAATAAGATTTTCAATCAATTTTTTCTTAAATCTCAAACTTAAAACACATTTTGCATTAAAACCAAAGAATTCTCAATCTTGGATGGCCACAAGAAAATCACACACAATAACATCTACAAAATTTAGCAAAGAGTAACTTGTGTAGTGTGTGCAACTAGCAAAAGCTTGAGATACATGTGAGGTGATATGTGAATATTAATCAAGCACAATTTCTACAAAATTCATCACATAAATTTGAAAGAGACTATCATCTAAAGAGTTACATCATATAACTCCCACATCTCCTAAAATAAAAGCTTGCAATCATGTAAGTTTCTTGATTTGCCTCATAATGTACAAACCAATTTTATTTGATTGTGAAGTTATTATAGCTCAATAATGTACACACCAATTTTAGTATTTAAACCGAGGCTACACCTTATATTTTTTTTGTGCATGTGCTACACTTTCTCGAGCATAAAATCATATGATATGCACTAAGGTGTTCATGATTGGTTAGTAAACAGTGGTGGGATGGTTATTTATGTCTTTCTCTTTAAGTTCAAGTCCAACAATCAAAGGCATGTGACTTCAAGATCAAGATAAAGTGATCAAAAACTATAAACATCTTCCCACACAACATGCACTACAAAGCTCAAACTAGTAAAGTGCAATAAATAAGCTCATCAAAGCTAAACAAGGTACATAAACATGTTATGTAAAGATAATATGACCAACCTTAATTTCAAATCCAAGAAAAATAATGCGAAACACATTTTGCTTCCCTTTTCCTCCTTTTTTTTTTTTTTTTTGAAAAGAAATAACAAAAACAACCTAGAATGAAATGCATGAATGTTATGCAATGCAAATCCTAGAAAAACAAAGAGAACAAAAACAACAAAGATGAATGGTCACAAAGAGTAGAGCGATGAAGCACAAGGACCACAAAAGCCAAATATGATTAGGGACACAGAATTACACCAATTACTTGACGAAGTGTCTCAAACTTCTATCAAGAGATTTGGTGAAGATGTCAGCATTCTGACGTTCAGTAGGGATATACTCAAGAACCACAACCTTTCTTTCAACAAGAACCCTAATAAAGTGATATCTAATCTCTAAGTGTTTAGTCTTAGAGTGTTGAACAGGGTTCTTAGAGATATCAATAACACTAAAATTATTGCAATAAACAACCATGGTGTCTTGTGTTATCTCATAATCACTCAAAAGCTTTTTCATCCAAAGAAGCTGTGAACAACAACTTCCAGCAGCAATATATTCTGCTTCTACAGTAGATAGAGAGATAGAATTTTGCTTTTTACTCATCCAAGTAACAAGATTAGCTCCTACATAAAAACTCCCACTAGTGGTGCTTTTTCTATCATCGGCATTGTCGGCCCAATTCGAATCAAAAAAACCAACAAGAGATAAATTTGACTCTTTGCCATAGAACAAACCATAATCTCAAGTTCCACTAACATATTATATGATTCATTTAACAGCATTCAAATGTGAAACTTTAGGATTAGATTGAAATCTAGAGCAAACACCAACACTAAAAGCAATATCAGGACGACTTAAATACAAAAGGCAACCAATCATGCCTCTATATAGTGTAACATCAACAAACTCACCTGAGGGATCATTGGTTGGCTTTGCATTAGCAGCCATTGGTGTTCTAGCATGTGCAACCTTGTCAAGTCCAAATCTCTTGACCAGATTTCTGGCATACTTTGCTTGGTTGATGTAACTTCCAGAATCCATTTGCTTCACCTACAATCCCAAGAAATAAGTTAGTTCACCAACCATACTCATTTCAAACAAATTCTTCATCTCATCTGTAAAATATTGAGCAAGAGAGTCATTAGTAGCACCAAAAACAATATCATTAACATAAATTTGAGCTACTACAAAATAATTCTTATCCTTTTATATGAAGAGAGTAGTATTTGCAAATCCTCTTTTGAATCTATGCTCAATGAGATATGCGGTTAACCTATCATACCATGCTCTGGAAGCTTGTTTCAAATCATAGAGGGCTCTCTTCAACTTGTAGACATCATCCGGTTTGTGAGGATCAACAAAACCCTTTAGTTGTTCAACATATACCTCTTCTTGCAACATCCCATTCAAGAAGGCACTCTTGACATCCATTTGATACAGTTTGAAATTCAAATGGCTTGCAATGGCCAACAGTATCCAAATGGATTCCAGTCTTGCTACCGGTGCAAAAAGTCTCATCAAATTCAATCCCTTCCACTTGTGTGTATCCTTGAGCAACAAGTCTTGATTTGTTTCAAATAACTGTACCATGTTAATCTGACTTGTTCTTGAAGATCCATTTAGTTCCAATCACATTTACTCCCTCTGGTCTAGGAACTAATTCCCACACATCATTCCGAACAAATGGGTGAAGTTTTTCATGCATAGAATTAACCAAATCAGCATCTTGAAGTGCCTCATCCACCTTTTTTGGTTCAAATTGGGATAGATAGCATGAGTGAGTAATAACATTCAAGGCTTTGGATCTCAATCTCATGTTATCATTCAAACTTCCCAATATGTTTGTGATAGGATGATTTAACTTTACTTTAGAAGACAGACCTTTGACCAGAGATGTGGAGGTACCTTTTGTTCTGATGAAGGACTAGGCTCACTTTGTTCTTGTTAAGTTTCATGAATTGGTGTAGATGGTTCTGGACTTGATGGTACTGAAACAACATCATTCAACAACAATAGCTCTTTGTCACTATGCTTCCCAATATAATCATCAGGAATAGGGTCATCAACTTCCACAGTCTTTTCTTGAACTTGAGGAGTGTTTTCTGAATGAGTTTCTGAACATAGTTCATCATTAATCACCACATTTGAAGACTCCACGATTGTTTTAGTTCTCAGGTTGTATTCTCTGTAAGCTCTATTAGTGGAGGAGTATCCCAGAAAGTATCCCTTATCACTCTTTGCATCAAACTTTTCTAGGTTCTCCCTATTATGCAGAATATAACAGTCACTGCCAAATATCTGGAAGTATTGGACCATAGGCTTCTTTCCTTTCCAGAGTTCATGGGGAGTTTTCTTGGAATCTGGTATGAAATACACCTAATTGAGTGTATGGTAAGCAATGTTAATAGCTTCTCCCCAGAAGGATTTGGGCAACTTTTTGTTGTGTAACATGACACGAGTCATCTCTTGAGCAACCCTATTCTTTCATTCCACTATTCCATTTTGTTGTGGTGTCTTGGGTGAAGAAAACTCTTGATGTGTGCCTTGATCATTGCAGAAGGTAGCCAGCTTTGTGTTTTCAAATTCTCTTCCATGATCACTCATAATTCTGGCTATCACAATACCTTTCTCAACTTGCAATTTCTTGCACAAGTGTATCATCTTTTTAAGAGCCTCAGTTTTATCTCTCAAAAGCACAACCCAAGTATATCTAGTAAAATCATCCACAACAACTAGAATAGACTTCTTTCCACCTAAACTCTGAACTCTAGTAGAACCCACGAGATAAATTTGCAACAACTCAAGAGGTCTGGAAGTTTGAACTTTAGTTACAGACGGATGCTTGGACTTTACTTGTTTACCCATCAGACATGGTCCACAGATGCACTCTTCTATCTTCTCAAACTTGGGCAAACCAATAACTGCTTCATACTTGGGAATCTTCTCTAATTGCTTGTGACTTGCATGTCCCAACCGTTGATGCCATAAGTCTACTTGATTGATCTTTGCATTGAAACACTTGTTGCTTATACTTGGTGTTATACTATAGCAGTTGGCAGCTGTCCTCACACCAATACACATACAGTCACCTCCTCCATCAAGTATCTCACATTCATACTTGGTGAAGAGAACATTCAGTCCATTGTCACAAATCTGACTGATGCTGAGTAAGTTAGCTTTCAACCCATCAACATACCAGATATCTTCAAAAACTGGCAACCCTGGAATGTCCACAGTACCAATGCCTCTGATCACAGATTTGCTTCCATCTCTAAACGTGATTGTCCCAATCTTTCCTTCAAAGAGTGTCTTGAATAAGGCTTTATTTCCTATCATATGCTTGGAACAACCACTATCCAAATACCAAAGATAGGAATCACATGCCTTTAAGGCGGTTAAAGCAGTATAACACACATAATTATCATCACATGTAATTATACCAAGATGCTCAAGGAAAGACTTAACAAAAGCAATGAAAGATACAAACCAAAAGTAGATAAGATGGAACATTAGTAATAAGAACTTCCAAGAATCCATGACAATAAGGGTCAAGGATCAACTCTTAGATCAAAGGATCTAAACACTAGAGCTAACTCGCTCTGATACCAGTTGTACGTTTTTAGACCCCTTAAACACAACCAAATTAACCTAGTTATTTAGCCAAGTGATTAACTTAGGTAAATTATGAAAATCTAAGTTAACACAAATAAATCATATTATTGAAACAGTGTGGAAAATAAATAACACAACAATATGATAATCCAGGAAAACCAAAAAGGTAAAAAACCTGAGGAGGATTTAACCTAGCTATCCTCAAGGTAAAACAGATTCAATATGAAAGAATTGAAGTTTACACAATAGCGACTTAGACCACTAACATCCTATTGGTACCTCGAGTAGGAAACTTACTACCACGACCATGTGACAACTCTGAGTCTACAGACTACGGATTCACAACAATCACAAGTACTACCACTTGTTTTTTCTTTAAGCCCTTTATGCAGCAACTGAATCGATTATCAAGCTCTTGACATAATCTTGATTCTTGATAACTCTAAGTATATGTGAGGGCAAACACCTCTAGATATCACAAGAGATTCACATACACAGCATAAATAACAACTGCAACAATTGTAAAATGTGGCTAGGGTTTTTCCTTTTATATTTAAGGCAAAACATAAAACTCTACACGTCATATGAACTTGGGCTAAGTTGAAAAATTCTGCAAAAAAACAATTTGCACAAGCTTCGATCAATTGAGTCTAATTTTCAATCGATCGAGCTAGGCAGATTTACACAGTAAATCCTACAATACACTTGATTCCAACTTTACACATAAACATACTTTGAGCTCTAAAAACAAGACTAAACGTTTTGATCATGGTTTGCCAATATTACAAAATAAAGTTCTAATACATTTAAACCTAAAGTCTTAGAACCCAACAATCTTATATAAAATAAGTCTAACTTGTTTTTGCATTAATAATTCCACCTCTTATTTTGCGCAAAAAAACTTAACTTGAAGGCATAATATTTTTGTACGAAATAAGCCTGACTTGTTTTCTTATGATATTTATGTATTTATATGAAACACAATCAATCACAAGGTTGTAATATTCATTTTCAATTTAGATTGATTACATTAAAAACAATAACTCCACTCCTATTGAATTCTATCTATTGATTTAATGTTATAGGCCCATAAATTTTTATTGATTACACCATATCATACTTCTACTCAAAATTACGTTAAAATTCCCTAAATACTTTCTAGAAGAATCCACAATTATGTATTTAGCAACTTTCTGGGATTCTAACCATCATTTTTTATTCATAGTTAATGCAATGATACTTTTATTTGCAATTTATTGTTTTGCAATGCACAGTGCTATAACTTCACAAAAATTGTCTTGCCCAAACCACAATGATATGAGTTGAAAATGAATTCCCCAGTCAGAAGTCATAATGTCATTTGCAAATTCAACCTTCATTGGGAAGTCATCTCACTTTGCTATGTTTTCATTGCCAAAGGTGATGGGAATTTGATTTTCTTGGTTACGTGATAGACATCTTCACATAAACTTAAACAATTAGGTAACACCTTTAGAATCATCCACTGAAAAAATAAAAATAGAGAAGTACATATGAGTTTTTATATTAAAAAAGAAAAAGAAAAAGGGGGAAGAGTCTCTAAACGCCCACATAGCGCATGTAAAGAGGCTAGTTTTATTTAAAGTCTTTCTATCAGCACCAAATAATTCATGGAAAATTTCACATAGCCTCACAAACATTAATTTTAAGTGCATTTAGACTTCCCATTTTATTCTTCATTGTGGATACATACAAAAGCCTGCATTCAAAACGGTATAGCCTCCGTCTACGAGAAGATTATGTCCACTCACATATTTTGAGTCATCACTTGCAAGAAAGAGTGCAGCATCAGCAATATCCTCTGGCATGACATTCTTACCCTTGAGGTTGGAATAAATAGTAGGAGGAACTCCATTTGCATCTGGTTCGAAGATATCCCATGCCGCAGGTGTAGGAACCACATAGGGTGACACACAATTCACACGAATGCCATATTTTCCAAGCTCCACTGCTGTATTTTTTACTAATCCATACACACCATGTTTCGCACTTGTGTAGCCATGCGATAAAGCCCCTCCTATGACTGAGCATATGCTAGCAGTATTGATTATACAGCCTTTGCGAGCCGGGATCATCACACGGGCTGCATGTTTGGTACCAAGGAAAGGACCTAACATGTTGACTTTAATCACTTGCTCAAAATCATCTTGAGTGTTGTCAAGAATGCTGGTTTTTTTTACCCCAATTATACCAGCATTGTTGTACATAATGTCTAATTTACCGTACGTGGAAACAGCACAATTAACAGCATTTTCCACATCAGTTTCCTTGGTGACATCACAATGTACGAAGGTTGTGCATTCAGGATCTAGTTCTTTGCACAGAGATTGACCCATTTCATCTTGCAAGTCTGCAATTACGACTTTAGCTCCATTTTTAAAGAATAGTCTTGCAGTGGACGCACCAATGCCGCTAGCCCCACCAGTAATTAGTGCCACTTTTCCTTCTAGCCTGTCATATTTTTACATGATATTATCCCTCAATTTTATTAGTCAGCAATTTGGATACAGCACATTAGTTTGTAAAGATTATGTAGTAAAATTTGTATCATACCTAACATTACTCATACAAAAAATTTTTAGTCAGAGATAAAGGACTCTTTTCATAGAATATTGTTCTTTAACAAATTAAACATAATAGAGGTAAGATAGCTAAATCGTTTTATACCTTCTTGCTTCAGGTGGGAGTACTGAGGAACTTCCCATGGTCGACGGAATTAGAATATGTGTTGGAAAAATGAAAAAGAATCCCAAAGACTATTACTAAATTGCTTTGTGATCTCTCCTCTAACGTAACTAACTTATATAGAGGCAACATCACACCCCCTGCATTCCCAAGTTTGACACAATAGCACTGTTTGTTTACTACAAATAGCATTGCATCCCACAAGAACAGGTTCACATCAAGTTAAACTAATTTGGGCCATTTATTTGACAAATTCTACCAAGTTTTGCACTATTTTCAATTGATGAATTATAGGGATAAATTTTGTTGTCACAACTTTGATGTGGAATTAAGAGTGGTGGAGAAAAAGTAGTGAAAGGAGATTCTTTCGGAGGACTAATTTTTGTTCCCGCTTTTTTCAGATAATTATCTACACAGTCACGCGCATTTACTTTCTATTGCTCGATTTGATACGTTTGATCTAAACATTTCTCCCAATCTCCATCATACCACCCCTGATCTTGTTTACCTGAAAGGAGATTCTTGTTTACCTGAAAGGAGAATACAAAGCAAAAAGTCAGTCATGGTACCGAAGCACAGATCAAAATCATAGTTCCAGTAGGAGTGAAAAGAAACAGTAAGTACTAAAGGAACAAAACAGCAATCCCAAGCTATAAAAAATATAGATAATCATTGTCCTAGTGATAAAAAATTATGCAACGTATGCCCAATTCATATATATATATATATATATATATATGAACCCCTTACCCCCAATCAATATTTTGCTGTATAAATTAGAGTTTTTCTTTTTCTCGTTTTGGCCTTGTTAATTAGCAAACCAAATGGAACAGAAACAAGGGCAAAGTGGCAAACCAATATTACTAGTCGCATTACGTGAGTTTACGAATATTAATAATACTAGTGTGTAGCTCTATGTATATGCACGGTATAATTAAAAACAATCACAATCATACATTTTATTTTAGAAGAGATTCAAATTATATATAGTATTAGCATACATTTTTTTTTAAACCATATATTTCTAAAATGTGTAATGGTTTCTTATTATATATATATATATATATATATATATCATATAGTATTATATAATAAAAGTTAGATTTAGAAGCCGCAGTTGCGCCAAGTAGTTTCACCAAATTGTAGAAACTTTTTTAGGTTTTTAGATTTTAAAAATATATATATAATTTTTATTCTCATAAAAAAAAAAAAATTAGTTTGTTCTTATCAATTTCTTTGGATAAAATAATAAAAGTATTTTAACAAAATATGCAACTTGCATTCAACAAATATAAAACGTAAAAAAAAATATTAGTACGTGTATAAAAATGATTTTAATCATTTGCAGTATTTCATTATCTTAAATACCTATATCAATTTGGTCTCATCTAGCACACTGTTTGCTTATGCAAAAATCTATATCGGTTATGCCTACCCTTATCTAAAAATAAACTTATGAACAATTTTTTTATTTTTATATTTATCTTCAATTATATCTACAACTTGAGATTAGATCATAAGGAATAATTTGATGAGATTTTATATTAGAGTTTAACTAGAAACTCTACTATCTCTTAATAGTAAAATTAGTTGGAAAAAAAAATTATAAATATTTGTAGCTAAACGATACTTTAAGGATGCCTACAATGAAAAAGCCAAAAGCTTTCTTTTCCTCTCCAAGGTTATTTAACTCTATCATTTCTTTTTCTTTTTTACTATTTCATTATACACATGTATTTGATAGGGTGAAATTCGTTACCTCCTCCCTTGCTTTCAAAGAAAAAAAAAATCAATTCTCATATAAGTCTCTTTACTTTAATGTTCAGTAATTTTGATTTTTCTTAATTCTTAACTATTAAATTGAGGTTACCACTTAAATAAGATTTCAAAAAAAAAAATTTATCGTTTTTAATTATTGAATCCAAGCTTTTTTTTTTTTTTTCATTTAAATATGTGGTGGTGATTACTTGAGCTTTAAAGCTTAATATAATATTTTTCAAACTCCCATTATATTTTTTTAGGTATCCCCTTTTATATTAGTGACATAGTTATCTACCATCTTCCATTTAATTAATTTTGGACTTATATATAATTTTTTTAAAATCAAATTTTAATCTTACACAACATGCATTCATTATATAACTTAAAATAAAAGATTAGTTAACTTTACTTTATTTTAATTATCTATTTTATTATTTAATTTTAATTAAATTAAAATGTTTTTTTTTTTTTTAAGTTTACACATGATTTTTTTATTAAGCCATGTATCGCATGGCCATAATACTAGTATATATGAAATCTCGAAAATGTGTTAAAACACAAGAACTGTTTAGACCCCCAAATTAAAGATTACGGCTCGATTGATTTTACTCTAACTTAAACTAAGTGCAGAATAGAGTAAATATGAGCAGATAAACAATAAAACTACTCTAATCCATATTCATTAAAACATAGCAGTAAAATGAAAGCTAAAAGAGTAGGGAAGAAGAATGCAAACACAAGATAACACGGCGATGTGTTATCGAAGAGGAAGCCAAAGTACTAGGCGTAAAACCTCTTCGTCGCCCTTCAAGCGGTAAATCGATCCACTAGACAATCAGTTGGGATACATGAATAGCCAGAGACCCTCCAAGCCTAATCTACCTGATGCACCTAAGCCCTCCAAGTTCCTACTCCAACAAGGCTTCTCGGAACTGTGTCTTGTCTAGCTCTCTGAATCCTGCAATACACCCGATTGCATCTGCCAAAGTTTCTTCTTCTAATGCTTCCTAGCAGCACCAAATCCTTACTTGACACTCAGAAATGGTGTAGTAAGTGTTTGGGCTATCAACCTCTCAAAGATATGGAAATAGAGAGGTAGGAGTTGAGGAAAACCACAATGAATTGTGTAGAGGATTGTGAGTATGACAATCTTTAACTCTCAAAGGTTGTGGCTAGGCTTTTCTCTCTGAAAGCACTCCTCAACATACATGGGTGTATATATAGTGTGGGTAGAGATAGGGTGTATCAGATAGGAAAAATTGGCAGAACTAAATGTTTCGCGGGTATCTCGCAAGAAGGCCTTACTCGTGAGACACTCACAAAAACTAGCTGTCACCATCCTGTTTTGACTCTTTGCATTCTAGTCATGTGCTGGGCACATGCTTCACTTCTCAGGAAGGCTACTCGTGAGCTACCCGCGAAAACTTCTTTGTATTCAATATGCCTTGAGTCTTCACACACTCTCTCACACACAACCCTTATAATAAGATCCCACATAAAATACAGGGTACATAAGATTGAACATAATTACAATCAAATTTGGCACAGAATTAAAGCCAATACAAGATAGTTGTAAATCATAACTTTACAATTTCCCCATTTGGCTATTTCGTGACAAAACCCTTAAAACAGACTCTAGACTTAAACATGAGTTTGGGAATAGTGGCAAAACTCACTCACACCTAATCTAGAAGTTGTGAAGCACTTGCATGTATATACCTGTAACCTGAAACACTCGCACACAAACAAAACTTTCATTAAGCTTATGACAAGTTGAACACGTGGTACGTATATACGCAAGTGCAATCAAGGTAATAAACACTATAAAACAATTAAGCATATCTTGATCATATAAGAATAGTCATTAAAGAATGACTAAAATGATCATTTAGCTAGTAAATGATCATCTGGACACGCAATGCAATTAAGACCAATCACAAGGATCAATTGCATGTCCAACACACAACCAATGCGAAATACAAGAAGTATTTGCATCAATGGTACAAAATTCAACAAGGGTACAAGTGTGTAGTACTCAAGATAATTCAACAACATCTAGAAGTACTAAAAAAATGCTACAAAGCAGTGATATAAACAAGTACTGAATATTAAATTGAAATTAAACCAAAGTACTTAAAGCTTTAAAAGGAAGCAATGTAAATAACCACAAGGTAAAAAGTAAATAAAGCTGTAAACTAGACTAGACAAACAATGGTTAGACTATCCAAAAGTATATGACCAAAAGTGGTGTGTGTCAACTTTTTCCTTTTGAGCTCACAAAACTTCCCCTTTCACTATGCACATTTCCCTTCTTATGATGCTCTGCCCCTTACTATATGCTATCGTCCAATCTATACAAAGAGTTTGCTCTCCCCTTTTTTGGCACGAATAGTTAAAGGCTCTAGAACTCTTCAGATTCTGATTCAGAGCCCTGTTGATAACGCCACTGCTCTATCATCATGTCATCAATCTGAGATGAAAGTGGAGTAATCTGGTGTAGGGACTGGGTTTGAGCACTTCTGCTACTGGAAGAGTGGACTCAAGCCCAATTAGCCCAATACAATAAATTTCTAGAGAGTGGGCCGAAGAACTAGGTCTTAATAAGGGATACTACAACTAGGCATGGTTACAGGTTGATTTGAATAACAAGAACATGGGCTAAAAATATGAAATTCTATTCTCGGCCCTTATAGGAGGAGCTTCCAGTTCTTATTATTTCTTCGGTGCTTCATTAAAAGGACTTCAAAGGCCATGCACTCCTCCTCTTTTTTCTTTGATCCACCTTCATGGAGGATCTCTTACATTATATACCCCCTTTCATTTGATCTTAACCCTCTATTTGTCGACAATGCAGGCCACTACTCGAGTGCTTGTCCCATCAGCCATCTTCCAAACCTCCTGTGAGTTGCAGCAACCAAGGTAGCACTGTTCAGGGGTCATTTCCCCATTAATGCGGCAGAACGTTAGTTGTGGGCATTTAATACGGAGGTGATAGTTTCTCCTCGAATTGCTCCTTCACCATGCTCCCAGGGCTGGTCCATTGTACCCGTCCTTCTTTTTGGAATGCTCTGGGAGGCTGCCTTTGATGGTGTGTAGCTCTCCCTTTTGATGATCTCGGTTGGCCGAGGACAAGATTGTCCTCGACTATGTTCCTCGGCAATTTGGGCTTTCTTTGCTCGTCCTTGGACATTCCTTCACCCTCGACATGGGCCTAGGGCTCGTTATGAAATGGGTCAGGGTTGCCAAATTCTCTGGCCCCACACTAGCCTCTCAAAATCCTGCTGTCTAGATCCTCAGACAGAGAGGAGGATTTTAATATCCTTGGGTCTTTGTCACGGCTTGTCTAGTCTTGTCTTTCGTCAGCATCTGAGTCCCTTTACCTGCCCAAGGCACGTTCCTGGAGCTTCGATATACGGAGTGCACCCTCATTAAATTCTGGCGGCTCTGTGCTCCCCACATCCAACAGTGTGATGGTAATCCAACGGTGGGGGTCTCTTTGCCTTTATGGGCGGGAAAACTGCATGGTTCTTTTTAATTGGAGGTATAAATACCCATTTGAATCGATTTGTCTCTTTACTTTTACATTCAAAAGCTCTGGCGCACATATCTTGAATCCGGTCAAATCTCTAATCAAACACACGTCTCTTCTCAGTATAAAAAGCCTGTCCGAGTAGCTTTTCCTCATTTCTGTAAGTCTCATTTTCTCTCTTATTCACGTTTTCTCTCTCTCTTTCGTCCTTCCCTGAGTTCTTTAGCCGTTCCTAGAGATGGGTAGGTTTAAGAAATTGGTTGAGCCTGAAGAGGCAATGGAGAAGTTCATGGTTGATTATAGGATACCCAATAATGTGGGTTTAAGATATTGTGAGGAAGGGGAGTGGCATTTTAGGAGGCGAGAGGGGGAAGTAGTGATTCCCATAATCACCTTCCTGGACGGTGGTATGAGGATCCTTATGGGGCTGGTGATGAGGGACTATCTTAGGCATTTCTGATTAGCTCCCACCCAATGCGCCACCAACATATTTAGGATCTTGGGTTGTGTGGACGCTTTAAATGAGAAAATGGGGTTGAGGTTAACCCACCACGATGTAAATTGGTGCTACAACCTCCAACACCTAAAGGGTAAGTCCTATTATATGAAGACGATGGACGATAAAGTTCGTCTTATTCAGTGCCTTCCTAAGTCCAACAAAGGGTTGAACAAGGACTTTCTCATTGTGTTCGAGGAGTGGTACGATGGCCTTCATTGCCTGATAGTAGAGGGGAAGCCAGGTGGGGTATTCGGAGTAGAAGAGGGTTGATCTTTTATGTTTTCACAGCTTGCATTGTCTGGTTGTTAATATCAATGTGCTTTCTTTTTGCAGATCCACACGCCTTCGAACAACACTTCCATTTGGTTAACCGAGAGGATCTGCAAGCCATCCTCAGGGCGGAGGTCTTTGTGAATGAAGCTGACAATCAAATCAGAGCCGCTCACAAGATTCTTGGGTATGATCCCCTACAGAAGTCGTTCCTAGCTCCAAAGTACGTGATCAGAGCCAAGGATCCTCGGCTTCATAAGATCACTGTAGCAGAACACGGGTTCTTGTTTCCCGAAGGATCCCCTGTCCTCGAAGGTGTTCCGTTGCCAGGTCTTTCTTCGTCCCATTAGGCTGCAGAGGCCAAGGGAGAAAGTGAAGAGAGAGAAGAGGAAGTTACCGATTTGGGTCCATTCGAGGACGAATTTGGTGTCTTTGAACAAGTCAATCCGCCTGAGGACCTTTCTGGTGACTTAGGCGACCCTAACTTGACCGAAGCGGACCTCTTATCAGAAGGGATCTCTTCTCAGGCCGAGATGAGTATCAAGAGGAAACCTCAAACCAACCTATTCAACTTGATTGAGAGCCAGCCAGGGAAGGATGTGTCGGGGAAGCAACAATCCAAGCTTCCTCCTCCTCTGCCCAAGCTTCCTCCTCCCCCACCCAAGTCTCTGCCTGTGCAGACTAGGTCATCCTCTGCTCAGCCGACCCTAACCCCTCGGCTTGAGTCCGCCGATCCGAAAAGGAAGAGGTCCTCCAAAGGTAAAGACCCAATGGATGGAGGGATATTTCTCTCCTCCCAAGAGGAAGATGAAGCTCGACGCCCTACCAAACAGTTGAGAATCGGGCACCAGGGCCAGGAAAAGGAGGCCGCCCTGCAATCCAAGCCCCAGGCTTGGCTACCTGCCCTTATGCTCCATGGGGAGCCCTTGATGGATAACGCCCCCCTCAGGGACTTCCGAGGGGGTGAAGGCACATACGTGGCTGATGCCCTGGAGAGGCTCATGCTACTCCCTGCCAACATGGTTGAGTTGGGGGACTTGAGGAGGTAGGAGGTTATCCTTAGTCTCAAGAGGTACCTGGGTATGGTATAACCTCTGAAACCTGTGCCTCTGCTGATTTATGTTCCTTGATCTCTAACTTATAGTGTATTTCTTTCTATGGGCAGGTTGTTCAAGCCACCTACAAGTTGGAGGAGGACACCAACAACCAAAGCAGGGCCCTAGATCAGGAGCGCGACAAGCGCTTAGAGGCCACGCGGACCCTTAAGAACTCCGAGTCTGACCTCAAGAAGGCAAGGGAGGAACTGAAGAAGATGACCAGGGCTAGGGATAATGCGGTATCCAACCTAAAGGGTGCTTAAAAATAGGCCGAGGTTCAGACGGAGCACCTGCTGGAAGCTGAGGGCCAACTGCAGATCGCCAAGGAGCAGATCGCTGACCTGAAGAAAAAATTGGCCGAGGCAGAGGGGGCCAAAAACGTCGTCGAGTGGGCCAAGGACAAGGCCTTGAGGGCTAAGGTGGAGGCTGAATTCACTAGGACAGAGGCTGAGACCTCCAAGGATAAGGCCGAGGAGGCGGCTTATGACTTGGGAGTGGTAGACACCCAGGTCCTTTTTAAGTCTCAGGTACTTGAGGTATGCACGCTTTATTGTTCCCAGGTTTGGAATGAAGCCCTCAAACAGGCTGGTGTTGAGGCTTCATCTGACCTCTGGAAGGTGGAGAATGTATATTACCCTCTTGCCATCAAGGAGTCTGCCCCCTCTGGCTCCGAGGCTGAGGTTGTTTGACTTGAGGCTGCTTCGACGATGATGAGCCAGCCGAGGAGGGTGAGCTTTCAAAGGTGAAAGAAACGAGCGAAGGCCTGAACCTTGAAGAGCTCCAGAAAACCGCAGAGACTACAGCCAATGCTCGGGTCCCTCAAGCCAAGGAGTCGGCCCTCCTGGTTGAGGCCCTTCAGGCCGCTCCCCCTGAAGGCATCCCTCCGAGCTAGGATCCTTCAGCTTCTAACACAGCCCCTCAGCAACCCTCTACAGACAAGCTGGTCATAAAGCTGAAGAAATAGGCTATTTTTATTACGCTTTTGCCTTATGTTTCTTTCTTTTCTAGTGTACTTTGAACTTTTGTAATGAAGCAAGTTCTTTTTGTAATGGGACGTTTTAATTTCTCTTAATGGTGACGTCCTACTATTCATTATGTTCTTACGCTTTGGCTGACACTTAGTCATCCTTGGTAGTGTGCTTCATTCTTTATTAATCGGGTTCACCATATAAATTTTAATTCAAACTTCAACTGATAACTGAACATCCGTGAAATGCTTTAAGTGAGGCTCATGGATGAGCAGGGCATGTGATCTGAGGAGTCAAGCTCCATTTTGGTTGCATTTGTAATTTAGACGAATATTTGAGCCCGTTAATTTCCTCAAAGGTGTGGTCGGAGGAATCTCACAACACTCAGAATCTGTTTAACACTCATGCTTTCATTGAAAATAGTTAGTTTCTCCATAGGCTAGAGTTCGAGGACCATGCAAGACCTTGGTTTTGTCTAACGCTTAGATTCTTCTTAAAGTAACTAGTTTTTCCATAGGTTTGAGTCCGAGGACCATGCAAGACCTTAGTTCTGTCTAGTATTTAGGTTTTCTTGAAGTGACTAGTTTCCCCATAGGTTTGAGTCTGAGGACCATGCAAGACCTTAGTTCTGTCTAGTACTTAGATTTTCTTGAAATGACTAGTTTCCCCATAGGTTTGAGTTCGAAGACCATGCAAGACCTTGGTTCTGTCTAGTACTTAGATTTTCTTGAAGTGACTAGTTTCCCCATAGGTTTGAGTCCGAGGACTATGCAAGACCTTGGTTTTGTCTAGTACTTAGATTTTCTTGAAGTAACTAGTTTCCCCATAGGTTTAAGTCCGAGGACCATGCAAGACCTTGGTTCTGTCCAGTACTTAGGTTTTCTTAAAGTGACTAGTTTCCCCATAGGTTTGAGTCCAAGAACCATGCAAGACCTTGGTTCTGTCTAGTACTTAGGTTTTCTTGAAGTGACTAGTTTCCCCATAGGTTTGAATCCGAGGACCATGCAATACCTTGGTTCTGTCTAGTACTTAGGTTTTCTTGAAGTGACTAGTTTCTCCATAGGTTTGAGTCCAAGGACCATGCAAGACCTTGGTTCTGTCTAGTACTTAGGTTTTCTTGAAGTGTCTAATTTCCCCATAGGTTTGAGTCCGAGGACCATGCAAGACCTTGGTTTTGTCTAGTACTTCGGTTTTCTTGAAGTGACTAGTTTCCCCATAGGTTTGAATCCGAGGACCATGCAAGACCTTGGTTCTGTCTAGTACTTAGGTTTTCTTGAAGTGACTAGTTTCCCCATATGTTTGAGTCCGAGGACCATGCAAGACCTTAGTTCTGTCTAGTACTTAGGTTTTCTTGAAGTGACTAGTTTTCCCATAGGTTTGAGTCCGAGGACCATGCAAGACCTTGATTCTGTCTAGTACTTAGATTTTCCTTGAGGTACAAGACGTATAATCGTGACAGGCATAAAATTTGAGACAGAGAAATGCTTTTATTAATAATAATACCTTTTCAGATTATTTACATTCCAAGGACGAGGTACAGCCTTCCCATCTAAGTCTTCTAAGTAGTATGCTCCTATCTCTGCTATTGAAGTGATTTGGTATGGTCATTCCCAGTTGGGTCAGAGCTTTCCAAAAGAAGGGTTCTTGGCAGCACCCACAACTTTCCTCAACACTAGGTCCCCTAGTGCTAGTGGTCTCAGCTTCACGTTGGCATCATATCCCTGCTTAAGTTTCTAGTGGTAGTAGGCCAACTGGATCATTTCCTTTTCTCTTCGTTCGTCGATTAGATCCAGGCTCCTCCCCAATAGTTCATCATTACTGCCTAAAGTGAAGAAGCTGCTCCTCAGTATTGGGAAACTTGCCTCTAGAGGGATGACAGCCTCTGCCCCATAAGTCATGGCGAAAGGTGTCTCCCCCGTCGACTGTCGTGGTGTAGTTCGGTAGGTCCATAAGACGTGTGGCAACTCTTCTACCCACCTTCCCTTGGCATCATCCAGCCTCTTCTTAAGCCCATTGACTGTGACCTTATTGACAGCCTCGACTTGCCCATTTCCCTGAGGGTAAGCTGGAGTTGAGTACCTGTTAGTGATCCCCAGCTCACAACAGTATCTTCTGAAGTCTTTGCTGTCAAATTGGAGTCTATTGTCCAAGATTAGGGTATGAGGGACCCCGAATCGTGTGACAATTTTTCTTCAGATGAATTTTTTAGCATCCACATCTCTGATGTTGGCTAGCGGCTCAGCTTCGACCCATTTGGTGAAATAATATGCCGACCAACAGATACCTCTTATTTCCTATTGCCTTGAGGAAGGGTCCTACGATATCCAGGTCCTACTGGGCAAACGGCCATGGACTGGATAAGAGGTTGAGGACCCCTCCTGGCTGATGGATATTTGGGGCAAATCTTTGACACTAGTCGCACTTCTTGACATATTTCAGGGCTTCCTTCTGCATCCCTGGCCATCAATATCCCTGAGTAATGGCTTCGTGCGACAGGAATCTTCCTCCTGTGCGGCTCCCACAGATCCCTTCATGCAGCTCTTCAAGCAATAATTCGGATACTTCCGGGTGAATACACAGTAAATATGGCTCGGAATAGGAGCGCTTGTACAATTTGTGGTCCTCGGACAACCAAAACCGAGGAGCGCTTCTTCTTATTTTCTTAACCTCTGACTTTTCCTCAGGTAGAACATCGTCTTTGAGGAATCTCACCATAAGGTCCATCCAGCTAGGTCCCACACTAACTTGAGAGATATGAATCACGCCTTTTGGAATCTCGTTTGCTCTATCCAGGTGCTCAATAATAATAGTCTAAGGCAGGCTCCCTGCCAAGGAGGTGGCGAGCGTGGACAAGGAGTCTGCATGGGTGTTTCCACTTCTGGAGACATGTGACAAGCAGAAAAAGTCGAAGTCCGGCTGCAAGCGTCTGACCTGGCTTAGATACCTCTGCATCCTTGCCTCTCTAGCCTCCAACTCTCCTTTTACCTAGCCTACTACCAACCTCGAGTCTGAGAACATCTCTACTACTTTTCCTCCCATTTTCTGCATCATGGTCATTCCTTATAACAAGGCCTCGTACTCGGCCTTGTTATTCGTGGCCGAAAACCCAAGTCTTAGAGATTTCTCTATGATGGTTTCCTCAGGAGAAACCAGGACCAGCCCCACTCCGGACCCCCTTTGATTCGTCGTGCCATTAACGTACACCTTCCAACATGGGGGTCCTAGCGTAGAGATTACCCTAACGGATTTTTCATCCATGTTTCGCCCCTCCGCCACCATTTCCATTAGTGGCTCAGCAAATTCAGCCACTAAGTCAGCCAGGACCTGGCCCTTTATGGAGGTCCTACGCATGTACTTGATGTCAAAAGCTCTCAGAATTGTGTTCCATAGGGCAATCCTTCCAGTGTAATCAGCAGACTGAAGCGCAGACTTTAGGGGTAGTTAGGTCAGGACTACCACTGTGTGAGGTTGGAAATAATGGGGAAGCTTTCGCGTAGCGTGGACCACAGCCAGTATAGCTTTCTCCAAAGGTAAGTACCTGACCTCAGCTTCATGCAGTGACTTACTCACGTAGTAGACTGGCTTTTGAAAGCCACTGTCGTCCCGTATTAGCACCAAGCTCACAGCATGAGGGGCTACGGCAATATACGCGTATAGGACTTCATCGGCCTCAGGGCTAGACATGATTGATGGGCAGGACAGGTACTCCTTGAATTGCTGGAAAGCCGTAATACAGTCCTCAGACCACTCGAATCCTTTCCACTTGTTGATCAAGAGATAGGATGGTACCTGGAAATGAATCGGTTCAAGGCTACGATCATTCTAGTAAGCTTTTGGACTTCTTTGGCATTTCGCAGTGGTTTCAAATCATTGATAACCTTGATCTGTTCTGGGTTAACTTTAATTCCCCTATGAGTAATCATGTAGTCTAAAAACTTGCTCGATCCTACGGTAAATGAGCATTTAGAAGCGTTTAGGCACAGCTTGTGCTTCCTCAAGACATCAAAGGTGCCACCGAGGTCTCCTAAATGCTCGGACACCGCTTTACTCTTCACCACCATATCATCGACATAGATTTCGATGTTCTTGCCTAGCTGAGGCTCGAACATCCTCGTCATCATCCTTTGATAAGTGGACCCTACATTCTTCAGACCGAACGGCATCACCTTGTAATGGTAGTTTCCAATGGGTGTTACGAAAGCTGTTTTCTCCTGATCCTCTATAGCTAGTGGTATTTGATGATAGCCTTGAAAGGCATCTAAGAAGCTCATTCGAGAATGGCCTGCGATCGCATCCACCAGCTGGTTTATCTGAGGCATGGGGAACGGATCCTTGGGACATGCCTTATTCAGGTTCGTGAAGTCTACATAGACTCGTCATTTTCCACTTTTCTTCTTGACCACCACAGTGTTAGCCAACCATTCGGGGTAAAAAACCTCTTTGATGGCTCCTACACGCTTAAGTTTCTTCATTTCGTCTCTAATGGCATTGACGTGCTCTCTCGATGGGCGCCGAGGTGACTGCTTCTTGGGAGTTATGGATAGGTTAACATTAAGATGGTGATAGATAAAGGCTGGATCGATCCCTGAAGCATCACAGGTGTCCCATGCAAACACGTCTATATTTCTTTTGAGAAACCCAATCAACTCCTTATTCTCCTGGAGAGGCAACTGAGCTCCGACCTGAAAGAACCTCTCTAGGTCATCACCAATGACCACCTTTTCTAGATTTTCACATTTTGCCCCATCGTCATTATTATCAGGAGGTGACGCCGGGTCCTTTGATTGCTATAAGTCTTTCTCGGCAAAGGCCAAGGGCCCGGCATCTAGCCGATGTGAAACAGCGGCCACATACACTGCCTTGCTGTGGATTGGCGACCACGGACCTCTTGGACCTGGTCCCCAAACGGGAATTTCACTTTCTGATGCAAGGAGGAGACGACAGCCCCCAAGGCATGGAGCCAGGGCCTACCGACAATGGCCGTATATGGAGAGTAGGTGTCTACCACGATAAAGTTCACCTCCACTATCTTTGGGCCGGTCTGGATGGGTAGCCTAATCATGCCCTTTGGAATAACAAGCTTCCCGTCAAAGCTCATCAAGGGAGAGCTATAGGGTGTCAAATCTTCCGGTTTTAACCTCAGCCCCTTGTAGAGGTCGGGGTACATAACTTTGGCCCCACTGCTGTCATCCACCATCACTCTTTTTACATTGTAGTTCCCAATTCTGAGAGTGGTTACTAGCGCATCATCATGGGGCTGGGTGGTTCCAATCTTGTCTTCTTCTGAAAAGCTCAGGATTGGGTGAGACTTCATTCTGGTCCTCTTCAGCTCTGGTTGTGACTCCTCGGCGGGCAGTTGAGCCACAGATAACACTCGTGATGGGCGCATGCCTGTTCTTTTTGGTGCGGCCAAGATTACATTGATCGTTCCTACGGGTGGCCCCAGGGCATTATCTCTTTGGGGTTCCTGATGGGTCTAACCCTGATGACCACTGCAATGATGCAAAAGGTGCCTCAGCTTTCCCTTTCAGACCAGCTGGTCCAAATAGTTCCAGAGGTTCCTACAGTTCTCCGTAGTATGTCCGTGGTCTTGGTGGTATTGGCAATAAAAGTTCTGATTACGCCTCGCGGGCTCTCCCGCCATCTTATTCGGCCATTTGAAGTATGGCTCGTTCTTGATTTTCTCCAACACCCAGTGTACTGGTTCTCGGAATATGGCATTGACAGCCTGTGTGTTGGTTGCTCCAGATTGCCCTACAAAATCTCTCCTCGGGTGGTTATTGTTATATCGGTCCGACCTGAAATCCCTCCTCTCCTGAGGGATAGCCTTCTCTTTCCCCTTGCCTTGCAGCTGGTCTTCCTCTACTCGTTTATACTTGTCGATCCGATCCATCAACTGGTGCACACTGGTGCAGGCTTGCTAGTCAGGGACTTCCTCAAGCCGTGCTTGGCGGGGAAACTATTTTTGAAGGTGCTAATGGCGACATCGTCGAAATCGCCATCCATTTCATTATACATCTCCCAATACCTGTCCGAGTAGGCCTTCAGGGTTTCCCCATCGTGCATAGACAAAGACAACAACGCACTCAAGGGCCGAGGAGCTCTGCTGTTTGTAACGAAACGGGAACCAAAGGCTTGGGTTAGCTGCCTGTATGAACCTATGGAATTCGTCTTTAAGCTATTGAACCATCTCATTGCCACCGGTCCCAAGCTAGATGGGAAAACCTTGCACATTAACGCCTCGTCCTTAGAGTGGACGACCATCCTTTGGTTAAACTAGCTCACATGCTCCACGGGGCCGTTATAAATGGTGAAGGTTGGTTGCTGGAACCATCGAGGAAGTATAGCTCTTTCTATGTGGTGTGTGAAGGGTGATTTGGAGAGTTAATCCAGTGCCCTGCTCATGGCATCGCTCCTTAAGCCCCTAGGGGACGAGCTTTTACGTTTATGCCTCTTGTAGTGCTCTTCTTCGTGAAAGAATGTCTCGCTTGGAGGAGTTCTCAATCTTCGCCTATAGTCATCATCGCTTTCATCATCGGAGGGCATATCAAGGTTAGAATGAGGCCACCTTCGTTGTGCATGGCGCAGCTTTCTCTTCAAGTCTTCTATCTCTCGTTGCATGGCCTAATTATCATTCTGTCTTTAGGATACGTGGCTCCTAACTTCTTCTTGCTGCATGACTTGGTTGTCATTTTGTCTCTGGAGTACGTGGCTGCCCACACGAGAATGGCTTCTGTTGGTTTGAGTGGTGTGCACGCTTCCCTCCCGAAACCTTCCATTCTCTTCATTTCGAGCGCGCTCCAAGTTGGAAAAGTTACCCTATTGCTGGGACCTAGCCGGTTCAAGCTGATGGGGGCCTTCTTGATGAAGGCCTGACCTTACCATGGTTGATTGTTGCCCCTACTAACACACAAGTTTTTCCCACAGACGGCGTCAATTGTAGGGACAGGGTTTGAGTGCTTCTGCTACTGGAAGAGTAGACTCAAGCCCAATTAGCCCAATACAATAAATTTCTAGGGAGTGCGCCGAAGAACTAGGTCTTAATAAGGGATACTACAACTAGGCACGGTTACAGGTTGATTTGAATAACAAGAACATGGGCTAAAAATATTAAATTCTGTTCTCGGCCCTTATAGGGGGAGCTTCCAGTCCTTATTATTTCTTCGGTGCTTCGTTAAAAGGACTTCAAAGGCCATGCAAATGGCGACTCAGTTTTTTCTCCTTCTCCCCCTCTTTTTTCTCTGATCCACCTTCATGGAGGATCTCTTACATTATATACCCCCTTTCAGTTGATCTTGGCCCTCCATTTGTCGACAATGCAGGCTACTATTCGAGTGCTTGTCCCATCAGCCGTCTTCCTAAACTTCCTGTAAGTTGCAGCAACCAAGGTAGCACTGTTCAAGGGTCATTTTCCCATTAATGCAGCCAGAACGTTAGTTGTGGGCATTTAATACGGAGGTAACAATTTCTCCTCGAATTGCTCCTCCACCATGCTCCCATGGCTGGTCCATCGTACCCGTCCTTCTTTTTGGAATGCTCTAGGAGGCTGCCTTTGATGGTGTGTCGCTCTCCCTTTTGATGATCTCGGTTGACCGGGGACAGGATTGTCCTCGGTTATGTTCCTCGGCAATTCAAGCTTTCTTTGCTCATCCTCGGAGATTCCTTCACCCTCGGCATGGGCCTAGGGCTCGTTATGAAATGGATCAGGGTCGCCAAATTCTCTGGCCCTACATCTGGCTTTGAACATACATAAACTGATATGTTGTGTGCTGCACATGTGATTCGATCATGCAATACATCTGCTCAACCCTTGCAATGAGACGATCAAGGCAATCGGGTCCTCGTCTTTGTGTTTAGGAGGATGGCTGTGCAAAGCCCTCCGAGGCTGATGTAAACCTGTCTATCTCCTCCTCCGTTTCCCTGCCTTCTTCCTCAACATCATCCCTTGGAAATTGAGAAACGCCGGTTTTTGGTTCGGTGATATGAGCTTTGCTTCAGGACGTTGTTAGAGCACCAATAGGAGAGTCTCTTTGCACCACAGTGAGACCACTTGGAAATTTTAGCTTTGTCTTTGCAATGAGACCCATGATGAGATTAAGGAATGGCATTACAGTTCTCGAAGTCCTCTTGGAGATGGCTTTTGTCAAGAGGTGGAAGATGTAACCGCATATGTCAATCTCCTTATGTGTGAAGAGATCATAAAGAAATGTAGTTTTTGGTGCTACCAGTGTGGTCAAATTCGTCATCGGGTAAAGGTTGTGGATCATGATATGGCCCAATGTCCTCATCTTCGGATTGAAAGGAATTGTGTACATCGACTTCTTTTTTAGAGTACCACCGAGGAGACTCACCATTGGTTCAAGAGAATACAATCTATCATCATATTGGATGGAGATTCGTTGAGAAGGTGGACGAATTTCCAAGAACTCTTGAATGGAATCCCTTGTGATAAAGAATTCCTTTTTCCGTATCCAACAATTAATGCAATCCCCTTCCACAATGGCGTTTGAAAAGAATTCCCTTATGATTATGTCAAAGACAGTTCCACTTGGATTCAGCAACTTTGTCCAAGTCCTTTCCTTGAACACTTTTGGAATGCAAGTGTTTTCAAGGGTCTCCATTTTTACAACCCTCTCCATGACAATCATTGCCCTTTTGTAGAAATCATTGTAGGCTATGTCTGCCTCAATGCTTCGAAAATTTTCTGAGTCTGTGCGTTGACGCTTTGATGATTTCTTTTTGGAGGCAGAGTGCTTAGTTGGAGACATTTGCACATACAGATACAAAACACAAAGCAACAGGTGCAAACACATAAAACAGACACAAACTTGATTAGTACAAGTTAGTCCATAAAAATAAGCATAAAGTCCTAGAAGAACATAAACAGAGTCACACAATCATGTAAACTGAGCTAAACATGTAAGCAACATATATTTAGCAGGAGTGATATGCAAAAACATGATAAGTGTGTAAGTGTGTGCATCAAGTGCATGAGGTGTGCCTATGTGATGCATGTGCAAGGCATGGCTAAGCACAGTTGGGTCAAAGTGTGTAAAACACACAACCACAGATCAAAACAAGATAAACAAGTTCAATCAAGGTAATCCCCAAAATTTGGTACTCATTGAAGTCCAAAACAACACAAATACAGCTAACATGTGGGCAATGCATGAACATTAGTGAAAATTGCCTAAATACATGTTGAAATTGCCACACGGGGCCAACACAAACACAAAAAAACTAAATGAGACTAAGCCCAATCAAGAAATTGAAAGAATTTTCGCAAAATCATAGTTTCCCAACCCTTTTTAGAAAATACCCAATTCAAGAAAAACCTAGAAATTTTTTGCATAATCTAAGGAAAAAGAGAGAAAAAAAAAATGTATAAAATTTACCTTAGAACAGATTTGAAGAAGTTTTCTCTTGAGTTTTGATTGGGTTTTTGAGTGAAATAAGGTTTTGGGTTGAGAGAAGCATGAGGGAGGCAAAGTGAGGGAAAATAGGATGTGTTTGAAAATCTGTCACATCAGCCCTATAAAACTGAAAACATGCGTTTTTTGCAAGTTACCATCTCGCGAAGTTACTCGCGAAAAACACCTCTAAAGCACAAAACTTTTCAGAGGAAGTCTTTAGTCATGGGACAGTTGTAAGACTGTCGCGAAAGTTTCTGTCTAAATTTAGTGTTTTCACTATTTTGCCTAAACCCATTTTCGCCGGAAGAGCTTAGTCACAAGCTTCTCACGAAAATGTCTCTAAAGAAGTTTTTGAAGAAAAACATTGAAAATGCAAATCACACAAAAACTTAAAACACGAAAGCATAAAAACACTTTCAAAAACATATAAAATATTCAAAAATCTTTTTGGGTTTGATCGACAGGCAATTGAGCATACACATCACATTTGATCATGTAAAATCACACAAATGAATTAATCATTCATTGAACAAAAGTCTTGTGTGTTGTGTGTGAGTATCAAATATGGAATAGTTCTTAGTCCAAAGTGAAGCTTCAATGATCAATTCAATCAAGCCATACACAAATGGTACTAGGTCAAGTGGTCTATCTCAATTATAGAAATGAACATATATGACCTCCCTCAAGAAAATGATTACACATCTTTGAAACTTTTCATTAGCTTCTTTACAAATCATAACAATTGATCATTTTTTGAACAATACATCTCATTTTGAGATCGGTGCTAGAAATTTTTTATATTTCACTTTTGAGAATAAGCTTTTGGCTTTTTGGGCACCATACATTTCAATACAAGTCGCTTTCCCTTTTTCCTAGTCAAATACTAGTATATACGACGGCTTTTGCAGCTCATTATCTCTATTTCCTTTGAGATTTACATTTGCTGAGCTCTTTAAGAAAAAAAAAAATGTAGGAATATATATAGGCATAAGTCTATGCATGTATCAAAACCAATAACACTATTGACCAGTCATTCATGACAATCTTGAAGATCAATTTACAACAATCACAAATAGATTTCAAGATTTTTCCCACAAAGATAGATGTGCATACAGAATAAGCTAAGCTTGTAAATGCACTACACCATTAGTACGAAGGTATTAGGCCAAACTCACAAGTGATATACACAACACAGGCGATCAAACTTTTTAGAGATTTTTCAATTTTTATGGGTTTTTGAATTTTTCAACACACTCAAAAACAGAACATGTAAAGTAAGATCAACAAAATAATAGCAAGTACAAAACAAAACTTGTAAAAGAACATGCTTTAAACCGGAAGCAATGACACAAGAGGATTATGTATGACATGATGCATGAACCTATGACCCTAAACATTGGAAGTATTGATGCATGGGCATAGAGGGTGACCATGCATAAGTACCCTTCTTCACCCACACTTTACGAGTGTTTTAGGTGAGAGACTTAGATGGAGGGGTACGACCAACATAACTTTCAAACCTCGGAGTGAAGCTAGCAAGGCATAGTGATATGTTCTTCAACATTTCCATAATGTCTCCAATGAGATGTCCCTCACTATCTCCCTTAGCTTGTGCTCCTTTTGGTCTTCTCTTTGAGCTTTCCTGGCCACGCATAGAGTTAGCCTTCTTGAGTACATGAAGCTTGAAACAATTCAGCCTTGTGTGCCCTTGTACACCACAATGATGACACACATGCTTCACTTGAGGCCCCCTTTGATTTTTGGGTAATAACTTCCCTTTTTCCTTTGGTTTTGCACCAATGGTTCTTTTTATAGCAGTAGGGTTCTCAATCTCAGGCTTCACTTCTTTGAGTTTCTCTTCATTCTTGGCTGATACGAACCTTACTTCCTTCTTGGGTTCGCTGCTTGAGCTTCCTTCTCCGGTATAGCCCAAATCGGTCTTATCATGTGAAGATTTTTGTGAGGATAGCACATTGTCAAGTTTCTTGGTGGAGATATGCTCAACCTTTACATTAGCTTGAATAACTTCAAGTTCAAGAAACTTGATCTTAGAGTAAGCTTCAACCAACTCTCCCCTGAGTCCTTCTACTTCACACTTCGCTTCCTTGAGTTGCACAAGTATACACCTATGCTCTTCTTCACAAGGTTCACAAGGTTGCGAACCTTTTTCATCTTTTTCACAGCAAGGTTTGCAACCTTGGCATATTTTCCACAATCTTCCAGTAGTGAATCATATGCTTCTTGAAGGTTGTTCTCACTTTCATTTTGGCATACGTCTTCATCTTCCAAGTCTTCAACTTCCTCACCCTCAGAAAGATCACCAAGTTCATCAACCAAATTGCTCAAATCATCCTTTGAATCAACAGAGGTGATTGCCATGAAGGCCCTGTAATTTCCTTCACTATCACATTCTCCTTTTATGTCTAAATTTGAGCTTTCAGAATCACTAAGGGTAGTGGCAAACACTTTACCCTTCCCTCTCAAATAGTTGGGATACCCTTTCTTGAGATGTCCATGTCCGTTGCATTCATAACACATGATTCCTTGAGAGGATTGAGAATCCTTCCCATCTCTCTTATTGAACTCCTTGTCACCTTTGGAGGATGAGAATTTTCCTTTGCTGAACGACTTCACACTGTTTTTCATCTTTAGAAATTTGCGGAAGTAATTTGCAAGAAATGCTACTTCCTTCTCCACATCATCTTCTTTGGAGGAATTATCCATTCTCTCGTTGATGGTTTTGAAAGCAAGTGATTTGCTCGACTTGTGGGAAGGCAATCCAAGCTCATATGTTTGGAGAGATCCAATGAGTTCTTGGATCTTGATCTCATCCAAATCTTTACTTTCTTCTATAGCTGTGACCTTCGCACGGAAGCTTTCCGGTAAGGACCTCAAAATCTTTCTCACCACCTTAGCATCCTCAGTCTTCTCTCCGAGATTGAGCTTGGCAATTATGATTTCATTGAGCTTCCCATAGAATGACTCAAAAGACTCATCGTCACCCACCTTGAGCTCTTCAAGTCTGGTGGTAAGCATTTGGAGTTTTGTGTCCTTGACTTTCTTAGTATCCTTATAGGTAGTCTCAAGAATCGTCCAAGCTTCCTTGGCAGTCTCCACATACGATATCCTATGAAATTCATCAGTAGATACACCACAAAATATAGCGTTAATAGCTTTACTATTTGCATTTGTCAAAGTAAGAGCTGCCTTGTCCCATTCGGACTTGGCTGTTGTGGGTTAAACATACGCAATCTTGACAGAATCCCATATCAACTCATCTATAGCACACAGGAATGCCTCATACGGACTTTCCAAAACGCATAGTCGCTCCCATCAAAGAATGGCGGAGCATTGAGCGATTGTGATTGGTCCATCACAAAGGGATCAAGGATCACACTTAGGTAATGAAACCAAATAAGTGTACCCGCTCTGATACCAATTGAAAGCTCGAAAATGTGTTAAAACACAAGAGCTGTTTAGACCCCCAAATTAAAGATTACGGCTCGGTTGATTTTTCTTTAAATTAAACTAAGTGAGGAATAGAGTAAATGCAAGCGGATAAATAATAAAACTACTCTAAGCCATATTCATTAAAACGCAGTAGTAAAATGAAAGCTAAAAGAGTAGGGAAGAAGAATGCAAACACAAGATAACACGGCGATGTGTTATCAAAGAGGAAACTGAAGTACTCGGTGTAAAACCTCTCCGCCGCCCTCCAAACGGTAAATGAATCCACTAGACAATCAGTTGGGATACATGAATAGCAAGAAACCCTCCAAGCCTAATCTACCCGATGCACCTAAGCCCTCCAAGATCCTACTCCAACAAGGCTTCTCGGAACCGTGTCTTGTCTAGCTTTTCGGATCTTGCAATACGCCCGATTGCATCTGCCAAAACTTGGCTTCTTCCAATACTTCCCAACAGTACCAAATCCTCACTTAACACTCAGAAAGGATGTGGTAAGTGTTTGGGCTATCAACCTCTCAAGGATATGGAAATGGAGAGGTAGGAGTTGAGGAAAACCACAATCAATTATGTAGAGGATTTTGGGTATGACAATCTCTAACTCTCAAAGGTTGTGGCTACTCTCTGAAAGCACTCCTCAACATATGTGGGTAATGGGGATATATATAGTGTGGGTAGAGATAGGGTGTATCAGATAGGTATTATTATTTTGTTCTTATCTTTTTTGTCTATAATTTCTAAGTTGATAGAAGTCTCAACTCTCAATTTGATTAAAATCCAAATTCTATTTTTTTAGATTTAAAAAAAAAAAAGATATAATTTTTTTTTTTGGGTTCTTATCTTCTTTTCTTATAATTTCTAAGTTGATAAAAATCTTAACACTTATTTTTTAGATTTAGAATTCAACTTCACACATCCACAAATTAAGCTGGCATTAGACTTTTTGTTTTTATCAACTTCTTCAATGTGGAGTGTGTATACATATATAAGATAATTCATATAAATTATGTAATTATTATTATTTTTTTCTTCATAAAATTATATATTTTATATGTTTATGAATAAAACAAATCCATATAATGCATGAGCTTTCAACTAATATATATATATATATATAAATAGTTAAAAAATAGGAATATAAACGGTTACTTTTATTTGTTATATAAATAGAGACAGATAACAAATATAGACATTCGCATGAGGTAATTAGAGAGAGAACCGCCAAAGAGTGCCGCAAGAGTAATGAAAAACTAAAGAAAGAGAAATGCAGTGAGCCAGTGAGAGAAGATGGTTAATATATATATATAAATTTCTTTTGTTCAGGCCAGTTTGGAGAAAGCAAGAATCATGTTTTATATATATATATATATATATATATATATATATATATATATAAAACCAGGAATAATGTTCGTTGGTGAGACTGTGATACTTCTTTTGTATTGTAGATGCATTAAAAGCCACGTTCATGATTGAAAATTTAAGGTACGAATTTTATGAATTCACAAGCAATTTTAAATTCAAATTGATGGATGTAGTTTCAATTTTATGTGGTTAAAATTATTTGAATCTTTGTATGTTTACAAAAAAATAAAATAAAATACATGGGTCCTATTTGGAATATGGAAGTCTGATGATTTTGAAAGCTTAGATTTGTGTGAAAACACACAAGCTTGTTTAGACCCCAAATTAAAAATTATAACTAGATTGCTTTTACTCTAACTTTAGCAAAGTGCAGAACAAGAGTAAATATGAACAATGAACTGAAAACACTACTCGAAGCCATATCCATCCACTCTGAACAATAAAATGAAAGCTTAAAGAGTAGGGAAGAGAGATGCAAACACAAAATAACACCAAGACGTGTTATCAAAGAGGAAACCGAAGAACTCGGCAAAAAACTTCTCCGTGACCCTCCAAATTGAAATCGATTCATTAGAGAATAAAGTTGGAGTACACGAATAACAAAAGACCTTCCAAGGCTAGTTTACCCCATGTACTTGAGCCCTCCAAGCTCTTACTACCAGCGGACTTCTCAGAGTCATGTCTTTTCTAGCTTTTTGGATCCCGCAATTCAGCCCGATTGCATCCGCCACTAAATGGCTCCTTCCAATACTTCTCAACAGCTCCAAAACCTTACTTAATACTCAGATTTGGTGTGGTAAGTGTTTAGACTATGAACCTCTCAAGGATGTAGAGATGGAGAGGTAGGAGTTGAGGAAAACCACAAGAAAATGTGTAGATGATTGTAGGTATAACAATCTCTAACTCTCAAGTGTTTTTGCTAGGGTTTTCTCTCTGAAAAGCACTCCTTACAATTCGTAAGTAATAAGGGTATTTATAGTGTGGGTAAAGAATTTGGTAAAATAATTTATCTTTTTGCCAAATAGAATGTTTCACGGGTACCTCGCAGGATGGCCATTTTCACGAAACACTCGCAAACTTGACAGCCTGGCGTGACTCTTCAGCTTCCAGTCATGTTCTTCAGCCATGGCCTTTTCATGGGTTACTTTTTGTGAGCTTCTTGCGAGTTACTCGCGAATTGCGCTGATTCATCTTTGAAGCTTGATTCTTCACCAATCTCTTACACTCATCTCTTACAAATAAACCCACATATATACAAGAAAATGATTAAAGAAATTACAATCAAATTTGGCACGGAATTAAAACCAACACAAGCTAGTTGGAAATCACAACTTTACAGATTTCTTTTGTTTTTTTAGTGGTTACTGAAAATGGTTTAATTGCTCTATTTAATTACTCTGTGACGTCATTAATTATTGCAACAAACATATATAAAAGAAACAGTTATATCCAAACTTTTATTTGTTGAGAATGTATATCCAACCTTAATTGATGAGTGTGGATCTTTCTAAAAAAAAAAAAAACTGATGAGTGTGGATGAATTTTGATTTCCATCGAATTTTGTTCTTCTACCTACAACTATATATTTGTTTACTCCAATTTTTTTTAATAGGTTTCATGTATTTTTTGTCTTTTGTTTAACCTAATTTTCTTAAGTTTTATTCAATTTATATGGTTATGGTTTGAGAATCAATCATTAAATATGCTTAGATATGATTTTGTTATTATTTTGTATACCATACATGAATTACAAGCCGCTTTACTTTTTGACTGGGTAGCCAAAGAGATATTCAATGGTGATACATTGTTACACATATATGATTAATATGGTTAAACATATATCATTTTATAAAATAAAAAGCATTCAAAATGATAATCTTCACACGATTACATGTTAATTATAGTTAAAAAAAAATATCATAATTAATACTTTTTAAGATTAAGAAAACAATTTGTTATGCTATGACAATCAACAAAAATCAAGAACTTGCCAAGTCTAGTGTTTAATTAGCCACGGCCAATTGCATGAAGGACTAAAGATTTTAATAAAGATCAATGACAAACAAGAACAAACAAACACTGAAAATATAGTGTACAAAGAGGTATTCAACAATCTCCCAAATGTAAAACAACTTCTAACATTTATTTTCCTTATTAATATTATTGTAGCTAATAATACTACAGATTCACTATATAAAAAATTTAGATATCTACAATTTGATACATGTAACTACAAGTCTCATTAGAGCAGAATTTGTAAGTTACAAGCTAATAATTTTCTATTGAGATGTTATCATTTTATATTTGAAGGTTGTTATACCAATAAAATTTATTCCTTTTTGTTATTAGAATAATTGTTTATTTGGTTATTGTTTCTCTTATAAAATATATATTCTATAAATTTATGATAAAACTGTGCAAAGTACATGCCTTTAACTATTATATAATAAAAGTTGATTTAATTAGAATCTGTCACTACACCAAGTGACTTCACCAACTTGCAGTTATTTTTTAGATAGAAACAACAATTTATATGTTCCTATCAAGTTCTCCAAGTGTTTTAACAAAACATGCAACCTTTTTGGTCATATCAAACTATTTTTTTCTCTTCACATTTTTATATAAAAAAAACTAATTTTTAAAATAAAAAAAAAAAAAAAAACATTTGGACCATATGCATAGATCCAATTACACTATATAATACTAATTAAGATGAAAAAATGTAACCATGCAAACAGAAGAGTAAAAAAGAAAAGTTTAAAGTGCGAATAGGTGTTTTTATAGATAAATAAAAGTGAGACTAACAGTTATTGATAACTAGCTATGGTCTTGCGCAACGCGCGGATAATGCTTTAAGCTATTATGTGAAAAAATTTATAGAATATCCAAAATATTTTAAAGTAATAACATGAAGTAAAGTTGCAAAAACATAAAGAGATTTTTGTTAAATTAATTATGATGTAATACAAAATTAAGGGGATGGAGAATTTAAAATATAGAGAAAAAGTTACATAAATTAGAAATTAGTTATTATGTGGTGTAATATCTTCTCAAAAAAAAATGTGGTGTAATAAGTTGATTGTTTGTTTAATCATTTATTTTTTTGCTGAAATTGTCAATCATAATTTTTGTTTCTACATTGGCTTGGATTTAGCATAAAAAATTTGTAATTTCATGTAAATGTTTATTTTTATTTTTTGAGAAAAATGTAAATGTTTAGTTGGCTTATGGAAATATAATCTAAAATTTATGATGTCATGTTAATGTTATTGAAGTATGATAGTGGTAAGTTAAACAATTAGTGAAAATAGTGATATCCTATTAATAGAATTTTATTATAATCCAAATATGTAAAGAAGTTGAGGTGTAAAGCTAAATGAAAAATTACTCTTACAAAGCGCCACATGACAGAATCGCATGGTCTCTCACGTGATGTTTTTTCTTTCTTATATATATTTTAAAAAAAAAAACCATATAAAATTCTTATATATATATATATAAATAATTAATGCATACTTAGAGATAATTAATGTGTATTCACTTCATTGACATATTTAATGAATTAAAAGTTTTACATAAATGTAAATTTTGATAAGGTGGAAGCCTTTGAGAGAAGCTCGACGAATGTGCCACTTGGCAAAATCTCATACTCTCCCATATGAGGTCTCTGCTTATATATATATATATATATATATATATACTAGTATTATGCCCATGTGATGCACGGCTTGATAAAAGAATATTATATAAATTTTTAAAAATATATTTTTATAATATAATTAAATTTAATAACAAATATAATAGTAAAAATATTTTAAAGATTATGGCAAGTTTTAAATTTCTAAAAGCTTTTAGTAGTAAACGGGCAGGGCTTTGCACAGTTTTGGTCATAAACTTATAACGTGAATAATTTTATTGAGAAACACCAATTAATGATTGAAGAGAAATGCTATACTTTGTCGGACTATGACATAACTTTTACTTATTCAAATAACAATTAAGGTGAAGTAGGGTGAGGAACAACAAATAATAATTATAACATACCGGCATAATAACATTTATATTTAATTATAATAAAGCACTTGCATCTCAAAGTGTCAAATTAATATCAACACTAAACATGCTAAGATGTTTATGTTAATTAATGTAAATAAGCATAAAATTAATATCAACATCTAACACCCTACTATTGCATGAATTATGATTAAAATTGACCTAATATTTTTTCTTTAACCCTAACCAATCATCCCGAATTTACAAATTAAAATTACCCAAATTTATAAAATTAAAAAAAAAATTGAAAGAAAAATTCACAATAACACACACATAAATATATAGACACAAAGAAACTCTAAATTCAATAATTACAAACAATTTTAATTTCCAAACATCAAAAAAAAAAATTTGGAATTAGAGTTAAAGTAAAGATACTCACATGAAAATTGAATTAACTTTGACAGCAAGGGAGAAGCACGAAGTCATGGAGATTTCAAAACACCTTAAATATCCATTGTTTTTACAATTGATTCTGAAGACATAATAAGCATATAAATTAGATCAAAGTTAACAAAAATAACTTAAACAAAAGGCAACCCGCACACAAAACATATTCAATTTGATGAAAAAATAAATAAAGAAGGGAATTTTATGGAAAAACAAAAAGAAGAAGGCAAATATACACATGCAAGTTTCATAAGTAAGGTAAGTATGAGAAGGAAAGAATACATCAAAAAACCATATATTTACCCCCACTTTTATATTAGATAATTTTAAGTTGTGAAAAAGTTGATGACTTGATATGAACAAAAAGAAAAAGAAATTTACGTAATTAAGAAATTTATGTTAATTACATATTAGTTTTTTTTTTTTTTTTTTACTTTATCCCAAAAAATAGTTAATGTTATTAGAATTTTTTTTTTAGTTTATGTTAAAGTTAATAAATATTAGCTATATTTTTGTTGTTTATTCCAAAAGAAAAAAAAATTTGAGAAGAAAAAATAATACTTTTAAATTTGTTACTTTATTATTAAGAAATGGATGATGTAGGATAAATGTTTATCCAAAAAAAAAAAACTAATGTAAGCTAGTAAAATTGTTACTTTATAAAATTTATAAAAATAATAAAATAATAAAAAAATTTTAAAAGAAATAAAAGAAGAAGAAGAAGTTCATTAGAACACTTATTGTTACTTTATCTAAAGAAGTTAATAAAGATAAAAAAACTTTTTGTTTTTATCTAAAAACTTAAGTAAATGAATTTATTGAAAAATCTAAAAATCTAAAAAAAATTCTACAATTTGATGAAGCTATTTGGCGCAACTACGTCGTCTAAGTCCAACTTTTATTATATAGTATATGATATATTGACTATTAAGAATAAAATACCCCATAAATAAAAGTGAGACTGACAGATCCGTATATGACAAAATTATTACAACATATAAAACATATTATCATGTTAAAGAAAAATTGTCTCAAATTTGAGTGCAAGGCAATTAGATTGTTTAATAACTGTCACAGAAAGTTATTTTGCTTTCGATTAAGTATTGATTTTATTAATATCAATTTTTCTTCCTGGCACAAACCTATCTCTATATTTAGTATTTACATTGATTTTTTTTTTTTTCCAAATAAACATCAACTTTAATTAATTATTAAATTAATTTTTTATTAGATTGTTTAATAACCGTCGTAGAAAGTTTTTTGTTTTCTATTTTAGTATTGATTTTAATATTTTATTAATATCAAATTTTGTTTCCAGGTATGAACCTCTTTCTATATTTAGTATTTACACTTTATCTATTTATTATTTAAAAATTAACAAATTTTTTGTTATCTTCTCTAGTAACTTCTAGTACTTTTTTAATTAGGCATGCCATTTTATTTTAAATATATAATGACAAGTGGTAATGGATTTTAATCTCCATTTTTTATTTAGTTAGTAGGTAATGTCTTTCTCAAGAAAAAAAAAAGTAAATGGGTGAGCCGAACCCTTCATCTTTTTATTTATGGGTTGTATTTCTGTTATGTTTATATATGTGTTATTATATTAAATTAATTTTCTTAAATAGTTAAATTTTTACGTTACTATTTCTTATTTTTATTTTTGTTGTTAGTAATATTATATGTGTGTGGAAGTGATTATCTAACATTATGAGCATGTAACCCTTTTTTTTCTAATTTCACTTTAATTAATTTTTGTTTTGGTTTTTACAAATATCAATATTAATACCTATATTTAGCACCCACAATACATTTGAATAATATTCATGTCATTATAAGACAAACGATAAGTCAGAAGAGAATTATTATTATTTTTTTTTCCATATAAATATGTTGTGTGATTGCTTGAGACCTTTAAAAAATATTTTATATACAATTTATATGATTTAGACTAAAGTGATTATTTATTTATTATTTCTCAAAAAATTATTTAAAAATTTTATAGCCAAAACTGTGTAATGCATGAGAATAATACTAGTATAAATATAGTTGGGCTTAGAAGCAATGGTTACACCAAATGGCTACACTAAATTACAAAGTTAGGGTTTAAAAAATGTAATTGGATTTAGAAATTTTGATTGTGCAAAACTGTGGCACCAAATTACAACAAATTTTAACAACTTTTTAGATAAAAAGTTAAAATAAGTTACTTTTTCTTCAACACTTTTTCACTGACAACGTGTTGTTGCAAGTCCAACAATCTCTATCTCACCAAACTTTAAAAAACAAAAAAAAAAAAAAAACAAAAAAAATCCAAAACAAAACAAAACGTGCATAGTTGGGAAGAGTTGTGTACGGCCCAAATTCTTTTTTTGTTATTATTATTATTATTATTGAGATCAAATCAATTTGAATGAGTTATAATATAATAGCAATTCCTTATTAGCATAGATGGTAATCTGTAATGTATATTTATCTATATATCAACTAATAAAAAAAAATGGGATTCAAGAAACAAACTCTTGGGTGATGTTTCTTTTTGTTTATATTTTTTTCATTAATAATTTAAATGAACAATGATTACACGTTAATTTAGTTTTTGTTATTCAAACTAACTTATTAGGTCTATATTGTAGTTGTATGCCATTAACCAACTAATTAAAAAAAAAAAAGTGTTTATAAATATTTTAATAAATTTTTCTGCAATTTAATGCAACCACTTGGTGCAATCATGGTTTCTAAACTCAACTTTTTTAGCTTTCTTTCAATTCACAAGTTTTATGTTTCTCAAAGAAAAAAAAGAAAAAATTCATAAGTTTTATCATTTATGTTGAATCGTCGCAGAAAAAGAATGATGGGTAAAGTGTTGAAATGGTATATCAGCAAATAATATTGATGATATATATGTAAGCTCAGTCATTCTAAACGAGTAGCCTGATCAAAGTGTAAAGAACCATTTTTTTTTTTTTTTTTAGAATCCCGTAAGAAAATTTATTAACGCAAATCAAACTAAAAAACATCCTCCAAATCCTGTGATAGATCTTCTAGCCAGACATCAAAATCAGCAGAAGCAACTGCTCTACGAGCGAGGGCATGAGCGAGTTTATTCCCCTCTCTCTTAACATGACAAGAACTATAATTAACATCAGAAACTAAACTATGAATATCAGCAATAATATGGCCAAACATAGTCCTTGAAGGCCAAGCATCAAGTATAGCTTGGATAACTCGTAAGGAATCTCCCTCCACCACTATAGACTGAAGACAAAGTTCTTTAGCAAAAACAATGGCTCTACTAGCAGCTAGAGCCTCCACCATGTCCACAGACCCTGGGTACTGAATTTTTTGGCTCAAAGCTCCAATAACCAAACCTGCCGAGTCCCTGATCACCACTCCTAATCCTGCACAAGCCTGCTCCTCAAATAGAGCACCATCAAAACTAATTTTATACAAGCCAGAGGCCGGAGGAGTCCATCGAGAGTCACTACTACGAATCACCATCCGGGGAATCTTTTTATACACATCGTTGAACTCTTTCAACAGCTCACAAGCACGCCTGCACACTTTCCCAACCCCCCAAACCTGCTGGCGCAATCTGATTCTATTTCGACGCTCCCAAATACACCACGCCACCATAACAAATTGCTCCACCAACCGAGGAGAAGCCTCCTTGCGAAGAAACAAAAAACGCATCGGCAAAACTGGAAAAACGCTCGGAAAGCATAAAAGAAAAACACTGATCAGACCTCCAAATTGCCTTCACTGAGTCACGCAACCACAACGCATGAAGACAGTCCTCATTGGACTCTCGGCAGAGCTCACACAGTCCATCAGCCGCCACATTCCGCTTCAACAGACTGAGTTTGCAATTGGTAGGCAACACCTCTCGGACCACTCTCCAAATAAAATGACGAACCTTCGGAGGAACCCGGAGCTTCCAAATACCGTTCCACAACCCTTTCCCTCCCTCCGCATTCGAAGAACTAGGTAGAGCCCGTCGACTAAACTCCGCATACAGCTGATATGCACTCCGGACTGAGTATGTTCCATCAGACGTCAAAGGCCTATGCAAAAGACATAAATTTACCTAATCATATATATAAGAAATCCCAACACTTAGTCCCAAAAAAAAAAGAAAAATAATAATAATAATAATAATAACCAAAGAGAAGAAGATAAAAAAGAAAATTTTTAAGTGCTCTTATTGTTACTTTATTGAAAAACAAATACTTATTGTTTTTATCTAAAAAAATTACCACACCAACTAAAAATAAAAATAATTTTTTTTTCTTATCAACTTTACCACACCAAATAATTATTTTAGTGTTTTAACAAAACATGTAACCTACATTTTGTTCATATTATCTTCTTCCTTTTTTCTTTTTTTTTTTGAGATAAATGAAAGTGTTTTCTTATTTGATTTTAAGTAAACTTCTTCTTTTTGTTCACATCCCAATTTGGTTTTTCCGTTTAAGAATTATCAACCGTTTTTATTTATCCAACAAGATAAGTTTCAGCCTTTTTATATAAAAAAAATTATCATTAGTGTTTTATTATTATTTTTCCAATACACGGTTATTAGATAAGACTTATCCATACTACTATCATTAGTGTTTTATTCTGTATGTAATTTATAGCCCTACAACTAAAAAAAAAATTATATTCAGGTGAAACTTATCTACACTACTCCATTGTGAAGGGCTAGCATGCAAGTGGCACACCAAATTGCACCAAACTCTAGTAGTGATTTAGCTAGACACAAAATCATAATTGTTTTTATCAAATTTTTCTATATATCTCTATCAGTTTTTTTAGATAAGTACAAAAACTTAGTTATAGATATCTTTTATTTTTTCCTTCATCTTTTAGCTAACACTGCACATATATTAGACTTCCTCTCTCAATTTTTCTCCTCCGTAACTTTGATTTTTGTTGTTGTTTTATATTAATTTCCTTAAATGTTAGACAATTACTTCACATTCATAAGATGCATTATTTAAAAGATGCATATTATGAAAATTTTCATTTAATTTTTAATAGTAAGAAGAACACACACACACACACACACACACACACACACACACACACATATATATAAAGCTTAAATGACTTCATGTCTTTATAGATTTGGACAAAATAATTAAATTAACTTATTTAATTACTCTATTTACTAATAGATTTTACCATTGAAGTGGACCAAGTGGATTAAAATGGATCGGAATACTATACTATATTTTAGCTTTTAGATATTATATAGGTATAGATGTTTGTATAAAATATGTTTCTTAACCATGAATCTCTTTATATCAAAAAAAAAAAAACAATAATAATAAATAAATAAATTTGACTCCAATTTAAATAAATAAATAAATATATATATATATATATTGTAGGGTCAAGATTTGTAGCCCAAACCCAAAAGATATAGAATGTAAGCTCAATAAGCCCAATACAATGAATTTGTAGAGAGTGGCTGAAAGAATTGGGCTGTTTGTGAACTAAACAACAGTTAATCCAGTTTTTAAAAGATGAACAAGTACAAAAACACACTTGAAACTTGAATAAAATGATGTCCGAGGAGATAGATTATTGTATGAAAGGTTTATACAATTCTTAGAGCTACAGTAAATCTTTTTCTTCTTCCTTTCCTTTCTTTTTTCCAATCCCCTTCTCATGAGAGGTCCTTTACACTTATATAGTTTTCTTTTAGACTATCTTGATCGTACACTTGTTCTTTATCTAAGCATTCACTTGAGTATATGTCCTATCAGGTATCTTCTTTGGTCCTTCCTGAGTGGTGGCAGCTGAGGTTGCACTGTTCAGGGGTCTTCTCCACATAAATGCGGCCAGAAAAGTTGATGCAGTGCATTTAATGCGATGGTAGCAGCTTTTCCTTTAGATATTTCTCTATTCTTATCATCTTTATACGTGCCTGAAGTTCATCCTTATCGTTGGAACTGCCAGGAATGTCACTCAAATCACCCAGGTAGTTGCTTAACTAATATTCCTCATATCCGAGGAGGGCACACTCTTCGGACTATATTCCTTTATTATTTCCTTGCGTGGTTCTCTAGTTCAGGGCTTTTCCTAATTATTTATTTCTCCTCGGACGTACCCACATCTTCAAATAGGGCCCAATGCCCAATATACGAATTTAGGCTTTTATCCCCCCCCCCCCCCACACACACACACACACACACACACACACACACACACACATATATATATAAAAGATAGAAATTCTACTCTAGTCTAATCTAAATGTATATGTATGTGAAGTTTCTTCTTAGAAACTTAAGCATCGGCCTTTGCCCCCCACAACCCACAAGTATTTATACTTGTAAAGTGACTATTGCACCAAAGGTGTGCGATGGTAATTTGACTCCAATTAATCTTTAATTCTTGTAAATTCATTTTTGAAATATTCAATTTATAAGATTCACTTTCTAATCCTATGTGCATTTTCCTTAATAAGAACGAAAGAAAAAATAGGCAATTGCTAAATGATGAACTGAACAAAATAGAGCTAGAGTTTGAACATGAAGATGGCACATGTATGGCTCAGAGAGAAAGAGAGAGCAAATGGAGCGGGCACTGGTGGAGCTAGAAGGGGGCGAGGGGGGTACCCCCTAACTCCTCCTAAAATTTTCTAGCATTAGTAGTTTAAAGTAATTACTTACTGATATGGAGGAAAAAAAAAAGAAAAAAATGGACTTCTACTTGGTTGAAAGTAACTCTAACACAGGGAAAAAAAGGAAAAAAAAGTTCTCAAACACCAAACCTTGTAAGCTTTTCACCAATTTCACTATTCTTATAAGTAGCTTTTGTCTTGTCCTACGTGTTGCACCTATTTCATTTTTTTTTTTTTTTTACATCATTATTTACCATTTTCACTATTTATAATACTTTTCACTATTCATTTTATCGTTGAATGATTACCATCCTACGTGTTGCACCTATTTCATTTTTTTTTTTTTACATCATTATTTACCATTTTCACTATTTATAATACTTTTCACAACATTTTATCGTTGAATGATGCTAGAGATGCTACAAATTTTACTACTTATGTCTTTCAAATTGGTATATCACCAATTACAAAAAATAATTTCAATTATTCATTATATTTTTTAAGTAACACTAATCACATTTTACTCCATCAGTTTGTAAATGTTTTAGTAGCTATGAATTTTTTTATTTATTTATTTTTATTTTAATAATATGAAATATATTCATATTTGCTTACAATTGTTTATTTATTTTGATATTATTATTGATTAATATTTTTTAGATTAATTTCACTTTTAATATTGATTTTAATTTTGCCCCCTCTAGACTAAAATCCTAGTTTCGTTTCCCCACTGGTAGCGAGTAAGGGCATTGGATCTAAATCTGTAGAGGCACTTTAATGGTGAGAAGGGTACTCTCTTTCAGTGTCTCTCTCTCTCTCTCTCTCTCTAAAAAAAGGAGCCCGCAGACCTTTTAGTCCAATGCCATGCATACAATACTTAACGTGTTTTCAAATGTTCCAAAAAGATACGATCTAAATTGAGTACGCTCTTGCATCTGCAATTATGTCATTCCTCGCGCACAAAAAATCATTGCAATGGCAAAATACAATCATATTTTTCTAGTATTATCAACAAAGCAGTTATATATTATCTGACCCTACAAGTTCTAGGTGAAGGTTAAGGTCGTAGGTTCAAGGCTCATTGGGTGCATGTAAAACTTTACCAATAATCAAGAACAAAACAGTTATATCTGTTGCTATAAAAGAAATAGAATTCCACTGTAATTTTATCAAAACCTCAAGTAAAACACAATGAATTTACACCAGGTCCCTATATATTGGCCTAATGGTCCTGAAACAGGGGCTACCAGATTTTCACTTCATCTTATAATCTGAAAGGTATTCAATTCGTTGAGTTTTGTGGTGCATCGTCACAGCTTACTTCCGGTTTAACATGGTTGTGAACAGCCTCAATAGCCTGAGCAGAAGCACTTGAGAATACCATTAATGCCTGGAATAGTCTGGGTAGGCTTGTTTTCAACTTATTCAATGTCATGTCCCTTGTAACCTGGACTGCATTCAGATATTTGGCCTTCTCACCGTCCGCTTGGTTCCTTAGAGCTTCAATTTTGGCACGCTTCTGTGATAAAGGATGCTTAGGGCTCAATTCAGAGAGTGTATCTTCTGTAACCTCAAGTTTCTTCTCAATCTCTGCTAGAGTGTCTGACTCCTTTTGCAACCTTTTCTCAAATTTATTGGATTTCTTCTGCAGGTTGTTTTCCTCTGCCTGCTGCAGGATTACATCGCGGATTGCAGACAAAAGGCTTTTAATGGCCTCTGAGGTTACCTATAACACAGTATCAAATATAATTATTTCCATGTGAGAAAACATTGGAGGAGATAATATAGACTTTCTATGACTTTTTTGCAATGTGAATTATTACACGAATCATTCATCTCTAGCATCCCCATCAGACTCATTTCAATTAAAGGGAATTGCAGTAGCCAAGAATTCATACAGATTAGAGTAATAATCATTTAATTTATTTTTATAAGTATAATGATATATAACAATTTTAAAGCTAAGAGATTATTTAGGTATACAGAATCTCATGTACCCAAAATGTAGGCTGTTTCTAGAACATTTTCCATGTATTTCTGTACTAGAAGATTAGGCAACTAAATCCACCTATAAAATTTTTAAGCTTCAGCTTGTAAGATCCTAATAATAAGGCCCTTCAATAATTCAAAATCAAGATGCTTCAGACTGACCCAAAAACATATTGAATTGCTAATCTAACAAGACTTAAATACATAACTGTACACAACAAGGAAACAGAGTTGATTACTAATATTATACTTCTTATGCTATTGTCATTTTCTAAAAAAATGACCCCAAAAATAAAATTATATTAAAAAAAAAAAATAGTGACATTCTATGGCAATCAGAAAAATCCCACTTCCTTGATATAGATGCATCACCATATCATTATCTATCATACCAGCTAGGTCATCTGTTGAAACCCAAAATCACCCAGATTTTAAACAATTATAAAGAAATTAAAAACTCAATTGAATGCTTCCTGATTTTAAATCTGACAAAAGCAAAGTTGCATCATTCAGCATCCATCAAATGTTGAGGGGCACCTAAAGTTGATTGCCTAATCTTGGCAAAATTTGCCAAACAGTATGATTCTGAAAAAAATTTAGGCGGATGACCTGCGTTCAAAGTTTATTAGTTAGTTGGACGGTTTTTTGGAAATCGAGTACAGCAAAATCGACTTCCAGCCAAAATTGCCAAAATCGAGTTTAATATACTCAACTTCCTACTGAAAATTAGCTCTGAGATGGATAGAAAAGGAAGTCAAGTATAGTAAACTCGATTTTGGCTGGAAGTCAATTTTGCTGTACTCAATTTCCAAAAAACAGTCCAACTAACTAATAAACTTTGAACGCATACCATCCGCCTAAAATTTTCCCAATATTATACTGTTTGGAAAATTTTGCTGCCTAATCTTTCACCTTAATCCAACCCAACACAAAAACCTAAAACAATAACCCTTCACCTTTTTGCTTCTGCATCAAGAAAATAACTTTATCTCTTCACCCTATAATTGGGCATATCAGAGTTTACTAATTTTCCCACTCCAATAAGTATTTTAGGCCCCCCGTATTACCTATGTTCAGCAAATGTAGAGATGCTGCACATACCATAAGATAGCCAATGCAACAACAATAAACCTTAGTCTCAAAATTTTAGAGCCAGCTAGGAATCCTCAACATACTAATCAGACTGCCAGCTCAACAATGGCCAAATTAATCTTTGGGTGTTAAACACTTGAAAGCAAGCTGGTTCAAAGAAAACATGTTATCTTTATAACAAAGTATATGTCTAGGGTTGTCAATTTCATTTGCATGACCAGTGTAACTGTCAAAACACCTGTTACAACTTACAAGGTACTAATTGGTTGTCTCCAAAATGGGAACTCTATGACTGAGCAAATCATGGGTAATACCTGTGTATTAAGGATTGACATGATTGCCAGATATTAATATTAAACGCTCAGATCTTATATTATCAGTAAACTTACTAATATCCAAGGCAAGGTTCACAGAAGTACCTTATCAGGTAATCTGTCAACAACAAGCTGCCAAGATTCGCATAGGCTGCGGACTACAGATGAGTAACCACCATGTTGATGATCATCTTCAAGGTGGTTGGTGAGTTGGATCCACCTGGAGAGGGTTCTTACATAGTCCCTTTGAGACTTTGTGAGTTTGCAGAAGCTGTTGTACCAGTAGGCAACCTCAGTTTCCAGCTGAGCTGTTGCCCGGCGACGGTAATCTGTACTGATCTCTGTGCTTGGATTATCATGGAGAAGAATCAACCGCAGAGAAATTTGGTTTTGAACTTGATGAGCCTCATACATTGTTTTCCACATCTGCATTAGCCTGCAAAAAGATTTAAGCATAGAAGATAAATTTTGGGGGCAAAATCAAGATATCAATATTACAATGCTCTATATATGGAGTGTATAAGTATATTCACCAAAACAAAACATATCCAGAAAGTTTAGAATACTTCAATTTTCTTAAACCATGGAATCTTTTAGTGAGTTTTTGAACTTCCATGCTAGCTGCTATACCCATCTTTGGGGAATAAGGATGTAGAGGGGGTGGGTAATACAACCTTACTATTGGTGTCATTCACCAAATTTGGTTCATATCAACTAGCGAATTATAGGTTTTCCCAAACAACAGACTGCACATAGAAATGGGGTAAAAAATTTGGGAAAACAGAAGTATTAATAGAATTAAATAAGGATATATGATAATGATCATCATGACTGCACACCTTTATTGTTAGAGTAATCCATTACATGACATATACAATAGCCAACCTATTCTTTGATAAATTCAAGTAGATTTGAGTTGAGAGAGTGCCATTTTCTCATTATGGAAAGCTGGAGAACATAATCTGCAAGTGATACAATTTCTTGTATTGGAGAGAAAATTTCTGGAAGCTTTTAATAATCCTATTAACCAATTAAAATTGATAAAGAACAATATGCATTCATAAAGAGTACAGCTTTTTATTCATAATCAAGATATTGATGTCTACAACACTTACCCAGAAGTCAATGCAACCAGCTGAGGGTACAGCTCCTCATCTATGAGCTCCAATATTGATGAACAAATACTACTAATTGACTCTTTCAAGCGTACTATGTTGGCCTCCAAACTCTCAACACTTGATCGAGTTTTCTCAGTCTTGGTCGAGTCATTGTTCTCAGTATTTTGTTTTTCCAGTAAGGAACACTTCCTTGCATACTCTAATTTAGTAATTTCTTCCTCCTACAAAAAGCAATGATTAAAACCATCAGAGGCAAGTATAAGAACCATGTACAATAATATATTGATATCATAAGCATGAAGTTGAACAGAAAGATGCTTTTGTGAAGTTGTGAGAAGCAGACATGCTCATGTGAAAGTAAATATACGTAATTATTTGTCTCATAGTATTATTTTCCATATGTTTCATGAGTCAAACTACCTTCAAAAGAGAGGAAAGAGAGTGTTTGGATGAGCTTATTTTCATTGGCTTCTTTTGTTAAAAAAATAAGCTATGTAAAAGTACAATTATGCCTAGAAAAAGGTAAGACTTTAATAACCAAACAAACCCTAAGAAAAGACAAATTTCCAAGCCATCTCATGCCAGGGTACCACAATTCCAAAGAACACTCTTAAATGTTACAACAAAAACACACCACCTCATAGTGCAATGTTTCCAGATATTAGTAGAACAATGGGCTAGACCAAATGAAGATACAAGCCCTTTAGGCATATGCACCAGATGTCACTAAAGAACATTACACATTCTTAGTAGTTGCGCTCTGTCATCCAGTGATGATCTTACCTTCATTTCCTTGTAAAGTCTCTGCTCTGCAGCATAAAGCTTTTTAAGTGTGACGCAATGAGCTCCAACCCTGCATGGTTCACTGGAGCCATGAAGCTCAACATCCTCTTTGGTTACCTGAAGAGACTTGGATGACCAATTCCATGACAATGAACTAAAGACCTTTGCAGAATTCTTTCCTGTAAATGATACAGTAATAATAAATTCCTAGAGGAACTTGATAACAAAAATCATCAATAGCCAGACTCACAGGAATAAATTGATTGGCTAAAATATTGATTTTGTCCTAAAGTTTGCATAAATTCATTTTTTCATCCCTAAACTTTAACATGTTTGTTTTTCTTCCCTAAACTATTAAAAATTTACACTTTCTGTCCTTAAACTTCAAAAATATTTTTTTTTCATCCCTAAACTATTGAAAAAATTCATTTATTTGTCCCTATTTTCACTCCTAATTTTTTTTTGGGGGGGGGGGGGGGGGGGGGGGGACTTTTTAAAAAGTTTAGGGAAAAAAAGAAAAAGAAGCAAACTTTAGGGACGGAAACGATATTTTAGCCAAATTGATATTTTGAACAGAAACCAATTACACCAGAACAAGGTTTCTAGGATAAAATTATTCACAAATGATCATATTAGGTGCCAAGTCAATAGACAAGAAGCTTAAATTTCATAACCAAAAAGAAACAAGAACAATAATCATGATCATCTCAAAGTAATATATAAAAAATAAAAGTGAACCAAGCCCAGTGTTATGCTTCTTGGTATGGTAAAACAAGGATGAAAGAAAGATGAGGGAGCCTATTTCAGAACCAAACTATCACTCCACTTTCTCATTGACAGGTTAGGTATGAGATTCCTCCAACCACATGTAATTTATAATATGTGAATTCACTTTCAAATTCATTGTGTTCCTGTATGAATATATTTAACATGTACAGAATTTTAGTCAGTTTCCCATGCGGCTGACTTTTCGATTAAGAAGTGGTAAAAAATTATTCTTTTGGTGGGAAAAAATTGTGCATATCAAAATTAAAAAACTAGCCTAGTCAGACGCGGGATTGAAAATGTTTTTTAATTGGTCCAGGTTGTCCTGCACATACTTGAAACTATTGACTAACAGTAAGGCTTGGAAGTGACAGCATGTTCATCATACTTGATGCTCAACCCAGCCAAATCTGTTGCAATTCCTTGCAATTCCTCGGTAAGAACCAACTAGGTGGTGTATCGTTCACCCAAATATATATTATAAGCTGAAGTTACAATGGTGCATCACACACCAGAATGAAAACTGTCCAGGGCTACCCCAATCAAGTAGGGTTCTAATGGCTTTTGGATGCAGTGATAAACAAGAAGCTACCAAAGATCAGATTCACAAAACATTGACCTCCCAAAGTCACTAAAGCAAAGACATAATAGTCCAAAAACAAACAAAATAAAATAACAGTCATCAGTATTCAGTACTACATATATTTTCTGAATTATACCAAAACTCTTAATTTCATCTACACATTGGGATCTGATACCACAAAGGAATGATCCACATGTATAAAAATTTAAAAAAAAAAAAAAAAAAAAGGGTATATATATGTGAGTTCAAATCCCAAATGAAATAAAAATAAAGGTGCTGAGGAATTAATATAACATAAATAAGCCTAAACCATAGGCTTAAGCTTTTGGCTTAGGTGATATCCCTGTTGTATTAAGGTCTCAATTGGAATCTCCCCAAAGTATTATCTCCTCAACAAATGGTATTACGACCCATGGTGGTGTGGGGTAAGGTAGCAAAGTTACTAAGTCTCTTTTGCAGTTGAACAAGGATGGGTTGCTTTGGTAGTAGGAGCAAGGACGAGGTGCATGTCCTTGAAGCCAGACAAGTGTTAATCATACAAGGCAAGCCCATAAGCCCCAAACAGATGATCTTGGAAAACAACCCAACAAAATAGTATTAACAATGGTGCTAGATCAAAGAAGAATGACACAGTGCGAGGTTCCCATGGAAGAGGACTTATAGGGTTCCCATGGATGAGTGTGCAAGGTTAACATGTGGTTCCTATGGATGACATACAAAAGGACCATGGATGACACTCAAGAGAAGGCAAAGCCCATTGGCAAGAGGGAGTTAGTAGAACTTGTTCGTGGCCCACAAAGAAGCAAAGTAAGCCAAAGAGGCAAAGTAAAAGAGAAGTTGGAATTAATATAACATAATTGGGGCCAAGCCCATAGGGTTAAACTTTTTGATTAAGTGGTGTCTCTATATATTATATTAAATCTTCAATTGAAGTCTTCCCCACATAAATTTCTTTCACAATGTTGCAATTCAGACTAAGATTCAACAACAACATTTAAAGGTCCAGAATTATGCACCAATGATATTGAGGCAACAATTTGCATGTTATTTTCAGATATCAGCCTATAATGATGGCTTGACTGCCTGAACTATTTAAACACAGAAGGCAGCATATGCCGATTACTAATAATGAATGAAAAAGCCACCACAAGGGCCAGAAGCTAGAACATATTAAATTAACAACAACAGAAAGCACAGGGCTCTTTACAGAGATGTCACTACATCAGAAAGTTTTCATATAACCAGAACATGAACAATATTATAAAGCACAGTCTTTTACAGAAATGCCACTACATTAGAAAGATTTTATATAATAAGAACAATAACATTGATGGTAATAAGAATACAACAAATATCATGAACAAAATTAGGAAAAAGTCAATTTACTCGAGTGGAACTTCCACTTCAGATGTACCAATCAAGTATCAAGCGAAAGCATATAAAGGATAAATTGTAAAGTATTTGATAAATGTTAGATTTTTGAAAAGAGAGAGAATTTACTTTTGTTTTCTTCAAGACCCCATGAAAGAAATGTATCACCTCCACTAATGTCCATAAAAACAGCTATTTCCTTTCCACCAGCTGATGCTTTAAGGAAATAATCGTCTAACTCACGCATAATACCCTCCAAGGTCTTCTTGCTCCTCCATGCATCATCAGTTTCTTTATACCAGCTCATTGTTGATGAATTATCATCAACCACTTCTACAGGCTGAGGTTTCTCAGGACGTGGATTTACAACAATTTTCGCAACAGCTTCCTCTTTCTGATCTTCTTCTTCAAATTCTGTCTTAGTCTCTGCCCACTTTTCGTCCTCAACTAGTTCCACTAATTCACTATTCTTGTAATGATGACATGGTGACAAACACCTTAAAGTGTCCGAAATGTCCCATGAGCTAAGAGGTGATGGGGTACAACGATCATACTCTTCAATCTCTGTGCTTTCTTTTTGGGGAACTTCTTCCTTCCTATTATTTTCATCAAACTTTCTCAAATCAGGGCTAAAAGGAGGTGGTGGAGGAGGCAATGGTGGAGGTGGTGAGGGAGGCAATTGCAGGCCAAAAGGGATATTTTCGAGCTCTAATGTCTCTGACTCAGTGAATTGCCGAAGAGTTACGCCTGTATTCTTTAATGCTCTCAAATAACCCAATTGGGCATCCACAAAATCTCCCCTAAACCCAACCAACTGTTTCATCAGCTTCTTCCTCTCCCTGCAAATCTGCACCCGCTCATCCTTCTCAATCCTCGATGCAACACATCCCATTTTGCTCAATACGTGTAACAACAAAGAAGTTTACAGTATCTAGCTTACCTGAAAAATACAACAGAAAGAATAAAGCCAAATGCAGGTTCAATTTTGTCTACTTCTATGCGCAAAAAATATACTTACTACATCAAGGACTACATCCTTGAAAATTCATAATGCTTATTACTTCCTTGCAAATTCATAATGCCTATAAACTTTTCAGATCCTTCCCAGTTCAAACGGTCATCATATTATAAGATGATAATCCAAATCACTTCACATCCAAATTAACCCTAGAGTTTTATCACAACATGCTTTTACACTTTTTGCTCCAAAAGATAAATCCCAAATAATAAAGGTAAAATAAAAGTACCCAGTTTCAAAACTTTTTTACAACAATTCAGTGATCCACAACTCTGTAACAAAAATATCCAGATGGGTTATCTTTTTTTATCACTTGTTTTTCAAGTTCAAAACGTTGAGATGGTTTCCTAAGCCTAAATTGTCTGCTCTCACACCACATGCCTAGTTAACCCTGGTCATTCATTGATCTCAATTCTCAAATAAGCCAAAAAGGTAATCAAAGCTCAAAGGAGAAAGAATAGCCATTTTTAGATATTCCAAAAAAAGTCACATACCCACAAAAGCTGAAAGAATAACCACCAAATGGCTGCGCTTGTGTTGTGTCACTGATTTTCCCAGCTATACTCAGCCAAAATTGATCTTCATAATCATCCCCACAACACCAAATCCTGAATCAGCTACTCTTACCTTTACTGACCCATCAAGGACTTAAATAAATGAGACCCAAAAAAGAACATTAAAAACAAAATCTACCCAGTTCCAAAAATCCCCATAGCTCAGCAATAGAACAATAATAATAGAAATATCACCCTTTAAAAATTAAAAAATTAAAAACAACTGGGTCTCAAAGTACAGCCTCAAACAGGTTTTCTGGTAAGTTTAGTAAAAGATAAAAAAAGACAAGAAAACAATGGTCCTGACATGGAAACTGTGAGAGACAGAGAGATGTTTTGGATTGAAAACTATACAACTAATTTTAATACTACTACAACAATGGTTTTGGACTTTTCAGCAAAATAAAAACAACAATGGTTTTGGACTTATGGGTTGGGTTTGAACACGTGACGGAAGAGAACTAGAGAAGCTTAAAAAAGCCTTCTAGTTCCAGAGTGCCCCACTTTTGTTCATGGTTTACAAATAGAGAGAGAGAGAGAGAGAGGAAAGCTCGAGACCCAAGAAGAGTGAGCATCCAAAGTACAGAGTTAATTAAGCGCATATTTTAGCACCAAACCATTTTAATGTATTTTCTTGTCAGTTAAGCTTTCTTTTGGTGGTGGGTGTGAGGACTAAGGACAAAAACAAAACCTTATTTCAGCATACTACCACGCGAGCAACACCCAGAAAGTAGAAACATGTTTAATGTTTTTTATTTTTTAAGAAAAAAAGACAATAAAGAAAACATTAAATTATTATCAAAACGTTAATATATTTTACTAAGAGATTTGTAGTTTAATTAATAATTTAAAATAATATTAATGGAAATGTTCATAATTCAAATTTTTTCTTTCTTAACTATTAAATTATATCTAAAAAATAAAAATAAAAATCTTGTATCAATACTTTTGTTATAATTTGAAAATTTAATCAAGTAATGTATGCATAATTATTTTCAAAACATTAATAATTTTGAAATATTATTATTATCTTTTGTTATTAATAAAAAAGTTTAATTGGTCACATACATAATGTTTAGGGGATAATTGTTCAGGTCCCAGTTGAGAAGGTTTGATTGGTGACAAATTTAATATTTATTGAACAATTGTTCAAATCAAAAGTCCATCAATCAATCAAATTAAGATGGATCATTGATATCAAAATCTAATGTACATAATTGTAAGATAGCATGCATTGCCCCAACCCCCCCCCCCCCCCCCCCCCCCCCCCAAATTTTTAATTTTTTTAAATACTAGTATATAGTTACTTATGTTATGTACTAATTTTAGCAATTTGGTTCAATAAAATTACACTTAATCTCCCTTAATAATATTATTGATCATTTTAAAGACCATAAAAAGAGTTATAGATCTAAAATCTAGAACAAAATTAACTAGCCCTAAAAAATTAGTCCAACAACAAAAATGACAAATAGCATAGCTAAAAATAATTAAGCTCAATCAACTAATTTCACCCAAAACAAACAATATGGCCTTTTAAAAGTTTTAACAAAATAATGTTGTCTTTAACTAGTAGCAAACGCACGCATCAAAGACACACACAAACACAAACACACACACACACACACACACAAAAACCGTTGAGTTCCATTTTTATAAATGATTGCAGTGTAATGTATTAAGAAACAATAATTTTGCATCTTTGTCTTTGTTAACAGTTTGTTAATATTAAATCTATGCTTTTTTTTAGAGGAAAATTGATGCTTATTTGGACTTTCATAATGATTTTTTTTTATACTTCCGCCTCTCCAAACTCTAAGTCCTGGCTTCATCCCTGTTTGAAACCTTTTCAAAGACTTTAATAAATATTAGATTGTGTTTTTAGAAGAGCAATTTTAAAGATAATTATAAAGAATTCAAATAAAATAATTTGTTTTCCTTCATTGGAAAATTATTCTCTATTTTTTAAGTTAAAAAAAATTGAAATAGAACACTACTAAAAAAACAAGTAAAAAATGTGCTCTTGCACATATTCTTGGAATATTACACATAAAAAAAAATTATGATATAGATATTCTTTTTCTTTCTTTTTTTTTTTTTTTTTCATTTTATCATTCATTAAAATCAGGATAAGGATTAAAAAATAATATATTTCAAAGACTTTCTATCATTCCCTAAGAACAACTTTCGGAATATGCAACCAAATGAGATAGAGATTTTTTTTGAACTACCACTTCTTTCTTCTTCTTCTTCTTTTTACTTTTTTTTATTTTTATTTTTTATTTTTTTTTTGCTTATGGGCTAAGACAAGGGAGAAGGTATTTGCCTATATGATATCAAATGATGTGGCATCATTTGATCCAACGTATTTTTTTCAAGATAAAGCTACTTTTAGGATTTTTTTTTTTTTTAATTGCTTCAGAAGAAGGCAACTTGCTGTTTTCTATATCATGCTTTAAAAAAAGTATTAAAAAATCATACCAATTTAAAATTTGAGAAATTTTGTTTACATAATAAAATTTGAGAAATTTTGTTTACATAATAAAATTTTATAATATTTTTCACAATAATTTGTTTTTAATTATATCTTAATATAATATTTTATTATTTTATTTTGACATATAAGTAACGACAACTTAATTGTTGTAAAAATATTGTAATAATTTATTGTGCCTTTACTTTTAGTTAGAATTTATTTTTGTGTAGTGCGTATCTTAGCATGGGGAAGGATGGGTATTATAGCGTAAGGGACGTGTACATGGAAAAGAGGAAGCAGTGGGCAGTGGCCACGTCAGACAAAGAAAATCCAACTTCCAACCAAACAAAGCAGTTTTCCCTGCAGAGAGTGGTGACCTTCCTTTTCTCTACTTTATCTTTTCAAAAAGCTCTTTTCTGACTAATAATTTTGCCTCAGAGAGTTTAATCTTCTTTGCTCACCTTCATTGCTTATTATTTCTTTTCCCCCACCTTTTTCTTCCTCTTTAGTTTTCCAACCACTCGTTTCAGTCACAAATTCACAATGCACTTTCCCTTGTATTTGAGGATTCTACAACTTCTTTTAGTTTTGCCCACTTTTTGTTAATGCGCCACTCAAAATACACTATGTAAAGATTAAACTTATAACTTGAATGAGGAAAATTAGAGGAATGGGAGAGAAGAGGAGGGGAATGATATATCTATGTACAAATGTCATTCATATTAACAAACAAATCTTATATTCAAAAAATATTTTCAGAATTACAACTCATAAAAGTCAGATATTAATTTTCTTTACTCAGAAAATACTTAGATACTTCAAGAACAATATTTCTTCCTCTCACATAAAATGTTGGTTTTATGATAAGATTCACTCCTCATGTTAGAAAAAAGAGTATTACTCCTAAACTACTTAAGAAATTTCCCCTTTGCTTATTATTTCTTTTCCCCACCTTTTCTTCCCTTTAGTTTTCTAACCACTCATTTCAATCACAAATTCCAATGCACTTTCCCCTGTCTTACAGTTTTTACAACTTTTTTTTTTTTAAGTTTTGCCAACTTTTTGTTAATGCACCACTCAAGTTTTCCAACCACTCATTTCAATCACAAATTCCAATGCACTTTCCCCTGTATTACAGTTTATACAACTTTCTTTTTTCTTTTTTTTGGCCAATTCTTTGTTAATGCACCACTCAAAATACATCAAGTATGTCAAGATAGTTTCTCCAAAAAAAAAAAAAAAAAAAAAAGAGTAAGTAAAGATTAATCTTATTATATGAATGAGGAAAATTAGAGGAATGGGATGGGAGAGGAGAGGGGAATGATATAGCTATGTACAAATGTCATTCATATAAATATGTATGTAACAACAAATATTTTGTAATCTTTTTGGTTGATCTCACAACATGAACTTCTCTCAACTCTAGTACATAGTGTTCAACCTTCTTTTTCATAAGAGAATATATATCACATATGAACAAAAAAGGATCTTGAATTCAATTTTTATTAGTGAAAGAAGGAGGAACTTAATAACTATGAGATTAGTAGTTCAAAAGATATTTTCAGAGTTACAACTCTCAGATCTCAGAAGATATCATCCAGACATGTTGTTTTGTGGATAAGTACCTATTGATTAGTTTCCTTAGCCAAGGGTTCAAGACAAGCGTTGGCTAAGGAATATCAGGCATAATTCGGTTTTAGCTACTCACTTGTCAAATCAACTAGGCCCCAGACTCAAACAAGCAAATAACTCAACCAAAGGGAATATATTCGACTAGTAAAGCATTCATAAGAGAGGAAGGGAGATGTATTTTAAAAAGACTTGAATATCTTGAGGCCAGAATGATTTAACTCATTCAATCTAAACAACTAGTTCTGTAATTTGTACATGAAATGACTAATTCTCAATTTCTCATATGACAACGCGTAAGAAACTAATAATCCATTTGGGTACCTAATTAGGTATGTAAAGAATTTCATAGGATTTTCTTAAAAGTTTCTTTTTCTAATCCAATTAAAGAATTGATTGCTCTAAGGACCAAAATTATAAGAATTCTTCCTTGACACATTACTTAACGCTGTTAGCATTCATTTAGTAATTTTAGTTAAAATTTAAGGGCTATGTTAATGAATGCCCTTAGTCCAATTTATTAATGAGATATTTTTAAAAAGTTTTAATATCACTTTTGTAGGAAATATAAAAAAATTTTAAAAATATTCCTTAAATCAATATCCTTATAGCATTCGTTAACTTTTCCCAAAATTTAAATACAATACCTTAAGGGCTATGTTAACGAATGCCCTTAATCCCATTTATTAATGAGACATTTAAAAAAAAAAATTAATATCACTTATATGGGAAATGTAAAAAATTTCTAAAAATATTCCTTAAAATAAATATCCTTACAGCATTCGTTAACTTTTCTCAAAATTTAAATATAATACTTTAAATGTTGTTCCATAGTGCTCCTTTTAAATTTAACCAAAACTTAGATACAACACCTAAGTCAAGCCACATGTTCATGAACACATCATTATTTTTTAGCTTGGCTCATTTAATAGTCAAGTCTAAACTTAGGCTTGAATTTGACTCGTTTGCTAAATAAATGAACATAAACAGGTTTTTTTTTTTTTTTTTTTTTTTTCTTCTTCTTTTAATTTGAGCACATGTTGTTTAAGCACTATATTTTAAATCCCATTTTTTCTTCGCCACAAAAAAAGGAGCAACATAGTAATCACCCAACAGAAGAAAATATCAACAAAATTCATAATTTGTTCAACAGAGGCATCATAATTCCACTTAAATAAAACCTTCAAGAAGCTTAGCCTAAGCATGTAGGTGCTTCTTACTTTTGTTTTAAAGCCGAAATCCATCAAATCCCATTGTGTTGTTAAAAGCCTAAAGCCTAAAGGATCTTTTTTAGCTGCAAATCAAATTTATTCACCTGCCCCTACTTGAACATTGCCCTAATTCTAAGCTTCTAGATTGAGTTAATTATGATTATAACCATTAACGTGAAAAAAGAGCCCAGTGAAGCAGCCCTTTTTTGTTTCTTGGACATTGAAATGTCACGACCCAAATGAGTGAGCTCTTTTTTGGACATCCAAGGCGTAGGCCTATTCTAAACATGGGGTTAGAAAAACCTTGAATTTATTAGGAAGTTGGAACCAACAAAGACTATTCTCCATAACAGGGTATAACCTGAAATAGCACTTTGCACACTGTACTCTGCAGTCTGCAGTCCTTGAGATTGTACAAGAATTAAGAAATATGCTATAACAGGGCATGTTGTCTCTTTGGAAACAATTTATCTAGCTTGTGCATGACTCATTAATTTCTTGACACCAAAGTTCTCATTTTACAACTTAGAAAAGAGGTCACACATTACTAGACCAGCAAACACAAACAAATCTAAATTCTTTCACTCGGATAATTGATTTTTTTTTTTTATGCGAGAATAATTTGATAGTTGATATACTTGACTCCAATTTTGCCTTTTTTATAATTTTTTAAGTTTAAGAAAACCCTATTAATTATTAAGAAATAATTCCTAGAACAAAATTAAAAAAATATATATTCTTAATGAAACTCAACATTCAACAACTAGTTGTGATGCTTGTAATGTTTTTTTTTTTCTATGGAAAATACGGTAACTTTATTAAGAAGAAGATAAATACAAAGCATCCTAAATTACAGATGACTTAATAATAGATGAATTTTCCTCAATCCAAATTACAAAATTATTAATTCCTTTGTCAAGTTATATTGGGTTGTTCTGAAATCTTGTTGCTTGTGGTGAATGCATGTGATGGTGTTAACAATAACGATTAGGGGGTGATTGAGCCAACACATCGCTTATATACCAGCCTCAGGTTTTGCGATTAACATCGCTTATATTACTCTCACATCGGTCTGTAGGGAATAATTGAGCAGTTTTGACCTGCCCAGTAAGGAGTGTAATCGTATCGCTTTAAATGCAATTATGCGATGTGAGGCTATTGGTGCGCAATAAATGCTGAGATGGCCACGCCTAAATACCCGGCCCTTCTTTGAGGTAAAGCTAAACGACTGACGCTTCTTTTTTGGTTAAGCTTATCGATATGATGCTATGATTGGTTAACAATATTCATGAGGTTAGTGTCCCTTTGCAGCTTTACGGATTGGTCTCTCACTGTCCTTGGCTTATAGCCCAGAACGATGCATGGACCAAAAAAAGAGAGGCAATTTATGCCCATTGAAGTTCCAAAAAACTTGATTCCCCCATTGAAAGTTACATAAATAAGATGCATTCCATTCTTGCAATTAATTAAAGAGACTAATTCAAATGGCCCTATATAATTATAAAATTGGATTTCTTTTTTGTAATTGCTGTAGATTCTCTTTCATCTCTCTCCATGTTCCTTTTTTCTATCTTGTTTAGCCTCTAGGTTGCACACCCTTTCTTTGTTAACTAACAGCTATGCATGAAAATTTGCCATTTTGGCATAGATTTTTGTTTAAAAAAAAAAAAAAAAATACTTGCATATGATGTTTAAAATCCTATTGAGTAAAAACTCAGGGAATTGATTACTCTTCTTCACATGTGATTTGTCATGTGCAAAATATATATATATATATATTTAATGTGCTTTTAGAGATTTGAAACTTGAACATATTTTGTCCACACTGACATTATATTAAATTAATTAAGCTTTATTTAATAAGAAAGCTTTTATAATTTATCTATTCATCTAAAATGAAGTTATTAAGAGTTTTAGAGTTCATCACAAGGTCTTGTTATCATAGTTGTAGGTTTGCTCAAGCCAACCTTCAACATTAACAATCAGAGTGGAAAATATATCTCCATTTTTTAAGACAAAATAATCATGTATATGAAATTATATCTATCTCTTTTTCTTAGCAGCAAATATTCTCTTGTACTCATTTTGCATACACTCTTTTATTTAATACTGCATGGGCTAATGTACAAATCTTAAAAGACAAAAAGATAATATCCACATTTAAAATATGAAAAGTAGATGTGAAATAATGAGTATAAGAGAATCATTACCCTTCATATTTAAAAGTTTTAGCTATAGATTTGCTCAAGATTATTTGCGTTTACTTTTTTCTTGTTTTGATAAACAATTATTTGCATTCACTTTTACAGTGGAAACTCAAAGCGGAGCGAATGAGTGAAGTGAATGCGTGTTGCATACTGCAAAAATGCATTGGCCTTGTGGCATTTAAGAAGCTTGAGCTGGAAACGTTGCCATTTGACGCTCCGCCTCAAATGCCAAGGCACTTCAATTCAAGGCTCTAAAACCGTTTCCTAAAAAGGAAGCAACTACTGTCTCTTCCAACTGGGCTCGGTTTTTTCTTTCTTTCTTTGAGTAATTCATAGAGATTACTATCATAAGTTATTACTAGTTTCTTAATTCAGCCTAATAAAAGATTTCGCTTCTCTATTGTATTTTTTCCTTGTTAAAAAGTTATTGCATGGAGATAATTCAGCCAAAGCTTCTTTTTTTTTTTTTTTTCCCCTCTTCTTTTCTTTTTTGTTTTTTGCTATTTTGTTTTAGTAATGCTAATAACATACCCCTTCTTGCACCCAAATTCACACCCTACTCATGTGTGTCTCTCTTGATTAGATATCAATTTCTTTAAGATCATGTGGTGGACTTACGTGAAACTACTGAAATTCAATTAAAAGTTAACACGCAAGTAGGGTGTTGAAAGGAGCATGTCCCTAGCATTACCTTTTTTTATTTATTTATTTTGTTGTTGTTGTTGTTGTCATACAAGGCATGTGGGTATATACTGTATTCATGTGACATTTTAGGTGACATAAAAATGAATTTTTATTTTGGGTGGCATTTTCCTCCTGTCACTTAACAACATGGACTATTTTGACATAATATCAAAAGTTTAAGAACTATATTGACACACTTAAAACGTTAAGGACCAAATTAACATATAGAATAAAGATTTGAGACCAAAAAATGATAATTATGTACCTAATTTTTTTATCTAAGAAAAAAACAAAAATGCTTTTGGTCTCTTATTCAGGATCACAAATTCACAACCAAACATAACCATTGTTAATTTGTTAGGCACGGCTGCTTTATGATCTTGTTTCAAATTTTTGTCCCCTTCTGCTGTTTTTTTTTTTTTTTTTAACAACTCTATATATTTTAAGTGGATGCCACAACAATTTAAGTGGAAGTATTGATCTCTTTTGTTTTTTCCCCCAAATACATTCATATACATATTACAATTTGACTTACGTACTCCCAGTATTTTTTAAAAAGAAATCTCATTTTGTTTTAATAAGAAATTATCATATCACCTACTAATTAAAATGTGGAGATTAAAATATACTACCACTACTTGTCATTGTATATTTAAGACAAAATGATATATCTAGTTAAAAAGTACTGGAGCTATATCAAACCCTACACATTATTCAAATATAGGGCTTATCCAGTTAATGTTGAGCTAGAGAAATAATTCCAGCATTTAACAATCAACTTGTACTCTTTTTAGTATAATTTCAATGCTCTTAGGACCATTTATGCAAGACATTGTCCTCTCCCGGCAAGAGATTTAAGGTCCCAACTAAAACATGGCTGGAAATACCTTTATATGAACAAAATAGACCTTCTAAATAATTATTCCGAAACATTAATTTGTTTCTATCTATTTAACGTCTCACTTGAGTTAAAAAATAGTTGTGCCAGAGAAACAAGAAATTGTTACAACATATTTACAACAGTTAAGGTATCAATAAGAAACGAAATTGAACCCAACATACACGCACACACACATATTAAGACTATTAGACTTTAATTAAATAAAATATTAATTATTTCTCTTAAATTGATATATGTTTAAAATTATATGAAAAATTAATACTTAATCATATATAAAACTATAAATAAAAATATATTTAAAAATTAATTAAATATACGTGTCTCTGCCATACCCTTATACTACTTTTTCAAGTTTATGTTTAAGTACAAATATATGTTAAAAAATGTTTTTAAATTCATTAGGAGAAACCAAATTTCTCCCCCTCTATATTTAGAGTAATTCACAATCCCCTCTCTTACCTTTGAAACCAACCTATTTTCTATTACGTATTTCCAAAATGAGCAAATGCTCACATTTTGAGTAAATTAAACATGAAAAAATTTAACCGAACCAGTAAATTAGACAAAACACATACAAATTACTCCTTCATCCAGTTTGTCTTAAAAATAAAAAATAAAAATCCACTTGAAAGTAATGGTGATTGTTGGGAATCAACTACAAGCTCAATACCTTATATTGTAATTAGCGGAAGTAATTAGCTGAAATATTTTATTTGATCTTTGTTGTAGCAAACTTACCTCAGAGAGTAGACTAGTGATTTAAAGGGGGGGAGAAAATTTTCTTTGTACTTATCTGCATTATATTCCTGAATTCAGGTTAAATTTACAAGTTTGGTTAAGTTTACTGGTGGTTTAATTTAGATTGGTTAGGTTATTTGGGGTAATTTTTAACATTTTATTTTTAGATGTGAGATTATAGGATTCAAAAGATTTTGTTGGACTTAACTAGGAGAGTAACAGATTGAGTATTTGCTCATTTTGGAAACAAATAATGGGAAAATTGTACAAAAATAAGAAGAGTAATCATGAACTATCCCAAACATAGAAGGGGGGAAGTGATTTTTCCTCTAGCAAATTTAACAAACATTTTTTAACATAAATTCGTACTTAAACAAAAACTTGAATTTTAGACATATGAAAGGAATTAAGAGGCTGTTTGGATGCTTTTTTTTCATCACTCAATTTCCTTCATTCAATTTCCATCACTCATCACTCATTACTGATTACTCATCACTCATCACCCATCACTTAAAGTACTCTACCCGTTTGGCACCATCACTCATTTGTCATCACTAAATATTTTTCACACTGTTTGTGGGTCCCATATCTGTCACTCGGTGTAGCTTTTTTTTTTTTTTTTTTTTTTTTTTTTTTTTTTTTTTTTTTCAGTATCATCGAACCCAGTGAAAAAAAAAAAAAAAAAAGGAAGAAGAAGAAGAACTAAACCCAGAAACTAGGTGAAGAACAAAAGAAACCCAGCCAAAAAAAGAACCCAATGAAAGAAGAAGAAGAAGAAGAAGAAGAAGAAGAACAACAACAACAACAACAACAACAAAAAAAAAAAAGAAAGAAAGAAAGAACCGAACCCAGCCAAAAAAAGAACCCAGTGAAAACTGAAAGAACCCAGTGAAAACAAAAGAAACCCTGCCAAAAAAAGAACCCAGTGAAAGAACCAAAAATAAAAAATAAAAAAAAAAGAAACCCGAACCCAATGAAAAAAAAAAAAAAAACCCCAGCCAATGGAAACCAGTGAAAGAAGAAGAAAAAAAAGAAAAAAGAAAGAAAGAAAGAAAGAACCCAGCGGAGTCCAGTGAAAGAAGAAAGAAAAGTGGAGAAGAAAGAAAAAAAAATGGTCAAAAGTTACGGCTGATCTGACAGTGGGTCCTTCTATGTGTGTTTAATTACAAAAATGTCATTGAGTTATGAGTTATGGAAACTGAAAACAACCAAAAGTTGTTTTCAGTTTCCACAACTCATAACTCTAAAAGTAGAGAATTGAGAGATGAAAATAGAGTTATGAAAACAAAGAAATTGTGCAGCCAAACAAGTATTTTGCTATGGGTCCCACCATTTTTGAGAATTGAGTTATGAAAACAGAGAATTGAGTTATGGAAACAGGTGAACCAAACAGCCTCTAAATAACTTTTAAAATTTGCTCTGTATGTGCTCGTGTTTTTGTACCATGCTATTTTCTTTTTTATGTGTATATATACACATAAAAGAGAATATTAAGAACTTTGATGTCAAAACCAAAATATTAGCTACAAAATATACTTATGTGATCAAAGTTTCTCACGCTCACACTTAAGTTACAAAATATACTTATATGGTCAAAGTTAGGGCATGTTTAATAGACTGTAATAGACACTATAATATAATAATTATTCCTATAGTTTAGCTATTTTTTAGTTTGGTTATGATTTTATCATAAGGAATAGTTATTCCTTATAAATAGTTATTGTTTAAAATGAGAAATAACTATTTTTCTTTAAAAGGGTTGTATTAGTTATTCCTTAGCAAGTGCAATAATTTCAAAACTTAATATATTTCCAAATAAACAAACTTTCCATATACATCTAACAATTATAAAAATAAAAAATCATAAAATATAACACATATCTATTAAATTTAAAAAATAACAATTTTTAAATAGATATAATTGTATGAGTAAGATATTTCCTAAAATAAATCTTAAGTTTAATTTAAAATGTTTTCATTCCATTGTTTTCAAAGTTCTATTACTATGTTGTTACTAAACAAATGAATAGTAATAAATATTACATTACAGCATATTGTATTCCTTGTAATGCATATTCCTATTCCTATGTAATTTTCGTTACCATCTACCAAACGTGTCCTTGGAGGACTAAGCGTGAGAAAGATAGGGAAGCCTTAATTGAATAAACTTGAAATTTAAAGAACTTAATTGAATTTTGGTCAAAGTTATAGAGTATAATTTATAGTTTAGCCAAAGTAAAATTGAATCATTTATTGAAAAATACATTGTTAGTAAGTGGGTTAAGGACATGAGTTAAGATGTAATTCCCACTAAAATATTTTTTATTATATTTTATTTCAAAAAATAAAGTAAAATTAGACAATTATCAAGAAAAGTGTATATATATATATATATATATATGGATTCAAAGTATTTAAGTTACATATGTAGCAAACGTTGCCTTCCATTATCCACGCGACCATGAACAAAAGAATTCATATGATACCGCATATTCCAAGTCACAGACTCACAATTGCAAAACTAGCAAAGTCTTCTTTATACCACCGTTGCAGCAAGCTTGAGAAGACATGTTCACCTTTACGTGAATTGATTCTTTAGGCACATTTTAATGCCGTCAGTCCCTACTCCTAATAAAAAAGAGCCCAGTGTAAAAGCGCCCCTTTTTTTGTTTCTTGGACAATGAAATGTCCCGGCCCACGTGAGTGGGCTCTCTTTCAGACATTCAAGGCGTAGGCCTATTCTAAACATGGGCTTAGAAATACATATATAAAGCCTTCTGCCCAAGACGAAAAGTATGGGAATTGATCACCACTTGGTTTTTCAATCCAAAAACCAACTATATGATTTCCATATGCAGAGTTCTACTTTCGAGACAGATTGGATCAAGAGTTGGGTATTTAGAGCTAGGAAAATGTTAGGCAATCATTCGACCTGGCATGTGGGTCAGCATTCATTTACTATTCTTAGCCATAAACAAACTTTTATTTTTCTTTGAGAATCAAGCCATAAGCAAACTTTAAAATAAAAAGCTGTAATTGACTTGGGTATAACCATTCAGCCAAAAGTTCATCAAATAAAAAAAAAAAAAAAAAAAAAAAAAAACCATTCAGCCAAAAAAAAATTGACTTGGGTATAACCATACCTTATTATTCCCACTGATAATTCAATATCTGCTTGTGGGAGGTAGGATGCTTTGGGAAGGAAAGATTGTGGAAATCAGGGTGTTCCATTGATTCTAATCTGCACGAGAACTAACACAATTTTTTGTGAAAACAATTGTTCTCGTGAAGTTCACTAATGACACTCTGATGATAAAGTCAGACTGAGTCTAATTCAACATATTAATAACTCTACTTTAGTGTGTTTTTATAGTTATACCTTTGTCGGGGATGTTTTGCGACAAAGGCCAAAAATGAAAGATTAGCCCATATCTTCCACTGGGTTCTTTAAAAGTGTTTATTGGTAGAGAATCAAGTTCAAAATTCCAAATTTATAATGAACAAAAGGCTAATGATGTTTTAACAAGAGAGAAATCAAAATGCAATAACTAAAATACAAGAAAATGTAGAAAAAGAATATAGGTTCGAAACTTCAACCCACAGTCAGCAAGAAGAGGAAATTGAGAGAGGTTGTGAGAAAGAGAGGGAAAGTTCCCCTGTACCCATAGTTCCACCTCCAAACTTCAGAATTGTAAGGATGTTACTTGGCTTAATGGGCTTTTGCTCTAAAGTTTTAGCTCTATGGGGAAATAGTGATTGGCTTTGTTTTGAATCTGATTGGGGCATTTTATATTGAGTTTGGGGTGCTCTAAGTAATTGGTTTTTGGTCAATAAAAAAGGCTTTGAACCCCCAGATCTCAATCAAAGAGGTTATGGTTATATTTGCTTTAATTGGGTAAGAGAGTTGGCTTGCTTTTTGCTTAATTTGGGAAATGAAGTGGCATAAATTCATTTGGTTGCTATAGTAGACAAGGCTAGCCACTTAGGGTTAGCTAAGCGTTTTAGGCAAAAAGAGTGTAGAGCAAAAAAGTTGTGCCATGGTCAGTCAGAGTATAAAAGCTCTTTTGGGGTAGAAATTTCAAGTACAAGACCTCCTCCATGAGCTTGAGGTGTTATCAGTGTCCCTTACCCACTTGGTAGCACGCATGTTGGGCTCATGCAAAAGGTCCAAAAGAAACTGACCCATACCCTCCAAACCACACTTCCTCAATTTCCTCCAATATGTCGCATGGGCTTGGGTCATGCTTAAAAGAATAAAATATAATACAATACATGAATTGGACTTGTAAAAATGTGTCGCGAAACCTTTTATGAAAGCAATTCTCCCCTTTTTCAACTTGGATATGTCCCACCAACCTCTGGTTGTAGAGAAATATCTTATATCACTATCACATTGGTATGTGGGCAATAATGAGGCAGTTTTGACCTATCCAATAAGAAGACTGATTGTATCACATTAAATGCGATATGAGGTAGTTGTGGCGTAATATATGTTAAGATGGCCACATCTAAATAGTTGGCCTTTATTTGAGGCAAAGCTAAACGACTGATGCTTCGTTTTAGGTTAAGTTTATTGACATGATGCTATGATTAGTTAACAAGATTCAAAATTCATAAGTTCGGTGTCTCTTTGCAGCTTTACGGATTGGTCTCTCGTTGTCCTTGGCTTCATTTCAACCCCTCCACGTTACCTTATAACCTCAACAGCATAATTAGTCAAACTGAGAATTACAAAGAAGAATAACTATAAAATTGGATTTCTTTTTTCTAATTGTTGTAGACTCTCATTCGTCTCTCTCCATTTTCCTTTTTCTATCTTGTTTAGCCTCTTGGTTGCACACCCTTTCTTTGTTAATAACTAACAGTTATGCATGAAATTTTGCCATTTTGGTATATATTTTTGTTTAAAAAAAGCACTAGCATATGACGTTTAAAAGTCAATTGAGTAAAAACTCAGAGAACTAATTAATCTGCTTCACGTTTAATTTATCATGAATATATATCATATGGTTTCGGAGATTTGAAATTTGAACATACACCTGTCCACGCTGACATTATATTAAATTAATTAATTTTTAAATAACAAGAAAGTTTTATAATTTATCTATTCATCTAACATGAGGTTATTAAGACATTTTATAGTTTGACACAAGCTCAAGCCGCCCTTCAACATATTAATAATCACTACAGAGAAAAAAATATATCAATTTTTAAAGACAAAATAAACATGTACGAAATTGTATCTTTTTCTAAATATTCTCTTATACTTATTTTATATACACTCTTCTACTTAGTGTCTACAATTGGGTTAATGTACATATTTTAAAGAGAAATGTTATTTCCACAATATTTTCAAAATATTTTTACAACAAATTCTAAGTGACTATTTGTTATTGGTTGTTATTGTTGGGGCAAAAAAGCAATCTTAGCGGTAGATTCAAATTTGAACCAATAACAACTAACCATGTATAATTTGTTATGAAAATGTTGTGAAAATATCATGAACGTAGCACTTCTCTATTTTAAAAGACAAAAATGTAATATCCACATTTAAAACATAAAAAGTAGATGTGAAATAATGAGTGTGAGAGAATCATTGCCCTTTATATTAGGCTGTTTAGCTATAGATTTGGTCAAGATTATTTACATATACATTTTTCTTTTTAAGATAAACAATTACTTGCATTGCACTTGCAGTGGAATCTGTGATTACAGGATAGTATTAGCCAACCGTCCATGTGTTGAGTTGGTAAACTCAAAGTGATAAGAATGAGCGAAGTGAATGCGCGTTGCATACTGCAAAAAGTGCATAGGCACTTTGTGGCATTTAATAAGCTTGAGACGGAAACGTTGCCATTTGACGCTCCGCCTCAAATGCCAAGGCACTTCAATTCAAGGCTCCAAAACCGTTTCCTAAGTCTAGCCATTAGTCATGTTGGCATTTCTTATCCATCACTTAATGACATGAACTATTTTGACATATTACCGAAAGGTTAAAACCCAGATTGTCACATTTAAAACTATAAGGATCAAATGACAAAGTAAAAATTATGGACCAAAAAATGATAATTTACCCAATATTTTTTATGTGAGAAAAAACATAAAGTGCTTTTTGTGTCATATTCAGGTTCACAAATTCACAAGTAATCATAACCATTGTTAATTTGTTAGGTAGGGTAGCCTTATGATCTTGTTTCTAATCTTTGTCCCCTTTTGTTTTGTTTTTATCAACTCAATAGATTTTAAGCGGACGCCACAACAACTTTTTTTTTTTTTTTGGAGAAACAACACTGTGATTTTATTAAGCTGAAGGCAAATCTACCTGATACACTTCAAAACAAAAGGACGGAACATCCTCCATTAAAACAGAAAAACCTTTGACATGTCGTGCATGCCTAGCAAGGTTATGAGCAACACTATTTCCTTCCCTACCAACATGCTGGAATTTTACATTAGTAAGCTGATTAGCCAAGTCAAGTGCCTCTTTAATGAGAAAGGCGAATGGAGCAAAACTTGGAACCTGATCTGTTAAGCCTCTAATGACAATGCTGGAGTCGCCTTCAAAAATAACTCGATCAAGACCAATTTCTGCCGCAAATTCCACTGCCCGTGTGGCTGCCAATGCTTCCATCTCCACCACCGAGCTAGTCAGCTGAGCATTCTGAGTTAGAGTAGCCATTGCAAGACCTTGGCTGTCACGGATTATCACTCCAAGACCAGTCCGGCCAACATCATCAAAGATTGCTGCATCAAAGTTAGCCTTATACCAATTTGGAGGAGGAGGAATCCATCTTGCCTGCTGTCTGGTTGTCGGTGCTGTCATAGAATGCCGGGGTTGTGCAGCTCGGTATTCAACTAACGCCTCATAAGCTCTCTGCGCAATCAGATTTAAGGGGAAACCTAGTGGAGCTGATCTGACTTTGTTTCTCCGGAACCAAATCGTCCAAGACTGCATAGCAGACAGCTCGGCACTACAACCTGACTTAAAAACATGGCTGGTCAGATGGCTGAAGTCTGTGAAGACGTTTTGGCCTCTAAAACTCCATTGAGGATCCTCATTCCACACTTGTGCAAGGGCCGGGCAAGACCACAAGGCATGGATAGCATCCTCTTCGTTTTGGGCACAGAGAGAGCACATTGAATCTTCCACCACGCAGCGGCGCTTAAGATTATTCAAAGTAGGAATAGCGTTTCTGCAGGCCCTCCAAAGAAAATTTCGAACCTTACATGGCACTTTTAAACTCCAAATTCTCTTCCAAAGTGGTTTCAACAGCTCGGTTTGGGAAGGGGGCTGCGAGTTCACCAACTGAGCCTCTGTCTTGAGGAAGTAATAACCAGACTTTGTGGTGTACTGACCGGACTGTACATACGGCCAAAAGAGAGAATCCTCAGAGACAGTGTGGGTTAGAGGGATTTTTACAATTTGGTCGGACTCCATCTGGCTAAAGATGTTAGGCAGCAGCTGAATATTCCATTGGCGAGTTGAAGAATTAATTAGAGAACTCACCATGGCATTTTGTAGTTCAGCTGTGAGAGGGCATTGGAGGCTTGGGCTTTGCAAAGAAGGCAGCCATTTATCCCCCCAAAGTTTAATAGATTCTCCATTGCCAACTCTCCACTTCGCTCCACGCCTTATAACCTCCCTACCTTTCAAAATACTCCTCCAAGCATATGACCCTCCATAGCCCTCCTTAGCTTCCATAATAGAACAATTTGGAAAGAACTTGGACTTAAACACTTTGTAAAACAAAGAATTTGTGTTGTGCAGCAACCTCCATGTTTGTTTGTTTTTTATTTATTTTTTCCCAAATACATTCATAAACATATTATCCAAAACATAGGCATATCCAGTTAATGATGAGCTAGAGAAATAATTCCAGCATTTAATAATCAACTAATCATTAACGAATGTTATAACGAAATGCACAGCCGACTAGCCGAGCATCCGAGGCAATCCCCACTTTTATAACTAAGGGCACTCATTAATAATCAATTTTAAGAAATTTTTAATACCACTTTTATGGAAAATGAAAAAAAATTGTCAAAATATTAATTACTTTTTTTTTTCATTTCCCATAAAAACTTTCTTTAAATGAATTATTAATCAGTGCTCTAAGAGCACTCGTTAGCATGACCATAACTAGTGTATAATCCATGAATATGCACAGTACACTTAAAAAAAATTACAATTACACACATAAATGGATTCAAATTATATTCTCTCTCTCTCTCTCTCTTTTATTTTAATTTCTTTGGATATACCCATGAGTTACTTTTTCTTTTTTTCCACAAACTCTAACATCAATCATTTGCAATATATAATTTATATACTTTTTTTTAGTATAACTAGTATATAATCCGTGCATATGTATGGTACAATTAAAAAAAATTATAATTACACACATAGATGGATTCAAATTATACTCTCCCTCTTTTATTTTTGGCAAAATTGCAAAATTGACCCTCTAACTTTCACTCTTTCTCATTTCAGTCCTTTAACTTTCAGTTTTGTCAATTCAGTCCTCTAACTTTCAATTTTTGTCAATACAAGATTCTATTAAACTTCTTTTTTTATTTATTTTTTTAATTTCGAAATTAAAAGAAAAAAATGTGTAAAAAAAAAAAAAAAAAAACACAACAACAACAACAACAACAACATATAAGGGGAACAACAACGTCATTCCCCTTACCTGAAATCAAATCCGAGGATCACACCATATTGCAAGTGAATGGCATCAGACTGCATCACCATGTGATCCTAAAAGCTTTCAATCTCTCTGTTGCTACAATCTGGTGGGATCTACAATTTGATGAACCCACCTCCCCAACAACAAAAGTAATAAAGATGCTAAAAAAAATTTCAAAAACGTGTTCCCTTTTTGAAAACCGAGTGATTCCTCGATTTAAATGTTTTTTTTTACAGATTTTTTTCTTTTAATTCCAAAATTAAAAAAAAAAAAAAAAACTGAAAGTTAACGGCAGCCTAGTTATGGAGTTTAACGGAATCCTGCATTGACAAAAATTGAAAGTTAGAGGACTAAATTGACAAAACTGAAAGTTAGATGACTGAAATGAAAAAGAGTGAAAGTTAGATGTTAGTTTTGCATTTTGCATTTTGCCTTTATTTTTTTTATTTTAATTTCTTTTGGATATATACATGAGTTTACTCTTTCTTTCTTTTTTCCACAAACTCTAACATCAATCATTTGCAATATTTAATTTTGATGGGACTACAAAACACTCTTGATTCGTCCACGAGGCTCGTCCACATCCAGAGCATGCCCATTAAAACTCTCGTCCAAGATGATATCGTCCTGGAAGTGTCCTAGTCAATCTCGTCTTGAAAAGCACATCCTGAGTGAGATCATAACTCTTCACTGTGAACCGTTGCCAGCAACAGTTAGAGAAAATAAAGCCAAGGAGTATAACTTCCATGGCAATTACGGGAGTTATCTCCAAGTTTTCTGGACCCCGCAACAACGAGGGAAGTTACATAAAAGAAATAACTATTTATACGCACTATATAAGCATTCTAAGAGAAGGTAAATGTATTCGGTCTTTTCCTCCAATATACTTGGAAACGCACAAAATACTGACTTTGCCATCGGAGGTTTCTTGGCCGGCCTCCACCGGTCTCCTCTGATTTTCTTGTTTGTTTTTTCAGAATTCGCCAACAGCTTTTGGATCGTTAGTGTTCGAGACTTTCAGCCTACTGATTTCTGAGGAATTATCAAATTTATCTACTCTTTTTAGTATAATTTCAATGCTCTTTAGGACCATTTATGCAAGAAGTGTCCCGTCCCAGCAGAGATTTAAGGTCCCAACTAAAACATGGCAGGAAATGCCGTTATATGAAGAAAATAGACATTCTAAATCGATACTGCGAAACATTAATTTGCGGCTATCTATTTAATTTCTCTCTTGAGCTAAAAAAGAGTTGTGATTGAGACACAATAAATTGTTACAACATATTCATAATGGCTAAGGTGTTAATCCCTCCTAGGTGAAAATAAAATAATAAAAAATTTGCCTTAGACATATCACAATTAAAAATTGGGATGTAAAAGAGATTTAAAGCTTGTGCTGTGTTGGTTTTAAAAAAAAAAAGCTTGTGCTGTGTATCCAATAGTTAGGCCCCTTCTGGATATACACCATTGTAAGTTTTTTTTAAAAACAGTCTCTCCTCTCCCCGTGTGTGTGTGTGTTAAATATACTTAGTATTCTCCAATATATATATATATATATATATATATATTGGGATATTGTGAGACTTTATTGTGTCCATAGAATTTCTCATTAAAAAAAAAAAAAAAGGAATCTTTTTAACTTCACGTATATCACAATTAACATGTGAATTGGGGAATTAGATAAGAGCAATGCTACATACACAAAGAACCGTTGAGTTGACAAACTTTTACTTGTTCTTGTTTGAGCCCACCACTAACATCACATTTTCACCTATCACTAATAGCCTGCCACATCAGCAGAAGTGGAATTTTTTTTCTTCTAGATTAGTGGTGGCTCTAGGAATATTTTTTTAGGTGGTACATAAATAAGATGCATTCCATGCTTGCAATTGGTTAAAAGAGACTAATTAATTCAAATGGCCCTATAAAATTGGATTTCTTTTTTGTAATTGCTGTTAAGTGTAGACTCTCATTCATCTCTCTCTCTGCATTTTCCTTTTTGGATCTTGTTTAGTCCCTAGTTTGCACATCCTTTCTTTGTCAACTGACAGTCATGCATTAAATTTTATTATAGATTTTTGTTTTTGTTTTTTTTAAATACTAGAATATGATGTTTAAAATCCTATTGAGTAAAAACTCAGAGAGCTAATTACTCTTCTTCACATGTAATTTATCATGTGTAATATATATATATATATATATATATATATACATATCACGTGCTTGCAAAGGTTTCAAGTTTATTCAATCAAAACCTTCCTATCAATTTCCATTAGATGTTGCCGCAAAGTGTCCCAATTTTGTTTTTTGTTTTTTGTTTTTTTTTTTTTTTGAACCTTTCAAGTTAAAAAAAAAAAAAAAAAATCAAATTACTTATTAAAAACTAATTTATTGGAATTAAAAAAAATATATATATATATTCTCAATGAGACTCGACATTGTACAACCAGTTGTGATGCTTGTCATGTTCATTGTGTTGTAGATAAAGTGAAGAAAAAAAAAATACTCAATTCTAAACTGGAGAGAGAAAACTTTTGTGAAAGGATAAAAATGAATTAGGTAATGAAATAAATTTGAAATCTATGGGACAAAAGGTGTTGAGAGAGTGAAATGATTGTGGAAAAAAAAAAAACTGAATTGAACCCAACAACAATCAATGATGGATAACATTTAGAATTTGATATTATGGGTGTGATGGCAAATTCTCACCAACTAGTGCAAATTATCCATCCAGACATTTTGGACTTCCATACCCACAACAATTAGCTAATGGTACCCTTAAGGCAAAGCCATTCTTACTAAAATCCTCCAAATACCTGTTTGCCACATAGGCTAATGTAATTTGCCTATTTTGAAATGTTAGGGGGCAGGTACACTCAAGATTAAGTGTCTTGATCCCAAATGTGCACTCTCTAGTTACTATTAAGGCATAACACCTCCATCCATAGTTGTTCTTACAATGTACAGAAATCTTCTTCTTCTCATTCAACTTCCACTTGATATCAATGTGATGCTGAATCACATACTCCCTCAAAGCCTTCCTAAAAACCTTGGAGTTCGGAAACTTCATCCCTTTTACCAACTGAACATTTGTCATATCAGTCTTCTCATTGAATTCTAGATTGACAGGCCTCTGCTCATCATCAGAACCATCCACACTTGCAATAACATCCTCTAAAGCTGGTTCAACCCACTCTTCATCCAAATCTATGTTTGGAGGTGAAGCATTGTTTGGCTGAGGTGTATCTGTGTTTAGTTGAGGTGTATTAGTGGTTGGTTGAGGTGGAACAGTGTTAGGCTCAGATGGAATAGTGTTAGGGTGATAGGAAATAGCTTAGAGTTGGTGATTGTATTCAAGGGTTCTTCGAGGGAACCAACCTCCAAGGGAAGGATGTGCAAAACAAAAAGATTAGAGAGAGATTTAGAGATTAGAGAGGAAAGAAGAAAAGAATATGCTTGTGTTATTCTACTTAACCTCCAATTCGCAGCTCTACATTATATACAGTTAAGTACAGTTAGTAGTTACAACAGTTACAGTCATTAGTCAATCATTAGCTCAGTATACAGTTGGCACCCTAACCAACTTCCCAACTAACATGCTTAACACTAACATAATCAACACCACAATTCTCACACACGCAACACCACACACTCAGTATTAGTATACCAAGTAACTCATACACTCGGCACTAACTCCAACTCAAGTCAATCAACTACTCTTATCATAGGCTCAAGTGGAACACAGTGAGGTGGAGAAGACTCACCAAAAATATCATCAGTAAAGTCTTCTCCTTCCAGACCTTCATTCAACCAATCAAACTCCTTATCTACCCCCACACTAGCATCACCCTCTATAGCAGCCCTTGCACCACCCCCTACACCAACCCCTCCATCTATCCCTCTAATAACCCCTTCAGAAACTTCAACTACAAGTAAAGCATGACCACTCTCCACATATAGTATGATGGTGTCTCTTGGCCCTCCCTCATTAAGCTTACACATAGACACCACATCTGTATCATCTTCTATGAGCCTCAAGTCTTGCTCCAAGTTGCCCCCAAGAGCTAAATAATGAACCTTAGATGGTTCATCAATCCCCAATTTCTCATATATACCTTCTATTTTAAAATAACTAAGCCTATCAGGATCTTTATACACTATTTCAACTTTACCACCAAAGTATTCTAAACTTGGGTTCCATAGAAAAGTACCCCCATAATGAACCTCAAATTTCACTTCCTTATCATCCATCTGCAATAGAAATTACCATTTGACAAGTAAACAATTAAAGAATTGTAAACAACAGACACATAAAGAGTAAACACTTGTATGTTTTTATTTTGCTTTTGGGATACAACACACACATTAGAGGGACTGCATTTTCTGCTTTGCTTTTGTTTCTGTTTTACTAATAAGCACATGCAAACACTAAAATTTAAACCCAACAAAAACTTGGGTCTACTGTGAGACACAATGACCACGATAGACAAAATGCCCATAAACAAACACAAATCCAAACAACAGGTGGTCACACTTTTCATAAACATCAACAAACACAACCAATATTCTCATTCCATTACTTGTAACATTGACCATTGACTGATTACTCAAAAAACTATAAAACAGCCACAAACCCATATTAAAAATAGTTTGAAAACCCAAACAATAACTGATTTCTTACTAGGATTTTAGTCCCTTGAACAACCCGTTGCTCGTCTAGGTTATTCTTACATCACGATTTCAATATCAAATGCAGAAGGGTTTTTTTTTTTTTTTTTTTTTTGTGTTTCTAGGGCTCGTGAGGAAAAGTTTCAATGGTTCGTGTTTTTGATCCGTGTCATGTTCTGATTTGTATTAAAAATGTGTTTTCCTAATGTCTAAGGGTGAGGTGGGTAACGGAGAACAAACTGATTGAAGTTCAAGTGGGCAAAGTGTTAAGTTTTAAATCACAGGTTAACAAAGTGAAAACGGGCCAAACCACAGGTGGTTTTACTATAATTTTCCCTAAAAAAAATTTGGGCTATGAGGCACAACAAATTGTTACAACATATTCACAACAATTAAGATATGAATCTCTCATAGATCAAAATAAAATAAAAAAAAATATTCGCCTTGAATATATCACAATTAAAAATTAGGATGACGTGAGATTTTGTTCCGTCCATACTCCATAGAATTTCTCATTTTTAAAAAGTATATTAACTTCACATATATCACAATTAACATGTGGAAATGTGGATGGAGGAATGGTATAAGAGCGATGCTACATACACAGAATTTCACAAGAGTTTTTACAATTGTTGAGTTGACAAACTTTTATTAGTTCTCTTTTGGGCCCACCACTGACATCACCTTTTCACCAACCATTAATAGCTTGCTACATTAGCAGATGTAGAATTTTTATCTTCTAGATACCCACTACCCAATGGTCAAAACTCTAAGGGTAAGTACTAAGTAGCCAACTAAAAGTAAAGACTAATAACTTTGATAAAAATTCAATTCAGTAATCTAACTTCACTTTTATTCAATCAAACCCTCTAATTTCCAAGTTTATTCAATTAAAACATTACCGTCAACTTCCGTTTGATATTGACATGAAGTGTCCTAATTTTTCTATTTTTGAAACTTTTAAATTAAAAAATCCAATTATTATAACAAATAATTTCTGGAAAAGAAATAACTAAAATTATATTCTTTATGAAACTCAACATTCAATAACTAGTTGTGTTGCTTGTCATGTTTGTTGTGTTGCTTTGGGTAAAAGAAATGGCCCTAAAACAACAACTTCAGAGAAAAATACCCAATTCTGAACTGGAGAGAGAAAACCATTGTGAAAGGAGAAAATTAAATTAGGAATTGAAATAAATTAAAAAATATGAGGGACATAAGGTGTCAAGAAAGTGAAAGAGTTGTGAAAAATACAAATAAGAAACTAAATTGAACCCAACAATTGTCAATGACCAATTTAATTTAGAATTTGATATTATGGGTGTGATAGAAAATTCTCATTGATTACTACAAATTACCTATCCAAAGATTTTAGTTTACTGGGGGTTTAATTTGCATGGGGTAGATTATTTGGGGTAGTTTTGACAATTAATTTTTTAGTTGTGAGATTCCAGAATTCAAAAAATTTTGTTAGACTTAATTGGTAGAGTAATTTGCTCATTTTGAAAAATATAAAATGGGAAATTTGTTAGTTTCTGGAGAATTATGAACTACTCTAAACATAGAGAGAGAGAGGGGGGGGGGTAATTTTTCCTCTAGTAAATTTAACAAACATTTTTTTAACATATATTTGTACTTAGACATATACTTGAATTTTAAACATATGAATGAAATTAAATAACTTTTAAAATTCGCTCTGTATGTGCTCGTGTTTTGTATGATGCTAAACACATAAAAGAGAATATTAAGAACTTTTATGTCAAAACCAAAATATTAGCTACAAAATATACTAATGTGGTCAAACTTTCTCACAATCACACTAAAGTTATAAAATATACTTATGTGGTCAAAGTTAGAGGACTGAGAATAAGAAAGACAGGGAAGTCTTAATTAAATAAACTTGAAATTTAGAGGACTTAATTGAATTTCAATCAAAGTTAGAGGGTATAATTTATAATTTAGCCAAATTAAAATTTAATCATTTATTAAAAAATACATTGTTATTAAGTGGCTTAAAGATATGAGTTAAAATGCAATTACCATTGAAATATTTTTTATTTATTTTATTTCAAAAAATAAAGCAAAATCATACAATTATCAAGAATATATATATATATATATATATCTTTTACCAATGGTTGTATTAATTAAGCTCCAAATATTCTCCAATAAATAAAATGTAGAATGGTTAAAGAAAAATCTTTTCATTGGATGTGGCCGTGCCTGTTCTTTTTTCTCTATTTTAGGGTATAAAACTCATTTAATCTCCTCCACACAAATGCTGAAAGAACTCATTAATTTCTCACTAGTAAATAAATTTTTTTAACAAACCTATAAATTTAACCTGAATTTAGGAATATAATTCTGGTAATCAATGATTGGAAATTTTTTTTTTGACAGTGTAGTAAATCAGAAAGCCAGATGTTAAAGGCAAAGAAATAAAAAATGATCAAACCCAATACAACGGAACCATATGCCATCCTGGGAAAACCTACTTTCTCCATGATGCTGGGACATGCAAATATCAATAACTAGTCGCTAACTCGTGCTATGCATGAGAATCTACCCATTTGTGAGGTAAATTAAAATAATTTTATAAAAAATTTAAGAAACTACACCATTGCATGATTTGCTCTTGGATGACTTCAATTTGTTTTACAATTTGATGAAGAAGCCATTGCTTGAACGTGCAATGGCTTACAAAAATTTTGTCAGATAGTTTCAAATATAGCAAAAAAAAAAAAAAAAAAACTCAAATTCAGATATTAAAACTTTTGAAAGACCAAAAAATATTAAAGAATCAGATGATTCACGACTTAGAAATTATTAAAACAAAACAAAATATGTATGACTAAAAAATAGAGAAATATAAGAGAAAGATGGATTACATTTAAAAGAATAATTTCAATTCTTGCAAGCTTTTTTATTTTGTAAAAAATGGCTAAAGAGAGTTTGGTGGTTCATGTACGAAAATTACTTTTTAAAAAATACATGAAAAACCATAAAATAATTTTTTTTTTTAACCAAGTAGAGGAGAAGAAAATAACATAAGAAGAGCTCATACCTCTACTCGGCTTTAAAAAAGATATTGGGGTTTGCATTGCTTTTATAGTGTTCATGATTAATCTCACAAATTTGGAGATAAATTATCAACGTTTGAATTTGAGTTTAAGTTGGACTTGTTAGAGAGATAGAGTTTCACTCCTTGTTAAGTTTGGATTAAACAAAAATAATTTTGTTTTAAAAAAATGATAATGATGAGTTTGAGTTTTGTTGATGCCCACTTTGGCAAGGAGGCCCAATAATAGGAAGAAACCCATCAATGTGGGAGAAAAGGGTTAGTAAATTGAGAAGAAAGCCATTAAGCCCAAATGGTAGGAATAATGGACCATAGGCCTAAAAAATAGCAAAAGGGTCTCAAAGAAATTAAGTGAGCTCAAAGTAACCTTGAGAAAGAAGTGATAAACCCATGGGCATTATGAGAAATGGAAAGCAAGCAAGAATGGGCTGAAGGAGCCCAAAGGAAGGAACTAAGTAATAAAAGGGGTTGGTGGAAAAGCCTTTAAACTCCAAAGGTAAAGGATATGGTAAATTGGGTCGGGGATGCCTAAAAGACTTAGCAAAAGCCCATGGGAATGAAGAATTGAAATGGCCCTGGGATGCCTAAAGAAATAAAATGGGCCAAGGATGCCCAAAAGAATAAAATGGGCCGAGGAAGCCCGGAAGCGGTGTAATGGGCCAAAGAAGCCCAAAACAGCATGAGTACAAGCCCAATGATAATGCTGGGCTACTGGAATTAAGCAAAAGGAAAGCATACAGTAAGCCCAAAAGAGGCCCAGCAAGCATAAGTCAAATAATAGCATGGCAAGGACAATAGGATGGCATGACAGGAGTATTAACCGCCCCACAAAAGAGGGTAATGAATGGATTGGAGAAGGAAAGGCCCATGATCAAGCAAGATGCAACCCAGGAAAGAAGTAAGACATAAAGAATGAAAGTTCAGAGACTCATCCATGCCACAAGAGGTCAAGAACGAGTAGCAGAACATGCAGACAAGCCCTTAGGTCATGGCAAATGCATGAACAGCAGATAAGCCATGGATACACATGGAAGTGAAGCACACACAAGGCTCAAGCACCATTAACTTGTACCTAGCCAATATAGGAGTGGTAAGCCAGGGGTCAAAGGTAAGAAAGGGTATGGTATGGCGATGAGGAGAAGGGAAAAGCCTATTCTAGGGTTCCCGCTCAAGATCTTTTAGGGGAAATGTCCTACTAGGATAACATACCACCCAAAAGAAGGAAAGATGAGTTGGAATCACTAGGTGCATGCCATGAGGGATAGTGAGAGAGAATGCCCACCCTTATTAGGATGGGAATGCCACGGTGAGCAAGAAAACAAAATAAGACTCTTTTGTCTAAGAATGAGATATCGCATGGCCAGCACAGGGAAGTGGTGATGGGTAGGCAGCTGACAAACCAGTGGGTGGTCTGGGAAGAACACCCATGCCAGGACAAAAGCAGTTAAAGGGTAAAATAGTAAAAACTTGTCATGGTAGGTAGAATAAAAGGGGCCTCAGCCATGCACAATGACATAATAATAGAACAAAACAAGAGAGGATAGAGAGAAAATTAAGCAAGAAAGAGAGTGAAAGATAGAACAGAAAACTTAGAAAGGAAAAAGGAATTAGAATGAAAAACAGAGAGTAAGCAAGAGCGTGATAGTGGGCATGCACCAATAGGTTATTCCATTCTCTCCCTCTAAGAGTCTACTCTCCAGTGAGGATTAAGGAATTTGAGGATAAGCCATTTAGGCCCATTCTCTCAAAGTGGGTAATTTTCGTGGCAATATTTCCCTGTGAGATTGCTCACATTGAAGAGTGGTTCCCTTCCTGGACTTAACTCCGTAAAGAATTCAAGCATGGCAGACTAACCATTCTCTCTTTATTTATTTTATTTTTTTATATATTTTTTATTGATCAAGCATTAGTGTGATTTTCTTTTCTTTATTGTTATCATCTTAATTATGTTGCATTTATATTGCTGCATTACTTCTTCCTTTCTTAAGATCATGATTTAGTATTTTCCGTTTTCTGGCTGACAGTAAACATATTCTTCTTATTATTGTCATATTACACCTGCCTGCCATAACTTTTTGTAACAGTTTCCTCTGCCATGGGCATGTGTCTAAGGTCTTAGTAAAGGGGCTCTAGCTTGTGCACAAGCTGGCTTGGGGTGTGCTGCAGTCAAGCCAGTCCTGACTCTACTACCTAGAACCATTAGGCCATAACATGGTAGGAGGCAACCCAGCCTGTAGTTGCAAAAAAGGCTCACTACAAATTTAAGTTGGACTTGTTAGAGAGATAGAGTTCCACTCAAGTTTGGACTAGACAAAAATAATTTTATTTAAATAAAATGATAATTTTATTTAAATATTGTACTGACGTGGAAAATTGTGAGAGTTTCAGAGATTTCGGTTATATATGTATACTAGTTATAAGCCCGTGCGTTGTGCGGTTTTATGAAAAAGCTTATAAAATAAATGTATAAATAAGGGGTAAGATTTCTTCCTAAAACTAAATTAATTTGATAATTCCAAATTGAATTTTAAATTGATAATTTTTTTAAAAAAAGTACTAAACAATTGATAAATCTAAAATTAATATAATCTTGATAATATTATAAATTAAAATTAAAGTTGATAATTCAAGAATACGCGTGTAGAACATCTTGATAATTTGACGTAACATAAAAATTAAATAAGAAAATTGTTAATATTAAATTAGATCAAAGCTAAGAAAATTAGTTTAAACAAAAGGCAACCAATACACAAAACCTAATCAATTTAATAAAAACAAAATACAAAAACAAAGAAGGAGCCTTTAGAAACTTGACAATGTTTTCAAATGTTTTGAATTCATTAATTAAAATCACATGAATACAAAAGCCAATAATAGCACTAAAGAAAATAAACAAAATGAAAACAATAATAATAAAAGAAGAAAGAATGCATACCTGCATTGTCATGAGATTTAGGCATTCACATATTGAAATAAGCTTCACTCCAAAAAGGATATATAGGATTATATATATTGGTAGAGTTCCATTTGAAATATAATTCAATTAAATCTTATTGAAATTAAAGATATCTAATCAATGTGTTTGTTTTTATCCCATAAAAATTGGAAATAAAAAAAGGTTATATGAATAGAGTGAAAAAAAAAAAGAAAGAAAGAAAGAAAAAAGAGTTGATTCAACAAAAGGTAACATATAAAGAATTAAAAATTAAAAAAAAGAGAGAGAAAGAGAACGTGGTTGATAGCTATAAGGAATTTTGATATATATATATATATATATATATATTAAATGTCATCAACGTAGAAATTATCAAATTAATAGAGATATATACTGTTTTTTGGAATAGATAGAGATTATCAAATTATTGGAGATATATACTGTTTCTTGGGATAGATTTATATTAATCACCTCTTGAAGAATTTGGATTGTGCTTATCCCTTAATAATCAAGTTATGTAGCTTGATATTTTGATAAAATAATATTAATTTAATAATATTAAATTTTTGAAAATTTAGATGATAAATATTATCTAAATTAAATTTTTGTATGTTAAATATTATCCCTTAATTTAAGAAATATATCCTAACAAATAAAAAAATAATGTTAATCTAATTTTATTTAATGATAAGAATGAATTAGAGTCCTGGTAGTATACTATTCCTTTTTAGTTCTTTAAAAATCTAAAAATTTAATAAAATTTCTGTAATATGGTGAAGTCACGTGGCGCAGTCACAGCGTCTAAGTCCTATGCCACAACCCCTTCCTGGCAATGCTGTTGCGTCTTATCTGCTATTTTGGTAGGGTGAAGCATGCAAAGCCTGATAGTTTTGGGGGATCTAGGCTTGGCACGAATCCGATTTTGCCCTCCGTTAGTTAACACTGCACGGGTGGGACGACTAAATATTTTTTCTTATTCCTTCAAGTACAGCAGGCCTTCTATTTGGTCAACAGCAAAAGCATTATGGTAATTGCATAAGTATCCTGTATCCATTGATTAGATTTGTATATAAACAACACACATTTAGAATTCCTAACTTGTATAAAATTTGAATGTATCAAATATTAGTGAAGAGAATGGTTAAGGATTACATGGATAAGATGAAGAATTTGGATTGTAATCAAATTAAGATTTTTATCAACTTAGAAATTATAGAAGAAGAAAAATTATATATATATATATATATATTTTTTTTTTTTTTAAAATCTATAAATCTAAAAAAATTCTACAATTTGGTGCCGCCACTTGGCGCAACCACGGCGTCTAAACCCAACTTTTATTATATATATATATATAGAGAGAGAGAGAGAGAGAGAGAGAGAGATTGGTTCTTATTTATTTTTATTTTTTTAAATTAATAGATAATAGATACACCAGCTTTTTGGGCTTTAAAGATAACTCTCTTTTTGGGCTAGTCAACAAATCTGAGAACAAAATATCTCATGTAATGACCCGAAAAAATAAAACGTAAAATATCAGACTCATGTATTACACGTATCTTGTTGTGATACATACACAGTTTTTGGAAGAATATAAATGAATATTTAGAGAAAAGAAGATAGACTTTGGTTGCTTCAAATGAACAAAAATTAAACAAGGAATATAAATTTGGATTTGATTTGAGGAAATCCTAACGTCTAGGAACCAATTAGATCCAACTTGGATTAAAATTCTATGTCAAAAGCTAAATTTAGGCTTATAAAAAAATAATGCTAAATTAAATTTCAGGACTCAAATAGTAATACCAACTTAAGCTAAAATAAAGGATTCAATTGGATTTCACTAAGAAAGTAACAAAATGTGGATATTTGCACATTTTGGATACATAGAATGGGAAATTAGTTAGTTTTAAATATAAGGGGGAAAATTTTGAACTAAACATAGAAGGGGGAAAGTGATTTTTCCCCTAATGAATTTAACAAACATTTTGTAACATAAAGTTGTACTTAAACATAAACATAAACATAAAGTTTAAACATATGAAGGAAATTATATAACTTTTAAAATTTATTACATATTTGCTTGTGTTTTTGTACAATGCTATACACATAAAAGAGAATATTGAGAACTATTATGCCAAAAGCAGAATTTTAGCTACAAAATATACTTATGTGGTCAAACTTAGAGGACTCGATTGAATGTTGTGGTTTTCTAACTTGAGTATTGAAAGCTCGAAAATGTGTCGAAAACACAAGAGCTGTTTAGACCCCCAAATTAAAGATATGGCTTCGTTGATTTTACACTAACTTAATACTAAGTGCGGAATAGTGTAAACACAAGCGTATAAGCAAGACAACTACTCTAATTCATATTTAAAGTAACACAGCAGTAAAAATGAAATGAACAAGAGTAGGGAAGAGAGATGCAAACACAAATAACACCGAGACGTGTTATCGAAGAGGAAACCGAAGAACTCGGTGAAAAACCTCTCCGCCGTCCTCCAAGCAGAAATCGATCCACTAGACAATCAGTTGGGATACATGGGTTAGCAAGAGACCATCCAAGCCTAATCTACCCGATGTACCTAAGCCCTCCAAGCTTCTACTCCAACAAGACTTCTTGGAACCGTGTCTTGTCTAGCTCTCCGAATCCCGCAACAAGCTCCATGTTGCATCTGCCATTCTAGGCTTCTTCCAATGCTTCCTAGCAGCACCAAAACTCCACTTGACACTCTCAAAGGGTGTGGTAAGTGTTTGGGCTATCAACCTCTCAATGGTATGGAAATGGAGAGGTAGGAGATGAGGAAATTCCCAAAACAAATGTGTAGAGGATTGTGGGTATAACAATCTCTAACTCTCAAGGTGTTTGGCTAGGGTTTTCTCTCAGAAGCTCTCCTTTACATTTGTGGGTAATGTGGGTATAAATAGTGTAGGCACAAAAAGTGTGTATCAGATTGGACAGGCTGGTAGAACAGAATGCCTCGCGAGTGTCTCGCGGGAAGGCCTTACTCGCGAGATACTTGCGAGACACAGCTGTCTCCATCTAGCCTGGCTCTTCGCATTCCAGCATGTGCAGGGCACATGATATACTTCGTGGGATGCTAAGTTGTGAGATACCCACGAAACTTTTTTTAGTCTTCAAATGCTTGAGTCTTCACACCACTCTCTCTATCACACAACCCTTACAATGAAATCCCACAATAAATACAGGGTACAACATATTGAATATAGTTACAATCAAATTTGGCACGGAATATAAGTCAACATAACATATAGTTGTAAATAACAACTTTACAATCTCCCCCTTTGGCTATTCTGTGACAAAACCCCTAAACAGACTCTAGACTTAAACGTGAGTTTGGGAACAGTGGCAAAACTCACTCACGCCTAATCTAGAAGCTGTGAAGTACTTGCAAGTATATACCTGTTACCTGAAACACTAGCACACAAACAAAACTTTCATTAAACTTATGACAAGTTAAACACAAGGTACGAACATAAGTAAGTAAAGTGCGATCAAGTTTCTAAGCACATCATAACATGTAAGCATATCTTGATCAAACAAAAACAGTCATTAAAGAATGAATACAATGAACATTTAGCAAGTAAATGCTCATCCGGACATGCAATGCAATTAAGAGCAATCCCTAGGATCAACTGCATGTCCAACACTCAACCAATGCAAAATACACGAAGTACTTGCATCTAGGATAAAAGATCCTACTAGGGCATAAGAGTGAGGTACTTAAGACATAATAGCAATATCTTAAAAGTACAAAAAAATGCTACAAAGCATAGAGATAAACACAAATTACTGATAATAAACTGAAATATAACAGAGTATCAAAGCTTTAAACAAAAGCATTAACAGTAAAACATAGCAGTTATAAAAACAAAAAAATGAACCGTCTATGAACCAATAACCAATGCTTATAAGTCTAAAACTATGCTCCCCCTAACATTGTGCAAGCTCTTTCGCTGCTCCCCCTTAAAATTTTCTCCCCCTTTTTAACCGGAATGGCCAAAGAGGCTAGAACTGATCAGACTCTTAATCTGAACCATGTGCTGAGGACAAGTCACTGATCTGGAAAGATAACGCAGTGATCTGTCCCTAGATGTATGCAAACTGGTTTGCGATGTGCTGTACATAGGAGTCAAGAACTGAAGACATCTGGTCCATCTTAGCTAGTAGTTGATCAAGTCTGTCTACGCCTCGTGCTGGTGTAGAAGATGATGGCTGTGCTGAAGTCTCTAGAGCAGAAGTGAACCTATCAATCTCCTACTCTGTATCTCCTTCCTCCTGCTCAACTCGTGGTTGTGGTATGGTATGCACACTGGTCATGGATCCCTTGATATGTGTTGTGCTCCTAGTCAATGTATAGGCACCAATGGGGTAGTCCCTCTGAACTATTGTGAGGCCACTGGGAAGTTTGAGCTTTGCCTTAGCAATTAATCCCATAATTAGAAAGGGAAAGGGCATTACAGTCCTTGAATTCTACTTCGTAATGCTCTTTTTCAGCACGTGGATGATATGGCCACAAATATCTATCTCCTTATAGGTAAAGAGATCGTACATGAATCTTGTTCTTGGAGCTGATAGTGTGGTAAGGTTGGTGACCAGATACAAATTATGGATCATCACATAGCTCAATGTCTTCATCTCCGGAGAAAATTTGATTGTGTTCATGGATGATTTCTTTGGTTCGCCACCAAGTACTTTAATCATCTCATCAATAGAGCCCAATCTGTCCTCATATGCCACTGTAATTGGCTGAGATGGAGGACAAACTTCCAAAAAATCTTGGATGGTCTCTCTTGTAATCATAAATTCTTTGTGCCTTATCCAGCACTCGATACAATCTCCGTCGACAGCAGCATTTGAGAAAAACTCCTTGATTATCTCAGAATAAACAACCCCAACTGGGTTCAACAGCTTGGTCTAAGTCCTTTCTTTGAACACCTCAGGGATGAAGGCATCCTCAAGGGTTTCTAGCTGAACCACCATTTCCATGATAATGGTTGCTCTTTTGTAGCAATCATTGTATTTCATGTCAGCATCAGCAGACTTGAAATTGTCTAAATCAGTGCGAGGACGTTTTGTGGTTTTCTTGGTCGCAAAATGTTTGGTAGGAGACATCTGCGCCCAAAACATACAAAAAACAAGTACAAAAACACAAAACAGAACACAAAAACTTGATTAGATTCAAGTTAGTACAAGACAAGGTAAAGTAAACTAAAACAAAGCAAAACTAACTCAAAACAACATGCTGAAAACAGTCAAACCAAGAAGATAAAGACACAATGCATGAGGTTAAGTAGGTGTGCATGTGTGTGCGGCATGTGTGCGTGTGCTGATGCATGATAGTGCATGTGCTGATGCATGAGGGTGTGCCTAGAGGGTGTGCATGGCATGGCATTGAGGCACAAAATGAACAAAGTGTGTAAAACACACACAAGTTGATCACAATATGATTCTTATGATCAAACAAGACCAACACCAGAGATTGGAACTCAGTTAAGTCCAAAACAACACAAAAATGTCACTTAGACAATCTGTCAAACACATGACATGCAACAATGCAAAACACTTATGAAAAATGCATGAACACATTAAAAAACTGCCTCAAAATATGATAAAATGCCTTAAGGGGCCAACACAGATGCACAAACAGCAAATGGGACTCAACCCAAACAAAGATATTGAAAAAATTTCACATAAAATAGAAACCGAACCCAATTTTTGAAAATCCCCAATTTTCAAAACCCTAAGCCCAAATTCTGCATAATCTGAAAATAAATGATGAAAAAAGCATAAGAAATACATACCTTGAAAGGATTGTGCAGAAATATTGCTTGAAAATGATGGGGTTTGAATGAAATAGTGATTTGGATTGAAAATCGTTCAAGAGAGCTATGCGAGGGAAATGATAAAGTTTTGAAAAACTGTCACATCTGCTATATAAAAACTGAAAACACTCGTTTTTCACGGGTTAGATAGTAGTGAAGCAGTCGTGAGACAGTCGCGAGAAGGATATCTGATGCACAAAAACTTTCGCGAGAAGCTTTAAGTCGTGAGACAGTAGCGAGACAATCGCGATAGCTTCTGTCTGATTTTTGGAAAAATTCAGTCTTAGCCAAATAGCATTTTGCGAGAAACTGTTGGTCGCGATGTAGTCACGAGACAGTTGCGAGAGTTTTTGTGTAAAGAGATGAAACATTTATTTCCCTCATGCTCATTTCGCGGGAAGATCTAAGTCGTAAGCTTCTCACGAGACAACCTCTGAACCAGTTTTTGAAGACAAACACAAAAATGCATTTTGAATAAAAACATAAAAGCACGAAAGTATAAAATCACTCTAAAAAACAAATAAAACACTCAAAAATCTTTTTGGGTTTGATCAACAAGTATTTAAGCATACACATCACATTTGAATATGTACAATCACACAAATGAGATAAGCATTCATTGAATCAAAGTCTTGTGTGTTGTGCATGAGTATCAAGTGTGAAAAAGTCCTTAGACCAGAGTGAAGCTTCAATGATCAATTCAATCAAGTTATACACAACTGATACTAGGTCAAGTGGTCTATCTCAATTATAGAAATGAACATATATGACCTCCCACAAAATGATTACACAACTTTGAAGCTTTTCATTTGGCTTCTGCATAAATCATAACATTTGATCATTTTTGGATAACACATCTATTTTTGAGATTGGTGCTTAAAATTTTTGATATTTCAACATTGAGAATTAGTCTTTGGCTTTTTGAGCACCATACATCTTAAAACAGAAGTCACTTTCCCTTTTTTCTAGTCAAATACTAGTATGTGCGACAGACTTTTGCAGCTCGATATCTCTTTTCATTTGGAAATTTTACATTTGGTGAGCTCTTTTGCAAAAACATAAAAAAAATGGGAAGATATATAGGCACAAGTCTATGTAAGTATCAAGACCATCAAGACTATTGACCAATCATTCATGACAAGCTTGAAGATCTATTTACAACAATCACACATAGTTTTCAAGATTTCTCCCACATAGATAAATGTGCATATAAAAACAAGCTCAGCTCGTAAATGCACCACGCCATTAGTACGAAGGTACTAGGCCAAACTCACATGTGATATACACAAAACAAGCGATCAAACTTTTTGGAGATTTTTCAACTTTTTATGGGTTTTTGAATTTTTGAACACACCCAAAAACTGAACAAAAACAAAAACAAAAACAAAGCAAAAGCTTGTAAAAGAAACATGCTAAAACCAGAAGCAAATGATACAAATCAAAACAAGCATGTAGATATGCATGAGCAAATGTCCCTAAACATTGAAAGTATTAATGCATGGACATGTCAAAATGCTTATGCATGAGTACCCCTTCTTACCCACACAGCACGTGCGTTTCGGGCGATATCCTTAAAGAATTGGGTACGAGAGTTAGGACTTTCAAACCGTCTAGTGAAGTTCTCCAGGTAAGTGGTGAAGTCACCGATCATTTTCATCACATCCATCAAGTCGGAGTCACCATTTTGACCTCTTAATTGATCACCAGCCCAATTTTTTTTGTCATTTCTAGGGCCTTTTGACCTCTGAACACTTACATTCTTCAAGGCCTTCAACTTATGGCAATTTGGTCTGGTATGTCCTTGAAATCCACAGAAATGACAGAAATGTTGGATTCTTGGACCTCTTTGCAAGTTTGGAGGTGATTTCCCTTGAACCTTAGGCTTGACCACATTTTGATTACAGGGCTTATTCAACACCTATTGGTTAGCTACATTCTTCTTCTTTTCATCCTTTATTTTTTCAAGAGTAGGGACAGCTACAACTGGCTCTCTAGCTTTCACAAATTTCACATCTTTGGTGTCATTGGCCGATGAGCTACTCCCTCTAGTATATCCCAACCCGGACTTGTCAGAGAAATGTTTTTGAGATGAAATAACATCATCTAACTTCTTCATGGATACTATCTCTATCTTGGCATTGGCTTGCACTACTTCTAGCTCAAGAAATCTGATTTTTGAATAGGCTTCGGTCAGCTCACCATTCAGTGTCTCAATTTCACACTTGGCCTCTTTATAATGCACTAGAAGACTTTTATAGTCCTCTTCTGCCTTTTTCATCTTCTTTACAGCTGCCTTGGCCACCCTTGTATATTCTCCTGACTTTTCAAGTAGAGAATTGTAGTTTTCTTGAAGACCGGTTGAATCTTCATCTTCTTTAGCATCTGATTCTTCTACAATTCCCATGGATTCCTCATCACTATGCTCCCCAAGTTCTTGCACTAGTAGACTCAAGTCCTCCGAGGACTCAGCATGAGCAATAGTCATAAAGGCAGAGTAGTTTCCTTCTCCATCACAGCTCTCTTCCGAATCAGAGTTGGATGAATCTGAATCACTTAGAGTTGTAGCATATGCCTTGCCCTTTCCTCTTAGATAATTGGGACACTCCTTCTTGAGATGTCCATGGCCATTGCATTCATAACAAACAATGCCTTGAGGAGACTGGGAATCCTTTCCATCTTTCTTCTTAAACTCTTTCCTATCACCTTTGGAGGATGAGAACTTCCCTCTGCTAAACGGTTTCCCACTGTTCTTCATCTTTAGGAATTTTCGGAAGTTCTTTGCAAGGAATGCTACATCCTTTTCCACTCCATCTTCTTCGGAGGAATCATCCATTCTTTAGGTAATGGTTTTAAGAGTAAGAGATTTACTTGTCTTATGAGAGGGCAGTCCAAGTTCATACGTTTGAAGAGACCCAATGAGCTCTTGGATCTTAATTTCATCCAAATATTTGCTTTCCTCTATAGCTGTGACTTTCACTCGAAAGCTCTCCGGTAGGGACCTCAAAATTTTTCTCACCACCTTAGCATCTTCAATCTTCTCACCAAGATTGAGCTTAGCAATTATAATTTCGTTGAACTTTCCAAAAAATGAATCAAAGGACTCATCATCTCCCATCTTAAGCTCTTCGAATTTTGTGGTAAGCATCTGAAACTTCGTGTCCTTCACTTTCTTTGTTCCTTCATACGTAGTCTCCAATATCTCCCAAGCTTCCTTGGCTACTGTCATGTGAAAGATCCTGTGAAACTCATCTGGAGACACACCACAAAATATAGCATTCAAAGCTTTACTGTTAGCGTTAGCTGCCGCAAGAGCTGCTTTATCCCAAGTGGATTTAGCGGCCTCCAGTCTAGTCCAACCTATTTCAACTGCATCCCAAACAGTATCATCAATGGAACACAAGAATGCCCTCATTCGAACTTTCCAAAAAGCATAATTATTACCACCAAAATATGGTGGAACATTTAAAGATTGAGACCGGTCCATCTCAAACGGGGTCAAGGATCACACTTAGGTAGTTACATTACAGCGAGTGTATCTGCTCTGATAGCAATTGAAAGCTCGAAAATGTGTCGAAAACACAAGAGCTATTTAGACCCCCAAATTAAAGATACGGCTTGGTTGATTTTACACTAACTTAATACTAAGTGCGGAATAGTGTAAACACAAGCGTATAAGCAAGACAATTACTCTAATCCATATTTAAAGCAACACAACAGTAAAAATGAAATGAACAAGAGTAAGGAAGAGAGATGCAAACACAGATAACACCAAGACGTGTTATCGAAGAAGAAACCGATGAACTTCGTGAAAAACCTCTCCGTCGCCCTCCAAGCGGAAATCGATCCACTAGACAATCAGTTGGGATACATGGGTTAGCAAGAGACCCTCCAAGCCTAATCTACCCGATGTACCTAAGCCCTCCAAGCTCCTACTCCAACAAGACTTCTTGGAACCGTGTCTTGTCTAGCTCTTTGGATCCCGCAACAAGCTCCATGTTGCATCTGCCATTCTAGGCTTCTTCCAATGCTTCCCAGCAGCACCAAAACTTCACTTGACACTCTCAAAGGGCGTGGTAAGTGTTTGAGCTATCAAACTCTCAATGGTATGGAAATAGAGAGGTAGGAGATGAGGAAATTCTCAAAACAAATGTGTAGAGGATTATAGGTATAACAATCTCTAACTCTTAAGGTGTTTGGCTAGGGTTTTCTCTCAGAAGCTCTCCTTTACATTTGTGGGTAATGTGGGTATAAATAGTGTAGGCACAAAAAGTGTGTATCAGACTGGACAGGCTGGCAGAACAGAATGCCTCGCGGGTGTCTCGTGGGAAGGTCTTACCCGCGAGATACTCGTGAGACACGGCTGTCTCCATCTGGCCTAACTCTTCGCATTCCAGCATGTGTAGGACATATGATATACTTCGCGGGATGCTAAGTCGCGAGATACCCGCGAAACCTTCTTCAGTCTTCAAATGCTTGAGTCTTCACATCACTCTCTCTATCACACAACTCTTACAATGAAATCCCACAATAAATACACGGTACAACAGATTGAATATAATTACAATCAAATTTGGCATGGAATATAAGCCAACATAACATATAGTTGTAAATAACAACTTTACAAGTATGACATGAGTGTGAGAAAGTTGGGGTCCTAGTTTTATTTATTTTTTTATTTTTTAAATTCCAATTAATTACCAAAAATTATTTTCCAAAATGAAAAAAAAAAAAAAAAAAAAACCAACTTATCGTCACTCTTCATTTGCTAGACATTAACTTGTGATTGTTATTTGTGTTCACCCTAGTTCTTTCAGTAGAGAACGAATTTGCCTTAGGGATACTATCAACCAATCGTAGTGGATGAGGAAGTCCAGTGCTCAAATTTTATTTAGAGGCATCAAATATATAATTTTTTAAAAAATTTAAATTTTTTTTTTTTTTAGTATTTGGTTGCTTCACTCAATAAATAATGTTTATTTTACTTGTTCTGTCATTGAGTAATACAATGGATTCGTTTTAATTTATAATTTCGAGTGAGTGTTTACATAATCTTCTTCTGTCTGAAGAAATGATTCATCGAAATAATGAGTCACCATTGATATCGACACATCTGAGATCGCAAAATGTTCGGGAGTTTTTATATCTAAAAAATATATTTTAGATAGTAAAAAAATCAAAATTTAAATAAATATTTTATTAATATTCAAAGGGTCCAGTTAAGGGCACACATTAATAAAATTCATATTCAAAATGAGTGGTTTTGGGATAACAAATTATTCCACAAATTTTTTGCCACAACTCTGATGTGCCAGACAATGAATTATCATTTACACATGGACCCTCTTTCTTCTTCACCTACCACATTCTACCATGTCATAGTAGTGACAAGAAATTGTGAAAATATTTGTAGTCCTAGATTTTTTAATTCAAAATATAAGAATAGGCTCCACTTAAATTAATGGCCTTAGGCCTCACAATGCCTTGAGCCGGCCCTGGCCCCTATTGACAAGCATATCAACAACAGATCCCATTTTTCTCAATACATGGGACAGCGAAGAAGTTTATGGTATCTAGTTTAACTGAAAAATACGACAGAAAGAATAAAGCCAAATGCAGGTTCAATTTCTTTCTCAAAAAAAAAAGAAAAAAGATGCAGGTTCAATTTTGTCAACTTCTACATCAAGGACTACATCCTTGAAAATTCATATTGCCTGTTACTTCCTTGCAAATTCATAATGCCTACAAACTTTTCAGGTTCTTCCCAGTTCAAATCCTAAACACTTCACATCCAAATTACTTCCAGAGTTTAATCACATCCATGATTTTCTTTTTCTTTGTAGAGGAAATGACTATTTCTTAATCTCTCATATGGTAACGTGTAAGAAACAGATCAGAATCCCAGTGGGTAGATAGTTGGTTTCTAAAGAATCTCATGGGATTTAAAAAAAAAAAATTCCTTTTTCTACTCAATGAAAGAATTGATTGCTCTAATACCTTACAAGAATTCTTCCTTGACACATTATTTAATGCCATTAGCATTCGTTTGGTATTCTTAGTCAAAACTTAGATACAATACCTTAGATATGTTGCTTAGGTACCTTTTTAAAAATTTTGCCAAAACTTAGATATAATATCTTAGCAACAGTACCTAAGCCGAGCCACATGTTCACGAACACATCATTATTTTGAGCTCGGTTCATTTAAATAGTTTAGTCTAAATTTAGGCTTGAGTTGGACTCGTTTGCTAAATAGGCAAACCTAAGCCAAGTTTTTTTTTTTTTTTTTTTTTTTTAATTAATCTGAGACTGAGCCAAACTATATTTTAAACTCCATTTTGTTTTTGCTACAAAAATGAGAAACATAGGTAGCCTCCCTAATCACCCAACAAAGGAAATATCAAAAAAATTCATAATTATTCAGCCAAAAAAATATTCATAATTTGTTCAACAGTGGCATCATAAATTCATAATTCACTTAAACGAATCATTCTAGGAGTTTAGCCTAATTAAGCATGGAGAAGCTTTTTACTTTTGTTTTGAAGCTGAAACCCATCAAATCCCATTATGCTGCTAAAAGCCTAAAGGCTAAAGGATCTTTAGCTGCAAATCGATTCTATTCAACTGCCCCTACTTGAACACTCTGCCCCTAATTCAATTCTAAGCTTCTAGATTGAGTTAATTATGGCTGTGACCATTAACGTGAATTGATCTTTAGGCACATTTTAATGCCATCAGTCCCTACTCCTAAGAATAAAGAGCCCAGTGTATGCGCCCGTTTTTAGGTTCTCGGACACTGAAATGTCACGGCCCACGTGAGTGAGCTCTTTTCTGGACATCCAAGCACGGGCTTAAAATACATATCAAGCCTCCTGGTCAAGACGAAAGGTAAGGAATTGAGAGTCAGGAAAACGTTAGGCAATCATTCGACCTGGCATGTGGGTCAGCATTCATTTAGTATTCTTTTAGCCATAAACAAACTTGAAAATAAAAAGCTATATTTGACTAGGTATAAACATACCTTATTATTAATAATCAACTAATCACTAACGAATTTTATAACGAAATGCACAACCGATCGAGCATCCAAGGCACCCCCACTCTTGGGACTGCCTCTTTTTGGCTCTATAGCAAAAGTATAGCACCTATTTTGGAAGTTTGATGTTTAGATCCGTAGGATTGTGTATTTTAGGATCTTCTAATGGGAGTTCTATATTTTAGTGTAATTAGAGATGTATTATGTAAAAGTGTGAAATTTGAACTAGTGATGGATTGTGTTATTCCTTGAGTACAGTGTAGATGCTTTGAATTTGAATATCAAGTGAGAAAATTTATATAAAGAAAGTAAAGAAAAAAGAATGAAAAAAGAGGAGGAAAGCTTTTGTTTAAAAATTTAGTTGGTTCTTGTTAATATCACGTTTAAGCTTTATATTAGCATGTCGGTCATGGTTACAAATCCGGATATCAGGTTTGAGTCGTGACAGTTATTGTGTTAGATTATGTAAGCATTCTGTTTTCTCAGGACAGTTAATATAACCATGCTTGTTGGTTCTTTTGTATTCTCTAATTTGGGATGAAATATTCCAACATTTAAGATTAAGAGTGACTAGATGAGGTACAAATATGTATATACTATATTTTAGAATTGGTTATCTAATTTTGAATAGTAGAAACTGTTATTAATATGGTACAAAAAGGGGCTGAAGCAATGTCCATATTTTTTGTTTGAATTTCTTCAACTATGTAAACCTACTTAGACTATTCTGTCCAATTTGTATCCTATTAAACTTGAATAAACTTATAATCCTTATGAATTTATATTGAGTTAATACAGATGTATTATGTGAAAGTGTGGGATTTATTAAGCTCAATTAAGTAACTCAATAATTTTGTGTTAAAAACAAGTCTAATAACTTGTTGGATTCAAATAAAAAGTACAAATTTTAACCAAAAAACTCATTTTTAACCCACATGTCTATGTATCATGCGATATATATGATATGCACCTATGTATCATATAATTCATGAAAATACACCCTTACAAAAAGTAATTTTTTTGCACACAATACGATACGCATCGCTTATCGTACAATAAGTAAAACATAAATAAACACTTACGCACTGGTCAATCTAAACCTAAAAAGACAAATGTACTCTCATCCCTTTCGGCCTTCCCCAGCCCTATTTTCTTCTTCTCTCCAAAAATTGAAAAGTGAAATCCCATTCCCAAATCACCTTTTAATAAGCTTAGATTTTTGTCAAATTGAAGGAATAGCTAGTTAGAAGTTTGTTACAATTTTTCCTCTTTTTTTCTCGCATCTGTTCTAGTATAAATACTCAAAGCTTATGTATTTTATTCATTCAATGAGAAAGCATTAATTTTCTCACTAGCCAAACCCAGTGCCTCTGTTCTCAATAGAAATTCTAATAAACTCTTTCTAGGTCAATATTATAATCATGTTCATCTTGCTAAATTATTTCTTCCATTGACATTTTTTACATCATTATCAGCATTTACTATATACCTCTTATTGTTCTTTATTTTAATAATTATATATATATATATATATATTTCTTCTGAACATTCTAGCTTCTTACACTTATAACTATAATAACTTGGATATTGTTATTTAATATCTTATTCATAGTATAAAAAAGAAATTTGCAAATATGAAAGTGATGTATCAAGTGAATAGTTCAAATTTGGTTTTTTTTTGGGGGGGGGGGGGGGGGGGTGGGGGGGGACACCTCATGGGCATGGCATTTTATTAACTTCAATTAAGTAATCCAATAATAGCACAAATTTTAACTGAAAAAAACTCATTTCTACATGTTTATGTATCGTACAATACGCACCCAAATATCGTACGATTCTTGAAAATACACTCTTACAATATGTAACTTTTTATAAATGATACAACACGTATTGCTTATTGTACAATAATGACAATTATGTATACCATTACAAAGGTTGATCTTTCTTTGACTTTTTTATATTATTTAAGCAAGTACGGTAAAATGCATTAGAAAATTTCTAACAATATTACACAGTGGCTGTGCAATTAAAAATTGGTATTGCATTAGCATTGGAGGAGTAAAAGCCCCCTAGTTGCTATTTTACCAACCAAGATACAAAAACATAGCTTTACACAGGTATGGGTATCTAAAATATTTTAGCATTTGTGAACAATAAGGTTGTATATATACAACCCTACTATTCATGGATTGTGAACATAAATATGGGTATTTTATTTTCTCTCACTCTCATGGGTTGTAAACATAATTTTTTATATTATTTGATTGTGTAGTTTATATTATTTAATGAGTTGTATATAAAAATAGAAATTTGGATGTTGGGTGAGTTGTAAAATGAGATGGTAAAGTAGATAAAGTAAGTTTGGAGAGCGTAAAATAAATGTTTTTTAGGCTGCGTTTGTTTTGGCTTCAAACCACTTCCGGAAATGATTTTCTGTAAATGTGTGTTTGGTAAGCACAAGAAAATAGGGTCAACGGAAATTAATTTCAGCTTTGACTGATTTTACAACTTTCAAGCCGGAAATCAATTTCAGTTCCTATTTTACCTTCAAATGGATTCCAGCCCTCACAGAGAGAGAGAGAGAGAGAGAGAGAGAGAGAGAGAGAGAGAGAGAGAGAGAGAGAGAGAGAGAGAGAGAGCACACTCCTCTGGCCAGCCAAGCTTCGGCCAGCCCAGATCGTGCCGCCCCCACCGCTGCCCCCACCGCCTAGATCACGCCGCCCCACCGCCCAGATCACGCATCGGCCAAGCTTTTTTTTTTTTTTTTTTTCCCTCTCTTCTTCCTCAACGCTTCTTCTCCCGATTTGGGCTATCTGGCCGTCACCGCTCAACGTCACCGATCCACCCCTCCCTCATCACCGATCGAGCCTCTCCCTCATCACCGATCCACCCATCCCTCATCACCAATCATCCACCAGGCCTGGTCTTGTGATTTTGATTTTTGTTTCTTGTGTTGTTTATATATTTTGATTCTCTGTAATAATATTTGTTTGGATCATGAGAAAATGTGAGAAACATGATAAAAATGGTTTTTTCTAGAGCATTTTCAGCAACACAACCAAACACTAGAAAATATTTTTCAAAGCATTTTTTGAAATGCAACCAAACAACCTGAATACATTTTCTTTTCCCGAAAATAGCATTTCCAAAAAATATTTATTTTCCGAAAAATATTTTACATGAACCAAACATAGCCTTAATAACCCCAAATGCGAATGCTTTACTAAACCAGACATAACTGTGAAGCCCAAAACTAAAAACTAAAAGCCAGAGCCTTGTACTTTAGGTGGTGTAGCAACAGTTGTACATCCTTTAGGCTCTTTATAGGAGTTTTTGTTCGTTTCTTTTAGTCCACAGCAGTTATTTGAACTCATTGATTTCAAGGAAACCAATTACACAGAACAAAATTCATACCATTCATCGTGCATGAATTTAAAAATTATATTAACAAAATTATTCATATTATAAAGATAAATGCATCAGTGGTGTAACATATTTTGAACAAAAATATTTAGGTGATGGCATTGAACATAGCTTTTCACATGAAATCTGCAATTCCCACTGGAAGGTGGGGGTCGGTTTCGGTTCTTATTTGTAATTGACAATGACAAACACATAATTATTAATTTATTATATCCTCTCAATCTTCCATTTTTGGCTATTGATATGAAAAAATTATAAAAATTCTTTTGAGGTTGAAGCCTTAAAGCCCAAGAAACTTCCCAAAAAATTCACGTTAGTTATGTTCATTTGTGAGGGGTGCAAAAGCAAGAGCTTTGTAATTGATGAAAGAGTTATTTTCTTTTAAGGGTGTTTTTTTTTTTTTTTTTTTTGGTTATGATAGGTTGTCAGTAGTGATTCTAGCAGTGTGTGTAATTGGTTCAATGGGAAGAGGAAGAGGAGTAGAGAGCCTAGGCATAAATAATGGATTTAATGTAAACAAATTTGCCCCACCTGTGTTTTTAGCAAATCCATCATGCCCATGAGAACCAAACACGAAGTCCATAATTTTATGACACAGAGAGGCCAATGATTGCTTCTTTTTCAATGCAATTCCAGTTGTTTTGTTGTTAGGACTTCGGAGGATATATGTTGGGTAGGTTTTCGGTGTGTAAAATTGGAGAATAATGGGACTCAAAGGATTGGATAAGAATGCTCTAAGCATATTAAAGAGCGGTCCGCATGAGTTATTTCAAGTTTATAGCTAGACTAAACTTTTATTATTATTATTATTATTATTATTATTATTTTTTATTTACAACTATTGATGTCACTAGTTATTAATGATAACTAATTGTTGATCCATACAATGCGTGAAAATAAATAATTATTTTGTAATTGTAATATAATGTATAATTTTTTCTCTAAAATTTGTTGAAGATAATTTCTATTCTCTAAAAATTAAATAATTTCTATTTGATCCAATTATGTCTACTTTGTTCCCATTTGGTCCAATTAGGTCTACTTCGGTTCCATTGGATTCAATTTGATTCACTTTTCAATTTTGGTCCTCTTTGGTCCATTTTGGACTAATTGGGCCTTCATTGATTTTTTGTTATAGGTTTTATTTTCAAGTTTAGCTCATAAATTCTTTTTTTTTTCTTAATTTTTTGGTAGAAAAGTGTGACATTTTATTATATTTGGGCTAAACTCTTTAGTTTTGAGTAAAACAATACAAATAAAATAGACATTAGAAATTAGAAATATGATCCCTAAAAATGCAATAAAAATGATAAATACTTTTTTCCTCTTTGGTCCACTTTGGTTCTATTCGGTCTATTTTGGTCCTATCCGGTCCATTTTGTCCACATTGGCCGAATCATGTCCACTTTACTCCTATTCGGTCTATATTAGTCCTATCGGTCCATTCTGTCCACTTCGGTCCTATTCAATTAACATTGTTCCTATTTGGTCCAACTTGGTCCTATTCGGTTTTATTCGTTCCATATGTCCACTTTGGTCCTATTCTGTCTATTCATTCTTATTCAGTCCCCTTCAGTCCATTTCAGTCCACATTGTACACTCTATCCTATTCCATCGATTTTGGTCCACCTTCTTCCCATTCGATCTTATTATGTCCATTTGGTCCACTTCATTCTATTTGGTCCATTTGTATCCACTTCAGTCCATTTAGATCACTTTAGTCCGTTTTGGTCTACTTCAGTCCATTTTTGTGAACTTAAGTATTTGGGTTAGAACACTTATTATAAATCCAAATTTATTAAAAATATATATAAATCTCAAACTTGTGATATCTAAAATCTTAAGCATAGCATTTATTATTGTTACACTTTTGTTGAGCTACATTAACGTAGAATTTCAGTCCACCTTGGTCCAGTTAAATTTTAGTGAAAATCTTTCTAAACATGAGGGCTATGAATATACAGATCTAATCTTTAGGGTAGTTACTCATTTGTTTTAAATTTATTACTTTTAAATGAATTGCATGAGATTGATTATACCTTGGGCATATATATATATATATATATTATTTTAATAAATTATTCAAGTTATTCATTCTCTTAAAAGAGATTTTTTTTTTTGAATTTTCTTAAAAGATATTATTATGATAATCAAAATTTTATTCTTTAATTTTATGATAAGTTTTAGTTATCATACTAAATATGTATAGGTTATTCTCTAAATTTTATTATAGATAATTTGTTCTCCCTAAAAATTAAACAATTTGAAAAAAGTAATTTTTATTGCTCTATTTTTATAAATATATAATTTTTATCATTTTCATGTTTTTGACTAATATTGTTTTTTGAAATGGTCCATATTCTTCTAACTATTGTTATTATGCATTATATTTTCCTACTTTCTTTTGGAACAATTAAAATTTTTTAATTTCAAAATTATTATTCAAATTCTCATTCTCTTAAGGAGATTATTATGATAACCAAAACTTATTATACAATTAAAATTGATATTGTGGACACAATGGGGGGAGTCGCCACCTAGTTTTTGCAATAGTCTAGAAACTATATATATAGCGTCCTCTCGAGAAAGGATCATTGATCTTATTATTAGAGTATGGGTTCAGAATTTGGGTTCAGAGTTTAGGTACGCTCTTTGGAAAGTGTTAGGCACCCAAGATTGCCCAACCCTAAGGTTGGCCTCCCATCATTGTGTCTTATACCTTAACCCTATTAAAAACTAATTCAACACTTATATTCTAGACTCGCACACACACTAACATGCATCTAACATACAACATGGCATCTTTTATCCCAAAACACATACATATTTATCCTAAAGCAAAAGAGAGGAAAACACACACAAGAAACCCTAGTATTCATCTAACATGTGAAAACCCTATCATACATCTTATTGATGTATGATAGGGACTCTTCAAATAATAAGGAACATTATCTTATTTTTAAAATAAAAGACACAGTAAACTACTTAGGAGAGTTTAGCATTGTAGTAGTAGAAATTCCTGAACCAAACTTTATTTCCACCGAATTGATCTTGTACATGGGACAATATTCATTAATAAATTTTTTAAATACTTTTTGTTTTGTTTTATTTTAGAGTCTAAACTTTCGACTACCATTAAACACTGGTTAAGATTATTGACTGGTTAAGTGTTTAAAATACAAGTAAAACTTTGGTATAGCTCATTTGGTGAAGTACACTAAATTTTCTAATTAAATTTAAATACTTAATTGGTTATATTTACAAATAAATCACAATTAATATTATCATTTTCAAGTACAATTAAAATCAATGTCATTATGTATTTAAATTTAATTAAAAAATATAATGTACTACACTTAAAAAATAATGTACCTATACAATTTTAAGATTTCCCCTTAAAAACCCATCAAAGAAGCATACTAGCTCATCCCATTTCAGTCCACCATTGTAAAAAATAAATACTATGTTAGTCAATCCCTAGAAATTAATATAGAGATTTTTTTTCTTCTTATAATAAGTGAGATTAGGGATTCAAATGATAATTTAGTAGTGACATCTTTTGTGGTGTTCTATATTTGTGAACTTTAATTCAAGCCCTACCTTTCTCTCTTCCCCTATGTAACTATCTAAAAAATGGTGAGAAAGAGATATTGACCTGTTTGGTACATGTTTTCTTTTTTGTTCTTGCTTCTAAAACTAGTGGACCCGACTAGTATGATAGTTGTTTGGCCTGAGTTTTCAGCTATTTGTTTTCTAAAACCTGAATCCAATTTTCACCGCGCAAAACGAAAACCAGGAAACAAGTTTTAGGTGGCTTCCGAAAACTCAGACTAAATTCCGTAACAACCTTGTAAATAAATTGAGATATTGTGACACCTACAATTTGTGTTATTTTAATCAAACACAAGAAGTACACGTTTTCTCAAAACTGAAAATATCACCAAAACAACGGACAAAATTGCTAAATGCCCTCTTTGGGCAAACTAAGCAGCATTTTGCCCTATTTTTCAAACTAATTAGAAAAATGCCTCTATTTTGAAATTCGATTTTCTCAAAATCGAGTTATTAAAAAAAAAAAATTTTGGAGCCCTATAGCAGCGTTTTTAAGGACCTATAGTGACGTTTTCAGGACTTATAGTGACGTTTTGTAACTCGACTTTCAATAAATCGAGTTATAGGCATTTTTTAAAATTTTTTTTACCTATAACTCGATTTCATATAAATCGAGTTACAAAACGTTACTATAGGTCCTGAAAACGTCATTATAGGCTCCTTAAAAACGCCGCTATAGGGCCTAACTCGATTTTGAGAAAATCAATTTTCAAAAGAGGGGTATTTCCCTAATTAGTTTGAAAAATATGACAAAACGCTGCTTAGTTTGCCCAAAGAGGGCATTTAGCAATTTTGTCCCCAAAACAACATTTTTTTGGTATTCTCTTCTTAAAATTTTATTTTTTTAGAAAGACGAGCGATAAACAAATCTCATGTCAAAATTATGTTTTGAAACAGGTTTCAAATACAATTTTTAAAAAGCAGTTTTCTAAGTTTGGATAACAAAAACAAAAGTAGGATGACCACGCGGGCTCTCTTAATCAAAAGAAACGGATAATATTTTTATTAAACTACAAATCTTTTATATATATATATATATATATAAATGTAAATTCCAACGAGGTTAAAACAAACGGGACCACATATAATGTTACCAAATATATTTGTTTAAAATTCAGATAAAAAAATTATTGGTTTAAGAATTTATGACCATTTCGGGCAAAATTGGCCTGTGCCCTTTTCGCCCAAATTATATAGCCTTTTGCCCCTCTTCCCAAACTAATTAGGGAAATGCCACTCTTTTGTAACTTGATTTGCTCAAAATCAAGTTAAAAAGAAAAATTTGGAGCCCTATAGTGGCGTTTTAAGGAGCCTATATTGATGTTTTAAGGACCTATAGTGGCGTTTTTCAACTCAACCTCCTTGAACTTGAGTTATAGGTAATTTTTTTTTTTACCTATAACTCGAGTTCATGGAGGTTGAGTTACAAAACGCCTAGGTCCTTAAAACGTCACTATAGACTCCTTAAAAACGCCACTATAAGGTCTAACTCGATTTTGAGCAAATCGAGTTTTAAAAGAAGGGCATTTCCCCAATTAGTTTGGAAAGGAGGGTAAAAGGCTATATAATTTGGGCGAAAAGGGCATTGACCAATTTTGTCGAGACCATTTCCTTTCTTCCATGTTGTACACGCATGTGTTGGAGAAAATGGGCAAATGCCCCTTTCAAAAAAAAAAAAAAATCCAGCATTTTGCCCAATTTTCTAAACTGATTAAGGAAATACCCCTCTTTTGAAACTTGATTTTCTCAAAATCGAGTTATAAAAAAAAAATTCTAGAGCCCTATAATGGCGTTTTAAGAAGCCTATAGTGACGTTTTAAGGACCTATAGTGGCATTTTGTAACTCGATCTCCATGAAGTCGAGTTACATGCAATTTTTTTTCTTTTTTTTGCCTATAACTCAACTTCATAGAGATCGAGTTACAAAACACCACTATAGGTCCTTAAAACGTCACTATAGGCACCATAAAAACGTCACTATAGGGCTTAACTCGATTTTGAGAAAATTGATTTTCAAAAGAGGGGCATTTTTTTAATTAGTTTCAAAAAGAGGGCAAAATGCTGGATTGTTTTTTTAAAAAGGGCAAAAGCCAATTTTTTCCCGCATGCGTTGAACTTAACTTGCATGCTTCAACATTTGTCCCTTGACAATGGGTTTCAATTTCACACACTTTGAAATATCGTGTAATATCCGAAAATATATAAGGACGTAGTCTCCAAAATTATAAATGTTGTTGATTGAAACAGTAGTAGAAGAAGACAAGCCACGATACTGAAAGAGTGAAGAATGATTTCCTTGCTTAGTGCATGCAGTGGCAGTTCTTGAAATTTTTTCTTGAGTAGTTATGGAACGTAAATTATTCAAAGTCGAGTAAAAACAGAACTTTATATATTGACCCCCGCCCCCAAAAGGAAAAAAAAAAAAACACATAAACACACATAAATACATAAAGCCTTATAATTTCCTTTTATAAGTTTTCTTATATGGAAATCGTTGCATGATAATCTAATTTTCAATTCTACAAACTACATCACTTTCAGAATTCTAGTTCAATAAAATTTCTCTTGGACATTTCTTTTTTGTTTGTAAGGGCCTAGTATATTGTTAAGGGAACCAAAATTAAGTAATAAAGTCTGACTATAAACTTAGTTGTAGCCTTAAGTTACAACTCTCATTAAACAAATTAATATGACTACATATTCTGAAAATATAATTGTTAAATTGCATGTTCTTTGTGTTTTTACAACACATATCAAATTTCATGCCAATCAAACATTATTTACTATTCGATCCATAAACTTATTTTTTATGTATAATTTTAGATTACAAAAACTTAAAATTTAAACATTTGATTGATGACATAATTATTGATCTTTAATCTTATTAAAATTTTGCAAGCATGGAAGATATAAGAAGAAATTGTAATTTAATAATGGATTTGTTAAAATTCACATCTAATTAAACAAATTAAGTGGAGTTGTAAACTTAGTTTACAACCAAGTTTGTAGCCAAACTTTGTTCAAAGTTTAACTTATGTTGGGCCAAAAAACAATTTAGGGGTAGTCACCAATTTTTTTAAGTGTAAAAAAATTATAATTTTCCTTTTTAATTTAGATGTAATAATTTTCTTTTTCAAGTCGGGGTGGTCTTGTGACCACCCTGGCTTCAACGTGGAGTCATCCCTGGATCCACGGTCCATGCACGATGATTACAACCTTTGTGGCCCAAATGCAGCCCCCCTCTGGATACACACCACTTCACATTTAAATCGACAATCTACTTATATATCAACCTGTAGTTACAGCATCCAATAAATTTACAGGTGCAATAAGTGACAAAGTGTTAATGGTAGGCAAAATTATATTTTAGTAGTAGATGGAAATGAGCCCTAGTAATAACTTACCATTTAAGTTTCATTTTGAAATAATTGTGCTCATAGTACTACTCTTTTCATACTTTCACATGGGTTCACTATGGATATTTGACCATGTTGTATTAAATTATGCACCAACCACAAATTATCTCTTAAGCATGGTGTGGAATTAAGTGTAGAAAAAACTGTATCCCTAACCTTATTCAAACACGTATTATGTTATTTTATTTCTAAATTGTACCAATCAAGTATTATTAATTAATTATGAATATCATAATGTCTAAATGAGTAGGAAAATGGAAATTATAATTGACAAACTCAATAGTAACTTTTTTTTTTTTTTTTGTTTTTAATTTGAGTTTATGTTTTTCTCTTTTGTTTTTTTAGAAGAAGGTTGTAAATTCAATAATTAAAAGTCAAATCGACTAGAATCACAACAATGAAGTGTGGAGGAACATCCTTTATCCACACCAAAAGAAAATCTAATAAAAGAAAAGGCTTTTGCTAAAATTTTTGTCAAATGTCTGAAAGAAGCGAAAGAAGATCATTCCTCCTTTAGACAATTTATAATTACCTCCGAGTCGTCTTTTTGTTTTATTTGAGTTTAAATTATGGAATGAAATATTTAAAGCTCAAAATATTTTTATCTAGAAACACTGTATTAAATAATATTTTGTTTAGACATTTCTAGAGTGTTATATTTTCAAGATGGACAAACAACTTAAACTAAGGCAGTAGTACATATATAAGAGACAATAAGCCGCAAATATTAATAGGCCAAGAATGTATTGACTCATTGTGATAAATTAACCAATTAATTAGCTAAGTTAATTAATTAAGTTAATTAACCTACAATAAGTGTGGTAGCACAAACAAATCACCAACTAAGTTAAATGTAGCGGAAAATAAATTTGACACAGATGATTTGTTTACGAATGGGAAAAACCACCAAGGCAAAACCCCACTAGGTGAATTTAAGGTCACCACTCCAGAAAATCCACCATTATCACAATAAGCGGTTACAAGTAAAGGAATCCCAGTACCTTATACCAACCTATAGTTTAACCCTTACCCCAATACCCAATTGGACTTGTTCTGTAGTGACAATCTCTCCTTTTGATGCACGGCTCCCAGTACGTGACTAACCAATTGCGTGGATCCCAGTACGCGACTTTAATCACCAACTAGAGAAGATTGTTTGCTGCAAAGTTCTTCAGTTTATCACATGATGAAGATAGAGAAGATGCTTGATCACAAAACCCTACTGTGTACAAACACAGCAGCTTCTTTACAAGAAAGATGAACTAGGGAAAATTCTATCTTCGGTCACAATTTGCATGAACAAATTTTGCTCAACACTTGTGCAACTTGTGTCTCCTTTGACGGCCCTTAAAATAATCTTTTTATATGTCTAGGGATGTGAGAAAAGAAAGCCCAAACATACAATCACAAATTGGAGTCAAAACAGAACTGAAATTCTGTTTTTCATAAACCTTGACAGATACCCTATCTTTCGAGTTGCTGTCGAGCCACGGGCTGGAACAGCTCTTCAAGACTTGATAGATTGCTAGCTGTCGAGCTTTAATGAACAGTACTTTCTGCACTTGAATCTTGGACAGACTTGCATCGCTTTAACACTTGAACTTGAAACAAGGTTTCTTGAAGCATCAAACACATCCTAGATCTACCCAAATATAAGTAAAGTGCGTTTTGTCAAAGGATTAGCCAATTACATAAAATAGTGGCACATGTTCCTAACATGTGAAACACTTTAAAGAAAACTCATCAAGGCATCTTTGTGTGAAACAGAAATAATAGATTGTATATAAGATATAGGAATCATGTGTATAAAGAAAGAAAAGAAACAACACATGCAAGGGTAGGTGAAAGAACATACATCAATATATAAAGAATATAAGTACAATGTATGTCAAAATGGTCACAAGACCCATGTACAAGAGATAAATGTATCTAAAGTAAAGAAAAGAAAAAGATACATAAAATCCTCACTACATCCCTCAAAATCAACACTCCGCCTAACAAAAGTCTCCTATACTAACTCTCCCCCTAACTATGACTACTCTCATAACCAAAACTACTTCCCCTTTTTGTCACGAGTGACAAAGGTTAAGAGTGTCAAGTAGACATCTCATCAGCACTGGAAGAGCTAGCATCTCCATTGAAAGTAGTATCACCATCATCATCATCCTCATCCTCATCCTTATCCTCAGAAGCCTCTAGAGTAGGTGGAGGAGAAGCAACAAAGCCACCCATGACTGCCTGTCATTGTGCAATACGACTAACACAGGTGTTCACTTGACATAACTTATCACTGAGAGTGTCAAGGCAAGCATCCATTCACTGAAGCTGCGCCATGATATCATCCAGAGTCACATCTCTCGCAGAAGTAGAAGGAGCGGAGGTGGATGGAGCTAAAGGAATAGGAGGAGTTGCCGACCCAGATCGCCTCGAATGAAACTACACCTAACTCTATTTAACAGTAGCAACGTCAATAGCACACATAACGTGAAAGTGGTCGAAAATGGGAAAGGGAACAGAAAAATGGTGTAAAATCCTCGTGATAGCTGAAGGAAAGATGAGTTTATCATGGGTCACCGTATCCCCATATACATATATGATAAAAAGAATGAAATGAGAGGAAAAATCTATAGTGAGATGCTCTAACAAAGAAAGCAAAAATTGAGCACGGGGCTCGGTAATAGAGTTATAATGAGAAAGGGGATGAAGAACAAAAGTCATAACCATGTTCATGAATCTAGGACCTTTAGCAAAGGTCGAACATGGAGTAAATTGACAATTGCCCCAATCAGAGGGACACTCACAAAAGGTAGAAATAAGATCATCTTTGAACACAATCCTCAGACGCTCAGAACCGAGGTAGTCAAGATGCTCTACCCTCGGGACATGGAGCACATCGGATACAATATCTGGTATGACAACAATGCGCGTACCTTGAACGCAAGTAACAAAAAGAGGTACTGAATAATCGAATCCATACATGTTGGAGTAAAACTTCTGGATCAGCACGAATGGACATGTGACCGGGATGTCACACAGTGACTCCCAACCCCGACTGTAAATGGCTGTGGGTAGGTCAGTGTCAGAGAAGTCTGACAAAATTACTTGGCATTCCGAATGAACACCTCATCGTGAAAAGTTCTCCGAGAAGTCCTTTCGAGATTACTCAGCGCTGAACCAAAAAGAAGAAGGGGTGGGATCAGAAGAAGAAGATGCCCCGGAACGAAGAGGGTTCTGGGACGGAGCAGACTTATGTTTTGGTGCCATGACGCACTAAGGTAAACTAGAGAGAGAGAAAGAGAAGAAAGAAACACTCAGAAAAGTCCCAAAACAGTTCAAATATATAAGAACATATCAAATGTAAAGGACGTATGCATGAAAATGCATGAGCCTGTGACATGCAAAGGTAACTGCATTATGGGCTTAGCCCAATCCAAACCTATCAGCACACAAGTAGTTTAACATATATAACACACATCTAAATGCATGAAAATATAGTTATAATGCACATGAGATGCAATGCATGAAGTTTTTAAGATCAAATCTTCAAAACCCATCCCAAAAATTTTGCAAAAATCTCTTTGATTTTAAAAAACCCCAAAATTTTCAAAAATCCCAAAAACTTAGGGTAAAAAACATGAAATGCATGAATATGAGGGATTTAGACACTTACCAAGTGAAGAAAAACTTGATTTAGGCTGAAAATCTCTTGGGAAAGAGGTTTAGAGAGAGAATAGTGTGTTTGGGAGGAGAAATGATTGAGAGCAATCGAGAGAGATCAAGCAAAGTGAAGTCTGGATCGTACTGAACGAATATATAGAAGTTCAGTAATTCTTGACAGATAGCAGGTGTTGAGAGGTGTCGAGATTTAAAAGTTTCGACAAATGCAGCTATCGAGAAGGTGTCCAAAGGTGTCCACAGCAAAACAAGCTCGATGGATCGAGGAGCTATCAAAGGGATAGAAACTTTCTCGATCGATCCACATAGCTATCGAGAGGTGTCGAGATTGCGATAAAAGGCAACTAAAGAGCTTGACAAATAAGCTAGGTATTGAGAGGTGTTGAGGAGCTGTCGAGATTGCTTAAAAACAGTTTTTCAAGAAGAGAAAAACACAGATATGAATGCAATCAACCATGCAACTCAACCAAGGATCCAAAAAACATTTTGAACTATCAAAAAAATCTCTCAACAAAAAAATGTTAAGCACATAGATCCCAAAAACACACACACAGACTAAACAAGTCTAACCAATTTTATATTTCAAAAACAAGTCAGGACAGTTTAGTGAGTATACATTAAAACATGTAAACCTTGTGATGGCCAAATCATATTGTACCTGCACATGTATCAAGAGTAGCAAAGAATATTGCGTGTTGTGTGTGAAAAACATCGCAAGATTGCATAAGTGTATACATGTTATGAAGATTTGAGATATGAGAAAATCACTTTAACTCATACACAATCATAACTGTTTGATAAAGATTATCACCTTCGAGGTACATCCTATAACTCCTACATCTCTTAGAATACACGCTTGCAATCATATATAAAGCATTTTGATATTTTTTCTTTTTATTTTTCTTTTAACCAAATCATGCATGGGCATATAAGAGAGAGAAAAGAAATAACCAATGATGTTAAGCATTTGACATTGCACTTTTGCTATGCCGGAGCATACAAATGTTGTAAGGTTGAATTTTATCAACTATCTTGTTGGCTTTATTCCATGCCAATTTACTTGTATTTCAGCACTTAGTAAGCCTGTATTTAGGTGGGATTCATGTAAGGATAGAGTGTGAGAGAGTGAGAAGAAATGCTCAAGATTGTGCAAAGAAGCAGGGACTCATGGCTAGGACTCGCGGCTGACTCGCGACTTACAAGCCATTAACTGTAGTACACGTGAGAAACATGCGGGGAGGTGAAGGGTCACGCCAGCTGTCGCACTACAGGACAAAAGTCCCAGGTTAGCCAGGTTGTTAACTTGCGGCTTGAACTCGCGACTTAGGCTAGTCACGAGGCCAAACCGCCAACTTGCCCTGTTTGAGAAAAACTGTCTCTTCGCATTCCTTTCTCACCCCACTATATATAGACCCTTAGACCCACGAAATGCAGAGAGCTTCCAGAGAAAATTTTGAGAGAGAAACCCTAGAGAAAAATAAGATTGCCTCATCCCCAATCTTCACTAAAAGACTTTTCAAATTCCTCTACTTTCTTCCTCTCCATTGATACATCCTTTAGAGGTTCTTGACCAAATCCTTTTCTCACCATACCCATGTCTGTAAGAAGGTCTTTTAGTGCTAAGGGAAGTAGTTTGGAAGGGACCAATGGCTATTGGTTAATGCTATGGGCTATAACGGAATCCGGTAAGCTAGAGAAGAAAAAGGTTTGGCACAACCTCGTTGGAGCAAGAAGCTTGGAGGGCTTAGATACCTGGGTAGATTAGGCTTGGAGGGTCTATTGTTGTTCATGTATCCAAACTACATTCTCTAGTGGATTATTTACCGCTTGGAGGGCGGCGGAGAGGTTTTACGCCGAAGGCTTCGGTTTCCTCTTCGATAATACATCGCGTGTTGTCCTTGTGTTTGCATCTCTCTTGCTTTAATCTTTTCCATTTAATTTCTACTATAGATGTGATTTTATTTGGTTTAGATTGGTTATCAATTTTGTCATTAGCTTATGTTCATGTTTCGCACATTTATTGTTTGATAATAAGCTTGAATTGGTAATTTGTTATTGGGGGTCAAAACATTCATAGTGTTTTCAATGCCATTTGAACTATCAATTGGTATCAGAGCAGGTGCATTTGCTGTGGTTTAAACACTTTAGTGTGATCCCTGACCCTGTATTGAGATGGATAGGTCTCAATCTCTAAATGTGCCACCATTTTTTGATGGTAATAATTATGCTTTTTGGAAAGTCCGAATGAGAGCATTTTTGTGTTCTATTGATGATGCTATGTGGGATGTAGTTGAAGTTGGTTAGACTAGGCCAGAGGCTGCCAAATCCACTTGGGATAAGGCAGCTCTTACGGTGGCTAATACTAACAGTAAAGCATTGAATGCTATTGTCTATGGTGTCTCTCCAGAAGAATTTCACAGGATTTCACATATTACTATTGCTAAGGAAGCATGGGAGATTCTAGGGACTACTTATGAAGGAACAAAGAAAGTGAAAGACACCAAGCTACAAATGTTGACCACTCTCTTTAAGGAGCTCAAGATGAGTGAGGATGAGTCTTTTGACTCTTTTTATAGTAAGCTGAACGAGGTGGTTGTCGGCAAATTCAATTTGGGGGAAAAGACAGAGGATTCTAAAATTGTAAGGAAAATCCTTTGGTCACTACCAGAAAGTTTTCATGCCAAAGTAACAGCCATTGAAGAGAGCAAGGATCTTGACAACATTAAAGTTCAAGAGCTGGTCAGTTCATTGCAAATGTATGAATTGTCACTGCCAACACAAAAGAAGAGCAAATCACTTGCTCTTAAAACAATTGATGAGAAAGTGGTATCTCATGACTCTTCGGAAGAGGATGCAGTAGATAAAGAGTGGCATACCTTGTAAAGAACTTCCGTAAATTCTTGAAACTCAAGAACGGTGGGAAATTTGGTGACAAAGGAAAATTTCAGAGTTCCGAGAAGGAGAAGAAAGAATTCCAAAGGAAAGATGGTAGAGATTCCCAATCTTCTCAAGGAATCACATGCTTCAAGTGTAATGGACATGGACACTTCAAAAAGGAATGTCCTAACTATTTGAAGTCAAAAGGAAAGGTCTATGCTACTACTTTAAGTGACACGGATTCATCAAACTCTGACTCTGAAGATAGCTGTGATGGAGAAGGAAATTACTCAGCATTCGTGACCATTGCACATATGGAATCCTTAGATGATTTGGGTTCACTTGTGAAGGAGCTTGGTGAGCATTCTGATTTGGAGTCTATTGGGATTATTGAAGAATCAAAGGCTGAAGAGGATGAAGATACATCTGGTCTTCAAGAAAATTATACCTTACTTCTTAAGAAATCGGGTGAGTATACAAGGGTGGCAAAGGCGGCTGTGAAGAAGATGAAGAAAGCTGAGGAAGATTACAAAAGTCTTCTGGTACGATACAAGGAGGCGAGGTGTGAGATTGAAACACTTAATGGTGAGCTATCAGAAACTTACACAAAAGTGAGATTTCTTGAACAAGAGGTAGTGCAAGCTCATGCTAAGATAGAGAGGGTCTCATCCAATAAGTTAGAAGATGTTATTTCATCTCAAAAACCTTCCTCAGACAAGTCCGGGTTGGGATATACTGGAGGGAGTAGCTCATCAGCCAATGTCACCAAAGAGGTGAAGTTTGTGAAGGCCAAAGATACGGTTGTAGAAGAGCCTATTCCTAAGATAGTTAAGGCTGAAAAGAAGAAGAATGTGGCTAATCAACGGGTGTTAAATAAGTCCCGTAATCAATCAGAAGCCAAATTTGAAGCTAGAGGAAGATCACTTCCAAGATCACAACGGGGTCCTAGAACGAATCATTTCTGTCACTTTCGTGGATTGCAAAGGCATACCAAACCCAATTGTCATAAGCTGAGAGCATTAAACAATGCAAGTGCTCCTTGACCACAAGGAAGAAGAAATGACAAGAGGTCTTGGGGTGGTGAGCAACCAAGAAGTCAAAATTATGATCCCGAAATGATGGACGTGATGAAGATGATCGGTGCCTTCACCAATTGCTTGGAAAGCTTCACAAGAAGGTTTGAAAGTTCTAACTCTTGTACCCAATCCGTCAAGGATATCACCCCAAAAGCACGTGACGTGTGGGTGAAGAGGGGTACTCATGCATAAGCATTACAACATGTCCATGCATTAATTCTTTCTATGCTTTGTGAATATGCTTGGTTGTATGCTTTTTGCCTGTTTGTTTTGAAATATGTTTGCTTGTTTATTTGTTTCGCCTTTAAATGTTTTTACATAGTTTTTTATCAATCTTTTCTTACTTTTATGTCAAAAATCCAAAAACACATAAAAAGTAAAAAATTCAAAATGTTTGATCGACTTTATTCAGTTTTGTCTCAAATCATGTTTTGCCTTGTACTTTTGTACTAATGGCCTTATGCATCTACGAGCCTAGCTTGTTCCTCATGCACTCATATCATTATGGGAGAAATCATGAAATCTATGTGACTTTTGTAAATAGATCTTCAACCTTGTCATGAATGATTAGTGAATGGTTTTGTTGATCTTGAAACATGCATAGACTTGCGCATATATCTTCCCACTTTTATTTTATCGGTTTTAATTAAAGAGCTCTCCAAATGTAAATCTCCAAATGAAAAGAGATATTGAGCTGCAAAAGCTTGTTGCACATACTAGTATTTGACTAGGAATAAGGGAAAGCGACCAAAATAAAATATATGATGCCCAAAGAGCCAAAGGCTAACTCATCAAAGTGAAATATCAAAAATTTCAGGCATCAATTTCACAATGAGATGTGTTGATTCAAACAGATCAAATGATATGTTGAAAATGGAGCCAAATGAAAAGCTTCAAAGATATTGTAGCCATGTATATGTGAGAGGTCATATATGCATACTTCTATAATTGAGATGGATCACATTATCTAGTGCTAGTTGTGTATGCCTTGGTTGAATTGATTATTGAAGTTTCACATTAGACTAAGGACTATCTCATCCTTGATATTCACACACAACACACAAGTCTATGTTCAATGAATGCCATATTCATTTGTGCGATTGTACTTGTTTAAATGTGTTTTCACATGCTCAATCTTTGTTGATCAAACACAAAAGATTTTTGAGAGTTTTAGTTATTTTTGGAAAGTATTTTGTTTTTACAAAAATGTCAAAAAAAAAATTTCAAAAACAGTGTTGTCCTGTTTCGATGACTCTGTCGCGGGTTGTCCCAATCGCATACCCTAGTCACGAGCTCACTCCAAAATTTTTTGTAGCTCACTGGCAAGCCAATGTCCTAGTCACGAAAAATACTGAGAAAATTTTCCAAAATTTGAGTTTTGGTGACTTTCGCGGCTCAGTGTGGCGACTTGTTCACGGGTGGAGGGTCCAGTCTCGAGGGGTACTCAAAGATTTTCGCGGCTCACCTTGCGACTCTCTCGCGAGTGGACCTTCCAATCGCGAAAAACACTTAGAAGATTTTTCAAGAATCTTGGTTTCACAGTGTTTTGCGGCTTACCCTGGGTACTTACTAGCGACTTGATCCAGTTGCCAAAAACGCGTATTTTTGCGTTTTAAAGTCAGTTTTTAAAACTTTTTCAGTTTTTCCCTCGTACTTTTGTGACTTTTCATTGTCTTCCCCATTTCTCTCTCTTAAACTCACCATGTCACTCTTCAAAAATCCTTCATTTTGGCATCATTTCTTCTCAAATCTTCAAGAAAAAGGTATGGGTTTTCTCTCTCTCACTTCATATTTCATGATTTGAACTTTATTGTCTTGATTTGTGAGTTGCCATTTTGTTTTGCGAAATACTATGTTTGAACAAGGATCTGCTTAAAATATTGGATTTGGTTGATTGGGGTTGTTTTCTTTTGTTGCTAAATATATTTGCTATCATGATTTAATATCTTTGTGCTAGTCTTGTTCTGAGCTTTGTTGTTTATTAGATTTCATACCCTTTAAGTATATGCGTTTGGGGCTTTCTGTGTCTTACTCTGAATAAGTGTTTGGGTATTTCAGATTGTCTCAGTTTTTGGATTGTTTGGTTTATAATGCTGTGATTTTATGTTGCCATATCATGTGTGTGCTTCTGTCTTGAGGATATAACTTGAACTTTTCTCATTGACATTTGCTATCTTGTGTCTGAATGTGGTGTACACTGTCCTTTTATAGTTTTTGTCTGCATCAATACAAACTGAACTTATTTGTGGTGTTGAGTTTTAATTTGAGTTATCCTTTTTGGTTCTTAACTGTGCTTGGTCTGTGTGTTGACCTGTCACTCTGTTTCTCCCTTTGCAACTAATTTGTTACTAATCTGTGTGTATTTCCACATATTGTGTTCTGCTCTTGTTGTGGCCTCTTCTGCTTGCTTATAGATGCCTCCCACACCTTCAAAGAAGAAGATTCCTGCTAAGAAGGCTGACAAAAGGCTGAAAATGGACCACAAGCTGTTTAGGTCTGTTCAACACTTTGAGAGATACAGAGATTCTTTCATAAAGGGAACAATTATCCAGAAAAGGTTTGTGGATCTAAATGACTTGAAAGATACCTTCATTCCAGAATGCTTTGAAGGCAGATGATGGGAGAAGTTACTGGGTGACCTACCTCTTGTGTATGAACCCTTAATATGGGAATTCTATGCAAATGCTGTTATAAAGGAGGATGAGCTGAACTGCTGGATTAGAGGACATGAGTTCACCATAGATGCTCATGATATTGATGAGGGTCTGGGGCTTGAGGGACTAAAGGATCATGAGTTCACCAACTACAAAGACATGATGCTATCTTTAGACACTGTCTAGGCTCGGATTGGTGGTGTTAAAGAAACGAGATGTCTCAACACTACTGACTTTCTTGCTGACTTGAGGTGTCTGACCACCATCATGATGTTCAACTTGTATCCAATAAGGAAGCTAACTACACTGACTAATGCCAGACCTATCTTCCTCATGGAGCTCAAGGAGAAAACTTTCATTGACATTGGCTCCCACATATTTGAGACAATTGTGGAAGAGACAAGAACCACCTCCAAGCTCAAGCTGATCTTTCCTAGTCTTATTATGAGATTGTTTAGAGCAAAAGGTGTTACAATCCCTCAAGATATTAGTCCCATGGCTCCCCTATCAGCCATAAACAAGCTAACCCTCACAAGGATACAAGTCTGTCTTCCAAGTGATGATGAGGAGGATGACCAAGGAGAAGGGGATCCTATGGAAACTGAAGCAGAAAATACAGGACAATCAGTCACACCCAGAAGCAGAAGCAAGAGGAGCAGAGCCTCAACCTCATCAGCTGCACCTCCAGATGCACTTCAGATCATCTTGGAGAGGATTGATGGACTTAGAGAAGTTCAGAATGAGCATACTAAAAGGATGGCAGCAATTCAAGATTAGCACAACGTTCTTTCTGCCAAGTTTGACAGTCTTAACTCCCAACAATGACCTTTTGGCCATTACGGTCAAAAAGGTATGAGAATTCTTAAGGGGGCAGCTCTTGAGGAGGAGTGCCATTTTGAGGGGAAGCATGTTACAAACAGAGTTTTACTTTATGTTTAATGCCTTTTGATACTCTATGGTTAATATGTTGTTTTTATGGTTTAAAACTCTAGTACATATTTAATTATGATTTTTTTTAGTAGATTTTATGAGTTTGTACCTGTTACCTTTGTAGGTTTTTAAGGTTCTTAGTTTATGTTTGTACCTATTGCTTTTGTAAGCTTTTAAGGTTATTGTACTCATGCTTTATAGCTTGTACTTGATGTTAAAATGTCATGCATTTTCTTTTAGTACATCACTCTTGTGCCCTTGTAGGATCTTATTCCTAGATGCATATATGTTTTTATGTATTGGTTGAGTGTTGGACATGCAAATGATACTCTGCAATTGAGTTTATTTTCTTGCATGTCCGGATGTTCACTCTTTGAGAGAATGAGCATTATGATCACTATTGTATAGTGATTGGATGTTTGGTCAAGCCATGGTCTATTGCTTTATTCCATTTTACTTGATCGCATTATGCTTGCTCCATTTGCATGACAAGTTTTCTGCATACAATGATTAGATTGTGTTGTTGTCTTTCAGGAGATACTTGTTCTTATGGTTCAAGAGCTTCACAGATTCTAGATTAGGTGTGAGTGAGTTTTCCAATTGTTCCCAACTCACGCGTTAAGTCTAGAGTTTGTTATAGGGTTTTGTCAAGGAATAGCCAAAGGGAGAGATTGTAAGATTGAATTTTATCAACCATCTTGTTAGCTTTATTTCGTGCCAATTTTCTTGTATTTCAGCACTAAGTAACCCTATATTTAGGTGGGATTCATGTAAGGGTAGAGTGTGAGAGAGTGTGAAGAAATGTTCAAGATTGTACAAAGAAGCAGGGACTCGCGGCTGACTCGCGACTTGCAAGCCGCCAACTACAGCACGCGTGAGAAGCATGCGGGAAGGTGAAGGGTCACGCCAGCTGTCACACTACAGGACAAAAGTCCCAAGCTGGTCAGGCCGTTAACTCGCGGCTTGAACTCGCGACTTAGACCAGTCGCGAGGCTAAGCCACCAACTTGCCCTGTTTGGGAAAAACTGACTCTTCGCATTCCTTTCTCACCCCACTATATATAAATCCTTATACCCACGAAATGTAGAGAGCTTTCAGAGAGAATTTTGAGAAACAAGATTGCCTTATCCCCAATCGTCACTAAGAGACTCTTCAAATTCCTCTACTCTCTTCCTCTCCATTTGAGAGGTTCTTGACCAAATCCTTTTCTCACCACACCCACGTCTGTGAGAAGGTCTTTTGGTATTAAGGGAAGCAGTTTGGTAGGAACCAATGGTTATTGGTTGATGCTATGGGCTATAGCGAAATCTGGTAAGCTAGAGAAGAAAAAGGTTCGGCGCAACCTCATTGAAGCAAGAAGTTTGGAGGGCTTAGGTACCGGGTAGATTAGGCTTGGAGGGTCTATTGCTGTTCATGTATCCCAACTATATTCTCTAGTGGATTATTTACTGCTTGAAGGGCGGCGGAGAGGTTTTACGCTGAGGGCTTCGATTTTCTCTTCGATAACACATCGCATGTTGTCCTTGTGTTTACATCTCTCTTGCTTTAATCTTTGCCATTTAATTTTTGCTGTGAATGTGATTTTATTTGGTTTAGATTGGTTATCAATTCTGTCATTAGCTTATATTCATGTTCTGCACATTTATTGTTTGATAATAAGCTTGAATTGGTAATTTGTAATTAATGGTCAAAACGTTCATAGTGTTTTCAACGCTATTTGAACTATCAGATGTCACTGACATTACACTTTTGCTACGCCGAAGCATACAAATGTCATTTCATGATTGGCGGGCAACATTGGTGAGATGGTTATTTATGCCTTTCTCTTAGGATTTTTTAGTCCTTCTTGTCAAAAAGAGTGATTCGAGTGTTAAGTACAAGAGATTACTTAATCTTACTCATAACAAACAAGAGCTACAAAGCTCACTTGCTTAGTTGTGCATAGAGATACTCATCTAAGTTTCAAAAGATACAAAGTTTAGAAAATTTTGTTTTAATGGCCATCCAAGGTACACAAGTACTAATGTACACAAACACACATTGTTTTTGTATTTTTTCAATTTTTCAAAAAAAAAATTTATTTTTATATGAAAAACAAAACATAGCAAAAATTGAAAACTAACCAAACAAAAACATGTTAAACAAAACAAAGCAAAGCGTAAAACTAGATTGACTCAAAAAAATAAAGCAAAACACACAAGTAATGCAAAAACAAAAACAAGAAAGGGAGAGAGAGAAGAAGTGATAGAATCACTTGGAGCCCTTTTCCTTCCACACCTTGAAAGAACCTTTCCGTCTAGCAAATATTTGATCCGGTGGTGAGAGGGAAGAGTTAAAACCATTCAAGTTTGCAAAGAACATGAGGGCTTTGAGAAGATCTCCAAGAGGAGCAAAAGAGGATGGAAACTGATCCTGGTTTCCCGATGCGATCATGCCGTTGCTCTATTGAATGACTAGCCACTTATAGCAATTAGGTCAAGTAGGACCAATTGCTCCATAGTGATGACAGAGATGCTACTTCTTCTGTTTAGGCTTTTGAGAGTTAGCCTTTTTAGCCCTAGGGTTTATAGTCTCATTCTTAGCAATTTTAAGGGGTTCTCCTAAGATAGACTTACTCTTATCTATGTTCTCACTAGCTAATTCATTTTTAATTTTAGTGTTCTTTGTTTCAACATTATTAGCAAAAGGAACAAAAATAGTAGTACTAATAGAAGCAATACTAGGAGAAGAGAAATCATACCCTAAACCAATTCGATTGGAAGCAGATTTCTAAAGACTAAGAATTTCATCAAGCTTAGCGCTTGAGGTCCTTTCCAGCTGAGCTCTGACTTGGAATAGTTCTGCCTTAAGTTTCTTGATCTTCTCAGCCAAGAAGTTATTCTCAAACCTTAGTGCTCTAATAGTCTGATTGGCTTCATCAAACTTTGTGGAAAGCTCTTCACGCTCAAGCTCCCCATCACTAAGCTTCTTGGTGGTCAACCTATACAACTTCTCATACTTTTCTGACATCTTGTATAACTTTGCATAGGCTGTGTCGATGTCATCTTGTTCATCCATCTTCTCAAACTTGGACTCCACCAATTCCTCTTCTTCATCCACATCTTCAACAATCCCTTTTATAGGATTGACAGTGGCAGTGAAGGCATTCAAGATTCCATCATCCTCATTGTCGAAATCATCTTCAAGCTCAGTGTCGCTCAATGTAACAGCAAGTGCCTTGCTCTTCCCAATGGTCTTGAGATATGTGGGGCACTATTGTTTTATATAATCGGAGCCTTGACACCCAAAGCACTTTGGTCCTGAGGGAATAGTGTACTGACTGCCATCCCTAGCATCCTTCTTCCCCTTGTCTTGGCTTTTGAACTAAGAGGAACTAGATTGCCTACGGTCCTTGTCGAAGCCTTTCCCATTGGCATTCTTCATGAACTTCTTGGATGACCTTGGAATGTAGGACTTCATCTTAGAATCTTCATCGTCTAAAGACTCATCAGTATCACTCTTCTTGGCCTTCAATGCCATGCTCTTGCCTTTACCCGCTTTCCAATTCTTGTTAAACCTAACTCGTAGGTCTGCAAATTACCAACCAGCTCTATCAAAGGAATTTTGTCAATGTCCTTTGATTCCTCTATCGCGGAGATCTTGGCATGGAATCTCTCGGGTAGAGATCTGAGCACCTTTCTTACAATCTTGGGTTCTGGAATGGTTTCCCCAAGATTAAAAGCTGAGTTTACTATGTCCTTGAACTGCGTATAGAACTCATCAAATGACTCATCCTCCCCCATCTTGATTTCTTTGAAGCTTGTAGTGAGCCTCTGAAGTTTCGAATCCTTGACAGCCTTGGTTCCTTCATAGGTTGTCTGGAGGATGGTTCATGCTTCCTTCACAATTTCAGTGGAGGATATCTTCTTGAACTTCTCATTGGTGACTGCACTAAATGAGGCATTCAATGCTCTGCTATTGAAATTTGCCGCCTTGATCTTAGCATCATCCCAATCGGCCGGCGCTTCCTTCGGCTTGGTCTAACCAATCTCTACAGCTTGCCACACCTTCTCATTTAGAGACTGCAAGAAAGCTTTCATACATATTTTCTAGTATGCATAGTTAGTACCATCAAATAAAGGAGGTATAATAAGAGACTGTCCTCTATCCATGACAAACAGGGGTCAATGGATCACACAACAAAGATTATCCATAATTAGAGTATGCCTGCTCTAATACCACTTGATAGGCCAAGAATGTATTAACCCCTTGTGATAAATTAATCAATTAATTAGCCAAGTTAATTAATTAAGTTAATTAACATGCAATAAGCATGGTAGCACAAACAAATCACCAACTAAGTTAAATGCAGCGGAAAATAAATTTGACACTAGTAATTTGTTTACGAATGGGGAAAACCATTGAGGCAAAACCCCACTGGGTGAATTTAAGGTCACCACTCCCGAGAATTCACTATTATCACAATAAGCGGTTACAAGTAAAGGAATCCCAGTACCTTATACCAACCTATAGTTGAACCCTTACCCCAATACCCAATTGGACTTGTTCTATAGTGACAATTTCTCCTTTTGATGCACGACTCCCAGTACGTGACTAACCAATTGCACGGACCCAGTACGCGACTTCAATCACCAACTAGAGAAGGTTGTTGGCTGCAAAGTTCTTCAGTTCATCACAGATGAAGATCGAGAAGATGCTTGGTCATAAAATCCTATGGTGTACAAACATAGCAGCTTCTTCACAAGAAAGATGAACTAGGGCAAATTCTGTCTCCGATCACAATTTACATGAACAAACTTTGCTCAACACTTGTGCAACTTGTGTCTCCTTTAACGGCCCTTAAAATAATCCTTTTATATGTCTAGGGTTGTGAGAAAGGAAAACCCAAACATACAATCATGGATTGGAGTCAAAACAAAACTAAAACTCTGTTTTTCATAAATCTCAACAGATACCCTATCTGTCGAGCTACGGGCTGGAACAGCACTTCAAGGCTGAATAGATTGCTAGCTGTCGAGTTTTAATGAACAACATTTTCTGCACTTGGATCTTGGACAGACTTGCATAGCTTTAACACTTGAACTTGAAACAAGATTTCTTAAAACATCAAACACGTCTTAGATCTACCCAAATACAAGTAAAATGCGTTTTGTCAAATGATTAGTCAATTATATAAAATAGTGACATATGTTGCTAATATGTGAAACACATATGTCCTAACATATATAATTAATTTTATATCCTTAGATGGTTAAAAAAATCAACCTCATGATCTTCTAAAGGACTTTTTCTCCTTTTATGTAGTAAGCAAATGAAGACACTTTAGGGCCACGGGGCCATGACCTGCCAAACTATTTTAAATTTTCTTACATAGATATTGATTTTATATATATATATATATATATATATTTAAAAAATTTAAATATTTATACTTGTAGGGATAAAGGCCCAAAGTCACATATTGGGCCCTGGGCTTAGTCCGAGGACATTGGAGGGTCCGAGAAAGGACAAATAATCCTGAGAAACACCAATGCGAAAGTTTCACAAGCCAAGAACAAATGGAAGGTGATCCGAGGAGTAACGGCCCCTCAGATATGATGAATGCGACCCAGAACAGTATTCCTATGATCAAGGCGGTCTTCTGGGAAGCTCTAGCAATAAGGATGGACATCATACACCTATAAAGAATGGCAGGAGTCTAGGAATGTCTGAAGAAAAGCTGCCATCACCGCATTAAATGCATTGCAACTACTTTTCTAGCTACATTTATGTGAAAAAGACCCCTGAACAGTGTTGCCTTGGTCACCGCAACTCACAGAGAACCAGAAGGGGTGTCTAATAGGACGGGTTATCGAGTAGAGGCTTGGATGAGTGACAAGTGGAAGGCCAGGATCACTAGGAAGGAGATATATAATGTGAGAAACCCCTGAAAGTAATGAAGGAGAAAAAAAAGGAGAGAAAGAGCACTGTAGTTTCATTGGTCTGTATAAACATTTGCCTCCTCGGCATTACATTCACCCAACCTTACGTACTTTGTTCCTGCATGATTGTCTTTCATACCAGGTCTTAGCCGCTATTAGATTCACTTAGGCCTAGTTCTTTGATCCATACTCTACAAATTTATTGTGTTGGGCTCATTAACCCACAATCCCATACATTTTGGGCTTGAACTGCAAACCTAGCCCCTACAATTGGTGACGTCTGTGGGAAGAACTTGTGCGATAGTAAGTACAGCAATGAACGATGGTAGGTTCAAGTCCACACCAAGCAGAGTCATTGGGATCCAAGCGTGGCGACCCCTTTGTCAACATTGAATGGGGAGGCGGCCACGAAGGAAGCGTGCATACCACACATACTGACAGAAACCAACCTCGAGAAGGAAGCCATGTCTCCCACGCAAAGGATAACAAGGCCATGTAGATGGAATCAACCGACTAAAGAGGGAATTGCACCATGCACGACGAAGGCAAACTCCCACTAACTCTGACGTTTCTTCTGATGACAGGAGGGATGTCAGTTACAGGCGAAGATCTGGAACCCCGCCCAGTGAGTCTTTCTCCTATGAAGAGGAACGCCACCACGAACGAAGGGTTAGAAGCCCGCCCCGCAAAGGCGCAGGAAACAATGCTGTAAACAGGGGCTTGGACCAGATCTCCAAGTCACCCTTTACGCCCAAAATCAAGGGGGCTAAGCTTCCTTGACGATTCACTCAGCCCACTTTCACCATGTACAACGGTAAAACGGACCCTGTGGAGCATATGAGCCACTTCAACTAGAGAATGACTATCCATTCCAGAGACGAAGCCTTGATGTGCAAGGTTTTTCCATCTAGTCTGGGGACCTGCTGCCATGAGATGGTTCGACAGCCTAAGGGCAGATTCCATAAGTTCCTTTAAGGGGCTCACATAGGCATTTTGTTCCCGCTTTGTTACCTGCAGCAGACCTCATCGGCCCTTGGCTTCCCTAATGTCCTTAAGCATGTGAGAGGGAGAGAACTTGAAAGCATATTCAGATAGATACTGGGAAATGTTCAACAAAATAGATAGTGACTTTGACGATGTAGCCATCAGTACCTTTAAGCTTGGCCTCCTAACCAAGCACGGTTTGAGGAAATCTCTAATTGGCAAACCTGTCACCAATGTACGCCAGCTTATGGACCAGATTGATAAGTATAAAAGGGTTGAGGAAGACTAACAGCAAGGGAAAGGAAAAGAGAAGGTTATCCATCAGGAAAGGAAAGATTTTAGGTCAGACCGATACAGTAACAACTGGTCAATGAGGGACTTTGTCAGGCAGCCAGGGTCTGCCTACCCTTAGCCACTCAATACTGTGTTCCGAGAGCCAGTGCATCAAGTTCTGGAGAAGATTAGGAGTGAACCATTCTTTAAATGGCCAAATAAGATGGTAGGAAACCTCGAAAGACGCAATCGCAACCTCTATTGCCAATACCATCAAGACCATGAACACACCACAGAAGATTGTAAGAGTCTGTGGGACCACCTAGACCAGCTTGTCCGTGAAGGAAAGCTAAAGTAACTCTTGCACCATTCCAGTGTCCAGCGAGGCCAGATGAACTCAGAATCCCAGAAAGATGATTCTTCAAGACCCTTATTGGGAACAATAAATGTCATCTTCGCTGCTCCAGGAAGAACTGGGCCCTACCCTTCTAGAGTGATGACTGTGGCTCGGCTATCCGCCGAGGATGTTAATCGAGGGCTAAAGAAGGCCAGGCTGGAAACCCAACCGATTTTAGGCTTTTTGGATGAGGATAAAGTCGGAACCATTCAACCCCACGATAATTCTTTGGTGGTTACTCTCAGGATTGAGGGATACGATGTTAAAAGGGTGATGGTGGAACAAGGCAGTGGCGCCGAGATAATGTACCTCGATCTATACAAGGAGCTGAACTTGAAGCCCGAGAACCTAACACCCTACAACTCGCCCCTGGTAAATTTTGATGGGAAGATTGTCATCTCGAAAGGCTAAATTAGACTGCCTGTACAGACTGGCCCAGAAGTAGTAGAGGTAAACTTCATCTTAGTGGACGCCTACTTGCCTACACAGCCATTGTGGCCAGACCCTAGCTTCACACCATAGGAGCCATCTCTTCTACTTTGCACTAGAAGGTGAAAATAACCATCCGGGGGCCAGGTCAAGGAAATTTTGGGAAGTCAATCTGTGGCTAGGCAATGCCTAGTGGTTGCCATCCGGCACTAGCCCAAGGTTGAGTCCTCGGCCCTTGTCGAAAGGGGGTTATAGCAATTAAAATCTACGTCGCTGCCCCCGAATAGGTTAGCCAAGGAGGCAAAATGTGAAGATTTGGTAAAGGTTGTCATTGGGATGATCTGGAGAAATTTTTTCAGGTTTGAGCACAACTACCTCCTCCAAAGAAGGCCGAACTGGTAAAGTTTCTTAGAAGAAACATGGATGTCTTTGTATGGAGTGCTTACGTAGCCCCGGGTGTGGACCCGAACTTCATCTGTCATCACTTAAACATAAATCCATCTGTCACTCCCAAGATGCAACCTCCTCGGCACTCATCCAGGGAACACACTGATGCCATCAAAGATGAAGTGAAAAAACTAAAGCAGGTAGGGGCTATAAAGGAAGTATTTTACCCTGAGTGGTTGCCCAACATTGTGGTGGTAAAGAAGAAGAGTGGAAAATGGCGAGTGTGCGTGGACTTCACGGATCTGTATAGGACTTGCCCAAAGGATCCTTTTCCTATGCCAAAAATAAACTAGTTGGTGGATGCAACCGTAGGCCATCCTCAGATGAGCTTCCTAGACGCCTTTCAGGGATACCATCAAATACCACTAGTCCTGGATAATCAAGAAAAGACAACCTTCGTCACCCCCATGAGAAATTACCACTATAAAGTAATGCCCTTCGGGTTGAAGAATGCGGAGTCTACCTATCAAAGGATCATGACCAGGGTGTTTGAACCACAGTTGGGCAAGAGTATTGAGGTCTATATAGACGACATGGTGGTAAAAAGAAAGGTCATATCCGAGGACCTAAGAGATCTTGGGAACATATTCAGGATTCTGAGGAAACACAAGTTGCGCCTCAACGCTTCCAAGTTTACCTTTGGTGTGGGATTAGGCAAATTTCTGGGTTACATAGTAACCCATAGGGGGATTGAGGTTAACCCTGACTAGATTAAAGCAATCAACTGCTTACAACCACCTCGGAACCCCAAGGAAGTCCAGAAACTGACCAGAATAACTACTGCCTTGAATCGGTTTATCTCTCGGTCAGTGGATAAATGCCGACCATTCTTCCTACTGATGAATAAATGGAAGCAGTTCGAGTGGACCAAAGAATGTGCATCAGCCTTCCAACAGCTCAAGGACTATCTCTCTCGGCCTCTCATCATGTTCAGCCCTGAGGCTGACGAAGTTCTGTTTGCTTATATTGCTATGGCCCCTCACGCCATAAGCCTGGTCCTGATACGAGTTGACGACGGTGTACAAAGGCCGGTTTATTATGTGAGCAGGTCGCTACACAAGGTCGAGATCCGCTATTTGTTGTTGGAAAAAAGCTATTCTGGTGGTGGTGCACGCCACACGCAAACTCCCCCATTACTTTTAGGCACACACGATTATTGTCCTAACCCAGCTTCCACTCCGAGCCATGCTTCGAAGCGCTGACTACACAGGAAAGATTGCTAAATGAGCTCCGATCCTGGGGGCTTTCGACATCAAATACATGCCCCGCATTTCTGTTAAAGGTCAAGTCCTTGCGGATCTAGTAGCCAAATTTGCTAAATCCCCACTGGAAGAAGAAACGGCAACAGGACCCATGGATGGAAAATTGGTCAGCATGATATCCCAACGGGGCCCCGTGTGATGGAAAGTGTACGTCAACGGTGCAGCAAATCAGAAGGGCTCCAGAGTGGAATTAGTATTAATATCCCCCAAAGGGCTCACTATTGAAAAGTCACTAAGGCTGGGCTTCTCAACCACAAACAACCAAGCTGAATATAAGGCTTTGCTGATGGGAATGACCATGGTTCAAAAAATGGGTAGAAAGGCAGTGGAAATGGTCTCGGACTCCAGATTGGTTGTCGGCCAAGTGAATGGGGAATTCGAGGTGAGAGATGAGAGAATGCAGGAGTACTTGAGCCAAGTTAGACATCTATAAATAGGGTTCGAGTCTTTCAACCTATTGCACATTCCTAGGAGCGAAAACACCCATGCTGACTCCCTAGCCACACTTGTGACCTCCTTATCACAAGGCCTGCCTCGAATCATCCTAGTAGAAGACCTATGCAGAACCATAGGACTGAATAGGGAGGCGGTTCATGTCCAACAAGTTAGGGTGGGGCCAAGCTGGATGGATCCCATATTGCTATTCTTAAAAGAAGACACTTTACCTGGAGAGAAATCTGAAACAGACAAAGTACGGAGAAAGGCTCCTCGATTCTAGCTGTCCAAGGACCAAATGTTATACAAACGCTTCTTTTCAGGGCCATACCTGTTGTGCATACATCCCGAGGCAACAGAATTACTCCTTGAAGAGCTACATAAAGGGATTTACAGAAGTCACACTAGAGGTAGATCCCTGGCGCATAGAGCCATCAGTCAAGGCTATTGGTGGCCAAATATGCAAAGGGAAGCACAAGAATATGTAAAGAAATGCGACCAGTGTCAAATGTTCACCCCAAACATACACCAACTGGGAGGAGTCCTTCATCCTCTGTCCAGCTCATGGCCATTCGCTCAGTGGGGCTTAGACATTGTGGGCCCTTTCCCCAAAGTAACGAGGAACAAAAGGTACCTGTTGGTCGCCACGGACTACTTTACTAAGTAGGTCGAAGTCGAGCCTCTAGCAAACATCAGAGACATGGACACCAAGAAGTTTGTGTGGAAGAACATTGTCATGCGATTTGGAGTCCCTCGTACACTCATCTTAAACAACGGCCTCCAGTTTCATAGTAAGTCCTTCAGAAGATACTGTTGCGACTTGGGAATTAAGAACAGATACTCAACCCCAGCTTATCCCTAAGGGAACGAACAAGCCGAAACTATTAACAAGGTTATAGTAAATGGACTTAAGAAAAGGTTGGATGACGCGAAAGGGAAATGGGTAGAAGAGCTGCCACATTTCCTCTGGATGTACCAAACCACGTCTCGCAGATCCACAGGGGAAACCCCATTCTCGATGACCTCTGGGGTTAAAGCTGTTATCCCTCTAGAGACTAGCTTCCAAGCATTAAGGACCGGTTTATTCAATCTGAGCAGTAACAATGGGCTGCTAAAGAAGAGCTTAGACCTGATTGAAGAGAAAAGGGAAAAACGTGATGATTCAATTGGCATACTACCAGCACAAACTCAAGCAGGGTTATAACGCCAACGTGAAGCTGAAACCATTAGCGCTTGGTGATCTGGTGTTGAGAAAGGTTCTGGGTACTACCAAGAATCCAACATGGGGAAAATTAGGACCTAATTGGGAAGGGTCATATCGCATCACCCCGGCAGCTGGTATAGGGGCATATTTTCTAGAGGATTTAGATGAACACGTAATACCACGCCCGTGGAATGTAAACAACCTGAAAATGTACTACTATTAATGAAAGTCTTTTCTGTCAGTATGTTCCTTTATCTATGGCATTATACTTCTCCTCATTCAATCTTTATAAGTGTTTAAATTAAAACCAAATCATACCTGAAGTCCTTGGACCAGATGATATAGGGAGGTTAACACTAAATGACAACTTTTATAAGTGTTTAAATTGAACCACAGTCATACCTGAAGTCCTCAGACCAGATGATGTGGGGAGGTTAACACTAAATGACAACTTTTATAAGTGTTTAAACTAAAACCCAATCATGCCTGAAGTCCTCGGACCAGATAATGTGGGGAGGTTAACACTAAATGACAACTTTTATAAGTGTTTAAATTGAAACATAGTCATGCCTGAAGTCCTCGAACCAGATGATGTAGGGAGGTTAACACTAAATGACAACTTTTATAAGTATTTAAACTGAAACCCAATCATGCCTAAAGTCCTCGAACCAGACGATGTGGGGAGGTTAACAATAAATGACAACTTTTATAAGTGTTTAAACTAAAACTCAATCATGGCTGAAATCCTCGAACCAGATGATGTGGGGAGGTTAACACTAAATGACAATGATTATAAGTGTTTAAACTGAAACACAATCATGCCTGAAATCCGCAGACCAGATGATGTGGGGAGTTTAACACTAAATGAAAACTTTTATAAGTATTTAAACTAAAACCCAATCATGCTTGAAGTCCTCGAGCCAGATGGTGTGGGGAGGTTAGCACGATGACAACTTTTATAAGTGTTTAAATTGAACCACAATTATGCCTGAAGTCCTCGAACCAGATGATGTGGGGAGGTTAGCACGATGACAACTTTTACAAGTATTTAAATTGAACCACAATTATGCCTGAAGTCCTTAGACCAGGTGATGTGGGAAAATTAGCACACAGTAACATCTCTTATATATGTTAGATAGATCCTAAATTATGAAGTGTTTGGTCACAATTCGAATGACCCCTTGTGATTAACCCTAATTAATTAATTTAGCCAAGTAATTAATTAATCAATTAATCATGCAATTTTATGGAAGAACAAACAAATCACCAATCAACTAAATACGCAGCGGAAAATAAATAACACAGTGATTTGTTTACGAATGGGGAAAACCCTAATGGCAAAAACCCCACCGGGTGATTTTCAGGTCACCACTCCCGAAACTCCACTATTATCAAATCAAGCGGTTACAAGTAAAGGAATCCCAAGTACCTTACCAACCTACAGTTGAACCCTTACCCCAATACCCAATTGGACTTGATCTGTAGTGACAGTCTCCACCTTTGATGCACGGCTCCCAAGTACGTGACTAACCAATGCGCGGATCTAAGTACGCGACTTCAGAACACCAACTTAAGGAAGAATGGTTGGCTGCAAAGTTCTTCAGTTCATCCACGTGATGAATAACAGGAAGATGCTTGGTTACAAAACCCTATGGTGCAAATACACAGCAACTTCTTGATGGAAGATGAACTAGGTCAAGAACTTCGTCTGTTGAGCACAATTTGCATAAACAGAGATTGCTCAATGATAATACAACTTGTGTCACCCAAAACGGCTCTTAAAATAATCCTTTTATATGTTTAGGGTTAGAAGAAAAGAAAGCCCAAAAACATATTCATGGATCCCAAGAAAATCAGATTGGAATTCTGACTTTTTAAATCTCGACAGATAGCAGGTGTCGAGGTAGCTATCGAGAGGTGTCGAGTTTTAAAAACTTTGCACTTCAGCTTGCTTTTTCTTGGACAGACTTGATGACTTCAACACTTGACCTTGAAACATTGTTTCTTGAAGTATTAAAAACACCTAGAACTACCCAATTACAAGCAGAGTGCGTTTTGTCAAAGGATTAGCCAATTTACATAACTAAGTGACATATGTTCTTAAACAAGTTAAAACATATATGTCCTAACAATCTCCCCCTTTGGCAATCCGTGACAAAACCACAACAAACAAATGAGCATATGAGAAGTCATAAATCACTCAACTCATATTCACTTGTTGAATACAATAAAATCTACCCTAACACAAACTCTTGAAAAACTTTGCAAGAAGAGAGCTTATGATAAGTAGACTTTGACAACCTGTATTTCTTAAACACTTTAAACAAAACTCATCAAGGCATCTTGTATGAAACAGAAATAAATAGATTGCATACAAGTATAAAGAACATGTGTATAAAGATAGAAAAGAAACAACACATGAAGAGAGAGGTGAAAGAAAAACATACATCAACATATATAAGAGATAAGATAAGTACAATGTATGTAAGAATGGTCAAATGACCTCATATACAAGACCAATGTATCTAAGAGATAAGAAAAGAAAAAAAATACATATAGCCTCACTACATCCCTCAAAAAAAATGAACACTCCCCCTATCAAAAATGTCCTATACTAACTCTCCCCCTAAGATGACTACTCTCATAGCCCAAAACTACTCCCCATTTTTGTCACGAGTGACAAAGGGTAGAGTGTCATGTAGACATCTCATCGGCAGAGCTAGCATCCCCATCATCATCCTCATCATCCTCATCATCCTCAGAATCTGACGCTGCTGGAGTAGATGGTGAAGGAGTAGCCTCTGGAGCAAATCCACCCATGATCGCCTGCCGTCGTGCAATACGACCCACACGAACATTCACCTGATACAACTCAGCAGAGAGTGTATCAAGACGAGTGTCCATGCGCTGCAGCTGCGCCATGATATCACCAAGGGATACATCGCTCGAAGAGGAAGAAGGAGCAGATGTAGATGGAGTTGATCTGGATGGTGCTGAACGGGAGGGAGGAGTGACACCAGGCTGTCTCGACCTGAACTACGCCTCACTACGTTTTACAGTAGCGGCATCTATGGCAGATATGTGTGTGAAGTGGTCGGACACAGGAAAGGGAACAGAAAAATGGCGTAGAATCCGCGTGATAGTAGAAGGAAAGATGAGCTTATCACGGGACGCCGAATCTAGATAAACCTCTATGATAGACCGGATGAAGTGAGAAGGGAAGTCTATGGTCAAATGCTCAAGAAGAGAAAGCAAAAATAGAGCACGAGGCTCTGTGATAGAGTTATAGTGAGACAAAGGATGGAGAACAAAAGTCATCACCATGTTAATGAATCTAGGACCTTTAGCAAAAGGCCTACATGATGTGAACTGATGCTCACCCCAATCAGCAGGGCGCTCACAAAAAGCAGAAATGAGCTCATCTTTGGACACAGTCCTCAGACGCTCATAAGATGGGTAATCTGGAAACTCTATCCTAGGAACCCTAAGCACATCCGCAACAAGTTGCGGTGTGACAGGAATGCGCATACCTCGAACGCGAGTGATAAAATGAGGTACTGAAAGATCAATCCTGTGTATGTTGGAGTAGAACTCCTGTATCAGCACGAGAGGACAAGTGACCGGGATGTCACACAGTGACCCCCATCCCCTACTGTGAATGACAGAGGGAAGGTCAATGTCGGCGAAGTCCGCCAGAATGACTTGGCGTTCTGAATGAACACCTCGTCGAGAAAAGTTCTCCGAAAATGCCTTATGAGCATCTCCATCACGGAACCGAATGTTAAAGGGAGCAGAATCAGAAGAAGTAGAAGCTCCAGAACGCAGAAGGTTCCGAGCGGGAGTGGATTTACGTTTGGGTGCCATAGACACTACTAACGTAAAAGAATGAGAAAGAGATAGAGAGGGAGACAATCAGAAAAGTACCAACACAGTTCAAATATATCAAATATGTTGAACAAGAAGTATGTATGCATGGGAATGCATGAGCATGTGACATGCAAAGGAAAAAACTTCATGGGCTCAGCCCAATCCAATCCTAGCAGCACACAAACATAAAACACACATCTAAATGCATGTAAATATCATTATAATGCAAATGAAATGCAATGTATGACATTTTGAAATCATATAAGTACAAACCCAACCCAAAATTTCAATAAAAACTCAACAATTTTGAAAAACCCCAAATTTTATGAAAAATCCCAAAAACTAGGTTTTCAAAACATGGAATGCATGAAAAAGGAAGAGAATAGAGATCTTACCAAGTGATCTGAGCAAGAAACGATCAAGATCCAAGAGGGTTGAAGGATTTGAGTGAAATGAGAGTGAAAGGAAGATGAACAGACGCGGAGAGATCGAGAGAGATCGAGTGAAATGAGTTCAGAATCGCGATCTGCGCTTAAATAGGCACCTTAGTAATTCTTGACAGCTGAGGTGTCGAGAGGTATCAAGGAAGCTGTCGAGGAAGGTATCGAGGAAAAAGCCTTCGACAGATGCAGGTATCGAGAGGTATCGAGATGCAAGGAGAATTTCAGATACGAGAAGCTCGATCGATAGCGAAGGTGTCGAGAAGGTATCGAGGAGACAGAAGAAATCTCGATCGATCCACAAGGTATCGAGACAGGTGTCGAGAAAGAAGACACAAACAGCACAAGTAAATCTCGATCGATCCAACAGGTGTCGAGAATCTATCGAGAGGACAGAGACTTTCTCGATCGATCCATCAGGTGTCGAGGAGGTGTCGAGATTGCGATAAGAAACAACTTGAGAAGCTCGACAGATGACCAGGTATCGAGGAGGTGTCGAGGGAGGTGTCGAGCCAGCATAAAAAGGCAGTTTTTCGAGAAGGGAAAAACACAGACATGAATGCAATCCAACACACATCTCTACCAAAGATCCACTCAACATATAAACCTCTCAAAACAACTCTCAACAAGAAATTAAGCACAAGGATCATGCAAAACACACACACACACTAAACAAGTCTAACCAATTTTATATTTCAAAAACAAGTTATGACAGTTTAGTGAGCATACATTAGCACATGTAAAACCTTTGTGATGGTCAAATCACATTGTACTTGCACATGTATCAAAAGTAGCAAAGAATATTGCGTGTTGTGTGTGAAAAACATCGCAAGATTGCATATGTGTATAGATGTTATGACGATCTGAGATATGAGAAAATAACTTTTAACTCACACACAATCATAACTGTTTAATGGGGACTATCACCTTCAAGGTACATCCTATGACTCCTACATCTCCTAGAAAACACGCTTGCAATCATGTTTAAAGCATTTTTAATCTTTTTGATTTTTATTTTCTTTGCATATTTTCTTTTATTTTTGCATATCATACATGGGTATATAAAAGAGAGAAAAGAAATACCCAAGATGTTAAGCATTGACATTGCACTTTTGCTATGCCGAAGCATACGAATGTCTTTGATACTGCACTTTTGCTATGCCGAAGCATACAGGTGTCTATGACACTGCACTTTTGCTATGCCGACGCATACAGGTGTCTATGAAACTGCACTTTTGCTATGCCGAAACATACAGGTGTCATACAATGATTGGCGGGCAACAGTGGTGAGATGGTCATTTATGCCTTTCTCTTAGGATTTTCTAGTCCTATCCGTCAAAAAGAGTGATATGAGTGTTAAGTTTTAAGAGATAACCTAATCTTACTCATCACAAACAAGAGCCACAAAGCTCACTTGCTTAGTTGTGCATAGAGATGCTCATCTAAGCTACAAGAGATACAAAGTTTAGAAAACTTTGTTTCATTGGCCATCCAAGGTACACAAGTACCAAAGTACACATAACACACACTGTTTTTGTATTTTTCAATTTTTCATTTTTTTTTATTTTTATATTAAAAACAAAATAAGCAAAACTGAAAATAAACAAACAAAAACATGTTATCAAAGCAAAGCAAAAACTAGACTGACTCAGCAGAAAAGAAAAGACACACAAGCAATGCAACAAACAAGAAAACAAGAAGGGAGAAGAAAGTGATGAAATCACTTAGAGTCCTTTTTCTTCCACTCCTTGGAAGAACCTTTCCTTTGATAGAATCCTTGAACAGGCGGAGAGGGGGAAGAATTTAAACCGTTCAAGTTCGAAAGGAACATGAGGGCTTTCAGAAGATCTCCAAGAGGAGCAAGAGAGGATTGAAGCAGATTTTGCCTTCCAGATGCTATCATGCCATTGCTCTGTTAAGTGGCTAACCACTTATAGCAATTTGGTCGAGTGTGACCGGCAGCTCCACAATAATGACAGAGATGTTGCTTCTTTTGTTTAGGCTTTTGAGAGTTAGCCTTCTTAGCCCTAGGATTTTTAGCATATTTCTTGTCTAGCTTAGGGGGTGCTCCTAAGATAGATTTACCCTTGTCTAAGTTCTCACTAGCTAATTCAATTTTAACATTAGTATTCTCAATTTCAATGTTATTAGCAGGAGGAACAAAGACAGTATTGCTAGTAGAAGCAGAATTTGAGAAAGAAATACCATACCCCAAACCAGTTCGATCTGAAGTAGATTTCTGATTGCTAAGCATCTCATCAAGCTTTGCACTTGAAGTCCTCTCCAGTTGAGCTCTGACTTGAAACAGCTCCGTTTCAAGCTTCTTGGTCTTCTCAGCCAAAAAGTTGTTCTCAAATCTCAGTGCTCCAATAGTTTGATTTGCCTCATCAAACTTCGTGGACAGCTCTTCACGATCGAGTTCCACTTCACTGAGCTTCTTGGTGGCCAGCCTATACAATTTCTCATGCTTTTCAGAGAGTTTGTAAAGCTTCTCATAGGCTGAATGGATATCATCTTGATCATCCATCTTCTCAAATTTGGACTCCACCAATTCTTCTTCTTCATCCACTTCTTCAACAATCCCTTCAGTAGGATTGACTGTGGCGGTGAAGGCATTTAGGATTCCGTCATCCTCATTGTCGGAATCATCTTCAGGCTTAGTGTCACTTAGGGTTACAGCAAGGGCCTTGCTTTTCCCAATGCTCTTCAGATATGCAGGACACTCATGTTTCATGTGTCCGAACCCATGACACCCAAAGCACTTTGGTCCTGCGGGAACAGTATACTGACCGCCCTCCTTAGCATCCTTCTTCCCTTTGTCTTGGCTTTTAAACTGAGAAGAACTGAACTGCCTGCGGTCCTTGTCGAAGCTCCTTCCATTGGCATTCTTCATGAACTTTTTGAACTGCCGAGTAATGTAGGACTTCATCTTAGAATCTTCATCATCGGAAAACTCATCTGTATCACTGCTCTTCGCCTTCAAGGCCATGCTTTTGCCTTTATTGGACTTGCCAATCCTGGATAACCCTATCTCATAGGTCTGCAAGTTTCCAACCAGCTCAGTCAAAGGAATCTTGTCCATATCCTTTGATTCCTTAATTGCCGTAATCTTGGCATGAAATCTCTCAGGTAGAGATCTGAGCACCTTCCTTACAATCTTGGGTTCAGGGATGGTTTCCCCAAGATTGAAGGCTGAGTTCACTATGTCCTTGAGCTTGGCATAGAACTCATCAAACGACTCATCCTCCTCCATCTTAATTTCTTCAAAGCTTGTCGTGAGTCTCTGAAGCTTTGAATCTTTAACAGCCTTTGTCCCTTCATAGGTTGTCTGGAGGATGGTCTAAGCCTCCTTAGCAGTTTCAGTTGAGGATATCTTCTTGAACTCCTCATTGGTGACTGCGCTAAATAGGGCATTCAGCGCTCTGCTGTTGAAGTTAGCCGCCTTGATCTTAGCATCATCCCAATTGATGCTTGGTTACAAAACAGCAAATACACAACAACTTCTTGATGGAAGATGAACTAGGTCAAGAACTTCGTCTGTTGAGCACAATTTGCATAAACAGAGATTGCTCAATGATAATACAACTTGTGTCACCCAAAACGGCTCTTAAAATAATCCTTTTATATGTTTAGGGTTAGAAGAAAAGAAAGCCCAAAAACATATTTACGGATCCCAAGAAAATCAGATTGGAATTCTGACTTTTTAAATCTCGACAGATAGCAGGTGTCGAGGTAGCTATCGAGAGGTGTCGAGCTTTAAAAACTTTGCACTTCAGCTTGCTTTTTCTTGGACAGACTTGATGACTTCAACACTTGACCTTGAAACATTGTTTCTTGAAGTATTAAAAACACCTAGAACTACCCAATTACAAGCAGAGTGCGTTTTGTCAAAGGATTAGCCAATTTACATAGCTAAGTGACATATGTTCTTAAACAAGTTAAAACATATATGTCCTAACATGAAGGGTCCTTGAACTACATACTTGAGTGAAATTAGCATTTAAATAACATCTTTTATAAGGGTTAAGTTAACGTGTTGCGATATTTGTTTGTTTTTCACTAAGTGTCATAACGGATTCTAGGTCATAACCAGCCTCTTGGATTTCTAAATTTGTGTAAGTTAGTCTCTAATCATTTAGCCCAATTCATGTTACAATTGTATGATTAGACCTACTCTTTATCGGCACTTAAGGAAATTATTTAAAGAATTAGTGGTTCAAAACAACTGTGGTAAATTCCAAAGCATGTTAAGAGAAAACGCAGGGAATAGAAGGAAGAAAAACATATTCACTAAATAAAAAGAGGGATACAATATGTCTGATGGCAGACTCGCATTACAAAAAAGAGAGAAACATACAAACAAAGGAAAAACTCCATACATCTAAACCTCAGCTGGGGGAGGGTCCTTCTTAGGATCAGCAGCCTCGGAGTGGACCTCATCAGCCGCATCCTTGGCCTGGGCGACCACATCCTTGATTGTAAAGGAGTCTTCGGAGGGCTTATCCTTCGCTAGAGACTGAGCCTCCTTTCTCGCCTCAGCCTTTTCAGAAGGAGAAGCTTGAGGGGGAAGGAGATGCTCAAGAGGGGGGTCTGCATCTGGAATTTCTCAGATGTCTGCAAGGAAGTAATGATCTTTGTCTGCAAAAAAAACATGAAAGGGAAATTGTGATCAGAAAAATTACGGCTATTTTCCGAGGAGACGAGTGGCTTAAAATAAATAAAGGAAAGGCTAAGAAAACTAAGGTCTTGCCCAGAGGACCCTATCCCTAAGGTACCCCACATGGTGTTCCTTCCCTAACTGGGTAGTGAAGACTGTCATGCCACTCCTCGGAGATGACCAGGTAATCGTCCTTCAAGCCTTTGTTGGACTTGGGAAGGCAGGATATCAACCTCACCTAATCGGATTGAGATTTGAGGTAATACCCTCCGGCGAGTGAATGGCACTCATACATGTGAACAACATCATGCCATGAAAGCCCAAGGTTCATCTGGTTGTTCAGGGTGTCTACACTCCCTAAAATTCTAAACACATTGAAAGCGCACTGGTGGGGGCATAATCTGTGATTGAGCAGATAATCACGGGTTATCCTACGCATGGGAAGTGTCATCCCTCATTCTATAAAAGCGATCATTGGAATGACAACTTCTCCCACCTCCCTATCGGTCAGAACTCGCTCTAGGGGCTAGTACTCTAAGCCCACTCCTTGTGGGATATGGTATTTGGCCCTAAAACCCTCCATCCCGGTCTGAGAATCCACTAAGTGCTTAAACCTACCCATTTAAGTAAACCTGGATGACTAGCAGAAAGTTTTATAAAAAAGGAAAGAAAGGAACTCGGTCGAGGAGAAAAAGAGAGTTTAAAGAAGAAGATACTTACGGAGGTAAGTGGACATATCAAATCCCGAACCTCTAGAAAGACTTTTAAAATTTTTTTTTAAGGAAAGTGTTAAGAAGGCTTAGAAGTTGAGAGTGATTTGTGAGTTCGAGCACTGAAGTTCTCTAAAGCACTTGAAAATTTATGAAGTAAGGGAGAAAACGAACCCCCCTCAGGGCTTTATATAGAGGGAGAAAACGAGTGGGAATAATCCCCCACAAATTCTAGGAGAAATGTCCACCGTTGGATAAGCGCCCACCATTAGATACAGGGGAACAAAGCGTCGCCTAGAGCAATAAATGACGGTTCGCGGACCCCGAAGCGGTAGAGGCAGTAATGAAGCACGTAAAACGGCACCTCCGCACATGTAAGCTAGAGAATTAATTGATTTGGTCCCTTGAAAGTCAAAACTCCACTTTTCCTCCTCGGATGAGAGGGAAAAACTGGAATTTTGAGGGGTTATTGTAGGGATAAAGGCCCAAAGTCACATATTGAGCCTTGGGCTTTGTCCGAGGACATTGGATGGTCCGAGAAAGGACAAATAATCTTGGGAAACTCCAATGCGAAAGTTTCACAAGCCAAGAACAAATGGAAGGTGATTTGAGGAGTAATGCCTCCTCGAATATGACGAATGCGACCCAGAACAGTATTCCCATGATCAAGGCGATCTTTTAGGAAGCTTCAGCAATAAGGATGGACATCATACGCCTATAAAGAATGGCGGGAGTCTAGGAATGTCTGAAGAAAAGCTGCCATCACCTCATTAAATGCATTGCAGCTACTTTTTCTAGCCGCATTTATATGGAGAAGACCCCTGAACAATGTCGCATTGGTCACCGCAACTCACAGAGAACCAGAAGGGGTGTCTAATAGGGCAGGTACTCGAGTAGGGGCTTGGACGAATGACAAGTGGAAGGCCAAGATCACCAGGAAAGAGATATATAATGTGAGAAACCCTGAAAGTAAGAAGGGAGAAAAAAAAAGGAGAGAAAGAGCATTGTAGCTACTAGAACTACACTTGTAATCAGTTTCATTGGTCTGCATAAACATTTGCCTTCTCGGCACTACATTCACCCAACCTTACGTACTTTGTTCCTGCATGATTGTCTTTCATACCCGTCCTAGCCGATGTTAGATTCACTTGAGTCTAGTTCTTTGATCCACACTCTACAAATTTATTGTGTTTGGCTCATTAACCCACAATCTTATACATATTGGGCTTGGGTTGCAAACTGGGCCCCTACAATACTTATGGCCTCCAAAACCCAATTAAATTTTTATATATCTTTAAATAAATTATTTTGTTAAATTATATAATTTTTATAAGAAAGTATACGGCTTCTTGTTTTTCTTTGAATATAGTTATTCCATTTATTGCTAGATAAGGAATACAGCGTTAAATTGTTTTACAAGTACGATAAATTATTATTTGACAATAAATAAACTTTGCTTATAAGTTTGTTTGTTTGTTGGATAAAGTTTAATTACAAAATTGGTTGTAGTTTAAGGCTATAAATTCACTCAATAAAATAAATATTACAACATATTTTAAAAATCTAACCATTGAATTACATGTTCTTTACACTCTTAATACACATGTTAAATTTTGTGTCAATCGAATATTATTTACTATATGATCTATAAGTTTATATTTTGTACATAATTTTAAATTACAAAAACTTGCAATTTAAAAAATTTATTGATGACATAGCTATTGATCTTTAATTTTCTTGAAATTTTGCAAGCATAGAGGATATAAGAAGAAGATGTAGTCTAATGGTGGATTTGTCAAAATTCACTTCCAATAAAAAGATATTAAGTAAGTTTGTAGCCTAAGGCTGCAACTAATTTTGTAGCTAAACTTTGTCCTTTTTATTTTTTTATTTTTTTTAACACTCATATAGGTTACTAACTCGACAAATTTTAGTCAATATCCATGCTTGGGTGTGGCTGCAATTTTGAAAATGATCTAAAACATATTTTTCTTCATTAATTTGACTCAAATGAAAAATGAAAAATCATTAATATTTCATGTATTTGGAATAGTGTCTAAGGTGGTGGTGGTAATGATAATGCCCTAAAGGTGGTGCCAAAGGCAATAGTGTTGACAATAATGAGATCATTAAAGGGGTATTTGGTTTGCCATGATGTAACATTATGCCGTAATATTACGTTATTATAATCTTACATTAATTCAATCTCAATATAATAATACAACATTACATTGTTTAGGAAGAGGATGAGATTAAGATGATGTAATATATTTTGTAATTTTAAATTATGGTAATATTAGAAAAAATAAAATAAACCAAAAACCTTAATGTCACGTTATAACAATGTGCATCGCATCAAAAGCATATCACAGCAAACCAAACACCCCTAAAGGTGGTGTGACACTAGTAATAATAATGGTGCAATGGTAGTAACAAAGAAGTGGTGAACGATGGTGACAAAGAAATTAAGGGGCTAACGACACTCAACAACGGAAACGTTTTCCACCTCTTTTAGGTGTGAGCACATACGATACAACAATTGAACAAACCTAAAAATGTTGGCATTGAATAGACATGTATTGTTCACTAATATATATAATAATAATAATATTCACTAATAGTAGGCCCACATGATATATGGAAATATATAATTATTTTGAGATAGTATAATGTATAATTTATTCTCTAAATATTTTTGTAGATAATTTGTTCTCCTTAAAAATTAACCAGTTTTTAAAAGTAATTTTTATCTCTCTATTTTTACAATTATGTAATATTATTTTTTTTGGGTGTTTTTGATTAATTTTATTCTTATTTGAAGTTTTCTGTATTCTTCTAAATATTGTTGTTATGCACTATAGTTTCCTAATTTTTTTTGGTATAATTAGTTAATTACAACTAAAATTTTTAAGTTTCAAATTTCTTATTCTTTGAAGTGGATCAAAATGGGCCAAATGAACCGACGTGGATTGAATAGACTAAAATGGACCCAACAAACCAAAACGGACAATAATGGACCGAATAAGACCGAATAGACCGATTTGGATGAAAATAGAGCAGATTGACTAAAATTAACCGATATGTACACTAATGTGGTTCAATAAAAGCACATATCAACACTATAATTTTTGCATCTTTCAAAATTTATGACAAAGAATTGAAGAATTTGACCATAATTTAATAAAATAAACGAATTAGGCAGTACTTATTGTGTGTGAATTTTCAAATTAGTTACAGCATTTGAAGAGTGCGCACTTGATAGATTTCCAAGTTCACTAGCAGAAAATTATTTACTTTTTTAATCATAAATGATGCCCGAGTTAATTTGCTACTTCGCACAAGTGTATTCTTATTACTGTTTTTAGAATATGAATAATGCTAAAAATATAAATTATTTTACAAAATTTTTTATAAACTATTGATGTAATGAGTGATTATTGGTAAACGAAAAAAGTAATATTAATAGTGTGTCTAGATGAAAACTAATAAAAGGTTGACTACATCAACATTTATAAGAATGTTGTAAAATAGTTTGTACCAATAGCATTACTCTTAGAATATTTGGAGTAAGTAAATCTTGAACACAATTGAATATACTCATCATAATGTGTTGCTGCATAACATCACATAGTAGCAGCCCAGACCGCCAAAAGAAAGGCTGGTAGTATTGGCCTCAAAATTATTCAACGTGGTTACTTCAATAAATAATCTTTTCTCAAAACTGATATAAAGAACTCTAGTTACTTTGATCAAACCTTAGCGAGGATGTAATGCAGTAATTGAAGCATCATTTATTGAGGCTAGCAGAATAGATTGATCTGACTGCGAGTCTGGTTCAACGTTTCTGTGTATAAAAAATGCAGGTCGTGAAGGTACTGATAAGGTGATAGAGTTGCTATTAAGCATTAGAACGATTGAAGCCATGGTTGGTCTATTAGCTGCATTTTCTTGAACACATAATAATCCCATGTGAATGCTTCGGATTATTTCGGTTGTTGAACCAACCCCTAATGTGGGGTCTATAATGTTTGACGCTGTCATGTTCCTCCAATTTGTCCATGCCTGCAAAATGATTTAAATGGCACACACAAAAATTCAGCATATAACTTCTTTTATTTTGTCAGTATCACTGTACAAGTAGAGCCCAGTCTAAGGTAAAAGGAAAATGTATACAAAGATATTGTACGTACATGAGTAAGCAGATCCTCCCCATTTTCTTCATTACAGAAGTAACCATTTTTTTGTCCACATATCATTTCAAGAACTAACACGCCAAAACTAAAGACATCAGACTTTACTGAAAAGTGTCCCTGATATGCATACTCTGGAGCCATATATCCACTGCATGAGAAAATTAATAACATAACTTTATATGCTCACTGCATATGGAAATTAGTAACATTAGTCTAATTTAAATGACAGTAGAGCTCTTAAGTCTTAACACTCATTTTCAAATACTACTAATTTTCTCTAATTTATTGGAGATGGTTCAATATTTGTTGGGACTTGTTTTTACAACGCAACATAATTCTCGTAATTGAGAATACAAACATGTAATATTATAGTAATTATAAATTTTACTTGCTAAGATACTTACTATGTCCCGACAATTCTATTTGTATTGATATGGGTTTGATCTAGTATAACCAATCTTGCCGTGCCGAAATCTGCAATTTTGGGATTCATCTCATCATCTAGCAGAATGTTACTAGTTTTGAGATCACGATGAATGATGCGAAGTCTAGAATCTTCATGAAGGTAAAGAAGACCTCGAGCAATGCCTTCTATGATTTTATAACGCCTTCGCCAATCCAAGTATGCACGTTTTGTGGGATCTAGATTATTCATTTAAACTATGAGTCTATTGAAAAATGACACACCCAAGTGTATTTGAGAATACATGCAACCTATAAAATATTATGAATAAATCCAGAATTTACAATAGAATTGCAACCATACCAAATATAACTTGATCGAGGCTTCCATTTGGCACAAACTCATAAATTAGAAGCCTTTCACATCCTTCCAAGCAGAAACCTCGTAGCTTAACTAAATTCCGATGTTGAAGCTTAGCAACTAACAATATCTCATTCTTAAATTCTAAATCACCTTGTCCAGAACCCTGGGATAGCCTTTTGACAGCAATTTCTTGTCCATTGGAGAGCCTACCCTATAGACACATTAAAATATTCAATATGCAACACTTGATAATAATAAAAAATTGTGAATTTAACTTGTTATTATGGCAAACGATTGAAATACTTGACCATATGGAATTGTCAAATTACCTTATAAACAACACCAAATCCACCTTGCCCAAGTTTATTTGCATCAGAAAAGTTATCTGTAGCAACTCTAATCGTTGGAAAATCGAAATGCAAGGATTCAGTACTGCTAATTTCATCCACTGCTTCACATGTGGAACCAGTCAATACATCAGGATTAGATAAGAAGTTGTGTTTTTTTTTTTTTTTTTTTTTTTTTTTTTTTTTTTTTTAAGATTGATGCAATTTAAATTATTTGCATACGTCATTAATAGACTCGCAAACACTAATTACTGAAGTAATCGTAGAGAACTACTAATGCACAGATAATGTTTTCCAGAGGAACACTAGCTCTTTCAATAGCTTATCTTTCTAGAAAATTTGATTTAATGTTAAAAAGATGGTAGCTTAATTCTCTTTTGTAGGTACCCCTATTTGTTTTTCTATTATAATAAGCCAAACAAGAATCATGAACACACCACCTCATATTTTATCTCTCTCACAAAAGCAAAAGGTGTCATCTTTATTAAATCACCTCAGGATACGAAGATCAAGCCTATCTCTAAATCATGATCACCTCGCTACAAAATAGGAGGAGATATAGATAGCAATCAGAATTGATATTGAATGTTAGTTTGAATGTTATTATTATCTGGTGACCCGATAATCTGAACTAGAACTCATTGAAAAATACCCCACATTATTTCATGTTCCGTTTTGCCTATAAATTTATAGGAAAAATTTATGCCTTGAAAGTCAATTGTCACTAGCATTGCGTATAAATAAAGCATCATATATGTATATATAAACACACACACTTATTGTCTGAATTTATTCTTATATTTTAAAGAAATTATATATTTAAAAATAGGAACAAAATACCAATTTTCAACTTACTTTTAGCTTTCTTTCTTTGCTTCCTCACCCTTAAAGAGATGCAGATGTAGATGATTATTACAACGAGAATGAACACCACCACAACTATGGCGATGATAGTTTTAGATAAGTTACTCCCCTTTCCTGTAAAAATCAGATATCTGTACTCAATAAAACATTCCAAGCTTGAATTTGAAATTTAAATTATTAGCAAGAAAAAATGTTAAAAATTGAAAACAAAAGTTGAAAGCATGAATAATTAATTAGAAATCAACAATTGATATACATTCATTTCAACACCATGTTAGAGTTATCAACTTATGATGAAACATAGTTAAAAGTATTGTAACTCAATCAATATTACTTTCACATGGATCTATTACTGACACTTAACTTATTAGACATCAATTAGTTTAAATGTGTGTTTGGATACCGCTTATTGTTGAAAACTGAAAACATTGTAGCAAAATAATTTTTAAATATGTAAATAGTGTCGTAAGACCTATTTTTAATGAAAGTTTTCCTTAAAAAAAAATTTGTGAGTCCCGTGAACAGTTCATGAGACCCACTGTTTAAGAGTCTGACGCCCAAAGGCAAACGCCAGACGCTATCCAAACTCAGCCTAAGTATGAAATAAAGTATATGCTTGATTAAAAATATAAGAAACATTGGTGACCTAGAAATATGGTAAATATTGCGAGGTGTGAAAAGATATCCCACTTGGACAAGTTGCCATGACGCACAACTCATCACCATTCCCCACATGACAACCCACTAAGACAAGTGGGGTGGGCTTTTTATTTTTGTATTATACTATTCTTCAGGTCATGGAAGTTGATCATTTGGCTGCATATGAGCAAGCAGTCCTATCACAATTAACCAAAAGATTTTATATCCATATTAAGGACACTGCAGTGCAAGAGACTCATGAACAAAACCTATCCACCAAATTTATACTACTTATAGACATATAGTCACACCAATGATCTGTAGTTCTTTCTGATACATATATATTTTTGGTTTGAAATTTCAGTCAAGAATAATGATCATGAATGTCAGTTTGAGATAACCAACTGGTTAAAAATTGGCAACCCATAGAACCCATAAGCAGAAGCATGTATTCACAAGGAAAAATGCTAAGGCTACCGTAGAAATTAACGCCATTAATTATACTTTGGTGGCTATTAAATTTAAAGGTAAACACATGCTCGTAGATAGCAAAAAGCTTAAAAGCTTCCTTTGGTGCAATGTTTGGAAAAGTGGGAGATGAAAAATATTGTGAAGATAGAAAAGTAGGAAGATAAATAAAATAATTCTAGAGACACAACAAATCACATGTCTAATTTCACAACTTGCTTATGATTTGTGCTATTGTGTGTTTGGTTGGGAGAACAAAAAAGTCCAATGGGGGAAAATAAATATAAATTTTCTTTGTTTGGTGGAGAAGAAAATGAGAGCAATAAAAAATTAAAGTTTGTATAACTTTCCACTAGATAAAGAAAAGGATTGGAATAGGACCAAAATGATAGTGGGTGGGTAGAAAATAAAAATAAAAAGGTGATGTAGAAGGACATTTAAGTTATTTGGACTTAACTATTCAATTTTAGTCAAATTTTCTCCCCCAATTTGGTGAGCCCTGGTGAAAAAGACTTCGGCTCCATCATTTTCCCTCTTGGTTTGAATGTTTTTCCTCATTCATCAAATAATGGAAAGCATTGCTTTTTCACCAACTTTTCCACTCAAAATTTCTATCCTCTTTCTTTTCACCACAATAAACAGAGCCTAAAGTGGAGAAAATCATGAATCAAAAACTGGAATTATATGATAAATTATGATTTATCGTTCCCACACTCCCATGACTTGTCCATGCAAGTGGTCCTATATTCTAATAAATAAATCTACACTGTCGCTTGTGTAGTAGCTAATTTCCTTCGCTATAAACTAAAGCATGTGTTTTCGTACAGGCAGAAGACCTTTCAAACTTTGATTAAATGACTTGAACATACAAAATTATATATACCCCACTTTTTATGAGTAAAAAAATACAGGATTTTTCTTATCTCCCCACTAATAAACAAAAGCATTTTTTTTATTCTAACTACTTAATTTCTAAGTATTTTTTCTTATGGAAACTTTCTAAGAATTTCTCTTATCTATATTGTTTAAATTATCTTCAATTGTAACGAATCCAAATATTCTATCCCACTTTTCCTGCTCCATTCTATACTCCACCAATACAAACTTGCCACATGTTCACCTAATTAATTAAATACTACCATTGTTGACTTATTAATACTACCATTAAATACTACCATTGTTGGCAAGTTTTTATTGATGGAGTATAGAGTGGAGCAGGAAAAATGAGACCGAAAATTTGGACTCTAATTGTAACATCTATAAAATTTAATTTAAAATCAATAGTACAAAATGAGAGGTGGCACAAAAGATGAGCAAATAACACTTTTCATGAGCAAATTTATCGAATACCAATTATTACAAATAAAATTTATGAAGCTACATCAACTTAATGGGTCCTTGCTAATGTCTCCCATAATATTGGATTAGCTTATTCCATGTATTAAGTGTTTATTTAGTGAAAGAATTTACAAAATTGGGAAAAAAAAAAAAACTATGCAATGCTAATAATAATTTTTTTTTTAAATCATTTAACATATAGATAACTTTTTTCATTTAAGAAATAAATGTTTACATAATTAACTTTTCCCTTACTTCTAATAATTATCTTTTTTTTTATAAGGATGTGGTCCTAGAAATTTTTTTTTTTTTAATTATCTAATGTATAAGATATAATATTTATATAGAAGAATAATTTATAAGGAATAAAGTTTCTCTTCAAACTAGTTTGAAAAGAAACTCTATAAACTCATTATATATTTATATATTGAATATCAATTTGAACATCTATCTATTAGATTGCATATTCTTATTACATTCTTAATACTTACAAAATTTCAAAAAGATCAAAAACTAATTGCTATGTCATCAAATAAATGTTATAATTTTAAGTTTTTGTGATCTAAATTTATATATAAAAAATAAGTTAATTGATCAAATAATGAATAACATCCAATTTGAATAAAATTTAATACGTATATTAAGAAAATAAGAAATATGATATTCAATAGTCAGATTTTCAAAATTTACACAAAATATATATATATATATATATATATATATATGAAAAGTTTGAAAAGTTTCACTATGCCCACTTATAATAAGATGCCCTTTTAGGAAATGTACCTTTTGAAGGCAGAGGAGGAAGAGATGAAGGCGGAGGAGGAGGAGATAACGACGGTGGAGATTGAACAAGAGTGCTGTTATAGAATTGGTCGGTCTCTATTCTTAAATTACAGCTTGGTGCAAGAATTCTCAGTCCACTGTTTCCACTACAGCAAACTTGAATATGGCTTTGAGCTTCAACTAAGCAATTACTACAATCGATTTCTGACAAATCAGGACTGCACTGCATAAGCCCGTAGATCGTATAGTTGTCACTTTTATAGTACGCAGTTCCAACTGCAATCTTGCGAAAAATACCTCCAGCTGAAGCTCTAACTCTCAGGTCATAAAATAAGGGTTTTAACACCGCGTTGAACTCAGTCAAGTTCGAGACATCACCACTTGTAAGAGATCGTGTAGGTTCAGTTTCCATAACCCCAAATATCGAGTTGTTTGAGTATCGAGCTGTACAATTCATGTACCACATGACACCCTCTTTCTGTGTTGGACACAACCGCAAGAGCTCGTGAGCTGACATGTTGACACAACTACGGCAAGCAGTTGGTGTAAGATCAGCTCTACAAAGCCCAGTGGCGTAAACTTTGTTGGTGCCCTCTCCGGCAGTGAAATTGTAGAACCCATAATCGATTTGGGTGTTGGAAGAAAGAGTGGAGATGAGGGTATTAAGGTTTGCTCTAAAGGTACTGTTACTAGTAACGTTACCAGTCGTTAAACACTCATGAAGCACGTAGGGATCTCTCTGCGCATTAATGGTGGGATTAACAAGGATTATGAGAATGGCATTGAAGAAGAAAAGTGATAATCTTGAAGTGCTCATTATTATTGTCACTCCGTATTTTGCATTAATGGGAAGATTTAATATTGAATGATAGGTTACCGTCATGTCAAGGAGTAAATCGAGGCAATAATAATGGAGTACATTTAATAGTAAAGTAATGATGGATATATGGGATTGATTTGACTGTACGAACTTTGAGCTGCAAGTGGTACAACTTGCTAGATGCAAAGAAAGAAAGCTAATAGTAAATATTTTTTTTTTGAGAGTTTTAATTTATGGCGTTCGTTCTTAACGATAGATTTTTATCATCAGATCAAGACACTAATTAGTTTTTGGTGTAGGTGGAGATTGAACCCCAGATCTCTTATACAACTATCAGAGACTTTACTAATTGAGTTAACTAAAACCTACAAGTTAATAGTAAATTTTTATTCTCTGATTATCCTATGAAAGCCAATAGTATTCAATATTCTTTTCTAATGTTTTAATAAGACGGGCAAGTTGATAAATTTTTAATCAATATTCTTTTCATTTTTTTGGCGTTTCTTTTATATTTTTATTATAAATCTAAGCAAGTGGATTTATATTAAGGTGGTGCCGTAGGAATTTGACTGGCTAAATTAATTGATTTGGAAGCTTTCATTAACTTTATAATCATTTGACTATTGTTTTCTTAAGGTGGCGCCGTAGCCCGTAGGAATTTGACAGGATGTCCATCACCCCCTATTATCATTTGACTATTATTATTTTTTTCTCATTCTTCTGTTTAAATTAGTGATCCGTCAAAGAATTTCAAAGAGGACTAGCTCGTTAGGGTCAATTCAATGGGGACGTAAAATTAATTGATTTCGAAGATTTTTCATTAATTAACTCTCTGTATAAAAAGTGGCAATGTCAAAAAAACAGTGAATTTGGTTTATTTAGTTGCACCCTTTCTGCTTTCACTTGTTGCTTTTTCTTTTTTTTTTTTGGGTGGTAAAATGGCCTATTGAACACGCTTTTTATATTTTATGGTTTTATAAATATATGAGCTACTCTAAAAAAATAAAATATTAACATAATAAATTATTATAATATTTTCACAATTGTTAAGGTGTTAATTCCTTATAGGCCAAAATAAAATAATAAAATATCATACTAAAATTAACCATAACTAAAAATAAATGTATTATGAAAAAAAAAATTGCAACATTTATAACATTTTTTGTAACACCTTTATAACAAATCAATAAGAGGTAAATTGTTATTGATTCTAATTTAAACTTACCAATGAAATTACTTTTTTGTATACCAATAACAACCCGTAACAACATACTACTTATGATTTGTTATGAAAATGTTGTAAACATAAAATTTCTCTTGTGAAAACATTAAGACAATTTGTTGTCATCACAATATATTCGCAACTACTAAAGTATCAATTCTTTACGAATGAAAATAAAATATAACAAAATTATTGTATTACAAAAATGTTGTATCATTATGTTGTGTTTCTAGAATTTTCTTTTTGGTTTAGTCAACTTTGTTTAGTCAAAATTCACTATTTCACACACAATTTTCTTAAATTGACTTTTTTTTTTCTTTAGGACAAAGTTAAGCTACAAAATTGGTTGTGGCCTTAGACTACAACCTTACTCAATATTTTTTTATTGGAGGTGAATTTTGACGAATCCACCATTGGATTACATCTTATTCTTATATCCTCCATGCTTGCAAAATTTTAAGAAAATTAAATATCAATAGCTATGTCATCAATAAGTTGTTTAAATTGCAAGTTTTTGTAGTTTAAAATTATGCATAAAATATATGTTTATAAATCATATGGTAAATAATATCCGATTGACACAAAATTTGACATATGTATTAAGAGCGTAAAGAACATACAATTCAACAGTTCGATTTTCAAAATATGTAATAATATTTATTTTATTGAGCAATGTTGTATCCTAAGACTACAACTCACCTCCAATTAAAAGATATTTAGTAAGGTTGTAGTCAAAGGCTACAACTAATTTTGTAGCTAAACTTTGTCCTTTTTTATTGTATTTTTATCTTTACGCACAATTTTAGGTAAAAATGCTTAGTTTTACACACACACACACACACACACAAAGGATAAAAACGCATTTCATCCTTTATATTTGGGATAGTACACAGTTCCTCCTTAAACTTTAAAATCAAGCTATTCCCCCCCTCCCCTTAGTATTTTGGAAAAGAGCAAATATGTCATATTGTTATTTTCTTAGTTAAACCCTAATGAAAGTTTATGATTCTTAAAATATTACATTGTCTAATGTCTAAAATGCTCTCACTAAATTTAACATTCCAAAAATTTTCCTCTTGTATTTTGAGTTTTAAATGGTAATAATGATTAGAAAGTTAAAATTTATTTAAAGGAAAATTCAAGACACGTCTTTTGTTATCTTTTTTTTTTTTTTTTTTTTTCCTTGCCTAAAATGGGTGTTCATTAAAAATCAAGCTAGCTAAACAATGTACCTAGACTCATATAGAATGATAAAGAAGAAAGTTTGAATGAAAACATTTTCATTGTGTATGGTTGAAGGAATTTGATGAAAGGGTTTTGTGGGGGGTCTAAGGACTGAGGAATCCCAACTGAGTATTAATTTACCCAATCTGGGACAAGAAGGGTAAGCAAACCCCGAGGACTCCAACTACTTGAGGAGAGCAAGAGAATCAACACAACTGATATCCCTCAGAAGCCCAAGGACAGGAGAAGAGATGCAATTGGAACAAGGTTGGTAGGAGGAAGTTTCTTGAGGGAGACACCTCCCACCTCCGTATTCAATGCCCAGCACCAATCTCATCATCTGCATTAACGTGGAAATGACCTTTGAACAGTAACTTCATAGCTAGCAACTCCTTCTACTACCTCCAAAAGGGTCTTGATGGGATAAGTATCCTAAGAAATGCCCTGGAACGTACAGGTGGAGGGTTGGAATGCAAGGGAATGGACTATAAAAGGAAGGGAACACCACCCCCCCCCCCCCCCCCAAGAAAAAGAGGAGGAACAATTTCTAAGTACCAAGAGAACGATAAAGAGAATTATGAATTGCCTTGTGTAGAACCAGAACTAAACTTATATACAAGAGATTGATCCTCAGATTTGCCTGAGGAGGATATTATCCTAAATTATTGTTCCAATTACGCTTATCCGTTACTTTGGATTTTTTCCTTAGACTTGGACTTACCCTAGTATTGCATTTGAGTTAGTTACTCACTCTCTTAAAAATTCTATTGTTTAGGTTTGATTTGAGGGACATGATACCACTGATCTAAGTGGGCTTGGGCATTTATTTTTTGAGACCCTACAGGTTCAATTGTAGCATATGACATCTTTCATTACGAAAATTTAAATATTGTAACAATGTTTTAGCAAAACTCAATTGCTTATTGTTGGAAGATAATGATATTCGTTATCATTCTTAGAAGTTTTTAGTGAGTGGATATTGCCATTAGCAAATAAGTACTAAGAAACTACTATAATAAAATAGATATTCATATGTTAAATAGATACCCTAATTTTGTGTGTGACATACATTTTTTTATGTATATAATTTCATACTTCTTCAAATAAAAATTTTATTTTAATTTTCTTAGTCAAGAAGTAGCACATGCCTTGCACGTACCACCCTAACTAGTTTTATTCAAATGAGTGAGCCGTCAAAGAATTTAAAAGAGGATACCTCGTTATCAATTCATTGTGGACGTAAAATTTGTACAAAATTAATTATGAACATTTTTGGTACTTAAAGTAACCAAAAAAATAAATGCAGGGAAGTCTTTGTTGTACCACATCGACAAAACAAGCCTTTATAAGCCTTGTTTATTCCCTCAAAAGATAGGCTCTTTTGATGGGATAAGTATTGTAAGCTCTTGTGAGTCTTGCCCACACCCCCCCCCCCCCCCTCCCCCCATGTGTTAACTTCTAATCTAACTAAACTTTCTTAAAACATCAACAAAACAAGAGCATCTAAGTGTTGTGAACTTTTTATTTTTTATTATTTATTATTTATTTATTTATTTTTAAAGAGAGTTTTAACTTATGACGTCCGCTCCTGATGATAGCTATCATCAGACCAAGACATCAATTAGTTTTTGGTGTAGGCGGGGATTGAACTCCAAATCTCTTATACAACCATCAGAGACTTTATTAATTGAGCTAACTGGTAAAAGCATAATAAAAGCATAATAAACGCATAATAAACTTTAACTTGATCCCTCAAAATTTGATTGATTCCCATAAAAAGAAAAAAGTTCAATTTGATCCCTCAATCATTAATGGTTTCTTTCTGTTCAAATTTTAATGAAATTATTATTTGAAAATTTAGTTTAATTTCAAAATTTTTACACTTTTGAAATAACCTTTTTAAGTATATACTCCATTAGCCACATCTGTTAATTTTGTTAGAATTTAAATAGAGATTAAATATAAGAATAAAATTAACTGATTTCAAATGTCAAGGGACTAAATTGACACAATTAATTCTTTTTAGATAGATAATATAGAATTTCAACTTATGGTTACATTTCATATGATTGATATTTATCATTAGGCCAAGATATCAATTAGTTTTTGGTGTAGGTGGGGTTCAAACCTCTAATCTATTATTCGACCACTAAGGATTATGAACGGTTTTAGACCCCTTAAAACAACCAGATTAACCTAGTTAATTAGCCAAGTGATTAACTTAGTAAATTTATGCAATTCTAGGTTATCACAAGCATACAATCATATCAAAAATATAAAACAGCGGAATAATAAATAACACAAGATATGATCACCCAAGAAACCACACGGTAAAAACCTAGGGAGGATTTGACCCACCGATTCTCAAGGCAAACCAGAATCCACTATGAAAGAATCGAAGTTCATACAAAAGGACTTACAAGCTCCCCGCTCGACTTCCTAATGCTACCCACCAGTAGAACTTACTGACACGACCACGTGCAAGCTCCGAATCCACGGACTCGTTCTTTCTTGAATTCTTCAATTAGCTACAAGCACCCATGCTTGTTATTCTTTAAGCTCCAATGGCAGCAACCGAGTTGATCATCAAGATGTTGAAGTAATCTCTACCTTGAAAACCCTAAGCTTTGTGTAAAGGAAAGCTCCTCTAGATCTCACAAGAGATTTACACAAAACAGCAATGTATGAGCAACAATACAACAGAAGCAACTCCAAAAACGTGGCTAGGGTTTTGCCTTATATACCTAGGGCAAAAACATAAAACCCTAAACGTTTAATGAGTTAGGGCTGAGTTGGAAATTCTGCAGAAAATGCATCTGAGCCGAGATTCGATCGATCAAGCCTAAGCTTCAATCGATCGAGCCAGGCCGAAATGCACCAATGCATTCTGTAGCCACTCGATTCCAACTTTACAATAATTAATCAACTTTGAGCAAGCCTAAACAAGACTAAACATATTGTTTTGATCATGGTTTGCCAACATTACAAATTAGAGTTCTAAATACATAAATTCCTAAACCTTTAGAACCTAACAAACTCCCCCTTTGGCAATCCGTGACAAAACACAAATTAAAAACTCAAAGTTTACAAGTAAAAAGCCCTTTACAAAAGTAATGCTCATAAACTCAAATTCAATCCTAACTACTATCCATCAGTTGCAAGTGTAGATAGCAGCTCAATTGAATCAACATGTATATTCCTGAAATACTCAACAAACGCATAAATGCATGTGTGACAGAAAAGAGTAAAAACAACAGGTATAACATTCTTGTAAGATTCACAAAACACAGAATAAAGACATATATCAATGAACAACTCATAAATATAAATCAATAAGTAGTGAATCACAAAGCAACAAGAATCAAGTATATATCATGTATATTAGAACAATGTTACTCCTCCTAACATGAATATCCCAAAAATGATATACAAAGTGAAGCACCTAGATACAATCTATAAACTCCACTAACTCCTCAAAAACAAAAAGTATACTCCCCCTAACTACAAAATCTCCTTTACAAAGTCAAAACTCTACTCCCCCTTTTTGTGACGGAATGCCAAAGTGCAATCACAAGCCATCATCAAAAGGAGGTGGTGAGGGCAAACGCAGATATGCCAGATCAGCACGCAACACACGGATCTCGTCAAATAAGTCCACCAAAAGCTGACCATGAGCCGCCTGAACGGTCATGACAGTCTCCAAGGTACGACGTACATCAAAGTCGTCTGAAGGAGGTGGAGGAACAGCAGCAGCATCAGGATCAGGAACAGCCTCACCAGCAGGACCTATAGAAGAAGAAGGAGGAGGTGCGGAACCAGAAGGTGCAGACCTAGGGTGTTTAGAGCCAGCTTTAAGATGAGCGGCCCTTTGTCTAAGGAAAGACGCACCTATGGGAGCAATCACATGAACAGGCTCAGAGGAAGGGAAACCACTAAGATCAAGATAAAGGAAAATCCTATGAATGAAAATAGGATAAACAAGGGCATGAGAAGTAGATGAACTCCTATAAACTTCATTCAAAGAACGAAGAAACAAATGGGGAAAACTGATAGGAGCATCAGTGACAAGAGCGTACAAAAATACACACTGCTCAAGAGGAATGGTGTGAAGATGAGAAATGGGCCAGAAAGAGTGACATGCTATCCTAAAGAAGAGATAGTGTAACTCAGAAAGCTCAGCAGTGGTAATCTTAAGATCAAAACCCCACTGGATAGATGACCCAGTGATGTAAGACATGACATCACTCAAAACAGGAGACTCATCATATGGGTAAACAGGATGATGTACCAAAGGTACCCCTAGAGCATCAGCCACTACCTTAGGAGTAATGGTGTACTCTACGCCTCGTATCCAACTCTTTACCAAAGTGTTTGAATCATAGATGCGGATAGAGATGTTCGAAAGGGTAGAATCCTTGGAAAGGGTAGAATCTTTAAGTTTAGTCTCTCTCAGATCAACCCTAATCTTCCTAGGAGGTGAAACTTCTACAGGTTTGACAACCTCACTCACAGTTGGTTTGATAGTTTCACTCACAACCTCACTCACAGTAGGTTCAGAAGAAGATAAAGGAACAAAGTTTGTGGAATTAGGAGCAGACACATAGATGCTTTTAACATAACCCAACCCAGATTTATCAGAATGATACTTTTGAACATTTAGCATGTGATCAAGTTTAGAACTAGCAAATCTAGCAACAGATAAATCATGTTCCAAAGTTTTAACTTTATCAATCAAAAGCATGTTCTCAGATTTCACATGGTTCAAGAGATCATTAGCATCAAAAAGTTTAACAAGCAAATTCTTCTTTTCAAGTTCAAGAGAATCAATTTTCTTCAAGCCAAGTTCAACATTCATAGCATCCTTTGCAGCAACTTTGCAAAGTTTATTATAGGCCTCTTGAAGATCTGCATCCTCAGAGAGTTCCCCATCAGAAGGGTTCTCCTCAACAGACACGCTTTCATTGACTACAGCTGTAGCAGTGAAAGCAATGAAGTTTCCATCCTCGTCACATCCAGACTCATCATCAGAAACCTCATTATCACTAAGGGTTACAGCCATAGCTTTACCCTTAATCCTCAAGAATGTAGGATATTCAGATTTAACATGACCATACCCTTGACCACCAAAACACTGAGCACCCAAAGAATTGTTTGAAGATTGACCTACTTTTTCTCTAGGTTTTTCAAAGTTATTAACCTTAGTGAGATCATTCTTCCTAAAGTTTCTAAGTTCAGCAGTGTTTGTATTTCTTGTCCTTTTGTTAGTGTTTCTCAGAAAGTTTCTAAAATTCTTGGCAAGGTAAGCTATCTCTATAGCAGAGAGCTCATCATCAAATCCACCAACCTCAACATCATCAACAGACTTAAAAGCCATTGATTTGGATTTGTTTACTTTGGGTAGGTCAGACTCATAGGACTGAAGTGATCCTGCAAGCTTATCAACTGGGATGGAGTCCACATCCTTACTTTCAGTGATGGCAGTCACTTTGGGTTAAAGTCTTCAGTTAAAGATCTAAGTATCTTCCAAACAATTTTAGGTTGATCATAGATTTCACCCAAATTAAAAGCAGAATTAACAATGTCATTCAGTTTGGCATAAAATTCATCAAAGGATTCATCATCAGACATCCTAATGCTCTTAAACCTAAAAGTTAATTGTTGCAGTTTGTTTATCTTAACTGCCTTTGTGCCTTTATGCATAGTTTGGAGGATTTTCTAAGCAGTATGAGCAACCTCAACATTAGAGATTCTCTTAGATTCCTCCATGGAAACAGCATTAAAGATGGCATTCATAGTTTTGCTATTGAATCCAGCTGCTTCTTTTTGAGAAGTTTGCCACTCACTCACAGGGGTAGTGGGCTTCTCCCATCCATATTCAACGGAATTTCAAACTCTCTCATCAATGGATTTCAGGAATGCTTTCATCCTTACTTTCCAATAAGCATAGTTATTCCCATCAAAGTGAGGAGGAACAACAAGAGAGTGACCGTGTTCCGTGACAACAGGGGTCAAGGATCAGCTTAGAGATCAAAAGATCTACAAGAAAAGAGCTACCCACTCTGATACTACTTGAACGGTTTTAGACCCCTTAAAACAACCAGATTAACCTAGTTAATTAGCCAAGTGATTAACTTAGTCAATTTATGCAATTCTAGGTTATCACAAGCATACAATCATATGAAGAATATAAAGCAGCAGAATAATAAATAATACAAGATATGATCACCCAGGAAACTACACGGTAAAAATCTGGGGAGGATTTGACCTACCGATCCTCAAGGCAAACCAGAATCCACTATGAAAGAATCGAAGTTCATACAAAAGGACTTACAAGCTCCCCGCTCGACTTCGTAATGCTACTCACCAGTAGAACTTACTGACACGACCACGTGCAAGCTCCGAATCTACAGACTCCTTCTTTCTTGAATTCTTCAATCAGCTACAAGCACCCATGCTTGTTATTCTTTAAGCTCCAATGGCAGCAACCGAGTTGATCATCAAGATGTTGAAGTAATCTCTACCTTGAAAACCCTAAGTTTTGTGTAAAAGAAAGCTCCTCTAGATCTCATTAGGGATTTACACAAAACAGCAATGTATGAGCAACAATACAACAGGAGCAACTCCAAAAACGTGGCTAGGGTTTTGCCTTATATACCTAGGGCAAAAACATAAAACCCTAAACGTTTAATGAGTTAGGGCTGAGTTGGAAATTCTACAGAAAACGCATCTGACCCGAGATTCGATCGATCAAGCCTAAGCTTCGATCGATCGAGCCAGGTCGAAATGCACCAATGCATTCTGCAGCCACTCGATTCCAACTTTACAATAATTAATCAACTTTGAGCAAGCCTAAACAAGACTAAACATATTGTTTTGATCATGATTTGCCAACATTACAAATTAGAGTTCTAAATACATAAATTCCTAAACCTTTAGAACCTAACAAATTATACCAGTTGAGCTAACTAGAATCCATATACACAATTAATTCTTGTGGGATTAAATTGATAGAATTAATAATGGAATAATTAAATTGATAGAATTAATAATCAAATGATTAAATTGAACTTCATCCCATATGTGACGGACCAAATTAGTAATTTAATGAAAAGGGGTAAAAAAGATAGTAATTTAGTATTTATATTTCTTTTTTCAGAAATTTAATCTTTTAAAATAAGGAAAAGTTAATTGATGCCCTAACTCCTAAGGGTATTGGTTTATGAAATATTTTTAGAAATTTTTTATGGGGAAAAAAAATTGACTTTTTTGACATTTTTTTAATATTTCATGTTAAACTAGTATCAAAATCTTTAAATTATTCTATTACCAAATTCTCTGAGGACACCCATTCACCAGACTCTTTAAATTATTCCCACTTTTAACTTTTGTTTTCCTTTAAATTTTTCTAGCTAGGAGGAAAAACTGGGCCATGATTTCTTAAGACTCCAAAAGTGTTGATTATTTTGATAATTTTTTCTCCGCATTTAGTAATAATTTTAATTTGAAAAATCAATCTCGAAAATGTTTAATTGAAAATAGATTTCTGATTTACTACAGGAAATACCAATTATTACAAGTAAAAATTGATGAAGCTCCATCAACTTAATGGGTTAAGTAATGCCTCCTTAGGTTAAAGGCATGTTTGGTAGATCGTAATAGACACTAATGTAATAATAATTTTTATAATTGAACTATTCATTAGTTTGGTAACGTTTTTATTATAAGAAATAGTCATTCTTATAAATAGTCATTCTTCATAATGAGGAATAATTATTCATTTCTAAAAGAGTTGTAATAGTTATTCCATAATAGGTGCAATAATTTTTAAAATTAATATATTTCCCAATAAACAAACTTTCACTATATACGTAACAATTATAAAAATAAAAAAATCATAAAAAATAACTCATCTCTCTCTCTCTCTCTCAAATTTAAAAATATATATATATATATTTTTAAAGAATATAATTATATGAGTAAAAGATAGTAATTTAGTCTTTTTTTTTTTTTAACAAAAATTTAGTCTTTTAAAATAAGGAAAAGTTAATTGATGTCCTAACTCCTAAGGGTATTGGTTTATGAAATATTTTTAGAAATTTTCACGGGAAAAAAAAAAATTGACTTTTTTGACATTTTTTTTAATATTTCATGTTAAATTAGTATCAAAATCAAATTTAGTCTTTTAAAACAAGGAAAAGTTAATTGATGTCCTAACTCCTAAGAGTATTGGTTTATGAAATATTTTTAGAAAATTTTATGAGAAAAAAAAACAATTGACTTTTTTTTTTTAATATTTCATGTTAAACTAGTATCAAAATCTTTAAATTATTCTATTACCAAATTCTCTAAGGACACCCATTCACCGGACTCTTTAAATTATTCCCACTTTTAACTTTTGTTTTACTATAAATTTTTCTAGCTAAGAGGAAAAATTGGGCCATGATTTCTTAAGACTCCAAAAGTGTTGAGTATTTTGATAATTTTTTCTCCGCATTTACTAATAATTTCAATTTGAAAAATCAATCTCGGAATGTTTAATTGGAAATAGATTTCTGATTTACTACAGGAATACCAATTATTACAAGTAAATATTGATGAAGCTCCATCAACTTAATGGGTTAGGTAATGCCTCCTTAGTTTAAGGGCATGTTTGGTAGATTGTAATAGATACTAATGCAATAGTAATTCTTATAATTTAATTATTCATTAGTTTGGTAAAGTTTTTATTATAAGAAATAGTTATTCTTATAAATAGTTGTTGAGGGTCATTTTTTGTGAAACTCGAATAGAAGGAAGGAAGCCCAACCCAGCAACACGGGCAGCAAAAGAAATGGCAGGCATAGAATAAAACCATTAAGCTCAAGCAGCAGGAATAATGGATCACAGGCCCATAATATAAATAAATGGGTCTTGAGAAAGTAAATGGGCTCAAAAGAGCCCAGAAAGAGAGAAACAGTAAATAGCAAACTCATGGGCAGTGTATGATGTAGAAAAGTAAGAATGGGTCACGGCATCCCCAAAGTAATGCAAGCAAAAAGAGTAGGGGATTGATGGTAGGCCCACAAACCCCAAGGATGAGTATGAAGTAATTAGGCCGGGGAAGCCCAATGAAGTTAGTAAAAGCCCATGGGAACACAAAGCTAGGAAAAGGGCTAAGGAAGCCCAAAACAAGCATATGGGCCGAGGATGCCCAAGAGTAAACAAAAGAGACACAGGAGCCCATAAGTAAGAAAACCCATAGTCGTGCTAAGCCATTGGGGAGAAGATAAGAGGCAGGCTTGAAAAGGCCCGGTAGGATCAAGTCATTACAGCAGGAATGGCAGGACATGATGGCAATCAAGAAATAGGTTGGAAGAAATGTAAAGCCCAACATCAAATAAAGCCCAGCTCCTAAAGGGAACAGGGAATTATAAAACAGTCCACATAAAAGGTCGAAGAAGGGCGGCAGACTGTGCAAGCCAGCCTCCAGACCATAACAAACGCATGAGCAGTAGGCAGAAATGTAAAGCCCAACATCAAATAAAGCCCAGCTCCTAAGGGGAATAGGGAATTATAAAACAGTCCACATAAAAGGTCGAACAAGGGCGGCAGACTGTGCAAGCCAACCTCCAAACCACGGCAAACGCATGAGCAGTAGGTAGATTTTGGACATACATGAAAGGGAAGCACGCGCAAGGCCCAAGCACTACCAGCCTGTACCCAGCCAATATGGGACGTGGTGGGGTCATGGGTCAGAGGTAAGGGAGTATGGTTTGGTGGTGGGGAAAGAGGAAAAGACTTATTCTATGGCTCCTTCCCAAGCTCTTTTGGGGGGTACGTCCTGCAGGGATGACAGACCACCCAAAAGAAGTAAGGTTGAGGGGGAAACCGTTAGGTTCATGCCATGAGGGATAGAGAGAGAAAACACTTACACCGCAGCAGGAAATGGTGTCACGATAGGCTAATAAATAAAACAGACTTCCTTTGTCTGGAAATGGAGAGTGGTGCACAGACGAACTTGTGGTGGTCGGCAAGTACACCCAGACCAGACAAAGGTGGTTAAGGGGAAAAATAGTAAAATTTGGTCATGACAAGCACTATAAGAAGACCCTTTCCGTGCCCAGAAAAAAAGATCTAAAAAACAAGGGAAAATCATGAAAGAAAGAAAGAAAGAAAGTAAAAACAAAGGGAAGAAAAAGATAAGAGAGAAAACAGAAAACGAAGAGAGTTAATACAGTGGGCATGCACCAATTGGTCGATTTCCCTCTCTCCCTCTCAAAAACCTGCTCTTTTCCAAAAAGTGAAAAGGATTCCTTTGGGCATTAATCATTCAAGTCTGGTTCTCTCAAAACCATTAATCCCCACGGCAGGATCTTTTCTGGGAGATTAGTTGCATTGAGAGGAGGCGTTCTTCCCTCTTTGGTTTTGCTTCTACGGACCAAACTTGACTTGATTTATGTTTCTTCTTGATTAACTCAAATTATCATTCACTCCTTTACTTTCTTTGAAAAAGTCATTATTATCACTGTGATTATGTCCCATAAATAGGGATTATTTGGTCATGTTCTATTAAATAGTCAGAGGACTCTGTTTTTGTTGTTATTATTATATCTACCTGCCATAACTCATCTGAAACAGCTCTGCCTGCCATAAGCACACTCCTAGCAGACGAGGCATAGTTTGTGCACAAATCGGCCTAAATTGAGTTGCAGTTGGATCAGTTTCAACTCCCTTACTCAAAAAAATTCAGGCCCACTACCGCAGGAGGTAGCCCAGCCCAACACACAACACAAAAAAGACCCCTACAATAGTCATTCTTCACAATGAAGAATAATTATTCATTTCTAAAAGAGTTGTAATAGCTATTCCGTAATAGGTGCAATAATTTTTAAAATTAATATATTTCCCAATAAACAAACTTTCACTATATAGTAACAATTATAAAAATAAAAAATCATAAAAAATAACTCATCTCTCTCTGTGTCAAATTTTTTTAAAAAAATTATTTTTAAAGAAATATAATTATATGAGTAAAAGATTTACTAAAATAAATTTTAAATTTTATTCTAATGTTACAATTCACAATTAAATTTATGAATAGATTTATGGTCTGTTTGGATTGAAAGGAAGAGCAGAAGAGAGTAGAGTAGAAATTACCCAAAATTAACCAATTTTCAACCAGCTCTACTCTACTCTCTTTCACTCTCCCTCCCTCCCCCCACAATCCAAATGGGCCATTAATTGTTCTATTACAACACATTTTATTTTTCATAATAAATATTACAATTCTTGTTATAATCTTTATTTAGTGTACCAAACATGCCACAAGTGTTTATTTAACGAAAGAAATTAAATAAGTGAAAAAATATACATAATGCTAATAAAAAATTGTAAAAATCCTTTAACATATAGATACTTTTTTTATTTAAAAAAAAAAAGGTATTTTCTTGTGGTGCTCATTATTATTGTTCCTCTGTATTTTCTGTATTTTGCATGAATGGAAAGATTTTAATATAGGATAATGAATAGGGATCGAGTAGACTATATGAACGCATGGGGTGCACTTATCACTTGACTTGACTCCGTGACAGGAGTAAAGTCAAGCATTAATTAGAAGTTTTTTTTTTAAGATGGTATCCTATGTTTGGCTTGAGAGAAGGAAATGGAAGACGAGAAAAAAACACAAGGAAAAGGGAAAAATGTGAATCTAAATGATAGTTTTTTTTTTATCAAATTTAGTTCATTATTTTCTTCTTTAATACTATCCAAACAGTAAAAAATATTTAATTTCTCTTCCTCTCTCCTCTTTTCATTCCAAACCAAACAAAGTATTAGTGTTTAAGTTAATGAAGTCAATAAGATTCTCACAATAACAACAACAAAAAATAATTAAAAAAAATTAGACATTTCTTTATTATTATTTATATCATTAGACAAGTTAAAAGCTTACAAGGAAAAGAATAATAACCACTTGCATCACTTCTTTTCCCAACTTGCGTATTTTATTTCAATTTGGTAGTTGGTAAAAAGAAGTATTAAACCATTAAAAACCCGATTACGTTATTTATTTAAATTTCTTCCAAGTTGCAACATTTTTCTTTTTTCCAATTTTTCTACTTTTGGCTTTGGACGGATGACTGAGCTCTCTCTACCAGAATTTTACTACCATATAAAAAAAATTATCATTTTTGTTACAACTATTTGATGTGACAGACCAAAATTTATTATCTATCATTTTCACATTAACCTATATCTTTTTCTCTATCATTCACAGTCTATCATATAAATAGTTGTGACAAAAGTTGTATATATATATATATATATATTTTCTTTGTGGTATTAGATTTTTTGCTCTCTCTACTCAATAGTTTATTTCTCTTTCACACTTGTTTAGCTCTCTCTCTCTCTCTCTCTCTCTCTCTCTCTCTGAGCATTCATATTAGAGTTGCTAAAACTGTAAAATAAAAGTTATTTCAGTAAGCCAAACAGCCAAAAAAGTTCTACATCCCATGTGCGAAGAGCATTTACATCAGTGATACTAAAAAATTTAGTTTTTAACACTTCAAAAACCTACTTTATCTATTTTAACACACCATTTAAAAATACACCCTACATCTCATTTCTTACTTTAGCACATCACCTATTAAAATAATGTAAACACCCATTAAAATAATATAAAACATATATCCACCTTCAAAATAGGGAGTGAGAGGCTAAGATGAGAGAAAGAATAAAAAACCCATAATATAGATGCAAGTTGTTCAAAATTTTTAAATTTAGCACCTCCAATATAGATGCATTTTTGTGTTTGTGGTGCTAAGTCATCTCTATAATTTTTGAGGATTCATGTACACTCATATGGCCCTATCATTGAGTCTAGTGACACTGCAATCCTTTTCTTGATATGTTTCTTTCATGTGTAATGCTAAGGATACTATAACTTTTAGTACACTAAAATTATATACTAATGTGTCACCAATTATCAAAACTCATTTTAAATATTCAAGTTGATTTGTTTATTCCATTGATGAGTTGCAAGTTTGGAAAGAAAACCAATGGACTCAAGTATTCCAAGTATTTGTTTGCTTAGCATGGAAGATTTTAGGTCTCAACTATCAACTCGAGGATGAGTTCTTTTCAAGATGGAGGGGTCTGATGTAGGACAGAATTTACAATTTAATTTTTGTAATTCATTATTTTGGTATTTTTCTATAAATTTTGTTATTTTAGGCTTAGAGTACTTATTTCAATTGTTTTTAGGCGTTTTTGTTACTTTTTAAGTCAAATTTGGTTCTTATTATGATTAGGTATTAATTAAGATTTATATTATAATATATGTTTTTGTCCGTCAATTTTTGCCAACCCTTTAATATGACTCAAAGTCTATGAACGTATTTTTAACAATTATTCAATCAATAATTGTTTAAGCTGAGGAGATGACAAAGGTGGAACAGATAACCTATGACTTGGGGCAAAAAGAAACAGCAACACACCTAAAGTCCCAGATCCCCACTGTATACCGAGGCTTCTGTCTTTAAACTTGGACAGAGGCTCTGAATTCTGCTAGAGTTGATCCCACCTCAAAACTGAGGGATCCTAAGAGGGTATTCTACCCTTCGGCCATCAGGACAAAGGCAATTTCTTCTCCTCTCCCCAGCGCTGCTATCTCGGCCACTCCCACTCAGATCAGGGACTGACCTCCTGAACCTGGTGTAAAAACTACCACCACCTCCACAACCGCAAAGGAGACTCCTCCCCCTGGCTGGGCTCCCTCAACGGGCAAAGCGAATTTGTCAGTGTAAAAACCCTCGATTGAGGTGCAAACCAGCAAGAAAGCAGGGAAAGAGGTGGCACTCGAGGACTAACAAGCAAAAAAGACTTAAGAGTTGGGTTTAATTTAAAATTTTTTTTAATGGCCCTTTGTGTAATGGTCTTACTATTTCCTTTTTGTAAAGACTTGTTAGCCCCTGAATTAATAAAGAAAGTTTCTACTTAATTTTTGCTACATATAGTCTCCTTTACTCTCCACTCTGTCATGACAATCCTTTTATCCTCATTCTAATACACTATGAATTATCTGACCCACCTTTTCTAACTTTGTTGTGCGCACTTGTTTATTTTAAGTCCAATTAACTTCTCCTAAGAATCATCCTTCTGTAGCTATAATTATCAAAATCTCTTATACTTAGTGTTTTAAACGTAAAAATTGAAAAGAAAAGAGTGCTTCCTCAATGGGGAACTCACGATATCTAGTCTAATCTTTATTTCACCGAAATTTTCCCTAGAGGAAATTGGTTGCTATTTTAGATCAAATATAAGGGGATCCGAGGAGTTTTTACCTAGCCGAGGTCCTACGTAACTAGTTAGATGGTAAGTCAACTGTTAATTTACCCGAGGTAGTCAATCCGAGGAATCGAACCTAACTAAGGTTCTATTTAACCTTTAATGAGAAGTTAGGTGTTAATTTACCCAAAGTAGGTGATCCAAGGAATCGAACCTAATCGAGATTCTGTTTAACCCTTAACAATAAGTTAGGTGTCAATTTATCCAAAGTAGATGATCCGAGGAATTGAACCTGACTGAGGTTTTGTACCTGACCGAGGTTCTTTTTAATCATTAATACATCTAATTGCATAAAATCTAATAATTGTTTACAAAGCTTCAACTTAGAAATAGTACTTTCATAAATTATTTACATTCCATGGCCATGAGATTACAAACTGTTAGTACATATGTGGATATTGTTAGAGACATATGTTATGTAAATTGGCTAATCCTTTGACAAAACGCACTTTACTTGTAATTGGGTTTAGTACTTCAAGGAACAAGAGTTCAAGTCTAGTATTGAAACCATGCAAATCTATCCAAGAAACAAGTGAAGAAGTTTTGTTCATTAAAGCTCGACAGATAGCTCGATAGATATATCTATCAAGGTCTCGATAGCTGCTCGACAGATACAGTATCTATCGAGATCTACGAAATCAAAATTTCCAGATCCGATTTTCAACCCATGCTTATGTATTTGTATAGGATTTCTTTTCTCACAACCCTAGACATATATAAGGCTTACTTTAGAGGCTGTCACACAAGAGAATACAAGGAGAACACATGCAAAAAGTGACCTAGTGTCTCATTCTCTCTGAAAGAAGCTACTACGTCTTTGCGCCTTAAGGTTTTGTAACCAAGTGCTTCTTGATCTTCATTTTGATGAAGTGAAGAACTTTGCAACCAACAATCTTCTTCAAAGTTGGTGAGTTAGTCACATACTAGGAGCTGTGCATCATTGGTTAGTCACGTACTGAGATCTGTGCAAAAGGGTGGCGTTAATATATTGAAGAGTTCAGAGGTTCTGAAGCGGTAGAAGGTTTCTACTGTAAGTTCATCTACGGGGATTGTAGAGTCTAAGGACAAAAGTTTTGTACTAGATCTGAAACTTCTTTTTGCTATAGTGAATTGCTTTTCGGGAAGGTTTCTCTCCAGGTTTTTACTGTGAAACTAGTTTTTTTAATTGGTTTTTCTAGGTCATCATATCTTGTCTTATTTACTTTTCCGTTATACATGATATTGACATGATATTAATGTTAGTTTGTTTTAACAAAGTTTATTCATAATAAATCTAATTAACAATTCGGATTTAAAACTTGTTAATTTTATCAACCGGTGTCTAAATTTCCTAACAAGTGGTATCAAAGCAAGTACACTCTGATTGGATTAATTTCCTAAGTGTGATCCTTGACCCCCATTGTCATGGATCGTGGACAATCTCTTTTGAGTCCTCCTTTATTTGATGGCATTAATTATGCGTACTAGAAAGTTCTTATGAAAGTTTTTTTGCAGGCTCTAGGTGAAAAAGTATGGCAAGCTGTTAAAGTTGGCTGGACTAAGTCAAAGGAAGCGCAGGTGAAGGATGAAGCAACAATCAAACTGGCAAATTTCAACAGTAGGGCCTTGAATGCTTTGTTTATTAGGGTGACCAATGAGAAATTCAAGAAAATATCATCCAAGGAAGTTGCCAAGGAAGCAAAGACCATTCTTGAGACCAGTTATGAAGGTACCAAGGCAGTAAACATTGTGAAACTTTAAAGACTCGCTAGTAGTTTTGAAGAAATAAGGATGGAGGAGGATGAGACATTTGATGAGTTCTATGCTAAACTCAAGGATATTGTGAATTCCGCCTTCAACCTTGGAGAATTTGGATTTCTTAGTTGGTTTTAAGTCAGTCTAGTTATATGCTTTGTGTGTTTCTTTTTGCTTTTGTTTGGTTGTTTTCAGTTTTTGATTTATTTTGTTTTTCATAAAAATATAAAATAAAATAAAAAAATGAAAATTTGAAAAATAAAAAAACAGTATGTGTTTGTGTATATTGGTACTTGTGTACCCTGGATGGCCATTGAAACAAAGTTTTCTAAACTTTGTATCTCTTGTAACTTAGATGAGCATCTCAATGCACAACTAAGTAAATGAGCTTTATGGCTCGTGTTTGTGATGAGTACGATTAAGATTGTGTCTTATTTCTCATACTCATATTACTCTTTTTGACAGGAAGGACTAGAAAATCCTAAGAGAAAAGCATAAATAACCATTTCACCACTAAAACCCGCCAATCATGAATAACATCTATGTGCTTAGGCATAGCAAAATTGGGATGTTTTAGCTTACATAAATGGGTATTTCTTCTCTCCCTTATACACCCATGCATGCTATGCACAAAAAGAAATATATGCAAAGAATAAAAGAAAAAAGAAACAAAATGCTTCTAAAATGGTTGCAAGCGTGTTTCTAGGAGATGTGGAAGTTATAGGATATACCTCGAAAGTGATAGTCCTCATCAAACAGTTATGATTAAGTGTAAGTGTATTTGATTTTCTCATATCGAAAATCTTCATAATATGAGACGCTTATGCACTCTTGCTACGTTTCACACACAACACGCAATTTCTTTGCTACTTTTGATACATGTGCAGGTACAATGTGATTTGACCATCACAAGGAATACATATGTTAATATATGCTAACTAAACTGTCTTAACTTGTTTTTGAAATATAAAATTAGTTAGACTTGTTTAGTGTATGTGTGTGTGCATGTGTGTTTTGGATCTATGAATGCTTTGCATTTATGTTGAGAGATGTTTTTAGAGCATAATATGTGGCTTGGATGTTTGTTTGAGTATCTTGCTTGTTGCATTCATCTTTATGTGTTTTTCCTCTCTTGAAAAACCTTCTTTCTTCAAGCTCAACAGCTTCTCGACACATCCTCGACAGATTCCTTTCTGTGAGCTTTCTTCTTTAGGTCTCAACAACTTCTCGATCCATCAAGAATTTTTCCTGTGCTCTCTGTCTTCTAGACAAATTCTCAATCCATCAAGATTTCTGGGTTTCTTCTCGATAGAATCTCGACAACTTCTTCAATCCATCGAGCAAAACTTCTTGTGCTCTTTGTTTGCTCGATAGATTCTCGACAAATCCTCAATCCATCGAGACCATCCTTTAGCCGTCGACAAATCCTTGACAGATCCTCGATAAATTCACTTCTGTCAAGATTTAGTGCTCAACAGAATTCTCGATCTGTCGAGCTGTGTTTTCTATTTATAGGACAGGCGCGATTTCAGATCTCATTTTCTCACTTCTCTCTTGATAGAAAACTCTCTCTCTCTCTCTCTCTCTCGACCCACAACTCTTTCTCACTCTCAAATCTCCTCACCCATGTGTTCTTCAGCCCAGATCAAGCTCCAAACACTTGGTAAGTGTTCTTATCTTCTCTCTTTTCATGCATTCATGCATTTTAGACCTAGGTTTTAGGGTTTTTCAAAATTTTTGGGGTTTTTGAGTTTTTCATGAAATTTTTGGGTTAGGCTTTGTGAATTTGTTGCTATATGTTCATGCATTGCATCTTCTATTCGTTATAACAATATTTCATGCATTTTAGGATTGTGTGCTTGATTAAACTTATGAGTGCCATTATGCACATCACATGTTCATGCACTCTTATGCATTTGTTCTTTCTTTTTCCTCCTTTTGAACATATGCTAAGTTGGTTCTCTCTCTCTCTCTCTCTCTCTCTCTCTCTCTCTCTCTCTCTCTCTCTATTTTTTGTTTTCGTTTAGACTGCGTTATGGCACCCAAACAACACAAATCTATTCCAGCTCGAAATTCTCATGGTTCCAAGTCATCATCCTCTTCTGATCCTCCCATACCCTTTCATATTTGGTTCTATGATGAGAAGGCCTAGACGGACTTATTTGAGAACTTCCAGGCCTGTAGCGTTCATCTGGAAAGCCAAGTCATTCTGTCGAATTTCTCCGACACTATGCTACCTGCTGTCATTTAGACTCAAGGATGGGAATCTCTCTATAAGAAACTCGTGCATTGTCCTGTCATGTTTATACAGAAGTTCTACTAAAACATACACGACATCGATACCTCTGTGCCTCAGTTCGTTACGCGATTTCGAGGTACACATATTGTAGTTACAACAGATCTTGTTGCCGAGGTACTACATGTCCCTAGGGTAGCACATCTTGATTACCCTGGTTGTGATCATCTCCAAACTGTGTCTAAAGATGAACTCATCTCCCATTTCTATGGGACTCCTTCTGTTTAGGGTGGTAAACTCAACACCCCATGCTCAGGTTTTGCAAAAGGCTCGAGATTCCTTAACATGGTGATAAAATTCACTCTCACGCCATTATCTCACTATAACTCCATCACTGAGCCTCGTGCTCGTTTTCTTTTTTCTTTGATGGAGGATCTTTCCATTAACTTTCCCTTTCACTTCATCATATCTATCATAGATGTGTATCAAGATACCACTACTCGTGATAAGCTCATCTTTCCTTCAGCTATCACGCGAATCCTTCAGCACTTTCACATTCCTATTCCTCTCTCTCCTCTCTTCACCGTTATAGGTGCCATCAGCACTGGTTTTGTCCGGCGGAGTGAGACTCAACTTTAGTCGAAGCGGCCATGTGTGGAGACAACCGATCCTGCAGCTTCTGCTGTTCCACCATCTTTGGCTCCGTCTTCTTCAGCTCCTTCCTCCTTAATAGCTAGTGGTGTGGCCCTCGAGGCCATCATGGAGTAGCTTCAGCGGATGCAGGCTGACTACGGTGGTCGTCTTAACTATCTCACTAATGAGATGTGTCAAATGAACACCCAACTAGGCCACATTGCCTGCCAGTAGGCTCATATGGCTAGTCTTGCTCTTTCTCCCTATCCTTCTCTAATGGCCTCGCCTGATGACAAGGATGATGCTGACTCGTTTGATGATGACGAGATGACGACCTCTCAGTGACTTGCCCTTTGTACTTAGGAGATGACGAGATGACGACCTCTCAGGGGAAGTAATTTTAGGTTTGAGAGTAGTCTTGTACTTAGGAGGAGAGTTAGTATAGGACTTTTTTTTTATAGGGAGAGTGTATATAGGTTTAGGGGATGTAGTGAGGTTTATATGTATTTTTCTTTTCTTCTTTATTTACATTAGCCTCTTGTATACCGGTCTTATGACCATTTTATTATATACATTGTACTTTCTTTTCATATATATGATGATGATGTATGTTTTTCTTCACCTACCTCTACATGTGTTGTTTCTTTTCTCTCTTTATACACATGTTTCTTTATGTACGCAATCTTTATTTCTATTTCACACATGATTCCTTGATGAGTTTTGTTTAAGTGTTTCAGAAAGACAAGTTGTGAAATTCTATCTTGCCATGAACTCTCTTCTTGCAAAGTTTTTCAAGAGTTTGTAGTAGTGATAGATTTCTTGTGTAATACAACAAGTGATTATGAGTTTAGTAATTTAAGACTTCTCTCATAATTATTTGTGTTGTTGTGGTTTTGTCATGAATTGTCAAAGGAGGAGATTGCTAGGGACATATTTTATGTAATTGGCTAATCGTTTGACAAAATGCATTTTACTTGTAATTGGGTAGATCTATGATGGGTTTAGTACTTCCAGAAACAAGAATTCAAGTCAAGTGTTAAAACCATGAAGATCTGACTATGAAAGAAGTGAAGAAGAGTTGTTCATTAAAACTCAACAGAATCCTTTCTATCAAGATTTAATGTTGAAGCTTGACAAAAGCTCACACAAGCTATTTTTATCGAGACTTATGAAATCAGAAATTCTAGATTTGATTTTCGGCCCATGCTTGTATATTTGTCTAGGGTTTCTTTTCTCACAACCCTAAACATATATAAGGATTATTTTAAATGCCTTCACGCAGGCAGGTAGTGCCCAAGTTCATTATTCTCTCTAAAGAAGCTACTGTGTCTTTACGCCAAGGGTTTTGTGACTAATGAGCTTCCTGGTCTTCTTTGTTGATGAACTGAAGAACTTTGTAGCCAACAACCTCTTCAAGTTGCTGAAGTTAGTCATGTATTAGGATCCATGCATCATTGGCTAGTCACGTACTGGGATTTGTGCATTGAACGGAAAGATTGCCACTACAATACAAGTCCAATTAGGTATTGGGGTAAGGGTTCAAATGTAGGTTGGTATTTCGGAATAGGCCAAAGGGTTTGGTAAGATTCCTTATACTTGTAACCGCTTGTAATTGATAATAGTGAATTCTTGAGAGTAATGACCTTAAAATCACCCGGTGAGGTTTTGCCTCAGTGATTTTCCCCATTCGTAAACAAATCACCTGTGTTAAATTTATTTTCCGTTGCATTTAGATAATTTGGTAATCTGTTTGTGCTGCCACGCTATTACATATAATTGAACCTAATTAATTAACTTAGGTAATTAATTAATTTGCAATGAGTCAATTTATTTTTGCCCTATCAAAAGCGAGAGAGAGCGTGAGAACGAGATTAAGAGCGAGAAGGAGAGGGAGATTGTAACTAAGAGTAAGAATGAGAGGGAGATTGAGAATGAGACTGAGAGTGACAGATGGGGCAGCATATAAGAGAGTTCTAAACTCGATTATTTCCTTACATAGTACTTGAGTTCATAGAACTCGAGTACGGTTTAGTAAAATAACATGGTACCCGAGCCAGACTCAAGTTTACTAAGCTCGGGTACTGTGTAGTTAATAACATGGTACCCGAGTCTTCCAAACTCAAGTTTTGTCAACATAGAACTTGATGTTAGGGACATCGAGTTCAAGGTGGCATTTTTAATCGGCAAAATTCCAGCTCAGCCACTACCACGTTAGCAATTAAAAATGGTCAACATGGCAAATACCACTCTTTTTTATTAAACAGTACTTCACCAACAAAGAATGGCCCAGTGAAAGCTTTCAATAAGAAGTTCGATGTCATATCTTAGACAAGAGCAACTAAAATAAAAACAACATTAATGAAGTATGTTTGTGACAGAATATTATGACTTTTTCAATCTAGTGAAATCTTAGACGTGACAATCTGGCAAGAATCTAGCATCAAATGTTGTTCTCTCTATCAAACTAGTTATAGGCCCGTGCGTTGCACGATTTTATGAAAAAACTTATAAAATAAATGTATAAATAATTATATATTTTAATAGATTCAATAAAGATAAAAGAAAAAATTATCAAGTGTAAATAATTATCTCACTAAAATAAGGGGTAAGATTTCTTCCTAAAACTAAATTAAATTGATAATTCCAAATTGAATTTTAAATTGATAATTATTTAAAAAAAAACGTACTAAACAATTGATAAATCTAAAATTAATATAATCTTGATAATATTATAAATTAAAATTAAAGTTGATAATTCAAGAATACACGTGTAGAACATCTTGATAATTTGATGTAACATAAAAATCAAATAAGAAAATTGTTAAAATTAATCTATTAATTATAACCATATTTAATCATTAATTCTAAGACCCTAACCCTAAGCATATAAATTAGATCAAAGCTAAGAAAATTAGTTTAAACAAAAGGCAACCAATACACAAACCCTAATCAATTTAATAAAAAAAATACAAAAACAAAGAAGGAGCCTTTAGAAACTTGACAATATTTTCGAATGTTTTGAATTCATTAATTAAAATCACATGAAGACAAAAAACCAATAATAACACTAAAGAAAACAAACAAAATGAAAATAATAATAATAAAAGAAGAAAGAATGCATAGCTGCATTGTCATGGGATTTAGGCATTCACATATTGAAATAAGCTTCACTCCAAAAAGGATATATAGGGTTATATATATTGGTAGAATTCCATTTGAAATATAATTCATTTAAATCTTATTGAATTAAAGATATCTAATCAATGCGTTTGTTTTTATGCCATAAAAATTGGAATTAAGAAAAGGACATATGAATAGAATGAAAAAAAAATATATATATATATATATATATATATTTTTTTTTTGAGAATGATAAAAAAAGAAAAGAAAAGAAAGAGTTAATTCAACATAACGTAACATATAAAAAATTGAAAAAGAAAATTTAAAAAAAAAAAAAAAAAAAAAGAGAGAGTAAGAGAACATGGTTGATAACTATAAGGAATTTTGATATATATATATATATATATATATTATTTTTTTTTTAAATGTCATCAACGTAGAAATTATCAAATTAATGGAGATATATACTATTTTTTGGAATAGATAGAGATTATCAAATTATTGAAGATATATACTGTTTCTTGGGATAGATTTATATTAATCACCTCTTGAAGAATTTGTGAACGGTTTTAGACTCCTTAAACCAACCAGATTAACCTAGTTCATTAGCCAAGTTATTAACTTAGTCCAATTATGCAATTCTAGGTTATCACAAGCATACAATCATATCAAGAATATAAAGCAGCGGAATAATAAAGAACACAATGATATGATCACCTAGGAAATCACACGATAAAAACCTAGGGAGGATTTGACCTAGCTATCCTCAAGGTAAACTGAATCCACTATGCTGAAAGAATCGAAATTCATACAAAAGGACTTACAAGCTCCCCGCTCGACTTTCTAATGCTACCTACCAGTAGAACTTACTGACACGACCACGTGCAAGCTCCGAATCCACGGACTCCTTCTTTCTTGGATTCTCCAATCAGCTACAAGCACCCACGCTTGTTATTCTTTAAGCTCCAATGGCAGCAACCGAGTTGATCATCAAGATGTTGATACTATCTCTACCTTGAAAACCCTAAGCTTTGTGTAAAGGAAAGCTCCTCTAGATCTCACAAGAGATTTACACAAAACAGAAAAGTATGAGCAATAATACAACAGGAGCAACTCTAAAAACGTGGCTAGGGTTTTTCTTTATATACCTAGGGTAAAAACAGAAAATCCAAAATGTTTAATGAGTTAGGGCTGAGTTGGAAAATTCTGCAAAAAAGCATTCTGCCCGAGATTCGATCGATTGAGTCTTTCTTTCGATCGATCGAGCCAGGCCGAAATGCACCAATGTATCTGCAACCTCTCGATTCCAACTTTACATGAAAGACACAACTTTGAGCAAGCCTAAACAAGACTAAACAACCTATTTTGATCATGGTTTGCCAATAATACAAATTAGAATTCTAAATACATAAATTCCTAAATTTTTAGAACCTAACAAACTCCCCCTTTGGCAATCCGTGACAAAACACAAACACAAAACTCAAAGTTTACAAGTGAAAGCCCTTTACAAAAACAATGCTCATAAAAACTAAAATTCAATCCTAACTACTATCCATCAGTTGCAAGTGTAGACAGCAGCTCAATTGAATCAACCTATATATTCCTGAAACACTCAACAAAAGCATAAACGCATGTGTGGCAGAAAATAGTAAATAGACAGGTATAACATTCTTATATGATTCACACAACACATAATAAAGATATATATCAATGAATAACTCAGAAATATAAATCAATAAACAGTGAATCCAAAGAAAACAAGAATCAAGAATATATCATGTATATAAAAAAAAAATGTTACTCCCCCTAATATGAATAGCCCCAAAAAAATGATATATAAAGTGAAGCGCCTAGATACAATCTAATATCTCCACTAGCTCCTCAAAAACAAAAAAATTAACTACAAAACTCCTCTACAAACACAACTCCCCCTTTTTGTGACGGAATGCCAAAGAGCAATCACAAGCCATCATCAAAAGGAGGTGGTGAGGGCGAACGCAAATGCACCAAATCAGCACGCAAAGCACGGATCTCGTCAAATAAGTCCATCAAAAGCTGACCATGAGCCGCCTGAACGGTCATGACAGTCTCCGAAGTGCGACATATATCAAAGTCATCCGATGGAGGTGGAGGAACAGCAACAATAGCAGCAGCATCAGGATCAAGAACAACCTCACCAGAAGGACTTGTAGAAGAAGAGGGAAGAGGTGCGGAACCAGAAGGTGCAGACCTAGGGTATTTAGAGCCAACTCTAAGGTGAGTAGCCCTTTGTCTAAGAAAAGACGCACCTATAGGAGCAATCACATGAACGGGCTCAGAAGAAGGAAAGCCACCAAGATCAAGATAAAGCAAAATCCTATGAATGAAAATAGGATGAACAAGGGCATGAGAAGTAGATGAACTCCTATACACTTCGTTCAAAGAACTAAGAAACAAATGGGGAAAACTGATAGGAGCATCAGCAACAAGAGCATACAAAAATACACACCGCTCGAGAGGAATGGTGTGAAGATGAGAAATGGGCCAGAAAGAGTGACACGCTATCCTAAAGAAGAGATAGTGTAACTCAGAAAGCTCAGCAGTGGTGATCCTAGGATCAGAACCCCACTGGATAGAAGACCCAGTGATGTAAGACATGACATCACTCAAAACAGGAGACTCATCATATGGGTAGACAGGATGCTGTACCAAAGGTACCCCTAGAGCATCAGCCACTACCTTAGGAGTAGGTGTACTCTACGCCTCGTATCCAACTCTTTACCAAGGTGTTGGAATCATAGATGCGGATAGAGATGTTCGAAAAGAACTCTCTAATCAAGGCAGCAGGTGGAGGAGCATCAGAAATATCCACCAAGGGTAACCAGCCCCTACACTCAAAGTTTGCCCTAATGGCAGGATCAAGCTCATCTAAGATGACAGAACGCTCAGACCATATCTTCCTCTTAAGGTTCAGTGTATCATAAATCTCTTGGTTTTTCTCACTAGGAAACTTCTCTCTGTCAAAGGGAGGAGGGAAAGGAGTAGGTGAGGGAATAGACCTACGAGCCCTAGTCTTCCTAGGCATAGTGCTAAGGAAAGGACAGAGACACAAAGAGAAAACCAACAAAAAAATAAAAATAAAATAAAAAAAACAAAAACCAAGGGCAGACTGCAAGTTAGCACAAAAAAAAATATAGAGCAAAAATCTATATGATGCATGAACAGTTATAATGTCATGATGCATGTACTAATGCAGTTAACAAAATTCAATTTTAAGTTCAATTGCACAAAATTGGCTCGAGCATAGAGTTTCTAACAAAAACCCCAAAAATTTTGAAAAATCACTTGATAATTGTGAAACAAATTGATGAATTGAGCATTACATAACACAACACACAGATTATAATGCCTAATTACATCAAAATAACAAGCCAATTTCATCAATTTCAACCTAATTGAACAAAATCCCCAATTCGGATTCAATATTAACCCTAGAAATTTCAATTTTTCAAAAAACCCAAAATTGATCAAATTAAACCACCAAGAACAAGTTTATATCTTGTCCCAACAAAAACCCATTGATCAATTTCACAAAATAGGTCTTGAATCAGCAAAAATCCTAAATAGAAAAGGTCCGAAAATTTGAGTGAAAAAATGCATGAAAATATGAAAATAAACTCAAAAGGAAGGGCAAAAGAGTCTTACAAGCTTGAGGAAAGAGAATCTTTGCAAAAAATTCGAACGAAAACGACAAAAAATTGACTGTAGAACCTTGCCTAGTCGGAGAGAGAAGAAAAGTTTGAAAAACTTTTTGAAAAAATGTTTGAATCAGTCAAGAACATTATTTTAAAAAAACCTGATTCGCGACTTTCGATTGATCGAAAATCACATTCGATCGATCGAATCAATCAGAGATTTTTAAAAGAATTTTAAGTATTTTTGATTGATCGAAACAAGCAACGGCTCACAGTATTTTGAGAAAAATCATAGTTTTGAAAAATTCAAACCAGTTTTTGAAAATAACTCCTCAAAGCATTAAAATTGACGAAACAAAATGCATGAGTATGAGATGATATGGAATGAGTTTTTAAAAAAAATTTTAAACCCAGTTTCTCCAAAGAAAGATTTCAGCCAGTCTCCCTTTACATTCTCAAGCAAAAAGAATTTTGCATAAAACTCAAAGTATTTTCAAACTTGGTTGGTCAGACCAAAAACACACACAATAACATGTACAATGTTTAACAAAGAGTAACTTGTGTAGTGTGCAACTAGTAAAAACTTGAGATACATTTGAGGTGATATGTGAATAGTAATAAATCACAAAGTCTACAAAATCCATCACATAGAATTCAAAAGAGACTATTACCTAAAGAGTGACATCCTATAACTCCCACATCTCCTAGAACATAAGCTTGTAATTATGTAAGTTTCTTAAATTTTGCCCCATAATTAGATGAAATTTAGCATCAAGCCTAATAGTACACACCAGTTTTAATCATGTGAATTGGCATCAAGCCTAATAGTACACACCAATTTTAATCATTAAGCAATTAACCGAGGCTACACCTTATGTTCTTTTTGTGCATGTGCTACACTTTCTCGAGCACAAAATCTTATGATATGCACTAAGGTATTCATGATTGGCTAGTGAACAGTGGTGAGATGGTTATTTATGCCTTTCTCAAAAGGAACAAGTCCGACAGTCAAATAACATATGACTTCAAGATAAAGACAAAGTGATAAACACCATAAACATCTTTCGCACACAACATGCACTACAAAGCTTCAACTAGTAAAGTGCAATAAATAAGCTCATCAAAGCTAAACAAGGTACATAAGACATGTTATGTGTAAATAATTTGACTAACCTTGTTTTCAAAGACCAAGAATAATAGTGCCAAATACAATTTGCTTTTCCCTTCTTTTTTTTTTCTTTTTTTTTTTTTAAAGAGAAAACAAATAAATCCTAGAATGAAATACATGAATGTAATGCAATGCAAATCCTAGAAACAAACAAAAACAACAAAAAACAAAAAACAATGGTCATAAAGGAATGAGCAGTGAAGCACAAGGACCATGTCAGAAAGACTCAATTAGATCGAGTCTTTTGCATCCAAAACCTTTTAGATGCACCACGAGCATTGGAGTTCCTATTCACATTCGAGTGATTTCCAACTCCAGGATTGGAATAAAGGTTCAAAGCTTTTATCAATTCACCAATAAGTGTCATAGGATCTTGTACTTGAGGTACAGACACTTTTGGTTTGTTTGCTCTCTTAACAGCTTAAAGCTTGTAACAGTTAGGACGAATGTGTCCAGACTTCCCACAATAATGACAAACCCAAGCAGGTTTACCATGCATCATGTCCTTAGAAAGGGTAGTTTCCTTAGGTTTAGACTCTCCTAGATCAATCCTAATCTTCCTAGGTGGTGAAACTTCTATAAGTTTGACAACCTCACTCATAGGTGATTTGACAGTTTTACTCACAACCTCACTCACAGAAGGTTCAGAAGAAGATGAAGGAACAAAGTTTGTGGAATTAGGAGCAGACACAGAGATGCTTTCAACATATCCTAACCCAGATTTATCAGAAGGATACTTTTGAACATTCAGCATTTGATCAATTTTAGAACTAGCAGATCTAGCAATAGGTAAATTATGTTCCAAAGTTTTAACTTTATCAAGTAAGAGCATGTTCTCAGATTTCAAATGGTTCAAAAGATCATTAGCATCAAATAATTTAACAAGCAAATTTTTCTTTTCAAGCTCAAGAGAATCAATTTTCTTCAGGCCAAGTTCAACATTCATAGCATCCTTTGCAGCAACTTTGCAAAGTTTATTATAGGCCTCTTGAAGATCTGCATCCTCAGAGAGTTCCCCATCAGAAGGGTTCTCTTCAGCAGATACGCTTTTATTTACTACAGCAGTAGCAGTGAAAGTAATGAAGTTTCCATCCTCGTCACAACCAGACTCATCATCAGAAACTTCATTATCACTAAGAGTTACAGGCATAGTTTTACCCTTAGACTTCAAGAATGTAGGACATTCAGATTTAACATAACCATACCCTTAACAACCAAAACACTGAGCACCCAAAGTATTATTTGAAGATTGACCAACTTTTTCTCTAGGTTTTTCAAAGTTATTAACCTTAATGGGATCATTCTTCTTAAAGTTTCTAAGTTCAACAGTGTTTGTATTTCTTGCCCTTCTGTTCGTATTCCTCAGAAAGTTTCTAAAATTCTTGGCAAGGTAAGCTATCTCTGTAGCAGAGAGCTCATCATCAAATCCACCAACATCAACATCATCAACAGACTTAAGAGCCATTGATTTGGATTTGTTTGCTTAGGGCAGGTCAGACTCATAGGACTGAAGAGATCCTACAAGCTCATCAACAGGGATGGAATTCACATCCTTGCTCCCAATAATGGTAGTAACTTTGGGTCTAAAGTCTTCAGTTAGAGATCTAAGAATCTTCCTAACAATTTTAGATTGATCATAGATTTCACCCAAATTAAAAGCAGAATTAACAATGTCATTAAGTTTGGCATAAAATTTATCAAATGATTCATCATCAGACATCCTAATGCTCTCAAACCTAGAAGTTAATTGCTGCAGTTTGTTTATCTTAACTGCCTTTGTGTCTTCATGCACAGTTTGGAGGATTTTCCAACATTAGAGATTCTCTTAAATTCATGAGCAACCTCAACGTTAGAGATTCTCTTAAATTCCTCCATGGAAACAGCATTAAAAATGGCATTCATAGCTTTGCTATTGAACTCAATTGTTTCTTTTTGAGAAGTTTGCCACTCACTCACAAAAGTAGTGGGCTTCTCCCATCCGTACTCAACGGAATTCCAAACTCTATCATCAATGGATTTCAGGAATGCTTTCATCCTTACTTTCCAATAAGCATAGTTATTCCCATCAAAGTAAGGAGGAACAACAAGAGAATGACCGTGTTCCATGATAACAGGGATCAAGGATCAACTCAGAGATCAAAAGATCTATAGGAGAAGAGCTACCCGCTCTGATACCACTTGAACAGTTTTAGACCCCTCAAACCAACCAGATTAACCTAGTTAATTAGCCAAGTTATTAATTTAGTCCAATTATGCAATTCTAGGTCATCACAAGCATACAATCATATCAAGAATATAAAGCAACGGAATAATAAAGAACACAATGATATGATCACCTAGGAAACCACACGGTAAAAACCTGGGGAGGATTTGACCTAGCTATCCTCAAGGTAAACTGAATCCATTATGCTGAAAGAATCGAAGTTCATACAAAAGGACTTACAAGCTCCTCGCTCAACTTCCTAATGCTACCTACCAGTAGAACTTACTGACACGACCACGTGTAAGCTCCGAATCCACGAACTCCTTCTTTCTTGGATTCTCCAATCAGCTACAAGCACCCACGCTTGTTATTCTTTAACCTCCAATGCCAGCAACCGAGTTGATCATCAAGATGTTGATACTATCTCTACCTTGAAGACCCTAAGCTTTGTGTAAAAGAAAACTCCTCTAGATCTCACAAGAGATTTACACAAAACAGAAAAGTATGAGCAACAATACAACAGGAGCAACTCTAAAAACGTGGCTAGGGTTTTTCTTTATATACTTAAGGTAAAAACAGAAAACCCAAAACAATTAATGAGTTAGGGCTGAGTTGGAAAATTCTACAGAAAAGCATTCTGCCCGAGATTCGATCGATCCAGCCAGGCCAAAATGCACCAATGCATCTGCAGCCTCTCGATTCCAACTTTACATGAAAGACACAATTTTGAGCAAGTTTAAACAAGACTAAACAACCTGTTTTGATCATGGTTTGCCAATAATACAAGTTAGAGTTCTAAATACATAAATTCCTAAATCTTTAGAACCTAACAATTTGGATTGTGCTTATCCCTTAATAATCTAGTTTTGTAACTTAATATTCTGATAAAATAATATTAATTTAATAATATTAAAATTTTGAAAATTTAGATGATAAATACTATCTAAATTAAATTTTTGTAAATTAAATATTATCCCCTAATTTAAGAAATATATCCTAACAAATAAAAAAAATAATGTTAATTAGATGATAAATATTATCTAAATTAAATTTTTGTATTATCCCTTAATTTAAGAAATATATCCTAACAAATAAAAAAATAATGTTAATCTAATTTTATTTAATGATAAGAATGAATTAGAGTCCTGGTAATATACTATTTATTTTTAGTTCTTTAAAAATCTAAAAATTTAATAAAATTTATGCACTAAACCTATCAACAACATCTAGATTGTGAGCAAAAAAATAAACAATGAATCAAAGTGCACTAAGAAAGCATTAAGCAACTTCTCAAATTCCATAATGGAGGAATTTATGAAAATCAAATAGTGGAAGAATAATTCATCTCAAATAAATTAAGAACCTGCAAAAATGGTTGAAGCGGGGGAGACCCAGATATGCTAAGATTCCAGGTGGCTATAGCTATTACAATCACAAAGTTTATATATAAAAAATATAAAAAATTAAAGACTTTTTATGACTCGCACGGCTTTCTTTCTTTTTTTCTTTGTGTTTAATGTATTCCAAAAAAAAAAAAAAAAAAGAACCAAACAAAAAACAAAAAAGAGCCTTTCATTGATCTTTTTAACATGTAGAGGGAATTCTCGCCCAAAAAAAAATAAATAATAATAAATTATTTGTTTGAAACTCATAACCACGTCTGATTTAGCTGCCTTAAGTGAGTAAAAACTTGTGTTGACATAATTTCAATATCCTTTTTTTCTCCCAAAAAAACTACAAATACTATCCCTTTAAACAAATAGAGAAATAGGGAATTAATTAGAAATAGGTGCATATAAAATTAAATCAATCTAAGGCATCATATACGGTTAACAGAAGTACACAATTAAGTAAGACAATAAGCAAGAAACTTGTATATTTGATAATCAAAATCAGAAACACGTCTCATTAAAAAAACAAAAAAAAAAAAACAAAAATCATAAACATGTTATCACATGTTAGCTTTCCTAGTCCGTTATTACTTGTCACCGAAAGTTCGTTTAATCAAAGCCACTTTTTCAGTTTGGCTCATGAAGATGAACAACTATCGAAGCCTACTGCTTTATTTATTTCAAGCACGCCAGGCACCAGCAGAAGGAAGGAAAAGAAAAACAAACAAACAATGATCAGTCAAACAAAAGCATAGTTCTCCATTGCAAGATTCAAAATATTTTTTCTTAAAATAATAATTCCTCACTTTGACTTTTCCGCAGCCAAAGTGAGAAGGGTGAAAAAAAAAACTAAAACAAAACAAATTAAATTCAAAGAAAGAGGGAGAGGGGAAAAGCAAGCGTACCAATAAGAAGAACTAGGCAATGGTGGAAATTGTGGCTTTTGGATCAAACCCAAACAAAGTCATTAATTTAATTTAATAATAAGAATGAATTAGAGTCCTGAGAGTATGTTATTCTTTTTTAGTTCTTTAAAAATTTAAAATTTGAATAAAATTTATGTAATTTGATGAAGTCACATGGCACAACCATTGCGTCTAAGCTCAACTTTTATTATATATAATATGATATAATATGATATGAGTTGCTTTTTAAGCTGATAAAGAGAGAAGAAAACTAGTAAAATCATTGCATGCTTCTAAATCTAAAACGGCCAATTGATCAGGTTTTCATTATGCCTTAACCTTGTTCCTATAATGAACTGGATATTACGAGGAACAATTGGCTTCATGATGTTCAGGGAATTCAATTCCTTACAAAATTTCAAACATGGATCACCAACTCACAGACCAGTTGTATCTTCACTCCAAGCTAAGCCTTTATACAGCAGGTCTTGCATTTACATACTTCACAAATACCAAGCATACTCCATGGGAAATCTACAATGTCCCAGTGAGGAGATATTGTCTATACCTTAGTCACCTGTGCTTTTATAAAATCGAAAAGCAAAAAATCATCTCACTAAATTTTCTAAAGCAAAAGGAAGCAATTGAAAGAATGAAAGAAAAGTAGGATACATAACTCCAAGAATATGAATATAATTAGAGAAAAAAAAAAACTACAAAATATTGCTGGTTGGTAAATGTTCAAAGTAATCCTACAAAACATTCATTTCTACAGAATTCATTAACTGAAAGGTTCTACAATTTAAGAGTTACATTTATGAGACCTTTAAAGATTTCTGCATTCTCTGAAAGATACCTCTCTAAGATCCTCATATTTGGACAATCTTCAAGCAATGCCACCAACATGTAACTGGAAGTCCTCCAAGGTTTTTGCATAAAAGCTCTTCATCTGTGTATCCTTTAAGGCTATCAATCTTAACAGTCTTCAAGCAATGCCGCCAACATGGAAATGGTAGAAATTTGCAACAACTTGGAATGTCCCCTTTATAAATAGGCTTCTCATATGATAACTGAAATAGAAGAAACCCGTTAGCAACATGAAAATCTCAGTAAACACACCATCTTAGCCTCCTAATTATCTCATAACCACGTAAGACACAAAAATTAAGGGTCTAAATAGCAAGGAATCAACCTACTCAAGTTCAAAAAGAGAAAAAGGTGTTAGATCAAAATCAAATTATTGTAGTAGTGGCAATCATTGTGTTTTGCAAATTTTTTTCATTAATGCACTAGCATTGTAATACCACCATCATAACTTTTAGTATCGGTCAAGGCTATATATGGATCCAACAAAATTTCATAAAGCACATTAATTTTTGTTGTTTGGGATAATAAATGCCGAGTACTACTCACTCGATATAGTTGATCCTTTGATTAATCAAAAAACAGGGCACTCAAAATTTATTAAATTAATCACATTGAGAAAATTTCCCAAAAGAATAACAAGTATTGGGAGATTTACTCCTATGTAGAAACATGAATACTGTGAACACTACATTGGTAGGTCTCCCGCCCCTCTTCACAATATTGATGCAGATGGAGAATTTTCCAAATACCACTGTTTGTTTGGAAATTATTTTTCTATTAGAATAAGCAATTCTTCCATACCGTACAAACATTTAACAATGATCCAAACAAGGTAAAAACTCATTTTGAGGATCTCATCAACTACTAAAGAAGGGAATTACTCTCTATTCCTTTTCAGTCCAAAAAAAGAAAAAAAGAGAACCTTAATAACTTTCACAAAGTAAACCTATTTGGCTTGAGGATCATTAAGATTTCATAAACAAGATAGGTAGTTGCAGTTTAATGGAGGAACTTTTTCTTAATGCTATTGCTCATTTCATGCCAACAATAGCACCTGATTCTTTGAGACCTAGAATGTAAATCACTATGATATATAGGGTTGGAACTGGAACATGATATGACAATTAGCTTGAACAGTGGAAAGGAGTATGCTTTCATCTAAGTTTTCGTACTTGTTCAAATTTTAGTTAGAATGAAATCAGCAAGATATAAATTACAGTCTTCATATTTAAAGCATCAATTACTGAAAAGCACTATGATCCATATAATATTTGGATAGTATTGTCTTCTTTCCTTTTGAAAATAGTGAAATAAAAGAAAGAGGACGAAAGTTTGGATTATCAAATTGGTTACACAATCACAGATGAATGTGGCATGTAGAACCACCAAAGAAAGGAAAAGTAATAATTGAAGTTTTGCTCTTACAATCATATTTTGTTTCGGATATAAACTACCATAAAGTTTGTAATCTATATAACATATTTTTGTTTGCAATAATAAAACACAGATTATTTCTTATTTGATATGGTCGATCCTTTAATTAAACAAAGAATAAGCCACACAAAATTAATTAGATAGATCACGTTAATAAATTTCTCCACTATGATTAACAATTACTAGACATAAAACAAAAGCTCACCTACTTCCTTTAATATGAACATAAAGTCATAAACTATTACTATTAGTTTCCTTTAACGGTGAAATTAGATTTCTAGTGTTCACTATCAAGATCCATCTTTCTTGCTTTCTGAACAATCCTCCAATGTGAAATTTAGCAAGTGGGAAAAAAAGTTTATGAGGACTCTGGTGGTAAGCCTCTCCCATCATCCCAATTGAGACGGAGATAAAAAGGTTTTCTAGTACCAAAGTTTGGTTGAAATTTAAATTTCTATCGAATTAAGCAGTTCCTTCCTTCTATACAGACCTTTAACTGTGGATGAAAAACTCAATTGAGAATAATAAGCTATTTAGGCAATGCATTACTATACTACTTGTATAACTATAAACTAAATAAACCTGACAAAGTGAATCATCCCAAAATGGTAAAAATACTAGTGGTCCACTGGTTAGTCCCTTCCTCTTTTCACCCACAAAGGTGGTGATAACAAGTTTGCTTATCCTAGGCCTATCAATTTCGGGCAGATCTAAGTGCTTAATGGAATGAAAGAAAAATGCGAGTCCAAGTCAATAGAGGTAGGCAATAGCTCTGCCAAAGCTAGACTGATTTGCTTGAGGATCATGAAGAATTCACAACAGGAACCTTTTCCGTAGTGCTATTGTCCATGACATTGCAGCAATAGCATCTGATTTTGTGCCACCTAGAATGCAGATTACTATGATATGCAGAGAAAGAACTTTTTGCTAAAGAGGGGTAAGCTTACATACAAGTGTACAACTTTTTGACATTGTTTTAATTTCAATTACAATATAATCAGTAAGATTTAAGTGAAGACCTTCAAATCGAAAAGCATGTATTTTCTATAAACTTTGTGATCTATTAAAGACTTCTTTCACTTTGAAAAGTGTAAACAAAGAAAGACAAAGAAAATTTGCATCAGCAATCTTATTGTAATAGAGCAGAATGTGCACTTTGAAGAGCAAGGGGATCCTTATCATGGTTCACTAACTCCTATCATAGTACATAGTTGCCTGATTTCAATTTGATCAAAAACTTCAAAAGTCAATAAAAACCAAAATGTTCTAGTAATTGGAGCTTCTTTAAAACAATAAAGAGGACATGTAGTATACACAATGTGCACCAGATACCAAAAAGATTATAGGGAATTCCCAAAAACATTAACTACACCAAAAATCTTATTACTACAGTACTAACAAGTAATAACTAAAATATCCACCACATAAAAAGCAACCTCAGAGTAGCATGAGAAGAAAAAACATATAACAAGAATGGTTTATACAATATTAAGTTTGTTTGAAAATTCAAAGCACTATTTAGCACCCTCATTAGCCACTAGTGAAAACATAAAGAGTAAGATTGAAGATTCTAAGAAAAAACTAAATGTTAATACCTCAAAGCTTAATTTGTCAAAATTGGGATTTGACTCATGACTGCATGATTCAATTACTAACAATTCTGGAAGAGGAGAAATCCAAAGCAGGCCATCTAGAAGTTCACCGGTTTCGTATCTTGTAAATGGTGGAGGTATTATTACCTTTAGATGCTTGACATTATATAATGGTGATGGTAGGGTTTCACTCAATTCTTTTGGAATAATCACATCCTTTACAAAGAAATTAAACAAAAGAACCGATTAGAGTTTATATATATATATATATATATAAATCAATAAAAAACCAAATGAAAGAAATCAAATTACAAGATAATCAAATAAGGAAATAAATAAATAAAAGCAGAAATACCTCAAAATTAATAATATTCAATTTGAAAACTTTTGAATTTCTCATCTTTGAAAGGAATTCAATCTTCTTGGCATCCCAAGTACCATAAGGAGGCCACAGCCAGTTCTCCGCTTCCAACAAACCCAAAGCATTCAACGAAAAAGATATCGCAGTTTCACCGAAATATGAGAGTCTACATAGTTTTGGAGTATCAATCATGACTTCAACCAGATTCATGCTTAACCTCAATTCCAATGATTTAAGATGATGATGACTTGAAAGCTTTATTCTTTCCAACCCAGAGCAAACTTTTAGCCGCAAATTCTCGAAGAGTGGAAGTCCAGAAAGATGTTCATCAAGCCACTTTTCTGTTACACGTTCGGTGTATCTATGATTAACTCTTTTAGATTTTTACAAGGAAGCAGGTGCAGGTGCAGGTTCAGCTCGGGAATTGAGCCCTGATCTATACATAGATAATAAAGATTTGAAGCTTCCAAAGCCAACTCAAGCCTCTCAAGACCATGATTTTTAGTTACCGTAATTGCCATGACTTTGGGAAGTCCGAAAAACTTCATACTTTTAATCCCACGACAGTTTCCAAATTTCATGTCTTCTATCACAGGACAACCAGAAACTAGATTTCGAAAAATTTGATCATCTGTATAAACGAAAGATAGAGAGTTTTTTCAAAGAGGGTAAGTTTATATCACCGCAACAAGTTGACTCCAATTTACACCTATGTAGAGTTAACGCAGTCAAGGATTTCGCAAACAAAACAGCGTGAGGCAAGATATAATCTATTTGGGATTGGGAGTATCGAAAATCAAGATTCAACTCCTCGACATCACTCCCAAGCACAAAACTAATCCAACGGTGAACGCGAGACTTCGATTTGGTATGAGGCAAGCCGTCCACAAGTTCAAAATTCTTTATCTGTGATCTTTCACTTTGATGGTGGCGAATTCGCAAAGTTTTTTCCAAAAATTTATAAAAATTGGCTTTTATTAATCTCTTGACATCCTCCGAATCTCGCTTATTAGTAGAATCAAATTTCAGAGTAGGGAATGTAGTCCACACATGTCTCCATATGGTGGACAATAGAGTTGATTGAAATACCTGTTTTTTTTTTTTTTTAGAGACATGAAACACTTGTTTTGTGGGAAGGAAGGACAGAATGTGTTGCAGAACTTCTATCGGCAACTCAGATAAACGGTCCGTCTCAACTCCTACTCCTACATCATTATCAACTACAGCTTGCTCCATAACCTTGTAGACTTTCGACTGTTACTAGATTTGTAAATTGTAATACAATACTAGCAGCACTAGACTAGACTAAGGTTGTTCTATTTTCTTACACTCAGATTTTATATATAAATCAAACTGTTGTCAGGAATCCTAGTAACGGTGGAAGACGGAAAATATATATGTATATATATATATATATATATATATCTCTAACTAGATTCGAAAAAGACTAATAAAAAAGCACGGGAGTATCGAATATTGGGCTTAATTGTTACCTGGGCTGGGCTCATTGCACGTGTAAATTGTATAGTCCATAGATTTTTTTTCCTTTTATAATAAGAAAAATATAAGAAGTATAATATAAATAGTCCAAATATATATATGTGTGTGTGTATATGTAATTTTTTTTTTTCAATCTGTAATTTATCAATTTTTTTTCTTATTTGTACTTTAAAAAAAAATAATTTTCTTTATTATATGAACTGATGAAGTTATTTGTTGGATACTCGGATTGCACACCTGAAAAATGGACTCCAAAGCAAGTTCAAAATTATCTGGGCTCTTATATCTATTGGAGAGGTATTCCTTTTACTGAGCTAAAAGCACTAGCATCCAACCATGCGAAATAAATAAATAAATAAACTTATTTTATATCCTCAAACACACCCCATGGCCACCAGCAACACACAACTTGAAATCCGAAACAGCCAAGCTAATCTACAACCACCCACGCACCCAAGGCTGACTTGAGAGAGAGAAGCAAGTGTCCGACTCATCATGAGAGGAAGAGAGGAGAGTGTGGGAGAAAGAGAAGAGAAAAGAAAAAAGAGTGGTTCTGTAACACCTAGTTTGATCATTTTAGGTTATTTATTCTCTCTTGTAATGGTAGACAAATTGGGTAGACGGTGTTTTCTTTTATCCTCACTATTATCCATGACCGTCGCATCCGTTTTCCTGTTAACGAATTCAACTGATATAGTTAAAATTACAATGCCAATGCCATTCATTTTTTGCCAATGGTACAGGCATAATAGGGATACCAAACACCCTTAATTTGGCGGTCTACCCCTCCAAATTCAGGGTGATAGGGTCCTGTATTGCCCAAGTTACAAATTGCTTGGTTGTAGTGTTACAAGATTGGGCCCTAGAAATCTAAAAAGACATTCCAGCAGAGATGGTTGTTGGAATTGATCACCTCCTTGCTTCATAGGTATTTTCTGGATCCAAAAAATTTCAAGTTCAAAAAAATCTAGAACCACAACTTTCTCACGCTCATGCTCAAGTTAGAAAACCACAGCATTCAATCACGTTATCTAAAATTGACAACATAAGTATATTTATAGCTAAAATTTTAGTTTTGGTATAAAACTTCTCAATATGATCTTTTATGTGTATGGTATCGTATAAAAGTACAAGCATATATGGACTGATTTTTAAAAGTTATTTAATTGCTTTCATATGTTTAAAATTAAAGTTTATGATTAAGTACAAATTTATGTTAAAAAATGTTTGTTAAATTCATTAGGAGAAAAAAATATTTTTCTCCTTTATATTAGGGTAGTTCACAATTCCCTCATTCATCTTTGAAATCAACTAATTTCTCAATTTTATGTTTCCAAATGAGCAAATACACATATTCCAAGTAAATTAAACCTGGATAAATTTAACCCAACCAATAAATTAAATGTAACACATACAAATTACTACTTTATCTTGTTTCTCCCAAAAAAAAATCCCCTTGAAATAAGTAATGGAGATTGTTAGGAATTAATTGCAAGATGCATCCCTAACAATGAAAAGAAATCCTGAAGTTGTTCAGTTAATACTTTTTTTTTTTTTTTTGGGAGAAACTGTTGTTCAGTTAATACTAATTGTTGGGTTTGACTAATTGCAAGATGCATCCCTAACAGCTCAATTCCTTATAATCTTACTTAAAATCTCTTATTATGATAATTTGATTAATTATAATTTTTTTTATTGTATTGTTTAGGCTTGATTAACATTGCTCCGGCTTATTTTTCTTAAAGTTTAAAAAACTTTGTTCATCTTTTTTGGGGCTACAGTCATATGCTGGACAAACGATTGAAATGTGAACAAAATTTCCATTCTACTATACAAATGTTATATTTTTATATTCAGGTTTAATTTACAAGTGAGTTAAGTTATCTGGGGATTTAATTAACACAGGTTAGGTTATTTGGGGTAATTTCGACATTTTATTTTTTTAGTTGAGTGTTTTAGACTTTTCGTAAAGAATATTCTAAGATTCAAAAGATTTTTTGTTTTTTGGAGAACAAGATTCAACAGATTTCTTTGGACTTAATTGAGGGAGTAACATAATTGGGTATTTGCTCATTTTGGAAACATATAACATAAAATTGGTTAGTTTCAAAGACAAGAAGGGGAATTATGAATTACCCCAAAAATAGAGAGGAAAAGTGATTTTTTCCTAGTGAATTTAACAAACCTTTTTTTAACATAAATTTGTACTTAAACATAAACTTGAAATTAGATAACTTTTAAAATTCATTCCATACGTTCTAGAGTTTTTGTATGATGCTATACACATAAAAGAAAATATTGAAAACTTTTATGCCATAACCAAAATATTAGCTACAAAATATACTTATGCGGTCATAACTTTCTTGTGCTCCCACTCAAGTTACAAAATATACTTATGTGGTCATAGTTAGAGAATTGGGCATGACAAAGACGGGGAGGCTTTAATAGAATAAATTTAAATTTAGAAGTTTGAATTGAATTTTAGCTAAATTTGGAAAATATAGTTCATTAATTTGTTATTTAGCCAAAGTACATTTGAATCATTTATTAGAAACTACATTGTTAGTAAGTGGCTTACGCGCATGAGTTAAGATGTAATTCCCACTGATTTTTTTTTTTTTTTTTTTTCATTTCAAAAAGTTGTAAAGTAAAATCATACTATTATTTTTAAAAAGTGTACATATTTAAAACTATATATATATATTCAAAGTAATTGTAAAACTAACAAGATCATTTTTATCTAACCTTTGCAGCAATTGTGAGAAGACTTTTTAAACTCATCCTAATCAGGGCTACTCTCTGTAAACCAATTGACCATACAGACCAAACATCATTTTCAATTGGAAAGAACCATAAAGCAATGGAAATACTCTCTTCACCTTGCTGACACTGACAGTAGTAACACAGGACATACTGCCGCCACAGGAATCCCTTTTTCCTACATAAATTCTGCATAGTTAGCAAAGAGTCGATCAAAGTCCACCATAGAAAAACCTTGAATTTATTGGGAAGTTGGAACCACCAAAGACCAAATAATTCTCCGTATGTCTTAGTATTAGAATTCCTATTCGAAGAACCTGCCATAGCAGAACCAAATTGAGAACAAGCAAGATAGTAAGCACTTTGCACACTAGACTCTCCTTTTCTTGATATTGTACAAGAAATATATATATGCTATAACAAGAGGTGGCGGCTCTAAAAGCTTTTTCTAGAGTGGTCAATAGGAGCTTTCATACTAGTCTGTATAAAATGGCATATAAGGGCCAAATTTTGAACAACTAATCACAAAAATCAACAACATCACCCACAAAAATTAGATTTTTATGCTAAAATAGATAGGACCTTTTGCACTATAGCTGATGCCATTTCTCTAAGAGACTTAAATTATACAAAATATAATAAAAAAAAGGAGCTTAAATATATTGACAAAACAAAAACACACACACAAACACAAAAAAATACATAAAGTTTTACTATTTTCTTCTTTTAAAATGAAAATTCAACTCAAATCTAATTTTTGTTGTTGCAATATTTTTGTTGAGTGTATGGCATTACTCTATTAAAAATAATTTTTCTTAATACTCTAATTTTATTGTGTCTATTGTAGTACTCTATTAACAATTTAACTCAACTCAACTCAACTTTTTGTAATTGTGTTTACAATTATTGGTGTTTGTAACTATAGTTTAGGGTATTCATTTTTTTATAGTAGACAAAAATATATATTTCAAAAATATTATATATAATTTTTTAAAGGCCAGGGTGTTCATTTGAACACCCTAACAATAACATGGAGCCAACGAGCCGCCCCTAATAACAAGGGCACATTCTTTCTTTGTGTCAATTTGGGAACAACTTATCTATCTCTTTGCCAAAAAAAATTTATTGAATATGTGTCAAGGTATACTTATACTTCAATAGAGTGAAAAAAATAAAATTATATTTTAAAAAATTGTACATAAAAACTGAGCAAATAAACTCAAAGACAAACAGACACTTTGTATATATCTGGAATGAGACCACGGAGGCACGGACTCTTACCAAACATGACCCAAGCTCAAAGTTGCAAGCCTTGTTATGCTTACCTTGCAGTCACATATCATGACATTTGTAAATTTGTAAATCGAAGTCAACATTATGAAGACATCAACAAAATGTCAGAATGAAAAACTATAAAGAATTTATAAATACATCTAAATAATATAAAGAAAATTTTATAAATACTGGTTTTATGAATTTAAAATAAAAATTACTAATATTATTTTATATGAGTAAAAATTACTAACATTTCCATGCATGGCGATTCTGCTCTTCAATTTCTTCAAGTCTCACGTTGGCCAAAAATTCAACACAAATTTGTAAACTTATTTTGTTTACAACGGTTGAAATGATGCTTATAATTTATATTAATTAAAATAGTATCAATAGTGAATTGTTAAAATTCAACACAAATTTGTAAAATTATTTTGTTCACAATGGTTGAAATGATGAATTATAATTGATATTATTTCAAATAATATCAATAGTGAATAGTGGGTCAGTGTAGAAATGATTTATTCTAATTTTGAGAAGCACGGACACCGTAGTTTGCTTGTCTTGCCCATGTTGAACAAGTACCAAACATGGTGTACGCATGGGACACAACTGCATGTGTGTCCCAACCTCCTTTTTTTTTTTTCTTTTTTTCTTTTTTTTTTTTCTTTTTTTTTAAATTATCGAACACAGCCGGGACACGAGGTATATCGAAAATGGAAGAAAAAAAAATAAGGTGAAAAAAAACATGTAACCTTGGATCTCCATTCTCCATCTTCATCTATCCTCATGCTTCTTTTTTTTCTCGCATGCTATGTCTCTGGAAAAAAATTGTCAAATGCCCTTTTCGGGCAAAAATAGCAGCTCTTTGCCCTCTTTCCCAAATTTATTAGGGAAATACCCCTCTTTTGAAATTCGATTTGTGATAAATCGAGTTAGGCCCTATAACGGCGTTTTTAAAGAGCCTATAGTAACGTTTTAAGAACCTATAGTGGCGTTTTGTAACTCGACCTTTATGAAATCGAGTTATAGGTAAAAAAAAAAATTTTTAAAAATTGCCTATAACTCAATTTCATGGAGGCTAAGTTACAAAACGCTACTATAGGCCCTTAAAACGTCACTATAGGTCCTTAAAAACGCCATTATAGGGCTCCATAATTTTTTTTTTTAACTCAATTTATCACAAATCAAGTTACAAAATAGGGGTATTTCCTTAATTAGTTTGAAAAATGGGGCAAAGAGCTGCTATTTTTGCCCGAAAAGGGCATTTGGCAATTTTGTCCTGTCTCTGTATCTTTCTTAACTTTCCCTCTCATTTTTTTTTTCAAAAACTTATTTTTTTTATTAGAGTTGTGTGGCTAATTTATCTCTCTCTCTTTTTTTCAATTTGACTTTTAAGTGGTCAACTGTTAGCCGCTTTCCCTCTTCTCCCACTCACGCGTCTCTTCATTTATTTATTTTTTATACTTTCATTCTCTCACTCACACGTCTCTTCTTCTTTCTTTTTTTTTTTCTTTTTTTTTTTGCCTTTTCAATTCACATATCAAAAGGACACTCACATAATGGACTTTATTATACTTGGGACATGGGCTTAAATATAATTAGGACATGAGCTTAAATTATTAAAGGAGGTAATATTTTATATCTCTATCATACATACATACATACACACACACACACACATATATATATATATATATATATATTAAGTCTCTTAGACTTTATTCAAATAAAATATTCATTATTTCTCTTAAATTGATATATGTTTAATATTGTATGAAAAATAAATACTTAATCATATATAAAAATATATTTAATAATTAATTAATATACCTATCCCTTCCATTCTTGTATCCTACTTTCTCATAAGTACGTATTGCCATACTGTGTTTGTACTTGTATCCGTGTAGGTGGTTCCTAGTTCTAATCACTGGCGGCTCCACAAGCAAGCCAGGGTGATCACAGGACCACCCTGACTTACAAAAAAAAAAAAAAAAAATACACACACACACTTGCCAAAAAAATATTATATGCTAAATTAATCTATTGTAAGCATCTTAATAAAAATGTTGGACACACTGACTTGAGAATTACAATAATTTGGGTTCAACAAAAATAAGAGTAATACTACACTCACAACGTTTTTACAATAATTTTACAACAAATCTAATGTGATAAGCTGTTACTAATTCTAATTTGAGCCTAATACTGATATTATTTTTTTAACTAGCAATAACAACTTTTTGCATAAGGTTTTTTGGTAAAATTGTTATAGACGTAGCATTACTCTATAATGAATTATGCCCCCCCAAACATAATCCTTAATCCCTTTTATAATTTTTTTTTTTTTAAAAGCTTAAATAACAACAATAAATATTATCCCAAATAACAACAAACATAAACCAAACAAAAATAAGACAAGACCAAACAACAACAAATGAACAAATTATTCAAAAAATGCCTATTATAAGACAAAAATAAAAATAAAAATAAAAATCTCTAATCATTCAAATTTGTAGCTCGTTCAACTTATTCAATAAAAATAATCTCAAATTTCATTTTTCCTTAAAAAATGGTACTAAGAAAAATATTGTGGTTGTGAGTTCTCCTTGAAAGTGACAACAGTTGTACTCTCTTTGGCTTTGCAGTCGCCACAATTTTGCTCTCCTTAGCAACTCAAGTCGCAATTGTAGCAAATATTCACGTTATCGCTTTATTAGCTTTTGAATCATTTAAATTTTTTAGTGACTACCTTAAAAAATTTTCTAAAGCACCGCACCATTAGTTTTAATCACAACTTCTTAGTAGTAGTCATTAGATTAATAACTATATGTGTGTGTGTGTATATATATATAATTTGATAAAAAAAAATTGCTAAATGAATGTAAATTTTTTTAATAGGTATAGCATGACTCGTTAATTCCCTGACACCAAAGTTCTCCTCTCAAAACTTAGAAAAGTGGTCACACATTATTAGACCGCCAAACACAAACAAATCTAAATTCTTTCACTCAGATTATTGATAATTTTTTTTATGCGAGAATATTTTGAAAGCTGATAATTGATACCAATTTTCCTCTTCTTTTTTTTTTTTTTTTTGAATTTTTTAAGTTTAAAAAAATCCAATTCATTATTAGAAAATAATTTCTACAACAAAATTAAATATATATTCTTAATGAAAATCAACATTCAACAACTAGTTCTGATGCTTGTAATGTTTTTATTTTTATTATTATGAGAAAGACGGTAACTTTGTTAAGAAGATGATAAATACATCAATATTAGATGGATTTTTTTCTATTCAAATTACAAAATTATTATTATTATTATTATTATTATTATTATATATAAAAGGATTTCTCTCTTTCAACTGGACTTTTATATGGTTCAAAAATACCCTCATTAATGAAGGGTAACTTCATTTAGAAATTGGATCATAAATATCAAATAACAAATTTCATTTTGAATTCAAAAAGAGAATTCCTAACATTTAGGATTTTTTTTCCCCTTTATGTTTAAAAAAAGAAATTACAGTTACTGCTTATCTATAAAGTTTATCATTTTTATTTGTTTGAAAAATAAAAATATATATTTATAAATTATAATAAATGCAAATTGTTACTCTTTACTCAAAAAATTAGAAGGGCCTCTAAGTACGCACGTGAGCACGTGCTCAGAGGCTAGTTATAAATAAGGGTATCCCAACGTAGTTTCTCTGACCTAGGGCGACACCTTGTGAAACCCTAGCCACCAGGAGAAAAACGTGCCTACTCTTTGGAGTGAGGCGGTTAGTGGTTTTTTGATATTCCATAGTTTGTTTCAACGCTGAGACGCAAGATGGAGACTCTGTCTGGCTTATGGGAGAAGCTTTCTTTGACGGAATCAGAAGGAAAGAGGTTTCTTGTGGAGGATATTGAAGAGGAACGTGAGTTTTTCTTGGCTGCACGTTTTTACACAGGTAGGGTACTGAACATGGAGGCGATTGCAAAAACACTGAAGTTTTTATGGCGAACAAGAAAAGGTTTTGAAGTCAGGGACATGGGCAATCATATGGTCTTATTTATCTTTAGGGATGAAGGGGATGTGGAGCAGGTTCTGAAAGGGGAACCGTGGTCTTTCGATAAGCATCTTGTGGCTTTGAAAAGAGTTCAGAAACACACTGATATGGACAAACTTCTGTTTGAGACTACCTGTATGTGGGTTCAAATACATAACCTGCCTATAGGGGTATCTCTCAGTATTGCAAAGAGTATCGTTTCAGAGGTTGGTTTGGTGATTGAATGCACATCTGGGGAAGAAGCGTATGAAGGCAGCAATTTTATCAGATTACGGGTTGAAGTAGATGTGACAAAGCCATTGTGCCGAGGAAGAAAGATTGCTCTCAGGGGGGGGCAAGAACGCTGGGTGAGTTTCAGGTACGAGCGACTACCCAATATATGTCACTGGTGCGGTAAACTCACGCATATGGATAGGGACTGTCCCATTGGGGAGAAAGGTAAGCATATTTCGAAGGAGGCTGGGCAGCAATATGGGTCATGGATGAGGGCTACGACACCTAACTTGGCAAAAAAATCAGTGGTTAGGGTGGCTGGTTTGGAGGACTATGATAGTGATTCAGCATGCAGCGAGAGGTCTGAGGAAAGGCTGGAACGTGACAATCCAGATCGTGGAGGAGTGAGGGGTCCGTCCACTGAAGTGGATGATCCGATTCAGAATGAAATGGCGGTGCCGAGGAGTGGGGCTGAGGTAACTGAGAGTGTTCCAGGGGTAGTTCAGACCGAGCATGGTATAGTGGATGATGGGAATTTTTCTTTGGGCCATGATGTGAGTTTGGAAGAATTGCAGAATGATAATGTTTCAAGTAGGGATAGGATGGCTTCGGGTTCAGAATTTCAGGTCCAACTGGAGGAAATTGATAGAGAGTTAGCACGCTTTGATAAGTCTGAAGGGGGCTTGGAGGAGAATGTTGTGGTTTTCTCTTCAGAGGTTCGGCAAACACCTCTGCCTAGAGATGTTATGGGCAATGGTCTAACAGATGGTGTGGGTCAGGAGGGGGTAAAAAAGAATGGAAAAGGCAAACCAAAATCAGGTTATACCCGGTCTATTATTCGGAATCATGCTAAGGGCAAAGGAGATTTTAAGGTGGGCAGTCCAAAAGAAGGCACATCTGCAGGTCCTTTAAAGAGATCCTTTGGAGACATGGATGGGGTTAGCAAGAAGTTTGATAGCAACAAGAAGCAAAGAGGGGTGGACTCTAATGATTTAACGGTGGAGGCTGGGTCCCAGCCCCGCCGACAGCAATGAATCTGTTAGCATGGAACTGCCGGGGGCTTGGGAACCGCCGTGCAGTTGACGAGCTTGGGGTTATTATCCAAGCAAAAGATCCCGGGATCGTGTTCTTGTCGGAAACTTGGTCCACGAAGGAGCAGATGGAACGTATTAAAATTAAGTTGAATTTTACTGGGTTGTTCACTGTTAATGATGGAGAGAGGGGTGGGGGTTTGGCCCTTTTGTGGAAGAATAGTAGTGTTGTTTGGGTCGATAGTTTTTCTAGATATCATATAGATGCCATTATTAATGGTGGAACGGAGGATGCGTGGAGACTGACAGGTTTTTATGGTGAGCCAGATACGAATATTCGTAGTGAGGGATGGAATATGTTACGGATGTTGAGTTCAAAGCCGAAGCTCCCATGGTGTTGTTTCGGGGACTTTAATGAGCTTATGCAAGTGGAAGATAAAAAAGGGGGTGCGCCGCGAGCTCATAATCTCATGCAGGCCTTTAGGGATGTTCTTGATCAGTGTGGTTTTGTGGATTTGGGTTACTTGGGTCCGGATTTTACCTGGCATGGGCGTCGTAGAGGTGAGCTGATATGGGAGAGATTGGATCGAGGAGTAGCTAATTATGAATGGCTTGCTCGTTTTCCTACAGGGAGGATTAGACACTTGCATTGTTTTACTTCTGATCATCGCCCGATTCTTTTGTCCCTTGACTCAAATGGGGAGCACCAACGATGGAGACGTAAGCCTTTTCGGTTTGAGGCTATGTGGTTAACTAGTCCGGAATGCAATGGTGTTATTTCTAGAGCTTGGGCAATAAACCATGATGGCACTCCGATGCATGTGGTATCGAAAAAATTGAAAACTTGCAAGAAGATGTTAACTGCTTGGAACCGGGACCATTTCGGAAGTGTGTTGAAAAAAATAAAAAAGCTTAAGGAGCAATTGTGGAAGGCAGAAGTGGATTCGGTCCAATCAGGGGAGGTTGAGGAGGTGAACCGGTTGAAATTGGAGCTTAATAAATTATGTGAACAGGAGGAAAAAATGTGGCAGCAAAGGTCTAGAGTTCAGTGGTTACAAAGTGGCGATAAAAATACAAAATTTTTCCATGGGATGTCAACACAAAGGAAGAGAAGGAATTTTATAAAGGGGTTAAGAGATGAAAATGGCACATGGCAGGAAAATGAAGAGGTGGTTTCGGGCCTGTTGATAGAATTCTATGCAAACTTATTTACCTCTTCCACTCCAGGTAATTTAGAGAGGATTTTAGAGGGGATTCAGCCAGTAGTGACCGAAGAGATGCGGATTAATTTGGCAAAGCCTTTTGTGGTGGAGGAGGTTGAGTGTGCGATTAAGGATATGGCTCCTTTGAAGGCCCCGGGTCCGGATGGGATGCCCCCTTTGTTCTACCAGACCTATTGGACTGATGTAGGTATGGACATTTCTCAAGCTGTTTTATCGTGCTTAAATTCCAGATCCATCCTGAAATCTATTAATCACACTTTTATCACACTAATTCCTAAGGTCCATAATCCTGAGAAGGTGACTGATTATAGACCTATTAGTCTTTGCAATGTGATTTATAAGATTGTTAGTAAGGTTATTGCCAATCGTCTAAAACCTTTACTTAACTCTATTATATCTGAAACTCAAAGTGCCTTTATTGCTAATAGGCTTATCACAGATAATATTTTAATTGCTGTTGAGTCTCTGCATCATATGAAGAATAATTGTACAGGCAAGCAAGGTTTTATGGCTCTTAAACTAGATATGAGCAAAGCCTATGATAGAGTGGAGTGGTTTTTTCTTGAACAAATCCTATTGAAATTGGGTTTCCATGAAGATTGGGTGGCTCTGATGATGGAGTGTATTACAACTGTGTCCTATTCCATACTAGTTAATGGTGAGCCCAAAGGAATGTTTAGACCTTCTAGAGGTTTGAGACAAGGGGATCCCCTATCGCCTTATCTTTTTCTCTTCTGTGCTGAAGGTTTAAATGCTTTACTACAAGGGGCAGCTTCGAGAGGAGATATTCATGGGTTCTCAATCTGTAGGACTGGCCCAAAACTCACTCATCTCTTTTTTGCAGACGATTGTTTACTATTTTGCAGAGCATCACTACTTGAGTGTGAAAAGATCAAGGAATTGCTGGGATTTTATGAAGAAGCTTCGGGACAAATGGTGAATCGGCATAAAACTACTCTATTTTTTAGTAGCAACACGGATGCCCAAACCGTGGCAGATATAAAATTGTCTTTGAATGTTCCGGTCATCCAGCACTTTGAAAAATATTTGGGGCTGCCTTCTTTTGTTGGTCGAGGGAAAAAAGCATGCTTTACTCAGATTAAAGAAAGGATTTGGACAAAAATGCAAGGGTGGAAAGAAAAACTTCTGTCTCAGGCGGGTAAGGAAGTCATGATAAAAGCGGTGGTACAATCTATTCCCACCTATTCGATGAGTGTGTTCAAGTTACCAACTGGTTTATGTAAAGACATTGAAACAATGATCCGAAAGTTTTGGTGGGGACAAGGGGAGTCAAAAAAAATACATTGGGTAAAATGGAGTACTCTTTGTTCCTCGAAGTCAGTGGGTGGGATGGGGTTTCGAGACATTCAGAACTTCAATGATGCTCTTCTTGCAAAACAGGTTTGGCGTCTCTTGCATCACAAAGATACTCTATTCTATAAGGTCTTTAGTGCCAAATATTTTTCCAATGGAGATATTATGGAGGCCCCGGTTCATCCTAGAAGTTCCTTTGCTTGGCGGAGTATTCTTCAGGCAAGAAAGGTTATACAACAGGGTGCTATTTGGAGAGTCGGGGATGGAGAATCTATTAGAATATGGGAGGACAGTTGGTTGCCGAATCTGTCCAACAGCCGTGTTATTTCTACGAGGAATTCTACTGATGTGGAGTTCGTGAAGGATTTGTTTTTTGAGGGTAGAAGGGTTTGGGATCCAGGTCTGGTGGAGCGTATTTTTTTGTCATGGGAGGCAGAAATAATTTTAAGGATTCTAGTTTGTGAAGGGTCTGTGCCGGATAAGCTAATATGGCCTCTTACACCGGATGCGGATTTTAGTGTTCGGAGTGCTTACCGAATGTTGGAGAACACGGCAAGGTCATCCAATCCATGTTCATCATCATTGGATGAAGTGAGTAAGGTGTGGAAGGGGATTTGGAAAATCAAGACACCGAATAAAATTTGCCACTTTATTTGGCGAGCTGCTCATGATTCACTGCCTACCACCCAGAATCTTCAGCTACGACATGTTCCTGTTGATGTTTCTTGTCCCTTGTGTGCTGAGCAGACCGAATCATTGATGCATTGTTTGTGGCTGTGTGATCATGCCCAGGATGTATGGAAATCTGACATTTATTTTGCCAGGTATTACAGGAAGCAGCACCGAGATTTTACTGAGTTATTGGGCGAGGTGATGCGAACGGGGTCGGCGTTTCAGATTGCTCTGTTTTCTACCATTTCCTGGTGTCTGTGGCAGAGGCGTAATCGTCTGAGAGTTAATCAACCAACCTGGCCGTTGAAAGACATAAGAGATCGAGCTCGTGCTTTGGTGCAAGAGTATTTTGATGCCTGCCAATCTGCTTCAGGTCCGAGTATTCCTGCAGCCCCAGTGCGATGGACTCGTCCTCCGGATGGTTTGTACAAGGTGAATTTTGATGCTGCTTTGTTTGAAGTTTCGGGCTGTGCAGGTATTGGGGTGGCAATACGAGATTCCAGTGGAGCGATTATTGGCGCTTTATCTCAGAAAATCGCTCTCCCTCATTCGGTGGAGTTGGCTGAGGCTTTAGCGGCTCGCCGAGCTGTTGTTTTTGCGCAGGAATTAAGCATAGCTAACGTATTGGTTGAGGGAGATTGTCTGAAGGTGGTCTCAGCTTTGAGGGATCCAGCTGGTTGTCATACCTTGTATGGGCATATTGTTGAGGACACTCACCGTTTGGCTAGTCAATTTCAGTCTTATGGTTTTAGTCATGTGCGAAGGTGTGGGAATTTGTTAGCTCACGCCCTTGCACGAAGAGCAGTTTCATCTGCAGATTTCGATGTTTGGGTAGAAGAACTACCTGTGGAGTTGGAAAGTGTATTCCAAACTGATTTAATTTAATATTATGATCTTACCTTTTTCTCAAAAAAATAAATAAGGGTATCCAAACCTCTTCAAGTTACAAAATTATTAAATTTCTTTGTCATGCTTTGCCAAAATATGTGCTGGTCCGCAACACCTTGATGCTCAAAATAGGTATAATGAAGGGAAAAAAATACCCAATTCTGTACTAAAGAGAGAAAACCTTTGTGAAGAATAAGATTAAATTAGGTATTGATATAAATTACAAATCTAAGGGACGAAAGGTGTTGAGAGAGTGAAATAGTTGTTGAAAATACAAATAAGAAACAAAATTGAACCCAACCACCGTCAATGATAAATAACATTTAGAATTTGATATAATGGGTGTGATGGTAAATTCTCACCGATTAGTGCAAATTATCCATCCAGAGATTTTGGACTTCCTCATCCATGACAACTGGCTGATGTTGCCCCAACAGTGAAGCTGTTCTCTACTGACAATCTAGGGCGAATACAGATAACAATCATAGGTTGATGTATTTTGTTAGAAGGGAGGAGATTAAGAGTGATGCTGAGGAGGTATTTTTTTTAGTAAAAAAAATACATAATATATTTTTTAATAATTAATTGGATTTTTTTAATTTAAAAAAAAATCAAAAAAAAAAAAATTTAGGGACACAACTTTATATCTTCCTGACGCTTAAGTTAGAGGACCAGAACATTTAATCAAGTCCTCTAAGTTTGACCACATAAGCATATTTGTAGCTAAAATTTTGGTTTTAGCCTAAAAGTTCTCAATGTTCTTTTATGTATATAGCATTGTACAAAACATGAGTACATATGGAATGAATTTTAAAAGTGATCTAATTTCTTCCATATGTTCACACTCACCCTCTATATTAGAGTAGCTCACAATTCTCTTCCTTATCTTCAAAACCAACTTATTTTCCATTCTATGCTTTCAAATTGAGCAAATACTCACATTCCGAGTAAATTAAACCTGGAAAAATTTAACCAAACTAGTAAATTAAAAATAACACATACAAATTACTATTTTATATTGTTTCTCCAAATAATAAAAAATAAAAATCCCCTTGAAAGTAATGGAGATTGTTGGGAATCAATTGCAAGGTATGTCCCAGACAATGAAAAGAAATCCTAGAGTTGTTAAGTTGGCACTTATTGTTGAGTTTTGATCTCAAAAAGAGCTCAATTCCTTATAATATTACATTAGATATTCTTATTAAGATGCTATGTCTAATTACCATTTTTTTTTTTTTTTGGTATTGTATTTTTTAGGCTTGATTAACATTGTTGTGAAGTAACTACTTCACTTTCTTCAATATCATAATAAAGAGCTCCCAGCAACGATATTCCAACAACTGATAGGGGAAGAGAATCTTCTTTTACTTACTAACATTATATTCCTAAATTCAGGGAAAATTTACAAGTTGGGTTAAGTTTACTAAGGTTTAATTTACATGGTTTAGATTATTTGGGGTAATTTTGAATTTTATTTTTCGGTTGTGAGATTCCAGGATTCAAAATATTTTGTTGGACTTAACTGAATGAGTAACAAAATTGGGTATAGCTCACTTTGGAAACATAGAACGGAAAATTTGTTAGTTTCGAAAATAAGTAGGGGAATTATGAACTGCCCCAAACATAAAGGGGATTGGGCTGAAAGAGAATATTGGGAATTTTTATGCTAAAACCAAGATATACTTATGTTGTCAAACTTTCTCACGATCACACTCAAGTTATAAAATATATTTATGTGGTCAAAGTTAAAGGACTGGGCGTGAAAGACGGTAAGATCTTAATTAAATAAACTTGAAATTTTGAGGACCCAATCGAGTGAAAATGAAATTAGAGGACTGAATTTAAGTAACTTGGTCAAAGTCAAATGGTGTAATTCATAATTTAGCCAAAAAGTATAATTGAAATACTTATTAAAAAATACATTGTTAATAAATGGCTTCATGACATATAAGTTAAAATGTAATTCCCACTGAAATATTTTATTTAAAAAAGTAAAGTCAAAATCATACAATTATCAAAGATTCAAATATTCAAGTAACATATTTAGCAAATGTTGCATTCCATTTTCCACACGACCATGAGCAAAAGAATTCATATGATACCATATATTCCAAGCCACAATTGCAAAACTAGCAAGATCATTTTTATCCAACCGTTGCAGCAAATTTGAGAAGACATCTTTAAACTCATTCTTATCATTAAGCATGGGATATAGAAAAACCTCGAATTTATTATGAAGTTGGAAGTTGGAACCACCAAAGACCAAATAGTTCTCCATAAGTTCGTAATATTAGAGTTCCTATTCGAAGAACCTGCCATAGCATAAGCAAATTGAGAACAAGCAAGATAGAAAGCACTATACACACTAAACTGCCCAGTCCAGAAAGTGGAATTCAAATAAACTTATCTTCAGAAATATAGACCAAAAAGTGGAATTTTCTAGATCACTTCAACATCCATAGGAGTATAGTATAGTGCCCTATAATTCAAACAGAAATCTTATTACCATTCCCAACTCTCCAACGTGTACCCTATTCAAGCAAATGGCTTGCGGCCAAAATACTACGCCCAAGTATATGAAGGACGATGACCCAACTTTGCATTCATGAAACTATCATTTGGCAAAATATTTAGCCTTTCAAACTCGAGCTAGAAGAGAGTCGTGACCCATGAGTGTTAAGACTTAAGAATGCACTAGCCTTGTTTAGCCAACAAGGCCATAATAAAAGAGTGCATATCCTGAAATCATATTCCACCTTGCTTCTTATATGATAGCAAATTTTAGACCATCCAACCGAATGAATTCTTCATTCATTTGCCTTCTGACCACACCAAAATGAATTCAACATTCTTATTAAATCCATACATAATTCTAATGGAAGCTTGAAACAACTCATAACAAAAGTAGGAATCGATTGTACGATAGATTTAATCAATACCTCATTACTAGCATTAGAGAAACACTTTTCCTTCCATTCATTAATTCGATTCCAAACTTTATTCTTCAAATTATTAAAAAACAGCATATATACTTGATCAACCCACATTAGCAGGCAAACCCAGGTAACGGTTCAAGAGCTTCCAATATGGCATGCATAGTCGCAAGGACGGAGCCAGAACTTCGAGTTAGGGGGGGCTAAAGTATAAAAAAAAAATTATTATGAAACTCCAATTTTTTTTTTTTTTTATTGAATATTATGAAACTCCAATGAGTATTAATAAATCAAGGCAGTCAATTTGACTAAAGAAACAAAATATTTCTGTACAAGTTGATATCAGTATACCGTTTTGAAACTACTGCTACTTTAATATATATATATATATATTGCACATTATATAATATCAATATATTAACATAATATATAGTAATATAAAAATATATTATACTTGAACTAGAATTATATTATCTTTACCTTAGTTTTCCGTTTTCCACCCACTGACCCACCTACAAGCCAGGTTTTTTTTTTTTTTTTTTTATCTGATTTATTCTCCTCCACCCATTCCTTATCTTCTAGACTTTCTTTTTTTTCTCTACCTTTTCCATATCCACACAATTAATCATTTTTATTTCTTTCCTTTCCTTCTTTAGCTTGTTTCTCTTTCTTCGTTTCATCTTCTTCATTTTTCTTTATTTCATCCACTATAAACCCTCTCTCTCTCTCTCTCTCTCTCTCTCTCTCTCTCTCTCAAGTGTCCTTCATAACATCAATTATGCACGTATCTGTATGTTCAATCTGCTATTGTGTTGTGTTGTAACGACTCTACCTCTTTGCCTTTCTTTTCAGTTTAGTGTCTCTCACTCTCTCTCAGTATGGGATTTTTATTTTACTTTTTCCTTTGGGAATTTGATGGAAGGATCGAAATTTTAAATTTATAGATTAGTTTTGTTTCAAAACTTTTAAAGGGTTGGGCTTTTTTATTTTGGTAAAATTGGTAGATCGGGCTTAATTATTTTTGTAACTTTGCTATTGGTGATTTTGTTATTGGGCTTTTTTTTTTGGAGCTTGCTATTTTTAAGGGAGCCTAGGTATAATTTTATTGAACAAAAATGCTAAATTAGTACCTATATATATATATACTTTTATTTTTCAAATTCTAGAGGGGGCCATTGCCCCCCCAAGCCAAAGCATGTCACCATCCCTGCATAGTTGCATAGAGTTGACCTAAAATTTCTAACAATTATAAATTTATAATTAAGAATAGTGTTTATTACACACACTAAAAATAAACAGAAATCAAGTGTGAATTGGTGTATATGTAAATTTTTTTTCCCTATAATTAATTCTATTTGTCAAATAAAGTTTAGTTAAGAATGTTAACAATATTATTTTTTTTTTTCTTTTGAGAATGATAAAATTATGTTTATTGAATTTTTTTAATAATACTATATTTTAAGACATTCCAAAATAAAATAGAGGACCAACAATATAGTACAGGTGAAATATTGAATAGTTTATATTCAAGAATAAACAAACTTTTACATTTACAAAGTGAAAAAGTATCAAAATCAACATTATGATTATTATTTTTAAAAGGAACTATTATTATTATTATTATTATTATTATTATTATTATTATTTGATAATATCTAAATTATCATTAGCAACACAATGCATGTACGAGGGCACGTTCTCTCTTGTATATATTGTTATGTTCTAAAGACTTAGGAACTAATATATTTAGAACTCTAATGTGTAATGTTGGTAAACCATGATCAAAACAGTTGTTAGTCTTGTTTAGACTTGCTCAAAATGTATGCATTGTATGCAAAGTTGGAATCAAGTGGCTGCAGAAGTATTAGTGACTTTCGGCTTGGCTCGATCGATCCAAGCTTAGACTCAATCGATCGAATCTCGGGCAGAATGTTTTTTCTGCAAATTTTCCAACTCAACCCTAGCTCGTTAAAACGTTTAGGGTTTTATGTTTTGCCCAAGGTATATAAGGCAAACCCTAGGCACGTTTTAGAGGTTGCTCACATTGCTGTTTATGTGAATCTCTTGTGAGATCTGTGAGGTGCTTACCTTCACACAAGCTTAGGATTATCAAGAAGGAGATTTCTTCAAGAGCTTGATGATCATTCAGTTGCAGCCATAAGAGCTTCAAGATACATAAGCGGGAATGCTTGTACTTGCTAGAGAATCCAAGAAAGAAGGAGTCTGTGGTCTCGGAGCTTGCACGTGGTCGTGTCAGTAAGTTTTCTACTGGTGGGTAACAATAGGATGTTAGTGGTCTAAGTCGCTATTGTACAAACTTCGATTTTTTCTATAGTGGATTCAAGTTTACATTGAGGATAGCTAAGTTAAATCCAGGTTTTCCTGGGTCATCATATCTTTGTGTTATTTATTTTTCTACTGCTATGCATGATATGATTGTTTGATTGGGATAACCTAGATCTGGAATTTGGACTAAGTAATAACTTGGCTTATTAACTAGGTTAATCCAATTGTGTTTTAAGGGGTCTAAAAACAAACAAGTGGTATCAGAGTAGGTAGCTCTTTTATTTTAGATCTTTTTAATCAAAGAGCTAATCCTTGACCCCTGTTGTCATGGATAATTTGAAGTATCTTTCTTCTCATGTTTCTGTTGATCTTATTGATGCCTGTGAAACTCTTCATAAGGAATTATTGAAATCTATGAAAATTTCTAAGAAATTCAAGGAAGAGTTAAAATTGGCTAATCTTAAAAAAGAGGAATTGATTGTTAAATTAGATGAATCTAATAAAAAGATTGATTTTTTGAGAAATCAAATTTCCTCTCAAGATGAGAAGATGAAAAGCTTGGAACAAGAGTTAGTTAAATCTAAAGCCAAAATTGAAAATTTGACTAGTACCAAACCTTCTATTGATAACAGAAGTGTTTATGTTTTTCTTAAGCCTAAAACTGAGAAAGTTGATATCCCTCCTTTCAAGAGGAATAATAACAAACATGCTTATTTTGCTAGGTTAGACAAAAGTAAAAGTTCTGATGTTAACGCTAAAGTTTCTAAACCTAAGTCTAAACCTACTGTTAGAGAGCATAATATATCTGTTTTTGTGCCTACTTGTCACCTTTGTGGTGTTGTTGGTCATATTAGACCAAATTGTTCTTTGTTGTGGCAAAAATCAAAATCTGAGACTAGATTTGCTGTTAGGAATACTGATGTTCCTAAATTTGTTCTTGTTTGTCACTTTTGTGGTGTCTCCGGTCACATTCGTCCTAATTATCATAAATTGAAATTTAAAAATTCTGCATTTCAATCTAGGATATGTGATGATATTTCTCCTGCCATAAGTCCATATAAATTGTTTCATATTATTTTGAAAAATTTAAGCTTGTTGGCTTGTGAAAGGAATTTGCAGGATTTCAGTCTTTCTCAAAAGATTGGTGTAATCCCTCAAATACACTCTGTTTTACATGGATTTTTACCTACAAAATCGAAGACTTGTGCTATACAGGTGAGAAAAGATTCTCTAAGGTGAGTGTTGCTGACTTGTCCCTGATTTAATTCTTTTAATTATTTGTGGACATGTTTTGTTTTTGTTTTCGATTGTTTTGTTTTCTAGATTGTTTTTATTTTAAAAAAAAAATCCAAAAACATTGAAAATTTTCAAAAAGACAAAAATATTTTATTTTGTGTCTAGTTTTATTTTATTTTTTTTAGGATTACATGAGTTATAATATCTCTCTCTTGATTTAGAACATGCTTGACATTGTGGAGAAACTTGAATAGTATGTGTTATATAAGTGCTAAGCTATTTTTGATTTTGTGTAAGTATGTACTAGTTTGTACATGTACTCAAGGGTTAATTAAGAAATTTATATTTCTTGTTTGTGTACCCTCTATAGCTTAGTTAAGCACTGTCATGCATTGCATTTGCGTTTTTAATCATTTAGCACAATGTGTGCTTTTTGTTTTTGGTCATAATTTTATTAAACCAAAAAGATTTTTGTGTTGTGTATTTCACATCTTGGATTTATAATCAAGGATTGGCCATATTATCTTTACATAACATGTTTATGTACCTTGTTTAGCTTTGATGAGCTTATTTCTTGCACTTTACTAGTTTGAGCTCAGTAGTGCATGTTGCGTGGGAAAGATGTTTATGGTTTTTGATCACTTTGTCTTGATCTTGAAGTCACATGTCTTTGACTGTCAGACTTGAACCTTTTGAGAAATGCATAAATAACCATCTCACCATTGTTTACTAGCCAATCATGAACACCTTAATGCATATCGTAAGATTTTGTGCTCCAAAAGTGTAGCACATGCACAAAAAGAAAATAAGGTGTAGCCTCGGTTTAAATGCTAAAATTGGTGTATACATTATTGGACTATAATGAATTCAATTAAATAAAATTGGTGTGTACATTATCCCGGCTTTTTTTTTTTTTAAGTTTCTGCTCAATTAAAATTGGTGTGTACAATACGAGGCAAATCAAGAAACTTACATGATTGCAAGCTTTTATTCTAGGAGATGTGAGAGTTATATGATGTAACTCTTTAGGTGATAGTCTCTCTCAAATTTATGTGATGAATTTTGTAGAAATTGTGATTGATTTCTATTTACATATCATCTCACATGTATCTCAAGCTTTTACTAGTTGCACACACTACACAAGTTACTCTTTGCTAAACTTGGTATATGATATTGTGTGTGACTTTGTTTTGGCCATCCAAGATTACATGTTCTTTGATTTTGATACAAAACTTGTTTAATGCTTGAGTTTTGTGGACAAATTGGTTGAAAAACTTGTTTTTGGAAGATCTGGGTTGAATTCAAGTGTTTTTGAAAAACTTTTAATCTCATACTCATGCATTTCATTCATGAAACACAATGATTTGAGGAGTTTCTGCATTAAATTGCTCTGTTTTTGAAAATTTTGAGTTTTTCAGATTTTCGATCAATCGAATTTGTCTCTCAACCGATCAAAATTGCGATAAAAATTTTGGTTTGAATCTGCTTGGCTTGATTGTTATTCGATCGATGCTCGATCAATCGAAACTAAAAAATTTTAGTTTTTAAGTAATTTGACCAAATTTTTTTTCACGCATCATTTATGTTGATAGGCCAAAAACGTATTGACCCCTTGTGATTAAATTAATTAATTAATTAGCCAAATTATTAATTAATCAATTTAACATGCAAATGCGTGGTAGCACAAACAAATCACCAATAAACTAATTATGCAACAGAAAATAAATAACACTGTGATTTGTTTACGAATGGAAAAAATCTAATGACAAAAACTCCACCAGGTGATTTTTAGGTCACCACTCCTGAAACTCCACTATTATCACAACAAGCGGTTACAAGTAAAGGAATCCCAAGTACCTTACCAACCTACAGTTGAACCCTTACCCCAATACCCAATTGGACTTGTTCTGTAGTGACAGTTTCCCCTTTTGATGCATAACTCCCAAGTATGTGACTAACCAATGCGCGGATCCCAGTACGCGACTTCAATCACCAACTAGAAAGAGTTGTTAGCTGCAAAGTTCTTCAGTTCATCCACGATGAAGATTAAGAAGATGCTTGGTTACAAAACCCTTTGGTGCAAATACACAGCAACTTCTTCAAGAATGATGAATTAGGGCAAGAACTATCGAGCAAGTGTCGAGCTTTAATGATTCAACACTTCTTTAGCTTGTTTCTTAGACAGACTTGATGACTTCAACACTTAATCTTGAAACCTTGTTTCTTGAAGTATTAAAAACACCTAAAACTACCCAATTACAAGTTGAGTGCATTTTGTCAAAGGATTAGCCAATTACATAAAAGGATGACATATGTTCTTAACAAGTGAACCACATATGTCCTAACAATCTCCCCTTTTGGTAATCTGTGACAAAACCACAACAAACAAATGAGATATGAGAGAAGTCATAAATCACTCAACTCATATTCACTTGTTGAATACAATAAAATCTATCCTAACACAAACTCTTGAAAAACTTTGCAAGAAGAGAGTTTATGGCAAGTAGACTTTAACAACCTATATTTCTGAAACACTTTAAACAAAACTCATCAAGGCATCTTAGTGTGAAATAGAAATAATATATTGCATACAAGTATAAGAAACATGTGTATAAAGATAGAGAAGAAACAACACATGTAGAGGTAGGTGAAAGAAATATACATCTACATATAGAGAAAAAATAAGTACAATGTATGTAAAAACTGGTCACAAGACCGAATGTACAAGAACAATGTATCTAAAAAGGTAGAAAAGAAAAAGATACATAAAATCCTCACTACATCCCTCATATCAGCACTCTCCCCCTAACAAAAATGTCCTACACTAACTCTCCCCCTAAGAATGACTACTCTTAGTATCCAAAACTACTCCCCTTTTTTGTCACGAGTGACAAAAGGTAAGAGTGTCAAGTAGACATCTCATCAGTAGAGCTAGCATCTCCATCATCATCCGAAGCGTCATCGTCATCACCATCATCATCATCATCCTTAGCATCAGATTTAGAAGCCACTGGAGGAGGTGGTGGAGGAGAAGCCTCAGGAGCAAAGCCACCCATAGTCGCCTGCCGTCCTACAATACAACCGACACGAACGTTCACCTGATACAACTCAGTAGAGAGTGTATCAAGGCTAGCATCCATGCGCTGCAGCTGCGCCGTGATGTCTCCAAGGGATACATTGCCCATGGATGTGGATGGAGCTGAACAAGATGGAGCCGGACGGGAGGGAAAAGTGGAATCCGGCTGTCGCGACCTAAACTGCGCCTCACTACATTTTACAGTAACAGCGTCTATGGCACACATGAATGTGAAATGGTCGAACACGGGAAAAGGGACGGAAAAATGGCGTAGAATCCTCGTGATAGCAGAAGGAAAGATGAGCTTATCACGGGTCATCGCATCCAAATGAACATCTATAATAGATAGAATGAAATGAGAAGGAAAATCTATGGTAAGATGCTCAATGAGGGATAACAAAAATCAAGCACGAGGCACTGTGATGGAGTTGTAGTGAGAAAGCGAATGAAGTACAAAAGTCATCACCATGTTTAAGAATCTAGGACCTTTAGCAAAAGGCCAACATGATGTAAACTGACGCTTACCCCACTCTGAAGGGCGCTCACAAAAAGCGGATATAAGCTCATCCTTGGACACAGTCCGTAGACGCTCACAAGAAGGATAGTCAGGAAACTCTATCCTAGGAACCCAAAGCACATCCGCAACAAGCTGCGGTGTGACAGGAATGCGCGTACCTCGAACGCGAGTGAAGAAAAGAGATACTAAACGATCAATCCTGTGCATGTTGGAGTAAAACTCCTGAATAAGCACGAGAGGACAAGTGAACGGGACGTCACACAGTGACTCCCATCCCCGACTGTGAATGACATCGGGAAGGTCAATGTCAGCGAAGTCCGCCAAAATGACTTGGCGTTCCGAATGAACACCTCGTCTAGAGAAGTTCTCCGAGAATGCCTTGTGGGCATCATCATCACGGAACCGAAGAGTAAGAAGAGCAGAATCAGAAGATGAAGAAGCTTCAGAACGAAGAGGGTTCCGAGCTGGAGTAGATTTACGCTTAGGTGCCATAGACACAACTAACGTAACAAAGAGAGAGGGAGAGAAAGAAGACAATCAGAAAAGTCCAAAGCAATTTAAATATATCAAATATATTGAATAGAGAGTACGTATGCATGGGGAATGCATGAACATGTGACATGCAAAAGAAATTTCATCATGGGCTCAGCCCAATCCAATCTTACCAGCACACAAACAGATTGCACACATCTAAATGCATGAAAATACCATTATAGTGCAAATGAAATGCAATGTATGAGGTTTTAAACACATTTAAATGAAAACCCAACCCAAAATTTCAACAAAAACACATCAATTTTGAAAAACCCCAAAACCTAGGTTTCAAAACATGAAATGCATGAAGAATGAAGAGATTAGAAGCTTACCAAGGGTAGAAAAACTTGAAGAAGCTTGAAGAAACCTTGAGGAACAAGATTGGAGTGAGATGAGAGTGTTTAGGAGAGAAAAATAGAGAGCTATCGAGAGAAAGATCGAGAGAAATGAGAGGCAGATCGCACGAGGGGTTTAAATAGAAACCTCAATAAATCTTGACAGATGAGGTATCGAGAGGTGTCGAGCCATCTGTCGAGGAAGGTGTTGAGAAAATGAACATTGACAGCTACAGGTGTCGAGGAGGTATCGAGGAATAAACACCAGAACCAAGAACAAAAGCTCAATCGATCGACTAGGTGTCGAGAAGCTATCGAGGAGGTAGGAACTTTCTCGATCGATCCACTAGGTGTTGAGGAAGTGTCAAGATTGCAATAAGAAAAAGCTTGAGAAGCTCAACAGATAGCTAGGTATCGAGGAGGTGTCGAGCTAGCTTTCAAAAACAGTTTTTCGAGAAGTGAAAAAACACAGACATGAATGCAATCTAACATGCAACTCAACCAATGAGCCAATCAACATATTAAGCTCTCAAAATCATCTCTCAACAAAAATTTTTAAGCACATGGATCCTCAGAAACACACACACACACTAAAGAAGTCTAACCAATTTTATATTTCAAAAACAAGTCAAGACAGTTTAGTAAGCATACATTAGCACATGTAAAACCTTATGATAACCAAATCACATTGTACCTGCACATGTATCAAGAGTAGCAAAGAATATTGCGTGTTGTGTGTGAAAAAACATCGCAAGATTGCATAAGTGTAAAAATGTTATGATGATTTGAGATATGAGAAATTCACTTTAACTCACACACAATCATAACTATTTGATGAGGACTATCACCTTCGAGGTACATTCTATAACTCTCACATCTCCTAGAATACACGCTTGCAATCATATTTAAAACATTTTTTATTTTTTTGCTTTTTATTTTCTTTGCATATTTTCTTTTATTTAGCATATCATGCATGGGCATATAAGAGAGAAAAAAGAAATACCCAAGATGTTAAGCATTTGACATTGCAGTTTTGCTATGCCGAAGCGTACGGATGCCTTTAACACTGCACTTTTGCTATGCCAAAGCATACAAGTGTCTTCATGATTGGTGGGCAACAGTGGTGAGATGGTTATTTATGCCTTTCTCTTAGGATTTTCTAGTCCTACCCGTCAAAAAGAGTGATACGAGTGTTAAGTCCAAAAGATAATTTAATCTTACTCATCACAAACAAGAGCCACAAAGCTCACTTGCTTAGTTGTGCATAGAAATGCTTATCTAAGCTACAGAAGATACAAAGTTTAGAAAACTTTGTTTCAATGGCCATCCAAGGTACACAAGTACCAAAGTACACAAAACACACACTGTTTTTGTATTTTTCTAATTTTTCAATTTTTTATTATTATTTGTATTTCAAAAACAAAACTACCAAAACTGAAAACAAACAAACAAAAACATGTTAAACAAAGTAAAGCATAAAACTAGACTAACTCAAAAAAATGTAAAACACACAAGTAATGCAACAAACAAAAAAAAGAATAAAAGAAAGTGATAAAATCACTTAGAGTCATTTTTCTTCCACACCTTGGAAGAACCCTTCCTTTGATTGAATTCTTGAACAGGCGGTGAAGGAGAAGAATTAAACCCGTTCAAATTCGAAAGGAACATGAGGGCTTTCAGAAGATCTCCAAGAGGAGCAAGAGAGGATTAAAGCTGATTTTGGCTTCCAGATGCTATCATGTCGTTGCTCTGTTGAGTGGCTAACCACTTATAGCAATTTGGTCGAGTATGACCAGCAACACCATAATGATGACAGAGATGCTGCTTCTTCTGTTTAGGCTTTTAAGAGATAGCCTTCTTAGCCCTAGGGTTCTTAACATCTTTCTTATCCTGCTTAGGGGGTGCTCCTAAGATAGATTTGCTCTTGTCTAAGTTCTCACTAGCTAATTCAGTTTTAACATCATTGTTTTCAATTTCAATATTATTAGCGGGTGGAACAAAAACAGTAGAACTACTAGTAGAAGCAATATTAGAGGAAGAAAGACCATACCCTAAACCTGTATGATCCAAAGCAGATTTCTAAATGCCGAGCATCTCATCAAGCTTTGCACTTGAAGTCCTCTCTAATTGAGCTCTGACTTGAAATAGCTCCGCTTCAAGCTTCTTGGTCTTCTTTGCCAAGAAATTGTTCTCAAACCTTAGTGCACCAATTGTTTGATTAGCTTCATCAAAATTTGTGGAAAGCTCTTCACAATCAAGTTCCACATCACTGAGCTTCTTGGTGGCTAGCCTATGCAATTTCTCATGCTTCTCAGAGAGCTTGTAAAGTTTCTCATAGGCTGTATGGATATCATCTTGATCATCTATCTTCTCACACTTAGAATCCACCAATTCTTCTTCTTCTTCCACGTCTTCAAAAATCCCTTCAGTAGGATTGACTGTGGCAGTGAAGGCATTCAAGATTCCATCATCTTCATCGTCGGAATCATCCTCAGGCTTAGTGTCACTCAAGGTTGCAGCAAGTGCCTTACTCTTCCCGATGCTCTTGAGATATGTAGGGCATTCTTGCTTCATGTGACCGAATCCATGACATCCAAAACACTTTGGTCTTGTAAGAATAGTGTACTGACCGCTATCCTTAGCATCCTTTTTCTCTTTGTCTTGACTCTTAGACTGAAAAGAACTAGATTATCTACGGTCCTTGTCGAAGTGCCTCCCATTTTCATTCTTCATAAATTTCTTGAACTGTCTTGTAATGTAGGACTTCATCTTGGAATCTTCATCATCGGAAGACTCATCTGTGTCACTGCTCTTTGCCTTCAAGGCCATGCTCTTGCCTTTACTCGATTTGCCAATCCTAGATAACCCTAGCTTATAGGTCTGCAAGTTTCCAACCAGCTTAGTCAAAAGATTCTTGTCAATATCCTTTGATTCCTCAATTGCAGTAATCTTTGCATGAAATCTCTCAGGTAGAGATCTGAGCAATATTAGGTTTAGGAATGGTTTCCCTAAGATTAAAGGCTAAGTTCACTATGTCCTTGAGCTTGGCATAGAACTCATCGAACGACTCATCCTCCTCCATCTTTATTTCTTCAAAGCTTGTAGTGAGCCTTTGAAGTTTTGAATCCTTAACAACCTTTGTACCCTCATAGGTTGTCTAGAGGATGATCCATGCTTCCTTTGTAGTTTCAGTAGAGGATATCTTCTTGAACTCCTCATTGGTGACTGCGCTAAATAAGGCATTCAACGCTCTGCTGTTGAAATTTGCCGCCTTGATCTTGGCTTCATCCCAATCGGTCGGCGCTTCTTTTGGCTTGGTCCAACCTATCTCTACAGCTTGCCACACCTTTTCATCTAAAGACTGCAAGAAAGCTCTCATGCGTACTTTCCAGTATACATAGTTAGTGCCATCAAATAAAGAAGGTATAATTAACGACTGTCCTCTATCCATGACAAACAGGGGTCAATGGATCAACACAGCAAAGATTAAACCTAATCAGAGTGTGCCCGCTCTGATACTGTGATTAAATTAATTAATTAATTAGCCAAATTATTAATTAATCAATTTAACATGCAAACGCATGGTAGCACAAACAAATCACCAATAAACTAATTATGTAGCGAAAAATAAATAACACGGTGATTTGTTTACGAATGGGGAAAACCTAACGGCAAAAACTCCACCGGGTGATTTTCAAGTCATCACTCTCGAAACTTCACTATTATCACAACAAGCGGTTACAAGTAAAGGAATCCCAAGTACCTTACCAACCTACAGTTGAACCTTTACCCCAATATCCAATTGGACTTATTCTATAGTGACAGTTTCCCCTTTTGATGCACGACTCCCAAGTATGTGACTAACCAATACGCGGATCCCAGTACGCGACTTCAATCATCAACTAGAAAGAGTTGTTGGCTGCAAAGTTTTTCAGTTCATCTACGATGAAGATCAAAAAGATGCTTGGTCACAAAACCCTTTGGTGCAAATACACAGCAACTTCTTCAAGAATGATGAATTAGGGCAAGAACTTCGTCTCTAGTCACAATTTGCTTGAACAGAGGTTTCTCAATGCTTATGCAATTTGTGAACTCTTTGACGGCCCTTAAAAAAAATCCTTTTATGTGTCTAGCGTTAGGAGAAAAGAAAGACCAAAGACACATTCACGGATCCCAAGAAATTAGATCAGAATTTTTGATTTTATAAACCTCGAAAGATAGCAAGGTGTCGAGCAGCTATCGAGCAGGTGTCGGGCTTTAATGATTCAGCACTTCTTCAGCTTGTTTCTTGGACAGACTTGATGACTTCAGCACTTAATCTTGAAACCTTGTTTCTTAAAGTATTAAAAACACCTAGAACTACCCAATTAAAAGTTGAGTGCGTTTTGTCAAAGGATTAGCCAATTACATAAAAGGATGACATATGTTCTTAACAAGTGAACCACATATGTCCTAACAATGTTTAGGATTCACATGCATTGCATTGTTTTCTATATCCATCTTGCAATTTTGCAGTCATATCTCTCATTGTTTTCACACATAACATGCATACACTTTGTTAAATTGGGTACTCAACTTGATCTAAAAATTGATTGATTAATTTTTGAGTTATGTACTTTTAGTATATGCTATTTGTATGTGTGAACTGCAGAAAATATTTTTCTTAAGAGATATGATGGATAATCAATGTGCCAATATTTTCTCAACTCATGCAACTATTTATGGGTCACATAGTGTCAAGTTTGCATTTATTGAAAGAGAAAATATTTTTCTTCATGTGTATCCTCACCTTAGTTTTTAACTTTGGTTTGTGTTTTTTTTCCCCACCTCCTCATTTTTCCCAAAAACTGTTTTTCCGAAAACTTGTTTTCTTTTTCCTATTTTTATAGGGGGAGAAGCTTGTTTTTAACCTTTGTTCTTCATAGGGGGAGTTGTCTCTATTTTCTATAGAGTTGAATTGTTTTGTGTTCCCTTCATTCTCTATTTCCTCTTATTCTTTGTTGAGTTGTTACTCTTTATTTGAGTTATCTTTGTCAATATGTGACAAAAAGGGGGAGATTTAGATGAAATGTGGGAATATGTGTGGAAAATACAAGAATGTTTTGTTTAAGGGGAGTTGAAATTATTTTTTTAATGTATCTAACTTAGGGGGTGAGTTAGTTTGCATATTTGTTGTTTTCCTGTTTTTCTATCTTTCTTTCCACACATGCGTTTATGCATTTTGTTTAGTGTTTCAGGAAATATACAGGTTGCTTCAAGCTGTCTACACTTACAACTGATGGATAGTAGTTAGGATTGGATTTTTGATAATGGGCATTTTCTTGTAAAGGGCTTTTCTTTGTAAACTTTGAGCTTTTAGTTGTGTTTTGTCACGGATTGCCAAAGGGGGAGTTTGTTAGGTTCTAAAGACTTAGGAACTAATGTATTTAGAACTCTAATGTGTAATGTTGGCAAACCATAATCAAAATAGTTTTTTAGTCTTGTTTAGACTTGTTCAAAGTGTGTGCGTTGTATGCAAAGTTGGAATCGAGTGGCTACAAAAGTATTAGTGACTTTCAGCCTAGCTCGATCGATCCAAACTTAGACTCGATTGATTGAATCTCGGGCAGAATTTTTTTTCTGCAAATTTTTCCAACTCAACCCTAGCTCATTAAAACATTTAGGGTTTTATGTTTTGCCCTAAGTATATAAGGCAAACCCTAGCCATGTTTTAGAGGTTGCTCATATTGCTGTTTGTGTGAATCTCTTGTGAGATCTATGAGGTGCTTGCCTTCACACAAGCTTAGGATTATCAAGAAGGAGATTTCTTCAAGAGCTTGATGATCATTTAGTTGTTGCCATAAGATCTTGAAGATACACAAGCGGGAGTGCTTGTACTTGCTGAAGAATCCAAGAAAGAAGGAGTCTGTGGTCTCGAAGCTTGTACGTGGTTGTGTCAATAAGTTTTCTACTGGTGAGTAGCAATAGGATGTTAGTGGTCTAAGTCGCTATTGTACAAACTTCGATTCTTTCTATAGTGGATTCAAGTTTACCTTAAGGATAGCTAGGTTAAATCCTCCCCAGGTTTTTTACCGGTTTGGTTTTCCTGTGTCATCATATCTTTGTGTTATTTATTTTTCCATTGCTATGCATGATATGATTATTTGATTGTGATAACCTGGATCTGGAATTTGGACTAAGTAATAACTTGGCTTATTAACTAGGTTAATCCAATTGTGTTTTAAGGGGTCTAAAAACAAACATATATCTAGAACTAGTCGCCAACTCATGCAATGCAGGGGAAAGTTCTTAAAAATACTAAATTTTTCCAATTATGGAGTGGTCAATTCAATAAAGTTCTTAGAAATAGTAAAATTTCCCAATTAAGGAGTGGTCAATTCAGTGAAAAAATGAATGTCACTATTAATGTTTTTGGAGGGTTGAGAGAAATTTAGTTAAGATAAATGGACCTTTTCACCATGGATTTTAAGGAATAAGTCACACAAACGGTTAATTAATATTCAAAGGAATACACATAATTCATTAGAATGTAAAGGATTTGAGTTGGTGAGCCAAGGTGTGTGTGTGTGTGTGTGTGTGTGTGTGTGTGTGTGTGTGTGTGTGTGTGTGTGTGTGTAGTGATCTCGTCTCATATTTCTTAGTCAACCGACAAAATTCTGAAAAATAATATGATGTTTAAACATTGGTTATTTCCTACACAACAAAAAGGGTAAAATTTCAAATCAAAATATTACATATCACATCTAAAAGAAACACTAACAAAAAGTAAAAATATACGACATGCACTAATAACAAAATTTTATAATATTTGAAGAGTTTTGCAAATCAACTCAACAAAATCTTATTAAATTGGTCAGAGGCAGCTTCACTAAGTATATTTTATCAATATAAATAACCATCTTCATAAGACTTTTGCTTAAATTATCATACTAAATATGAGAAAACAGGTGCAAGCATATTGTTGTTGACTCTACACTATATCCCAAAGAGTTTCTCTTGGATTGCTTCATTCTTCTCTCTAGCTTTATAGCTAAAGCTCCCCCATCATAACATTCCAGTCTTATAAAACTTTGCAAACAAAAGCAGAATGACTCCTTTATTTCTAAATAATTAAAATAGATAGCTAACTTACACATTTCCAGAATTTTCATTTTCTACTTTTGCAGCCCCCAAAAAAAGTTGTCCTAATTTTATCAAAAGCTTGCCTGCCATTAGTATTAAAATTCTTAGTCTATACACCATTAGCATAGATACAAATTAATTCAAGAGTAGCCTTGTTTTAAAAAGGCCGTAAAGCTCAAATATCACCAGCAACCAAATAAATGAAATCATTGCTCAGTACTAACAGTAAAATTCTCATTAATCTAGTGCAATATAGAACAAATGTAGATTTTATAAAAATATCCTATAATACATATACAATATATCTTACTCCCATATTCGTGTGCTAAATGGTTTTGCTTTAATACATAACATAATAAGGATTTGTGTCAATACTAATATGCTACAAACCTAATGTAGATTTTGCTCTCATATATTTTGTGCCTTAGTGACAAAATTCACAAAAGTCCCATCTAGTAGTTTAGGCTATTATTTCCATGTTTTGAAAAACAGAACTTGATATTTATTGAAAAAGGAATGAAATAAAAAAAAAATTTAAAAATCACAAAATGAAGAACCAAAAATCAAGAACATAGAGGGAGATTGTTGGAAGTAGAATTAACGAACCTAGCATGAATTGTGAAGAGTCAACTGGTAAGATTTTAGACTTGATTAGAAAGGAAGCAACTCTAAAAGTTGAAGCTCGCCAAGCTCTCTTGCATTGTTTTTGTACCTCCTGAGGTAGGGATACTAAGGGTTTTATTGGATGAGCAGCTAATAGACCAAACAAATTGGCTCGTATTTCAACCATCAATAACACACACAAAATGACAAAATTCTAAATAGATTAAAATGGAAGATGGAAAAAGAAATTTACAATTTATTTACAACTACTGAAAATGTTAAAGGATTTCCAAAACTACTAAAGTTTGTTAGAGTTAACAAATTTTATATACCTAATGGAAACCCTTACTTGGTTCTTCATCTCAAACACTTATAAAATTAATCTATTTAGTTTAGGCAAAGAAATGTTAATGAACAACCCACATTGAATTATGTATTTGTATGATTCTAATTCATAAAGTCTATAACTTATCTAAAATTTTTCAATCCAGTCAAAGAATTAAACAAAGATGTAAAAAATCAAGGAGAGATTATAGGCACTGGTTGGGCACATCCTCAAAAGCATATACAGTTGAGAGAGAAATCATCACTTCTGAATCAAGCACAATCCTTAACAATGAAAATATCATGAGACCTAAGACGTAAACCCTTTTTTTTTCCCTTTAGTCCCAAAGTCAACAAATTTATATTAAATATTTATAATTAAAAAAAAAAAACAAAACAAACAAAAAGAAAAGAAAGATATGATACTCGTTTCCAAACTTTTCAAGGGCTCTAGGTAATTGCTCATACTTATACTCCATCTCCACCTCTACCCGTACTTTCTCCACCACTCCTACACCTTCTAAAATACCAAAATAACCTAACTCATATTCTTACTCACTAGGGGCAACGATAGTAGCAACAAGAGACACAATCAAATTGTTATGTTTTGGTTCAATATGTAATTCCATCACTGAACACTATCTTTGTGAAAAATAATAATCATGAATCTGAGTTTGAGGATAATCCAATAAAAGCCTAAACGAATAGTTTTGTGTACTTAAAAACAATAAGCAAAAATATTCAACCATCATTAGAACAATTAAAAACCAAAAAAAAACAAATTTCTTTCAAACTAAATAATCAGCCTTTTGGAATTGCAGTAGCCAAAGAAGTAATAGGAAAAGCCTTCTAGAAACTAATTATAAATCAAAACCTTAATTAAAACCAAATTTATCCCATAAGAAAACAGTAATTAACTGCCACTAACACCTAGAAATCTATAAAATATTTAGAACCTTATTGTTAAGCTTTGACTAAATGAATAAAATTTGAAAACCAATGTGCCAAATTGGATCCAAAAACCACAAATTCAAGTTGTAACTTATCTGACCTGAAATTGCATAGACATTTTGTGTAGTCCAGGCATGTAATTGTTCATTAACAATAGCTACATCTTGTGTAGTCCAAGCATCATAAAAGTGCACAACTCACATCTTGTGCTGTTTGAAAAGACATGAGAAATACAAAAGAAGTTGATCAAGAACGCCTAACCCCCAAATATCAAAAGAATGACAATTAGACAATCTTAAGCTAAACCATGGTCTTTCAATCAAATGAATGCAACAGTAATAAAATATTACTAATTGTTGGGTTTCGATCTCAATAAGAGTTCAATTCCTTATAATATTACTTTAGAATTTTGTTATCAAGATACTTCGACTAATCACAATATATTTTTTTTGAATTGCATTGTTTAGGCTTGATTAGTTGTGACATACTTTCTTGTTTGGGATGGAGTCAGAAGCTAGACTAACAATTGAAAGGGAAAGAGAATGTTGCTTGTATTTACCAAAGTTATATTCGTATATTCAGGTTAAATTTACAAGTTGGGTTAGGTTTACTAGGGTTTAATTTACATGAGTTATTTTGTTTAGGGTAATTTTGACAATTTATTTTTTAGTTGTGAGTATATATTTCAGAGTAATATTCTTTGATAAAAATATTTCATTGGACTTAACTGATGGAGTAACAGAATTGGGTATTTGCTCATTTTGGAAACAAAGAACAGGAAGTTTGTTAGTTTCAAAGATAAGGAGGAGAAGTATGAACTATCCCAAACATGGGGGGTGGGGAAGTAATTTTTCCTCTAGTGAATTTAACAAACATTTTTTAGCATAAATTTGTACTTAAACATAAACTTGAATTTTAAATTAAATAAATTTTAAAATTAGCTTTGGATATGCTCATGTTTTTGTACGATGCTATACACATAAAATAGAATATTGAGAACGTTTATGCCAAAAACAAAATATTAGCTACAAAATATACTTAAGTGGTCAAACTTTTTGATGCTCATGCTTAAATTACAATATATACTTATGCGGTCAAAGTTAGAGGACCAAGCGTGAAAAAGAAATGAAAGCCTTAATTAAAAAAAAAAAAAAAAAAAAAAAAGCAGTTGAAATTTAGAAGATTTAATTGAATTTTGGTCAAAGTTAGAGGGGATAATTTATAATTTAGCCAAAATAAAATTGAATCATTTATTAAAAAAACATTGTTAGTAAGTGGCTTAAAGATATGAGTTAAGATGTAATTCCTACTTAAATATTTTTTATTTTATTTTATTTCAAAAAATAAAGTAAAATCATACAATTATCAAGAAAAGTGCACATATTTAGAACAATATATGTATATGTCTTGTCTATACTAATATTTAAGGGGCTTCTCCTGTTTGGATTACTATTTTTAGATGCCCAAAATATCCCCATCCTACTCTCTTATACAAATTTTCAACTAACAAGGAGTAATACATAAAGACAAAACCCAAAGTTTTAAACCTCCCACTAATCCACGTACTGATTCCTCTGTTTCACTTTCATCCCAATAACACACATATGTGGACTCCATGTTTTCCTCCCAAACCACAACTACCAAATTTTTTGAATTAAAAACTGTCCTTGAAATTCAAACTCCCCCACTTCTTATTATCCAGTTATGAGTTATCTGTTCTCTCTCATTTTTCTTCGTTTTCAATTTTTTGATTTTCAACCTGAATAGCAGCAATTCAGTTGCCAAATAGTTTTCATATACTAAACCTTACGCAGATCCCTAATACCATCACCACCTCTCTATGTAGCGGTTGAAGAGTTTCTGTTGTGCAAAATGACTAATCAGGTTGGCTTCCCCCCTGTAGCAGAGTACACAGTAAAGACGCAAGAGGACTTAAATTTGATATATTCATCTTATTCTGCTTCTTCTTGGGCTATTCTTAGTTTGGAATTTTGGCTTAAATAATTGGGAATTATTTTATCTGGTGGGTCATTAGTTTTTGGGGTTTTATTGTTAAATTAAATGAATTTATGGTGATTACCTCAGTTTTTCATTTGGAGTTTTGATGTTTGAGGTCTACGAGAAGGATAGAGGTGATTCTAAAGGAAATAAATTAATTAATTAAAATAAAAATAAGGGGTAATTACACATAACCCAACTGTGTTTTGGGCGAAAATCACTTTGCCTACCCGTGGTTTGAAAAATATCACTTAACCCACCTGTAGTATGTTTCCGTCAATCTCCGTAACCTACCTCGAGCCCAGCCATTTCAAAAACACCTCTTAACCCTAAAACACAACATAACGTGAATCAAAACATCCAAAACTCAGAAACTTTTCGAGAGAGAGACCTGTGGTGAGATCAACGTGTTCTTCGTGGTTTGGAGTATCTGGAGGGGGAGAAAACACAAATTTCGCAACATCAAAGCTAGGGGGAGAAAACACGTGTTTTTATAATGGGTTGTGGCTCTCCATTTGGTGGTTTTGTGTCACCATTTGTGGGTTTTGTTGGTTTTTGCATTTGGGTTTGCTTTATTTTATTTTTTTGCAAAAATCACAGTGGCCAGTGGTTATTAGTGGATTTGGTTATGGGTTCACAATAGAGAGAAAAGAAAGATAGAGGTTTTGGGTTTTAGAGAATTTGGTTATGGGTTCACAATCTCAATCTCACCACAGCCATATCAAACACCTGGCTTCTCTAAATTCTTCACCAAATCGTCCTTGTATGTTGGTAAGCTTCTTTTTTTTTTTTTCTTTTTTTTTGAGGTTTAACACATACCCATTATTCAATTTTCTCTCTTTGTTTGGTTTCCAAGAAAATAAAAGGGAAAAAAATATTGGGTATTGCAGTTTGTGCTGTTTGAGCTTTATATTGCTGTGTAAAGGTTGAAACTTTTGATTTGTTTTCGATTGGGAAGGAGAAAGAAATTTTGGGTTTTGTGATTTATGTTGTTGAGGTTCTTGTAAAGATGAGAGACTAACTGAAAGTTGAGCCAAATGGGTGTTTAAGACTAAGATTGAAGAGTTTGATTTCTTTTATAGTTATATGGTTGCTAAGAAAATTTGAGAGAACTTGGGAATGTGAGAAAAAAAAAATTCTGGGTTTAATGATTTATGTTCTTCATGTTCAAGATTTATGTGAATTGAGAGAGAGACCAATACCACTTTTTGATCCTGTTTCTCTTGTATTTTTGTGCTATATTTTGTTTTGGGAGGAAGGAGACATAAAATTTGAGCAAAAATACCTATTTACCGCTGATTTTAACAGAGGTGGGTTACAGAAAACAAACGGAACATACCACAGGTGGGTTAAGTGACACTTTTCAAACCACGGATAGGCAAAGTGATTTTCGCCCAAACCACAGGTGGGTTTAGTGTAATTACTCCTAAAAATAAAAAAGCTTTCTTCGGTTGTTTCCTTTTGTCAATTATGTCATTTTATATTTCAAGATAGCTAATTAGATCTAATTGGTTGGTTAGATTTTGACACAAGCATTGCTCCATGCTCAAAAATTATTAGCGTTCTTTTTTCTTTTCTTTTCTTTTTTCTTTTTTTTTTTTTTTTTTTTTTTTTTTTTGGATAAGCAGAAAGCGATAAATTCTCTATTATCATTTATCCATGTAAAGAGTCCGATAAGACTAATCTTTTACGGCACACACAAAGAAATAAAGAGAGAAGCGAAAATAGTATAAGAGAAAGAAATTGGGATAAATTTTCCCTTTCAATCTACATCTTTTTTTGTGTTTAAAAAATATCCTAAAACATATATTTTTAAATTAGTGATAAAATTTGAAGATAACATATTAAAAATATATTTCTAATTCTCACTTAAAACATTTCCTACAAAATAGGATCACTCTTCTACTAATCCACTTCTTCAAAGCAACAATACATTTATTGTTTTTTATTTTAAAAAAAAAATAGAAAAACAACAAGTTAAACAACCTCACGTTACAGTTGTTTTTTTCCTATCAAAAACAAAAATAGATATATACATGTTTGGTTACAATGGCTATATACATGTTTGATTACAATTTGCTTCAACAGTATACATCATTTTATCCTTACATAAAACTGCTCTAAACTTTTAACTACATAGTTACCTCTCTCATTTGAATTCAAATATCAAACGCCACTGATCCTTATCTCATTCTATCCCATAGATGCAGTTAAAAAGATAATCACGAAGTCATTACATCCTCTCCCTACATTTTTTATAATAAAAATAAATAAATCTATTGGATTGCATAAACTGAGTTTTTGCTCTCAAAGTCTACAGTTTTTCTTCTTTTGAGTTCCATTCATTGTTGTCCAATTTTTTAATGCCCCGGTTTGCAAGCATTGTCGTATAGATTCTAAGGTGAGTAGGCTCGCTTCTTTATTTATTAGTAATAAATTTATTTCAGAAATTTTTTGAACAAAAATTTAAATGGATTTAATCTCGACTACAAGCCAAGCAAGACAATGTGTGGTGCTGTTAGCAGAGCGCGGAACCCATTATGCAGAGCATTCCTCATACTTCAACAGTTACTCATCAAAGATGACTCCTCAAAATCCCATTAATTCTTTGATTTTGTAAGTAAATTAATGGAACTCAATGGACAGTTGTGCCACTCGATCATTCCTTTGCTTGCACAATTTATTTGGTTTAGATTTTGGATTGAACATTTGCATCTTTGGCCTCTACTCTATAACACCATTTTGTGCTTTGTGTGGAGCCCATTGGTCTTACCATTTTCTTGCAGCTGTTATGTACATGTGCAAAGAACATAAGGATATTAACAGGATGGGAGAACAATTGGTTGCCCTGGCTTTTATTTATTTATTTAATTTTTGATATAACTCTGCCCCGGCTTTGGATCTAAGAGATGTATTCTTTTTTCAAGTAAATATAATGTATTGTAAGTAATTGGCTTTATTTTCGCCATTTATTGGTCTTATTGAGAAATTACCTTTTGATTGTGAACCTAGTGGGGGGCACAAATAAATTTTTGAAATTATTTCGTTTACTAACTGAATGGTACATACCATTTTGTTTGATTATTTTCTTTCTTGAATTTTAGAATTCTTTTCATTTTTCATGTTGCATATACCAAGGCGTAGGCGTACTCTAAACACGGGCTTAGAAATACATATCAAGTCTTCTGCCCAAGACGAAACGTATGGAAATTGATCACCATTTGGTTTTACAATCCAAAGCCGACTATGTGATTCCCATATGCAAAGATCTACTTTCGAGACAGATTGGATCAAGAGTTGGGTATTGAGAGTTTGGAAATTTGTTAGGCAATCATTCGACCTGGCATGTGGGTCAGCATTCATTTTGTTATAAATTAAAAGAAAGAGCAAAGAGCAACACCAAAATTTTGGACGTGATGATATGTGAATCTTTATTATTCAAGTGGTCAGCCACATTTTACAATAAGCCAACTGAAACTTTTTCATCTATCAAAAGTCCTCTATACAACCTCATCAATACACACACACATATACATATATATATATATATAGGACCTTCAAAGTCTATAGGGAGTCTAAAGAAGAAAGGAATAGCATCATTCAATTGGCTATTGAAGCGGTGCGGTGATGATATGACCACCAAGACAACAACTGAGTTTTCCAGGATACTTGCTGCCAACAGATAAAGCTACAGCAATCAAATAGTTTAGAGTGACCCTACATGCTAGGAGCTATTTCACAACACTCCCCCTTGGATGACCACTTACCAAGAATATGCCTTGTTAAAACCTTGCCAAGGAAAAACCTAGTAGGAAAAAACCAATGGCGAAAGAAAAAGAGTACAATATTCTTGTGAACCTTTAAGTGCTTTTGAATTACCTCATTAAAACCTTGCAAAGGAAAACCTAGTGGGAAAAAACCTAAGCGAAGGAAAAAGAGTACAATTATGTTATGTTGAACTTTTACTCCTCCTTATGAGCAAGTGGAAGATCTTTAAGTTGTCACATGTCAATGCCGTGCACTATCTTCTTAAATGTTGCAGTTGGTAATGATTTGGTGAATATGTCTACCAAATTGTCAGTTAACTGTATTTGCCTGATATCAATTTCACCATTCTTCTAAAGCTCATGTGTGTAAAATAATTTTGGTGAAATATGTTTAGTTCTATCGCCTTTGATATAGCCTTCCTGATCTAGGTGATGCAAGCAGCATTATCTTCATATAAGATTTTGGGACTATCTTTAATTGATGACAACCCACATTTCTCTCGAATATGTTATATTACTAATCTTAGCCAAACGCACTCACGACTTGCTTCATGGATTGCAATAATTTCTAAATGATTTGAGGAAGTAGCAGATAACGTTTGTTTGACAGATCTCCATGATATGGTGGTGTTGCCATAAGTGAATAAATATCTTATCTGTGATTGGCCTTTATGTGGGTCAGAAAGATAACCGGCATCTGCATATCCAATCAACTATAGTTTTGATCCTTTTGGGTAAAATAATCCCAAGTCAATCGTTCCACAAAGGTAGCATAATATATATTTGATTCCATTCCAATGTCTTTAAGTAGGTGCAAACTATATCTTGCTAGTAAATTGACTGAAAATGCCATGTCAAGTCTTGTGCAATTTGCAAGGTACATTAAAGCACCAATTTCACTAAGATAAGGCACTTAAGGACTAAGAATTTCTTCATCATCTTCTCAAGGACGAAAAGTGTCCTTTTTGACATAAAGTGATCTATTCACCATTAGAGTGCTCAAAGGGTGAGCTTTGTCCATGAGAAATTGCTTCAAGACCTTCTCTATATATGTTGCCTAGTGAATAAGAATTCCATTTGAAAGATGTTCAATTTGTAGTCCAAGACAAAATTTTGTCTTGCCGAGTTCTTTCATCTCAAACTCATTCTTTAAGTAATTTACAGTTTTATGAGCTCTTCTGGAGTCCTTGCAAGATTTAAATCATCAACATATACTGCAATAACAGCAAATCCAGATTCCAATCTTTTAATGAAAATGCATGGACAAATTGGATTACTCTCAAATCCTTCTTTCAATAAATATTCACCGAGGTGATTGTACCAAGGAAGTCGATACCGTACCGGTACCGGCCGTACCGGCCGGTACATACCGTACCGGTTGCATACCGGTATCGAAACATTAACGTTTCGTACCGGTTTAAATACCGGCCATACCGGCCGGTACAGAAAAAAGTTTTTTTTTTTTTTTTTTTTTTTTAAAGTTTTGTAATTTTTGAATTTTTGTTAGGGTAGAATGCTAACTTATTTGCATTAACTTATTAGTATTATTTGTTTTCTTAGTATGCAATGGTAACTTTTAAGCTTTCTATTTTTTATATTGTGTGTTTTTTTTTTCTTTTAATTGATACTAAAGTCTAAAATTATGAATAATTAGTTTTGAATTGAGGAAATGTTTTATGGTAAACTTTTATATTTATTATAATATATATACACACACATACATATATATATATATATATATATATATTTATTTATTTATAAATATAAAAAATAGCAGTAAACCCGAAACGGTACACCGGTATTGACCGGTATCCGAAATATACTGTACCGCTGGGCAAACCGGTACAGCCTCCGGTACGGTATTGACTCCCTTGGATTGTACCACATGCGTCCAGATTGCTTCAACCCATATAGAGATCTTTACAGCTTAATAAAATACATGTTTCGTGATGTGAAGTTATATGCTTCAAGCATTTTATACCCTTCAGGGATTTTCATGTATATATCATTATCTAATAATCCAAATAGATATGCTGTGACCACATCCAATGAACACATATCTAAATTTTCTCTAACCACCAAGCTGATCAGGAATCTAAATGTAATTGCGTCCATTACTGGAGCTAGGGGTGAGCAAACTAATACAGGAGCCGACCCAACCATACCTCCTTTGGCATTGACCGAGTAAGTCGAGGCTGGCAATCAGATGGAGAATCCCGCTCCGACAACAGTGCGATGCTACCATCGAAACTGCAACTCCAAATTGAGTTGGTTACCAAACCGACCAATATTAGTTTGTATCGTTCTGTTTCAGTAGTGTTTTGTGTTTTGTTGACAAAAACGATTGATTTCACATAGTAATTTAAAATATATATATATATATATATATCAAACCGGCGTCATTTTGAGTTAGGGTTGCTCATTTCTGCCCTAGTATAAATAGCATATTTCTACTCTCAGCCACTCAACTCTCTCAGACGCTCTAACTCAGTATCTCTAGCTCTCGCTTGAGTCCATGGATCATGACCAACAACTGATCGTGAGTTGCCTCTTGTAGCTCAGCAAGCTCACCATTCACGACCAGGCCAGCTATCACCTACTACCGTCTGCCGGTAACTCACTCCTCTCTCTCTCTCTCTCTCTCTCTCTCTCTCTCTCTCTCTCTCTCTCTCTCTCTCTCTCTCTCTCTCTCTCTCTCTGTGTGTTTGTGACACAACAAAGTTAGAACATATGAAACCCAGTTCTTTAATAACACCTGGTTTTTCTCTTTCTTTCACTCTCAAAGCTAGAATATTTTTGGAGTTGTATTAGTAATGGCTGAGATGGAGTTGAGATAAAAATTTAATTGAGTTATGAAGTTCGTCTAGTCATTCCATACATTTAGTAGTAGCCTTTAAGTAGAGAAGAAACCCACCAAAATTAACACTTTAATTGCTAATCAAATCAATTATAATTTTAAGTCTACTAACATTTTTTTTTGCATTTTGATTGTTAGGGAGGGGAGACTGTGACTGAGAGAGTTCTCTCACTCTTCAATCCTTCACGGACAAGTAATTTTTTTTTATAAGTTAAAAAAAAAAATTATGAAGTACAAACAAACTGGAATTGGGATTTATATAAGGTGTTTGGCTCCTTATCTTTACTTCTTTGACTGGCCTGGTAGATTGGTTCAAGTGCTAGCCAAAGTATAAAAAGAACAAGCACAAGTTAACACAAAGTACAAGAGGCAGTAACTACTAACTATATGATCAATCTGTTTCTAGGCTAATGCTTATATAACAATTTGTTTATATATCTGTTTCTAAGCATATTTCTTTATTGCTTATATATCAAATTATCAATTGTTTTAATATCAATTGGTTTCTGGGCATATGTGTGTATATATATATATATATATATATCAATTTCTTGCTTTATTGCTTATATATCAATTGTTTTCAAGTTGAGGTATTTGGGCAAGGAGCATTTTATTCCGTATTATTTTATCCCATTGTTTGCATCTATCCATGAGCATTTCACTTCTAAGATCAACAAAAATAACTTTCAGTTTGTGCATCGCCTTTTGAAGTGATCTTTTAAATTCATTGTAAACTGTAAAGAATTTATTGCTATTATTGGATATGGTTGTGACATTCATTGATTAAGAGTGAGCTATTTGACATTGTCTTTAATAGAAAAATTTTTATTTGACATTGTTGTGGAAAAATACTGCATAAGTATTTAAATTAATAAAAATCTAAGCAAAAATAAATAAAAAAGTAAAAATCTTATTTTCTTTTCTCTCACTTTCCTAGCAACCAAACACCAAGAAAATCAAAATCTCTTAGTCATTTTCTTCTCTCACAGTATGGAACAAAAATGATAAATATGATGAAAATTATATTATGATCGATTTAATTTTGTTCTGTTTTTGTAGGATCTGCACAAACCTTAGTTAAGGTTGTGTGGTGATTTTCTCAACATGGGGAAAGCCCTTTTCATTTCGCCATCCCACAGTTGAGTATGTGGCCAATCACTTCTTGAGACAAAACCCACCACCAGGTCAAGGTGATAACACCCATGCATCCCTCAGTGGAGGCTCACAGGAGGGTGGGGATCAATGACCTGAACCAGCAATACAATGAGTTGCTCAGCCAAATCCAATCTGAGGAGTGGGGAAAATGACTAATTTTTTTATTCAAATGCTGAGGTGGCATTTTCTAACGTCTATTATATTTTTTTAATTATTATTTTACTAGTTATGTAAGTTTCAAGTGTGTAAAAAGGTGCACGGTTTGCCACTTGAGCATTTTTCATACGTGAGTTGACCGTAGAAACTAACTTAAAAACAAATTAAAAATAACATAAATTTGCACAATTTTTGCCCTACCTCGTCACATGGTGAGTTAAGAGTGATAGAGGTGTGGACCTACCAACATATCTCTACTACTCACAACCGGTCACGTGATGAGTTGTAGCAAAAGTTGTATAAATCTATATAGTCCTAGTTTTGCTCTTAAAAATAATAATAATCAAATTGAGTACTAGGAGAAAGTAGGAACCAAATTGAAGGTGACCCCAAAATATAGAGATCAAAATGGTAAAAATTAAACACAGGAGCATACAGATTTATGTGGAAAACCCTTTTCACTATTATAAAAATCAATTATAATATATCCTTCTCATGTTTATGACTAACTTTTGATCCACACCAAATATAACAATATCACATTTTAGAAATTTGTGTGAACTCATTTGAGATCTCCACCCACTTTGAATACAACAACTCTCCATGGTTGTAGCACTCAAAAGACCTCTCCCTAAAGAAAATCCTACTTTTCATTCCCATGTATGTGTTATGACCAAAAAAAATCTCATTGTTTTATTTGCTTTTACACACTAATTTTCTTCTTATTGCGCTCACATTACGACAATACCTTTCTCTTTTTCTTCACTTTGCGATATCAAGTAAAGCATCACGAACTCTCCTTGATTTGTATGCTTTACAACAACACCAACAACACAAAAAAATAATAATAATAATAATAATTGGAGAGAAAATCCAAATGTTGTTGTTTCTTTCTTTGCGCTACCTTCCAAGCAAAAATCTTTTTCTTTTTCTTTTCCTCTTAGTTTCACTCTCAATTCTACAATTATTTTTCCTTTTCCCATTATGAAAGACCCTTGAACCAAAACCTTCAAATTATTCACAATACTGTCAATTTCTAAGAATTTAATTTCTATTCGATAGTTAACAAAGAATGCATTTTTTTTTTATATACAAGGATTGGCCCTTTTTTGGGCACCAAACAAACTAAAAAAAAAAATGCAAACTAATTTTCCCTTCAAAAAATAAAAAACCACTTAGCTTTCAAAGTCTCAATAGAAATTTAAGGCAAATTGTCAAAAAATCTACATCTTGACTCAAAATTTTTTTTTTTTTCAAAAAGTCTTTCTTGCTTTTTGATATGGTTCCACCTTAAGGTCCTTAACGTCCAAGGGCAGCTCCATATAGAGTCCAGGGTGGTTATTAGACCACCTTGACCTAAAGAAAAAAAATATTATTATTATTATTATTATGTATAAATTTTAAAAATTTATGATTTTTTATCCATAAAAAAACTTTGTGACCACCCTAAATTTTTTTTTAGGCCCAACATAATCAAACTTTTGATAAACAAACTTGGTTGTAAACTAAGGCTATAACTACATTCAGTGTCTTTTTATTGGATGTAAATTTTGACAAATCAACCCATTTAATTACATTTTTTTCTTATATCCTCCATACTTGCAAAATTTCAAGAAGATAAAAAATCAATATCTATATCATCAATCAAATGTTTAAATCTTGAGTTTTTGTAGTCTAAAATTATATATAAAAAATAAGTTTATGGATCGAATAGCAAATAACATCTGATTGGCATGAAATTTGACATGTGTTTTAAGAACAAAGAGAGCATGCAATTCAACTATTAGATTTTCAAAATATGTAGCAATGTTAATCTGTTTAGTGAGAGTTATAGCCTTAGGTTACAACTAAATTTATAGCCAAACTTTGTCCTTAAACTTTGGGCCTTTTAACAATATATTAGGTCCTTAAAAACAAAAAGAAAAAGTCCAAGAAAAGTTTTATTAAACTAAAATTTTGAAAGAAATGTAGTTTGCAACATTGATAATGAGACAATTATGTAACAATTTCAAAATAAGAAAATTCATAGAAGGAAATTGTAAAACTTTTATTTGTTCGTTTGTGCTTTTTTTTTTTTTTTTGTCGTCATTATATGAAGTTCTATTTTTATTAGATTTTGTATAATTTAAGTTTGTTAATGACCATGCACCCTCAAAAAAATTCCTAGAGCCGCCACTATTCCAAAACTTCTCAAAGGCATTTTTGACCTTGAAGGGCAAGGTCTTGACTTTAACAATAAGGTGACAAAGTGACAGACGGTAAAATTTGATATACACTCTTTTTTTTCCCCCTACTCCACCATCCCTCAATATATTATCTTAGTGTGTGTTTGGCTCTAACTTAAAAAGTCAGCTTATTTTAGCTACTATTCATGAGTCTCCCTGCACTTTTTGGTACTATTCATGGGTCTCACTGCACTATTTTAGCTAACTTTTACTTTTATTTACAGTACTTTCAACATAAAATTTTTAGTTTCAACAAAATAAGCGGATCTCAAACAGATCCGAAGTTGGAAAAAGCAAATCAAAGTTCAAACTGTCCAAATATGAAATGAATCAACAGCGGGAGTAGAGCCCACTGAGTAAAGTTTATTTCCAAACTAGTTTGGAGAGAAACCCTTCAAACTTCTCATATATTTTTATATTGAGTTTGAATTTTGAAAATCTAACCGTTAGATTGCATGTTCTTATTATTTCCTTCATGCTTGCAAAATTTCAAAAAGATCAAAGATCAATTGTTATATCTTCAAACAAATGTTAAAATTTCAAGATTTTGTGATCTAAAATTGTGTATAAAAAAAAGTTTATTTTTTGTGAGAAAGAAAAAATAAGTTTATTGATTGAATAGTAAATAACATTCGATTTGAATGAAATTTGATATACATGTTAAGAATATAAGGAGCATGAAATTCAACGGTTAGATTTTTAAAATTTATACCCAAAAAAGAGATATATGAAAAGTTTGAAGAGTTGGAGAGAAACTTTGTTCCACATTGATAGACCCATGAATAAAGGCCCAAATTTCTAGGCTGTGGGCAGTATAACACTTCTTGGAATAAAATAAGCGACCCATGATATAAAAGTAGAGAGACTCGATTGTCAATGATTAATTACTATGATATTCATTTAACCAAAAAAAAAAAATTTCTATGATATTCCAATCCACATGATTAAAACTCGAGTTCCGTGCACTCAAGGCTTAAAGCTCTACTTTATAAGCTAGACTAAATTTGATCAATTATCATATTCTCTTTCTCAAAAAAAAAAGGGTAAAATATCATTTTCGTCCCTAAACTATCACAAAAGTTCGTTTTTCGTCTCTAAACTTTCAAAAGTTCTATTTTCGTCCTTAAACTTTCAAAAGTTCTATTTTCGTCCCTAAACTTTCAAAAGTTCTGACGGAGTGCTGACGTGGCTTGACAGAGTGCTGATGTGGGAGGGACGAAAATCAATACGTTTGGAAAAGTTTGGGGACGAAAATAGAACGTTTGAAAGTTTAGGGACGAAAAACGAACTTTTGTGATAGTTTAGGGACGAAAATAGAATTTTTAAAAGTTTAGGGACAAAAAATAAACTTTTGTGATAATTTATGGACGAAAATGATATTTTACCCAAAAAAATAATAATCATATTCTATTTGTATTAGTGGCTAAAAAAAGATTGATATAAGCAATTGCAAGCATTATTTTACATACTTGATCAAGATAAATTAAAATACACATTTACACGTTAAATTGCGCAAAGTACATTTAACATTAGATAAAATCACTGTACCTTTAACATTAGATATTAATGCAAACCTTTGTTTTCTTTTCCCCAATAGACATTAAAATGCACACTTATCTGCTTTGGAATGCAATTTATGTTGAAGATATTGATAGGTACTATTCATGAGCCCCACTGTACTATTTCAGCTGACTTTTACATTTATCTACAATACTTTCAGTAATAAGTTTTTAATTTCAGCAAAATAAACGGTATTAAAACATACCCTAGTATGGGAAAAAGCAAAAGTTCTAAAATCTTGTACTAGGTGGATCGTTCCAGAGACAATATTTTGCACAGATGAAGACGCCTCACCCACTCCTTGGAGCGCATTGCAGATGCTCAGGGAATCTACCTCAAATGTTATCCCTTACCCCGGCATCCAAGGCTAGGTGTGAAAGAAATTGAAGCTCGCTAAATTGTACAACAATGGCGGAAACAACAAAACAATGAGAGAGAGAGAGAACAGTTTCTGGCAAATGCTTCAGTGTATTCTATTTCACATACTTAACAATACATTAATCCACATCTCTTTATATAGCATAATTACACTACACTAGGAAACTTCTAGAGGCAAAAACTGTTATAACAGACTAACAACCATATTCCAAATTATGCTCCGTGAAATTAGAAGTGACAGCTGGAAGACAGTTAGGGCTCAACTACTCACTGAAAGGCCATAGCTGAAGAACCAATCCTTGATAGAAGCAGAGCTTTTCTGAAACGATGACTAATGAGGAAGACTGACTTGAACCAAAACGACCTCGTTTCTCATTAAAACTAAGTGACAGCGTTTTGTCCAAGTAAAACGTTATCGTATCTTTGTAAAATAGCCGTTAACTAGCTGTTAGCTTCTTCCTCCTCTATTTTCAAATTCTGTTGCCTTTGGTTGTTAGTACTTGCTTTCACAGGGTGGTGGAGGTGACGACAATGATAGTCAACACGCATAACCAAATTGATTATAATGGAAAGAAGAAACAAAAGTTGAACACGCAGCTTGAAAATGAAAATCTATGTGATGGGATTTTCCAGTCAAGTTCTCATCCATTCTAAAAGACCCCCATAAACCTTCGCAAATTTCAAATTCTGTTGCCTTTGGTTGTTAGTACTTAGCTTTCACAGGGCGGTGGAGGTGATGACAATGATAGTCAACACGCATAACCAAATTGATTATAATGGAAAGAAGAAACAAAAGTTGAACACGCAGCTTGAAAATGAAAATCTATGTGATGGGATTTTCCAGTCAAGTTCTCATCCATTCTAAAAGCCCCCCATAAACCTTCGCAAATTTCAAATTCTGTTGCCTTTGGTTGTTAGTACTTAGCTTTCACAGGGTGGTGGAGGTGATGACAATGATAGTCAACACGCATAACCAAATTGATTATAATGGAAAGAAGAAACAAATGTTGAACACGCTGCTTGAATATGAAAATCTATGTGATGGGATTTTCCAGTCAAGTTCTCATCCATTCTAAAAGCTCCCCATAAACCTTCGCAAATTTCAAATTCTGTTGCCTTTGGTTGTTAGTACTTGCTTTCACAAGGTGGTGGAGGTGATGACAATAATAGTCAACACGCATAACCAAATTGATTATAATGGAAAGAAGAAACAAAAGTTGAACACGCAGCTTGAATATGATAATCTATGTGATGGGATTTTCCAGTCAAGTTCCCATCCATTCTAAACCCACCCCCACATAAACCTTCGCAAATTTCAAATTCTGTTGCCTTTGGTTGTTAGTACTTGCTTTCACAAGGTGGTGGAGGTGATGACAATGATAGTCAACACGCATAACCAAATTGATTATAATGGAAAGAAGAAACAAATGTTGAACACGCAGCTTGAATATGAAAATCTATGTGATGGGATTTTCCAGTCAAGTTCTCATCCATTCTAAACACACACACACACCACCCCCCCCCCCCCCCCCCCCCCACATAAACCTTCGCAAATTTCAAACACAACACAGATACAAATTTTTTTTCATTTTTTTCATTCTTCTCCTCCCAATTCATCAAATCAAAGTATTTCACCAAAGCTTTCAAACTAGATCTCTCTCAAATGGCAAAACCTTGCTGTCTTACACCAATACAAGTCTTCTTTTTCATGTTTCTCATAACATCTTTCCCATCCTCTTCTTTAGCTAGGCCCTTGAACAAGCCACTGAACCTTGCTGCCAATGAACCACTTTTGGAGCTTGAGCTTCCTGAAGAAAACGTGGTTGTTGTGGCCTACTCGTTGGACAAAGAATCACACCATGTTTTACCATGTGACACGGAACCCAGCAAACCCAAACTAGGCTTTCCTTATAAGGCTCCAAGACTTGCCAGAAAATATGGACGATTACTTCTTTCCAGGGAGGTACAGACTCCACCATCTGGACCAAGCAAGGGTATACACGACAACAACAACTAAGGGTACGTTTGGTTTGATATGCTATAATAGCTCCTATAATGGAATAGTTATTCATGTGTAAATGTTCAATCCAATTTCTTTTTTCTTTTTTTTTTTAACAAATTTTATTGTAAGAAGCAGACCTTTTTGTCTTTTATTTATTCTATTTAATTTTTTTTTTGGTGTTTGATGTTCTTCAAATCAAATCCCAAATAAATATGGGATTGGGATGTCAACATGTCTGCATTAACCTTCCATGATTCTTGATATTAATCGATCAGAATGTCTAGTAGTTTAAGTTTGGCAGAATGATTTATGTACTCCTTATAAGCAAAGATCAAATGAAATTTGGGATGCTAAGCTAAAGAATGCCAGGTTTGAGCAACTCAAATGACATTGAAAATCGGGTTCTCAAAAAAAATGACATTTGAAATTTTTCATCAAATTAGTGTGTGAGTGATTTTCGCTGTAATTTGAGATAAAATAGAAAAGTGACTGATCTCCTTTATTCTATGGGTAGATATCCTTTTGAACTTTCTTCTTCAGAAATAATCCCATATCCAACTTAGTATAACCACAGAAATTGAACTTCAAATCCGAGGAACTACCCTCACAATGTAGTTTTGATACTCATTCTATATACATAAGACTATGATTAACGAATTTGCGTTTCAAATTGCAATTATTTCCAAAAAATTCTGAGTCATTTCTTGGAAGACAAGAAGATCTGACATCAACACGGCTGATGAAGCCGGTGACCGTGTCTGATCCAAATTCATTTAATATGATAGGTGAGCTTATGTACTATTTTTCCATCATTTATCTTCTTCTTCTTGGCTATTACATTATTTACATCTGGCTGTGCCTCAAACACGTTGTTGTTCAGACCTTAATTTGGTCCAATACAATTGAGTATTGCTTGAAAATACAACGCAATTTTTTGACATGGGGTGCCAAGAAATTCCAGTTGGGCATTCCAAGTACATTCCATTTTCTACATTGTTGAATGGTTTTGGCTTAAGCCATGTGTTACCGACCACATTTCCTTCTTGTGTGAAGTATAACATTAGAAAATATATTGTCATGTTCTTTTGCTCCAAAGCTAATGATCCAAATTAAGTCAACGAGAGATTATATAAAGAAAAGAAATAACCGTGTTTATCTTTCTTTTTTCTATTTTGAAACAGTTTATCCCAACAGGCTTTAGGAAAGTAATTATTCGAAATTAAGCCTATTTGAATAATTCTTCTGGGCTACGGCCACTTGATGAATTCAGAAACAACCAAACTCTACAAGCAACCATTATATAGGTTGAAGGTCCCTTTACCTTGCCTAAAATAAAATTAAAAAAAAAAGGAACACGCACAATATTGAGAAAGTGGTAAAATAGAAAAAAGAATTACTTCAAGAATAAGAGATGGAAGAGGAAGAAGAATGGATAACCTTTTTAATTTGCTTTCACGTATATTATATCTATTTTATATAGGGATTACAAAATATCCCTATCCTACAACTTCATTTCATGTAGGTATTTTCTGTCACAAAAAAAAAAAGGTGGACACGTCACGTCCCAAGTGTGTGCCACTATGTGTGTTTCATGCTACGTCGTCCCAAGTGCATGTGTGTAACATACACATAATTAAATTTTTTAATACATATTCCATATTTTTATTTAATTGTCTATACATATTTCTACTATCTCTCAAAGCATTCGATCATCTTTCTTTCTTTTTCTATCTATATATCTACTGGCATCCTCACAGTTGCACATCCTATCTCATTAGTTTTTAATGATGTAGCATTACTTTACATCTTTTAATTCCATTAAACATGCATAAATGTTAACATTTTTATCACTTCATCATTATATAATTTTATTTTTTATTATTTATATGTCAGTTAAAAAGATAACCATAATAATTTATTTTTTTAGCATAAAATAAATTAATATCAACCATTTTGGATTAGTGTTATCTAAACATTGCATCTTTTTTACAATTTTTTCATGTACATATATAATAGAAGAGAAGAGAATGATTTAAATATTAGACATCTCAATTGAAAACATAAATAAGTGTTAGTTGACCTAAAAGCCGTTAACTATTGTCCATTAACTTCCTTAAAATAAAACACATTAACCCAAGGGATCAAATTAAAAATTAATTTGAAAGTTCAAGAAGTTAATTATAAATTGTGATGAATTTGAGGAAACAAAATGGAAATAATCCAAAAGTTCACGAACTTAAATAATTTAAAAAATTTTAAAAGCAAAAGGACAACAATACGAAAATAAAAGAGTCTAAGATAAATTTTAGCTAATAAAGCATTAGTTAAAAAAAAATGGAGGGATTCTAATTAATTTCTAATACACAAAGATGTGTTGTTAAATTAGATAGTTTGTGTGACGGACTTTTTTATTTTTTATTTTTTTTTTTTTTTTTGATAGGAATTTGTGTGTGTTTGTGTGATGGACTTGGTTAACGTTACGTGTGCAAGAAGTCATTTCTACACCGCGTACTACAAACAAGACAAGAGTACATTTTTTATATATATGTCCTAAATCAAGGAATAACTCTAAGTTACTAATCTACCAATGAGAGACTAACACATGAATTAACAACTGTCAACAACAAACTAAACTAATTGTTTAAACCAGCTGTACAATCGGTGTAAGAGTATTCGCATCCGGAAAAGCCATCCTATTCTATTTTACTATCTCAAAAAGTTACTTTATCAATTATACCATACCATTTTACAATATTCCTAACATTCCAGCTTTTATTTTCCCATTCTACTCATTAAAATAATATATATTACCCACTAAAATAATATAATATATTCCAATACAACTTTCCCTCTCTCTCATGGAAAAAATAAAATTAAAAATAAAAACTCTCCCTCTCTCTTCTCCCCCATCTCTTTATTTCTCTTCATTGGTGTCTCCTTCTTTGAACCACCATCCACCCGAAGCCAAATACCTCATCCACTGGCCATTGACAACCAGCAATTAGCAACTAGCCACCACCCAAACCCAACTAGCCACTACCACCAGCCACAAAAACCAGTCACCACCGCTATGCCACACACCAACGATCAATCACCAACCACCAAAAGCCATTAAATCAAACCCATTAAATTAGAAAACCAACAAACCCCGATCAAAAGAAATTAAATGCATTAAATCAGAAACCAAAAGCCATTAAATCAGAAACCAATCTCCAGACGCACCAATCAAAACTCCATCGGAACCTACCCGATCTCCACCCAAAATAAAACAAAAATCAACATTAGAAGTTCAGAATCCCATCAGAACCAATCTGAAGCTGGTCTTCACACCTCCACTGGCGTTGTCTCCACGCCTCACCGCCGTCGTCTCCATGCCTCCACACACATACCCAGATCAACCCACAACCCAGATCACAACCCACAACCCATAACCCAAATGAACCTAGACCAAGCAAACCCACACAAACCTAGACCAACCCACACCATAAACTCAAATTAACCCACCATCGAGACCTCCCTATGTTGCCGCTATCAATCACTGACCCAAACCCACACCACCACCATCGAGACCACACCACGCGCCGATCTTGCCACGCCGTGACCATACCATTACCATGCCGTGACCACGCCAAATCCAACCAACTCCGGTGGCATGCTTTGAATGAGAGAGAGAGATGTGAGAGAGGAAGTGAGAATTGAGGATGAAAGAAAGAGAGAATCAGAGAAAAAAAAATAGCTAAGTGGGGGAGAGAGAGAGAGAGAGAGAGAGAGAAATAATATAATAATTACACAAGATGCTACAGTACCGTCATAAAAGTAAGACGGTACTGTAGCAATATTGTAAAAAATTTTACAAGTAGCAGACCGGATGGTGGGCTTGTTTGTTGCATTAATGCTAAAATTCCCTTACATATACCATTTGCAATACCAAATGCGAATGCTCTAATATGACATGTAATTTAACAACCACTTGTGCTAAACGACTGTAGCTTCTGCTTTTCTATTCTTCAGCTTTCTCTTCTGTACTCTGCAATTTACTTTCTTTTCTTTCTCTTCTTCTTTATTCTTCAGCTTCTTCTTCTTAACACCACTTCTATCTTCTTTATCTCCGTTAAACTTCTTCTCAAAACCTTTACACTCCCCCTCAAGATGAATAGGGGAATGAATATTAATTGTATTTATCTTGGATAACAGTAGATGAAACTGATGTGCACTAAGTGCTTTGAGAAGCAAGTCAACTAGTTGAGATTGAATTCTAATATACAACAAACGGGCAAAAATGGCCAAATGGTATTATTTGGCAAAATATTTAGCAATTTACCACTATTCGCAAACTATTTAGCAATTTACCACTGTTTTGTAACTCGAGTTCATCAAAAAATCGAATTCCTTAAAAATGTGTCATGGTGACACCTACTAATCTAGCATTTTTTAATTAAAAAATCCACATGAAACTCATATTTACGAAACTCAAGTTCTTAATATAAAACTAGACTTCTTTAAAAATTTTAACATAGAACTCAAGTTTTATAAACTCAGTTATGTGCACAAGAATTCTGCACCAGACAACTTGCAACATGTGTTTTCTGCAGAATCAGTGTTTGGGATCCTTCTACTTGAAAGTGTCAAATCATGCGAAATTTCATCCAGTGCCATCTCTTGGCCGTGTACACGTGACTCTAGGGAATTGATTCCAATCTGGGAGCTCCCAATGAATCTCTGGATTCAAATAAAGCAAGAATATATGAGCACAAAATTCTTAAACATTTATCAGACACAATATTATCGACAAAGCCTTCACAAAGTTGGCAAAACGGTATGACATTTGTGGAGTACAACCGAATAACATGGAAAAAGGTACCTATCAATATCTTCAACATAGGGTTGCATTCCAAAGCAGATAAGTGTGCATTTTAATGTCTATTGGGGAAAAGGAAACAAAATTTAGTCTAGCTTATAAAGTAGAGCTTTAAGCCCTGAATACACAGAACTAGAGTTTTATAAACTTGAGTTCTATTTTAAAAATTTTAAATAACTCGAGTTCTATAAAGTTGTTATTTACAACTATTTTGTGTTGGTTTTAATTCCGTGCCAAATTTGATTATATTTTTGTTCAATTATATGTACACTGTATTTTATGTGGGACTTCATTGTATGGTTTGTGTGTGTGTGAGAGAGTGTGAAGACTCAAGAGAACATTGAAGATCAAAGGAGTTTTCGTGGGTAGCTTGTGAGAAGACTTCCCTCAAAGTGAAGCCATTTGCACAGCACATGACTGGAATGCAAAAAGTCATGACAGCTGGTTTTCGCAAGTATTTTGCGAGTAAGGACTTCCCGTGAGATACACGCAAAACATTCGGTTTTACTATTTTGGCATATTTGCTCCATTATATATCCACCCACACTATTTATACCATCATTACCCACATATTGAAAGGAGTGCTTTTCAAATTGAAAACCCTAGCCATAACCCTTGAGAGTTAAGAATTGTCATACCCACAATCCTCTACACAATCCTTTGTGGTTTTTCTCAACTCCTACCTTTCCATATCCAAATCCTTGAGAGGTTGATAGCCCAAACACTTACCACACTCATTTTGAGTGTAAAGTGAGGATTTGGTGTTGCTGGAAACCATTGGAAGAAACCATTTGTTTGGTGGATGCAATCAGGCTGAATTGCATGATCCGAGGAGCTAAAAAAGACAAGGCTACGACAAGTCAATTGGTAGCAAGAGCTTGGAGGGCTCAAGTACATGGAGTAGACTAGGCTTGAAGGGTCTTTTGTTATTTGTGTACTCCAATTTATTCTCTAGTGGATCAATTTACCGCTTTGAGGGCAGCGGAGAGGTTTTTTGCCGAGTACTTTGGTTTCCTCTTCGATAACACGTTTCGATGTTATCTGTATTTGAATCTTTCTTCCCTACTCTTTTAGCTTTCATTTTATTGTTGATTTTATTGAATATGGCTTAGAGTAGTTTGTTGTTTGTTCGCTCGCTCGCTTGCATTTACTCTATTCCGCACTTAATCTAAGTTAAAGTAAAATCAACCAAGCCGTAATTCTTAATTTAGGGGTCTAAACAGCTCTTGTGTTTTCACACATATTTGAGCTTTCAAGTTCAAAGAGCTCAAGATTTAATTAAAAAATATCAAATTAGCAGGTGTCAAAACTCAAGTTACATGTAAAACTCGAGTTTCATGAACTCAAGTTGCTAAATATTTCACGAACAATAGTAGATTGCTAAATATTTTTCCTAAACATGCTATTTGGTCATTTTTGCTACAACAAATGAATTAATCCTTCCAACACCTTGTCTTTAACAACATGACAATCTATTTCTATGTGTTTTGTTCTTTCATGGAACACAAGATTTTCCCCAATATGAAGTGCCGATTAACTGTCACTGAATAGCAAGGCTGCTTGAGTGTGATTAACTTGAATATCCTTCAAGAAACTAAGGGGCTATTTGGATTTAGTGTTTTCCACCACCTATCACTCTGTTTTCATCATCCATAACTCAAAACTGGTAGGTCCCATGGCTGTTTGGTTTGTTTGGATTTGTTTCTCACTCAATTCTCTTATTTTTGAGTGATGAGTTATGGAAACTAAAAACAACTTTTAGGTGTTTTTGAGTTATGGAAACAGAGTTATGATGGCATTTTGGTAAATACACATATTTGAGAGACCCACAGTCAAGAGTAGTCAAATCCAATCTCGTCTTCTTCTTCTTCTTCTTCTTTTCTTCTTTTCTTTCCTTTTCCCATTGGGTTTCTGGGTTTGGTTTCTTCTTCTTTTTTCTTTTTCTTCTTTTTTTCTTTCACACTGGGTCTAGGCTTGGTTTCTCTATTCTTCTCTTCTTCTTCTTCTTCTTCTTCTTTTTTTCTTCTTTTCTTTCCTTTTCACATTGGTTTCTGGGTTTGGTTTCTTTTTTTTCTTTTTTCTTTTTCTGAAAGCTCGAATTTGTATGAAAATACAAGAGCTGTTTAGACCCCCAACTTAATATTACAACTCGGTTGATTTTACTATAGCTTAACTAAGTGTAAAATAGAGTAAATGCGAGCAAACAATTCACAGCAGTAAACTTAAAGCTAAAAGAGTAGGATAGAAGAATGCAAACACAAGAAAACACACCGATGTGTTATCGTAGAGGAAACTGAAGAACTAGGTGAAAAACCTCTCCATTGCCCTCCAAGCGGTAAATTGATCCACTAGAGAATGAGTTGGAGTACATAAATAACAAAAGACCTTCCAAGCCTAGTCTACCCCATGTACTTGAGCCCTTCAAGTTCCTGCTACCAACTAACTTGATGAAGCCTTGTCTTCTCTAGCTCTCCAGATCACGCAATTCAGCCCGATTGCATCCACCAAACAAATGACTTCTTCCAATACTTCCCAGCAGTACCAAAACCTCACTTTACACTCAGGATGGGTGTGATAAGTGTTTGGGCTATCAACCTCTCAAGGATTTGGATATAAAGAGGTAGGAGTTAAGGAAAACCAAAATGGATTGTGTAGAGGATTGTGGGTATGACAATCTCTAACTCTCAAGAGTTATGGCTAAGGTTTTCTCTCTAAAAAACACTCCTCTCAATATGTGGGTAATGTGGGTATATATAGTGTGGGTAAAGACCTGGTGTATCAAATATGACAAAATGGTAAAACAGAATGTTTCACAGGTATCTCGCGGGAAGGCCTTATCTGCGAAAACCAGCTGTCACCATCTGTTATGACTCTTCACATTCCATTCATGTGCTAAGCACATGTCTTCACTTCGCCGGAAGGCTTCTCGCGAGCTACCCGCGAAAACATGATCTTCAATGAGTCTTGAGTCTTCACACTCCCTCTCACACACAACCCTTACAATGAAATCCCACATAAAATACAGGATACATAAGGTTGAACAAAATTACAATCAAATTTGGCACGGAATTAAAGACAACACAAATTAGTTGTAAATCACAACTTTACATTTTCCATTCCTTTTCACTGGGTTCGATGAGTTTGGGTAGGGTTGAAGGGGGAAAAAAATAAGAAGTAAAAGTTTCACCAAGTCAATCTGTGGGTCCCACAAAAAGTAAAATTTTTTGAGTTATCAAAATTGGAAACAAGTGCCAAACATGCCACCTTAGGAAGTTGTGGTATTTTCAATGATAAGTGATGAGTTATAGAGTGATGAGTGATAAAAATTGAGTGAGGAGTGATGAGTAATGGTTTTTTAAAAAACCAAACAGCCCCTAAGGATCCAAACAGTCTCACAAGTGGCAGAGCCACACACAAGGGTCCAAAATTTTAAAAAATCATTTTATAGTACGTATATTATTTACATTTTAAAAAATGTTTGTTTGAAGTTGGCACCCCAAATTTTGAGTCATTTCAATAGTGCTCTAAAAAGAAAGAAAAATTATATTTAAAATCATATAAGTTAAGACGTTTAACAAATTAAACTATGTAGAAAATGATAAATTTTTGTATATGTCTAATATAAGAAATACGTGACTTTTATATACTCATTAAAATTTAGAAGATGACAAATTCTCTTATTAGATTAATATGCATATGTGCGTTGAGGTTTGTCTCAACTAATATATTAGTACAACAACTTGGCCCTCTCTAAACTAAAATTTCTAGCTCCGCCACCGCTCACACACTGCCACTGCTATGGATTTGTATTCTACTTCTGCTGACAATCTACTCACTATTGGCAGCTTTTTTGACTAATTTCCTAGTAATTGAAATTGAGTCTTAAGAGCGTGTGACACTTGTGCGTGTATCATGCTAAATGCGCTATTACTTGCTTTTAGCCTTCGACCATGTCAACTGAAGACCAAGTTCTTATCGATTATAAATACCCCATAAACCTTCGCAAATTTCAAACACAACTTTTATGTGTGTGTGAAATGATGAAATTTGGATAGATTGTTTGTGTGAACAGATTTGAACCGATTGAACAGATTTTTGAATAGATTAAACAGGTTTTTTAATAGGTTTTATGTGTGAACAAGCTAAACAGATTTCTTTTATGAAAATTTCTGTGAAATTTGAACAAATTTTGTTACTATTTTTTAAATAGATTGAACAGATTTTATGTGTGAACAGGTTGAACGAATTTTTTATGAAGTTTTTGCAAAATTTGAGCAGATTTTGTTACTGTTTTTTAAACAGATTGAACAGATTTTGGGTGAACAGGTTGAACAAATTTTTTATGAAGTTTCTGTGAAATTTCAATAGATTTTGTTGCTGCTTTTTGCACAAAAATTGAACAAATTTTATGTGTGAACAGGTTGAATAGATTTTTTTATGAAGTTTCTGTGAAATTTAAACAAATTTTGTTGCTATTTTTTAAAAAAAAAAAATTTAAATAGATTTTTGAACAGATTTTATGTGTGCAAAGGTTGAACAGATTTTTTTTTTTTTTTAAAGTATTTTTAATGTTTCAAACCAACCAAACCGATTAAACTAACAGCAAGAAACTGCACCATTATAGGTCGAAAAACCGACCCTAAGCGGTATGCATCAGTTTTAATTATTAGAAAACCAATCCCTATTGGTTCGATAATAAATTTGGTAAAAAACCAAGCCGACCGAACCACGCACACCCCAACTAAAGCATATATTTCATCATAATTAATGCCAGGTCTCTGTGAGAAACCTTGTGCTACAAGTCGCGCTTTATACCTCATAATTTCAATTTTCTCATTACATTTTCGTACAAATACCCATTTATATCCGATAGGCATTACACCCTCAGGTGTTTGTACTATAGGCCCAAACACTTCAAATTTTACCAGGTGAATTTAATTTTGCCCTTATTGTCTCTAACCACTTTGGCCAGTCATTTCTACGTCGACATTCTTCGACGGATCGCAGTTCCATTTCATGATCATCACTTCCACTCATGTCGAGGGCAACTTTAAATGAAAATATGTTGTTGACAACGATTTTATTTCTATCCCATATATCTCCTGTATTCACATAATATATTAAGATCTCATTATTTTCACGAAGCTGGTCCTCTTCAAAGGATAATCCTTTAGGAGACTCCTCCTCAGAAGGGTCCCTCTTAGAAAGTTCACTTTCAGGAGATTTTTATTCATGAATTTGAGATAGATCAATTCTTTCCATTGCCTATTAGTGGATATAGTCTCTTCAAGGACTGCAACTTGATTTTCTTGTAATTTTCTCCATTGAGGAATTTTATCTTTACCATCAACAGGCCTTCCATGCTTGAGGCGTGGTTTTGATTCATTCACTTCTATATTAATTTTTTGGCCAGTCATTTGTACATTGACATTCTTCAACGGATCACGGTTCCATTTCATGATCATAACTTCCACTCATGTCGAGGGCAACTTTAAATGAAAATATGTTATCGACATCAATTTTATTTCTATCCCATATATCTCCTGTATACACATAATGTATTGAGATCTCATTATTTTCTGGTAGTTGATCCTCTTCAAAGAATAATCCTTTAGGAGACTCCACCTCAGAAGGGTCCCTCTTAGAAGGTTCACTTTCAGGAGATTTTTGTTCATGAATTTGAGATAGATCAATTCTTTCCATTGCATGTTTAGTGGGTATAGTCTCTTCAAGCACTGCAACTTGATTTTCTTGTAATTTTTTCCTTCGAGGAACTTTATCTTTACCACCGACAGGCCTCCCATGCTTGAGGCGTGGTTTTGATTCATTCACTGCTATATTAATTTTTTGTTCCTTAGGGATTTCAATCCTTACTGGAGTATTAGCAATTGGAAGGTGAGATTTCACAATTTTCTTATTGTCGATGAATACATCTGGTAATTGATTTGCAATACCACCTTAGCATCACTCTTCGTCCATAGCTTTGGCTTCAACCTCCAAAGAGCCCAATGGTACCATTTGATGCATTTTGCTATAAGGGGGCAGATGAAGAGTGATGCTAAGGTGGTACGTTTTTTAATAATAAAAAAATAAGGAAACTATTTTTTAATTGTTAATTGGATTTTATTTTTATTTTAAAAAATTCAAAAAAAATCTTTGACCACAACTTTATCTCTTTTGCACGCTCACACCCAAATTAGAGGACCACAACATTCTATCGAGTCCTCTAAGTTTGACTACATGAGCATATTTTGTAGCTAATATTTTGGTTTTGCATAAAAATTCTCAATCTTCTCTTTATATGTATAGCATTGTACAAAAACATGAGCACATATGGAATGAATTTTAAAAGTTATCTAATTTCTTTCATATGTTTAAACTTCATGTTTATGTTTAAGTACAAATTTATGTTAAAAAATGTTTGTTGAATTCATTAAGGGAAACAACATCCCCCCGCCCCCCTCTATATTTAGGGTAGTTCACAATTCCCTCCCTTATCTTTGAAACCTACCAATTTTCTATTACGTATTTCCAAAATGAGCAAATACTCACATTCTAAGTAAATTAAAACTAGAAAATTAAAACCCATTCCATAAATTAAACATAACACATACAATTTACTACATCTTGTTTCTCCAAAAAAAGAAAAACCCTTAAAGGTAGTGGAGATTGTTGGGAATCAATTCCAAGATGTGTCCCAACAGTGAAAATAAGTCCTAAAGTCATTAAGTTAGCACTAATTGTTGGGTTTTGATCTCAATAAGAGTTCAATTCCTTATAATATTACATTAGAGTTTTTTATCAAGATACTTTGACTAATCACAATATTTTTATTAAAAAAACAAAAAAAAAAAAAAAAAAACAAACAAACAAACAAACAGATAGAAAGACTTTTATTTATAATAATTCGGTATACAATGTACAGAAAGAAAGGGAAAACAACTTATCCACTAAAGTATTTTCATACATCTTGATATCAAATCTTTAAAAAACAAATTGCCGAGAAGGGTGAACATCCTTCCTTCCCCAACAGTCAAGTATTTGTTTGAGTAACCAAGGGTGTCTAGAATGCATCCAGCAACGCTATAGCACCATCCAAAATCACTTAGGCTTGATTAGTTGTAATGTATTTTCTTGTTTGGTATGGAGTAAGAAGTTAGAACAAGAATTGAAAAGGGAAGAGAATTTCAACTATACTTTACGTTATATTCGCATATTCAGGTTGAATTTACAAGTTGGGTTATGTTTACTGGGGTTTAATTTACATGGGTTAGTTTATTTGGGGTAATTTTGACATTTTATTTTTTAGCTGTGAGTATTTTAGACTAATATTCTTTGATACAAAAGATTTTGTTTTGCTTAACTGAGGGAGTAACAGAATTGGGTATTTGCTCATTTTGGAAACAGAGAACATAAGTTTGTTAGTTTCAAAGATAAGGAGGGGAAGTATGAACTATCCTAAACTTTGGACCGGGGGTGGGGGGGGAAGTAATTTTTCATCTAGTGAACTTAACAAACATTTTTAAACATAATTTGTACTTAAACATAAACTTGAATTTTAAATGAAATAAATTAAATAAGTTTTAAAATTCGCTTTGTATATGCTCATGTTTTGGTACGATGTTATGCACATAAAAGAGAATACTGAGAACTTTTATGCCAAAACCAAAATATTAGCTAGAAAATATATTCATGTGGTCAAACTTTCTGACGCTCATGCTTAAATTACAAAATATACTTATGTGGTCAAAGTTAGAGGACTAAACGTGAGAAAAAATGAAAGCCTTAATTAAATAAACTTGAAACTTAGAAAACTTAATTGAATTTTGGTCAAAGTTAGAGGGTATAATTTATAATTTAACCAAAGAAAAATTGAATCATTTATTAAAAAACATTGTTAGTAAGTGGCTTAAAGATATGAGTTAAGATGTAATTCCTACTAAATATTTTTTTATTTTATTTTATTTCAAAAAATAAAGTAAAATCATACAATTATCAAGAAAAGTGTGCATATTTAGAACAATGTATATGCCTATACTATTATTTAACGGACTTCCCCTGTTTGGATTCCTACTTTTAGATGCCCAAAATAAGGAGAAATTCGTAAAAACAAAACCCAAAGTTTTAAACGTCCCACTAATCCACGTACTAATTCCTCTGTTTCACTTTCATCCCAATAACAGACATCTGCGAACTCCAAGTTTTCCTCCCAAACCGCAACTACTAAAATTTTTGAATTAAAAAGTGTCCTAGATTTACTTAAAAGTTACTTTTTCTACTCAATGAAAGAAGGCTAGACACGTTATTTAATGCCATTAGCAATCATTTAGTATTCTTAGTCAAAACTTAGATACAATATCTTAGATATTGTTTCCAAGATATCATTCTTAAAATTTAGCCCAAACTTAGGTATAACATCTTAGGAACAGCACCTAAGTTGAGCCACATGTTCACGAACACGTCATTATTGTTGAGTTTGGCTCATTTAAATAGTTGACTCTAAATTTGGCAATTTTACTCGTTTGCAAAATAGACAAACATAAGCCAAGTTGTTTTTATTAATCTGAGGCTGTGCCAAGATGTTTAAGGACTATACTTTAAACCCCATTATTTTAATCACCCAACGATGGAAATATCAACAAAATTCATAATTATTCAGCCAAAAAAAAAATATTCATAATTATTTCAACAGCAGCACCATAATTCACTTAAATAAAACCTTCTAGGCCTAAGCATGTTTATGCGTCTTACTTTTGTTTTAAAGCCCAAACCCATTAAATCCCATTATGCTGTTAAAAGACTAAAGGCTAAAGGATCTTTAGCTGCAAATCAATTTTATTCACCTGCCCCTACTTGAACATTGCCCTAATTTCTAAGCTTCTGGATTGAGTTAATTATGATTATAACCATTAACGGGAATTGATTCTTTCAATGCCATCAGATTCAGTCCCTACTCCTAAGAAAAAAGAGCCCAGTGTAAAGCGCCCCTTTTTGGTTTTTTGGATATTGAAAAATCACGGGTCACGGGAGTGGGCTGTAGGCTCTCTTTTGGACATCCAAGGCGTAGGCGTACTCTAAACATTGGCTTAGAAATACATATCAAGTCTTCTGCCCAAGACGAAACGTATGGAAATTGATCACCATTTGGTTTTACAATCCAAAAACCGACTGTATGATTCCCATATGCAAAGATCTACTTCAGAGACAGATTGGATCAAGAGTTGGGTATTGAGAATTAGGAAATTTGTTAGGCAATCATTCGACCCGGCAGGTGGGTCAGCATTCATTTTGTTATAAATTAAAAGAAAGAGCAAACAGGAACACCAAAGTTTTGGACGAGATAATATGTGAATCTTTATTATTTAAGTGGTTAGTCACATTTTACAATAAGCTAACTAAAGCTTTTTCATCTATCAAAAGTCCTCTATACAACCTCACCAATACACACACATATATATAGGACCTTCAAAGTCTATAGAAGTCTAAAGAAGAAAGGAATAGCATCATTCACTTGGCTCTAGAAGCGGTGCAGTGATGATATGACCACCAAGACAAAAGCTGAGTTTTTGATAGTATAATGCTATACGTAAGTTTCAATTTCAGGATACTTGTTGCCAATAGATAAAGCTACAGAAATCAAATAGTGTAGAGTGACCCTACACGCTAGGAGCTATTTCACAACACTCTCCTTTGGATGACCACTTACTAAGAATATGCCTCATTAAAACCTTGCCAAGGAAAAACCCAATGGGAAAAAAACCAATGGCGAAGAAAAAAGAGTACAATATTCTTGCAAACCTTTAAGTGCCTTTGAATTGCCTTATTAAAACCTTGCAAAGGAAAACCCAGTAGGAAAAAACCTAAGCGAAGGAAAAAGAGTACAATTATGTTATGTTGAATTTTTACTCCCCCTCATGAGCAGGTGGAAGATCTTTAAGTCATCACATGCCAATGCCATGCACTATCTTCTTAAATGTTGCAGTTAGTAATGATTTGGTGAATATGTTTGTCAAATTATCACCTAATTGTATTTGCCTGATATCAGTTTCACCATTCTTCTAAAGCTCGTGTGTGTAAAAGAATTTTGGTGAAATATGTTTAGTTCTATCACCTTTGATATAGCCTTCCTGATCTGGGTGATGCAAGCAGCATTACCTTCATATAAGATTGTGGGACTATCTTTGATTGATGACAACCCACATTTCTCTAGAATATGTTGCATTACTAATTTTAGCCAAACGCACTCATGAATTGCTTCACAGATTGCAATAATTTCTGAGTGATTTGAGGAAGTAGCGGATAATGTTTGTTTGATAGATCTCCATGATACGGTGGTGTTGCCATAAGTGAATAAATATCTTGTCTGTGACTAGCCTTTATGTGGGTCAAAAAGATAACCTGCATCTGCATATCCAATCAACTATAGTTTTGATCCTTTTGGGTAAAATAATCCCAAGTCAGTCGTTCCACTAAGGTTTTGTAATATATATTTGATTCCATTCCAATGTCTTCGAGTAGGTGCAGACTATATCTTGCTAGTAAATTGATTGAAAATGCTATGTTGGGTCTTGTGCAATTTGCAAGGTACATAATACATTAAAGCTTCACTAAGATAAGGCATTTGAGGACTAAGAATTTCTTCATCATCTACTCAAGGACAAAAAGGGTTCTTTTTGACATCAAGCGACCTATTCACCATTGGAGTGCTCAAAGGATGAGCTTTGTCCATGAGAAATTGCTTCAGGACCTTCTCTATATATATTGACTGGTGAACAAGAATTCCATTTGAAAGATGTTTAATTTGTAGTCCAAGACAAAATTTTGTCTTGCTGAGTTCTTTCATCTCAAACTCATTCTTTAAGTAATTTACAGTTTTTATGAGATCTCCTAGAGTCCCTGCAAGATTTAAATCATCAACATATACTGCAATAACAGCAAATTCAAATTCCGATCTTTTAATGAAAACACATGGACAAATTGGATTACTCTCAAATCCTTCTTTCAATAAATATTCACTGAGGTGATTGTACCACATGCGTCCGGATTGCTTCAACTCATATAGAGATCTTTACAGCTTGATAGAATACATGTTTCTGGATGTGAAGTTATATGCTTCAGGCATCTTATACCCTTCAGGGATTTTCATGTATATATCATTATCTAATGGTCCATATAGATATGCTATGACTACATCCATTAAACGCATATCTGAATTTTCTCTAACCACCAAGCTGATTAGGACTCTAAATGTAATTGTGTCCATTACTAGAGCATATGTTTCATCATAATCAATGTCAGGTCTCTGTGAGAAACCCTGTGCTACAAGTCACACTTTATACCTCGTAATTTCATTTTTCTCATTACGTTTTCGTACAAATACCCATTTATATCTGACAAGCATTACACCCTCAATTGTTTGTACTACAGGCCCAAACACTTCACTTTTTACTAGTGAATTTAATTTTTCCTGAATTGCCTCTAACCACTTTGGCTAATCATTTCTACGTCGATGTTCTTCGACGGATCGTGGTTCCATTTCATGATCATCACTTCCACTCATGTCAAGGGCAACTTTAAATGAAAAAATGTTGTCGACAACGATTTTATTTCTATCCCATATATCTCCTGTATTCACATAATGTATTGAGATCTCATTATTTTCAAGTAGCTAATTCTCTTCAAAGGATAATCCTTCAGGAGACTCCTCCTCAGAAGTGGCCTTATTCGAAGGTTCAATTTTGGGATATTTTTGTTCATGAATTTGAGATAGATCAATTCTTTCCATTGCCTGTTTAGTAGACATGGCAATACGGGTCATAATTTTCTGACCCGACCCGACTCGACCCGAAAAATACATGACTCGAACTCAATTGTTTTGACCCAAAGCAAAAAGGGTTGACTCGTGACTCGACCTGATTTTTTTGCAAGTCAACCCGACCCGACCTGTATAACCCGTGACCAAACCCGTTAAAAAAAATTCGCTAAAAAAATATTTTAATTACATCCTGATACAAAGTGCATAAAGCACAAAGTACCAAAACTAATAATAAATATATTATAGAAAATGACTATTTAATTCATCAAAACCGTTTCTCAAAAAAAAAAAAAAAAATCATCAAAACCAATAAGAGCAAGCTAGCCTAGCTTCAGTGCTTGCCAATTGCCTACAACACGTATCAATCAAGACAGCCATTAAAATATATATATATATATATATATATATATCTCATTCAGCTGAGCTGTGGTCTATTGTCCAAACTCCAAATGACCAAAAATCTCATTCAGTTTGGTATATGTTGTACTATGTTTTTTTAATAATAAAGATTGTAATGTTGTGTGGTATTATTTTTCATTGCAATTTTTTTTACTGATTAGAAATTTGATCATTATGAAAGTGGTTGTGGTGCCAAAACAAAAAAAAAATCTCAGTTGGGCTTGTATTTAGAAGAGCCTACACTTAACAAAAAGCAAAATTCAAAGTTGGAAGTTCTCTCTTGGTGGAAAGAGCATTATAATCGGTTTCCAGAGCTCTCTTTAATGGCACAGGATCTCATGAGCATTCTGATAACCATTATTGCTTCTGAATCAAGTTTTAACACTGGGAAAAAAATTCTTACTCCGTATCGATCACGTCTTTTACCTAATAATGTGGAAGCTACATTGTGTACTAAAAGTTGGCTATATGAATTTGAAGGTAATTTAATTTTTTTATAGTCATAATTATACAATTTTAATTCTTTATTGATTTGCTTTCATGGTACATTAAGTTATATTAAAATATTGTATTGTAGATGAAGATGCTGACGAAATTGGCCAACTTGAGTTACAATTTGCAAGTATGAATATTTGCAGTGCTGAATCTGCTACCAATGTTGAGTAGATTGAGATTGAGGTGTAACTCTTATAAAATATTTACTTATTCTTCTTTACTTAATATGTTATGTTTATTTTTAAATATTTTTTCGTTTAGTTTTTCTTTCTAAGTAATCTAACTTTATTATTATTTTAAATGCAACAGGAACATGTGCACTTAAGAAGACTGATAACTTGTTACTTTGCTGGCTTACTTGTTTTGTTTGTTTTAAGATCTATCTCTTTGAAGATGTAAACTTGTAATTTTATGCATTTTGACAGCAAACTATTAACATTGATGATTTTTTCCATCATGAATTTATGACTATAAATAATTTTTGTCATGCTCAAAACTATCAGAATTGGAAGGATATTAATAAGTGGCATTAAGTGCAATTGCTTAATTGATTTTATTCATTCTTTCTAAACAGGTTGTCATTGATTTGTTTTTGTAATTGAAAGAAAAAAAAATTGTTTGAAAAATACGAGTAAACCCGACCCGACCCGAAACCCGATTGACCCATTTAAAAATGACCCGTTTTGACCCGCAACTCGTTTAACCTACAAACCCAAACCCGACCTGACCCGGCCGTTTTGCCACGTCTACTGTTTGGTGGGTATAGTCTCTTCAAGGACTGCAACTTGATTTTCTTGTAATATTCTCCTTCGAGAAATTTTATCTTTACCACCGACAGGCCTCCCATACTTGAGGCATGGTTTTGATTCATTCATTGCTATATTAATTTTTAGTTCTTTAGGGATTTCAATCCTTACTGGAGTATTAGCAATTGGAATGTGAGATTTCACAATTTTCTTATTATTGGTAAATACATCTGGTAATTAATTTGCAATACCACCTTAGCATCACTCTTTGTCTATAGCTTTGGCTTCAACCTCCAAAGAGCCTATGTAGCGGTTGATGCATTTTGCTATCAGGGAGGAGATGAAGAGTGATGCTAAGGTGGTATGTTTTTTAATAATAAAAAAATAAGGAAACTATTTTTTAATTGTTAATTGGATTTTATTTTAATTTTAAAAAATTTGAAAAAATCTTGGACCACAACTTTATCTCTTTTGCACGCTCACACCCAATTTAGAGGACCACAACATTCAATCGAGTCCTCTAAGTTTGACTACATGACCATATTTTGTAGCTAAAATTCTGGTTTTGACATAAAAATTCTCAATGTTCTCTTTATACGTATGGCATCTTACAAAAACATGAACACATATGGAATGAATTTTAAAAGTTATCTAATTTCTTTCGTATGTTTAAACTTCACGTTTATGTTTAAGTACAAATTTATGTTAATATATGTTTGTTGAATTCATTAAGGGAAACAACATCCCCCTCCCCCACTCCCTGCCTCTCTCTATATTTAGGGTAGTTCACAATTCCCTCTCTTATTTTTGAAACCTACCAATTTTCTATTCTATGTTTCCAAAATGAGCAAATACTCACACTCTGAGTAAATTAAAACTAGAAAATTTAAACCCAACCCATAAATTAAACATAACACATACAATTTACTTCATCCTATTTCTCAATAAGAGTTCAATTTCTTATAATATTACAATATTAGAGTTTTTTATCTAGATACTTCGACTAATCACAATATTTAAATAAAAAAAATAACAAATAGAAAGACTTTTATTCATAGTAATTCCGTATGCAATGTATAGAAAGAAAGGGAAAACAACTTATCCCAGACTAGAGTATTTCCATATTAGGAATAAATCTATACACAAACGCCGCGAACATACTTCCCCCATAGTTAAATATTTGCTTGAGTGGCCAAGAGGGTCTAGAATACATCCAACAACGCTATAGCACCATCCAAAATTACTTTAAGCTTGATTAATTGTGACATATTTTCTTGTCTGGGATGGGTTCATAAGCTAGATCAAGAATTGAAAGGGGAAGAGAATTTCAATTGTACTTAACGTAATATTCGCATATTCAAGTTAAATTTACAAGTTGGGTTATGTTTACTGGGGTTTAATTTACATGGGTTAGTTTATTTGGGGTAATTTTGACATTTTATTTTTTAGTTGTGAGTATTTTAGACTAATATTCTTTGATACAAAAGATTTCGTTGGGCTTAACTGAGGGAGTAACAGAATTGGGTATCTGCTCATATTGGAAATAGAGAACGGGAATTGTATAAGCTCGTGTTTTTGTATGATGCTATGCACATTAAAGAAAATACTGAGAACTTTTATGCCAAAATCAATATATTAGCTACAAAATATACTTACGTGGTCAAACTTTTTGACTCTTATGCTTAAATTACAAAATATACTTATGTGGTCAAAGTTCGAGAACTAAGCGTGAGAAAGAAATGAAAGCCTTAATTAAATAAACTTGAAATTTAGAAGACTTAATTGAATTTTGGTCAAAGTTAGAGAGCATAATTTATAATTCAGCCAAAGAAAAATTGAATCATTTATTAAAAAACATTGTTAGTAAGTGGCTTAAAGATATGAGTTAAAGATGTAATTTGGTTTACCAAAAAAAAAAAAAAGATGTAATTTGTACTAAAATATTTGTTATTTTATTTTATTTCAAAAAATAAAGTAAAATCATACAATTATCAAGAAATGTGTACATATTTAGAACAATATATGTATATGTCTATACAACTATTTAAGGGACCTCCCCTATCTAGATTCCTACTTTTAGATGCCCAAAATATCTCCATCCTGCTCTCTTATACAAATTTTCGACTAACAAGGAGAAATTCATAAAAGCGAAACCCAAAGTTTTAAACCTCTCACTAATCCACGTACTAATTCCTCTGTTTCACTTTCATCCCAATAAGACACATCTGCGAACTCCATGTTTTCCTCTCAAAGCGCAACTACCAAAAATTTTTAATTGAAAACTATCCTAGATTTTCTTAAAAGATACTTTTTCTACTCAATGAAAGAATGACAAAACTTAAGTACAGTACTTTAGATGCTATTCCTTAGGTTTTCCTCTTAAGATTCAGCCATGTAGCTACTTAACTAAAACATACACTTTCATCCGATGAGAAAAATTCACATAGCAAAATCTTAAGAAAGAAACCTAAAATATAGCAGCTAAGTACTGTACCTAAGTTTTGCTCATGAAAGAATCGGTTGCTCTAATACCTTAAAAGAATTATTCCTAGCTAGACACATTATTTAATGCCATTAGCATTCATTTAATATTCTTAGTCAAACAAAACTTAGATGCAATATCTTAGATATTGTTTCTTAGATATCATTCTTAAAATTTAGCCCAAACTTAGGTATAATATCTTAAGAACAGCTGCTTCTCAAAAAAAAAATTAAGAACAACACCTAAGTTGAGCCACATATTCACGAACACGTCATTATTTTTGAGTTTTGCTCATTTAAATAGTTCAGTCTAGTTTTACACGTTTGCAAAATAGACAAACATAAGCCAAGTTGTTTTTATTAATCTGAGGCTGTACCAAGATGTTTAAGGACTATACTTTAAACCCCATTATTTTAATCACCCAACAATGGAAATATCAACAAAATTCGTAATTATTCAGCCAAAAAAAAAATATTCATAATTATTTCAACAGCAGCATCATAATTCACTTAAATAAAACCTTCTAGGCCTAAGCATGTAGATGCGTCTTACTTTTGTTTTAAAGCCCAAACCCATTAAATCCCATTATGCTGTTAAAAGCCTAAAGGCTAAAGGATCTTTAGCTGCAAATCAATTTTATTCACCTGCCCCTACTTGAACATTTCCCTAATTTCTAAGCTTCTAGATTGAGTTAATTATGATTATAACCATTAACGTGAATCGATTCTTTAGGCACATTTCAACGCCATCAGTCCCTACTCCTAAGAAAAAAGAGTCTAGACCAACGGGCCTTATAGCCTAGTGGTACCTGGTTCCATTGTAACCGCTCAGGGTTCTATCCCCCACAATTACCAAAAAAAAAAAAAAAAAAACCAGTGTAAGAGCGCCACTTTTTTGTTTCTTGGACATTGAAATGTCACGGCCCACTTGAGTGGGCTGTAGGCCCTCTTTCGGACATCCAAGGCGTAGGTTTATTCTAAACATGGGCATAGAAATACATATCAAGCCTTCTGCCCAAGGCAAAAAGTATGGAAATTGATCACCATTTGGTTTTACAATCCAAAAACCGACTATATGAATATGATTCCCATATGCAAAGATCTACTTTCGAGACAGATTGGATCAAGAGTTGGGTATTGAGAGTTAGGAAATTTGTTAGGCAATCATTCGACCTGGCATGTTGATGTGGGTCAGTATTCATTTAGTATTCTTCGCCATAAACAAACTTTTTTTTTTTTCTTTTAGAATCCCCACTAATAATTCAATATCTACTTGTGGGAGGTGGGATGCTTTGGGAAGGAAAGATTGTGGAAATCACGGTGTTTCATCGATTCTAATTTGCACAAGTACTAACACAAATTTTTGTGAAAATAATTGTTTCTATAAAATTCACTAATAACACTATAATGATAAAGTCAAACTAAGTCTAGTTCAACGTATTAATAACTTTACTTTTGTGAGTTTTTATGGTCATATCTTTTATGAAAGAAATTCTTCTATTTTTAAATTTAGATATGTCCTAGCAATCTCAAGCTTTGGAGACATATCTTATATCACTCTCACATTGATATGTGGGCAATAAATAGGCAATTTTGACCTACTCAATTAGAAGGCTGGTTATATCACATTAAATGCAATGTGAGATAGTTGTGGCACAATAAACGTCGAGAGGGCCGTGCCTAAATAGTTGGCCTTTCTTTGAGGCAAATCGAAATGACTGATGCTTCTTTTTAGGTTAAATTTATTGACATGATGTTGTGATTGGTTAACAAGATTCAAGATTCATTAGGTCGGTGTCCCTTTGCAGTTTTACGGATTGGTCTCTCGTTGTTCTTGGCTTCATTTTAACCCTCCACGTTACCTAATAACTTCAACAGCATAATTAATCAAACAGAGAATTACGAAGAAGAATAACAATAAAATTGGATTTCTTTTTTCTAATTGCTATAGGCTCTCATTCGCCTCTCTTCATTTTCCTTTTTCTATCCTGTTTGGCCTCTAGGTTGCACACCCTTTCTTTGTTAACTAACGTTATGCATGAAATTTTTCCATTTTGGTATAGATTTTTTTTATTTAAAAATACTAGCATATGATGCTTAAAATCCTATTGAGTAAAAACTCAGAGAACTAATTACTCTTCTTCACATGTAATTTATCGTATGCAATATATATCATGTGCTTTTGGAGGTTTGAAACTTGAACACATTAAATTAATTAATTTTTAATTAACAAGAAAGCCTTATAATTTATCTATTCATCTAACATGAGGTTATTAAGACATTTTAAAGTTTGACACAAGGTCTTGCTATCATAGGTGTAGGTTCGCTTAAGCCAACCATCAACATATTAATAATCACAACAGAGCCAAAAATATATCAATTTTTAAGACAAAATGAACATGTACGAAATTGTATTTATCTCTAAATATTCTCTTCTACCTATTTTATACACACACTTTTGCTTAATAACTACAATTGCATGGGTTAATGTACATATTTTAAAAGGCAAAAAGATAATATCCACATTTAAAACATAAAAAGTAAATTGAAATAATGAGTATGAGAGAATCATTACCTTTTATATTAGGCTCTTTAGTTATAGCTTTGCTCAAGATTGGTTTCTCAAAAAAAAAAAAAAAAGATTTGCTCAAGATTATTTACATTTTCCTTTTTTTCTTTTTATGATAAACAATTATATATTTGCATTCACTTATTACAGTGGAAACTGTGATTAAGATAGTATTAGCGAACCGTCCATGTGTTAAGTTGGTAAACTCAAAGTGAATACGTGTTGCATACTGCAAAGTGCATAGGCCCTTGTGGCATTTAAGAAGCTTGAGCCCAAAACATTGCCATTTTACGCTCAGCCTCAAATGCCAAGGCACTTCAACAAGGCTTCAAAACCGTTTCCTAAAAGGCAAGCAACTACTGTCTCTTCCAACTTCCAAGTTCCAACTAGCGTCGCTTTTTTCTTTCTTTCTTTGAGTAATTAATATAGATTTTTTGTTTTTTGTTTGTGTATGGTTGTGGTGAAAACAAAGAGGATGAAAAATAGGGAGAGGAAAATAGGGTGGAAAATGTTGTTTTCCACTGTTTGGTTGTGAAAAGAAAATAGGAGAGAAAGTTTTCCCTCCTGGACCCACTTTTTTTATCCTCCCAAATTGGGAGGAAAATGAAAAGGGAAAAGTGATGAAAAATACATTTTACACAAATACCCCCATTGTATTACACTCATCTATTCCTCTCACTTTTCCACTATTATATAACAATGACATAATAGTCAATTTATATAAACTACATTTTCCATCTTTCCCTTTTTCTCTCTAACCAAACAAAAAAGTTTTCCACCCTCCCACTTTTCCACCTCTCCAGCCAAATACACATGAAAGAAAACTAAATCTTTTCTATCCTCCCACTTTTCCATCCTCCCACTAATTTTTGATCATCTCACTTTTCCACTCCTCCAACCAAACAGACCCCTTCTCACACTCAAATCCACGCTTTGCTCGTGTGTCAACTCTTGAATTGATTTCAAAATCTTTAAGATCATGTGATGGACCCATGTGAAACTACTGAAATCCAATTAAAAGTTGACACACAAGTAGGATGTGGAAAGAGGTGTGTCCCTAACATTACTTTTTCTTTTTCTTTTTTTGTTATACATTCCATGTGGGTATATACTGTATGCATGAGGCATTTTAGGTGGCATAAAAATAAATTTTTTATTCTAGTGGACATTTTCCATCCATCACTTAAAAGTGTGGACTATTTTGACACAATACCAAAGGTTAAGAACCAAACTAACATATTTAAAATGTTAAGGGTCAAATTGACACATATAATAAAAATTAGGAACAAAAATAATAATGTACCCAATAGATTTTATGTGAGAAAACACAAAAATTGCTTTTTGTCTCATTTTTAGGATCACAAATTCACAACCAAACATATCCATTGTTAATTTGTTAGGTAGGGTCGCCTTATGATCTTGATTCTAATCTTTATCCCCTTTTGTTTTGTTTTGTTTTTAACAATTCAATATATTTTAAGTCGATGCCACAACAATTAAGTGGAAGTATTGATCTCTTCAATTTTTTTTCCCCCAAATACATTCATATACATATTATCCAAACATAGGGCTTATCCAGTTAATGACTAGCTAGAGAAATAATTCCTGCATTTAATAATCAACTAATCATTAAAGAATGTTATTACGAAATGCACAACTGAGCATCCAAGGCACCCCACTCTTGGGACTTCCTCTAACATCAATCATTTGTGATATTTAATTAATGTAATCTTTTTAGTATAATTTCAATGCTCTTTAGGACCATTTATGCAAGACAATGTCCCGTCCCAGCAAGAGATTTAAGGTCCCAACTAAAACATGGCCGGAAATGCCTTTATATGAACAAAATAGACATTCTTTTTTTTCTTTTTCTTTTTCTTTTTTTTTTCTTTTTTTTGGGAAGGGACGACATAGAAATTCTAAATAATTATTGCGAAACATAAATTTGTGGCTATCTATTTCACTTCTCACTTGAGTTAAAAAAGAGTTGCACTAAAGACACAAATTGTTACAACATATTTATAACAACTAAGGTGCCAATCCCACGTAGGTCAAAATAAAATAATAAAATATGTGCTTAAGGCATATCACAATTAAAAATTTAGAGTTTGAGAGATTTTTTTGTGTCCATAGAATTTTCATTTAAAAGAAAAAAATCTATTTAACTTCACAATATACACAAAGAATTTCACAATATTTTTCACAACCTATTAAGTTGACAAATTTTTACTAGTTTTCGTTTAGGCTCAACACTGACATCACCTTTGCACCAACCACTAGCAGTCTACCACATCAACAGATACGAAATTTTTTGTCTTCTGGATACCCACTACCTAATGTTCAAAACTCTAAAAGGGTAAGAACTAAGCAGCCAACTGTAGACGACTAAATTTCTAGTTCGAGATAAATCAAACAAGTAAAATAGTTTCACAAATGCAGATTTGTATTGATGATTGTGTGGTACAATTCTCTGTGATTACAAAAGAGTGATCCTCTGATTCGATCTCCTTGCAATACTTATTGATTTGGATTTGTGGTAATGTGATTGTGACTTGAACACAAAATATCCTTCAATTTGGTTAAGGGATGGATCGAAGATTGCTGAAACGGAATTACAATGAATCTTTGGCCATGAGCTTGTTAGAAATCTTTTGTTCTTCACGTTCTTCGTGTTCTTCGTGTGTTCTTCGTCTTTGAAGGTTTATGGTGGAAGTTCTTCGGGGCTTTAGGAGCTTGGATCCGTAGAGCTTCACTAGTTTGTGATTTGTTGATGTTTTCGGACACTTTAGGCTTGATTCCCGCAAACTTTTGGATCTAGGCAGATGATTTGGATGATTTCTCTTCGAATGTTCTTCGTATTCGAAGTTGAAGTTCTTGAAGTTCTTGGAGGCTTTAGAGCTTGGTTCCAGCAGAGCTTCTGTACTTCTAATGCTTCTGAATCTTCTCTGATGCTGCCTGTGCTTCAGATGGCTTGATGATCTCCTAAATGTCTTAGGAAGGCTTCTGTTTATAGGAGTTTGCGAGTGGATGAGCGACACGTGGCGCAGTCTGATTGGTGATACATGTCACAATCTGATTGGTCCGCTTATGTCATTGCTTACACGTGCGAGACTGATTATGTCATCACTTACACGTGCGAGGTTGCTTATGTCATCGTTTACATGAGCTGATGCGTGATTGGTTCTTGCATGACACTTGGCAAATTTCTGTTGGTTTCTGAATAGTGATAGTAAAACCTAGCAGCAGTATGTGGCACTTTGTAATTGGCTGTATTTTGTGGACTTGGGAGTGTGACGTGTCAGCTTGTGATAGGTTGAGAATTTTTCCTCTCTACAAATGCCCCCTCGAGACTCGTTCACGCACACAGTTTCAGAGTGTGATGTGGGAATGAGTTTCGAAAACAGATTTTTGCACTTGGCTCTTCAAATGAAGTAATTAAAGGTGGTGGAGCTTTCAGTAGGATGAGATAATTTATGAGGAGTAGACCCACTCATATGAAAGGCTTTGATGAGACCGAAAAGAGGTCTGCGAGTATTTGAATGTACTTGCGTGACCGAGCCTTCTCAGCAGAGGTTAAGTTGAAGTAACTTCAGAAGAGTGTTTTTGGATCGTTGGTGGCGATCACAGGGTGTAGAAGATGGAGAAAACGCGAGGATGGTGGTTAGGTACAGCATGCAGAGTCATGGGGTTGGCCTTGCATTTTTAAGAACTGCTGGTAAAGTCATCTCAGAAGAGTATATTTCAGATTACAGCGAGACCATGTGGGAAAGTGGTTGAATGCGCATGCGTCATCATTTTACTCAGGTTAAGTTGAGGTAATTTTAGAAGCTTATGGATTCTGGGGATGCTGATGTTGGTGGTGAAGAAGACGGGGATGAAGCAAAGCGAATGGGTGAAACATACGCCACCATGGTACTGGCCCTGTATGTTAGGGACCTTCTGGTGTAGATGTTTCTATGAAGTACACCTTTGAATATGGGACTAACTGTATGTTGCATGGGGTCTGACAGCAAGTTGTAGAATGTGAACGCGTGATGGGACTATGCCAACAGACGTTAAGTTGAAGTAATTTTAGAAAAGTACCTTCTGAAATACTTCAAGCTAAATTTAAGTTGGAGTAATTCCAGAAAGTGTGTTTTGAGTTACCAGCAATGATGACCTTTGAGTCCCATAGTGGTGGGGACATGGAATAAGGCTCTGGTAACCATTTACCGGCTCCAAAAGCTGAACTCTGATGAGCTAGAGCCTTAAAGGTTGCTTCAAGTGTTGGATGAAAGACAATTTGTAGGATACCCCAACACTTTTTACCATCTTCACTTACTGCTACTTGCTGGAAAAGCACAGAAAAATGAAAGATGGAGTTAACTTGTGATTCTGGTCTTAAAAACCAGCCAAGTTGCTATTTGTTCCGAACTGCTGCTTCTGTTGGAAGGCCAAGCAATTGGTGAGAGACTACAGGAGACCTAAGGTTAGGAACAAGTTTCTCTACTGGACTTAGACTTCCTGGCCAACCAAATCCACAGAAGCATGGAAGGACAATATAGACCTTGTTATGAATAATTTTATGGACAAAGGTGGTCGTTAAGTGGAGAAACAAAATTTTTTTGGATCTCAAAACTACAATGATGTTGTGAAAAGGGTTTCTATCGAACCATGAGAGGGTTGATTTCAAACTGATTATGAAGCAATATTGGTTGCTAAGTGTTGAGAATGATGAAGCCATAGTGAGAAATGGCTGTGAGAATGAGGACTTGAAAATTTAAAAGAAGCAAATCTTCATTTCATGACTCAGTGTGTTTTTCTTGATGAGTTCTTGACGAATCCGGCCCTTCTATTTATAATGGAGAGACGAAGAATGGTAGATAGGTAGTTGAGAATGACGGTTGAGAATTTTTGGTGAGAATGGTAAATTCCTAACTGGTAGGCACCGAATGGTAGGTGGGAATGTTTGGCACCGAAAGGGGGATAGTAGGTTGGTGACCCGATGTAATTTCAAGTTCAAGACACACTCGTGAGAGTTCATCTGTACTTTGAAAGGGAAGCCTTGATGGAGTCTGGAGAATAACCTTGAGGGGATCCAAACTAAATGGATGAATCTCAAGTTTCGATCTTGGGAGCTTAAGTTTTGGACATTGCTAGTACTTCGGAGAAGTGGATCATATAGGTGGTTTCCAAGTCCAAAACAAATAAGCGGATTTCAAAATCAGAATCTATGTGAAAATCTGAATAGGACAAGCTTTGCTTGGACATCTTAATTCTTGGTCAAAGTTCACATTAAAGCCAACAGCGGTAGAATCACACTATTTGAGAAATTTTGGATTCTCAAATGAAGAAATAGACCTCAAAATCGAAATCTACGCGAATAATTAGGCAAGACAGGTCCTTCTTGAAAATTTTGACTTTTGGTCTAGATTTGTGCAAAAGTCAACTTTCATAAAATTGGACATTTGCACAATTTTCGAGTCTCGGACAAAGAAACGGATTCCAAAATTGGAATGTACGCGAAAAACTAAGTGGGACAGGCCCCTTTTGAAAATTTTGACTTTTTGGTCAAAGTCAAAGGTCAAAGTATTTTTTTTCTCTCATTTTTTTTTTAAAAGGTGATTCGAATCGGGTCAGATTTTCGGGTCAATCCGGGTTGGTCTGGACAAACGGGTCAATCAGTGGAGATGACGTCATGGCGCGTGTTAGCACGTGGAAGAAATCCTGCGCATGTGAGCGCGTGACCGAGGATGGCAGCGCGTAGGAGCGCGTGAAACTGGGACTGTGACCAACGGATCTTCAGGCGGCACGTGGAGGCGCGTGGCACTGTTTTTGGTCTCGAAATTCTTGGGTTTTGTAGATCTGAGGCCGTAGAATCTCTTGGTATGGTCTGTTTTTTGAAATTGTGGGCAGATTTTCACAGATTCGAAGGACTAGGCTGCTGGTCATCGCGAGTTTATGACAACGTGTGGTGGTGCATGGTGGCTCTGTTGATGATGATCTTTCCGGGTTTTGTAGATCGAAGTCCTCTAGATCAAGTGGTTGCATCAATTTTGTAGACTTTTTCTCAGATTCGCGCAAATTTGAATAAGAAATCCGCGAGATGTTTGGGAATTTGTGGCTACGCCTGGCTGGTCATCTGGGTCTAGCATTTTTAGGTTTGTGAATTGAAGGCCGTAGAAGTCTCCTGTGATGTCGGTTTCATGGATTTATGGTCTTCGGCAGCCCTGACAGTGTTTGAAATTGGTTAATCTGCAATTGTTTCTGCTTTCAAGGTCAGCTGCACAAGTAGCTTTGAACAACATGCGGCCTAAAACTTCATACCAGGTATAGTGCAGTATTTTCTTGACATGTATACTTTTTTTCAAGCCTATAAGTATTTTTCTGAGATCTAGTGCAGTATTTTTCTTCTAACACCATGATGCATTTATGGGCACTTACCTTTTTTTCAAGGTTGGTGCAGTTTTCTTTGACTATGAGTGCATTCGAGTTGCAAAGTCTGACCTTAAACATTGGTGGCAGTATTTTTCCTCTTTCTTTTTTGTCTGTTATCTCAAAAATTTTCTATATAAAGCCACTCGGAGTATGCATTAATCAGTACAAGCGTAATCTTCAGTAACAAAATCCCTATGTAATCTCTAGTTAAAGAAACCTTGCATTTTCTTTTTCTTTCTTCTTTTTTCTTTTTCTTTTTTCTTTTTTTTCATTTAATTATTATTATTTAATTATTTTTAATTATTTTCTATTATTTAATTATAATATATATATATATATATATATTTTTTACACAGCTTGGTTCATACTAACCCTTTTTTTTTTTTTTTGGATAGGCTAGAGATTAAAATTGAAGCTCTCTCACTTTTTTTTTTTTTTTTTTTTTTGATGTGCCATGAGATTTTCTTTTGACAAGTCCTTTATTGTTGCTTGTTTTTGTTATGCAGCATGCTTTTCTTGGCAATTAAGCTGCACCAAGACTTGTCTTTTCAATGTAGCCATCTCAAGAGTCTTTACCATAAAGCAACGTAAACACTTCATTCATACTGAAGCCATGTCATCATTCATCTTTGCCACGAAGCAATGTCAACACTTCACATTAGCATTTGCACTTGCATTGAATTTGCGCCAATATTCAGACGCAACATAGCTTAGACATCGAGGGTGCATAACACTGTAGCCAAACATCAAAATTTCAGAGATGCCAACATTCATCTTTGCCATGCAGCCACGTCAACACTTCATTTGCACCGAAGCCGTGCCAACGTTCATCTTTGTCATAAAGCTACATCAATACTTCACTTGCACTAAAGTCGTGCCAAGATTCGTCTTTGCCATGAAGCCACGTCAACACTTTATTTGCATTGAAGTCGTGCCAACGTTCATCTTTGCCATAAAGCCACGTCAACACTTTATTTGCATTGAAGTCGTGCCAACGTTCATCTTTGCCATGAAGCCACGTCAACACTTCATTCGCATTCACACTGAAGCCGTGCCAACATTCATCTTTGCCATGAAGCTATGTCAACACTTCATTTGCATTGAAGTCGTGCCGACATCCATCTTTGCCATGAAGCCACGTCAACACTTTATTTGCATTGAAGTCATGTCGACATCCACCTTTGCCATGAAGCTACATCAACACTTCATTCGCACTGAAGCCATGCCAACACTCGTCCTTGCCATGAAACCACATCAACACTTCATTCGCATCGAAGTCGTGCCAAAGTTCATCTTTGTCATGAAGCCACGACATCACTCCACATTAGCAATTGCACCCGCATTGAAGTTGCACCAATATTGACCTTTATAATAAAGCTACAACAACACAAATTATCAGAGGCAACATAGCTCAGACATCGATGGTGGATAGCACTATAGCCAAACATCAAGATTTCAGAGATGCCAACAAGACGTTGAAGTTGCAAGGAGTCTCTATCAAGACTTTGAAGATGCAAGAAAATGCCAACAAAACCTTGAAGATGCGGGAAAAAATGACGCCAATACTTTGACGCTAGAGTATGTTGCCAAGACTTTGAAGATGTCAGAATATGCCATCAAGAATTCGACACTGCATGAACATGCCCATAGAGGAGAGATGATGCAACACCGACTTCGGATATATAATCTATCATCATTCTGGAGGAAGTTGACGTCATCCAAATTTCAAAGACATGATGTAAAACGACACCACTCAGAAGGGAGATAATGTGGTTCAAATTTCAGAGCTATGAAGTGGCACAACCTAGAAGAGAGACGATGTAGCTTAGACTTGCAAGGTACAAGAAGATGCCCCCAGGAGATAAGTGATGCAAAGCATACTTCAGAAATGTAGGAGAATGTCCATAAAAGATGGGCAATACCATGCAGACTTCATTTCTTGCAAAAGAGGTTGAAGATTTTATTTTGCTCCATAACCAAGAATCAACTTATGTTTATCATCATTTCAAGGAAAGCTAAGCAACGTCAACTCCTTACAGTCTTCATCTTCGACTACAACGATCTTCGATCATCCTATTGAGCAGTTGACTACCTTTAAGCAATGACTTGCCGACCAAAGGGACCTTAAAAGCATATTGATGACCGTTGGAAAACTCTTCAAGCCAAACTGGCAATCCTTCTTCTTTTCATGTGACTGAACTTAGTGACAAGTACTAAACTACCTACGTACCCTTGAGAGGGATCAAGTCATCACGTAGTTCAACAGATTTTTTTTTCGATAATAATTTTTTTTTAATATTTTTTTTTGGATGATTTTTTTTTTTTTGTATAGTTTTCTTTTGGATGATTTCTTTGGGTTTTTTTTTTCTTTTTTTTCTTTTTTTTTTGTTTCTTTTTTTTTCTTTTTTTTTTCTTTTTTTTTTTTTTTTGCAAAAAGGAGGGCTCAGTGTGTAATAGTGGGTATCACCACTAATCGAACCCGAGACCCCTCAAGGGTGACATGGGCATCCAACCACTACGCCACACTAGCAATTGGTGACATAGAGTGGGATTAATTTCTCCTTATTGGTACGCTTTCAAAGGTACTGGGAAGACATCATATACTCTTGTAGCGCTGCAGTGGGCAGTTTAAACTCTTACCAAGGAGCAATCCTTGATTTTCATGCATAGAAGCGCTTAAGGAACTTCCCATTGATGGGGGAGATCCTTGCATCATCATTGTCGATCAATTTGTAAGCTCCAATGGTGTTTGCCCTCTGCCTGAGAGTTGGAAGTACATCACAAGCAACGGTCACATGGTTTGACCCAACAACTTCATCAAAGTCTAGATCGATCTTGTTTTCTTTGGCAAGCTTCATGATTTGTTCTTTGAAGACGAAGCATTTTTCGATTGGGTGGCCAATGATAGGATGATATTTGCAGTAGTTAGGGTCATCAACTTTCCCTATGTCTTCCGACCGCTTGCATTCTGGCGATTCAATCAACTTTAATTGCAATAGTTGTTCTAAGATATTTGGCACATCTTCATCAGGGAAAGGATATGCTTTTTCCTCACGTTCTTTAAAAGTCAGGCGACGCACTTCATTCTTTTGCCATCCTTCAAGCTGTTTTTCATTTGCCTTCGCTTCTCTTCTTGGAACCTTGATTTCGGCAGTGTTAACAACCATTGGGTCTTTGAGGCTGACTTTTGCATTCCTATCATTCCTCCTTACTTCCTTTATGCTTTCCTCAGGTATGGAAGGTTTTGTATTTCCACAACTAGCAATGCTCAGCTCCATGTCATGCGCACGAGTTGCTAACTCTTCAAATATTCGAGGCTTTATCCCTTGAAGGATGTAAAGAAGTCCCCAATGCATGCCTTGGATGCACATCTCTACAGCAGAAATTTCAGAAAGTCTATCCTTGCAATCTAGACTCAAAGAACGCCACCAATTGATATAATCAACGACAGGCTCATCCTTCCATTGTTTGGTATTGGTAAGCTCCATCATGCCGTGCGTCGTGTGCTGTAGAATCGATTGAGAAACTCCCTTTCAAGTTGTTCCCAACTATCGATTGACTCGGGTTCTAAGTCTGTATACCAATCAAAGGCATTCCTTTTTAGTGAACAAACGAACTGCTTTACAAAGAGGCCTCCTTAAGTCCCTGCATTCTCACAGGTTTCTACAAAGTGAGCCACGTGTTGCTTAGGGTTTCCTTTGCCATCAAATTGTAAGAACTTGGGGGGTTGATACCCATTTGGCATCCTCATATTATCGATGCGCTTTGTATAAGGCTTCAAACATATGAGAGAACTTGTAGAAGAACCTTCATATTGTGCTTGAATAGTGTCCGTTATCATGTCTTGCAATTGTTGGACAGATATCGAGGCTATTGAGGTGGAATGTCCATGTTGAGAAGTGCCTTCACCTCCTTTTCCCTTATCAACCCTAGCGTTTTCTCCTTTCAAGGTAAAGCCAGGTGGGTGCTCAAGACCAAGACTTGATTCACCCGAATCTTGTACCTCCAGCTTATTCATTAGGGTTGCAATTTTGACATCCTTTTCTTCAAGTGCTTTAGTGAAAAGGATGACCCTTTGTTCCATTTCAGCCATCTTTTCTTCCATGGTAGAGGTGTTAGTCATCATGACTGACACAACTTCCCAAGATGATGGAGAAGAAAGTGATTTGAAGTGAGCACGTGAAATCTCATCTTTTGGGTTCCCTTTGATGGGAGAGAAATCGTGCGACCAACCTCTTGTGAAGGAAGAAGGGGATTTGCCCCATACTTGAGGTGTTCCAAGGTGGAGATGTCCTTATTGATGACCTTGTTTCTTGTAAGAGGATCTAAGGAGATGATTGTCTGGACCTTGGCTTCCTTGGTTAATTGAGATTGAAGTTGATTGTTTGCTTTGGGTTGGCTACAATTGATTGCACCAATGCAGTTGTTGGTAGTAGCCGTACCAAGTTTAGTTGAAGTAGCTATTGAAGCTTGAATATTCTTGCTAGAGGCCATTGGAGTTGGTAGCAAGGTGATGTTGATTTCTTTCTTTGAAGGAGAATGAGATGAGAGGCAGAGAGGTCCCACCGAGTGTGCCAGAATATGTAGACGACTAAATTTCTAGTTCAAGATAAATCAAACAAGTAAAATAGTTTCACAAATGCAGATTTGTATTGATGATTGTGTGGTACAATTCTCTGTGATTACAAAAGAGTGATCCTCTGATTCGATCTCCTTGCAAGACTTATTGATTTGGATTTGTGGTAATGTGATTGTGACTTGAACACAAAATATCCTTCAATTTGGTTGAGGGATGGATCGAAGATTGCTGAAACGGAATTACAATGAACCTCTGGCTATGAGCTTGTTAGAAATCTTTTGTTCTTCACGTTCTTCGTGTTCTTCGTGTGTTCTTCCTCTTTGAAGGTTTATGGTGGAAGTTCTTCGGGGATTTAGGAGCTTGGATCCGTAGAGCTTCACTGGTTTGTGATTTGTTGATGTTTTTGAACACTTTAGGCTTGATTCCCACAAACTTTTGGATCTAGGCAGATGATTTGGATGATTTCTCTTCGAATGTTCTTCGTATTCGAAGTTGAAGTTCTTGGAGGCTTTAGAGCTTGGTTCCGGCAAAGCTTCTGTACTTCTGATACTTCTGAATCTTCTCTGATGCTACCTGTGCTTCAGATGGCTTGATGATCTCCTAAATGTCTTAGGAAGGCTTCTATTTATAGGAGTTTGCGAGTGGATGAGCGACACGTGGCAGAGTCTGATTGGTGATACATGTCACAGTCTGATTGGTCCGCTTATGTCATTACTTACACGTGCGAGGCTGATTATGTCATCGCTTACACGTGCGAGGTTGCTTATGTCATCGCTTACATGAGCTGATGCGTGATTGGTTCTTGCATGACACTTGGCAAATTTCTGTTGGTTTCTGAATAGTGATAGTAAAACCTAGTAGCAGTATGTGGCGCTTTATAATTGGCTGTATTTTGTGGACTTAGTAGTGTGATGTGTCAGCTTGTGATAGGTCGGGAATTTTCCCTCTCTACACCAACTAAAAGTAAAAATTTATAACTTAGATCAAAATTCAATTCAGTACTCTTACTTCACATTCGTTCAATCAAGTCCACTAAGCTTCAAGTTTATTCAATTAAGACATTCTTGTCAACTTCCATTAAATGTTGACGTGAAGTGTCCTAATTTTGCTATTTTTAAAACTTTCAAGTTAAAAAAATCCAATTAATTATTAAAAATAATTTCTGGCAAAGAAATTATTATTATTATTATTATTATTATTATTATTATTATTATTATTATTATTATTATTCTCAATGAAACTCAACATTCAAAAACCAGTGGTGATGTTTGTTATATTCGTCGTGTTGTTTTGGGTAAAGCCGTACAGGCAAATTTAGAATTTGATATTATGGGTGTGATCGGAAATTCTCACCAATTAATGCAAATTACCTATCCGGAGATTTAGGACTTCCTCATCCACTACGATTGGCTGATGGTACCCCTAAGGTAAACTCATTCCCTACTGAAAAATCTTGGGTGAACACTAATAATAATCACAAGTTAACGTCTAGCAAATGAAGAGTGACGATAAGGTGGTTTTTTTTTTTTCTTTTTTAAAAATTTGGAAAAATAATTTTTTGTAATTAATTGAAAATTTTTTAAAATTTAAAAATTCAAATAAAAACCTAGGACCACAACATTCTCACACTCATGTCATGATCAAGTTAGAAAACCACAATATTCAATTGAGTCCACTAATTTTGACCACATAAGTATATTTTGTAGATAAAATTTTGGTTTTGACTAATAGTTCTCATTGTTCTCTGAAGAGGCTAGGTTTGGGGTTGAAGATGGGTTTGACGGCTTGTCTGCAATGGCCCATTAGAGGACGGGTCCAATAGATAATTTAGTATAAATCATCAGCGAATTTAAGTTCTATAAGGAAAGGATTCCGAATCCACGCCCATTAGGATTCTGTTTGCCACATACATTGATGGAGGATCTTCTCCATAAGGAAGGAGACTTGTCCATCACGTTTGGGGCTCCTTAAAAGAGTTTCTACAAGGAAAGACTTCGACTCCAAGTAGGAGAGGTCAACTTTCGACTACTATAAAAGCGCCAATACTCTCATGATCAAGGTACGCATAATTTACCCACTCTAGCACTCTGGAGTTGTGAGAAGACTACTGACTTAACCTTCGAAGAGTATTTGGCCGGCACCACACCGGCGCTCTTTGTGAGGCTTTCTTCTTTGTTGTGCAGGTTCACGTTCGAGCGCGTAGGTACTGTGTGGCTCACTGGTGAAACTCTCGACCTCATTATTCTCTTTTATGTGTATAGCATTGTAGAAAAACACAAGCACATATGTAATGAATTTTAAAAATTATCCAATTTCCTTCGTATATTTAAAATTCAAGTTTATGTTACTAAATGTTTGTTAAATTCATTAGGGGAAAAATTACTTTCCCTTTCTATGTTTAGTTCGAAATTTTCCTCCTTATATTTAAAACTAACTAATTTCCCATTCTATGTTTCCAAAATGTGCAAATATCCACATTTTATTACTTTCTCAGTGAAATCCAATCAAATCCTTTTGAATCTTGAAATATTCTTTTGTGAAAAGTATAAAATACCATTAACTAAAAATGCTAAAATTGCCCAAATAATCTAACCCGGGTAAATTTAACCCAACCCGTAAATTAAACATAACACATACTAAAAACTATCACATCTTGTTTCTCCCCCCCCCCCCCCCCCCCCCACCCCACCAAAAAAAAAAGTATTGGAGATAGAAAATTAATTGAAGGATGTGTTTATTATGAAGTTGTTACGTTAGCATTAATTGTTTGGTGTAAAAAAAAAAAAAATCTTTTACTTATTGTTAAACAATGTAGTGAATTACAGGTTTGTCTAACAATGAAGTAATCGAGATCTACTACATCTGCAAATGTATTGATATCCTTAAGCTATTAATTTAGCACTAATTGTTGGATACTTTTAAGGAGTTTTTTATTTTTTATTTTTTATTTTTTTTTGGGAGAAACAAGATATAACATTAATTTGAATGTGTTATGTTTAATTTATAGGTTGGGTTAAGTTTACTTGAGTTAGATTATTTGGGGTGCGGTGTTTTATTTTTAGTTAAGGGTAATTTAGACTTTCACATAAGAATATTCTAGGAATCAAGTATTTCATTGGATTTAACCAAGATAGTTACGAAATATCGGCATTAGCTCATTTTGGAAATATAAAACAAGAAATTGATTGGTTAAAAAGGAATACAAATCATTTGTATTACTTTTTATTTCCACTTTATATTCCACCAATCACAACTTGCAATGTATTTATTTAGTTTTCCTTAAAATAGCCAAAGTTTAAAATGAAAAAAATAAAATAAATAAACACATGACAAATTGTAATTAGTGAAAAATAAAGTGAAAAGCAAAAATTGGTACGGTTACAGAGGATTTATATTCGTTTTTAAGACAATGGGGGAAGTGTTTTTACCCTTAATGAATTTAATAAACATTGTTTCCAACATAAATTTGTACTTAAACATAAACTTGAATTTTAAACATATAAAATAAATTAAATAACTTTTAAAATTTATTCTATACGTGCTCATGTTTTTGTGTGATGTTATGCACATATAAGAGATAAAACCAAAATATTAGCTATAAAATATATTTATCTAGTCAAACCTTTCTCATGCTCATGCTCAAGTTACAAAATATACCTATGTTGTCAAAGTTATAGGACCGAGCATGAGAAAGACGAGGAGACATTAATTAAAGAAGAAAATTTATGTACAGTACTTTAGGTGCTATTCCTTATATTCATCTTTTAAAATTCTTTCATGTGGTTACTTAACTAAAAAAATGCACTTTCATCATATGACAAAAAAATCACATGGTAGAATTTTAAGATAGGAATCTCAGGAATAATATTTAAGTACTGTACCTAAGTTTTGCCCTTAATTAAATAAACTAGAAATAGAGGACCTGATTGTATTAAAGTAAAATTAAAGAACTGAATTAATTAATTTGGTCAAAATTAGATAGTGTAATTCGTAATTTAGCCAAAAGTAAAATTGAATCACTTATTAAAAATACATTGTTAGGAAGTGGCTTCAAGACATATAATTTAAAATGTAATTCTCACGGCAATATCTTATTTAATAACGTAAAGTCAAAATCATGCAATTACCAATCATTAAGCATGGGAAATTTTAAAAATCTTGAATTTATTAGGAAGTTTGAACCACCAAAAAAAGTTCGTACTATTAGAATTCCTATTTGAAGAACCTACCATAGTATTAGCAAATTGAGAACAAGCAAGATAGAAAGCACTTTGAACCAGTGGCGGAGCCACATGAAGACCGAAAGGGGTCTTGACCAGTGGCGGAGCCAGGATTTGACCTTAGGGGGGCAAAATTTATAACTAATATACATGTGTCTCCATAAACAAATACATATTGTGTATGTAGCATACAACATATGCATCATATATACAAAATATTAACCAAACTTGACAATTAAATGCCAGTAATATGAATAGTAATTGATCATTCAATATTGAAAGATCCCCTAAAATCATTGCATATCATTATATTGCGTATATTTTATTAGTTTTTTTTTTAATATATAGCCAATAATATAATCCCCTAATATATTTTATGGAATTTTTCATGTAATTGTTTCCAAATTTTATTGCTTAATACTTTTGAAAGGAAACTTTTTTTTTTTTTGGGTGGTATTTTTGTCTCTTCAATTGAGACTTTTTCTTCTTTATTTAAGTGTTTTTTTATCATTATTTTTTTTTTAATAAAATTTGAACTTTAAAAAATATTGATAAAGTAAAAAAAAGATATGAAGATATATGATAAATCAATTGAGTTTGACTTTTCAAAAAGATAGGGAGATATATATATACACACACACACAAAAGGATGTACAGTAAGCAACTGTGGCTCTCCACTTTACAATTTTATTTCAAAACATGTAGCTGAAGGGGTTTTTAATGCAGCTTAATTACTCACGCACTATTTATCACAGTTTCAATTAAGTCTCCACCTTTTACTACTACACACATAAAAAAGGAAAATTTTGGGCAGGGTCAGGGGGGGCAAGTGCCCCCTCTCGACCCCCCCTAACTCCGCCCCTGGCATTGACCCCCCCAAATTTTTTGAAAAAATAGCGTGATTCGTTTGTCATTGTTGTTTCCTGTTCGTCGACCATGGTTGTTTCTTCTTGGTCGGCCCTTATTGTGTCTTCTTGGTCGACCATTACTGTTGTTTAAGGACCATACTTTAAACCCCATTATTCTAATCACCCAACAATGGAAAGATCAACAAAATTCATAATTATTCAGCCAAAAAAAAATATATATTCATAATTATTTCAACAGCAGCATCATAATTCACTTAAATAAAACCTTCTAGGCCTAGGCATGTAGATGCTTCTTACTTTTGTTTTCAAGCCTAAACCCATTATATCCCATTATGCTGTTAAAAGCCTAAAGGCTAAATGATCTTTAGCTGCAAATCAATTTTATTCACCTGCCCCTACTTGAACATTTCCCTAATTCTAAGCTTCTAGATTGAGTTAATTATGATTATAACCATTAACGTGAATTGATTCTTTCAATGCCATCAGATTCAGTCCCTACTCGTAAGAAAAAAGAGCCCAGTGTAAAAGCGCCCCTTTTTTTATTTCTTGGACATTGAAATGTCATGGCCCACGTGAGTGGTCTATGGGCTCTCTTTTGGACATCTAAGGCGTGGGCGTATTCTAAACATGGGCTTGGAAATACATATCAATCCTTCTGCCCAAGACGAAAAGTATGGAAATTGATCACCATTTGGTTTTACAGTCCAAAAACCGACTAGATGATTGCCATATGCAAGGATCTACTTTCGAGACAGATTGGATCAAGAGTTGGGTATTGAGAGTTAGGAAATTTGTTAGGCAATCATTCGACCTGGCATGTTGATGTGGGTCAGCATTCATTTAGTATTCTTCGCCATAAACAAACCCTTTTTTCCTTTGAGAATCAAGCCATATGCAAACTTGAAAATAAAAGGCTGTAATTGACTTAGGTATAAACATACCTTGTTATCCCCACTAATAATTCAATATCTACTTGCGGGAGGTGGGATGCTTTGGGAAGGAAAGATTGTGGAAATCAGGGTGTTTCATCAATTCTAATTTGCATAATTACTAACACAATTTTTTGTGAAAAATAATTGTTTCTGTGAAGTTCACCAATGACACTCTGATGATAAAGTCAAACTAAGTCTAGTTCAACATATTAATAACTTCACTTTTGTGAGTTTTTAGGGTCATACCTTTTATGAAAGTAGTTCTTCCCTCTGTCAACTTGGATATGTCCCACCAATCTCAAGTTTTGGAGATCACATATCTTACATCACTCTCACGTTAGTATGTGGGCAATAAATATGCAATTTTGACTTACTCAATAAGAAGGCTGATCGTATCACATTAAATGCATAAATGTTGAGAGGGTCGTGCCAAAATAGTTGGCCTTTTTTTGAGGCAAATCGAAACGACTGATGCTTCTTTTTAGGTTAGGTTTATCGACATGATGTTGTGATTGGTTAACAAGATTCAAGATTCATAAGGTCGGCATCCCTTTGTAGCTTTATGGATTGGTCTCTCATTGTTCTTGGCTTCATTTTAACCCTCCACATTACCTTATAACTTCAACGGCATAATTAATCAAAAAGAGAATTACGAAGAAGAATAACTATAAAATTGGGTTTCTTTTTTCTAATTGCTGTAGACTCTCATTCGCCTCTCTCCATTTTCCTTTTTCTATCCTGTTTAGCCTCTAGGTTGCACGCCCTTTCTTTGTTAACTAACAGTTATGCATGAAATTTTGCCATTTTGGTATAGATTTTTGTTTTAAAATAATACTAGCATATGATGTTTAAAATCCTATTGAGTAAAAACTCAGAGAACTAATTACTCTTCTTCACATGTAACTTATCATGTGCTTTTGGAGGTTTGAAACTTGAACATACACCTGTCCACAATGACATTATATATAATTAATTAATTTTAAAATAACAAGAAACTTTATAATTTATCCATTCATCTAACATGAGGTTATTAAGACATTTTATAGTTTGACACAAGGTCTTGCTATCATAGGTGTAGGTTCGCTCAAGCCAACCTTCAACATATTAATAATAACAACATAGCCAAAAATATATCAATATTTTAAGACTTTTTTTTAAGACAAAATAAACATGAACGAAATTGTATCTATCTCTAAATATTCTCGTATACTTATTTTATGCACTCTTTTACTTACTATTTTCAATTGCATCTCATCAAAAAAAAAAAAAAAATCATTGCATGAGTTAATATACATATTTTAAAAGGCAAAAAATTTCATATTCACATTTAAAATATAAAAAGTAGATGTGAAATAATGAATGTGAGATATTCTTTACCTTTCAAATTAGGCTCTTTAGTAGTAATATATTTGCTCAAGATTATTTGCATATACTTTTTTTTTTCTTTTTATGATAAAAAATTATTTGCATTCACTTATTACAGCGGAAACTGTGATTTTACAAGATAGTATTAGCGAACCGTCCATGTGTTGAGTTGGTAAACTCAAAGTGAATGCGTGTTGCATACTGCAAAAGTGCATAGGCACTTGTGGCATTTAAGAACTTGAGCTGAAAACGTTGCCATTTTACGCTCCGCCTCAAATGCCAAGGCACTTCAACAAGGCTCCAAAACCGTTTCCTAAAAGGCAAGTGACTATTGTCTCTTCCAACTAGCCTCGGTGTAATTGATATAGATTACTATAATAAGTTATTACTTGTTTCTTAATTCAGCCTAATAAAATATTTCTTTTCTCTATTGTATTTTTCCCTGTTAAAAGTTATAGCATAGAGATAATTTATTCAGCCAAAGCTTCTTCTTTTTTTTCCTCTTCTTTTCTTTTTTGTTTTAGTAATGCTATGGACACACCCCTTTTCATACCCAACTCCACACTTTGCTTGTGTGTCAACTCTTGAATGGATTTCAATATCTTTAAGATGATATAGTAGACTCACACAAGTAGGATATGGAAAGGGGCGTGTCCCTATTACCTTTTTTTTTTTTTTTTTTTTTTGTCATACATTCCATGTGGGTATATACTATATACTGTATACATGTTGCATTTTAGGTGGCATAAAAATGAATTTTTATTCTGGTGGACATTTTTCATCCATCACTTTAAGGCGTTGACTATTTTGACACAATACCAAAGGTTAAAAACCAATCTAACACATTTAAAATGTTAAAACCAAATTGACACGTAGAATAAAAATTAGGGACAAAAATGATTATTCACCCAATATTTTTATGTGAGAAGAAACAAAAATTGCTTTTTGTCTCATTTTTAGGATCACAAATTCACAACCAAACATAGCCGTTGTTAATTTGTTAGGTAGGGTTGCCTTATGGTCTTGATTCTAATCTTTGTCCCCTTTTTTCTTTTTTCTTTTTTGAGTAAACATTAATACTTATTAGAATACACACAAAAATAGTAATACTAGTGTTTTAAACTGGGTTTATAATACATTACATAACTAGAGTACAACTATAAAATGGTCTTACATTTGTAGTTGTAGACTGAAATTATAAACAATAGACATTAGGTAGGGTTGTCTCCTTTTGTTTTGTTTTGTTTTTAACAACTCAATATATTTTAAGTGGATCCACAACAATTTAAGTGGAAGTATTGATCTCTTTATTTATTTTTATTTTTCCCAAATATATTCATATATATATTATCCAAACATAGGGCCTATCCAGTTAATGATGAGCTAGAGAAATAATTCCAGCATTTAATAATCAACTAATCATTAAAGAATGTTATAACGAAATGCACAACCGAGCATCCGAGGAACCCCACTCTTGGGACTTCCTATAACATCAATCATTTGCAATATTTAATTAATGTAATCTTTTTAGTATAATTTCAATGCTCTTAGGACCATTTATGCAAGACAATGTCCCGTCCCAGCAAGAGATTTAAGGTCCCAACTAAAACATGGCAGGAAATACCTTTATATGAACAAAATGGACATTCTAAATAATTATTGCGAAACATTAATTTGTGGCTATCTATTTAACTTCTCACATAAGTTAAAAAAAAGAGTTGCACTACAGACACAACAAAGTGTTACATCATATTTACAACAGCTAAGGTGTCAATCCCACATAGGTCAATGTACATATCACAATTAAAAATTTGGAGTTTGTGAGATTTTGTTGTGTCCATAGAATTTCTCATTTAAAAGAAAAAATCTATTTAACTTCGCAGTATACACAAAGAATTTCACAATATTTTTCACAACCGTTGAGTTGATAAATTTTTACTAATTTTTGTTTGGGCTCAACACTAACATCATTTTTTCACCAACCACTAACAATCTACAGTCAACAGATGTGGAATTTTTTGTCTTCTGGATACCCACTACCTAATGGTCAAAACTCTAAAAGAGTAAGAACTAAGTAGCCAACTAAAGTAAAGACTTATAACTTTGATCAAAATTTAATTCAGTACTCTAACTTAACTTTCATTCAATCAAGTCTTCTAAATTTCAAGTTTATTAAATTAAAACATTCCTGTCAACTTCTGTTAGATGTTGACATGAAGTGTCCTAATTATGCTATTTTTAAAACTTTTAAGTTTAAAATAATCCAATTAATTATTAAAAATAATTTATGAAAAATAAATGTGTATATATATATATATATATATTCTCAATGAAACTCAACATTCAAATACTAGTTGTGATGCTTGTAATGTTCGTTGTGTTGTTTTGGGTACAGGCAAAGGCCCTGCAACAACACCTTCATGGTCAAAATAGGTAAAGTAAAGAGAAAAAAAATACCTAATTTTGAACTGGAGGGAGAAAGCCCTTGTAAAAGGAGAAAATTAAATTAAGAATTGAAATAAATTAAAAATATGAGGGACAAAAGGTGTAGAGAAAGTGAAAGGGCTATGAAAAATACAAATAAGAAACTAAATTGAACCCAACAACTGTCGATGACCAATAAAATTTAGATTTTGATATTATGGGTGTGATCAGAAATTCTCACCAATTACTGCAAATTACCTATCCGAAGATTTTGGACTTCCTCATCCACTACGATTGGCTGATAGTACCCCTGAGGCAAACTCGTTCTCTACTGAAAAATCTAGGGTGAACACTAATAACAATCACAAGTTAACGTTTAGCAAATGAAGAGTGACGATAAGGTGGTTTTTTTTTCTTTTTTTATTTTTTAAAAATTTGGAAAAATAATTTTTAGTAATTAATTGAAATTTAAAAAAAAATTAATTTAAAAAAAAAAAAAAAAAAAAAAACTAGGACCACAACTTTCTCACACTCATGTCATGCTCAAGTTATAAAACCACAACATTCAATTGAATCCTCTAAGTTTGACCACATAAGTATATTTTGTAGCTAAAATTTTGGTTTTGGCATAATAGTTCTCAATATTCTCTTTTATGTGTATAGCATTGTACAAAAACATGAGCACATATGTAATGAATTTTAAAAGTTATGTAATTTCCTTCATATGTTTAAACTTCAAGTTTATGTTCAAGTACAACTTTATGTTACAAAATGTTTGTTAAATTCATTAGGGTAAAAATTACTTTCCCCTTAATATTTAAAACTAACTAATTTCCCATTCTATGTTCTAAAATGCACAAATATTCACATTTTTTTACTTTCTCAATGAAATCCAATCGAATCCTTATGAATCTTGAAATATTCTTTTGTGAAAAGTATAAAATACCATTAACTAAAAATAAAAAGCTGAAATTGTCCAAATAATCTAACCCAAGTAAATTTAACCCAACCCGCAAATTAAACATAACACACACAAAAAACTATCACATCTTGTTTCTCCCCAAAAAAAAAAAAAAATACCTCGAAAGTATTGGAGATAGAAAATTAATTGAAGGATGTGTTTACGACAATAAAATGAAATTATGAAGTTGTTTTGCATTAATTGTTGGGTTTAAATTAATTTACTTTTGCTTGTTATTAAACAACATGGTGAACTACAGGTTTGTACAAGGTATTGATCATAGTACTACAGCCATAACTTCAAATGTACCAATATCCTTAAGCTGTTAATTTAACATTAATTGTTGGATACATTTAAGGAGTTTTTTTTTTTTTTTTTTTTTTTTTTTTTGGGGGGTGGGGGGAGTGGGGAAACAAGATATAACATTAATTTGAATGTGTTATGTTTAATTTATAGGTTGGGTTAGGTTTACTTGAGTTAGATTATTTGGGGTACAACATTTTATTTTTAGTTAAGGGTAATTTATACTTTTCACAAAAGAATATTTTAGGAATCAAGTATTTCATTGGATTTAACCGAGATAGAAACGAAATATAGGCATTAGCTCATTTTGGAAATATAAAACAAGAAATTGATTGGTTAAAAAGGAATACAAATCCTCTGTACCATTTTTTATATTTTACTCTATGTTTTACAAATTACAACTTGTCATATATTTGTTTAGTTTTTCTTATAAAATAGCCAAAGTTTAAAATAGAAAAAAAATAAAATAAACACATGACAAGTTGTAATTAATGAAACATAAAGTGTAAAACAAAAATTGGTACAGTTACAAAGGATTTGTATTCGTTTAAAGACAATGGGAGAAGTGTTTTTACCCCTAATGAATTTAACAAACATTTATTCCAACATAAATTTGTACTTAAACATAAACGTGAATTTTAAACATATAAAATAAATTAAATAACTTTTAAAATTCATTCTATACGTGCTCGTGTTTTTGTGTGATGCTATACACATATAAGAGATAAAACCAAAATATTAGCTATAAAATATATTTATCTGGTCAATTCTTTCTCACTTTCTCACGCTCGTGCTCAAGCTACAAAATATATTTAGAGGTCAAAGTTATAGGACTGAGCATGAGAAAGACGAGTCCTTAATTAAATAAACTAAAAATAAAGGACCCGATTGAATTAAAATAAAATTAAAGGACTGAATTGAACTTATTTGGTCAAAGTTGGATTGTGTAATTCGTAATTTAGCCAAAAGTAAAATTGAATCACTTATTAAAAAATACATTGTTAGTAAGTGGCTTCCAGACATAATTTAAAATGTAATTCTCACTGCAATATCTTATTTAAAAACGTAAAGTCAAATTCATACAATTACTAATCATTAAGCATGGGAAATTACAAAAATCTTGAATTTATTAGGAAGTTTGAACCACCAAAGAAAGTTCGTACTTTTAGAATTCCTATTCGAAGAACCTACCATAGCATAAGCAAATTGGAACAAGCAAGATAGAAAGCACTTTGAACACTAAACTCTCCAGTCCTTGAGGGAATCCAAATAAGCTTATCTTCAGAAATATAGATCATAAAGTGGAATTCTCTTGATCACTTCTACATCCATAGAAGTATAGTATAGACCCATATAATTCAAACACAAACCGTATTATCATTCCCAACTCTCCAACATGTACCCTATTCAAGTAAATGGCTTGCTGCCAAGATACTACTCCCAAGTATATGAAGGACGATGATCCAACTTTGCATCCATGAAACTATCATTTGGCAAAATATTTAGCCTTCCAAACTCGAGCTAGAAGAGAGTAGTGACTTATGAGTGTTAAGAATGCACTAGCCTTGTTTGGCCAACAAGACCATATTAAAAGAGTGCATATCCTGAAATAACATTCCACCTTGCTTCTTATATGATAGCAAATTTTAGACCATCCAACCCAATGAATTCTTCTTTCATTTGCCTTCTGACCACACCAAAATGAATTCATCATTCTTGTTAAATCCTTACATAATTCTAATGGAAGCTTGAAACAAATCGTAAGAAAAGTAGGAATCGGTTGTACAATAGATTTAATCAATACTTCATTCCCAGCATTAGAGAGACACTTTTCCCTCCATTCATTAATTCGATTCCAAAATTTATCCTTCAAATTATTAAAAACTGGCATCCTTGATCTACCCACATTAGCAGGCAAACCCAAGTAACATTTCATGAGCGTCCAATATGGCATGCACAGTCACATAGAGTTGATCTAAAATTTCTAATAATTATAAATTTATAATTAAGAGTAGTGTTTATTACACACACTAAAAATGAATTGAAATTGTGTGTGAATTGGTGTATGCACACATTTTTCCTATAATTAATTCTATTTGTCATATAAAGTTTAGTTAAGATAGTTAATAATTATTAAATATCTTCATTATATTTAATGTTAATATTAGTAAAAAATTGAATGATCATGAAAATCTATATATATATATATATATATATAATACGAAACAAAGATATACATATTTTGAAAAATTAACCATATTGTATCTTTTTTATAAGATGAAACAAAGGCACACTACTTATGTTTCTACTATGTTTAAACTTTTATGAAACATGGAACAACAAAAAACAATAACTTAATGATAAAATAAAATTTTCTATGTTTCACCAAGGCTTTTAAGGGAGAAAAAGAAAATAGAGTGATACAAATATAACATTAAATGACAAAAAGTATTCATCAAACATAACTAGGATGTCAAAATTGAGAATTATAAAATCAAGATACTTTGGTGGCATCCATTACCTCTACTTTCTTTTAGCATTTACTCCATCTGTAAAAATTCTAGAATCAAACATGGTGTCTAAAAGTATCAAACATGATGTCTAGAAGCTTGGTTCTTAATAAAATATTATGCAAACACACGGGCAATGGAAGTAAAAAAAAAAAAAAAAAAAAAAAAAAAAAAAAAAAGATAGATGCACAAACATAGAATACTAAAGAAAAAGAATGAAAAACAAAATTAACTTTGAAGAGAAATTCATGTAAAAGATACATTGAGCCATGAGGATGAAGAGTTTATAGAAACATAAGAGTAGAAACGGCAAACCACATAAAGATATTGTATGTATATATATAGTAGTAGGTTGGTTTGATTTAAAACTCTCAATGTTGTTGAGTAGCAATTGGTTTAAAACTCTCTAGTTTGCTAAGTAGTAGTCGATTTAAAACTATCATTTTAATATAATAAATAAATTAATAAAAAATGATGTGAAAAATTGTGGAACTACCAAAGTTTATGTGGCAAAATATTAGAAGATCAGATAATAGTCAAACATCTTTGGTTTGGTTTAAAACTCTCCATGTTGTTGAGTATTAGTTGGGCTAAAACTTTTCAGATTGCTAAGTATTAGTCGGTTTATAACTCTCATTTTGACATAATAAATAAATTAATAAATAAATGATGTGTAAAATTATGGGACTATCAAAGTTTATGTGGCAAAAATCAATAAATTAATGCTATGTTTGGAAGTTTGGAGGGAGAGAAGAGTAGAGGGAGTAGAGGGGAGAAGAGTAGAGGGGAATTATTATCCTTCACCTTATTTGAATATTTTTAAAATTAAGTAAGGGGAATGGGAATAATTAGTCTTTTCATAGTTTGTAATTTTGTTAATATGGTAAGAGTAAATTTGGTAATTCATTTATTCAAGTATTTCTAAGCTCTACTCTTCCTCCAAATCTCTCCAACTTGGGGCAATTAAAAATGAGAAGTTAGAAGCAATGTTATGAATACCGTTTCAAACTCCATTTCAATTTGCCCATTGAGACAAAATATTTTGGTATCAGCTTATTTTGACGTACCATTTCAAGGAGTTTCGGAGTTACCACTATTTTATAATAAAAATATATATATTATAAATAAAAAAAACCCATATAAATTATTAAGGGTTTTAAAGAAATTATAAATACATATTTCAACTAATATGTAATCTTTAAGCCCTAATAATAATAATAATAATAATAATAAGTATCAGTTCAATCATTTATAAAATATAATAAGAGTAATAATATGAAGAAGAAAAAAAACACCTAGATGTTAATATTAGTAGGTGGAACAGTGGAAGAGGATCTATTTTTATTGTTAGTCTTGTGGGGCTCACTAAAACATAACAAAGAAAATTTTAAGACATCAGTGACAAGAGAGAAGAGTATCACGTGGGCTGGCAAAACAAACAAAAAATTTAAAACAAAGGACATAGCATTTAAGGAAGAGCAAGGAGGCTGACAAACGGTCAAATACATTACCATTTACCTGTACAGCACACAAATAAAAAATGAAAGGGAGATTGGCAGGACCGAAACCCACCAGAAGAAAAAAATGAAGAAGATGGGTTCGAAACCCACCAGAAGAAGAAGAAAAAAAAAAAAAAAAACAAGAAGAAGAAGGGTCCAAAACCCAGAAGAAGAAAAAGAAGGAGGTAGGATTTTTTTTTTTTTAAACCAAAATTTGGTACCAACCGAAATATGTATTTCGGCCGAAATTGGCCGGAACACCCCGAAATTTGACCCAAGGTGGAATGAGATGTATTATGGTACCGGTTTTCATGCCGGAACGAAATATTCCGGCCGTTCTAGTCGGAACGGAACGGAATCAATAACAATTGTTAGAAGTAGTTAGAACACCTCCAAATCTCTCCCCCTCTTCCCTTAAAAAAAACATCCAAACAAAATAATTTAATTTACTCTCCCTTTCTCTACTCTACTTTGCTCTACTCCCCCTCCATCCAAACAAGTTATAAGAAATAATTGTGTATGGAATTGTGGGACTACCAAAGTTTATGTGACAACATATTAAAAGGTCAATTAATGGTCACAATAGAGAGAAAAGAAGAAGAAAGAGAGTCTGAAAGTAGAGGATTAGAGGAGAAAGAGTCTGGTTGGTCACAATAGAGAGAGAGAGAGAGATTTAAATATGTGTTTTTATTTTTACAATTCATGAATAGTAGGGTTGTATCTATATCTGTATATATTAAGAGGATTCAGAAAGTTAGTTATTGTTTTTTTTTACTGTCAAAAATACCCCTACCTAAAACTTAAAAATGGGGTTAAAATAATAAATTGACAAAAATAATAAATTCATACTTTTATATTGAAATGCCTTCCTGCTTCTAAGAGCATCTGTAGCAACCGTGGCAAAATTTATGCCATTTTGCCACACCAAATGCCTACTTTATTATTTTACCACATCATTTTACAATATACCATTTATCAGATGTTCTATACTTTAATTTTATACATTAAAATAATATTTACTACACATTAAAATAATATATTAATTACTCCCTATCATCCTCTTCCTCATCCTCAACAACAACAACGGCACAACCACCACTGCCGCAACAACGGCCACCAACAACCACTGCCGCAACAACACCGACAACCACCACCAGCACAAACCGATATCCACTAACGCCGCCTCAAAAAAAAAAAAAAAACACACACACACACACACACACAATCAGAGAGATCGGCATAAACCCACATCCCAAACCCACCACCGGCACAAACCCACATCCACCAACGCCACCTCAAAAAAAAAAAAAAAAAAAACACACACACACACACACACACACACAACCAAAGAGATCGGCACAAACCCACATCCCAAACCCACCACCGGCACAAACTCATATCCACCAACGCCACCTCAAAAAAAAAAAAAAAAAAACACAAGCAGAGAGATCGGCACAAACCCACAAACCAGAGATCGGCAATGGCGAGATCGGCGTGGCCAGAGGGCGATGAGAATGCCAGACATAGACGTAGAACAATGGCGTCTTCAGATCGGCGGCGATGGAGTCTTCAAATGAGAAGCGATGGCGGCGGCTTGATCAGCGAGTTCGGTGGCTTGATCGGTGATGGGAGAGTGGAGGGAATCGATGATGGGAGATGGAGGGAATTGGTGAAGGGAACCAGTGAGAGAGGAGAAAAGAATAAACTGAAGAGAGAGGGAAGAGCTGGAGAGAAAAAATGAAGACCAGAAGAGAGAGGAGAGAGAAAGCCAAATAAAAAATAATATTTTGGTTTACCACATCTGTCCGTACCGTTGCAAATTTGCAATGGTACAAACAGATGTGGTATAATTTTGGCACTTATGCCACAGCTGATGAGAGCTGTTTTTTGTGTTTGGTGTGGAATATGTGCCAAATATTTAGCATTTGGCACATATCCCACAACTACTAGGAGTGCTCTAATAAGCTCCTACTTTTACATTAATTTAAATTCCTATTTCTACTCTCTAACTCCCTACAAAATAGGATCACTTTTTTGTTAGTTTTAAAACTCCTACAATCTACAAAACTCACCCCACGTATTTTATATATATATATATATATATATATATTTTTTTTTTTTTTTTTTGTGATTGGAAAAAGTAGAAATCTCAAATTATAATAAATGTAAATTATTAATCTTTACTCAAAAAATAGAAAAGCCTCTGAGAACGCGCTCACAGTTGGCAAAAAATTTTAAGTATCCATACTCGGTAAAGCTCTCTTTTATTGTCTTGGTTGGTAAAATAGCAACTGGAAGATTTTACACCCCCTAATGCTAGTGCTCTAAAAGGCTAAGTAGCCCACTAAAAGTAAAGGCTAAAAACTTTGACTAAAATTCAATTCAAATAATTTAGCTTCACTTTTGTTCAATTGAGTTTTCTAAGTTTAAAAATTATTCAATTAAAGTTTTCCCATCAACTTTCATTAGATGTTGCCATTAAGTGTCCCAATTTTTTCTTTTTCTTTTTTTGTTGAATTTTTTAAGTTTTGAAAAAACATAATTAATTATTAAAAAATAATTTCTAGAATATATATATATATATATATATTCTCAATGAAACTCAACATTCAACAACCAATTTTAATGCTTGTCATTTTCATTGTGTTGCTTTGGCTATAAAAACTACGACACCTTCATGGTCAAAATAGGTAAAGTGAGAAGAAAAAAAACCCAATTATGAACTAGCGAGAGAAAACCTTTGTGAATGAATAAAATTAAATTAGTTATTGAAATAAATTAAAAATTTTAAGGGAAGAATGGTATTGAGAGAATGAAAGGGTTGTAGAAAATACAAATAAGAAACTAAATTGAACCCAACAACAATCAATGATGGATAACATTTAGAGTTTGATAGTATGGGTGTGATGACTCACCGAGTGCAAATTATCCATCTAAAGATTTTGGACTTCCTCATCCACGACAATTGGCTTATGGTACCCTAAGGCGAAGCTGTTCTCTGCTGAAAAATCTAGGGCAAACACAAATAACAATCTTAGGTTGATGTCTTTTGTTAAGAGGGAGTTGATGAAGAGTGACGCTAAGGTGGTATTTTTTTGAATAAAAAAATCCAGAAAATATTTTTAATAATTAATTGGATTTTTATTAATTTAAAAAAAAAATTGAAAACAAAAGTTTAGGGCCACAACTTTTTTTCCTTTCTCATGCAAAAGTTAGAGGACGACAAAATTCAATCGAGTCCTCTAAGTTTGACCACGTAAGCATATTTTGTAGCTAAAATTTTGGTTTTGACACAGAAGTTCTCTTTGTTCTCTTTTATGTGTATAGCGTCGTAAAAAACACAAGCACATATGGAATGAATTTTAAAAGCTATATAATTTCTTTCATATGTTTAAAATTCAAGTTTATGCTTATGTACAAATTTATGTTAAAATGTTTTTTTTTTTTTTTTTAATTTCATTAGGAGATAAAGCATTTTTCCTACTTTATGTTTGGGTTAGTTTACGATTCTATACTTATCTTTGAAACCAACCAATTTCTCACTATATGCTTCCAAAATAAGCAAATACTCACATTCTGTTACTCCTGCGTTTAAATCCAATAGAATCATTTGATTCCTAAAATATTGTTAAGACTCTGTGTTGATATTGTAATTGGGTTGTAATTGATTGTAATAAGCTGTTGTGATTGAATGAGTGTATCAGGTCTGTATAGATGAGCTGATACAGGGGGTTGTACAGTTAGGATAAAAAGAGTGGGAAAGTTAGTTAGAAGGGGAGTAACTGCCAAAATGTATGGAGTTAGCTATAAGAGGATTGTATGGTGTACATGAGAGTAGAACAGAAATAATACCAGATTACTCTTCTTGATTCCCTAATTCTCTCTCTGTTTCTTCCCTATTCTAAGGAGGACTGGTTCCCTCGAAGTAACCACCCACAATTCCCAATCCACCATTAATGTTCACTTAGAAGCTTAACATTGGTATCAGAGCATTTCATCGTGGGCACCAATGGCTGAAACTAGATCAACAACACTTATAAATGAGACTATCGCTTCACTCAAGAAAACCTCAAATTACCATACCCATGATATTCAAGAGATTCACCACAAGATTCATCAAATGAAGGAATTACATAGCCAGCATTTCCAAGAAGTTCAACAGCAACTTGGTGCGATTCTGCAGAAGTTGTCTAATTCTGACTCAGAGAAATCTTCAGCTCACACTCCACGATCTAATGAAGACATTCCCTCAAACAATACTCTGGCATTGACATTTCCAAAATCTATCAAACTAGAATTTCCTAAATTCCAAGGAGAAGAACCAGCAGCTTGGGTGTATAAAGCCAATCAATACTTCAGGTATTACAAAACCCCTAATCTTGAAAAGCTTTTGATGGTTGCATTCCACATGGAAGGTGAAGCCTTAATATGGTTTCAAGATGGAGAAGAAGCAGGACTATTTGGGGATTGGTTAGCCTTCGTTCAAGCACTGCAAGTGAGGTTTGGAAGCACTGCCTATGGTGATCCGATGGAGGCATTAACAAGATTGAAGCAGACAACTAGTGTGATTGCTTACAAAAGTCAATTTGAAGCTCTTTCAAACAGGATTAAGGGTCTCTCTGAATCTCACAAACTTAGCTGTTTCTTGAGTGGGCTCAAGGATGAAGTGAGACTAGCAATAAGGATGTTTGCCCCTCAATCTTTGAATGCAGCTTTTGGTTTGGCTAAAATTCAAGAGGAATACTTACTCAGCTCCAAAAAAGGATCTAAATCCTTTCAAGAAGTTGTCAAACCTTCCATTCTTGGGGCACCTCCTAAGCTAGATTGGAAGCGAGAACAGAAAATGAGATTGCCACTAAGAAGATTGACACCTACTCAGATGGATGAAAGGAGGAAACAAGGTCTTTGCTTTAATTGTGATGAGAAGTACCAGGTAGGTCATCAATGCAAAGGTGGAGCAAAAGTGTTTCTGTTAGAGGGTTCTCCTATTGCTAATGAACCATCATCTCAAGCACAGTTGTTAGAATTGGAGGACAATGAGGTAGAGGTTCAAGTGGAGCAAGAATGGGGAAATAATGCTTTGGAAGCTAAAATTACCCTCTATGCCTTAGTGGGTAGTCCTTCACCAAATATAATGAGGGTTAGAAGCAAGATTAAGGAATTTGGGTTGGTTTCCCTTATTGATTCAGGGAGTACACATAATTTTCTTGATATTTCTGTGGTGTTAACTTTGAAAATGCAGATAGATACTTCTCAAATGATGGAAGTAAAGGTGGCTAATGGGGCTATGATTCAAACTAAGGGTGTTTGTCCTGGTGTGTCTTTATGGATTCAAGGTCATCAATTCTTTGTTGACTTGAATGTTCTTCCCTTGGGGGGCTGTGATGTGGTGTTCGGGACTTAATGGTTAAGCACATTGGGGGAAATCTCATGGGATTTCAAGTTGATGACTATGAAGTTTTTGTACCTACAAAAATTGGTGCTGCTACAAGGGTTATTGTCATCAGGATCTTCAATTTTGGGAAGTAAGGAGATGTTTAAAAATTGGGGCTGCAATAGCTCCAAATCAGCTTCCAGCAGCTTTGCAAGATTTGCTCAAGGAGTTTGGTGTTGTGTTTGATGTTCCAGTTGGTCTACCACCCATCCGAGGTCATGAGCATGGCATTACACTCAAGGGAGGAGCTCAACCAGTTTGTGAAAGACCCTACAAGTACCCTTACTACCAAAAATCTGAGATTGAAAATATTGTGAAGGAGTTATTAGAAGTAGGCTCAATTAGACCTAGCCAAAGCCCTTTTTCATCACTTGTTTTGTTAGTTAGGAAGGCTGATGGTAGTTGGAGAATATGCATAGACTACAGGACTCTCAATAAGGCGACTGTGAAGGATAAATTTCCTATTCCTGTTGTGGATGAGTTGCTTGATGAACTCCATAGGGCTAGTATTTTTTCTAAACTAGATTTAAGGTCTGGTTATCATCAGATTAGGATGAAGGATGGTGATGTGCATAAGACAGCTTTTCGTACTCACGAGGGTCACTATGAATTCTTGGTCATGCCCTTTGGGTTAACCAATGCACCCTCTACATTTCAGGCCTTAATGAATGATGTTTTCAAGCCATTCTGGAGACACTTTGTTCTAGTGTTTTTGGATGATATTTTAGTCTTTAGCAAGAACTTATGTGATCATGTCAATCATTTGAGGGCTGTGCTGGAAGTGCTGCTTAAACATCAGCTCTTTGCTAAGAAATCCAAATGTGTCTTTGGCTGTCCTGAAGTGGAGTACCTGGGGCATGTCATTTCTGGTGAAGGTGTCAAGGCTGACCCAAAGAAGACAGTTGCTATGTTGCATTGGCCAAGACCCCAGAATGTTAAGGCTTTGAGGGGATTCCTAGGTTGGACTGGATACTATAGAAAATTCATTAGAGGTTATGGTTCCGTTGCTCATCCTTTAACTGAGTTGCTTAAAAAAGACTTTTTTCACTGGAATGATGCAGCTGAATCTGCCTTCAATCAGTTGAAAGAGGCAGTCTCTCACCCTCCTGTTTTAACCTTACCAGATTTTACTAAACCTTTTATTATTGAATGTGATGCATCAGGGTTGGATTGGGGGCTGTCTTAAAGCAGAATATGAGGCCTATAGCTTTCCATAGCCAAGTTTTGAGGGGGTAAGAGTCTGTATTTTTCTACTTATGAAAAGGAGTTGTTAGCTTTAGCTACAGCAGTGAAGAAATGGAGGCCTTATATGCTTGGAAGTCCTTTTATTGTTCGAACTGATCATCAAAGCCTAAAGTTTTTGTTGGAGCAGAGAGTGGGTACCCCAGCTCAACAGAAATGGATCACTAAACTGTTGGGTTATGTTTTTGTTGTGGAATATAAGAAGGGTTGTGAGAATAGAGTTGCTGATGCCCTTTCAAGACAGATGGAGTCAGAATTAAAAACCTTTACAGATCAGGCTGACCTCACTCATGGCACAGTTAGCTGTTGTTTATTGTTGTCATTTCCAAATCCTACTTGGTTGGATAAACTCAAGGACAGCTACCATCAAGATGCAAAAGTTATGCATTTGATTTAATCCTTGCAATCAAAGGTAGCTACTCCAAAAGGTTTTTCTCTGCATAATGGGTTTCTCTTGTACAAGGACAGGTTCTACTTGGGCTCTCAATGCTCCTTAAAGCCCTTGGTTCTTGCTCATGTTCATAGCAGTCCTGTTGTAAGTCATTTTGGCTTTCTTAAGTCCTTCCATAGGGCTAAACAAGAATTTTATTGGAAGGGCATGAAGTCAGATATCAAGAAGTTTATTAGAGAATGTGATGTTTGTCAAAGAATAAAGGCTGAGACTGTTGCTCCTGCAGGTTTGTTACAACCTTTAGCTATTCCTACTAAACCATGGTCTGATGTGAGCCTTGATTTTGTTGAAGGGTTACCAAAATCTCAAGGGTTTGAAGTTATCTTGGTTGTGGTTGATAGACTAACCAAATATGTCCATTTTATACCCTTGATTCATCCTTATTCAGCTGCTAAAGTTGCTGGGCTCTATATGCAATATGTTTTCAAGTTACATGGTCTTCCAACTTCTATAATGAGTGACAGGGATGCTACTTTTACTTCAAAATTCTGGTCTGAGCTGTTCAAATTACAGGAAGTTGATTTGGACATGTCTACTGCATATCACCCTCAGTCAGATAGCCAAACTGAGATTGTGAACAAAAGCTTAGAACAATACTTGAGAGCCTTTATTGGAGATAGACCTCACAGGTGGGCTGATTGGCTTTCATTGGCTGAGTATTGGTTTAATACCAATTTTCACACTGCCATTAAACTCACCCCATTTGAAGCATTATATGGCTATCCTCCTCCTAGACTTCAAGATTATATTCCAGGTACTTCAAGGGTGGCAGCAGTAGATTCTCTTCTTACTCAGAGGCAGTAAATTTTGGCTACACTAAAGGCTAATCTGGTGGCTGATGAAGTTTTTTGCAGATAAACACAGAACTGAGAGGTCCTTTCAAGTGGGAGATTGGGTGTTTTTGAGGTTGCAACCTTATAAGCAAAAGTCCTTAGCTTATAAGGGAAAATGGAAGTTATCTCCAAGGTTTTATGGGCCTTTCCAGGTGCTTCAAAGGGTAGGGGAGGTAGCCTACAGGCTGGATTTACCTAGTGACAATAAGATACATCCAGTTTTTCATGTATCTTGTTTGAAGCTGAAGTTGGGACAGCAAGTTTCTCCACTGCCTACTTTGCCACCATTAGATGAGACTAGTCAAATCATTTCAGAACTTGTAGCTGTTCTACAAACTAGAACTAAGACTTTGAGATCCAGGTCTATTACTGAAGTTCTAATACAATGGTTGGGCACTGCACCTGAGGATGCTACTTGGGAATCATTGCACCAATTGAAGCTCAGGTATCCTCACCTTGTGGGCAAGGGCTTTTAGATGGGGAGGGGTATGTTAAGACTCTGTGTTGATATTGTAATTGGGTTGTAATTGATTGTAATAAGCTGTTGTGATTGAATGAGTGTATCGGGTCTGTATAGATGAGCTGATACAAGGGGTTGAATAGTTAGGATAAAAAGAGTGGGAAAGTTAGTTAGAAGGGGAGTAACTGCCAAAATGTATGAAGTTAGCTATAAGAGGATTGTATGGTGTACATGAGAGTAGAACAGAAATAATACCAGATTACTTCTCTTGATCCCCTAATTCTCTCTCTGTTTCTTCCCTATTCTAAGGAGGACTGGTTCCCTCGAAGTAACCACCCACAATTCCCAATCCACCATTAATGTTCACTTAGAAGCTTAACAAATATTCTTTTGTGAAAAATCTATAATACCCTTAACTAAAAATAAAATGCCAAAATTATCCCCAATAACTTAACCTGGGTAAACTTAACCCAACCTATAAATTAAACATAACACATACAATTTATTACTACATCTTGTTTCTTTAAAAAAAAAAAATTCTCAAAACTAATAGCAATTGTTGGCAATCAATAGCCGATTGTGTCTTTGAAAACGAAACAAGTGCAAAAAGATTACGTTGCTGCTTATATGATGGGTCTGTTTGGATTGAACTTATTGTTGCTGAAACTGAAAACTGAAAATACTGTAGCAAAATAATTTTTAAATGTGTAAATAGTACTGTGTGACCCATTTTTAATATTTTTTTAGTGCGTGAACAGTGATTTTTGTCCCCTGCACAGTGAACCCATGTGAGGTTACTGTTCACGTGCAGGGGGGAAAAAAAAAATCTAAAAACGCAAAAAGAAAAACGTAGACGCCCAACCCAAACGGCCTCGATAATAATTTTTTCTTGCGTCTGTTGTTGTGATAACTGATAACTCAATTACTTATAATCTTCAATTATAATTTCTCATTGTATTTTGACTAATTACAATTTTTTTTTTTTAATATTGTATTTTAGGCTTGATCAACTTCACCGGTCCGTGGCCCCATAAAAAAAAAAAACTTCACCGTGACTTCAGTTTTTTTTTTTTTTTTAAAATAATAATTTTGACTTTAGCCTTATTTTTAAGAGGTAGAGTGGACAGTTTCAAAAAAAAAAAAAAGAGGTAGAGTGGACCAACGATAAAATGGGGAGGAAAATTTCAATTTTTTTTACCAACGTTATATTCCCATATTTAGGTTTGATTTATAGGTTGGATTAAGTTTACTTGGGTTTAATTTACCAAAGTAGGTTATTTGGGGTAATTGGGCATTTTAATTTTTAGTTGAGAGTATTTCAATACTTTTAACAAAGAATATTTCAAGAATCAAAATATTTCATTGGACTTAACTGAAGGAGTAACAAAATTTGGTATTTGCTCATTTTGGAAACATAGAATGAGAAATTGATTGGTTTAAAAAATAAAGAGGAAAATGTTAATTACCCCCAAACATAGAGGTGGGAAGTGTTTTTCCTAGTGAATTTAACAAATATTTTATAACAAAAATTTGTACTTAAACATAAACTTGAATTTTAAATATATGAAAAAAAAAATAGATAACTTTTAAAATTCATTCCATATGTGCTATATGGAATGAAATTATATTTGCTATGATGCTATACACATAAAAGGGAATATTAAGAACTTTTATGCCAAAACCAAAATATTAGCTATAAAATATACTTATATAGTCAAACTTTATCATACTCATGCTGAAGTTAATATTAAGAACTTTTATGCCAAAACCAAAATATTAGCTATAAAATATACTTATATAGTCAAACTTTATCATACTCATGCTGAAGTTAAAAAATATACTTATGTGGTTAAAGTTAGAGGACTGAGTGTGAGAAAGACATAGATGCCTTAATTGACTAAATTTGAAACTTTGAGAACTCAATTAAATGAAAGTGAAGTTTGATGGTTGAATTGAATTTTGGTCAAAGTTAGAGGGTGTCATTTGTGATGTTAGCCAAAAGTAAATTTGAATAGCTTATTAAAGGAAAATGTTTCTCTCCATACTAGTTTGGAGAGAAACCATTCAAACTCTTCTTATATCATTTTTCTGGATGTAATTTTTTTTTTTGAGATCACTGGATGTAAATTTTGAAAATATTATCATTGCATTGCATGTTCTTATTATATTTTTCATACTTGCAAAATTCCAAAAAAATCAAATATCAATAGCTATGTCATCAATCAAATATTTAAATTTTAAGTTTTTGTGGTATTAAATTATGCATAAAATACAAATTTATTGATCATATAGTAAATAACATTTGATTTAAATGATATTCGATATGCATATTAAGAATATAAAGAACATACAATCCAACAATTAAATTTTTAAAATTCAAACCTTTCCTTAAAAAATATATTATTAGTTAGTTTGGAAAGAAATTTTGTCCTTAAACAATATATCATTACTCATTAGTAATTGGCTTTAAAGACATATAAGTTGAGATGTAATTCCCACTAAAATGTTTTATTTTTATTTTATTTCAAAAAGTAAAATCAAATCATACAATCATCAAAAAAAGGTTATATATATTCAAAAGATTCAAGTCACATATCTAGCAAATGTTGCCTTCCATCATCCACTCGATCATGGGCAAAAGAATTCATATGATACCATATCTATTCCAAGCCACAATTGCAAAACTAGCAAGATCTTTTTTATCCAACCATTGCAGCAAATGTGAGAAGACATCTTTAAACTCATCCTAATCAGGACCACTCTTCTGTAAAGCAATTGACCATACAGACCAATAGCATCATTTTCCATTGGACAGAACCACAAAGCATGGGAAGTACTCTCTTCACCCTGTTGACAGTGACACATGCACAGGATATACATGTATAAATTCTGCATAGTCGGCAATTAAAGAATCAATCAAAGCCCTCCATAGAAAAACCTTGAATTTATTAGGAAGTTGGAACCACCAAAGACTAAATAATTCTCTATAATTCGTAGTATTATAATTCATATTCGAAGAACCAGCCAAAGCAGAAGCAAATTGAGAACAAGCAAGATATTAAGCACTTTGCACAGTAAACTCTTCAGTCCTTGAGATTGTACATTGTTCTCGCTTGTGTATATATATATATATATATATATCTAGAACGAGACCCAAGCTCAAAGTTGCAAGCCTCGTTGCGCTTACCTTGCGGTGTTCTCGCTTCTCGTAATCACGTGTCATGACATTATGTAAATTTGTAAATCAAAGTCAACATCATCAACAAAATGTAATCCATGCTAGATTGTAAAAAAGCATAAACAAAATTTATAAATTCGGCAGCAAAAAAAGAGTATATATATATATATATATAAAGGTTTTATGAATTTAAAAATCATACTATTTAAAATAAAAATTACTAACATTTCCATGCATATGCCGGCTCCTGTTCTTTCATTCGTCAAGTTCAACGTTGGCCAATTCAACATTAATTTTTAAATATATTTGATCCCAATGGTTGAGATGATGCGTTATAATTGATATTAATTCAAATAGTATCAGTATTTGAATCAGCGTAAAAATGATATTATCCTAATCAAAACATTTAAGTAGTAGTTATAATTAGATTACTAAGTAATAGCTATATATATAATTTAAAGTTTTTTTAATTTTTTTTTATATAAGATAGAAATTTTACTCTAACTTAATTTAAGTGTAAATATGTGTAAAACTGCTTCCTAGAAACTTAAACCCAAACTCTTGCTCCCTACCTTATAAGAACTTTGTATTTGTAGAGTGACCATCACAACAAAAGTGAGCAATACTAAGATTTTTTGTTAAATAAGTGTAATTTTTTTTTTATATATTTATAGCATGACTCGTTAATTCCCTTGACACCAAATTTGTTCTTTCATAACTTTAAAAAAAAAAAAAAAAAAAAGGTCTTAGATTCGAATCCTATAATAAAAAGCACATAGGAAAAAAATCTCATACTCTCGGTTTATACTTACTAGTGTCCTTGTTAGGACTAGGTGCATAACTATGTTCATTCGAATATGCTGCTTTCATAGGCCTAGGTTCAACAAATAGAATGTTACGTATTGCCCGTTTGGATTCAACGTTTTCCTGTGGCACGTTTTGTCCCTGCGTTTTCTCCCTTCTTCATTTTTTTTTTTTTTTTGGGTCAGCGAGTGAACAATAAAGGCACATGAATTTACTGTGCAGGGACAAAAAATACTATTCACGCACTGTTTATCACTGTTCATGGCACTATTTACGCACTAAAAAATATTAAAAGTGGATCCCACAATATTATTCACACATTTAAAAATTATTTTGCTACAGTATTTTTAATTTTTAGTTTTTAGTTTTTAGTTTCAGGCTCAGCAACAATAAACTCAATCCAAACGAACATGTACTATAATATGTGATCAGGCAGAGGTAATACGCCAACTCAAATCTCCCCTACAAATTTTTTGTTCATTTAATAATATATTAAAAAAGCTAGAAAAGGGATCACACATTATTAGACCGCCAAACACAAACAAATCTAGATACTTTCACTCGGATAATTGATAGTTTTTTTTTTTTTTTTTTTTTGGATGCGAGAATAATTTGATACTTGATACTTGATTTGATAACATGAAAGGTCGTTTCTGAGTTCCGACACACTATTCCTAAAATACCCTTAGATTGTCTGCATGCAAGGCAGTTTCAGACACAACATTCCGAAAATACCCTTTTCTAGTCTTTAAAAGCCAGTAACCGACCCTTGGTCCCTACAGTACTCCATCACTATAGGGAGTGGTCCCCACACATTACGTGGGAAAATTGATTACTCAATATTTTAACACAAAATTAAACACTTCAATACAAAATTAATCTCCCCACGTCCAAAAAGATAATAACAGTGAGAGTAATACTGTAATATTTTAACAATACTTTCACTTTTATAATAGTTTTTTTTTTTTAGTTGCACTTCTATAATAGTTGAGATAACGTCTAACTAATTGATTAATATAATATATTTGCCAACAGAAAAATAGTAGTTAGACTTGAATTTTTTTAATGATTAATTATTTTAAGTAAACCATAAGTAACGCCTTCTCACATGGCCTCGTTGGACAAGGGAAGAGACCTCAGACCTAGCTGTTACATGAAAGCTTGTCATTAATCTATGAAATTCTCCCTAATGAATACAAAATTCCATTTTGGTCAAATCTGCTTAATTACTACTGTTTTTGTTTCTAATGTTTTCTTTGTTTGTTTAAAGATTCTAGAAAAGCAATGAGTGTGTTTTAAGGCAAAAGAAGTAACAAGGGACCCCACACATATGTGTGTGTGTGGTGTGAGTAGTGAGAGAGGATTGGTTTCAGAGCCACCATCAATAAAAGACCCATGTTGTGGTCTTTGCATGAATGATGGTGGCTCCTTTTGGGACATTATTGTATTTTCAGCACACTGACACACAGTTCTCACTTGTACTTTTTTCTTTAATGGATTTGAGTGGTTTTGGTCCCCTGTGTTGCTTATGGGTTTGAAATTTGGAATCTTGTTTGTGGGGTTTTAAGAATTAAGAGTGGAAAAGAATAGTAATATTGGGTTTTTTCTTTTTTTTTTGGTTGTCTGGAACAGCTTGGCTTGGTGCTTGGTGGTTTATTAGGGGTCAAAGGAGGGGTTGACCTAATTTTGGTGTCTGGTTGAGGGATTTATTTTGGAGTTGTGGGGTTTGATTCTGGGGCTATTTTGTTTTTTTTGGAAGAGGGTAATGTAAATGGAGTTGTTTTAGGCTTTTTTGATGGGTTTCTGAAGAGAAATGGTTTGTTCTCTTTGAATCTAGTGGATTTGGGGCAATTTTGTTGGAAAATTTAGTGGGACTCTCTGCAATTTTTCAGTTCTGTTTTTAGCAGGTAAGTGAGAGAAGAAACCGCATTGTAGTTCTCTTTTCTTCTTCTTTTTTTAAGGTTCTGGCTTCTGAGATACTTGGCTTGGGAATTTTGGGTTTGGTTGTTCATGGTTTTTTCTGGTTTGATTTTGGTTTTTTAAGGTTAAAACTCAACTGGGTTTTTGTTTCTGCTGTCAAGATTGCTCTCTTTTTGGAGCAAAGGATTTGTTGGGTGTGAAAGCGGTTTTTTCAGTGTGAGATAGAGGTTACTGAGGAGGTTATCTTTGGGTTTCACATAAGCTCAGCGCTGTTGTTGAAGTTTTGAAGTGCTTGTATAGTGAGAAAATGGCTTGCATGAAACTGGGATCCAAAACTGATGCATTTCAACGGCAAGGCCAGGCCTGGTATGTAATTCAGTCTGTGTGTGTGAGTGTGATGTTACACTTTCTATGATGTATATATGAAATCTATTGGTTGTTGGAAGTGACTTATTTCTATTTTTATCATCTTTTTTTTTTGCTTTTTGGGTGAGTTTGAACTTAATATTGCTGGACAAACAGTCTACCCTCTTCTATCGCTAGACAATTAGCTTACTTTTATCTTGTTAGAAATGTTTCACCCACTACAAAATCTGGCTGTTTTTAGTTCCAGTAATAGACCTTTGTGATCTGAACCGACAAGTGGTATTTTCTTGACAAAGGAAGCTTGCTCGTTCTGTTTGGCCTTATGACTCACAATCTTGTGGGTCTTAGTTTTGAGCTCTCACATTTGTACGGTAAGGAAAACTGAAGGTTTTGAGTTGAAATTTTTGTTTGTTAAAAGGTTGCTTGGGAAGATGTACATGCATTGCATTGCAGATATTGTGTTGACTAAATTGAACTTTGATAAAGTGACTATAGGTGATTGGTTTACAATTTTGCTTAGTTTGGTAGAATTAGCACGGGTTGACCGTTGAGGAGTGGTTCAACTAATTGATGTTGATGGTCCTTCCTAACTGACTGACTAACAGTCTTTACCTTTTACTAAAGCTGATGGACAGTTTCAACTGCTTATCATTGTTTGTTCATCACCGATATGCTTATGGGCTGTTTGATCTAACTCTTCAAATTAAGCTAATTCATCAAATGGGTTGTCATTTTATTAATATGCACATCATCCATTGGATCTCGTATGGTCGAGGCCTGGGATCGGGGAAATTTTCATGGTAAACAAATTTACTGTACATTTTTGTAAAAAAATACTTTCAAACCCAGCACATAAGTGAAATGTGGTTTAACTCCTTAAGTTTTATGAACTGATAGCAGTAAAGACCACAGTCATTTGTGGTAAACATAATTTATCTTAGAGAAAATCTAGGGATACAACTTTTGTGTCATAACTTTTGTCACAACTTTGACGTTGTCAATTGTGAGTGGTGGGTCCGTGTAAAAGTGATTGTTCACTACTCACAATCAACCACTTCAAGTTATTGCAAAAGTTGTGGTCGTAGAAGAACTGTTTAGCTTAAGCATAGTTATTATGATTAAGGGAAGAAGGTAGTTAGGGAAGAAGGTGGTTCTTAAAGGATGTTAACAACTGTAAGTTCTTCCAAAGATCTGGCCAAAGAATGTAAATAAATAGAGCAATGAAATTTCTCGGTTTAAATATATGACTTAGTACATCTCATATGCAAGACCAACTGGCTATGAAGGATGGATATGTGTATGATGTATGGAAAAGAAGGGTACGGATAACAAGATTTTGAATATCTAAAAGGTTATTAGTTGTATATTATGGTAAATTAATCGTGCATGTGTTGCTAAAGTTAAGACATGTTGGATATGTATAAGGGAGCACCTAAGAAGTATTGGTATCTGATAAGTATACGATGTGGATATGGCTCTCTTGTAGAAGCATCTATTGGCTCACATTTGGTGTATTACATGCCAGAGCTTATGTGGCTCTTGTAGATTGTCTAGTGGTCAGAATAAATAATCCGAGATGGCTTCATGAATGATCAGATATGTGCACTTGCGTCGTTTTTGCATATTTTCCTGTGGCAATGACAAAGACACAACTTTAACCCGTGTAGTCGGCTAGGTGGAGGAAGAATGAATCTGAGATGGTTTTCTGCCCATTTTAATGATCTATTGATGGTGGAATTAATCAGAATGTATAAGTAGTAGTATATATGATTCTAGCATCTACAAACCTTAATATTTTATGACAGAAACATCTATTTTATAATAGCCTCTTCTTCAATTAAGGACCATTCATCACATTGTTCAAATAATTTTATCAAGATCAGCCAAGAGCCTTGTAGCTCAATTGACACTTTTTGGTGCTTCTAATAAAGACGCCAAGGGTTCAAATCCCCCCTCCCCAATTATAACTATTGAATTTTCAAAGGTATTATTGAGATCAATTTATAATTTTGTATTGTTTGCTGAAAGTTACTTTTAAGGACTATATTACCACGTTCACCAGTACCAACCTTGGAATATTGCTTCATGAACATTGTCTTTATGTTTTGCCATTTTTTCAATTGAAGATATACTCTTAAGTACTCTTATTGATCACAAAGTGCTGCTTCCCTTGCATGTGTTGCATGTGTGCAGTATGTTAGTAATTTTTTTCCTTCCATTTGTTTTGACCTATCATAAATTGTAATGTTATAGGTTCTGCACAACTGGGCTTCCTAGTGATATTGTTGTTGAAGTTGGGGAAATGTCCTTTCATCTTCACAAGGTACCTTGTCTTTACCATATTTATATATGCTTATTTTCAAGATTTATATTCTTGAGGAATTGTACTTGAATATATGCAACTGCTTTTTGTTAATTGATGAAATGGATACACTTCTTATACACAAAGTGTGTAATTAAGTACATCTAAAGAATTACAATGAATAAATATACAATTGTTTGAAGTAATTTGTTCGACTTTTCAAGAATCTTATGTTGCATCATTTGTTATATGCAATGGAGGCAATTCATTGGGTAAATTGTTGTTTAGATTTCTTGTATAGCCAGATTCTTCCTGCCAGGACTTTTAACATTGAACAAGTTTCAATTACCCTTCCAATAGTCTTTTGGTGTAAATTAGGTTTAGATGTTAGTAATTCCTCATCCTCCCCCTCCATCATATTAATACATCACATCTTGTTTTCTGCGTGTAAGTTGCATTTTTGCTACATTATCAGAAATTTTCTGTTGATTTTATTGCTCAAGGTGGCTGTTGATACTTCTGTCCATGCCAAACTAACTAGAGATCAGCATATGAGCATATATAAAGCTTCTGACAACTTGCACTTTCTGAAATTATGTTTTATTTTTTATATATTTATTTTTATCTTCACAGTCAGTTTACCATGTCCAGTAAATTATGTAATAATTAATTGCAAAAAATTTTGCATTGGTTTCATATTACCTGTAAGATATAATTCTTGTGTGTTTAGGTGAGTGGAACAGACTACCATTTATGATTTCTTATGCTTGTTAGTAATTAATAATGCAGTTCCCTTTGCTCTCTAGAAGTGGGATTATGGAAAAATTGATTGCAGAAGCATCTGAAGATGTAGAAGAAGGATGCACCATAAACCTTCCTGAAATTCCTGGAGGGGCCAAAACATTTGAACTTGTGGCCAAGTTCTGCTATGGAGTGAAACTTGAACTCACATCCTCAAATGTTGTGTACCTCCGGTGTGCTGCTGAGCATCTTGAAATGACAGAGGAGTATGGCGAAGGCAATTTGATTACTCTGACAGAGGTCTTCCTGAGTCAAGTAGTTCTTCGAAGTTGGAAAGACTCAGTGAAGGCGCTGCAAACCTGTGATGATGTTCTCCCCTATGCTGAAGAACTTAACATTACGAAAAGGTGCATTGAGTCACTAGCTTCCAAGGCATGTACTGATCCAAATCTATTTGGGTGGCCTGTTATGGAGCATAGTGGGCCCATGCAGAGCCCTGGGGGGAGTGTGTTGTGGAATGGGATAAGCACAGGGGCTAGACCAAAAAATACAAGTTCTGATTGGTGGCATGATGATGTATCAGCTTTAAGTTTGCCACTATATAAGAGGTTGATTTCTGTCATGGAAACTCGCGGCATCAAACAGGAGATTATTGCTGGGTCCCTCACTTGCTATGCAAAAAAGTACCTACCGGGATTGATTCGGCGTCAGGGAGCCGGTGAGTCCAGTAACCGTCTGGCACCAGTGGCTTTGGGGGCTCCACCATCAGAAGAAGATCAGAAGCTTTTCTTAGAAGAGATTGATAGGCTACTTCCAATGCAGAAGGGCCTAGTTCCAACCAAGTTCTTATTTGGTTTACTACGAACAGCCCTGATTCTCCGAGTGAGCCCCTCTTCCATATCCAATTTTGAGAAAAGGATTGGGACGCAGCTTGATCAAGCTACCCTGGAAGATCTGTTGATGCCCAACTTCTCTTATTCCATGGAAACACTTTACAATGTTGACTGTGTGCAACGAATTCTTGAACACTTCCTTGCAATGGATCAGGTTTCAGGCGGGGCCTCTCCTTGCTCAATTGATGATGGCCAATTGATTGGGTCACCTTCATTGACACCCATCACTACAGTAGCCAAGCTAATCGATGGGTACCTCGCAGAGGTTGCCCCTGATGTTAATTTGAAGCTGCCCAAATTTCAGGCTCTTGCTGCTGCAGTTCCGGACTATGCCAGGCCATTGGATGATGGTCTTTATCGTGCAATAGACATTTATCTGAAGGTACTAATTATTTCATTGTCACATGGAAAGCTTGAGCACGGATAATTTGTTATTCTTTGACATGCATCTAACATAGTTGGACTGGAATTCATGTTAGATCATATCACATCTAGCCCAAAATTACCACTCTTAATCCTGATCCAGTTTTTTCTGTTGACCTTATTCAACCTGAATCACCACCTAATTCAAATTTGGTGGGCCAGGTTACAATTTTGACAGGAATTGGTTTTTTTGAAAAAGATTTTGGAGATCTAATTTTCTTTTTGCCTTCCCTTCTCTCTTCTTTCCTTCGTATATTAGAATGTGTCCCTGTGTTTATGTAGTCGGTTCTTGATTTCAACCTTTATGCCTTCTTTATTTATCAACACTTATTGACAGCAATTAGCTTCAAGTTTGTTGCTGTTGGGCAACGGTTTTACCAAAACCTGAAATCATATTATCGACCCCTAAAATCATGGGGAAAAAGAAAGAAGACAAGGCATGCTAGATTGGGTACATTTTCATTTTAAGTTTGTACTTATTTGGTTTCTCTGTGGTTGTTAAACCTGCAGTCACACCCATGGTTGGCAGAGTCTGAAAGAGAACAACTCTGCAGGCTGATGGACTGTCAGAAGCTTTCTTTGGAAGCTTGCACCCATGCTGCACAGAATGAGAGGCTTCCTCTTAGAATAGTTGTTCAAGTTCTCTTCTTTGAGCAGCTTCAGCTTAGGACTTCCATTGCTGGCTGCTTTCTTGTTTCAGATAATCTTGATGGATCAAGACAGTTAAGAAGTGGGATTGCCGGATCGAATGAGGGAGGAGGATGGGCCACAGCTGTGAGGGAGAATCAGGTTTTGAAGGTTGGGATGGATAACATGAGGATGCGAGTGTCTGAGCTCGAGAAGGAATGTTCAAGCATGAGGCAAGAGATTGAGAAGTTGGGTCGTGTAAAGGGTTCTAGTAGCACATGGGGAAATGTATCGAAGAAATTTGGGTTTAAGTTAAAGTCTCAGATGTGCAGTGCTCAAGCTGAATCTGTCAGCAACCAGAATAATGGTAATGGGGTTGGGAAGGTTGAGAAGTTGAAGGACATGCATGGAAAGCACAAGAAAAAGTCATCTCATATTGAATAAAACTTTTCTTAAATTGTTCATTATTTCGCAGTATTTCCTTTATTTCATTTGTAGTTTTCACTTTTGACCCTTAAAGTTTGGGTCATTTTGGTCCCTCAAGTTTGAAATTTATTTATTTTAGTCAACCAAGTTTGATTCTATTTCAAAATGGTCCTTTCGTCCATCTTCATGATCAGGCCGTCAAGTGCCAATAAAACTAGGTCGTTTCTTTATTTCTCTCTCGTGATGGCTAGATTAGGCACGGACATGGATAGATGACCATTTTGAAAACATAATCGAACTTGATAGATCAAAATGATAAATCTCAAACTTAAGGGACCAAAATGATAGCAACTCTAAACTTGGTCCAAAAGGGTTAGGTCTTTTCTATTTTTATTTATTTTTTATTTTTTAAGTTAGAACATAGATTTCATCTCCCTCCTATATGTTTTTTTTTAGTTTTTCCATTTTTAAACCCAGTGTAATGGAGACGAATGGAAGAAATTGTAATATGTAATTCTTACAATTATTGCGCACTTGTGTTTTTTTTTTTTCTTCATATTTTGAACTAGTTTTATATCTCTTGCTTGGCACAACAACATTTTTCTTTTTGGTAGGGATTTTGACGTCAATTTCACAGTTTGTCATTGAGCAACTACATATGTCTGTTGTGTTGGTCATTAGATTGGCGGTTGTAAACGAGTTCAGTTGAGTTAAGCTAAGTATTAGGTGTTTAGGATTAGTTCAATGTGGCATGTTGAAGTTTGATTCATTATGTTGGTGAAAAAGTAGTAAAAAAAAAAAATCCTACTTATTTACATACAAGTTATTTGATTAACTTTTTTTTTATTTAGAGTCTGTTTGGATACCGTTTATTTTACTGAGACTAAAAATTTATTGTTAAAAGTACTGTAGATAAAAGTAAAAATTAGCTGAAATAGTACAGTGAGATCTATGAATAGTAGCAAGAATAAGCTGAATAGTAAAATAATTTTCATTTTTCATTATTATCCAAACGGAAGCTTATATATAGAATATAGTAAACTTAGGCTGTGTTTGGTTCTCGTAAAATATTTTCTGGAAATGCTATTTTCGGGAAAAGAAAATATTTTCAAGTGTTTGGTTGCATTATAAAAATTGTTCTAGAAAATATTTTCATGTGTTTGGTAACATTCTGAAAATGCTATTTTCCACCACCACGCACACAAAACCCACCACCACATAATAGGAAAACCACTAAAACACCACCACCCACACCATCACAACAACAACAAAAATCAAAATCACACAGAAATCAAAATCACATAGAGAGAGAGATCGGTTGGTGGGTTTCTGGCAAAGTCGAAGGCTCTGGGTCGTCGGCGAAGTCGAAGGTTCTGGCTCTGGGTCGAAGGCTCTGGGTTCGTGGCGTGATCTGAGCTCTGGGTTCGCCGACAAAGTCGAAAATTGGTTCGTGGGTTCGCCGGCGATGGGCTCGTGGGTTCACCAGCAAAGTCGAAGGCTCGTGGGTCGCCGGCGATGGACTCTCTCTTCTTCCTCTCTCTCTAGTCGAAGGCTTTGCGCGCGAGCACAATCTCACTCTCACTCTCTCTCTCTGTTTTCCGAAAAATGAGATTTGAAGGTAATATAAAAACAGAAATGATTTTACACCCAACATACGGTCAACTGAAAAGCATCTCCAGAAAATTTATTTTCCATGCGCAACCAAACACCCGCATTTACAGAAAAGTATTTCCGGAAGTGATTTGAAGCCAAAACAAACACAGCCTTAATTATTTTTGGGTGCAAATTTTGGCAATGATATGATGGCACCTCCTAGAGGAGGTGGGTTTTAGAGTAGACTTGCTATACGTTTTTGTTTTAATATTTATTTTAATCAACTTAATAAAATCACAAATTTTAAATCCAACTTGGGTTTTAACTGTTTAAGTGATAGCCTAACCTGTGGTGTCTCGTGTTTGCGGTTAATCTTCTTCTCATTCTTTGCTACCTATTTATACCAAGAAAAAGAGAGAGAGAGAGAGAGAGCAAATTTTATTTTGTTGAAAGTACTGTAAATAAAGGTAAAAGTTAGCTGAAATAGTACAATGAGACTTACGATGAGTAGCAAAAATAAACTGAATAGTGAAATAATTTTTATTTTTCATTGTTACCCAAATGGAGGCTTATATATAGAATATAGTAAACACTTATGTTAATTATTTTTGGGTGCAAATTTTGGCAATAATATGATGGCACCTCCTACAGGAGGTGGGTTTTAGAGAAGACTTGCTATATGTTTTTGTTTTAATATTTATTTTAATCAACTTAATAAAATCACAAATTTTAAAATCCAACTTGGGTTTTAACTGTTTAAGTGGTAGCTTAACCTGTGGTGTCTCATGTTTGTGGTTAATCTTCTTCTCCTTCTTTGCTACCTATTTATACCGAGAGAGAGAGAGAGAGAGAGAGAGAGAGCAACTTTTAATATATAAATGTTCGATATAATATGATTTGATTCTTAATAAAAGGTGAAAAACTAAAAATATTTAAAAGCAATAATAATTAATCATGTTGTTGCTCTCCATGTTGATATCTTTGCATTAATAATTCCTCGTTAATTCTTTGCACAAGAGCTAGTAAGTAGTAACTCGATACTATTTTCTATATATAAAGAATAAAAATTAATTTTCTGGTTATGGAGAATTTGGATTCAAATTTCGTACCCTAATTTATTGTAATACTAATAATAACAAAAAGATAACTTTTTGTAATTCAACTCTATCAGTATCAGACAAACCCAAACACTGCATTTGCATCTCGACTTAATGAATAAGCAACGGGTATGCCATTTCCCCTTTTTGGGCCTGAAGTAAAGGCTTTGTCCAAAATCGGACCATTTAATACAAGTAAAAGGTGGTCCAAAATCAATAAATATACTATTTATTTATTTTTGGGTTTTGTATTTTACACACACGACTTTTTTTTTTTTTTGAGAATGTTTACACACACTATTTAGTACCCTAACATGTGAAGTTACAATGATATAATAACAAAATCAAAACAGAAATTCATCTATTGCTTATTGAACCACAAAGTTGCGAATTGCCTTTACTGTGATGGGAAGGAAAAATGAAAAAAAAAAAACCCAAAGAAGAAAAAGAAAAAAAGAGAGAGTAGAAAAAAAGAAAAGAAGAATTGCATGCTGTTATTGGAAGCACAAAATTTATGCATTAAAGTAACTCTACCTCTGCAACCACCATAATCAATGTTAAAGAAGTTGGCATGCCTCCTTTATAATCAATGTTTGCATACCTCCTTTTTAAAGTTGAGAAAGTTGTCAATTATTAATTTCATCAAATAAGTAAGTGATCATTGCACTAAAACATATAAACATAAATACTAAATGGCATAATTAAGTATTTCCAATGTAAATGTCTATAGTTGGCTATCAAAAACTTGGATCTCTATAGTTCTAATTTTCCTTCCTAACTTAAAAATGTATAAAAACAACTAAATGCATTTAACTAATAATTAAAAAAAAATTAAAACGCCCCTAAAAAACCGAAACTTTGTAAAATGAATACAACAGGTTATAATATCCCTAATTTTTCTTAAGAAATTTTTGGTCTTTAGTTTTAACTTAAAAAAAAAAAAAGATTTCTTGATTATTTAAACAAAATTTACCTAAAATTTTTAAATTCTGGTAAAACAAACTATATACTGCAGCTAACAAGCAAATTAGGCATGTCTACCAAGAAGTTAACAAGTATGTTGATGCACTTGCTAATCTAGGAATTACTTTGTTATCTAATCACGTACCTTTTGTTAAATCACTGGATGTGGTGGAATGTTGGCCGGCCCTTGATATGGCTGAGCACTCATGTAACAAACTTATTAATAGCTAATTAATTATACATCATTTGTTTACCAAAAAAAGAACATATGTTGTTGTTGTACTACAGACCATAGTAGTAAAACTAAATGTTCATTTAGGTATTCAATAAAAAAAAGGCAGTTAATAAAGGATAAAATTTGGTAACAAACTTGGTTTTAATGTAAGGTTACAATTCTACTCAATATATTTTTATTGAATGTAAATTTTGACAAATACACCATTGAATTACATTTCATTTTTATATCTTTTATGCTTGTAAAATTTACAGAAGATCAATAATTAGTTATCAATCAAATGTTTAAATTTCAAGTTTTTGTAGTTTAAAATTATGTATAAAAAATAAGTTTATAAATCAAATAGTAAATAACATCCGATTGACATAAAATTAACGATTAGATTTTAAAAATATGTAATCATAGTAATTTTTTTATCAAGACCAAATTAGTAGCCAAATTTTATCGGCTAATTAAATAACTTACTAATAAAAGGAAAAAAATAGTGCTTAACAAAATGAGAAATAAAAAAAGATACTCAAAAAAAGAAAAAAGAGTGCCGGTAACAAGTAACCAACACTACTATCGCTTGAACTGAAATATCAGCAAAATAAGGAGGTGTTTGGTACAGGTGTTTGAAATATGTGTTTTGTTATTTAAAAATATGTGTGGAAATACGTGTCAATAAAAAAGTATATAAAAATACGTGTAATGTTGTTTAAAAACTGAAAATATGTGTTTGAGTTTGTGTACCAAACATGGCGAAAATGGGTAACTAATTTTTTTTTTCTAACTATCTAGTTAGTTGTTAAGGTTTTGAAACTATATTTTTTACTAGCATCTCAAGTCTAAAAGACTCGATTTATGTGGTCTGATGTGGCATCTTTTTTCACGTGGCGCCCGGCTGGAAATCGAATCTTGAAGACTCGATTTACAAAACAAAAAAATTAAAAAAAAAAATTAAGTCTCAGAAGAGAGAAAGAATATAGAGAGAGCAACCCAAACCCCGAATACCCATCATACCCATCAGACGTGAGCTCTCAAGCTCAAACACCCATCTTTAACCCAAACCCCAATCAGATCAAAGACACAACAATCTCAACACAATCAAATCAGACACAATCAGATCAAAGAGACAAAGATCTAGAGAGCGGCGCGGCCTGGGTCAAGCGGAGCGGCATGGCCTGCGCGGAGCGCCTTGGCCTGGGTTGCGCGGCGCGGCGTGGCCTGGGTCGGCCTAGGCTGTCCATTTCTTCTTCTTCTTGGGTCGGCCTGGGCTGCTTCTTCTTCTCTCTGTCTGTCTCTCTCTCTCTCTTTCTTTCTCTGCGTCTGTTTCCATGTTTGGAGATTATAAATGGGTTGTACTTGTAAATCAAATTTTTTTGGTTTGTAAATCGAGTCTGAGAGACTCGATTTCCAGTCGGGCACTACGTGAAAAAAGATGCCACATCAGACCATATAAATTGAGTCTCTTAGGCTCCGCTTGGTAGGAGTGAATGGAATAAAATGGAAAGGAATAAAAAGAATAATTTTAGAATATTCTTCCCTTCTCTTGTTTGAGAGTTTTAAAGGAGGGAATGAAAAATCCATCCCATTGTTTGGGAGTTTAAGTGGGAGGGAATGAAATGGGTAGGAGGGAACACTCATTCCTCTCTATTATTTTAAAACCTCAAATTTTCATTCCCCTCGAAATTGGGAAGAATGGAAGGGAATGGAATTAGATTTAATAATTTTTTTACTGAAACTCCCAAAATACCCCTATATATTCAACCCTTTATTTTAAAATAAGGGTCTAATAGTAATATTGTCGTAAAATGATTCCATTCCATTCCCTCCATGTTGCTCCCAAACAGGATTACTTATATTCCGTTCATTTTCATTCATTTCCATTCCTTTATTTTAAAACATCCAATCAAGGTTACTTAATTCCATTCCATTCTTTTCCATTCATTTCCTTTACTTAAATACATTCCATTTTATTCAATTCCTTTCCATTCACTTATGATCATCTCATTCCATTCCATTCTCTTATGAACTCCCAAGCGGAGCCTTAGACTCGAGATGCTAGTAAAAAAATATAGTTTCAAAACCTTAACAACTAACTAGATAGTTAGAGAAAAAAAATCAGTTACCCATTTTCGCCACCAAACACCTCCTAAACCTTCTTCCTCTCCTCGCTACTTCCCTCTTTTATTTATTTTTTTTTTTTTTGTTTAAATTAATATATAAATATAAATAAACAAATAAAAGAGGTAACATTCCAAATCAAAAAAAAAAAAAAAAAAAAACGTTTCTTTTTTCCACATCTGACTATTAATCCAATTCAATTTCAATTCTATTACGTCTCTCTTACTCTTATTATCTCTTTCTAATTCGTGTTCTTAGTTTAGAGACCTGTCTCTTTCTCTCTCTCCGATTGGATCTAAATTCAGTAATTTTGACTAGTATTGTAATAGAGTTTATTTTTAGATCCGAAGGAAATGGACAATGGCGATATAGAGAGTGCGGAGGAAGAATTCCCGGGCCGTATTGGCGCTCGCAAGTACCGACCTGTCGTTGCCAATGATCGCGCTGTGCTCCAAATGTCTTCAATCGATCCTGGATCTTCCTCCTCCTCCTCCTCCGGCGATCACCAAGCTTCTCTCCAGTACTTTCTCTCTCTCTCTCTCTCTCTAGAATTGGATTTTTTTTTGTTGTTGTTGATTTGAATGGTTTGTGAAACTGTGAATGTGTGATGGAGTTCGAATCAACTTTACAATCTCTTTTTTCAGTGCTTTATAATCTGTTTGGATGGACGCAAAGCAAATCAGGCTGAATTTGATCGAGAAAAAAAGAGAGAGAAAGGATTGTGTTTAGGAGGATTGGATTAAAGAAAAGAAAATGTTATTTTGTTAGGATGAGTTTTTGGACTTTTTTAAATCTAAAATTTGAACTATCAAATCTAAAATCTGATTACTTTTTTGGCTGTTCATAGTGCATGTTAGAATAATCATGCTCTTAATTGAGTTCTTGCACATTTTCTTTGCTGGAGGAGCATATTAAAGTAGTCAAAGTCGGAATTTTTTTGATATGAATTTTGAGATAGTTTTTTTAAAACTTTTTATCAAATCTAAACTTTGTAATTATTTGTTTGGCTGTTCATAGCGCGTCTTAGAGTGATCGTGTTCTTAATTGAGTATTTTTTTTTCACATTTTCTTTACTGGACGAGTCTATTGAGTAATGAAGTTAGATTTTTTTGTCTGAATTTTGAGATAAGAGAGCACAAAGAACTTAATATTCGATCTCTTTAATATTTTTTTGGATATGCAGAAATCAGTGATGCAAATTTGGTTCGGTTGTGCTTACATTATAGGGATGGACTAATAAGAAGGTTTTAGAACTAAAGATTATTTTTTTGGATGAGTTTTGGAACTTTTCTATAAATCTAAACTCTAATGTTAGAGTAGTCATGTTCTGATTGACGTTTTCTTCACTGGACGAGCCTATTAAGTAGTGAAGTTAGAATTTTTATCTGAATTTTGAGATAAGAGAGCACAAAGAGCTTAATATCCAATCTCCTTGATATATTTTGTATACATACAAATCAGGAGTAAATTTGGTAAATAGAAAACATCGCCTGGGAAAGCCTCGCGGTCTGGTGGTTGGTGTAAAAATAATGACATTTTTCGATATGCCACTGCTTGTTTACTAAGATCATCATAGTTTATTAATGTGTGCGTCACATTATCGTGGAAATATTCCCCCATGGCATACCCAGCATATGAGGCCAAAAATTGCAGAGGAGCAGGATCTGAAGCGATGGCTGCAACAAGAATGGAATATTCCAAATCATTTGCTTCTGAAAGACTTTGAACTAATTGTGCCAAGGTTGAGTATTTAGGTTTTTCTTTAGATAAAGAAAAGAAAGCATTGTGTTTAGGAATGGATTAAGAAGTATTTAGAAAGAAGTGTTATTTTTTTGGATGAGTTTTGAACTTTTTATAAATCTAAACTCTGATTACTTATTTGACTGTTCATAGTGTGTGTTAGAGTAATCATGTTCTTTATTGGGTTTTTGCAAATTTTCTTTACTGGAGGAGCCTATCAAGTAGTGGAAGTTAGATTTTTGATCTACTTTAGATTTTTGATCTACATTTTGAGCTAAGAGAGCACAAAGAGCATAATATACAATCTCTATGATATTTTTTGGATATATAGAAATCAGGCTACGTGACGTGAATTTGGTTAGGTTGTGCTTAATTTAAAAATAGAAGAAGAAAGCATCGTGTTAGGAATGGATTAATAAGAAGTTTTAGAACAAAATGATATTTGTTTGGATGATTTTTTGAACTTTTTACAAGTCTAAACTTTGATTACTTTTTTGGCTGTTCATACTGCATGTTAGAGTAATCATGTTCTTAATTGAGTTTTTGCACATTTTGTTCACTGGACGAACATTTTAAGTAGTGAAGTCTGATTTTTTATATACATATTCAGATAAGAGAGCACATTTTATATATATATATATATATTTTTTTTTTTTCAGAAAAATCAAAGTAGGAAAACAGGCTAATATGGGTGCTGGTAGTAATGGAGGATCCTTGCCGGTACATGAACAAGCCAATGGTCCATCGGGAGAATCAAAATTGGAATTGTTTGGTTTTGATTCTCTTGTTAACATTCTTGGTCTCAAGAGGTAGGTTGCTTTGCTTTTGTTCTTATTGTTTCTGAATTTAATCCATCTTTTTCTCAAAATTCAGTTTATATATTCCAGTATGACAGGGGAGCAGATTCCAGCACCTTCTAGTCCTAGAGATGGAGACGATGTCTCCATTACTCTTGGGCGGCCAAAGGTATATGCTAGTTTCTTGAGCATTTATGCTGTTTCCTTGCATAATTTTTTCCCCTGCTGTTTGTTGTGGTATGCTTTGTTTTGATAGAAAATCATAATTTGAAATCACAGCATAAGAATTGATAAAATAACAATGCAGATAACATTCTTTCTTTGTATGTTAACGAAATGGAGATTTAAGAATCTAGTTCTTATTTGTGGTTTTAATTGAAGAAAGTGTGATATTGTTTGTTATAATCTCTGAAGAAAGTGTGATATTGTTTGTTAAAATCTTAAGAACTGGTCTTTCTTTCCTGAATTTCATGTTCAATAGAGCCTTATTTACTGAGGGAAATTATGCCAAATTGTTTTTAAAGATTGAATTTAGAGGTGTGAATCAGGTGTGTATTTGCCTTTTCATATGTTTCTTTTGACTGGTTTCCTTCTATGCTAGATGTAACCTATTGCTTTGCTTGAAAACTGTTTGTGACTGAATATTGTATCAGAGTTATCTCTGATTCATTGACCTTGGGCACTCGCTGTACTATATTTCTGATGCTTTTTATTTGGTCTTTTGATGTGCTATCATATGCAGCCTGCTGATCCCAAATTTGGTACTCTGATGGGTGTATTTGTCCCGTGCTTGCAAAACATATTGGGAATTATCTACTACATCCGATTTTCATGGTAAGCAATGTTGCTGGAGTTCCTGCTGAGACTAGTTAGTTTCATAACACTCGATACATACATATTCATACATGCATATTCACACACAACTGGTGGGTTATGCATCCCCACCTCCATATTGCTCTTATAAGGGGAAGAGGTGCCATTGGAGAAGAGCTCATTGGTTACATATGTTTATATTAATTGATGGGGTCTCACCCTATTTTACGTATAATAATCATATTATTTATAGATCTAAACCGTTCAAACAAATCTTGTTTCTTGATAATTCAATAGTTGGGGGTGAAGCTATTTGAACCTTGGAGGTCTCCATTGGAAATACTAGGAGGTGCCAAATCTATAAGCATGACATTAGATAGTTGTCAAATTTGGCTTAGATCAATGAAGTGACCTATATGTTCATTTATATTGTGTGGGTGTGCTTCTATAATAAGATAATTTGATACTGCTTCCCACTTTTGGAGCACTTAGGTGAATATATTGCATATATGAGTAAAAAAAAAAAAAAAAAATCCTGTTTAGCTTTTAGTAATGTCGAATTTATAATTGTCACTCAGTTATCTAGTGTAAAAGAGATGCTAAACCTATTGAATGGTTTGAATTGCAAAAAATTCACCATTATACACAAAAGTGGATGAGACCCCATCAACTTTTATGGAGCACCGTTCTATCATAGTTTCTCGTGTGTGTGTGCGCGCGTGTGTATAGAGAGAGAGAGAGAGAGAGAGAGAGAGAGAGAGATCTTCATAGTGTCTTTATATATATAAAATACACACACACACACACCCATTCAGATGGTTATACATGTGTGTGTGTGTGTCCATGCACATACACGCACAAATAGAAAGGGTATTCTCTCCTTTTGTGTCATCTTATGAATATCCAAATTAACCATAAAAAAATTACTAGTAGAAGAGCAGAGATATACATCTAAGGCTTATTTAGTCAGAAAAATTAAGAATACCATTTTTTGTTCAGTTCTCTCAATAAATATCTTATTACTTATCAAAGAAAAAAAACTAAACTACCGTCAATCAACTTCCAACCCATGTTCCCTGCCATTTTCTTCTTTAATTTCCCTGTGCTCCTTTCTTCATTTTCAATTTCTCTCCTGCAACTAAATAATTTACAAAATTTATTCATTTAACTTCTTTTATCTTTTATGTTTGTAACTGTAGTAATTCTCAATTAGTTTTAAATAGTTAAAAAAAGAGACACACTGTGTATGTCCTCATGTAGCATGTGTCTGTGTGTGCATAGTTTTCTACACACACACACACACACACACACACTAGATGGGGGCATATTTATAGAAAAACGTTTATACATACTTATATCGACATAAGCAAAATCATGAAATCTAGATTAGACTCAACCACAACCACTCTTCAGCCAACCCCCCACATAAAATGCCCGCCACCAGCACCACCATAATCAATCATGATTGGCATGCTAGGTTCTTGCCATTTAGCCAAAGTTGGAAATTAACCAGTTAAAATGTGGGACTGAAATTGTGAATGTAATCATTTAATCATAATTCTAACAATCCCCTAATGTTTGGGCCCAAGCTCCCCCTTGATAATTGAGGCCCAACATGTGAAATTTTTAACAATTTTTAATGGGAGATAGAGTGGAGACATGGATCGAACTTAGGACTTCATGCTCTGATACTATGTTAAGTTACTAATTGTCCCAAGTGGTTAAGCTATTAGGAAATTGTAAGTTTAATCATTTGACTATAATTCTAACATATAAAACAACGGATAGGGGCAAAACTGCCATTTTTCCTTGTTGTTTTGACTATTATGAAGAAAGATGTAAGGAGAATTGTGTGATTCTATGCTTCGTGCAGTGGGCTACTGTGTGATCTTGTATTCAAGTAGATCATGTTTGATATATAATCAGAGTTTAACCCTTACATATCATTGCTTGATAATTGATTTTTACTTTCTAGTTGCATGTGAGCTTAAACTAATAAATTATAGTTCTTAAAGGGAAGATATATCTCTTTTTTTTTTTTTTTTTTTTTGGTTGTGTATAATTAATGTAAAATTTCATTGATATAAAAAAATAGAGTTACCCAAGTATACAGGAAGTATACAATAGGGGACCATACAATCAATCTCGTGAATTACATAAGATACTTATATCTTTTACCAAGCTACTTGAAGTCTCTGCTTAAGATCTTCATTATAATTAAAGATTGAAAAAGGATGGACTAGTGTATGAATAAAAAAGGCTTATGAAGAGGGGGGGGGGGATAACCTAAAAATGTAGGTGGATGAAAGGGTGGAAGCTATTTAACATCCTTGTTAAGGGAAGTAATCTTATTAGATTCAGGATATAGGTGAGGGCCCCATAGTATGCAGAATTTTGGGAGTTTCAAGATTTTGAAGAGAAAACAAAGTAGACTGGGAAAATAAATAATTCTAGAGGCTCTTTATCTGTGTAGACCACAAAGATGAGTGCCATTTGTTTTTGTCAAGTTGACTGTAAGATGTAAACTTTTTTGTTAAGAAAAACAAAATTTTCCCATCTATTTTATGGACTAAATAACAGGAAGGAGGCACACCTATAATATAATTTAAAAAGAAAAAAAATCCTATAATGAAGTTTACTATTATAGAAAGAAAAGGCAGTTTTGGTTGACACCGCAATGTTGCAATTTGGAAGATCGTGCTACATTGCTTAATGTGGTGCATTTTGAGGGAGAGAAATGCTAGAAATTTTGAGGATGTTGAGCGGTCTCTCATTGAGTGTAAATCCTTTTTCTTTTCTTCTTTGCTGGAATGGGCTAGAGCTCTCCAAGCTTTCCCTTGTGTTTCCTTTTTAGATTTGTTAGAGTTTTGTTCTTTGAGATGTTGATGTTGATCTTTCTTTGTATACCCCTTGTATACTTGGAAGTTTTGCTAATTTAATAAAAGTTTGTTACTTATAAAAAATAAAACTGTTATAGAAAGAAAAGCTCCAAGGTGGAAAAAAGTCAAGTAGGAGCTTTCCAAGTATGCCTGGACTAAATAACAACATTTGGTTATTTGGCAGATTGAAACCATCAAACGATGGCCAACATTATTGTCTTAATTGCAAATGGACCATGCTATGTCTACATGTTTATTGTTTTTACCTTTTCCTAAATCGAAAGAATGGTTCTCCCGAAATAATAATTACATGTCCACATGTGAATTGAGTGTTCCTTAATGTACTTGTAGTGTTTGAGGTATTGGTGTTTGATTTATACATGGCTCCATTGAGGATGTGCTCTTCTTGTGTTGAGAATTAGTGAGTCATTATTTTAAGGCTGCTTGTAAATTCCCCATGTGGCTGTACCAGGCATTTATTCACATTTGTTATGGTGGTAATTTTGTAAGGGGGAGGGCTACCATTCCTGGGTTTGTGTTGAAGAACTCATTCTATGTTTGTTATGGGTAATTTATCAGGTAGCATAATAATGTAACCTGGATTTCTCTATAGTGACTAATTTTGATTGGATACCAATGATCATAACTTCTTTACCTGTATGTCCTTGTTGTGGTTTTTTTTGGAACATGATTGAATTCAATGTGTTGCCTTTCTTGTTTGACCAACTATTTTGTCAGTGATTTCTTTTTTCAAATTATGAGCATTGCAGGATTGTTGGTATGGCTGGCATAGGCGAGTCATTGTTGCTGGTGTCTTTTTGTGGGTTGTGTACTTTTCTGACAGGAATATCACTGAGTGCTATTGCAACTAATGGTGCGATGAAGGTAGATAATGTTTGCAATCTACTTGCTACTTTGCCAGATTTGCTTGCCTCTTTTTGCCTCTGGGGTGATGATTATGAATGTCAATGAAAGCAAAAACCACTAGCTATTCCAAATTTATTAATTGATCATGCTTGAGAGGAGCAGGTGTTATTTCTGGGATGTCAGTGTTGACAAATTATCCACAAGTACTTTTCTATATCTTACTTGTTGGTTATTAATATGTTATTTTGTGTGAGTCAAGAAGAAATTGGGTAGGTTATTATTTCTTGGTGTAAATTTGCGAGGGAATTGAGGGACTTCTCTTTCTCTCTCTTTCTCTCTCCCTGATCGTTAAATATAACTCTCACACTCATGTGGGATTGAACTAGCATTCACCGCTTATATATGGAGAGAGGAGATGCTATTTGGCCCTAAGATCATTGGGGACATTTTTGATGAGGGAAAACACATTTATTCTTTAATGTGTTTTATTTTGTATTGGGATACATTAGTGCAGATTGGTACAAAGTATTTAAAACCTGTGGATTAGATGATCAGTGTTGATGCAACACACACACACACACACACACACGAGATATTCACAGGGTTTTTGCACATATTTGGGTTTATAATTCTATACGTTATTGTTCAAATGTTCTTCTGCATTATATTGTTTATTGCAAATCTCACCTCTGGAATGACTATTCATATTAAAATTTTCTCCTGTCTATTTCACCAAAGAGATCATGTTGGAATTAATAGTAAAATATTCTTGGAGGGTTTTTCTTGTTCCTCTTTTTTGGAAATTTTAGATCTTTGTAATTTTTGTTTATATCTGTGTTGCTCTTGTATACTTCCCATGTACTAGGGCTTTACCCTCTTTTCTTTTTCAAGAGAACTTTTATTACTTATAAAAGAAATTTATTTTGCTTCTAGGGTGGGGGACCGTACTATCTCATTGGTCGTGCCCTTGGTCCAGAGGTTGGAGTTAGCATTGGACTATGTTTTTTCCTTGGGAATGCAATTGCTGGAGCCCTGTAAGTGTATTCTATGAACTTAGATGTGATAATGGCATAATATATGGTTGAGGTCCTTAAGAATGATAGTCTTTAGGCATGCCATTAATGTGTTCTCTATATTTTGCTTGATTTATGATATGAAAACATTACTTTTATTAACTTTGCATTTTCATGTGCTTCTGGTTCTAGGTATGTGTTGGGAGCTGTAGAAACCTTTCTGAAAGCTGTGCCAGCTGCTGGGATTTTTAGAGGTTACCATGAGATTTTGCTAGTTGACTGCATCCTTTTTTAGATAACACTAGCCTACCAATTGTTGATAGTTGATGGTTTGCACTTTGGTTTTCTAATAGCTGTTTGGTATTGGTACTGTCATTGCAACTCTGACCTTCTGGCCTGATGCCAAGTTTGGTGTAAATTGGTGCGCGGTCTAGCATTTCTTTAATTGCAGAGATATACCTTTTTATTTTTTTTATTTTTATTATTTTTTTAATTGGTAACTTACATAGGACCCAATGCGTCTTGAGTGCATGACCTCACTTTCCACCTAGCACTTGCAAGAGGAAGAGGTGCCAGTTGAGCTTGAGCTCATTGGACTAATAGTAGAGATATAGTAAAAGTTGTGTTGATGCGAAGAGCCTTGTAGCTCAATTGGCACCTCTCCATGAACAAAGTGCTTGGGAGATTTGGAGAGGAGGGGTTCGAGCTGCGAGGTTAGCAGCATATTATTGTATTTTTTTCTAACTGTCTCAAAAAATAAATAGATGATGTGGCATCATTATTTTAAGGTCTTTACTTATATAAAAATAGTAAAAGTTGTGTTGATGATATAGTAATAGTTTGGAATTCTGTGTCTTCTTCTCATTTGGGAAAGGAAAAAAAAAAAAAAAAAAAAAAAATCCACTGTCTTCACCATGACTGATGAAAAGATTTTCCTATCATGTAAATGGTTGTGCTATTTGAACTGTTACAGAATTCTGACGTCTGATGTAGGACATGGAGGATCTTTCATAATAGGCGCATTTTGTAATTCTTCCTTCTCTTTTGCACGTGTTCACCTTGCTTCCCTAAAACAATAAAAAATGTAGCGTCTTTAAAAACGAATGATAAAAGAATGCACCCCCCCACATTTTTTTCTGTGTGAATGTACAAAAGCTTTTATGGTTATTCTATATGACTATCCGTTATGTTTACTTTCTCTGAGGTTCGCAGTTGCACTCTGTATACTTAATCCTGGTCACGCGCTGTATAGTTAAATTGTTGGCAGTTGTTTTTATTGCAGAAATAAGTAAAATGTACCGTTCAAAGATATTAAAATTGTATCTTGTAATATTTATAGGTTTCTTGTTGTCAATGCAGAGACTATCACAAATGTTAATGTGACAACATTTGAGCGGGTAGAAAGTCCGAGTCCACATGACCTGCAAGTATATGGAATTATTGTGACTATTGTCCTATGCTTTATTGTGTTTGGTGGTGTGAAAATGATCAATCGGGTTGCACCTGCTTTCCTTATACCTGTTCTATTCTCCCTATTCTGCATATTCATAGGGGTCTTTTTGACAAGGAAGGATCATCCTGCAGGTGAGTGTATTTTTTATATTTTTCAATTTGGGACGTGCTCTCTCTCTCTCTCTCTCTCTCTCTCTCTCTCTCTCTCTATATATATATATATATATATATGCATGTGTGTGTGTGTGTATTATTTAACATCACACTGTTGTGCACATGATAGTGATGCTGTGAGTCTCTTTTAGTTGAGAGCATCAATAGACACATTGAAGTAGCTTTTGGGAGAATTTTGTTACATGTCCTTATTTGGTTACTCCTCGCCCAAATCCATGTCTAGAAGTATTCACGATGACCCCTAGCAAAGTGGATGCAATTTGAAAGAGAATCTGTCATCATGCCTCTTCCTTGGTGCAAGTCAAAATGTTGTTTGTAGATTTACTGTTGTAACTCTGATTCTGTTTGTGCTTTAGTGCCATATATTTTGGTCACAGCTGATCCCATGTCTGAGAAAAGGAGGGTTGCAGTAGGTAGTTGTTGTTGAGCATAAAACTTAGTCTCTTTATTATGTATGGATCCATTATAGATACTCATTGGAGCGTCCCTACTAGTGAGGTGCTGCATTGAACCTTGGATGTAGTGAAAAGAGGGCAAGGGTTAGTTAGGGCGTTCCCTGTAAGTGATGCACTACATCTGTACTATTTTATATTTTGTTTAAAAAAATATTGATTAATACTTGGGGGCCTAAGGCAATTGCCTCACTTGTCTATATTCTAGAGCCGGCCCTGCATATATGCATATACACACGTTTACATTCATTGTTATGTGTTGCATTTGTGGCTAATGATTCAAATATCAATTACGTAATAGGCAGATGGTCTGCTTATGATATGATGTCAGGTTAACTTTGATTGTCTTTATTTTGTGTGTCGCCATTTTTACCTTTGTAGCTTTTGCCTTTAATTCTTATTAGATATTTGTGCTGCTGATTCTTTTATCCTTTTTCTGCTCATTCTGGAATTTATTTGGTGGAGGGATCAATAAAGTTATCTTCTCTTGCAATCTTTGGAACAGTTGGAATAACAGGCTTGAGTTTGGAAACTTTTAAAGACAACTGGAGTCCAGGTTATCAGAATACTAACGAAGCTGGAGTTCCTGATCCCGAAGGAAGCGTTTACTGGAATTTTAAGTAAGCTATGGCCCTAATTTCTCTTGCCTATGTTATCAGATAAATGCCTGGTTTGTCTATTATATCACTTAGGGATCCAATACTATTTCTACAACATCATTTTAGGATTGTCTCAGCTTTAGATTTTGGTGGGTTGTTTGGCCTCCAGATTATGTATCCCTAGACATAAGTTGATGATTTAATGACACTTTTAGTCAATTATGAAAAACCTAAGCAATGATGTGACACTTTTATACACCCACATGTCACTTAATATCTTTTTATTGAATGTGAATTTTGACAAATTTACCATTGGATTACATTTTCTTCTTCTTTCCTCAATGCTTGTAAATTTTCCAGAAGATTAAAAATCAATATTTATGTTATCAATCAATCATTAAAATTGCAAGTGTTTTTGGTCTAAAATTATACATAAAAAATAAGTTTATGGATCATATAGTAAATAACATCTGATTAGCACAAAATTTGATGTGTGTTAAGAGCGTAAAGAACATGCAATCCAATAATTAGATTTTTAAACAATGTAGTAATGTTAATTTTTTTGAAGGAAGTTGTAGTCTTAGGCTATAACCAAGTTTGTAACCAAATATATCGTGCTTTGCCATCATTAGAAGAGAATTAGGAGTTTCCATTTGATGGTCCTAGTTTTACATTTAACACTATTAATAAATTAATAACTTGACTAGTTGTAAGATATGAAATCAGTTTTTTATTTTATTTATTTGTTTATTTTTTTAGTAAATTGCTGCTTAGGAACCATGTATTGTTATTAAAGGTGCTATGCACATCTAAATGCAGATTATAGGGGTCTTCCTAGAGCTTAAGCACCAATTTTAGATCAGGATCCGTTCTCAAATTTTCAGACACCACCTTACATGCTAATCTCATAAAAAGAAATGACTGTTTAAGAAACTTAAGTCGGGAAGTGATTAAGAGGTATACTAGGATAAGAAAAATGAGAAGTCCAGATGTGTTATTTATCAAAAAAAGAAGAAGAAGAAAGTCCAGCATTTATATAATTTATAAAAGAACTAAGCAAAGACTACTATGTGCCAAAAACAACAGGAATCTGAAAAGAAATGAAGGAATCTGAAAAAAGAGAGAGGAAGAGACACTTGGAAAAGAAACTAAAACAAAATAAAAAGGAACTTAGAAACACTGAAAAGGGTGAGGAACAGACAGAGAAGAAGAAGGAACATAGAGAGAGAGAGAGAGAGTGTGTGTGGTCTCTTTTTTTACTTTCTGTTCTTTAGTGAATCCTTTGCCTTTTAACTTCATATACTCTTGATCCAGTCGATATTATTTCAACTTAACATAGAATGACTATTTTTTGGTGCAGAGACATTTGTAGTAAGTAGGTAATCTGGGGTCACTTTAGGTGTGCTTATGTGAAATTGCCTTGCGTTGGCTATGAAAAACTCTAGACTTGTGCTGCATTGTGCCTTTACTTAATGACATAGGATAAATTGGGGAATTTGTCTATGTGTGCTTCTGCTGGGTTTAGGGTTAGGAGAATTTATGTATCTACGGTTAGGAATTTTTAAAGAAAGGATTATGGGATTGTGTTAGGACTTTGGAATTATAGGTGGTTTGATGGCTATTTAGTAGAACAAAGTGTGTGGGATTTTGGGGTTTTGATAGGTAAAAGAAAATAGATTTGATTTAGAGTTGAAAAGAGCTAAGAAGAAAGGGTTATGGGATTGTATTAGGACTTATAAATTAAAGGTAGTTTGATGAGTTATTTGATGGCTATTTAATAGAAGTGTGGGATTTTAGGGTTTTGATAGGTAAAAGAAAAAGAATTGATTTAGGGTTGAAAAGAGGTAAGAAGAAATACATCTTCACAATTTGTGAACAGTGCATGTGAAGGTACCTCCGTGGGATTTTTAGTATAATCCTATCTCCTCCGCTCTCCTCTCTCCTCCCATCTCCCTCTAACCCAACCTCAAACCATACCCATAGTTATGTAGAGCGATTAAGGTTATTCTAGGTAGATTAGTCCAAGTGATTTTTTTGTTCCAATTACAAGACTTTTGAATTTTTGTAGAATTTTATTTCTGTTAAATTATCGATTGTCCTAAAAGCTTAAGCTATTGGGATATGATAAATTTAATCATTTAATCACACAATTCTAACAATTTCAATAGATCTTTGTAATAACAGATGAGTGGAAAAAGAGGTGGTATGTCTTAGAAAATATTTGGGAAACATGCCTAAGATGGAATGCTTTCTTAGGCATTTTTGCAATATGTTTGAATCCCAGTGACCTGTTGATAATGCTTCAAACAAATATTTCTTGTGTTATTCTTTTCTTGGGATATTGCAGCCTGATTTTGTAGGCAAACAAGACTCTTGGATTGCCTGGCATGGGAGTTTTGAAATGACTCCCCCCTCCCCTGATGTAGGATATTAGGAATTCAACACTAAGTTAGGATTCTTGACAAGATCTTGAAGGGTTCTTGAATAGGGTTTGATGTTTAAGGGTTCTTGTGGGTTAATCAATAAAAAGACTGGACCTTGAAGGAGTTTGATGGCGGTTTGGTGTTAACACAGTGAATAAAGAAAGAAAGACCCTTGGCAATCACACCTAGGTTTCCTAAACAGTTACACTTAGGAACAAGAAGGCAATCCCGCCCTCAAAGTTTGAAATTAGCTACTGGAATTAAAAGCAATCTCACTATGAATGTTATTGACTACAATAAAGCCCTTTATTTAGGCTCAATGTAATCAACATTTATTATTCTTACCTTAAAAAATAACCTTTATATAGGCTATTGCTAAATTAGTAAATCCTTTCCTTAAAGTACTAGGACTCGTAAATATCCTATTTTTAAAAAGACTAGGACTACTAATAACTATGGAAAAGTACTTAAGAACTTCTAAACCAAATAAGAAAAGGACTTAAAACACAAATAAGACTTTGGTACAGCCAATGACAACCAGAAAATTTAGACCTTACAGATTCCCTTATTCAAGTTAAACATAATTAAAACTGATCCAACGGCAGATGAGCAATAAAATAAGACTAAATTCAACCTACATTAACCAAGAAAGGTCCCAAGAAAGTTTTCCATCATCTGAAACTTCCCAATTTAATGCTTGAGCAAGAACGAGCTTTGCCCTGTTGCTTGTAAGTCTGAAAGGGGACTGCTAATTATGAAACCCATCATCCCCCCATGTGCATGTGGGTAGATGGGCGAGATATAGAGATATATATATATATACCTCCTGCCCTGTCTTAACTTGCAACAATTGTGTGCATGACAATCAGGTTTTTATTTTTATTTTTATATTTTAAATGGTTCCCCTTCCCAAAAAAACCAACAATAACAAAAAAGTCTTTCTTTTAAAAGGGTCTAGAAGATGAGAAGTGGAAGATGAGGTCACGAGCTTCAATGAAGCCGTGTCTAATTTTTGTATTTAATTATCAAAAAAAGAAAAGAAAAAAAGAGTCTGGAATTGTTTGCACTTTGCATGCTTGTTTAAGATAATGAATTTATTGAGAACCGAGCATCCAGATGCTTGGAGCATAGTAAAATGTAGAATGCTGTAAAATTTCAGTTATACTGTCTCAAAAGTTGTTTCCTTAGTGGGTAAACTTTTTGTGATCCGGGTTTTCTCTGAAGCATAGCTATAAATTTATTAAAAATGAAATGGAATCATTTTATTACATGGTGTTTCTAACCTCATGTTTTCTTTTCTTACTTTTTTCAGTGCATTGGTCGGCCTCTTTTTCCCTGCTGTAACAGGAATTATGGCAGGTTCAAATCGATCAGCTTCACTGAAAGATACTCAGCGTTCAATTCCCATTGGAACGTTGTCTGCGACTCTCACAACTACTGTAATGTATCTAGTTTCTGTGTTTTTGTTTGGAGCCCTTGCCACCAGAAAGAAGCTATTGGCAGACAGGTATTATATTTCTTTTAAGTTGTTGCACACACATTTCCTTTTTCTTTTCTGCTAATGAGCTATCTTAAATTCAAATGACACTTCCTTCTCCACAAGAATGGGTGGAGGGTTAGGTTGTGTGTAAAAAATCTCTTGGTTTCTTGTGTAACTTTAGTTACCAAAAAAAAAAAAAAAGAAAAAACTTTTTTCTTTCTCTGTCCCCTTTGCCTTTGACATCAGATTTCTAATGATATTCATATCAAAAGTTTAATAAGTTACATATATTCCAATTAGTTTCAGCACCTAGCTGTATTCAATTATGAGGCAAATCCATGAGCCATATACCTTGTGAAGCCATCTGTTTATATATGTTGACTGATTAAGAATTGAAATAAATTGCAATGAAGCCAGTGGACCCTGGACCAGTTGACATCTCCTCTCCCTATAAACAAATGGGTGGAGGGTAAGGTCAAGGGTACAATCTTGTATAGGTGTATGAACTTTATTTGTATCAGTAGAAAGAAATTACAACAAAATTAGGAACCTCTAAGATAAGATAGAAAAGAGAGGGAAAAAAATTTATAGTTCTAAATTGCTGCATTTATATGTTATTTAAAATGTTGCAAAGGTGGTATCATCTTTTTTGCTATTTGGAGTATGTATTCCTCCATACTCCAAATGTGCATGAGAACTATGTAACCAACTGTTGCATAGTATCAGATTCCATAACCTAGGGCTTGTATTTATTTTACGTCACCCAAGTATCATGTTTCTACTTACTCTGGTCTGTGCAAAGTAATTTGTAAGAAAGTGTTAAATCTTGTATAAACCAAAGTGCAGTAGACAACCATGTTGACTGTTCCATAAACTTCTTTCTTTTAACAAAGGGACCAATCCAAAAGGGCAGATCATGGCATTTAAAAGCTCAAATCCAATTTTTTGTCAAAAATTAATGGATGAAAAGAACAGAAAAAGAAAAAAAAAAAAAAAAAAAAGAGAGTAAAAAATAGAGCAGTTTCAAGAGGGTCACTTACCTTCAAGGGAAGAAGCAAAGATAATCGGATGAAAGTGATAGGATAATTGATTGCTCAGAAGATTTTAACTCTTTTCAGTCATATATTGGAAATTTTAGCCAGGAGGCTTTGGAAGAGTTGGATATATTTCTTCTTTCTTTGTTATTATCTTTCCTGCTGTAATGGGTTGTTTCTCCAGTTTTTCTTCGTCATTACTAGCCTAAGAGGCACAAACGCTCCAAAATCCCCATCATGTACATGTCAAACACGTGTTGAACACGAACACGTGCGTGGCCCCGGGAGGAAAAAATAGATGTTCTATTTTAAAAATTCCTTTGACTTTAGATGTGTTTTTAAAGATTTTAATAGTTATTTATTTTGAAAACTTAATTTTAACATAAAAAAAATGAGAGGTTGGGCCTTGGTGTGATGACTAGTGCCTTCCATTAAAAGCAACTAGTCAAAGTTTCTTCCATCAAAAGCAACAAGTCGTGGGTTTGAGTTTGGGAATTAGCCTCTCCAAATAAACTTGGGAATAAGGTGCCTACTATGACCTCTCCTAGACTCTGGCAAAGTAGGAGCTTTATGCACTAGGTATTACATTTTTAATATAAACATAAAATATGCCTAAAAATAAATAAAATATACATAAGAGAAATGCTATTTCCACAACATTTTCTCAACATTTTCACAAAAAATCTTAAGGGGTAGGTTGTTATTAGTTGCTATGGGTGGACAAAAAAGTAATTTGAGTAGTAGATTCAAATTAGAATCAATAATAACTTACCACCTATGATTTGTTGTGAAAGTGTTGTGAGAATGTTTTGGACATAACATTTCTATATACATAAAGATATAATAATGAATTAGCATATCCGCACTGTGTCATATCCTACTTTTTCAAGAATTACCATGTTGTCATGTCCATGTCCATGCTACTTGCAAAGCCTTATGGGTTGATAGAAGCTGTAAGGTTTAAAATATTCTTCAAATAGAAAAATTAATTACTTGGTATATCCATGAAGAATATAAGACATTAACTTGCTGACATTTTACTTTTATTTTTTGAATATTGATAATTATCTCTATAGAATAATCTTAGCAACCTTGTAGAATAATCTTTGTCTGCAGGAGTTAGATATTGTAAAGAATGTCATGAAGAATATATTAAAGATCCAAATACGGACATTATTCTTAGAATACCTGGATGGATAAGTAATAAATCCACTTGGTTTCACACTTGGTGCAATGTAAGTTAGGTCATCATTCTCTTTGGTTTGCACAACCAAGAAATTATTCCTAGGGTTTACAAGAGGATTAAAAATACGAGATACTTAAATGAATTGCTCCTATATCACGCATGGGTTACATCCTTCTCTTAGACATTCTTTCAACTGAAATATTTTATGAATCATAAATAACTACATCTAGTCAAAGATTGCTGAATAGTTTATGATGGTGTCTTATTATTGCTAATCTGTCGTCTGCAGCACCCAGCAGCACCCAGTTGTTTATTGATTTAGGGGTTAAACAGCTGGCTTATGCTATGTTTGGAAGTTTGGAGGGAGAGGAGAGGAGAGTAGAGGGGAGGAGAGTAGAGGAGAATGGTTATTCTCCACCTTATTTGGATGTTCTTAAAATTAAGTAAAGGGGAGGGGAATAATTAGCCTTTTCATAATTTGTAACTTTGTTAATATGGTAAGGGTAAATTTGGTAATTCATTTGGTCAAGTATTTTTATGCTCTACTCTCCCTCCAAATCTCTCTAATTTGGGAGAATTAAAACCCCTCCAAATCCCTCCCCCTCCCTTAAACAACATCCAAACAAAGTAATTTAACATACTCTTGCTCTCTCTACTCTACTCCCTTCTACCCTCCCTCCATCCAAACAAACTATTAGTTGCCCTTGGTCCTGTCTATTATTATCTTTACAAGCCTTCCATGTGACCTATTGGCTGTGTGGGGATCACAAAGTAAAAGGTCCATGGTTTGAGGACTGGTAGAGAAAAGAAAAACTTCTTTTGGTAATTGTCTTGTGTCAGTTTTGAGAGTGCATATTCTGATATTCGTATTATTTTTTTCAGGTTTTAAGACTTCCTTTTTAATGTGTATTTTTAAAAAAAATGTTTTCATGAATTTGAGTTAATTAATAAACTTCTTTTAACTGTTTGAACTTTGAAAACTGAAATCAAGTTTTTATGCAGGTTACTTACAGCTACAATTGCTTGGCCTTTCCCGGTCATTGTTTACGTTGGAATCATTCTCTCAACATTAGGGGCTGCTCTTCAGAGCCTGACAGGTGCCCCGCGCCTTCTTGCAGCAATAGCCAATGACGACATCCTGCCTATTCTTAACTACTTCAAGGTTGCAGATGGGAATGAGCCTTACATTGCTACCCTCTTTACTGCATTCATCTGTATTGGGTGTGTCGTAATTGGGAACCTGGATCTTATCACACCGACTATAACTATGTTTTTCCTTCTGTGTTATTGTGGTGTGAACTTATCTTGCTTCCTTCTGGATCTTCTAGATGCTCCCAGCTGGCGTCCTCGGTGGAAATTTCACCACTGGAGCCTCTCTCTTCTTGGAGCATCCCTTTGTATAGGTATGCTTCCTTGTCATGTATCTTATTTGTAATTTTGTTTTCTGATTATTTAGTGTTTGGGTGCACAGGTCATGCCCATGTGTATGTATGTGTGTGCAGCCAGTCTGGTTTGATATACTCTGACTGTCATACTTAAGTGGTTCTTTTGTTTTGCATGCAGTGATTATGTTCTTAATCTCTTGGGCATTCACTATAGTGTCCCTAGCCCTTGCAAGCCTTATATATTATTATGTGAGTCTTAAAGGAAAGGCTGGGGACTGGGGTGATGGTTTCAAGAGTGCATATTTTCAACTAGCTCTCCGCAGTCTCCGGTCACTGGGAGGTGTGTATACTTTATTAGTGATTTCCCATCCTCATTGAATTGTGAAAGGTACCCTGTGGCAATTTTTTAAAAGTTGGGTGGGGCCTGCAATCCCTTGGTCTGTGTATGTACGTATCATGAGTGCATATATGTCTGTTCCAATATTGTAATTTAATTATCATTATTTTTGCAGCAAACCAAGTGCACCCAAAGAATTGGTATCCAATCCCCCTGGTATTTTGCAGGCCATGGGGGAAACTGCCAGAAAATGTACCTTGCCATCCAAAACTTGCTGATTTTGCGAACTGCATGAAGAAAAAGGGCCGAGGAATGTCTATCTTTTTCTCCATACTAGATGGAGACTATCATGAATGTGCTGAAGATGCTAAGACTGCCTGCAAGCAGCTCGCTACCTACCTTGATTACAAGCGTTGTGAAGGTGTGGCAGAGATAGTTGTGGCGCCTAGTATGTCTGAAGGCTTCCGTGGCATTGTTCAAACGATGGGCCTTGGTAATCTGAAGCCAAACATTGTTGTGATGCGTTACCCTGAAATATGGCGTCGTGAAAACTTAACTGAAATCCCTGCTACCTTTGTTGGAATAATAAATGACTGTATTGTTGCAAACAAGGCTGTTGTTATTGTTAAGGGTCTTGATGAGTGGCCCAATGAGTATCAGAGACAGTATGGTTCCATAGATCTGTATTGGATTGTGAGAGATGGTGGTCTCATGCTTCTTCTCTCTCAGCTCCTTCTCACTAAAGAGAGCTTTGAGAGTTGTAAGATTCAAGTCTTTTGCATTGCAGAGGAAGATACTGATGCTGAGGCGCTCAAGGCTGATGTGAAGAAGTTTCTGTACGATCTTCGGATGCAAGCTGAGGTGATTGTTGTAACGATGAAATCGTGGGATTCACAGGCAGAGGGTGGGTCTCAGCCAGATGATTCAATGGAGGCATTCACTGGTGCGCAACAGCGGGTTGCTACATACTTAGCTGAGATGAAGGCAGCGGCTGAGAAAAATGGGACCCCACTAATGGCTGATGGAAAGCCAGTTGTTGTGAATGAGCAGCAGGTGGAGAAGTTTCTTTACACAACTCTGAAGTTAAATTCAACGATACTAAGATACTCAAGAATGGCTGCAGTTGTGCTTGTGAGCCTACCGCCGCCTCCAGTGAACCACCCGGCATATTTCTACATGGAGTACATGGATTTGTTGGTAGAGAATGTTCAAAGGCTTTTGATGGTTAGAGGATACCGTAGAGATGTGGTAACTCTGTTCACATAGTTGTCAGTGGACTGCAATTCTGGACCGTAATTACTGCATTGTTCATATTATTATTATTTTTTTTTTTGTTCCCCCCTCTAATTTTTGTAGTTTAAATGTTACATTTATTCTTTTTTATTGTCTCTTGCAAAAAGCGGTATTTTGTTATTTCATTCACTAATGTAGAAATTTTGGAATGACTGGTTCTTTCGGGGGAACTTTATAATTTTAGTAAAAAGTTTAGAATCAAATTTCACAGATTGAGACAATCTTTCTTTGAACTACAACATACATTTGAGTAATATATAAGATTTCTCTTTACGTGGCAACCATTTTGATGGAGCATCTCTCTCTCTCTCTCTCTCTCTCTCATACACACATTAAGTTATTCAGAGTTTTTTCTTTCGTTTTAAAGTTTTACTTAACAACCATTGATTGAAACTTGCATGCGCACGTACAGCTCGCGCATGACCATGTATATTATTATAGTATTATACTAAAGCTATAACTTATTTAGATCCAGCCGCTCTCACTCCCTGCCGTTACGTCTATGGCCTTTCGCGCATCTCTGAAATGGACGCTCTCCATGCATCCGGCCGCAATCAAAACTACCTCAGGCCTTTTTTAAAAGTTATTTATTTATTGTTTTTATAGACACGAGACACTACGAAAAACTTTATTACCATTGAACTATAACTTGAACCCTAACTAACCACCAAGCTTGGTTACCCTTCATTTTCCCTCCTGAAAATCTTGGGGTTTTTATGTTTTTATTTTTATTTTATTTATTTATTTATTATTTTTTTCTTACAACTTGATGGTTGGTTATGATCGTGTAGGGTACTTTAGAATTAACTCCCTTTACAAGATTGATGTGGAAAGTTTTAAATACCAAACAAAAATTATTAAAAAATTATATATATACATACATATATATATATATATATATATAGTCAAAGAAGAGAAAATTCAATTAAAATCTGAATAGGAATTTAATTTTGTGTCATGTGTCCAATTTAAACTTTTTAATTTTTTTGTCAAATGAATTAAGTAGAAAATACAAAAAAGTGCAATATAAATGAACAATAAGAAATCCAATTATATATCTAAAGTTAGGGAAATAAAGAGTCTGAAAGATTATGCTTTTCAATGTCATTTTTTTGTCTAGCTAAAATTAATTTAAATTTATCAACTTTTTATATAATACTATGAACAATGCTTATTTATTAAGTAAAAATTTATTTATAAGTATGTGTTGTACCCATGCATATGCATGAGGTTTTAAACTAGCTTATTTATTATGTTGTGTGAGATGATACCATTCAGCACTGGCGGCTCCAAGTTAGAGTCAGGGTGGTCACAGGACCACCCTAACCTGGAAAAAAAAGTCATTATTATATATAAAATTTTAAAAATTTATGATTTTTTTACCTTAAAAAAAAAGTGTGATCACCCTAAATTTTTTTAGGTCCAATATAATTAAACTTTGGATAAAGTTTAGCAACAAACTTGGTTGTAGATTAAGGTTACAACTCTACTCAATATTTTTTTAATAGATATGAATTTTAACAATTCCACAATTAGATTACATTTTTTCTTCTTCTTATATCCTCCATTCTCTTGCAAAACTTCAAGAAGATTAAAGATAAATAGCTTATGTCATCAATTAAATGTTTAATTTTAGAGTTTTTGTAGTCTAAAATTATATGCAAAAAATAAGTTTATAGATCAAATAGTAAATAACATCTGATTGACATGAAAGTTTAGCAACAAACTTGGTTGTAGATTAAGGCTACAACTCTACTCAATATTTTTTTAATAGATATGAATTTTAACAATTCCACAATTAGATTACATTTTTTCTTATTCTTATATCCTCCATTCTTGCAAAACTTCAAGAAGATTAAAGATAAATTGCTTATGTCATCAATCAAATGTTTAATTTTAAAGTTTTTGTAGTCTAAAATTATATGCAAAAAATAAGTTTATGGATCAAATAGTAAATAACATCTGATTGACATGAAACTTGACATGTGTTTTAAGAACATAAAAAATATACAATTCAATGGTTATATTTTCAAAATATGTAGTCATGTTAATTTGTTTAGTGGAAGTTGTAGTCTTAGGCTATAACTAAATTTGTAGTCAAACTTTGATCTTTTTAACAATATATTGGGCCTTTACAAACAAAAAGAAAAATTCAATCAAAATTTTATTTAACTAAAATTTTGAAAGAGATGTAGCTTGTAGCAATGATAATGAGATATAACTATATTTTTTATTAAATATTATATAATTTAAGCTTCTTATTGACCACCCTAGAAAAAATTCCTGGAGCCGCCACTGCCATTCAGATTCAATATATATACAAGTCTTTTGTACTAAAATTGATGGTAACTTTAATATTTTTCTGTAATTAATTTCATTCTTCGATAGGGTTAAATTGGAGTCCAAATCTTCTGTCCCACTTTTCCTGCTCCACTCTATACTCCACTAATAAATACTTATCATGTGTTCACCTAATTAATTAAATGCTACTATTAATTAATAACTGTAGTATTAATAAGTCAATAATAATAGTATTTAATTAATTAGGTAAACACGTGACAAATATTTATTGGTGGAGTATAGAGTGGAGGAGGAAAAGTGAGACAGAAGATTTGAACTCATTAAATTGATTGTCATTGTGTGAATATCCTTTGTCTATTGTCTTTTGTTATTTCTTTTTTGCTCTCTTTAAGTTATCGAGATTAGTTGCTTTGTGAGGCTGTTATCATCAACGAAATTCTTCCAGCTGTTTGGAATCTGCCTAGTGGCACAGGGGACAGAGGTCAGTTATGTTTTTCTATAGAAAAACATGTACAGGGTCTATGTTTTGCAGTAGGAATGAACGTCTTATAAAGTTATGATTCTCGGATTTATCTCCCACTTTGAAGTTTCAGTGTATTTATAAAGCTTCTGAACATACTCGCTGCCAAAATTCTTCAAATCAGGTTGATATGTTTTAGTTTTCTCTTATTCTTATGGTTCTTGAACTTTTGATCATTTTTAGGAAAAGAATAGTTCAAATGTTATCATTTTTGCATTTTTTTAGTTGCCTTAGAAAGCAAAACCTACAGTAAAAATAGCAAGAATATGCAGTCATTTGCTTCGCTCACATAAGAATCCAAAATGGCTGTTTTCCTTTGAATTGCAACTTGTTCAAACTATAAGACAATGATAAAAACAGTGTTAGGACCGTATTCTGCATCCAAAATTTTCATTCAAATTTAACCCACTTTCATTTTTTGTGCAAATTACTAGAATGACTGGGACTGAAGCGTCAATAAATGGTTTTCATGACTTCCCCAAGAACTCATTCCAGAGTTGGGGCAGCTATTTCCAAGCACTAATGGAAATACCACACCGGTTGTTGGACCGGATTATGAGCCGATCACTCGACTAAACGGAGCTAGTGGAAGTGAAGGCTGAGAGCCAGCAGGAGATGAAGAAGACACTGACTTGGTGGGATCTCATTTGGTTTGGCATGGGCGCTGTTATTGGTTCTGGTATCTTTGTGCTCACTGGTCTTGAGACCTAGTCATATGCTGGTCCTGCTGTTGTGTTATCTTATGTTATTTCTGGAATTTCTGCCTTCCTTTCTGTTTTCTGTTACACTGAGTTTGCCGGGGAGATCCCTGTAGCAGGTAAAAGCTTTTTGATCCTACAATTTTTTGCCCCATTAAAAATGATCAAGAATCTAGTTATTATGTCCATCGTATGATCAAGTGGTTTGTATATTACTGATCACTTCATCTTCACTATCAAGGTTGGCCCTTTCACTGGGCCAATTAGGCCATTGCCTAATGTCCCCAAATGGAAGGAGGCCCAAAATTTTGAAAAAGAAAGGATAGTAGAAATTAAAATTGAAAGTTTTGAGTTTTTATTGGGTATGACTATTTGGTATAATATATTATTTGCTGTCAACTTTATTAGTAAAAACTTACAATAAATTAAAAGGTCCATTTCTAATTTTAAAGGATATAGAGAAAATGGATTTACATCTGCTATGAATTCATCTAAAAAATTTGCATTTGAAATGGAAATAGAACCTATATTTTGTGAGAAACATATAATTCATAGAAAGAAACAATTTGATGAAAATATTCATAATGAGACAGCACGATCTGCTAAAGAATCTTTTAGAATTGATTTTTCCTTATATATAGTAGATAAAGCAATTAGTTCAATTGAGAATAGATTTGAACAATTTCAAATATATGAATATATTTTTGGTTTTCTATTTAACTTCATGAAATTGAAATCACTAGATGATGATAGTCTGCAAAAATATTGTCTTAAAACAAACATGATATTTATTATGATATTAATGGTTTAGATTTAATTTCAGAGTTAAAAGTCTTAAAAGAAATTTTACAAATAAAAGAATACACTCCAATTTACATACTAAATTATATAAAAAAGGTTAGATTTATTTCCAAATACATGCATTACTTATAGAATTTTACTAACAATACCTATTACAGTTGCTTCTACAGAAAGAATTTTTTCAAAATTAAAATTAATAAAATCATATCTAAGAATGAAAAATTTCCAAGAAAGATTAAGTGGATTAACTATATTATTAATTGAAAATAAGATGTTAGAGAAGAACTTAAATACAAGAACTTAATTAGTCAATTTGCATCTCAAAAAGCAAGAAAAATATATTTTAAATAAAAATATATTATAATAAAAAAATATTAATTTAATTAATACATTAAAAAAAAAAAAAAAAGAGTCACATTTTAGTTCTCTCCTAAGGGCCCAAAATGTTTAGGGTCGCCCTGTTCACTATTCATATCAAATTACATGGTTATATCTATATTCAGATTTTCATAATCAACGGTAAAAAATAATGTCTATAAAATTCATGAAAATAGCAATTGTAAAAATATATACCATTGTCCAACATCTCTTAATGAGATTTAAATTTGGCAAAAATGCAAAACTGACCTTCTAACTTTCAGTTTTTGTCATTTCAGTCATCTAACTTTCAGTTTTGTTATTTCAATCCTCTAAGTTTCAATTTTTGTCAATTCAGTATTCTGTTAAATATCAGTTAGGTGTCTCCGTTAAGTGAGCCAAAACTATGTCGTTTTGATTTTTTTTTTTTTTAATTTGTAATTAAATGAATATAAAAAAAAACTTTTATTAAAAAAAAAAAAAAAAAAAAAAAAAACATGGAAGGGGAACGATCCCCTGAAAACATGTAAGGGAAGCTGAGGCCAAATGAGAGAGCTGAGATCTGCCGTAACTGATACAAGGTGGCGGTGGAAGCCGATGAGGGTAGTTGGCGATGTGAGGAAAACATGATGGAGATCTGCAAGACCAAGAGCAAGCGCAAGGAGAGCTTGCAGAAGAAGCACCGCGAAGGCCTTCAAGCCACTCACCAGCAATCCTTCTCTTCCTCTCTCCACGCCTCCGCCACCACCACCGTAAAAAAGAAGGTAACTTCTTCTACTTCTAAGTTCTACTGCTACTGTCATCCAATTCAATGTTGTTGATGATGATTTGTGCTTTTCTAGGGTTTCACTGTTTGATCTTTTAAACTTTTTTAGGGATTTTGGGTTTTGATTAAAAATGCTGTGTTTTTGGTTTTGATTGTTGTGGTACAGTTGGAGAGTCTTCCTTTAATGGTTTCTGGGGTTTGGTCTACTGATAGCAACTTGCAATTGGAGGCCACTACTCAATTTCGGAAGCTGCTTTCTATTGATATTTTTAATTTATGTATTCTCATTGATGATGTTTTATGTAAAATGATGAATGTGATTAATAATATATGTATATTGGTGAAATTTTGGAATTACAGAAAGAAGCCTTCCAATTGAGGAAGTAATTCAATCTGGGGTTGTCCCTAGGTTTGTCGAGTTTCTTGTCAGGGAGGACTGTTTATATGTTGGAGTCTTTGATTTTAGGGGTACGGAACAACGTTGTTCCCCTTACCTTTTTTTTTTTTTTAATAGTTTTTTTTTCCTTTAATTACGAATTTTATTATAAAAAAAAAAGTCACTTAACTGAGACACCTAACTGATGTTTAACAGAATGCTGAATTGACAAAAATTGAAACTTAGAGGATTGAAATGACAAAACTGAAAGTTAGAGGATTGAAATGACAAAAACTAAAAGTTAAAGAGTCAGTTTTGCATTTTTGCCTTTAAATTTTGTACTTGGGTGAAATTAGATCTTTAAGAATAAGAGGGTCAAAGTAATAACAAATATAAAAATTAATCCAATTTAAGAAGGTTACATTGGAAATATGGATAATTGGGGGAGGGGTATCTATATATTATTTTAAGATTTTAAACTACCACCTATGAATAGTTCTTTCCTACAATTTAACTTATTGGTATAAATAAATCCCATTCTTCACGAACAACTAATTATTTAACTCAAAAAAAAAAAAAAATACAAATGTACATTTATCCGCTCTTAACAAGTAAGCAAATCAACAAATTAATAAAAACATCCATATGCATACCATAAGACCAAGGTGAAGGATTGTGTGACTTACCAAAAGAGTAATAAACAAAGAAATAGTAATTTTATGGTCCTAAAGGATTCCAAATAGCATTAACAATATAATTAATATCCAAAACCTTAATTAACAGGAAAATGCAACAATGGAGTTCAATTTCCATGCGACACAATAATGCTCGAATATTATTAGGTATGTTTAGAATAATGACATGGTACGTACGTACGCCACACCAAAAACTATTAGCCACTTGATATGAAAATATAACCTAAGCTCGAAAGGTTTTAAAAATAATTCTTGTATTACATAGGTGGTAATTGACACAAAACGCTACTATATTGTAGGTGGCTCATTTGCCTACCTAAGGGTAGAGCTTGGAGATTTTGTGGCCTTCATTGCAGCCGGCAACATTATCATCGAATATGTGATCGGTGGAGCAGCTCTTGCACGTTCATGGACATCATATTTTGCCACTCTCTGCAACCACCAACCTGACGATTTCCGCATCGTAGTCCATTCGCTCCCAAGCGACTACCAATCACTAGACCCCATTGCTGTTGTTGTCATTTTCATCATCTGTATCCTCGCCGTCATAAGTACCAAAGCCTCATCACGTTTCAATTATGTCGCCTCAATTGTTCATCTCATTGTCATCATCTTTATCATCATTGCTGGCCTTACAAAAGCCAATCCCAAAAACTACACCACATTTGCTACTTTTGGTGCTCGAGGCATGTTCCAAGCTTCAGCTGTACTATTCGCCTATGTTGGATTTGATGCCGTTTCAACTATGGCTGAGGAAACTAAAAATCCAGCTAGAGACATCCCGATTGGACTTGTTGGCTCAATGGTTATAACCACATTGGCCTATTGTTTACTAGCTATGACACTATGCCTTACGCAACCGTACGCTAATGTTGATAAAGATGCTCCATACTCGGTAGCATTTCAAGCCGTAGGTATGGGTTGGGCTAGGTATATATAGTCGCACTTGGAGCATTAAAAGGCATGACTTCAGTTCTGCTTGTTGGAGCTGTTGGTCAAGCTCGCGGGTATCTTACACATATTGCACTTACACACATGATGCCTCATTGTTTAGCTAATGTCCATGAAAGGACTAAAACACCCATTAATGCCACGGCTATCATGCTTGTAGCAACGGCAATCATTGCCTTTTTCACACCGCTTACCATTCTTGCAAACCTTCTCTGTGTCTACACTGTTCATTTCATGCTTGTAGCTGTTGCGCTTATTGTGAGGCGCTACTATGTTAGTGGGGTGACAACACAAGTGAATCGTATTAAGCTCATTGTGTGTCTTGTTCTTATACTAGGGTCTTCATTTGGGACTGCTGTTTATTGGGCCCAAAGTGATGGTTGGATTGGGTACATAATAACTGTGCCAATTTGGTTTGTTGGAACAATGGGGCTTTGGCTTTTTGTTCCACATGCAAGAAATCCAAGACTTCGGGGTGTACCATTGGTTCCATGGCTCCCTTCAGCATCCATTGCTATTAATTTTTTTCTACTTGGGTCTATAGATAAAGCATCGTACCTAAGGTTAGGCATATGGACTGGAATTCTCATGGTTTACTATTTATTTTTCGGATTACATTTGTCCTATGACGATGCAAAGGCAAAGGCATCTAGGGATAGGAGGGTGGATGAGCAGTTGAAGGTGCTGGAAGAGGTTCCGGCTCAAGAGTTTGTGAACGTTGGCAATGCTTCTACACTTGGCGCCACTTAGATATTTATCATGGTCACTTATTGGTGTCATTTAAATCTTGAATGTATCACTACATGTGTTGAAGCATCATAGTTGTTTATATTGTGAAAGAACTAATAGAATTTAGCTGTTACAGTGGCCACAAGTATGCTTCCGCACTAGGTGCAACTTAGATGTTTATCATCCTCTTTATTATAAAAGGTGTCATGTAATGGATAATGGTAATACATATGTATGTTGTTAATTAATAGCCGTTTATAATGAGGTGATAGTATTTATTTATAGTATTTCGACGAGTGGGCCCATAATGGGATAAATCGCTGGCCCAGAGAATTTTTTCAAAGTACAAGTAGCCGAACTTGAACTAGGGAGCACACCTAGTCGAACTTGGTACAAGCACCTTGAGATTAAGTGCCTAACCAACTCGGCCAACCCTCCGGGTTAGAAATTATCTAAGTTCAAACATTATATAGTAAAGTGGAGAATAATTAAAACATGTCTAAATTATAGAAAACATTTTAATAATTAAATTAAAAACATAGAAAATGTTTCACTAATAAACCAGCTTCTTATATTTTTCTATCATTGATGTAAAAAAAAAATTAAAACTAGCGTCAGTTTCTTTTATGCCATCTATATCTATATTTTTATACAGATTCAATAGTTCTTATTGGGCCTAATATAAGTTTAATTGTCCATTAGTGGCATGGCTAATGACAATATAGCAATTCATTTGATTTTCATCCTTGATAGTGCATTATTTATCTGCTTTAAGTGGGCTTATATGTGAGGATAGATAATAATAAAAAAAAGGTAAAAAGGCTTTGCTATTCAATTTGCTCGGTCTGTATGACAACTATTTTTAAAAACTTAATAAATTATTTTTTCTTTCTCATGACCGCTCATTCCAAACATGAAAAATATTGCATTTTCTCTTCCCTCCTAGCCAAAAAATCTATCATTCCGGACATGATCTTCGTGGTTGGTATATCAACCTTACTTGTGAATATCTTTGTACTACTGAAAAATAACATTACTAGGTGGTGCGGCCTATCAACCAAACTATTTTTTCTTTCCCAAGACCGCTCGTTCCAAACATGAAAAACACTGCATTTTCTCTTCCCTCATAGCCAAAAAAAATCCATTGTTCTGGACATGATCTTTGTATGTGATATATCAACCATACTTGTGAATATCTTTGTACCATTGTAAAATAACATGACTGGGTGGTGTGGCCTATCCTTGAGTAATCGCAGGTCCAAGTTGCTGAGTTGCATTTAATTTTATCAGTCTTCGCAGCCTCCTAGGAGAGGTGGGTGTAGATCATGTCATTGCTAAAGTAAGGGATAGCGATAAAGGTTATGTGTGGCTACCATAAGGCGGGCGAGGCTGATCAATTACAATATGTTACTTGAACTATTAAGGAAAAAAATTAGTGAAAATTTTGTCACTTGACTTTATTCATATCATTATTGTATTGATATGGCTCCCTTGAGTTTTATATAAACTAGTCTTGAACTTGCGCGATGCGTAGGACTATATAAATTTTATAATGTGATAATATAAAATTTATTTTATGAAATATTCTCAAGATTATATATTTAGATTAGTCATTGTACCAAAATATTTCATTTAAATGTATTTAATTATTAATTTAAAATAACTCTTTTCTATCTTGCCCTCTACAAAACCAAACAAGGGCCAGGGCCAAGGCTAGCCTTTGGCAAGGCCACTTAGGCCATTTGCCTAGGGCCCCTATATAAAAAGGCCCCCCAAATATTGAGTTATTTTCTTGGAGGGGGGCATAGTTGAGCTTTTTCACTTTAAGAAGACCCAAAAACAAATATGGGACAATATAAATCCAACACAGTTGAAATTATAAATTGTTTCAAAAAAAGTTATGTGGGTATACCAAATTATCATTGATGATCAATTTCTGATAACAATTTGAGATTTCAATTTTTGTAAGTTTCTCATGGGACTTACATAGTAGATTGTCTATATTAATTATCATCCAATATCTCACATGATCACATACCAAACAATCTCTATCTCTCTCAACACTAAATCAAATTTAGAAATTAGAACGCAACTTTCATTTACAATGTATCACTTTACTCAAATTAAATTAAAACTTTGTTTAAACAAAAAATTATCTCTTACTTGAAAAATTGATACAAAAACCATATTATTTATTCTCTATATAAAATTTATCTTGAATAATTAAGTATTAACTCATCAAGTTATGTATTTAATTTGCTTTTGTTTTGATTGGTAGGAATTGTTAAGTGATCATATAATTAAGTGAAGCAGTAATATTGTCTTTTATAAATTAGATTATACTAGCATGTACCCTATGTAAATGCATGAGTGCATTTAAAATTAAACATAATTTTTATTATAAGAATATAAACAATTAGTCAAATTATTTTAAAAGAAAATAGCATATAACACATGCATATATAAGTATGGATACATTTGAAATTACACAATTTTTTTCATAAAAATATAAATAATTAGTCAAAATATTTTTTTAAAAAAAAAGTAAACGTAATTAGTCATGTATTAAAATTCTTACCTAAATTTAATACTACTTATGATCATTTTGTTTTTATAATTTTTAATAAACTAGAATGTGTGGTGATTTTTATTGAGTATATGAGATTGGTTTTTTATTTATTTATTTTAATTTTAATTTTATAGTTCATTAATATTAGATTCTTAGTATTTTGCACTTATTAACTCACTTAGCACAAAAATTAAAAAACTTAAGTGGTCATATGACACAAACTTAAGTAGATAATTATGATGTGGTTCTCATATAAATTTAGACATATGCCGCAAAATTGGATTCCATAAAAATATATATAATTAGTCAATTTTTTTTAAAAAGTAAATGTAATTAGTCACATATTAAAATTCTTACCTAAATTTAACACCACTTGTGATCTTTTTTTTTTTTTTTTTTTTTTTTTTTTTGTTGCTAATTTTTAATAAGATAGAATGAGTGATGATCTTTGCTGTGTTGTGATTTTTAAGTATATGTGATTGGCTTTTTTATTTTATTTTATTTTATAGTTCATTAATATTAGATTCTTAGTATTTTGTACTCATTAACTCACTTGGCACGAAGATTAAAAAACTTAAATGGGCACATGACACAAACTTAAGTGGATAATTATGATATGGTGCTCACATAAATTAAGACACATAGCACAAAATTGGATTCTAATTTCAAATTTTAATTGAACTTTCTTTGAATTTTACCTATTAAAAGACCTATTGTGGCAGGCAAAAAGTGCTGCCGAAGCCCCAAAAACCGCCGCTAAAGGTACATTTGATCTTTAGCGGTGGGTGCTATTGCGACGGTTTTTCCTGCCACCATTGTGGTGCCACAATAGATCTATTATAGCGGTAACAAAAAGTGCCGCTGTAGATACACCTTTTAGTGGCGGTTTGGTTTATTGTGCGGCAGGCATAAAACCGTTGCTATACGACATTCGAATTCGTGTCAATTGACTTTTAGCGGCGGGTTATGTACACCGCTATTGGTGTCCACCTTTAGTGGCAGGCACATGGCGCCACTATATTACACTTTTAACAGCGGGTGGAAACGCCGCTATATGTACATACTTTTAGCGGTAGGTAGACATGCAGCTATATGTGCGTACCTTTAGCAGTGGGTAGACACGCCGCTATATGTTTGAACCTATAGCGGCGGGTGATAAGTGCCGCTATAGGGTTTCATTTAAAACATAAAATGTGCACCTATTGCGGTGCTTTTTGACATCCGCTATAGGTTCTTTTTTTTTTTGCCAGTGGGTTTTAAAACCACTATTTGCATCAAATATATTGTTCAGACCTATTACAAAAAACCTGTAATAGTTTTAGCTCTACTAACACAATACTACAAATGTAATTAATTAACAACACCACAAATGTCTCCAAGCTAACATAATATTAACATAGAAATATATTATCAAATATATAACGTTGTCTATATATGACCACCATCATAAGATTAACAAAAAAAGATGTGGTCCTTTGAATAAAACAACCGCTCAAATTAAGCTAATACTATAATCAAAGTTCCAAAGTGTTTAAAAATATCCTTCAACACTTGCAAAAAATGCGGTTGTTCTTCCGTAGTTCTTTGTACACAAAAAAGTCCTCAAACACCAAGATAAAACTTATACGTTGCTTGGTTGATAGGATGTGGCTGACGATTTTTGGAGAGTTGGAGATTGTTGGACCGAAGGAACATCCTACATACAAAGTATGATTACTCAATAAGTGCGTATAAATGGAATAGAATGACAAGAAAATATTACCAAGGAAAAAAATGGGAACAAGTTAAATGAAGACATGTCTCTTATGTTTTAAACCTCTAAAAGTCATTTTAAAATTGACATGTCTCTTTTTAATATGACTTACTCTTTTTTGATTAATATAACTAATTCACTTAATGATAATTGGGATGAATTTTTATTAATTCATGGGCCTTCTTATAAGTGGACGGAAAAATTAGTACAACTCATATATGTTTTTCTAAATAATAAAAAAAATCACTTATTTCTCTCACATTTGGGAGCCTTTCTCCATAGGTCCTTGGATTATGGCCTAAGTGGCCTATAGGCCTAGGATTTGCTCTCCCCCAAAAGAAATAACAAGTAGCCAAACAAAATATGGCAAAATAATATGTTAAGTGAAATTTGTTAATTTATATTTTTAAATTAGCTCCATTAATTTTAAATAATAAAAAAATCAAATGGTAATACTATTAGTCTACATAATTATGTAGAGTCTTCTCAATCCTAAACTCTCTCCCTTTAATAAAGTAGGGCCCTAGTTAAGAAAAAGAGTCACTACACAAAACTATTACTTTGATTATCCACTTTAAACCCCAAATTTTATGGCTTATTCAATTTTAAGCTATAAGCCCAACTGTTAATATACTTTACCAATAATTGACTTAAGTAAAAATAGATAAACACAATAGCAATCCCAATCACAAAAGAAATCAAGCACTCACAACAACAACGAAGTGGTTACAAAGAGAAAAACATTGACTAAGTCTTTGTTAATATACTTGATTGCATTGGGAAGAAATTTGTTGCATTTGTTGACACGTACAACTGGACGCACATCTGAATTTTGAAGGAGACAATATCAACCAATGTCAAACAACAAAGCATGCAAAGCTAAGGATGAGTCTAAATATTCTATTGAACAAGTGGTCATTATATGCTAAAGAAAATAAAATATTAAAAACATTCTGAAAAATTAATATATTTCAAGAAACAAACAAATAAATTTGTGTGCAATTTATAGCAATTTGCTCCCAGTGCCACTTCATAGCAATTTGCTCATTGTACATGCAAACAAACATGTAAAATCTATTTTTAAATAAATTATGTTATGCACATGATGAAGCTGATAGAGCAAGTAATATTATTGTGAAATGCCTTATAAGATGTGCTATGGGTGCAACTTGTACCTATACATACTAAACTTTGGTGGATCAAACCTAAAACCTAACAAAACTTTAGTGCAATTAATATTACACATACTCAATCTTTTTTATATCTGAAAATATTTTTGACCAAGCTAAGGCAATACTTGCTTTAGGTTTTTTACACCGAAGCTTGATCTGTCTGAAAATATTAGCATATATTATGGAATAGTTATTTATTGGAGAGATGTTAAATGAAAATTTTATAATTGATGGAAATATTAAAAAAATTTAGGAGACATATTTAAAGTCAGGCCATAGGACTTTCTCCATGGCCATTACTTTGCTTATGACCAAAGTTACAACTCTTAATGGTGCATGTTTCCAATCAAAAGGTGAGGAGGCATTCAAAGCTTGGAAGCTTGCATGGTTTTAAGAATAATTCAAAACTTTGGTTCAATTAAAAAATTGACCCATGCAACATATAATATATATATATATATATATATGCGTGTGTGTGTGTGTATGGTGTGAAGCATATTTATCATAACCATGCTCTTAGCTATTAACATGTTTTTGGTGTGAGTCAAATAGCCTTTCTTTTAAGGCTGCATGATGAAAGATCTCAGAATTAACACTCTAAAGAGAATCTAAGAATTTTGTGACAGGTAATGGCTGAGAGGAAACCAACTTACATGCCCATTTGTTTCATAAAATTTCATATAAGAGTTCACAACTTACATGCCCATTTGTTTTATGCCTATCGTCTGAAGAAATTCCAAGTGCCTTTTTGTTTGCAGGGTTGACAACAAGAATAGCTTAATCCTCGCTAGAGTCAGTTTCTTCATCATAACGCTCATGCATTTGAAGAATCCAATCTTGATACTCTCTCTCCAATTGCAAAGGGGTCAATAGTTTTCCGTCTCTATAAATTTCAACATTGACCTTTTTGACCTCTATAGGTTCAAAATTTTTTGATTGAGAGGAACATACAAAGATCAACGTAAACAATTAATAAAGAGTTCTTTATTGTGATGGCAAAGAAACATTACCCTTTTTCCTTTTTTGGCGGCTTATTGCCAAAGTTCTTTAGAGCAGTACTAAAGGGATTATGGTGAGCTAGATCAGTCTGGAAGAAATGAAAACACTAATCATTGTTTAAAAAAAGGAAAGAAAGTTCAGAAATCAACTATTTGTTAAAAAAGTACACATCTCCCTTGATTTAACTTTTTTATTTATTCTTGGCTTGATTACTATTACATATAACTACATAAATCTGTTATTTGCATACGTATGAAATTACCCATTTATATGTTATGTGTGAGCAAGCCTATGTAATATTTAGATATATAACTGAAACTTATTACATTTTCATTCCTTTAGCATAGCCTAATTATCACTGGATGGCTGGCAGCAGGTGAACCAAAGTAATTGCATGGACTATACCTCAAAAAGAGAGAAAGAGAGAGCATTATTGTTTAGTTTTTTCATGTCTATAAGACACATGGGAATGATCCAAGATAAGGAAAATGGGGGCCATTCTTGTCACACACACGTGCAAGTATTAGCATTCCATACCTTAGAAGGTGTTGGATTGAAACTAGCATTAGTGTCTGCAACCAGAAAAGTTTTTGGTCAAGCATTTAACTCCCAATTTGTAGTAATTATTATTAAAAATCAAATATGTGGCAACTTATAATAAACACAACCACCCTACCAATAAAGCATTTAACCCTTAAGCAACATCTCTTCAGTAAGTGGGATTTATCTCCCTTTTTGTGTCTGAATTCCATAAAAGGAAGCCATGTCTGTGGTAAAGCAAGAGTGATAGATACATGAGACTCACCCAGCATACAACACTTAGAATAAAGACAAAGGCATATATAAGATATACAAACAAATGGAAACCAAAAGTTAAAACAATGAAATGTTAAAAAATTATTTTAATATCTGAAAGTTATATATTACCATGTGGTGATTTAAGAAAAACCACTTCCCTCAAAGATAATGATAGAGACTAGAAGGCAGTGATAACAACTAGCCCTAAGGAAAGACATCCTTATTAATATACTGCCACTTGTTTGAAAAACTTATGCTATTAGAAAATAGTGAATTTAATCAATTAACCATGCGTCTTGGCTCAGGGCCACTGATCATATGACTGGCATTCTAGGTTTGATTTCTGATCTTGAGCAGCCCACTAGTCATCCCCATGTTATGTTGGTAGATGGCTTAACCGCTAGTTTTTCTGGTTTAGGCACTGCTACCCGTACCCCCACAATTTCCTTGTCATTATTGTTATATGTCCCTAAGTTTCCTCATACTTTAGTGTCTATGAGAAAACTCATTAAAACTTTTAATTTTGTTGCAATATTCTTACCCTCCTATTGCATTTTTCAGGATCTCCTTACAAGGAGCAAGATTGGTGGCGGGCATGGATTTGTGGTATGTACTATTTGAATTTTCATGATTCTTCTCATTCAATGGCTCTTCAGTGATTGGTCTTTCATTTTCAGCATCATTGTCACCTTGGTCATCTCTCTATTTAGGCCTTGAAGCTGCTAGTTCCATCGTGTCATCAAATTAAATCCTTACAATGTGAGGTGTGTCACTTCCCGAAACCTAGTATGTGTATGTGTGTGTATAATTGTTGAAAATGTATTCATATATTGTCCTTTCATGGATTATTACTAGAGCATGGTCATGTCTTTTGTTTTAAGTTTTATTTTATCAAGAAAAGAGTCATAATCTTGGCTTGGTATCTTTCAAGAAAAGAGTCATAAAGAATGCCGGTGCACTAGGGTTGTTTTTCTTTCTAATAAAAATTTTCAATTACTTATCAAAAAATATACTTAGATAAATTTCAGAACATTGTTAATTTCGGGATGCTTGAAGGCAAACTAAGGTTCCTCTCAATTGAGTTTGTGATGTGGACAAGAAAGAGTTCAAGGAAAAACAAGATTAAATACCAAAAGAATCAATATTTTTGGTCTAGTTTTAATGTCAGACTTTCTTGACACCTTTCATAGGTTATTTTAGTTATTATTGAGTCTAAGTATTAAGTTTTTAAGTTTAGAAAGTTGCTGGTTTAGTTTTAATAATGCTTTCCTAGAATTAGGGTAATTTGGTAATTTCAAGATTCCTGGAATGGGCTGTGATGGACTATCCTAGAGGCCCATGAGTCATATTTATGATTTGAGTCATTTTCCTATTTGGTTTTGAAGTGATTAAGTCCTTTTTTTTGTTTGTTATTTGTACTCCTAGTCATTCTAGGAATAGGTTATTTAGAGTCCTAGTCCTTCTAGGAAAGAGTTGAATAATAGCCTACATAAAGGCTTTATTGAAATCAATATTATTCATATAGATATAGTGATATTGATTCTAGTAAAATTCAACAGCTTATTTTGAGCTTTGAGGGTGTGATTGTGTTCTCCTACCTAAGTGTGATTGCTTAGTGTTTTATTTATCTTATTTCTCGTTCTATCCTATGCTTTAATGCCAAACAGCCATCAAGATTCGATATTTCCTAACCTAAAACCCTTAAACATTAATCCTCATTCAAGAACCCTTCAAGAACTCATCAAGAAATTGAGGTTTTGATATGAAATTTCTGGTATGAGAAGCCGTGGCTGAGGTTCTGCTGAACTAGGCCAATCTTAGCTTATAACCACAAAATAGAGCATTAAGGTACTTAAATTAGGAATTCACCAAAAGGTGAATCAAGTAATAGAGACATTCTGTAGGCCTACTCATAGAAAGAATGATCTTTATCTCAAACCCCAAAAGTTGAAATTATAAGTCAAGGTCAAGAGCTTAACGCCAGATAGAATTGAAAAATCAGTGTTCCTACATCAGATATACCTACTTGTCTTTTAAAAGAAGTTGAACACACCAGGGTTGTGTCTTGTGTGCTTTAAGAACATGCATGTTTACAATAATGAAAACTATTTAATACATCAAATATAGACTCTAAAATTATTTTGAACTAAGACTTTGTTGTTGTTGCTGTATAGAATATTAGTATCTCTTATGCCTGTTCTGAGTTGTCTCCTTTAGAACTTGAGGACACCAGAAATTATACATTCTACAGAATGGAAAGATGTTGTTTCCAGAATTAATCAGATACATATTACTATTGAATAATTGCATTCAAAAGGTAATATGGGAAGCCTGAGAACCTACCCAGCGAGCATCTGGAAGTGGACGACCTAGCCGTCGAATAGAGACACAACTAAAGGTGTCATAGTTTTCTGTGATATTGCATCCTTCAGCTTCTAGTTTCTCCAAAATCATCTCAATACTCTCTTTTCCCTGTAAAATAAAATTTAAAAATCATTCAAGATGTTAAAAACAAAATGTTATAATATGTTGTTCTTGTACCTCCATGACTGGAAAATAGACACACTTCAGGCGTGCATTGGCTTCTTGATATATTTTTGAACCTGTCATACTTCAAGTCTTAGAAATAAACGGCAATTAAAGCTGGAGTTTAGTTGTTAGCTGAAACTCATTAAGAACAACAGTGGGAAAACAACTGGAAAATTTCTTATATTAAGAAGTAGGTAATTTAAGAAACTATGGATGGTAGATCATTTACCTAGACTTTTACTTGCAGCATTGTCTTGCTTATAAAAAAAAAAATTAAGCTGCAAAATAAACTTAGGTCCATTGCAGGAATGCAAGTTGGTTATTGCAACCTCCCTACCTTCAATTTCAGCCAAATCAACGCCGTTAACCTGAAAAGGCACCAACCTTGTCAACACTTGTAATTCCTACTGCAGAAATTATGTAGTACATTAAGTATTGGTCATTAACCACTTGTCCAAAGAAAAATAATGGTAAGAGACATAGACCTAGGTGGGCCCATGAAGAATTGGTTAGATAAGATAATCCTAAAAATACTAAAAAACATTAAATGCAAATGTAGAGAATCATTATTTTGTTATATCACAATATTATAATAACTATCTTTTTTTATCTATTATTACTATTTTTTTTAGAATATCATAGTAGGCAAAGCTAGAGACTACTTGTAGATGGCCAATTCTACCAACAGCAACTATACACATAATCTAGATGGAATTAATCCTACTCAAACGCAAGTTTCAATTTCAAAGCATATTGACCCATTGAACTACACAAATGTAAAGAACCAGCAAGACATATGTTTATCCTGGAACTCTTACAAATGAATGAAATATAGGAAAGTACAATCTTAAACCTGAAATTCTATTGGTGTAATAGTCCTCCCTGAGTTCAACACTTCATCACACTGCACATCAATGAAATAACACATAAGAATATCAAAATTATATCCTTCGCAAGAACAAGGAAATATACAAGAAAATGCATTTCTAGAACTAACAAAAATTATTATAATAAAAAACGGTTGCAGTCTCACCACAATGGTTGAGAGGCTTATTCCACAACCATAATATATGTCTCTCAAAAAGTAAATGTCACATGCAGGCAAATGAGGAATACTCAATAATCTGCATACATGAGCATGCGTCGAATACTTTGTTGGGACTTTACTACGAGAAACTCTAAAAACCAGCCAAAGGAAGTAATATATTCATTCTCAATAACTCTAAAAGCTAGATAATGAAATTTATTCTCAATAACTCAAAAGTTTTTGTTATTTGTAAGAAACACACTCCGTGGATCTTGAACCCATGACCTCCGATGTGCCACTAAAACTTCACTGACATGATCTCATAAAGTTATCTTATGGCTAAAGCATCAGATGGCTAATTGATTAAACATCATTAAATAATCATGATTTTTGAACCCTGTAGCTCTGTTAGCGGGTTACATTTGTTGTTAACAGTAAACAAACTCAAGCTAAGCCATACTGACAAGAAATTAAATCATAATAAGGTCTTTGAATACTCAGCTATCAGATATTAGGACCATTATCAAGTGTTTCATGGATAAGTCATATTCAAACATTAAAATAGTTTCCTTTTTGTAAGAATATTATACATTAAAATGAGAAAATGCTCATGGTAAACCCAAGTGACTCCATGAAGCACATCTCAGCATGGCAGAAAGAAGCACAACATCCTTATGAAAATTACTTGGGATCACCTCAAGGCTATGGGTATTCCTAAGGTTTTTGCATTGCAAAGTGGAACAAATATCTCTACTTATGTTCAACAATGAAACTAAAAGTTAGCAATAACGAATAAGCATTTTATTCAAGGCAAACGAACCTGAATGTATGGAAAATAGATGTCTTTCAGCTTGCATTGGAGTTTAAATCCAAAAAAATCCTCAAACCTGAAAAGAGAATACAAATTTTCCCAGATAACTAGGGAAAATATGAACTGATTGGACAATGAAGAAGAGGCCTCGATGAGCTTGGATCGGCGTTGGGTGAGCGGTGAGATGGAGGACTGGGCGAGATGGGTCAGCGGTGTGGGGAGGTGGGTCAGCAGCGTGAAGGACTGGGCGAGATAGGTCTCGGCAATGAGGGAGAGAGAAAAAAAATGAGAAGGAAAAAGGAAGAAAGAAGAGAATGAGATGAGAGTTTGAGCTTCAGTGAGAGTTTGAGAATTTGATGAGAGTTCATCTGAGGAGAGAGGGTGAGAATGAGGGGTTTTTGAAGTGTCTGAGAGAGAGAGAGTGTGTGTGTGGGTAAAAACGAAAAGACGCTAAAAATGAAAAGGGACAAAAAAACAGAGGAAAAATTTAGGACTAGCTGGGGGCAATTTAAAGGTCTATTGCGGCGGGTCATTGACACGTCACTATATCTAAGCTTAACGCTGCTAAAACAAGTCTATTACGGCGGGTCATTGGCCTGCCGCTATAGTACGCCACAAAATACTAGAACTATTGTGGCGGGCCAATGAAATGCCACAATAGATCTCATGTACAGCGGCGGGCCAAAAACGTGCTGCAATAGGCGACATATAGCGGCAATTTTAGCACTCGCCACAAAAAACCTACCGCAATAGGTTGTTTTCCTTATAGTGTTGCTTTATGCTTTAAAATTTATCTTGAATTAAAAGATATAAATTAAAACACCAGAACAATAACAATATGACAATATTTTTAATGATTAATGATGTTCAAACTTGTAATATAAAAATTCTTGACTATATAAAAATATTAAATTATTTTTCAAATGCATGTATCTCCTATAGAATGTTACTAACAATATACTTAGTAATTATTACAGTTGTTTATGCCAAAAGAAGCTTTTCACAACTAAACTTTATAAAATCCTAATAAAAATTGATTATATCACAAGGGGATTAATTTGATTAGTAATATTGTCAAACGAAATGTAGATGTCCTAAGTATAAAAAGTGATTAATAATTTTGCATTCAAAACAAGAATAATGAATTTTTAAATAAAGATAGTAAAATATAGAAAATTAAATAAAGAATGCTCCACCTAAAATTGTTTCCTAAACACTATATTTGGTTTGAGGGGGAAGAAAAGGAAATGAAGAGAAATTAAATATTTTCCGTTGTTTGGGTAGCAGGAGAGAAAAAAGAAAAAGGAAAAAAAAGAGCTAAATGAGATGGAAAATCTATCACCAGAAGCATAAATCCACATTTTGTTTCCACCCAATTTGGCCGAAAATGAAAAGAAATTTCCATTAAAAAATACATTGGCTGCAATATTGACTTTTAAGAACTCTAAAATTACTTTTCTACCCGTAAAACTTTGTTGCTTTCTTTACTTTATGAAGACATAAAAGTAAAAATAACATATTTTTCTTTTCCTTTCTATTTCTCTCCCTATTTCCAAACACACTGGGAAGAAATACTTTCTTTCCCCTCCCCTTATTCTTTTCTCTTCCCATTCTTTCCATTCTTTCAAACTAAACATCAAGGTTTTTAAACTCGGACCGGACCGTACAGTCCGATCGGGAAACCCTTGAACCGTTCACTTCTATGGTCCGTTTAAGGTGAAAAACTGTTCCATGCGAAAAAAGCATGGAACTGTCCGGACTGCGGTTCGACCATCCTGTTCACACGGTTCAAGCGGTTGCCTTGTTTCAACCCTTAAACAGCGTCATTCCATCTCTTTTTTTCCCCCCTATACAGCGTCGTTTGGAGCATACTCATTGAACAAATTTAACCCTCAAACGAAACCCTCGCCTCACTCTCTGCCTCTTCCTCACTCTCTCAATCAATCTCTCGTCTTTGCCTTTCTTCCTCGTCGCCATCATAGCTCAGTCCAGATCGTAGCTCACTCTCACGCTCATCTCTGCCTCTCTCCCTTGTCACCGTCACAGCTCACTCTCTACCTCGTTGCCGTCGTCGTCGTTTGGTACTTTATTCGTTTTAATTCTTCTTTCTTTTATGTCAATTTATATTTTTTGTCCAATTTTTGAAGGAAATCAAGTTTATTTTTCTAACAAAAACAATTATCAAGAGAGAGAGAGAGAAAAAAATCCAATCCGTTTTTCTTGTGCATTATAGTTTGTTAATATGCTGCTGCAAGGATTTATGCTTCAATGTGTGTTTATATTTTATAATTTTTGTTTGATAAGTATGTGTTTATAATCTATGAACATGACGAATGAGAAATGTTTCATGATAAGTATATTTTACAATTTTTGTTTGCAAGCACAAATGTGTTTAAATTTGTGCTTCAATCTTCAACTTGTGAAAGTTGTGAATCTTGTGATGGGTCTGTTGTAAAAAATTGGTGAATTTCACTATTTCAGAAATTGTATGAAGTTGTGAATTTGTGATTCTTTGACTCTATGACTCTGTGTATATTAGCTTATTAATTTGACGCTATGTATGAAGTTGTGATTCTTTGACTATCTGTATCTCAAAAATTGATGGGGCTATGCGTGTTTGACTGGTTGTTTAGTCTTTTAGATTAAAATGGAAACAGAGACCGGGTTAACTCCACCACATGAAGTTGATTCCAATGTAGTGGAGTCTAGCTCAAGAGTAAGGGAAAAGGTTGATCCGGCTTGGGAACATTTTAGCCTTGGGGCGGATGAGAAAGGACGTAATACTTTTACATGTGTGTATTGTAGGCAAACATATAAAGATGGGGGTATTAATAGGATGAAACGACACCTTGCGGGGATAAAAGGTGATATTGAATCGTGTAAAAAGGTTTCTCATGATGTGAGATACCAAATGTTGGAATATGTGAAGGAGTTTGAGTTAAAGAAAAAAGCTGAGAAACAACGTCAAGAAGAAATGTTTAGTGTGCCTTCCACAAATAGTGATATGCAAGAAGATGAAGATGTTCAAGAGGTATTTAGTAGTGGATTGCCTAAAAAACCTGTTTTAGGTAAAAGAAAGGGTACAAAGCCAATGGATAATTACTTTGCTCCAAGAACTACTCTAGGAGCTCAACCTGGTCTTAAAAGTGTGTTCCAAAGCAAAGAAAGGGTGAGGTAAGCTGATATGACTATTGCAAGGTTTCTGTATGACAATTGCTTTCCTTTTAATGTAGTGAATTCAGTGTACTACCAAAGGATGATTGATGCCGTAGCTGCTGTTGGTCCTGGTTACAAAGCTCTATCTTATCATGCTGTACGGGTCCCTTTGTTGAGGGATCAAAAGAAAGAGGTTCAATTGTTGGTTGAGTCACAACGTAGGCATTGGGTAGAAGTTGGATGTACACTTCTGGCTGATGGTTGGACAGATACTAGACATAAGTCATTGATTAATATCCTTGTTTATTGTCCTAGGGGAATGGTATTTGTAAAATTAGTTGATGCCTCAGATATTATGAAGAGTACCAGAAACTTATTTAAATTGTTTGATGAAGTAGTTACATGGGTTGGTCCAAAAAACATAGTTCACATGGTTACTGATAATGCTTCCAATTATGTATCTGCTGGTAAATTGTTGTGTGAAAAGTATAAAACTATTAGTTGGTCTCCTTTTGCAGCACATTGCTTGAATCTTGTGTTGTAGGATATGGGAGACATGCCTCATGTGGAGAGAGTCAAAGGTAAAAGAAGTAGTTTCTATCATTTTGGATAATTCTTTTTGGAATGATATTAATGTTCCTTTCAAGATTTCATCGCCACTCATTCGTTTGTTACGAATTGTTGATTCTGATCAAAGGCCTGCAATAGGATATGTGTATGAGGGCATGCATAGAGCACAGTTGGGAATCAAGAAGATCTTCTGAATGAAGAAGCACTTGTACAAGCCATACACCTCAATTATAAAAAACCGTTGGGACAAACATTTGCGTAAAAATCTTTATGCTGCTGCATATTGGTCAAATCCCGCTTTTCAATATGACGAGGAGAATTTTTGTCGGAAACCAGCAGTAAATATGGTTGTTTTGGACTACATTAGGACAAAATATGATGATGACCAAGAAAAGGTAATTAAGGAAACCCAATATTTTCGAGACCGTATTGGGAGCTTTGATAGAGATCTTGCATTGTCAATAAGCAAGACCACTCATCCAGGTGAGAAGTAATTAGTTTACTTTAATACTATAAACAAATCTTAGTTTTTTTTGTTCATGTTGAAAGTTAATTTTGTCACTATAGTTAGAATAACTGAAGTGATTATTTAATTGAAAGTTTGTTTGTTTATGTTGATTAATATTAGATTACGTTGTGTTATGAAAATCAGATGAATGGTGGAAGTTGTGGGGTGTTGATGCTCCAAACTTGCAAAAATTAGCAATTAGAATCCTTAGCCAAACTTCCGCCTCTCCTGGATGTGAGCGTTATTGGAGTTTATTTGACCAAATACATTCTAAGAGGAGAAATAGGTTGGAGCATCAAAGGCTCAATGATCTTGTTTTTGTTCATCATAACTTGCGATTGAGACATAGGTAACTAAATGCTATATCTTGTCATTATATTAATTTTTAAGAAGTCATTTATATAATGTAATTTTTAGTTACTAATTATGTTCAAATTCCAATAATGAGCATGACATTTTATGATGCAAGCTTTACAACAAAAAGTTTAATTTTGACCCCATTGATTATGCAAGTATCGACAAAACTGATTTTTGGGCATTTGTGGAAGAGGAAGACCCATATCTTAATTATGAAGAGTTGGAGAATCCAATTTATGAAGAGGGTGCATATCTAGCAAGTGTAGAGCCTTCTTCTAATATTGAAGGTTAGTTTATATGTAAACAATTTGATAACCTATAGTGATTTTTCTTTTATTTTTTTCAAACTTGTGTAAACATTATAATGATTTTTCTTTTTATTTTGTTCAAACTTGTGTGTAGAATCTGTAGATGATAGCAGTGAGGTTGAAGGAATTGATTTGGGAACATTTGGACAACCTATTGGCCTTCCTCCTGGATTTCCAGGGAATAATGATGAGCATGATAACTTTCATGACATTGATGATTTATGATCATAATAATTCTGTTTAAACTTTGAAGTTCTGTTTTGTATTTTAGAGATAATTTCTATGTCTTTTTGTAAGACACAGTGTGTAACTTGGAGTTTGAAGTTTTATTATTGTTTTTTAGAAATAGGTTTTATGTATTTTTGTAAGAAACAATGTATAGTTGTGTACTGTAACTTGGAGGCTTGTTTATGCATTTTTACTTTGTACTTTTATGGACTACATTAGCTAGTTTGGACTACATTGGCTATTTTGGACTACATTGGCTGTTTTATCAAGGTTTTCAGACCTAGCAGTAAATATGGCTGTCTTGAAAGTAAATTAAACTATTTTAGTTAATTTTTCTATTTTTTATTAATTTAATGTTTTTATATATATTTAAAATAATTATTAAATTAATTATGATGTCATCACGGTTCGACCCTAATTCGACCTCAAAAACCTTAAACCTCTCCCTTTTACGGTTCAATGAACGGTCCGGGTCTAAAAACCATGCTAAACATAGCTTAAGTCTAGAATCATATCGGGCCAAACTTAAGGGCCATAGGATAGGGAAATGAAGATGTGGCACAATTAACTAGATAAAAACAGAGAATTTGAGACATGCGGGCTAATACATGGATTTTTTACCAATAAAAAATTCCACCGAAGATGTGGCACAATTTATAAGTTTTTGACCATTTATAAGTATGGAACATATCGCCTATAGGGTGTTATTAACATATGCTTTTAAGGTATATATTCTTAAACCATTTTAGGAAGTTTTTGATCGAAAAATAAAAAGTGATTAACTTTTTTGACAATTTAAAAAAAATTTAAATTAAAAAAAAAAAAATGAATGATACTCCTTTCTTGTGTTGATAGTGTTGTTGTGTTCTTTGAATCTTTCTGTGTCTATTCAAAGGTTTGATACTCCTTTCTTGTGTTCTTCTTAACCATCGTTGGTGCCACCTTAGTTGTAAAGTGAAGTCCCAGAACCAGACTGTAAGGCCCGTTTGCCAGGAGAGCGTTAGGGCATGAGTATAGGGTTAATTAAGGTATGTGTTAAAAAAGGCAACGGTGAGAAGAAAAACATGATAATTGAGTGTTAAAACTAGGATAGTATGGATAGGTTATGGAGATCCAACTCCTCTATTAGCTCTAGGACTAGTGTTCCTCTTGATATTATAAATGAAGAATATCACACTGTGGAAGAAATGGATTTCCCTGGTTTCCAAAAATGGAATATTCCTAAGGTTGATCCTAAGTCCATCTACAGGATTAGCTGGACTGAAAATACTTTTTGTTCTCAATATAGAGTTAGAACTATTGAACAAACTTTCTCTATTTCAAGAACCCATGAAAAATGTTGCCTGTTTTCTAAAAGAAATATTAATGATTTCCTTGCCAAAAAATTCAGTTATTTACATATTCGCCTTGTTGAAGTTGCTATTAAACCTCTTACTAGAAAAGGTATTAATGCTTATGTTCTCATGTGTTTAAGAGATGCTAGGTTTAAAAAGTTTTATGATAGCATTCTTGGCATGATTACTGCCTCCTTGTATGATAGTCTTATTTATTTTGATTGTTATCCTGATATTTCTCTTACTTTGGATGATCCTAATATTGTTAAAGTTTTAACTTTTAAATGTTTTGACATCTGGTTATAATATGGATGAAGGCAGCAAGCCTTTTGCCCTCATTTATCATATTCATTATAGACTTCTAGGTACTTAACTTAATCCTCGTGCCAGGATAAGAGACCTTGAAGGCAAAACTATGCTAATTCAATATTCCACTCTTGATGCTAAGGTCCAAATTCCAAAAATGATTCAATGGCAAGATATTAATCTTCCCAAAGAATGGTTGTTGGAACAAGAAACTCCACCAAATCCACCTACTAAACCTGTTTTTGATGAGTTAAATCTTGATCATATCCAACAATATCTTGAAGGAACTGTTAAAATAAGTTTTCATGATAATAAACCACTGAGGATCAAGGTAGGAAGACATTCCTTTGTTGGATCTGAAGATATTTCAAAAAGAGACCAGGATCTCAATTAATTTTTACAAAAGAATTTCAAAAAACCAGATTTAAAGCTAAAAGGAGTTTTGAGTAACAACTCTCAAGTTAGCACTGCTTTTTACTCTACAAAAACAAAACCTCCTTCAACACATAGCAAACATGCTATTGAAGAAGAGGAAGAGACCGAATTTGGGTCCCCAACTGCTTCTGATTTTTAAACTCCTATTATTGATAGTCTACTACGAGTTTTAAACAAAAGCTTTGAAATGGACATGGTCACTTTGTTTAATGAATTTAAATCTGCAAAAAACAAAGACAAAAGAAAGACCTACCAAGCTACTTTTGATCAAAAAGAAAAAGATCAAGTTAAAAGAAAATGGAAAGAAAGAATGAATAGCCTATAAAAACACATTCTATTTTTTGATTTCCTTGAAAATTACTATGTTTCAAAGAATGTTTCAAAAAATAATTTGAATATGGTAAAGAAGTCAAATTTTGTTAAAGAAGACAAAACAATTGTTCGGTCTACCCACCCACCCCTTGAGACAGTTCTTATAGATTGCAAAGGGATTGAGATAAAGGCCTCTCCCTTCAAAATTGCTGATGCTGATACTCTTGTTTTAAAAATTATTGAACAAAACAATTTTACTTATAATTCCTTGCATATTATTGGCCAACAACTTGATCATATTGAAGAAAATATTGTTGAGAAACCGACTTCTTCCAAACCTAAGAAACCTTTGATTGATTTACCTAGTCAAAAAAAAAAAAAAAAAAAATGAGTCTAAAAACCTCCCAGGCTAAGACTATTGAAAAGGTTGAACAAATGCTTTCTGATTTGAAGATAAAAACTAAGCAAAATACTTCTACCAACATTGCTCGTGCTATTTCAAGAAAAGAAAAAGAAATTGTTTTTTATGAAAGCACATATTCTGACTCTTCATCCTTTGCTTCTGATAAAATTGATTTAGAATTGCCTAAAGTTAAAAGATTTGTTGGAAAACCTAATCCCATGTCTTTTACAAAAAACTAGTATTCAAAACCCACTCCTCCTGATATGCAGTTTGAAGAAAGAATTTTTCAAACCCAGTTTTCTGTTTCTGCTGATAAGCTTTATGAATGGAATATTGATAGTTTATCTGAATAGGAAATTATTAATAAGATAGGTCGTATGTCTATGGTTGCCACCGCCTATATGAATAACCATGATCTAGACCATGCTGAAATTGTTGATTTGCTTACTATTGGTTTTTCTTAAACTCTTCGTGGATGGAGGGAAAAATATCTCACAGAAGAATCTAGAGAATCCATTAAAAAGGCTATTAAAAAAGATGATGAAAGTTTACCCATCTTTGATGAAAGTATTGGTCGAGGTATTCCCCGATGGAGTCAATACCATAATCTATACTATTATCAAACACTTTGTTGGTACTCCTTCCAATATTTCGTCTCAAATTTGTGATTATTTTAACAATTTAAGGTGTCCTACTATGTCTGATTACAGATGGTACCAAGATGTTTTTATTTCCAGGGTCATGATTCAGAAAGACTGCTTAAAGCCTTACTGGAAAGAGAAATTTATTGCTGGACTGCCTCCTTTCTTTGCTCATAAGGTAAAACAAGAACTAATTGGTAAAAATGATAATATTGATTATGATAATCTGACTTATGGTGATATTTTCAGCAGTATTAAAAAACTTAGCATTAACATGTGTAATGATCAAAACATGCTAAAACAACAGTTAAAAAATAGTAGAAAAACTAAATATGAAATGGGTAATTTCTATGAACAATATGGTTTACCCCTATTGCCCCTTCTAGGCAAAAAGGGAAAAAGAATCATGATAAAATTCACAAAAATTATAACTATAAAAAACACAAAAAATATAGAACAAGTTTCATTAAACCTAATGATTTTTATGCAAAAAATAAACATGCTTCAAAAAAATATGATAAGCAGAAATCTCGTAAAGGAAAATGTTTTAATTGTGGTAAATTTGGTCACTTTAGTAAAGACTGTCTCCAGAAGCCTGGTAATCTGAAGAATAAGCTTAAGATGTTAAACATTAATGATGAAGATCAAGAAGATTTGTTTAGAATCCTTGAATCGACTACTTCGTCTGATTCTTGTGAAGAAGACTTTTCTTCATCATCTGATTCTGATTACCAATCTACTGAAACCTCTGATTCACCTAATATTAAAATTGGTTGTAGAGATTCCTGTTGCAATGTTGTTAATGTTCTCTCCAAACCCAATAAAACTATTAATGTTCTGACCAAAAGTGAAGAACAAGAAAACCGGTTAATAAATCTGATAAGTCAAATTGATAACTCAGAGCTAAAAGAAGAATATCTTAAAAAACTCAGGAAAACCCAAATAAAAGACCAAAATCAAAGATAACTCTTGATGAAACTTTGGAAAGATTTAATAAAAAGAAATTCAAAGAATTAACTGTTAATGAGCTCCAACATGAAATTGCTATCATTAAAGAAGAAATCATTGAGCTAAAAAATGAATTCAAAAATATTAAAAATGATAACTTTAATCTAAAACAAGAACTGTTACTTTTAAAAATTGATAAACAACTTGATGATCAATAAGGATATTAAATTATTAATGAGTGTTAATTACACAGTTGGTTACAAACATGTTGGAATTATTACACGAAGAATTGAGACTGAGATGCTGCAGATAATGCAAGAGATAAAAGCATGAAGGCCCACAATGAATCAAACATTCAAACTTCTTCACCACCCACTTTGACCAACTGACACATGTGCGCCTTTTTTATATTTTTGGATCAACTTTATCTTCCAACTTTACTGCCTGGATGTGCGCCTTTTTGTATTTTTGGATCAACTTTATCTTCCAACTTTACTGCCTGGTGAGTGGTCAAGAAGTTTGAATGTTTGATTCATTGTGGTGGGCCTTCATGTTTTTATCTCTTGCATTATCTGCAGCATCTCAGTCTCAATTCTTTGTGTAATAATTCCAACATGTTTGTAACCAATTGTGTAATTAACACTCATTAATAATTTAATATCCTTGTTGCAAGTACGAATGCAATTCCCATATTCTTTTTGGGCCCTCTCAAGATAAGGCTTGCTTTCTATAATTCAAAGTCTTCTTGGGTACTTAAAAAAAAAGTCTTCTTAGGTAACATCTTGCTAGAAAAAAAAAATCACAATAATATAGGGTCCGTTTAGATTAAGAATGAGTATAGGAAAGTAAAGTAAAGTTGACAAAAAATAAATTAATTTTAGATTAACTTTACTCTACTTTATTCTTTCTCTCTTCTTCTCAATTTAAAGGGACTGGTAGAACATTCACATATTCCTATTTAATGCTGGCCAATCTGGTAACAAAAGTTCAAATAAATAATAATCAAAGACTCCATCTTATCCCAAAATCATTACTTACTTTGGATAAAGACAAATGGTTTTTCCAACTATAATGGGTATTGGGTTAGATGGATTGAATTGAATTTGTTGCTGACCACCGAAAGTGGATTGCATACGTGCCTCAGCTAGTGGAAAAGTTCGTAATATATGTCAAAGCATGTGTTAGCATTTACACAAGGCATGAAATCAAGTGGCTACTACGTTCAAACCAGCTAAGAATCAAATTGATCTCTATCTTTTATTTATAAATTGGCTGCAATCAGTCCACACTAGTATAATTATTAATTATCAGCTGGATACCTGGAGTGGGAACTCACTCAGCTCCTCTTCAATTTTGAATGAAATTAGCTATACCATATAACAAATATCACAAAATACGAATTATAAATTAATTTGATAATAATGACCTACGAATTTAATTTAATACTAATTTAATCAGGTTCTACATCCCCATGTCACACATAGAATCATGTAGTGCAAGACTCCTAAAATGTGACTTCTTTTTAGTTTTTACGTCACAATAAAAAGAGATGCAAAAGTATGTTTCGATGCTTAGTTAAGATAGAAAAACTAACGTGCTAATTTATTTTTACTGTCATTAATAATATTTTTAGTTTATGTTTGTGTTTTGTTAATTACGTTTTGTTGGATTAGAAGATCTCTAATCTCATAATTACAACCTAGCAGTTTTGGAAGCATGCATGTGCATTGTTGTCATGTTTTTCATTTGGAATGAAATTATAGTTTATAAAATAAACCAAATAAATAAAAGCAACTTTTTTTTTTTTTTTATTGAGAATCATAAAAGTCAACTAATTAGATTGGCGTTGTTGGAATATTTATTTTGAAAAAAAAAAAAAAAATGCATTCCAATTTCCAATCATTGAACCAAAGGCAAAAGGGTCGCCGAAGTCTGCGCCAACTAGTCAGAGTCAGACGACGTAAAGTTGTAGTACTACGAGTACTAATGTATTTGCCACCTGCCAACTAGTCTGAAATATCTTTTATAAACAAACAGCGTGCACGGAAGAAAAACATATGTATAATTTTCTCCCACCATGTTAAGAGCATTTGCATTAGTGTATGTAAAATCATATAAAATAGAAAAAAAAAAGTTGTTTTTACACATTTTGCCTTAAAAATTCACTACATCGGTCCTTCTAAAAATGTCTAAAATCGTGTATATATATCTATACACGAGCTACAGTAACCGTGTAAATTTACACGGTTACTGTAACTCGTGTATAGATTATTTTATTAATTTCTTTCGCTCCTTTTTCCTCTCTCTCTTCTTCGTGCTCAACAACCTCAGTAGCTTCACCACTTCTCATCTTTTTCTTTTTCCTCAGATGCACACAAACACATCCACACACAAACACATCCACACACAGCTCCGATTAACACATAGATTCACTTGCTCAAAAAAAAAAAAAAAACACGAGATACACAAACACACCCACACACAAGCAAACCCACACGGACAAACAACAAAGAGACAGATCGAAGCCTGATCGGAGCTTGACTGGAACGATCGGAGCTCGTTGATGTGTGGATCGGAGATAGGTGAGATCGGAGCTCGTTGATGCGTGGATCGGAGCTAGGTGAGATCGGAGCTGTGAGGGAGAGTGAGGGGTGGGATCGGAGCTGTGAGGTGAGATCGGAGTTGTGAGGGAGAGTGAGGGGTGGGATCGGAGCTGTGAGGGGTGGGATCAGAGTGGGTCGGAGCTGTGAGGGGTGGGATCGGAGCTGGACGGAGCTGTGAGGGGTGGGATCAGAGTGGGTCGGGGTGGGATCAGAGCTGTGAGGGGTGGGATCGGAGTGGGTCGGAGCTGTGAGGGGTGGGATCGGGGTGGATCGGAGTGGGTCGGAGCTGTGAGGAGTGGGTCGGAGCTGTGAGGGAGAGTGGTGTGTGGGTATGGAGATGGGTAGAGTAGAGAGATGGGTATGGAAAGAGAACAAGAAATCAGAAAAAATGAGAAGAAAAAGATAGATCCGCGTATTTAACCGTTAGTTGAGAGAAATAATAAAAAAATAGATAAAATTGATTATTTAAATAAAAGAAGGGGTAGAATAGATAAACTGATATGGGTGTTTTGTAAAAATGAATGTGTAAAATAGAAAAAGTAAGTTTTTAGTGTAAAAGTGGATGTGTATAATGCATGAGCTGATGTGAATGCTCTAAGGTAGTAGTAGTACCTTAGCAAAGTTACTTATTAATTATGATTAATAATATTTTTTTTTGCTAAACATTAATAATAATGTTATTATCAAGTAGAATAAAACTTATATACTTTTTTTTTCAAAGACAAACTTAGACTCTATTATTAACTTTGGAAAAAAAAAAGTTTACCATTAACACTACTTTCTATTGTGTATGAATCACACACAATGACAACTTTAAGAATTTTTTCTAGGGTAGACATTGACAAAAACTTACATTATTCAAAATTTAATAAAAAGAGAATTTGAATATATCAACATTAAAAAAAAAAACATGTAAATACATGAAATTTTATAATTTTCTGCTACTAACAAAATTAAAAAGCAAAAATGATTAACGAGAGATAAAGTGAGAATTGAAAATGTTGAGATGTGAGTAAAGGAAAAAAAAAAGAGTAAAAAATGAAGAGGGAGAGAGAGAGAGAGAGCAACGAATGAAACTTGCTATGACTGTGAGCTAGGTCGCTGAGGAGAGCAAAATTATTGTGAATGCAAAGCAAGGGAGTCAATACCGTACCGGAAGCTGTATCGGTTTGGCCAGCGGTACGATATATTTCGGATACCGGTTAATGCTGATGTACCGTTTCGGGTTTACCGCTATTTTTTATATTTATAAATAAATAAATAAATATATATATATGTATATATGTATGTATGTATGTATGTATGTATGTATGCGTGTGTGTGTGTGTGTGTATATATATATATTATAATAAATATAAAAGTTTACCATAAAACATTTTCTCAATTCAGAACTAATTATTCATGGTTTTAGACTTTAGTATCAATTAAAAGAAAAAAAAAAACACAATATAAAAAATAGAAAGCTTAAAAGTTACCATTGCATACTAAGAAAATAAATAATACTAATAAGTTAATGCAAATAAGTTACCATTCTGCCCTAACAAAAATTCAAAAATTACAAAACTTAAAAATAAAAAAAAAAAAAAAAACTTTTTTCTGTACCGGAATTGGTATTTTTTCTGTACAGCTGGTACATGACCGGTACGATAGGTATTTTTTCCAGTACGAAACAAGGGGGTTATACGTACCGGATTGCTGGCCGGTACGGTATATTCTGGCTGTACCGGCCGGTACGGTACGGAATTGACTCCCTTGATGCAAAGTCAAAGAGAGCTGGCAGAGCTACTAGTGATGTTGAGGAGAATTCACGGTCATAGTATCTCTCTAGATACCGTTTTTAGAAAGAATTAAATTGTAAATTATTTTTATGGAATAGGCTAAATGAGTTACAAATTAGAATTATTAAGGGTTTATTTATTTGGTTTTTGAATGGGTTTTTGTTGAATATTTTGTTTGTTTGTTGTTGTTCGGCCTAATTTTGTTGTTTGGGATTTTATTTATTTATTTTAGAGGTTGAGGATTATGTTTGTGGGGCTAGGATTATATTTTTGTGAGTATTACTAGGGACACAACAAAATTTCATAAGAATTTAACAATATTCCTAAATTAGCGTACCAAAAAATTTGATTTAGAAATTGTGGTAGACCAATGTGTGAGTTGGCATGTTAATTTAAGAAAGTTGTGAAATTTTGCTCTGTTTCTAGCATTACACTTATTTTTGTTGAAATAAATTCTTGAGATTGTCAAGTTAGGGTATTCAATATATTTTTACAGAAAATATATATGTGTGTGCCAAAAATGGCTACAAGGGAAATGTATGGATTGACCGTCACAATTAATTTGATAAATATGGGTAAAGGGCTTTGGCAAGTAAAAGATCTAAAAAAGATAGAGACACTGGACCAAGTAAATAAAAGAACTGATCAATTCGACCTTAGGAATGTCGAGGATATGGGTTTGTTAAGTACAACTTTTCCTCTAAATTTTCGGATCCCATGCTCTGGGGGTAAGGTTCTTATTTATAGGGCTGGAGTTCCTTCCCTCACCATTCACCTGTAGGGTGTAGGATTAGAGGGAGAAGATATTTGTTCCATCTCTTTTCTCTCCTTCTTTTGAGGTATGGATGATTGGAAAAACAGGTGTAAAATATTGTTCTGAAAGGTTGTTTAATAATAAATACGGTTGAATTTAAAATAAGATTTTTATTTTATTTTTGGTAGAAATGGGGGGTCTTATTTACTTAAAACACAAGTTCATACAACAACATCATTATCTGACCTTCGGGCACATAGTTTACTACTCTCGAAGATGGCCAAATCCCTTACTAAATAGTGGCATACAAAACTGGGACAGGTATTATAGACAGTCAGAAGATGCTATTGGTGGGTTCCCCATTTCGCTAGGGCATCCATGCATTTGTTTGCTTCACGATATATATGATGTGCTTGCACCTCCTATACTCACCCCATGAGGCTCCTGCAATCACATATTAAAGACAACACATCAGGAGGGTAAGTAGAATTTGTATCAGTTAACAGGGATAAAACTGTTACAGAATCAATCTCAAGCTGGATAAATTTGAATCCCAATTCCCTTGCTAACAGGAGACCCTGCCTGACTACTACCAACTCTGTCATATTATTAGTTGCTATACCTATGTTTAGAGAAAATCTTGATATCCAGAATCCTAAGCTATCACGCAGTAGTCCCCCTGCGCCAACCATCCCTAGGTTACCTATGGAACTACCATCCATATTTAGCTTTATATAGGGTTCATTTGGTGCAGCCCATCAAATAATTTGCAAGGTCCTAACTTGAACTGGTCTATCAAAACTGGCTTTGAAAAAATATTATGTGGTTGCTTGCACCGTTGTGTAGACTAGGCTATGCTGGGATCGAGATTGGTTCTTAAAAATACGTTCATTTCCGTCTAATCATAAATTCCAACATAGGAAGGGAAAATAAATTTTCCAAGGGAGTTGCTGGTGCGAAATTACACTATCTGCAGTCGCATTGCTCCGTAGCCAAGCTTGTAAGGGCATGTGAAAAAAGGAAAATGTGGCAGGATCCCCGGGGATTGACCCCAAGCCTCCTTAGCCCAAATGCAATCACATAAGATATGAATTGTTGTTTCAAGATTGTTGCATCTACGGCATTGTTCATTAATATTTAGGTGAGAAAAGGCTAAATACTGCCTTGTGGGAACTTGATTGTGCATGACTTTCCAAAGGAATAGTTGGATCTTTTTGGGGCATTGTAATTTCCATATCCAGCTCCACAATTGTTTATCCAGAGGTACTTGTTTTTGTTGGTAGAAAATTTTTGATGCCAAACTAACTGAGTAAATATCATTATTATGGGGCCATACAAAGGAATCTGGGAGCCCGGTAATTAGTGCCAGTGGAATACCTCTAATAAGTTGCTCAAGTTGTGTTGGGAGAGGAACATGGAGAGACTTGAAAGTCCAAGTATGATTATTTCGCAATGAGCTAACTCGACTGTGTTCTTCATTTTGAATTAGCGGTCTTGCAAGGCGACTCTAGAGGGTGCCCCTAGGGATTCACTGGAATACCTCTAATAAGTTGCTCAAGCTTGTTGATAAGTATAGAATCAGAAATTTGAGGTTGAATCTAGTCTATATTTACCAACGTTAAAGAGAACTAATATTTAAAACAAAATAATAAAGTGAAATGGATTCAGTTTTTATCTATATCTGAGTTTGGTTTAGTATAGTTTTTATCTTTTATTGAAGTTTGGTTTGGTATAGTTTTTTGTCCTTTATTGAGCCTAAACATTTAGTTTGGATGAGAAAAAAAACTTTAATATTAAGAAATGTTATTTCTATAACATTTTTATAATACAAATATAAGTGACAAATTATTATTGACTATTATTGGTGGGGAAAAAAATAATTCAGTGGTAAGTTCAAATTAGAACCTATAACAAATTACCATATTAGATTTTGTTGTGTAAGTATTGTAGAAATATTCTAGATGAAACAATTCTTATCTTAACATTATATTTCCTAAATAAGGAGAAACATAGGCTTTCAGTTAAACATGCAAACATGTATGAAAAAGGCGAAGAGGTCCTTCTGGTTAGTCAATAGGTGAGCCAAAACTCAATGTTTTAGCTAACCTCTTTTTCCCTTTTTATTTTTTCATTTATATGTATTGACATTGGTTTGATACTTTGAAATCGCCTAACTATATAAAAATCATGAATAACTTTTCTAACGTAAGTTTGGTTTAGTGTAATTTTAATTTTTTTTTCCTTTTATTTAAGTTTGGTTTTGTATAGCTTTTGTAATTTATTGAGCCTAAACAATTAGTTTGGATGAGAAAGGTAAAAAAACTTTAATATTAAGAAATGTTATGCCTATAACATTTTTACAATACTTTCACAATAAAATCATAAGTGATAGATTATTACTAATTATTATTAGTGGGGGAAAAAAATCAGTGGTAAGTTCAAATTGGAACCAATAACAAATCACAACATTAATTTTTTTTTTGGGTAAACATTGTAGAATGTTGCAGATGAAACACTTCTTATCTTAATATTATATTTCCTAAATAAGGAAAAACAGAGGCTTTTAGTTAAACACGCAAAACTTGTATGTAAAAGGCGAAGAGATCTTTTTGGTTTAGTTAATTGGTGAGCCAAAACTCAACGTTTCAGCAAACCTCTTTTTCCCTTTTTATTCTTTCATTTATATGTATTGACATTAGTTTGATATCTTGAGATCGCCTAATCTATATATATAATAATAAGTAAAGCAGAGAGAAAATCTAATTAGATTTCAATTGGATTCTCAATTTTGCGCTACTTGTCTTAACCAAAACTCAAAAAAAAATCTAATTAGATTATAAATTTGACTCTAATTTTGTGTCATGTATCTTATCTAAATTTTCTAATTTTTGTGCCCAAATAAATGATGCATTAACATTTAACACGGAAGTCAAGAAAATCATAATGATAATGCTCATTAGCCTAAGCAAGAACATCTTCCCTACACACTTTTATAGAGATTATAAATTGGACTCCAATTTTGTGTCATGTAACTTATCTAAATTTTCTAATTTTTGTACCCAAATAAATTATACATTAACATTTAACACAGAAGCCAAGAAAACCACAATGATAATACTCATTGGCCTAAGCAAGAACATCTCACCTGCACACTTTTATGGGTGATCTTAATAGAATCTGGAGCTCTTCTAATCTTACAACCAGAACCAAGGAGTCTAACGAGAAAGACTATAAAAGTAAAACATCATCTCCTCCTAATTCCATATCGTCATCCCATGTCTCCTCCTCTCTCAACCTCTACCAACTAGATCCACACACTAACCTCTCCTCCTCTTTACGGATTTCTCAGAGTAAGGCCGGGTTCAAATACAATATTCAATCCCACTCTTCCTTGCTTCACACTCTCATACATTAGCACTTCATTGGCGCCTCCAAGAAGATTCCAAGCTCAATTATCAGTTTTTATTTTTTAATGTCCCTTTATATATTTTAAATAATAAAATGTAATATTCTCTTTTTTCTTCACTGTAGCATCACTTAAATAATAAAATGCAATATTCTTTTTTTTTATTCGTTGTTTTATCTAATGCTATCCTATGTATGATAAACCAAAAAAAGAAAAAAAAAAAAAGACCAATAGCATTACTTAAATAATAAAATGCAATATATATTTTTCATTGTTTGATTTAATTCTATCATCTGTGTGATAAACCCAAAAAAACCAAAACAAAAAAATTGGCCAATAGTATCATTACAATTAACCAATTCCGTGGGGTAGCACGGGGTTACATACTAGTTATATAAAAAGCGTGAATAGTTTTTCTACAGTAATTTTGGTTTAGCGTTGTTTTTGTCTTTTATTAGAGCATCCTTATCAAGAATGCTAAAATTTTAGCATTTAACACTTCAAAAATTTACTTTATTTATTATATCATCCGACTTTAAAATACATCAAATATCAAAACTTCTATATTTTTTTCCATTTCATTTAAATAATATAAACTACTCATTAAAATAATAATAAAACAACTTAACACAAACAACCAGCCAACCACCTCACCAACATGAGAATTTAAAAACTATTTTTTTTTTTTTTTTTACAATTCAGGCTACAGTGAGCTTGTATTAATACAAGCTCACTGTGCAATTATGTCAACAAATTTACAATTTGAAAGTTTTGATGGAGTTGCTTTTTTGGTGTTTTGATGCTAAAATTTAGCATATACCCCTTTTAGCATCCTTAATGAGGATGCTCTTAAAGTTTGGTTTGGTATAGCTTCTGTCCTTTATTGAGCTTAAACAATTAGCTACTAATGAATAAACAAATGAAAACATTAAACATTTCTATCCTAACCGTTTTCATTTGTTTATTCATTTGTAGCTTAGGATAAAAATTGTAAATTTAAATTTAGAAGTGTAAGTTTGATTGATAACTAAGGGTTCAATCGTGTAACATTGCACGTACAAAAACTATATAAATGTGAAATCTTAGAGGGGTTTAGGGAACTGTAAATGATTGCAATATATAATTGTATAATTTGCATATATTTAGCGGTAAGTGATATTGGTAGACTGAAATCCTCCAAAGTGATATTTTAGCCTAATATTAATAATTATGATAGAACAAATCCTGAAAAAACCCCAAAATGAAAGGATTTGAATATTGTCTACATTCATCTAAACCAAGAATAAGGGATCTAGTATCTTAATATAATGATATATGTCATTAATAATAATAGAATTGAGATAAATTGTAATCTTGCACCTTCGTGTGCAATTGTTATCAATGACTAAGATTGAGAATTCAAAAAATAATTTTCATTCTCAATTCTTGAACAAAAAAAGACAAAGTCTAAAAAAGTGAAAAGTGAAAAAGTAAAAATTTGTTACGAGAGAAATGTGAGAATTTGCAACTAATGCAAAATCTAAGAGGTTGTTCAGATTGGATGAGTTTTGAGTGATATCACTCAATTTTCTGTTTCCATCATCCAAATCATGTGGGTCCCACGGATGATGGTTTGTTTGAATGAGTTTTGGATGATGGTTATTGTTACTCGGTGATTCAAAAAATGGATTACAGTAATGGAAAATGAAAACAGCTGAAACCTGTTTTCAAAACTCAAAAACCATCACTCAGTGGCATGCCCGTAAATAAGTGAAGATTGTGGGCCCCAAAAGCCAGTGCATTGTCACATCCGGAACAAGCTGAGTTATTACCGTTGGAGCTCCTCTGTTTCATTTAAGTTCTCCAGAAAACTTTTGCTGAAAATTTTCCCTCTTCTCACTTCCCTCTCTCAGCCTCTTCTCATTTTCACTCCCCTCTTCATTCCCAGCGAGCTAGCTCCACCACCGAACCCAACAACCCCAAACCCAGCAACCCCAAATCAACCAAACACAAACCCAGCAACCCCAAACCCAGCCAACTCCATCAGCACAACCAACCCAATCACAACCACCCACCACCCACTATCGCAACCACAACTAGCCCACCATGACTCAAATTAAAATAAAATAAAATAATTATCACCACCACAAACCCACCTCAACAATAGTCATCCACAACACCCATCACAGGCCACAACCAACACATTACAAGCTACAACCCACAACTAGCCATAAACCACACGCCGATCTGATCCATGAAACCCAACAAACCGATTTGACCCATAAAACCCAGCAAATCGATCTATACCCACAACCCACACACCAACACGCCGATCTAACCCATGAAACCCAGCAACCCGATTTGACCCATAAAACCCAGCAAACCGATCTATACCCATAATCCACATACCAACACACTGATCTAAAAGCAAAAAAAAAGAAAAAAAAAGAAACGAAGAGAAAGAAAGAAAATTAAAGAGAGAAGAGTACAGGGGAGATCGAAGGCGACTGGAGGAAGAGATGGCCAGAGCTAGACAGTCTTGACAAGGCAAGGGAGCTTCTGAAATTTTTATGGGTTCGGGTTTGGGTTTTGGGAGAGGCACTCTGTTGAAGGGGTAAAGAGGAAATGAGAAGTGAAGGAAATGGGGAATGAGTTCCACGGGTAGGCTAACAGAAGGGTTTGACTTGGTGATCAGGTATGAGTCCCACAAAAAGGTTGAAATATTTGAGTTGTGTGCAGTGAAAACAGTGTCCAAACGGTGGGTACTGAAAATTGGAGTATTTTAAGTGATGAGTGATGAGTGACGAAAACTGAGTGATGAAAATTGACTAACCAAACAAGCCCTAAGATTTGTACGGATCCTAATCCATACTAATAAGTATGAATCCGACTATACCAGGTATACACTGAAAATCTTGCGTACCATCATTGTGGGCCTCCCAAACGTTGAGTAGAAATTAAGTGTGATCAATATAAACTTCAAAGGTTCAAAAAGAGCATGATTTAATTAATTATTCGATTTTGAAATTTAAGTACCTAGAAGGATAGTATTGACAAGAGAAAGAATTAAATTGGATCACATCAATAAATTTATTTATTCTTAACGAAAATAAAATATATACTATCGTATATAATTTTTTATTCTTAACTATATTAAAATATATACTATCTATCACTATCATACATTTTTTCGATAAACCTTCAACTTCCACGCCTCAGACTATCTGTCATGCATAATCCAAATGTGAAATGGACAGGAGGAAGCAACCATAGTTGTTAGTATCGTACGATACGCGATACGTATCGTATCGTGTGGAAAAAGTCTCGTATCGTATCGGCGTATCGTAAGTGCTCATAAATCGTACGATCAGGGGCATAGCCAGGAATAAATACATGGGGGGGGCCGGGTTGTAACATAAATATACTATTATCAAAAACGCCAAAAGAAACGCCAAAAAAAAAAAAACAATCACACGCCCTTAAAACTAATTCTTTTAACTTTAAGAATATGACTTAAAAATTAACCTGAAAAGAATTTTTAAAAAATAAAATTTTAATTAGAAATTTTTACTTAGTTATATGAATGTTATTCATACTTAAGGAAAAAAAAAATTCCACTATAATTTAAACAATCAACCCATTTTTAATACAACTTTAATTAATAATAACCCCTCAAATGAAAACAAAAATAATTTATTTAATTTGTCTTTTATAATGTATTGGTTAATTAATTACATAGCTTTAATTATTGTTGTTTAGCGTAACAATAAACTATATTGCTTTAATTTATTTGTCATTAATTATACTGCTTTAATTTGTTATATTGTTTAGCCCCTTGTACATATTACACTAAAAGAGCCGAACATTATACATTCTATGGACAGCACAATAATTAAAGCAGTGTAATGTGCTGCACATTATATTGCTTTAATTATTGTTTACTCGGCCCCATAAGCCCATGAGCCCATCTACTCTCTCCCCACCCCACAGTCCCCACTCAACAGACAACAGACAAGCACAACATGTGCCCCAATCACAATAGCCAGCTGCAATCAGAAAATTTCACAATACCAATCACAAATCACAACACATATTACACTAAATGACAATCAATATCCCATTCCCACCACCAACACCAACACACTGACCAACCCAAACGGATAAGATAAAGGCATAAAGCCAAATTCAAAAAGATAAAAAAAACAGCCAGCCAACCAGAGATGAGAGACCCACTGTGGGTCTCTCATCTCTAATTGGCTGGCTGACTTAAATTGGCTGACTTAGTGAATAGAGAGAGTTAGAGAGCCGTTCATAAATTTCATCTCATTTTTTCATTTGAGAGTGAGATAAAGAGAGAGAGACTGAGAGAGAGTTAGAGAGAAAAAAACCTTGAGGGAGGGCCGGACCGGAGGGAGCACCGGAGCGAGCAGATCAGACGGCGATCTGCGAAAATTTCGTTTCCAGTGAGAGTGAGATAAAGAGAGAGAGACTGAGAGAGAGTTAGAGAGAAATACCTTGAGGGAGGGCCGGAGGGAGCAGAGCACCGAGCACCGAGCACCGGAGCAGAGGCAGAGCTCTGATCTGTGATCTCCAATATCGGATCTACGATCTCCGATCTGCGATGAGGGGCGACGACGACGAGCAAGCTGCTGCGGTGACGACGGCGACGTGACCGTGGTCTGTGGGTTTGGTTTGCTGGCAGGGGCGGTTTTGGTTTGCTTTGGGTTTTTTTTTTTTTTTTTGATAAACACCTCTGTCTTTGTTTGCTGGATTTTGTTTTGGTTTTGCTCTGTATATTGCTGTATTGGGGATTGGATTTCTCTGCCAGCGACGTGATGGCCTGACTGATGGGTTTGATTTCTGATTTTTTGTATCGGTGGTTTTTTTTTTTTTTTTTTTTTTGGTTGAGAATCCGTGGGCTTGCCGTGAGTGAGCTACCTCTGTAATGGGCTCGCCGTGGGCTTCCCTCTGTTACATTTTTTTTTTCCAGATTTTAGTTAAAAGTTTTTTTGGGCTTTTTTATTTTTTTTTAATTTTGCTTGAAAGTAGAACAGATAATTTATTTTTTTTCCTAATTTTTGATTGAGGGTGTTCCTGGGTTGGGAGAAATGGATAGGGGGGGCCGGCTGTCTAACTTTGGAGGGGCCAATTTATTTTTTCTTCATAGGCTAATGGGAATTTTTTTTTTTTTTTTTTTTTTTTTTTTTGCAGGGGCCACGGCCCCCCCAAGCCACTATGTGGCTCCGCCCCTGTGTACGATACCGTGCGTGTATCGTATAAATCGTATCGTATCGTAAAATCGTACGATACATAAGTTTGATTCATAAGTTTTTTTCCTTTCTCCTACAATTGGACTACACAGTACAAACTTACCTTTCACTTTAATATTTAAAAATTTATTTTATTTATTTATTTATTTTTACCGTTATTGTTATAAGTCTAAGAAACTAGAATGCCAAAAAAAAAATTTATAAAAAAATTATTAAAATAAAAAGAACAATAAGAGATAGTAAATGTTAATGACGAATAACGATGAAAAAATTTTTAATGAAGAAATAAATTTGCAAAATTATAAACATGATGATAGCGTTGACTTAGATGGGGTTGACTAGGCAATTTAATGAATATGATGAAAATAAATTATTGTTTTTGGGTCATTTGTTATGTATTATCACTTTTGAATTTAAGTAATTTGAATGTGTATGTTATAAACACATGCTAGTTTGATATATTTAGTTAGCTTGTTAAATATTATTACATAAGTGATAAATAAATTAGTTGTTAGTTGAATATATTCAAAATTTATAATGAATATACCATTTATATATGTATATTGATAATTTTTTATAAATTTTATTAAGTGTTTGTGTATCTTACGATACACGATACGAAAAAATTAAAAAGTCGATTCACGATACGATTCACGTTTTGACAACTACGGAAGCAACCAAACTAAAGTAAACATCTTTTAAGATTTTTCTATCTTTCTCACGTGACAATTATGATCTCAAGTGGGTCCCATCCCCTCATGCTGTAGATGCTCTCAATCACATGAACCCATTCCCAACTTTCCATCTAGATTCTTCAATTGAAAGATTCTATCAAAATGCGAATCTTTCGGCAGTTGCCATTCAGAAATTGGAATACTAACACCCATTCAGGAATATTAAGAGGCTGTTTGGATTGAGTATTTTCATGACTCAATTCTCAGTTTTCATAACTCAATTCTCAAAAATGGTGGGACCCATAGCAAAATACTCGTTTGCCTGCACCAATACTCTATTTCCATAACTCTGTTTTCAATACTCAATTCTCTACTTTTTGAGTTATGAGTTGTGGAAACTGAAAACGACTTTTGGCTGTTTTCAGTTTTCAATTCTCAATTTTCAATGGCAAACTTGTAAATACCATTACAAATTTGGTCCCACCATCTGACTTTTGCTCCCTCTTTATCTCCTTTTCTCTCTTTTTTTTTTCTTTTCTTTTTGTCTTTCACGTGGTCTGGGTCTGGAACACAGCTCTGCTCCTCTTCTTCTTCTTCTTTTCTTTTCTTTTCTTTTCACTTTCTGACTTTGGTTTTTTTTTTTTTCTTCTTTTCTTCTCTTTTCACTTTCTGGGGTTGGTTCTTTTTTTTTTTTTTTTCCTTCTTTTCTATTCTCCTTTCTTTTCTTTTTCTTTTCACGTTGGTTTTTGGGTTTGGTTTCTAGGCTTGGGTTCTTCCTTTTTTTTTTTTTTTTTTTTTTTCTTCTTTTCTTTCCTTTTCACTGGGTTTCCATTCTTTTTTTTTTTCTTCTTCTTCTTCTTTCACTGGGTTTGGTCTTCAGTTCTTCCTTTTTTTTTTTTTTTTTTTTCACTGGGTTCGGGTTTCTGGGTTTCTTTTTTTTTTTTTTTTTTTTTTCTTGATTGGCCACATTTTGTTGTTGTTGTTGTTGTTGTTGTTGTTGCTGTTGCTGTTTTTGTTATTGTGGTTGAAGCTGGGTTCTGGTCTGTGATTTGGGAAAGTAACAGGGGTGAAGGAGGAGAAATGAGAACAGAAAAAATGGTGGGGCCACAAAACCGTTTTTTTTTTTACCAAATTACAGGTATGGGACCCACAAATAGTGTGAAAAATATTGAGTGAGGGAAATTGAGCGATGGTGCCAAACGGGTGTGGTATTTAGAGTGAAGAGTGATGGGTGATGAGTGATAAGTTATGAGTGATGAGTGATGAGTGATGAGTGATGAGTTATGAAAATTGAGTGACGAAAATTGAGTGATGAAATTTTTGAAGCCAAACAGCCTCTAACATCCGTTTGGTGAAGTATTAAACAATTTATTTTCAGTTTTTAAATAATATGATATATATTTATATATTTTTTTTTATTTACATGTATTTTAAAAAATTACAAATAATATTACTCAAATTTTTTTACTAAACAGACTAGAATTATGAAAAAAGCGGTTTTGATATTGGACCTATAATGCTCTGTCTTGTCATAATTATGATAAAAAATTGTGAAAAATTTTGTAATTACAGATTTTTCCTTATGAAAAAAAACTGCTATATAATGATTATACTTTATTGTCTTTTCCTTTAATGTATAATTACTGTTATCTAGACCAAGTTAATTACTACAAATGCCATAAAATTAATAGAAATACTGTCTTCTAAAAAAAAAAAAAAAAAACTGCTATAATTAATTACTACCTAATTTACTTTGATGTATAATTACGACTATCTAGACCAAGTTAATTACTACGAACACCATTTATTAATAAAAATAATGTTGTAAATTACTGGTCTTGAATGAGTTTCCTGTTTCGAATTTTTAACAACACATACAAATAGCTCATGTCAGAATCAGTCAATCAATCTTTCTCTCTCTCTCTCTCTCCACTTATCCTCCACAGTTGATTAGATCAAGGAGTTAATACCGTACCGAACGCTGTAACAGTTTGACAAGCAGTACGATATATTTCGGATACTGGTGTACTATTTCGGGTTTACCGCTATTTTATATATATATATATATGTATGCATGTGTGTGTATATATATATATATATTATACTAAATATAAAAGTTTACCACAAAATATTTGCTCAATTTAAAACTAATTATTCATGATTTTAGATTTTAGTATCAATTAAAAGGGAAAAAAAAAAACACAATATAAAAAATAGAAAGCTTAAAAGTTACCATTGCATACTAAGAAAACAAATAATACTAATAAGTTAATGCAAATAAGTTATCATTCTTCCCTAACAAAAATTCAAAAATTACAAAACTTAAAAAAAAAAAAAAAATTTCTATACCGGTTGGTACACATGGTACTGGCCAGTATTGCCCGAAATTGACGGATATGGCCTGTACATGGACAGTACGGCCGGTATTTAAACCGGTATGAAACGTTAATATTTCGATACCAGTACGATACATACTGGCCAGTACGGTATTGGCAATCTTGAATTAGAGAAACTCTCCAGTCATCTAGCTTCCTTTCTTTGACTTTTCAAATTTTATGTCAGGGTTCAAATTGGCTCTTGCTGTTGTAATTATGGTTTAGGTAAAATTAACAGGGTCAATTTTGTACCGAGATTGTACTGGTTTAGCCAATAGAACGATATATTTTAGTATTTGTCAATATTAGTGTACTCTTTTAAGATTATTGTTAATTATATAATAATTATAATATCAATAATAAGTATACAATTTATATGTAAAAAAAATTACTATGGTACAATTTACATAGTTTGTTTGTTTGTTTTTTTTTTTTTGGATAGGCATAATTTATAACTATAATATATAAAGGGTGCTGTTAATGGGTGTTGTACAGCACCCGTTAATGTGCATTAAACGTGCATTAAACTATTTACTTTTTTTTAGGGATGTGGAAAAAATTAAATATACATTAAATGTGTGTCAATTTAGATGGAGAAAATCAAATTATTTTGTGATAAAACACAACTAAAAAGAAAAATTTTACCAATTTTTAATATAATAAAATTTGTGATAGATAATAAATGAACCATAGCTGGTTCATTAACAGGAGCTGACCGACGCCTGTTAACAAAGTCCATATATAAATACATATATATACACACTAATGTAAATATATTTTTTGGAGTTAAAACTTTAAAGATTGGAATTGTTCTCATATTGTACAGAGAGCAAACAAGAACTTCCCAAGGCACGTGTCCATTCGGATGGGTAAAAAGTGAACAAAAGGACTAGTCTCTTTCACTTCCCATCAGACCACAAGTTTCAAAATGTGCATAGATATTCACGGAGGAAAAAACAAGGAAAAGAGGGGGAAGAGCAAAAAGTGAAATAGAAAAACAAAAGAAGAAAGAAGTAAAAAGAAGGAGAAGCAAGTGATGAGGAGACAAACTTGAAACTGAGAACTGAGAAGCAGCAGCAGCTTGGTCGATCTGCAATGACTAGTGAGCAAATTTTTCAAAGATTTTAATAAGCGTCAACTTCTTCTTCTCTTGTTATTCTTTTTCTAAGCCCTCCCTTAGGGATTTTGGTTTCGGCCCGGTATCAAATTACCGGCCGAAATCCGAAATTTACTCCGGTATGGCCGGAACAACTCTGGTACAACCGGTATTTTAGCCGGAACGACATAGTATCTTAGGTGAAATATGGATTATTAGATTTTTTAATTAAATACACTTTATTACATTGATCAATAAGGTAAATATAATGAATGTTTGGGTATTGTTTATTTTGGTGAAAAATGAAAAATGAAAAAAATAAAAAAATATATTTTAGTTACCGTTTATTAATAAATTTACTGTTAATTGGCCTGATTGTATAAACAGCAACAGGCGCTGGACTCTATAAAAAAAAAAAAAAAAAAAAACTAAAAAACGCAACTACTCTAAACCCAGACACAAACACTCACTACCCAAACGGAGCTTATAATGTTATCTTTTTATTTTATTTTATTTTTTTATTTTTAATTAAATATTTGAATTTAATTGAAAAACTTAATGTATTGTATCTTTTATTTTTAGTGAATCTTGACTTATGACGTTTGTTTTTTATAATAGTTATTTATTATCAGGTCAAGATACTAGTTATTTTTTAGTTTAAGCGGAGATTGAACTTCAGATCTGTTATTCAACGATTAGAGACTTTACAAGTTGAATTAACTGGATACATGGTTGTCAACATCTCAATCTAAATCCTACAATCTTAAGATTTTATGATCTCATATGCCCAAAACGATCCCTATCTTTCAAGGATCTTTGCGATCACTCAGGATCGATAGGATAATATGATTATGATGATTCCAAACGACTTTAATTTTTTGTAATATTTTTTAACTTGACAGAAGGCTCAATTGGATCCAAATGAAAAATAAAATCTCAATAGAGCAAGTTTTTTCCCTTTAATATAGAGAGAGTATCAGTTGGACCCAAATAAAAAATATACTAATAGAGTATCATGTTTTGAGGTTTTTAGCCTCTTTAAAAATAATAAATTTTACCCTTACCAAATTAAAAATAATAAGTAGATAATTATACTTAGGTTAATAAGCTATTTTAAGAAACTGTTTATGTAAAAATGAAAAAAAAAAAAAAAATTTCTCTAATAAATTTTTTAATTTTCTATAAAAATATTATTTAAAATAGAATGTCCTAGGATCGTGCTATTTAGACAGTAACATAAACAATATTATTAAGGGTCTAATTAATAAGTATTTTTAGGACATATATTAACTATTTATTTTATGAAAATTTTTATGAAAAATTAAATAATTAAACAATTAATTATTTTTTTATTTTTTATAAAAAATTTTTAAATTAATTTTTTAATGTATATTTTAAAGATACACGTTAATAAATCTCTATTATTAATAAGTTAGCTGTACTTTCAAAAAAGATTCATTATTATTCAGGAAAAAAAGAAGATTCATTATATTCCTTTAATATTTCTCTCTTTCTCTATCCATTCTATATTCTTGGGAAGCAAACAGAGACGGAGAGAGAGAGAGAGAGAGAGAGAGAAAGAGAGAGAGTAGAAGTGAGTTAACTCAGATGGGAGACTACGGAGGAGACGAAGGTGTTCGGAGAAGAGGGTGCTCGTGCACAAAAGAAGACTTTCTCCCCGAGGAATCGTTTCGGAACTGGGGAAACTATGCGAGGGCGTTGAAGGACACACCGCGTAGGCTGAAGGACCGAGTTCTGACTCGGTCGTTGGACCAGACGGAGCTAGTGGATGTGAAGGCACAGAGCCAGCACGATATGAAGAAGACGCTGAATTGGTGGGACCTCATGTGGTTCGGCATAGGAGCTGTGATTGGAGCTGGGATTTTCGTCCTCACTGGGCTTGAGGCTCGAGAACATGCGGGACCTGCGGTTGTGTTGTCCTATGTCGTTTCGGGCATCTCTGCTTTGCTCTCTGTCTTTTGTTACACCGAGTTCGCCGTTGAGATTCCAGTCGCAGGTATCAATACCATCCTTATAATCTTGCTTCTTTTTCTTATCTTTTTTGTTAATTTTTTAAATAAAATTATTGTTGTAATATAGTATTTATTTATAAAAAATAATATTATTTATAATATTTTCACAACAAATTAAAATAGTAAGTTGTTATTTGTTTTTATTTAAATCTATACCTTAAATTACTTTTTTTTCTTATCTGTAATCACTAATAACAATCTTATCATTTAAAATTTGTTGTAAAAATATTGTAAACATGATATTTTTCTTTATTTGTATTTGTATTTCTCTTTATTTGTATTGCTGGTATAATGATTATCTTTCAAGTTTTAATGGTTATTTGATTAGGTAGTTAACATAGGTGATTGCCTTTTAAATGTATATATAATTGACTAATACGTAGGAAATTGAAGATTTGATCATAGGATTAGGATTTCGATGTTAAATTGTTTTTTAAGTCAAGGAGGGAGTATAAAGTATTTATTCTGATACGTTTAGGCTTTAGCTGTGTCTATTGGAGGTAGTTCAATGCTCCGTGGAAAGAGCTTTATTTATTTATTTTAATATTTGGAAAAGCGTTGTTTATTGAATTTTTTTTTTTAACTTAATTAGATTTGGATATCATTGTTTTTCAGTTTTTCTGCCCGATGAGTTTTTACAACTTTTGTTTTCCTTTTGATTTTGTCCTAATGGTTATTAAATTCAAGAGTGTCTTTTATGCGATTGATTAGTTAGAATTTCCTTTTGACTTTTTAGTTAGGTTGATGTAATTTGTGTAATTTATAAAATATTAGTTTTAATATTGACTTTTAAGTGAGAGCTAGCTCTAGAATCTGGTGGCTGTTTTTTATAATATAATATGGAGTTATGAATTTGGTCACCACTCAATATATTATATTTAATATGCATTGGACAAAAAGGTCCAAGAGCTGATTTTGAAATCCCAGTTTGTCTTTATGAAAATGACGTAATTTGTATAGAAAAGTCCACAACGGTGCACATGCTCTTTACAACGGTGCCTAATTGTTGTTATCTTTTAATCCTGCTAGATTTTTGTTTCGCCTCATGTGAATAAGATCATTTTCGTAAGAGCGTTATTATTTTTTTTTTTTGCAAAATATTTTTTTGTAAAATAATTTTATGAGAAAAAAAAATTAATTTTTTGACTATTTTTTATATTTTTCATAAAATTTGTGTTAAAACTTTTCTAAAATGATTTATCATCTGCTCTAAAAATACTGGTTAACATAACTTTTTTATTAAATTTGGAGAAAAATCTGACAGTAAGTTTGTTGATATATCTTGATATTGGTGAGTTTCAGTTAACTCAACTGATAAAATCTTTGATGGTTAAATAAAAGATTTTGATTCAATCCCTGCCTACATAAAAAATTGATTGATATCTTATAATTCACACGAAATGAAGGACGTGTCTTGAAAATAAAGCTGGCCTTTTAGGTAAACAATTAATGTAAATTGTAAAGAGGGTTGTTGCGATGAAATTAGGTTTATTTAATAGCGAAGTGGTGAAATGCTTGTGTCGGCAATTAGCCATGTACAACCAAAACAAAAGAAGTAAAGGAAGAAAAAGCTTTCTGCCATTTGATTGACAAAATCTGATAATTTAGTTAGTAATTAGAACAAGAAAGTTTAGAGATACAACTTTTGTGTTACGCAAATTTTGATCAATTTTGTTTTTATTCACCACTTTGGCAAATTGGGTAAAAAATTATGACAATGCGTGTCATACTCTCATCCTGAGTAAAAAGTAAATTTTGGAAATGCAAATAATATATGCATTTCATATTATTTGCAGAGCATAAGGTTCAACAATGACAAGCTGGGTCATAGTAATTCCAGACTCGATTAGTGTCCAAAATTCCAGGCTGACCCATCTAATACGCTCAGGACAAGGGGATTTTTTTGGTTTTATTTGATTGCTTCTCCAATTAAGCCTTGATGAGAGGCTCTCCACTTGTTTCTTGGCCCATTAGAATTGATACCTAGGTCTTTTTCGGCTGCCTCTTCCAGTCCTAGCTAGCGTGTGTGATTGTCATTATTCATTAACCTACACGACAATCTCCAATGCGTTGAATTGGTTGTAACTTGTAATTAACTTGTAACTTGAAAAACAATCTTATCCATTGGCTCAGAACCATTACTAGGATACGGCTTGTGTCATGTGCTTTTGTGGCATATTACATGTTGTGATGGTGATACTAATGCATGTTCCAATTAAGTTGTACACATTCGCGTATTGCGTTTAGTTGAGCTTAACATGTCTTGTGTTACTTGAATGTGAAAAAAAAAAATACAAATAATTTTGATTTATTACTTTCATGATTCTGGAGATATTTGTCTATTTTTTGGTTAATTGTTAGTTAATGGGAATTCATGACAGCATCCTCTACCTTGACATGCACGGTTGAATAAAATTTATGTTACTTTAAACACTATCGCTAATTAAGCTAACAAGATGTTTTCCTCTCAGGTGGATCATTTGCCTATTTGAGGGTAGAGCTGGGTGATTTCATGGCCTTCATTGCTGCCGGAAACATCCTACTCGAGTACGTGGTTAGTGGAGCAGCCGTTGCCCGTTCTTGGACATCCTACTTTGCCACACTCTTGAACCACCAGCCAAATGATTTCCGCATTGTAGCCCATAGTTTATCATCAGACTACAGATACCTTGACCCCATTGCCGTTGTTGTCTTGGCTATCATTTGCGTTATGGCTGTTATGAGCACAAAGGGCTCCTCGCGATTCAATTACATTGCCTCCATCTTCCATGTTGCTGTCATTATCTTCATCATCATTGCAGGCCTTATAAAAGCAGACACCAAAAATTACAGCGATTTTGCACCGTTTGGCGTCCGTGGCATCTTTCAAGCATCAGCAGTGCTTTTCTTTGCCTATGTTGGATTTGATGCTGTCTCAACCATGGCTGAGGAAACAAAGAATCCCGGTCGGGACATTCCTATTGGTCTTGTTGGCTCAATGGTGATTACTACATTGGCATATTGTTTGCTAGCCGTGACGCTATGCCTAATGCAACCATACAAAAATATTGATGAAGATGCACCATTTTCTGTGGCATTTGAAGCCGTAGGTATGGGATGGGCTAAGTACATAGTTGCTGCTGGTGCATTGAAGGGCATGACAACAGTTTTGCTTGTATCAGCAGTGGGTCAAGCTCGATATCTCACACATATTGCACGTACACACATGATGCCCCCGTGGCTTGCCATTGTGAATGAGAAAACTGGGACTCCTGTCAATGCCACAGTGGTCATGCTTGCAGCTACTGCAGTAATTGCCTTCTTCACATCGCTTGCGATTCTCTCAAACTTGCTCTCAATCTCCACACTGTTTATCTTTATGCTTGTGGCTATTGGCCTTCTTGTGCGTCGATACTATGTTAGTGGGGTTACAACAACGGCAAACCGTATCAAATTCATTGTGTTTCTTGCCCTTATTCTTGGATCTTCAATTGCCACTGCTCTTTATTGGGCCATATCTACTGATGGTTGGATTGCGTACGCAATAACTGGACCAATTTGGCTCTTGGCAACTATTGGGCTTTGGCTTTTTGTTCCACAGGCTAGGGAACCAAAAGTTTGGGGTGTACCATTGGTACCGTGGCTGCCATCACTATCAATTGCCATCAACATTTTCCTTCTTGGGTCTATAGATAGAGCATCGTTTGAAAGGTTCGGGTTATGGACTCTAATAATCTTGGTTTACTATTTCCTTTTTGGATTGCATGCGTCCTATGACACAGCCAAGGAAGCTAGCAGTGCCAAACAGATGAAAAATGTTGAAGAGGGGGCCGTGAATTAGAGAAGTTAATAAGAAATGTGTGATGCATATATATGTTTATGTAGCTTCTGTCCATAAGGAGATGATGCATGTGTTCATGAAAGAAGACTGTCCATAATAAGAAATTCTCTTTCCAGGCTTTTGTTACATTATTTATTTTCTACGGGTTTCGTTGCAATGTAATTATTTTACAAGTAAAAAATTTCGTACTTTTTTTTGTAGATTACATTTACACATGAAAGTTACAGGAACAAATTTAATTTGTCCTTTGTATGGAAAAAAGTATTTTGTATTAAAACTTATTTGGAATGTAGGGCATCTTTTAGCTAATCAAAAGCCAGGTTAGTACCTAGTATATCTTGCTGATTAATTGCCCCATAATTCTATACAATGGTTGCCTTCCATCTCCCTCTCATCAAAATCCCCATCAAAGATCACTCGAAATCCACTCCTAGTCACCAATCTCCACCGTTCAATTCCTTGTTTCAGTTTCATTTGGGCGTGTCTTTCTTAGGTAACTGCAATGTCTATAAGAATAAATCGAAGCCAATAACAAGAACTATGAGACGTGGGTTTCTGTTTTGAAGCTTTAGTTTGGTCATATGCGTACACGTTATTTTTTAATGGGTATCTGATAATTTTTGTTGGTTCATTCTCATAGTCATGGATTGTTGTGGTTTATGTTATAAGGGTGTTATCTTATTTGCTTGTATGTGGAATATGTTTTTACTATGGTTTGTCCTACCATCCATTCATAATAATTACTCTTTGTCATTCGATAAAGACATCTATTGGTTTTAAGAGTAAGTAGGGTTCCTATCTCATATTTCTTATTAGACCCAATAGATTTTTGGTGTGTGCCAAGTTCGAATCCAAATATTTTATTTGATAATAAGAGAATTTACCAGTTGAACTATAATTGGAACCACAAGTATATTTGTCCTTTTTTATTATTACCATAAACAAATATATGGATATTACACATGACAATAACAAATGTCATCTTTTTATTTGTGGTTGGAGCTTAAGATTACAAACATGTTTGGAGTCAAACATTTTCCCAAATATATTTGTCTTTTGATTAGCAAGAATCCAACCATAGTTTTGAAGGTCAGATCAGACCGCTCAGATTAACTGATAACCAACTCAAGAGCCCCTTTTTAGTCAATAAGAACCATATATTACAACCAACTCCGTGAATCATTCGAACTGCGGCTAAATCGACTGGTTCAAGAAACTGGTTGTGGCTTAAGTATGGTTCAAACCGTGTTCATTCTTTGGAAAAATGGGTTAAAGTTCAAATGACAAGAATAGAACCTGTGAAAAAAAGATCACAAATTGCAAGATACACGTGATCACCCAGGCAACAATGCTTCCCGTAGTAAAAAAAAGAAAAAAAGAAAAAGGGCTCCTGTTATAAATTCTCTGGTTTCCTCCTATTTTAATATAGATGAAAGACATCTGGTAGACTAACAATCCAAAGGAAAAAAAATAGCCACCTTGCTTCACTGGAGAAGAACACATCACCCAAATTGAAACAAAGTTTTTTGGAAAAATCCAAAAACCTAGAAGAGGTAAAAGCTCTAAAGCAATTAGTCTTTCAAAATTTGTCCCTCTTCGTCTCTCTTAAAAAGAAGCCCTAAGAACAACCTAGAGAAACCCAAAACAGTAAAATCAAATAAAGATTATCTTGTTTCTCAAAAATAAAATAAAAATAAAGATTATCTTTCCTAAAAAAAGAAAAAAGAAAATCAGTCACCCCAAAATACACATACATACATGCCTACATGGGATGTGCAAGAAAATAAATGGGATGACAAGAAATTAAAAAGCAATAAGTAAAACCCTAGATGCCTAGGTGGAATGAGATTTCTTCCCCCTAAGGATATTTCCTATTCATAGCCTAGGAGATGGTCCAATACCCATCTAGGATAACCAACACAATAATAATAATCAACAACAACAATATATACATTGAAATAAAAGGTTAGATATAAACACAATATATACAAGAACATAGTAAAGATAAAGTAGCTACGTACACAAACAAAGTAAAAGAAATATTTTTTTATATATATGAAAAGATGATTACAATAGTAGAAGGAACGTGATGGGTTTAATTATTAAGAAACTAACCCATCCCAAAAAATCCTTACCCACAAAGATTACAACAAAAAATGATGAGACTTTTTGTGTAGGGTTTCCTAGATAGAGAGGAGAGAATTTTTTTTTTGACTTCCCTTTGTTTTTTCCTCACTTTTTCCTATTTTTCCCTATATTTTCTCATACATTTTTCTACATGGGGGAGAATGTGGAGAATAGGGGGCTAGCACTAGTGTATCAGGATACACTAATGCCAGCCTCCTCTTTTTGCCACGTCATTGGCCCTTTTTTGTCTTTTTCTAATTTCTAGCCCGACCTTTGCGCGGCTTTTAGAGGCCTTTTTGAGCTCCATTTTCTTCGAATTTTATATGCACAAAAAGCTCTGGATGTCTAGTTTCCAATGGTCCTGGCCTTGTTCGATTTGGAGATATGGTCGTCGAGATATTGTGCTTGTAAGGAGGGTGATGCAAAGTTAAAAAATTGTGGATGTTTTCCTTGAAAAATTCATATCTTCCAATCCTAAGTAGAAATTTTTGAGCCCTTTGAATGAAAATTAGCTAAGACCTTGTTATTTAAAATGGTCCAGCATTCATAACTTCCAATCAAAAGTAGATATCATCGAGCCCTTTTGGTGAAAATTAGCTAAGAGCTTGTTCTTCAAGATGGTCCAACCCACTTGTTCCAGTTCTTGCCCAATTGGTTCAGTTTATTACACAAAGTTAGGTAAAAATTTGCTAGTTTTCCTGAAAAAATATAGTGAATGTTTTATTAGGGTTTCAGTATCTTTGTGATATCTTGTTTGTTTTAACTCCAATTTTGGCCAGTAAACTATTGTTTCGAAGGGGAAAATATACCCTACGAGGCGGTTTAAAATTCAACACGATCCAACGGTCAGATAAAAAAATCAACCTTTTGACCATACCTGGTTAAGGTGTTGGTCTTAATTGCTGATAAAATATATTTTTCAAATGTTGTGACTTTTTGATTCATCGTTCAAACATGTTGTATTTATTTTTACCCTTTTTGGCTTTGAAATTCATGATTTTGCACTTTTTTCAATTTTTTGGGTCTTTGTTTTGACGCGTGAACCGGGGCCGAATAAAATACGGTATCGACACCATGAGAATGTCTTTTGTAAGAAGTCTTTGTGCCTTCTAGGAGAAGGGCCTTAGTATTAGAAGTTTATGCTTTTCATGAGAAGGGCTTTTTGTACGAGTGTTTGATATCTTTTAAGAAGTATAGAAATGGTAAAAAATATAGATGTTTTGTGGGATGTAGTATTTGTAATATGTATGGGTAATAAACACGGATACTTGGTGAGAGGTGTTTGTAAGATGTATGAGAAATTTGTATGTGTATTTTGTGAGATAAGTAATTTGTAAGATATATAAGATATATGTATGGGTATTTTGTGATGAATGGTTATGTAAGATATGTGATAAATATGTAAGTATTTTATGAGAGATTTGGAAGTTTAAAGGTAGTAAAGATATAAGATTATAGCTGCTGGAAAGGTTGTAGTGACGGTTGTGTTGCTTTCCAAAAGGAAATTTATTGCAAGAGAAGTGAAGAATGAGATGTGTTTATGCAGCAAAATGGATGAATCTCATAATGAGAGTGAGGGAATGAGTATAAGATGGGTAATAATAGTGTAGTAATATATGGAATTGTGTGTGACAGCTTCGAGTCCACAGACTACTTTTTTCCTTGATCCACTACAACCACAAATACTCCCACTTGTGACTTTGAAATTCCACTCAAAGGTTTCAAATCTTCTTTAAATTCTTTATGCAGCAATTGAAGCAATCACTAAGTTCTTAACGTGAATCTTGATCTTGATAACCCTAAGTATGTATGAAGGTAAACGCCTTTAGATCTCATAAGAGACTCAACACACAGCACAAAAAAGACTCCTAAAATGTAACTAGGGTTTTTCCTTTTATACTTAGAGTAAAACATAAAACCCTACACGTCAAACCAGGCTTGGGCTGAGTTGAAAAATTTTGCAGAAAATTAATCTGCACAAGGTTCGATCGATCGAGCCTTGCAGATTTAGACCAATAAATCCTGCAATCACTCAATTCCAACTTTATAAATAAACACACTTTGAGCAGCCTAAATCTAAACTCTGGTTTGCCGACACATTACAAATTGAAGTTCTAATACATTTAGTTCCTAAAGTCTTAGAACCTAACAAACTCCCCCTTTGGCAATCCGTGACGAAACACATCACAAAAATAAAATGCTCAAAGTTACAAAACAGTCCATTTAAATTTAAAATGCCCTAAATACAATTCAACCTAACTACTATTTATCAGTTGCCAATGTAGACAGTAGCATGACTGAATAAACCTGTATATTCCCGAAACACTCAACAAACACATAAATGCATGTGTGGAAAATACAAGTAAAACAATAGAAAATTCTTGATTTCACAAAATAGAAAATAAAAGACATACCATGAATAACCTCATAATATAAATCAATAACCAATGTATCACATGTGAAATAAGAAACAATAAAAGAAACATAAAACATAGTGTCTCCCCCTAGCATATACAACACATAAAAAATAAATACATCATGAGCCAAATAAAAAAAAATACATCAAAGAAGCTCCTAAATACAATCTAGCTCCAAAACAAAAACTCCCCCTATCTCCATGCACAATATGTACTCCCCCATTTTTGTGACGAATTGCCAAAGGGCAATCAAGACTCATCATCAAAAGGAGGTGGTGGAGTAGACTGTCGAGCACTTGCCAAATTAGCATGTAAATCCTGAAGCTTAACAAGCACATCCACCAAAATTTGTCAATGCGCTGCCTGAACGGTCATGACAGTGTCCAGTATACTCCATAGAGAAGCATCACTCGAAGAAGAAGGTGGAGGATCAACAGCAGTTGTAGGATCAACATACTTCTTAGCAGTAGGGTCGCCAGATGTAGGAGGCCTAGATGCACCTGTAGAAGACTCGACTCTAGGGCGTTTAGAGCTAGCTTTCATCTAAGCTGCTCTTTGTTGAAGAAAGGTGGCAACTATAGGAGCTATAATATGTACGGGCTTAGACGCGGGAAAATCCTTTAAACCTAAATGTAACAGAATCCTATGAATAAAAACTAGGAAGAAAATACCTTGAGATTTAGAACTACTCCTATGAACCTCAACAAGTGTGCTAATGAAAATGGTTGGAAAACTCATAGGAGCATCGATCACAAGGGCATACAAAAATGCACATCTCTTAATAGAAATGGTGTGCAAGTAAGAGATAGGCCAAATAGAATGACAAGCAATCCGAAAAAACAGATAATTGAGCTTAGTAAGCTCATAAGTAGTGATACGAGGATCGGAACCCCATCTAATGGAAGTACTAGTGATGTGAGACATAATCTCATCAAGGGGAGGGACCTCGGTGTAAGGATAGACTGGCTGTCGTACCAAATGTACACCAAGAGTAGTGGCCACTACTTGAGGTGTAATGACATACTCTTCACACCTTATCCAACTCCTCACATACTGAGTGTTGGAATCATCGGAGTGGACAGAGATGTTCGAATAGAACTTTCTTATTAAAGCAGCAAAAGGAGGATGCTCAATGTCCATAAGAGGTAACCAACCCCGACTCTCAAAATTCCTATGTATCTCAGGGTCTAACTCATCTAGGATCACTTTACGCTCAGCCCACACAAATCTAAAGATATAGAGTTTCTCATAGTTCTCTTGGTGTTTCTTAGTTCTAAACCTATCACTCTAAAAAATAGAGGTAGAGGAAGATGAGGTTTTCTTATTTGTTCTAGTTTTCCTAACCATGATGCTAAGGAATTAGAATGAGAGGAAAACAGAAACAAAGAAAGAAACACAAGGGCATACTGCATTAGAGAGGGTTAGAGCACAAAAATCTCAATAAATAATAATCTAAATGATGCATGTAATGAATGCACATATGACGCATGCTCTAATGCATTGAAATTTATTCAATTTTACTTCATATACAATCAATTGACTTGAACACAGAGTTTTAGAGTAAAAACCCAAAATTTTGAAAAACCTAATTTCAAAAAACCCAAAAAATTGATCAATTTATCATTACACTAGTTAGATAACATCATATAATGACATAATCAACCAATAACACAAGTTAAATTCATCAATTTTAGCCCAATTGAAAAAAATCCCCAATTTCTTAAAAATTCAAGTCCTAGAAATTCAAAATTTTCTCAAAACACAAAATTGATCAAATTAATGTATGAGAATCAAGTTTATATCATCTAGGAACAAAAACCCATTGAACAAAAGTGTTTAAAAACAATTGAAAAATAAAAAATCCCTAATTTCTTTTGTTCGAAAATGCCAATGAAAAATGCATGAAAATTGTGATTTTAATGAAAAAGGAAGGGTATTTAGGTCTTACCTGCACTTGAGGACAAAAAACCTTTAGAAATTTTAGGAAGAAAACGACAAAATTGGCTTAGAGTGGATCGATCAAAGAAGAATAGTGAAAAAAGGGTTTGGAAAGATTTGAAAAGTGTGAAGAACACGTGAGAAACTTCTTTTTATTACACTCCTTCAGGGTAGATCTACAAAATATCAGACAATCATCTGCAAAAAAGAGATGGGTCAGTTTTGGTCCATTCCGACAAATAGAAAACCCATGTATATATCCTTTAGAAGCGGCACTACACAACATTGCATTTAACCCTTCTGCACAAAACAGGAACAAATAAGGGGAAGGAGGATCCCCTTGTCGTAGACCTTAAGTTGGAGTGATTAGGCCCTTCAGTTCCCCATTCACAATAATAGAGTACGACACTGTGGTAATACACTCCATAATCAAAGCCACCCAAGAGTCTTGAAAACCCAATATGAGGAGGATTTTTTCAAGAAAACTCCACTCCACCCTGTCATAGGCCTTACTCATATCCAACTTCATTGCCATGAAACCTTTCTTTCTTATGTAGCTAGTCTTCATATGGTGCAAAGACTCAAATGCTATTAAGATATTATTAGCAATCAATATATTAGCAATAAAAGTACTTTGAGTCTCAGAAATAATAAAATTAAGCATAAGCTTAAGACGATTTGCTAACACCTTGCTGACAATTTTATATATTACATTACAAAGACTAATTGGTCTGAAATCAGAAACTCTCTTCGAATTATTAACTTTAGGAATCAAAGTGATGAAAGTATGATTGATAGATTTAAGAATGGAGCCTGAATTTAAACAATACAACACAGCTTGGTAATGTCCATACCTACATCAATCCAATAAGTATGAAAGAAAAGGGGAGGCATACCATCAGGACCTGGGGCTTTAAGCGAAGCCATCTCTCTCATTGCAACTCCAACCTCTTTACTAGTGTAGGGTTGTGCAAGATCAGCCCTCATCTCATCAGAAACCACGGGTTGAACCCATTCCACAATGCGCTCCAAATCATGTGGCGATGAAGAAGTAAAGAGTTGAGAGTAAAACTCAATCAAAAGAGCTGAAACGACCTCCTCATCCTCCTGCCACATCCCATTCCCATCATGTTACCCTTTAATAAAATTTTTCCTCTTCCTCTTGGTAGCTGAACCATGAAAAAATTTAGTATTCTGATCATCCTCGTTCAGCCATTGAATCTGAGACTACTGTTGCCATATCTTCTCTTCCTTATCATACAAACAATTTAATTCCTTCTTCAAACGACCAATCTCCTCAATAGTACCTAATCTAGCCGAATCTGCCTCCGCCCTCTAGAGTTGCTTCTTCACTAATTTAATCTTTTTCAGAACGTTTCCAAAATGATCTCGGCTCCAGGCCTTTAGGCTTTTCTTGCACCTTTTCAACGTTTTGGTAGCTTCATACATAAGTGTAGCGTCAGGTGTACAATCCCACACTCTAGTAATAATCTCCTTGCAACCCGGATCTTTAATCCACATAGCGTCAAAATGGAAAGGTTTCCTTCTCCACCTTTGGTGCTCCCTATTCTCATCCAATGACAAAAGAATTGGCCTATGGTTCGAAGTAAAACAGTTGAGATGTTTAATCCTTCCCATGGGAAACCTAGCTTACCACTCATAGTTTGCAACACCCCTATCTAGTCTCTCCCATATCAACTCCCCCCTACGAATCCCATGCCAAGTGAAATTCGGACCTGAGAAGCCTAAGTCCACAAACCCACAATGGTCTAAGACATCGCGAAAGGCCTGCATTAAATTATGTGACCTAGGAGCGCCACCTCTCAAGTAGTTCGTTGAAATCCCCAAAAAACACCATGGGAGTTTCGGCATTGAGCTCAACATTCTTAGCATATGCCATCCCTCTATTCTTTAACTAGTTTTAGGTTCACCATTGAAGCCAGTCAACCTTCACGCATTTTCCGAATCACCATTCGCAATTGAATCAATATGGTTCTCCGAAAAACTATCAACCCAATTCCCTCATTTGAAACTATAAAACACCCATCAAAATAAATCCGATCTCTAACCCACTTCATATGCTCCTTATCTGACCATGTTTCTGACAAAAACACAATCATGGGATCTTATGCTTGCACTATATCTACAAGCTCCTGAACTGCATGGCGGTTCCCAAGACCCCTGTAGTTCCAAGCTAAGATTTTCATGGCTGTTGGCAGGGCTGCTCATCAGCCTCTGACATTTGAATAAAATTTGTTGCTGCTCTTTTCTTTCTACGACCATCTACTTCCTCCCTTTCGTCATCTGTATCCTACCTCATCTGCTTTGATAGTACAGATTCCCCCTCCCCTTGGTTCAAACGTTGCTGCCTTCCTTGCCTTGAAACTTTCTTCATCATTGAAGCTTGCTTACTTGACCCAGCGGAGGTGAATAACTTTTTTCAAAAAACATGCTGAATCTACAACCCGTGCACCCACTCCACTAGATAAATCAATTGAATCCGCAACCATGTCTTCCGCCCTCTGATCAAATTTTGCCAACTCATCATCAATAACCTGCAATTGCGCCTGAAAGACACTGGCTGGAGTTGCATCTTCAACCTGCACTAAAACCACACAATCACGAGAGTTATTAGCTCCAAAATCAGAAGTCTCTCCAATTGGAGCTCTATCCATCACCCCCAAGCTGTTCATCGTTGAATATCATGTGAACCCCCTCTGAAGAAGCATGGACACTGACATCTCCTTCGCACTCTGACTGGAATTCCTTAGCATCGGTAGGTCCCCTAGCATCCGTGTGAACTGTTCCATAGCTTGGTTCTGCTGTTGGTGTTGCTTCATGAGCTGTACTCTCCTCATCCTTATAACCCGCAACGTGAAGGACTGTTTTTTTTTCCAAGGGTTCGGGGTACTTGCTCTCAGCCACGACCCAAATTGTTGGTCACCCTCCTTCGTTGGTGCCTTTCACTTAGACCACAGAGAGCACTCCTTATCCTAGTGAGTAAGACGGCTGCACCAATAAAACAGATTGGGCAGACGTTCATACTTAAAGCTAACCCAATTGTCCTCACCTTTGTTCAACCCGATTTTTCTGCCGTGACATAGAGGCTTCGTAATATCGACGGAAACTCAAACTCGCATGAACTGACTTCCTTCATCATCTTCGTTGGTTTCATCGTTCACCACAACTTCGCTAGCCCAAAACAATATTAGTAGCCACTCTCATGTTTAGACACCTTAGAGGCAGATCATGGACCTGTATCCAGAAGCTTGTCGTATTAAAAAGCAGTCCCTTTACCTCCGAGAGTCATCAGACTTTCTTCTGAGCCACCAGTTTCTTATCGAACGACCACGGCTCCCCCAACAGAACCATTTCAACATTGGACTCATCTGAGAACACAAACAGAACTTGGTGATCTCCCATGTCACGTACCTCAAACCCCTTCTTGGTATGCCAAAGGAGTTTAAAAGTGCGAGCCATGGCTTCCATACTCAGCACTCTACTAGTAAAGAATTTCACTACCAGCAAAAATTTGCCTTCGTACCCCTTCTTGTAAACCTGATATCGATTGCCTTCAGACTCCAAGAGCGAGAAGTTCTCCCACATAGCGGATAGGTTGTCCGTCCTAGAATGATTAAGAACAAACCCCACGAAAAAGAGAGTATGAAAAGAGAGTAAAGAAGTCCAACGGCAGCCCGACTCAGCGAGTAGGCACTAATTCTACTGACGGCAGGGTTTTAGGGAGCCCTAACGCAGAGAAACTATCGTGCCACCACCACAAATACCATGCTAATTACGACTAGACCGAGTTAATTACTACAAATACCATGCTAATTAATAAAAAAATGTTGTAAACAAATAGTTCATATCAAAATCTATCTTTCTCTTTCTTTAACCCACTTCTCCTCCACTAGTCATTAGAGAAACTCTCCAGTCATCTATGTCACTTTCTTTTCATCTTTCTCAAATCTTTGCTTATCAAAAAAAAAAAAAAAAAATCTTTCTCAAATCTTTGACTTTTCAATTTTCATTTTAATTAACTATAAGAGATCCTCTAAGCAAACCAGATTTGAGTGTACTTATTTAAGTAACATTTCCTAAATAATAATTGACCCTTAGAATTGGCATTTAGTACAAGCCAATCGCTCTAGTTTATGTGAATATATGAACATAATTTATTTATTTTTTCTTTTTAAAAATTATTATTTGAATTTTTTTTTGAAAAAATAATAATTTTTAAGCTTTTTATTTTTATTTTTTTGAGAATCAAGTAAGTCAATATTATTAGAGTAAATTAGACTGAAAAACATCATCCAAATCTGGTGGTAGTTCTTCTAACCACACATTAGTATCTGCAGTTAAAACTGCTTTTCTAGCAAGGGAGTGGGCTAACCTATTGCCTCCCTACGAACATGACAGAAACTACAAACTTGCATACCAAAACTTGCTTTCTTAATGTCTTCTATACTGTGCCCCAACTGAGTACAATTTTGCTTGGGATTATTGAGAGCTAAAATGACCTTCAGGGAATCACCCTCCACCACCACGTGAGTAAGGCTAATCTCCTGAGCGAAAATGAGAGCTCTCCTTACTGCCAAGGCTTCGACCATATACACAGAATTGGGGAGTTGGATTTTTTGGCTAAGGGCAGCTATAATCAACCCCGCAGCATTTCTCACAACTACCCCCAAGCCCGCTATCGCCATATTCTCAAAAATGGCTCTGTCGAAGTTAATCTTGAAAACACTTGCATTTGGTGGCGACCATTTCTGCTGTGTGCATTGAGCAGTAGACTGTGTGGGACAACCCCGTACATCCTAGAATTCTTGCAACAGTTCTCGTGCTTGCTTGAGAGTCTCCCCTACCTCCCAAACTTGTTGCCTTTCCCTTAGTTTGTTTCGTCTAATCCAAATACTCCAAGCGACCATGGAAAACAGAGTAACAGTGGTTTGGCTTGTTTCTGACATCACCGCAGACACTAGTTTGCCAAAACTTCTGAAATTTCTTGTTCGAGGAAAACTGAAGATAGGATCCGAAAACCAAATGCACTTGACAAGGTCACACAACCATAAGCAATGGATAGCATCCTGGGGGTACTCTTCACAAAGACTGCAGACATTATCAGGACGTATATGTTGGGCAAAAAGATTAGATTTAGTAGGTAAAGACTCACTTGAAGCTCTCCATAGGAAGTGCCTTACCTTGTTCGGAACCTTTAACTTCCAATTACCATTCCATAAAGGCTTGCTACTCTCTATATTGGATGAGCTGGGCTGGGAATTTTGAGTCTCGGTGGACAGCAACTGATAGGCACTCTTGATAGAATAACTCTCATCTGAGGTTCTAGGCTAAATGAGTAAATCCTCTGTCAGATGAATGCTAATCGGGATGCTTTGAATACTCTCTGCTTCCCATGGTAAAAAATTCTGGTTTATGAGCTCCTTATTCCATAGTTTCATACTAGGAATGAACAAGTCCTTCACTGTGGTCAATGATGGGTCAAGTTGGGGCGATAAAATATGTCCTCCCCCTGACGAATCCAACCAGCGATGTTTCCATATGTTGATTGATGAGCCATCCCTGACTCTCCATCTAGCTCCCTTGCAAATGATGTCCCTTGCTTGCAAGATGCTCTTTTATGCAAAAGAGCTCCGAGGGTTGATGGCCACATCAAAAATACTCCCCGATGGAAAATACTTTGATTTGAACACTTTATACAACAACGTGTCCTTCTCATGATAGAGTCTCCAAACTTGCTTTCCTAAAAGTGCATCATTAAACTGTCTAAGATCCCGAAACCCTGTGCCCTCTATAAACATAGGAGAGCACAAAGTACTCCACTTCACCTACTGCATTTTCCTTGCATTATCTTGGTTTCCCCACCAAAATTTGTGTATCATTGCCTCAATATCTTTTATCAAATCTGCTCCTTAATTTAATTGAAACAAGCCTTTTTCTGTCTCCCCACAAATGACGGCAAGCCCAAGTTTTTGTCATAGTGTTTTAGAGCCGGCACACCCAGCAAGACCTTGATCTCTTGTTGAGCCTTCTCAAATGTATTTCGGCCAAAGAATAATGTGGTTTTGTCCTTGTTCACCAACTGGCCAGATGCAGCCTCGTACCAGTCAAGTAGCTGCTGGATTTTTAGACACTCTACCGTATTAGACCTACAAAATAAAAGGCAACCATCTACAAAAACGAGGTGAGTAATCTTTGGACCTTGATGACATAAAGAGAGACCCTTAATCTCCTAATTCTCCGCTGCTTTGTTAAGAAGAGCATTTAATCCTTCTGCACAAAACAAGAGAAGAAAAGGGGAAAGGGTATTACCTTGCCTCAAACCTCTAAATGGTCGAATAAACCCTTCCGGTTCACCATTCAACAAGATGGAATAAGTCACTGTGGATACACACTGCATGATCATTGCCACCCAAGTATCCTGAAACCCCATTTGTAAAAGGATTTTCTCCAAAAAACTCAACTCCACCCTATCATAAGTCTTACTCATATAAAGTTTCAAGGCCATAAAGCCCTCCCTTCCCGAGCTTTGAGTTTTCATATAGTGCAAGGACTTAAAAGCTATCAAAATATTATTCGTTATTGGTCTGTCAGCAATGAAAGCACTTTGAGCTTCTGAAACTATAGAATTTAGAAAGGGTTTGAGTCAATTAGCAATAACTTTGCTAATAATTTTATATATTACATTACATAAACTGATAGGTCTAAACTCCGAAATATTTTCAGGATTGCTTACTTTAAGAATCAAGGTAATGAAAGTATGGTTTATGGATTTAAGGAGAGTACCAGAATTTAGGCATAAGAGGACAGCTTCTGACACTTCCGAACCAATGTTTTGCCAAAAGGATTGGTAAAAAAGAGGAGGCATCTCGTCCAGCCCCAGTGCCTTCAACGGTGCCATTTGCTTGATAGCTGCAGCAACTTCCTCGCTACTATAAGGCTTCATTAACTCGGCATTCATGTCAGCCGTAACCACCCGTTTGACTCCTTCAAGAACTCGGTCTAGATCATGGATGTTTGATTGAGTGAATAACCTGTTGTAGAAATCGACAAATATATCCGAAACAACACCTTCATCGGATTGCCATACCCCATCAGCATCTCTATTATTTAGTAAGTTGAAGACATTTTCCTTCAAATTAACTTTAAGAAAAATAATCTTCTTTTCAAAGTAGCTTGCACAAATAGATTTTAAAGGACTTTTTTTTTTTACTAGATGGGCTTGAAATTTTTCTTAAACTCATTAAGTGTGGAGATTTATAAACTCAACACATTACTCATTAATATACTAAAAACACATGCAGTGATTTAGATGCTTTGTTGAATGCCACGTTTTAATTTTTCCAATAGGGATGTCTAGGTTCAAATAGCATATTCGCATTGTAATTATGGGTTAGATAAAATTTAGATATGATATCTTAGGTGGAGTACATTAGGTTTTTTAATTAAATTTTAACACTTGACTACATTGATCAATAAGATAAAAATATTGTTATCTTCTTTAAAAAATAATTAAATTCAAAACAATCAATATGTTTGAATTATTTAATTGAAAACCTAATGTATTGCATCTAAAGATTGTAGTCATTGTGTATAAGTTTTATGAAGGGCATTCATTAATAGGGTCATTCTATGGTACCCACACTTTTTTTGTAGGTATGGTACCTACTTAAATTTGAGCCATAGATTTTTCTTGTTTTAATCTTGACCCTTTTTTTTGTTCTAACATATTGCATCTTAAGATGCACTAATGCAGTATAGCTGAGCTCCCACCCATATGGGAGCACAGATCCTTACACATACTTCATTATTCCTTTATGTCCTTTTGATTATGAATATTGTTGGAAGCATAATGTTGCTAGGCGTAATGAATTGGTCCTTAATATATTAATATCGTTTGTAGTTTTACTGCATCTTCCCTCTTCATAGTCGTACTATCAACTTGTCAAAAAATATCAATTATTGTCAAATTTGTTTATACCTTTGCTTTGGCAAAGCTCAAAGGTTGGACGGAGAGAGGGAGAATTAAATTTGTATAAAGATATTTTGAGATTTCATATGATAAATTTTAGTCATAGAGATTGGTTTATTAATGGTAAGTTTGCTCATTAATAGTTGAGACTAGTTCACTGAAAATACAAGCCTCAAGCTCAACTTTAAGCATGTACTTCGAGACCAGTTATTGTGGGGAAGGGATACTTTGAGCTTCAGTTATTGTGGTTAAAAGTTATTTAATTGTGTATCTGTGTCTGTTTATGTATTAAGTACATATAATTAGAGCTTATTATTACTTGAATGGTAAACTTGTGGCAACATACATTGTAATGTAGGATTTAAAATTCTAAGTTACTCCTGGTAGATTGGCACCAAATCTATTGTTATGTTAGAGAGGATTTGTTGTAAATCAGGTTCCTTCTTTTGACGTTTGCAATATTTGGTCCCGAACAATAATAACGCTATATTATACACTTAATGAGAGCAATTTTTGGTTCTGATAATAATATATGCCTATTTACAGGCAGGATATGTGGAGAAGATGGCAAACATGTGGGAGACGCTTGCAAAAGAAACCAGCGCATATGTGAAAGATGGCAACTAAAGTATTTGGCTGTAAATTATTTGTTTTTGAGACTTTCCTTTCTACTTTTCTTCTGGTATTTGACTGGAATTTTCAAATAGCTTCTAAAGTTGAGTTGTTCGTAACTTTATATCCTTTTTTGGGCTAATATAATTGTCCATATCCTCCGTTGTCATTTTCTAATGACCAAGATTCCTTTCGCTTGGACTATCAAATTTGAAATGCTCCTAATATTTCATAAGTGGATGTATTAATTATTCAATAGATCAATAAGTATTTGCAATTTGTTCTTGTTGCTTTTCTCTGACTATTAAGTCATTTTAGATTCTCTGTACAACTGTTGAATCAAATTTTCTTATGTTAGTCTTTAGGCTCGATTTTATTTTATTATTCCCAAATTCATTATTCATGTATGGGAGATATATGTTTTAGGGCACTTACCAAGGATGGGAAAGGATCACTCAATCTTCCCCGACTCTATCACCCCCCTCCCACCCCCCTCTCTTTTTCCTACATTCTCTTAAAGGTTACGGTAATTGATAAATATCTGAAAAGGCCTCAGGCATGACAGAAATGACTTCGTTGAGACTAATCTAGTAATCGTTTTATAAAAAATATTTTTTGTAGTTGATATAAAATTGCAATAGAGCTTCATCCAGAAGAATTAAGTAGTAAATTTCATGAGCAAATAATGAAACCCCTGTATATAAAACATATTCTGACTTATTTGCCCTTTAATTTTATTATAGAAAAAATAAATAATCTAAAGAATTTCTCTAACTTTGAGATGAAAATGATAATATTTTGGAACTTAATGACTTTTATTAAAATTACCGTCATGGGTTTTATTAAAATTAATGAACAACGACAATTTGAGTAACTCATTCCTAATGTTATGAATACCGTTTCAAAACTCGTTTTGGTTTGTTTATTGGAATGGAAAGAAATGAAAAGAATAATTTTAGAATATTCTTCCCTTCTCTTATTTGGGAGTTTTAATAGAGGGAATAGAAAGCTTATTCCATTGTTTAGGAGTTTAAGTAGGAGGGAATGAAATAGGTAAGAGGGAACACTCATTCCTCTTTATTCTCTTAAAATCTCAAATTTTCATTCTCCCCGAAATTGGGAGGAATTGGATGGAATGGAATTAGATTTAATAATTTTTTTTACTAAAACTCCCAAAATATCCCTATATATTCAACCCTTTATTTTAAAATAGGGGTATAATAGTAATGTTGTTATAAAATAATTCCATTACATTTCCTCCATGTTGCTTCCAAACAATATTACTTACATTTCATTCATTTTCATTCATTTCCATTCCTTTATTTTAAAACATCCAATCAAGGTTACTTAATTCCATTCGATTCCATTATTTTCCATTCCTTTCCCTTACCTAAATACATTACATTCCATTCCATTCTCTGATGATCATTCCATTCTCTTATGAACTCCCAAATGAAGCCTGAGAGATGATAGAGAGACTAGGAGCTACAAGACGCTGATCAAGTTCAAGAAGGGAAAATAAGAAGCCAAAATCATACCGGCCGAAAAATGAATTTTAGCCGAAATTTTTCGGAATTGACTGGAACGCCCGGAATGGGCCGAAATGGGGCAAAATTTAATCCGAGGTGGATTGGAGGGTATTATCATTCTAGTTTACACACCGGTATGAGATACTCCAGCCGTTCCGACCAGAACTAAACAGAATCCATAACATTGCTCCTTTCAAAAAGTTACTTGGAGAGTTAGAGAGAGTAATAGATATACCAAGACTCTTTATACAATTCAATATATTTTTATATATAAATATGAAATTTAAAATTTTAAAATATTTTAAAATATCTCAAATGCAAAGAAGGTGCGAGAAATACCAATACTCAAAGAGAGAGAGACTCACAAGTTAGAAAATTCAAATAACTATTATTTAATATATATATATATGTATATATATATTCTTAGTCACGTTAGTTTTTAGTGACATTGGAACGTATTGCCCAATGTTCCATTGGTATCATCTAATGTGATCAAAAAAATAATGACATTGGTACAAGCGAAAGTGACATTGGTACTAATGAAAGTTACATTGGTAAATCCAATGTGACCAAAAAAAAAAAAAAATCACAGGATATTACAATGGCATAGTCGTATGTAATGTTGGTATTGTCCAATATGATTATAAAATAAGAGAACTATTAAATATGACAATGATATGTTCATATGTGTATTGGTTAATTTGATATTAGAACCATCAAATATGACTAAAAAAATAAGAGTATCATTGAATGTGACAATAATACGTTATGTAATGTTAGTATGATCTAATGTGACGATATAACCATCAAATAATTTGTTTAGAACTGTACTACATATAAACAATATTATTAATCCAGTATTGATAACCAAATATTTGAATTTAATTGGAATCAAATTATAATAATAGTAGTTGTAAATAAGAATAGTAGAATACAAGTAAATAAGTGTATTTATAATTCTAGCTAGAATCGTGCCGTTTAGAGCTGATATCTAAAAAAAATAGTTTTATTAATACCCTAGCTGTGTGCTCCAAAGTCCAAAAAAGATTCATTATATTCCTTAGCCTTTAATCTCTCTTTCTCTATCTATATTCTTGGGAAGCAAACACACAGAAAGAGAGAGAGAGTAGAAGTGAGTTGACTCAGATGGGTGAATACGGAGGGGACGAAGGTGCTCGGAGAAGAGGGTGCACGTGCACAAAAGAAAACTTTCTCCCCGAGGAATCGTTTCGGAGCTGGGGAAACTATGCGAGGGCGTTGAAGGAAGCACCGCGTAGGCTGAAAGACCGAGTTCTGACTCGGTCGTTGGACCAGACCGAGCTAGTGGATGTGAAGGCACAGAGCCAGCACGAGATGAAGAAGACGCTGAATTGGTGGGACCTCATGTGGTTCGGCATAGGGGCTGTGATTGGAGCTGGGATCTTCGTCCTCACTGGGCTTGAGGCTCGAGAACATGCGGGACCTGCTGTTGTGTTGTCCTACGTCGTTTCAGGCATCTCTGCTTTGCTCTCTGTCTTTTGCTACACCGAGTTCGCCGTTGAGATTCCAGTCGCAGGTACCAATACCATCCTTATTATCTTGTCTTTTTGTTAATTTTTTTTTATAATTTTTTTTTAGCAATATCTTTATTTATAAGTAGAGTAACTTTATTTTCACAATAAATTATAAGTAGTAATAAATGTTAATTCATTATAGGATTTAATTTTAATTTACAACTTAAATTACTTATTTTATTTACCCGTAATAATCAATACAAATTTGTCATTTAAAATTTGTTATAAAATATTTTAAAAATATTATGAAGATAATATTTTTATTTTATTTTATATATTTATATTACTAGTATCTATCAAGTTTTAATGGACATAGGTGACTGCCTTTTAAATACATGTATAATTGACTAATACGTAGGAAATTAAAGATTTGGTCATATGACTTCGATTTTATATGTTTAAGTCAAGGAGGGAGTATTTATATTGATGTGGTTTGGCTTTAGCCGTACCCAGTTCAATGCTCTACGGGTAAACCTTTATCTATTTACTTATTTTAAGGGGTGTCCACTGTCAAGTATTTGGAAATGCATTATTTATTGATATATATTTTTTTACTTAATCGGATTAGAAGAAAATTCTTTCAGCAATAATTATTAATAAAATCAATCAGGTGTAGTTTTAATTATATGGCCTACTTAATAATTCATGTGATTTATTTTAACTTTAAATAATATAATATAAGAGCCAAAAGACCAAAACAAACCATAGATGTATAAATCCATTTGCATACAACAAACAAACCCAAAACGACGTGCCCACTCAAGTTTTTTTAACGTTTTTAATGTCACTTTGTCAAACAAAACAACGTGTCCACTCAAGTTAATAGAGGCTCTTAGAGCAATTATTAACAAATCATTTTAAGAAAATTTTGACACCATATCTATGAAAAATAGATAAAGTGCTAAAACATTTATTGCTTATTGAATTTTTTATAAAAACTTTCTTAAAATAATTCTTTAACAAATGCTGTTAGGGTATTCATTAACATTTTTCTTTACCATTGAACAAGATTTCTTCTAAAACTTTATGCTCATTTCTATTAATTCAACACTTGAATCCCCTATTAATTATTATTGAAACCGCATTTTCTAAGAGAACCAATTTGACAATATTGAAAAGTACTGTAATAATAATTGAGTATTCAAACCATGGTATTAAAGACCAGTATGGCCAAGGAATTGGTTTTTAACCGATTTTGGGGCATTTCACCAGATTGAATTAATGCTTGGTTTCCAGTTGAACCGATCGTTCCGATTTGGTTTTTAAAATTGTGATTCAAACTTATTTTTTAGACTTTTTTTGGCTGTAGCTGTTTTTAGTTTTTCTGCCCGATGAAAGTAAACTTAACTTTTGAGTTTTTACAACTTTTGTTTTCCTTTTGATTTTGTCCTAATGGTTATTACATTTAAGATTTGCCTTTTTGTGATTGGTAAGTTAGAATTTTCTGGCGACATTTTTGTTAGGTTGATCTAATTTGTATAATTTATAAAATATTAGTTTTTTTTTTTTTTTTTGAGAGAATAAAATATTAGTTTTAAGTTGTTACGTGAGGGCTAGCTCTAGAAACTGGTGGCAGTTTTATAATATTATATGGAGTTATGGACCCTATTTTTTTATTTTTTATTACATAGTTATGGACCATATATTTTTCAATTCGGTCACGACTCAATATATAATATTTAATCGCGTATAATTATGAATATGCTTTGGGCAAAAGGTCCAAAAGCTGATTTTGAAATCCTAGTTTGTCTTTATAAAATTGACGTAATTTGTAAAGGAAGTCCACACACAATTGGTCTTTTCAATAGAACAGGAAGAAATCCATGCACATGCTCTTTACGACGGTGCCTTATCTTTATTTTAAACCTGCTAGATTTTTGTTTCGATCGGCTCATGTGAATAAGTTCATTTTCTTAAAAGCTGGAGAAAAATTAATCTGCTGATAGACCTTGATATTGATATAAGAATAATTCACAAGAAAAGAAAGATGTGTCTTGAAAATAAAGCTGGCTTTTAGGTAAATTACTCATGTGAAGAGGATTGTTATGATAAATACCAAAACAGAATAAGCTGCAATTTAGGTTAATTAATGGTCAAGTGGTGAAATGCCTGTGTCGGCAATGGGGAAGTAAAATTTATAAGGGTCAACAATGACAGGCGGGACTTTATATATAGTAAGTAATTCCAGACTCGACTAGTCTAAAATTCCACGCTGGCCCATCTAATATGAACGTAATCTGGACTCTAATGATATGTTTGACTTTTTCTTCGTCACCTTTTCAATAGAAGCTTGGCACTTCAGACAATTAACTTATAAGTATATAATGTTTCTTAAACTGAAAAAAATTATATATATATATATATATATTTAAACATATATATTAAAGTGGGAGGCATGAAAATGCTAGTGGTACAAACACATAATTTACATAAATATGTTCCACTCACAATAGCTTTGTTCATTACACATTCTTATAGCTCAAAACATCGTATATATTTTAAAAAATTACTATAACTTGTGTTTTTCTTTTTTAATAATTTGATAGTTATAATAATGAGAAGTGATAGATTTGAACTGGTTGAAAATACGAGAAGATATAGTTGAGCTTAACATCTCTTGTGTTATTTATTTATTTATTTTTTTGCTGAAACTCTTGTGTTATTTGAATGTGTAAAAAAAAAAAAATTAATATATACAAATAATTTTGATTTATTACTTTCCTGATATTGAAAACATTTTTTTTTTCTGGTTAATTTCTTGTTAATGGGAATTCATGACAACATCTTTTACCTTGACATGCACAGTCGAATAAAATTTATGTTACTGAAATTCATGTGGCTAATTAAGCTAACAAGATGCTTCCCTTTCAGGTGGATCGTTTGCCTATTTAAGGGTAGAGCTGGGTGATTTCATGGCCTTCATTGCTGCCGGAAACATCCTACTCGAGTATGTGATTGGTGGAGCAGCCGTTGCCCGTTCTTGGACATCCTACTTTGCCACACTCTTGAACCACCAGCCAAATGATTTCCGCATTGTAGCCCATAGTTTTTCACCAAACTACAGATACCTCGACCCCATTGCCATTGTTGTCTTGGCTATCATTTGTGTTATGGCTGTTATGAGCACAAAGGGCTCCTCACGATTCAATTACATTGCCTCCATCTTCCATATTGCTGTCATTATCTTCATCATCATTGGAGGCTTCATAAAAGCTGACACCAAAAATTACAGTGATTTTGCACCATTTGGCGTCCGTGGCATCTTTCAAGCATCAGCAGTGCTTTTCTTTGCCTATGTTGGATTTGATGCCGTCTCAACCATGGCTGAGGAGACAAAGAATCCCGGTCGGGACATTCCTATTGGTCTTGTTGGTTCAATGGTGATTACTACATTGGCATATTGTTTACTAGCCGTGACACTATGCCTAATGCAACCATACGCAGATATTGATAAAGATGCAGCATTTTCTGTGGCATTTGAGGCCGTAGGTTGGGGATGGGCTAAGTACATAGTTGCTGCTGGTGCATTGAAGGGCATGACAACAGTTTTGCTTGTGTCAGCAGTGGGTCAAGCTCGATATCTCACACATATTGCACGTACACACATGTTGCCCCCGTGGCTCGCCATTGTGAATGAGAAAACTGGGACTCCCGTGAATGCCACAGTGGTAATGCTTGCAGCCACTGCAGTATTTGCCTTCTTCTCATCGCTTGACATTCTCTCAAACTTGCTCTCAATCTCCACACTGTTTATCTTCATGCTTGTGGCTACTGGCCTTCTTGTGCGTCGATACTATGTTAGTGGGGTGACAACAACAGCAAACCGTATCAAATTCATTGTGTTTCTTGCCCTTATTCTTGGATCTTCAATTGCCACTTCTCTTTATTGGGCCATATCCACAAATGGTTGGATTGGGTACACAGTAACTGGACCAATTTGGCTCTTGTCAACTATTGGGCTTTGGCTTTTTGTTCCACAGGCTAGGGAACCAAAAATTTGGGGTGTACCATTGGTACCATGGCTGCCATCACTATCAATTGCCATCAACATTTTCCTTCTTGGGTCTATAGATAGAGCATCGTTCGAAAGGTTCGGGTTGTGGACTCTAATAATCTTGGTTTACTATTTCCTTTTTGGATTGCATGCGTCCTATGACACAGCCAAGGAAGCTAGCAGTGCCAAACAGATGAAAAATATTGAAGAGGGGCCGTGAATTAGAGAAGTTAATAAGAAATGTGTGATGCATATGTTTATGTAGTTTCTGTTCATATTGTGAAGGAGATGATGTGTGTGTTCATGAAAGAAAACAGAAATTCTCTTTCCACGCTTTTGTTACGTTTTTAATTTCTACTGGTTTCGTTGCAATGTAATTTTTTTACAAGTAAAAAATTTCGCACTTCTTTTGTAGATTATGATAATTCCTTAGAAATCAGTAGGTTGAAAGTCTCGGGCTCTAACGATCTAAAGGCTGTTGGCGAATTCTGAAAAAACAAACAAGAAAATTAGAGGAGACCGGCCAAAAAACCTCCGATGACAAAGTCAGTATTTTGTGTAATTCCAAGTATATTGGAAGAAAGAACTGAATACCTTTTCCTTCTAGTTGAATGCTTATATAGTGTGTATAAGCAGTTATTTCTTTCATGTAACTTCCCCCGTTGTTGCAGAGTCCAGAAAACTTGGAGATAACTCTCATATATAACTGCCATGGAAGTTATATTCCTCGGTTTTATTTTCTCTAACCGTTGCTGGCAACGGTTTGCAGTGAAGAGTTATGATCTCACTCAGGACTAGGACGAGATTGCCCAGGACACTACTAGGACGATCTCATCCTGGGCAAGCATTTTAATGGGCATGCTTTGGACGTGGACGAGCCTCATGGACGAATCAGGAGTGTTGTAGTCCTATCAGTTACCCCCTTGTCCATGAGTCGTCCGAGGAAATGTAGGACGTGTTTGTCTTCATCAGTGGATTGGTATGCCACGTGTCATGATCTTACTGGTGAAAAATTACGTCGATTGATCTAACCAAAGAGCATGTCATGTGTCTTTTGTTGATTGGCTATGTCGCTTCAGGTGCCAGCATTTGCTGCCTATAAATAGTAGAATACCTCCGTTACCCTCCCCATTTCTAAAATTTCCTTCCTCATCCTTCCTTGTCCTAGATCTTCGTCTAGAAGCTTCCAGCGTCTATAGCCTTCCTTCATCCTAGATCCAGGTATTTCCTTTATCTTTGTCCTTAGTTAGGTTTTCTTTAAAGATGGCTGAGGTTGTGCTTTCCTCGTCTAGTGATAGTGTGGATAAGGCTATATACGAGTATAATAATCCTAGTAGTTTTAGTGGTTCTAGTGATAGTAATAGTGATAGCAGTAGTGAAGGGAACACTATAAACGAGTATGAATCTGGTGTCCCTGGAATTCCCTTGGAAGGGTTTTAGGAAGAGCTTAGGGCGAGATCTGAGTCAAGCTCTAAGGCTGGGACGAGTGCTCCCTCGTCCACTGTTCAAGACGAGGTTGAGGTAGTTTATAGCTGTGCCATAAGGGTAGCTTCAAAGATGGATAATAGTAAGTTAAATTTACTTAAGAAATGGTATCAAATCCCAAACGAGCTTAACCCTAGGTTAGCCGTCGAGGGAGAGTGGTGTTGTCAGCCTTGTCTTGGGATAGGTATTTACGAGGCTTATCTTCTAGGGGGTCTTAGGTTACCTCTGGATACTTTTGCTAGGGAGCTGTTGACTAGGCTAGGTTTAGGAGTTTGTCAATTTAATCCTAACGCATGGAGGTTAGTTGTCTCCATGCAAGATTTGTGGAGGGAGGTGTTTGAGGGGAACTGTCCTCTTCCCGTGGACGAGTTCCTTTATTGCTACAAGCCCTTCGAAATTAATCAATCCCTTGGCTTTTATCAATTCACTTCCAGGGGAAGAGATTATAGATTAATTAAGTCTTTAGTTTCTTCAGATAAGAACTGGAAGACGGAGTTCTTCTTCGTCTCAGGTTCTTGGGCTGGACACCCTACTGAGGTTGACAGGGACCCATTCCCTCCCTACACAAGGGAGTTAGGGAACCTTCGTCCTGAAGGTATGCTCGTCCTATCTTTGGTATTCATTGTCTTCATTCTTATTTGTAATCGTTTAAAAGCTCTAACTCTAAACTCTTCGTCTCCTCTTTTTTTTTTTTTACAGGTGCTAGTAAGCCTTCAACGTCTTGCTATCTGGGGTTTAGGTCCTGAGCCTTTTGTCGAAGCTTTTGCACACGAGACTACAACCCGTAAACGTAAGCTCTATCCCTTTTTTTTTTTTTTTTTGGTAATTGACGTCCTTACTTTTTTAGGAATGGCAATAATGAAAGAAAACAAAAACAAGGGGGTGATGGACGAGGTAACTAAGCAGGGAGTGCGACCTCAGACTCGTCCATCAGCAGGAGAAAAGCGGAAAAATATATCGTCGAGGGTTGATTTAAGTGATCTCCTAAGTAGGCGCAGTAGGGAGAAGAACAGTAAGCCGTCCAAGCATCAAGACGTTCAACCTACTCCTATCGTCCCTGATCTAGAGCCCCCAGTGCATATACTTAGCTCAGAGCCCAAGGACCCTCCGTCCAAGAAGATCCCGTCCACAACTCAAGCACCCTCCTTGTCTCAACCTTTGAAAGAAGTTCCTCGACACTTTCTTGGGGACGAGGACCTGGCTTGGGAGAGGTTTACAGCATCAGTGATCGATGCGAATGTGGTAGCCTGCAACAATATGTCCCTGAAGGATTTTGAGCACTCTGGTGTTTATGACCTTTTCAAGGTAAGTAAACATTTTTCGTCTCGTCTTTGTTAACCATTAGAATATGTATTTGTTTGGTTCTAACCAAGTCTTAACCCTTACAGGCAATGTCCAAGTTTATTGCTGCATCTAGGCAAGCAACTGATCTAGATAAGACGAGGGTTCTGTTGGAGAAGAGGATCAAAGAAGTGAAGGACGAGAACAAGAAATGGGCTGAGGTTGCTGCTAAAGCTGTGGACGAGGCGAAAGAGCTAAGGAATCTTAATGAAGAGCTAAAGAGTGACGTCCTTGAGAAGGACACTCGTCTTAACAACCTCCAAAAGAGGAACAATGAGCTGAGTGCCCTTCTTGAGAAGGCCAAGGGAGACGCAGTTGCAGAATTTCAGTCGTCCAAGCAATTTACTGATATGCTGGACAAGAATTATGCAGTTGGATTTGAGGACTTCAGGCTAGACGCCATTGAGAATCTCCCTAACCTTGACTTCAGCTCTATAAAGCTCAATCTTGGTGCTACCACAAGCTCCCTCATCTAGATGAGCTCAGAAGACGTCAATATTGAAGATGATACCAGCACATTACCTCCCCAGGACGAACCTAAGGACGATGCCCCTCTTGCATAAAAAACAAGATTCAAGTTGTACTTTTAACTTTTTTTTTTTTAATATAACTCAAGTACATTAAGCTCATCCACAGTTTTTAGAATGAGCTACTGAACAATTTTTTTTGTTAGGGTGTTTGGACATTGGTTGTCCACCCTTAAATAGTAGATTTTCTTTTCTATTATTGTATGGACGAGATTTCTTTTTTGATATATTGTTGAACTTTTACTCGTCCATAGGGGCAATGCCATGCATTTTCTTGTCATACTTAGAATTTTGCATAGTATAACATCATCTTTGTGAAATGGTGATTGCTAGTATTACTCGTCTTTAAACTTAGCTGGTTTTCACCCTTTATAAAGATAAGACAACCTTACACTCGTCCACAGATTGAATTGTTTAAGCAGGCATCTTAACAAATGTGCTCATGCATTTCCTCATCCATGGGTTGGACGTGCATTACACTTTACCTCGTCCGTTATATGGACGGATATCCTCTGAACTTAATGTTATTCAGTGAAGTTAGAGTTTTACCTCGTCCTTTAATTGGACGAACACCCTTCGCTTTGCTTTTGGGAAAGCTTATTGACGTTAATTCTCCGCGTCCAGAGAATTTTCTTGTCTTGCGCTTTTCAACCGTCTTATGGGTTGATTTTGAACAAAAGTAGTATGGAAATCAGGAATTCACACAAACATTATGTACATAGCATAAATATTGTTCACAGACGAGGCACATGCTCATGAGCTGATACCTTTTAAAGAGTTAAACAAATACAAGGAAATCCATAATTTTGTCCATAACTATATCATAATAGCAATAAAATAACATTATAAAATGATATTGAAAATTTGTAGATAAACAAGCTCCTTATAGGGATAAACAGGCTCGTCAAGGATAACGCTCATCTAGGTTGGCACTACTGGTAATACCTCCTCAGGTGTTCAACATTCCAAGGATGTTCCAATTTCCTCCCGTCCAGGGCCTCCAAATAGTAGGATCCTTGTCTCTTCCAGTTAATAACTCTGTAGGGTCCCTCCCAATTAGGTCCCAATTTCCCATGAGCTGGGTTCTTGGTTGATAAAGAAACTCTTTTTAGGACGAGGTCGCCTATGTTGAATCGTCTTGGCTTCACCATTGCATCATACTGTCTAGCCATGAGGTTCTTGTACCTTGCCATCCTTTGTTCTGCGTCCGTCCTTACCTCGTCTATCAGATCGAGGTTTACACAGAGTTGTTCCTCGTTATCTTTATCTTGATACATCGTCACCCTGTGGCTAGCCATGTGCACTTCCGTAGGTATAACTGCCTCGCTCCCATAAGCTAACCTGAAAGGAGTTTCCCCCGTAGGGGTTCTCACCGTCGTTCTGTATGCCCATAAAACACTAGGTAGCTCATCTGGCCACACTCCCTTTGCCTCTTCAAGCCAAGTCTTGATGATTTTCAGCAATGATCGGTTTGTAACCTTGGCTTGACCGTAGGCTTGAGGGTGGGCGAGGGAGGAATAGTGATTTTGGATTCCAAAGTATTCACAGAAGTCTCTGAAAAGGGCACTGTCAAATTGTCGTCCGTTATCCGACACCAACACTCTGGGCACCCTAAACCTGCACAGGATGTTTTTCCAGACGAAGTTCTTTACATTCTGCTGTGTGATATTCACTAAAGGTTCTGCTTCCACCCATTTGGTGAAATAGTCTATTCCTACCACCAAAAATTTCATCTGTCTAGTTCCAAGGGGAAAAGGACCTAGGATATCTAGACCCCATTGCGCAAATGGCCACGGGGTCATCATCGGGGTGAGATACTCTGATGGTTTTCTGGGGATATTACTAAATCGTTGGCATTGGTCACATACCTTGACATAAGCTTTTGCATCAGCTTGGACGGTTGGCCAATAGTACCCTGCACGGACGACCTTGTGGATGAGTGATCTGGCTCCCGAATGATTTCCACAGGCTCCTTCATGAACTTCCCTTAATACATAGTTCGCCTCGTCCGGAGCTAGACATCTAAGATAAGGTTGAGAAAAACCTCTCTTGTACAGAACTTCGTCCATAAGGACATACCTAGCTGCTCTAACCCTGAGTTTTCTGGCCTCAACTTTCCCTTTCGGAAGCTTTCCGTCTTTCAAGTACGATACTATTAGGGTCATCCAATTTTCTTCATTCCCTATTTGTTGCACTTCGGGAAGATCTATACTTGGGATGTACTGAACTTCATCGAACTTGTCCATGGCTCCAATTGTTGAGGCTTCCTTTGTTAAAATATCTGCTTCCATTTTCTCCCCCCTTGGGATTTGAACAAAGTTCGCTTCCTTGAATTTCTTGACAAGCCATAGCACTTTTTCTAAGTATTTTTTCATTCGTTCTTCCTTTGCCTCACACGTCCCATTTATTTGACCCATGACCAACTGAGAATCTCCCAGGACAAGTATTGACTTCGCTTCCACAGACTTAGCCAGCTCCAGCCCTTTAAGGAAGGCTTCATACTCAACTTCATTATTGGTTGTTAGGTATTGCAAACAGATTTTATGCTTCAACTTATCTCCTTCAGGGGATTGCAAAACCACTCCTATTCCTCCCGCCTGTTGTGTGGACGAGCCATCTACATGGACGACCCACTTTTTACTGTCTTCCATTATAACTACGTCATCGCAGCTAGGTGTGAACTCCGCAATAAAGTCTGCCAATGCCTGAGCCTTTATAGCATGTCTTGGCTGGTATTGGATGTCAAACTCAATGAGTTTGACAGCCCACTGAATCAATTGTCCTGCGGCTGCCAACTTGTTCATGGCTTTCTTAAGCGGGTGGTCTGTCATAACATTGATTACATGGGCTTGGAAGTAGTGCCTCAACTTCTTAAAGGCTGTTATAAGTGCAAAAGCTAGCTTTTCCATTAGTGGATATTGTCCTTCCGCTCCCCTCAATGCCTTACTAGTATAGTACATTGGCTTTTGTACTTTTCCTTCTTCTCTTATCAAGGCCAAGCTCACGGCATGCGGGGTCACCGCCAGGTATAAAAACAACTCTTCTCCCATCACTGACGGACTCAACAACGGAGCCGTAACAAGGTACGTCTTCAAATCCTAAAATGCTCTTTGGCACTCGTCCGTCCACTCACACGCTTTCCTTAGAACCTTGAAAAATGGCAAACACTTGTCAGTAGCTTTAGAAACAAACGTGTTGAGGGCAGGAACTCGCTCGGTAAGAGACTTGACTTCTTTGATATTCTGTAGAGGCTTCATATCTAGAATTGCTTTAATCTTTTCCGGGTTTGCCTCGATCCCTTTGTGTGAAACCATAAATCTAAGAAATTTTCCTGACGCTACTCCGAAAGCGCACTTGCTGGGATTCAACTTCATATTGTACCGCCTGAGTGTATTAAAGGTCTCTTGCAGGTCGTCCAGATGTTTTCCCTCGTCCAGGCTTTTCACCAACATGTCATCCACATAGACTTCTACATTTCGTCCAATCTGAGGATGGAACATGTGATTGACCAGTCGTTGGTATGTTGCTCCAGCATTTTTCAAGCCGAAGGGCATTACTTCATAACAGAATAAGCCTTGACTAGTAACAAAGGACGTCTTCTCTTGGTTGGCCTCGTCCATCCTTATTTGGTTATACCCTGAGAAAGCATCCATGAAACTAAGTAATTTGTGGCCTGCGGTAGAATCCACTAGTTGATCAATACACGACAATGGATAGCTGTCCTTGGGGCAAGCTTTGTTTAGATCAGTAAAATCTACACATATCCTCCACTTGCCGTTCGCATTTTTTACCATTACTACATTGGCCAACCAATCTGGATAGTACACTTCTCGTATAAACTTCACCGCCATCAACTTCTGAACTTCGTCTTTAATAGCATTATCTCTCTCAGGGGCAAACACCCTTTTCTTTTGTCGCACTGGCTTGGAGGAAGGACATACGTTTAGACGGTGGGTAATGACACTAGGATCTATACCCGACATATCCTCATGACTCTAAGCAAATACATCAGTGTTTTTCTTTAAAAACTGGACGAGGTCCTTCTTAATTTCTTCTTCTAAATCTGCCCCAATCCTGGTACATCTTTTAGGGTTGTACTCATCTAAGGAAATATCTTCTAACACTTTGGTGGGTTCAGCCTTAATTCTCCTTTCTTTGATGCCCATCGTCTACTATTGCTCGTCCATGGCGAGCATGGCCAAATAACACTCCCTTGTTGCCAGTTAGTCTCCCTGCACTTGTCCTACCCCATGCTCCATAGGAAACTTGACTGACAGGTGGTAAGTGGACGTGACTGCCTTCCAACTATTTAGAGTTAGCCTTCCAATTATGGCATTGTAAGAGGACGAGCAATCTACCACAAAGAAATTTACATCTTTGGTTACTTGCTGCGGATATGCCCCCACTACCACTGGCAATGTAACAGTGCCTACAGGCTGTACCTTCATTCCTTCAAAACCCACTAGAGGCGAGTGTACTGGACGGAGCTTGTCTCGTCAAACCCTCATTTGCTGAAAAGCTGGATAATACAGAATGTCTACCGAGCTTCCATTGTCTTTCAATACTCTTCTGGTTGTGTAGTCAGCAATAATTAAGGTAATGAAAATAGCGTCGTCATGAGGGTGATGAATTCTCTTTGCATCCTCGTCCGTAAAAGTGATCGCATGCTCGTCCGTGGTTCTCGCCCTGGGAAATCGTCCAGAGAGTTGAACATTCTGAACTACCTTTAGGTATGTCTTTCTTGACTTAGAAGACTAACTTGTTGAACCACCTATAATTACCTTTATTTCTCCAAGTGGCGATCGCGACGACTCTTCTACTTTCCTTTTCAATTTCTCGTCTTTGTGATCTCGTCCAAGGAAATTTCTCAATTTCCCTTGTCTAATGAGATTCTCAATTTCTTGTTTTAAATCGAAACATTCATCTGTGTCATGCCCATGGTCTCTATGGAAGCGACAATACTTGTTCTTGTTACGCTTGTTGGAATCTCCCTTAAGTTTCTCTGGCCACTTCAAAGAACGGCCGTCCTTGATTTGCATAAGGACTTGCTCAAGCGACATGTTTAGTGGCGTGTACTATTGATTCCGCGCTGAAGGACCTGCCTTCTTGTCTCGGCCTTTTCTATCTTCTGTTCGTCCCTTCTTAGGACGAGGACCTTGTTCCGAATAACACGTTGGGTTGGCTTCCATTTTCTCAACTCTCTTCCTCTTCTTGGCTATGATAGCATCCTCCGCATTCATAAAGTTCTAGGCTGAAGGGACTAGTTCAACCATGGTCTGAGGCTCCTGTTCATATAACTTGTGGATGAATAAGTCAAAATGAACCCCATTATGGAAAGCCGCCAAAAGGAGCTTATCATCCATCTCATCCACTGCCAAGGCTTCTCTGTTGAACCGCGTGATGAAGGACCGTAAACTTTCATTCTCTTCCTGTTCTATGGTTAGCAAGCTGGACGAAGAACGTTTGTGCCTCTGCCTTCCGATAAAATTGTTGACAAATAACTTGCTTAACTCCTCGAAGGACGTTATTGTGTTTGGAGATATTTTGCTAAACCACACTCGTGCAGGTCCTTTAAGGGTAGTAGGGAAAGCTCTGCACATTATTTCGTCTGGAACCCCTTGAAGATGCATGGTAGTTTTGAAGGTGGCAATGTGATCAAAAGGATCCCGAGTCCCATCATATGAATCTAAAAAAGGCATCTTGAACTTGGGTGGCAAAGGGTGAGAATTGATGGAAGCCACAAAGGGGTAATCAGTTCTGTGAACCAAATCTTCTACAGGGTTTGTCTTCCTCATATTCTCCCTCATTTCATCCATAACTCTTCTCATTTGGTCCATTTCCCTTTCCAAATGAGGTACCCTCTGTGAAGCGGTACCCATTGATTGGCTTTCAAGTTCAGCATTCCTCCATCTTCTTGATTCTGGGCCTATCTTTCAGTGTTCCATTCATGACGCTACCTCCTTAAATTAAGTTCCCTGACCAACTCCTGGTTCTGGCAGGTTAACTCCGCCATAGCAGCGGCCATGGATTGCATGTGTTGGACAGAAGATGGTTGCATGGTGGGCGCCGATTGACGATCACGATGAGGGTTACTGGAGGCATCCCTGCTCTATTGAGGGCCTGGACTAGTAGCCCTTGATATTGTCCGAACCATTTCAGCCTTTTTGTCAGAGAAAGAAATCACAGAACTTAACAAATAAAGTTTGAGTGCGACAAATATTCTTCCCCACAGACGGTGCCAACTGATAATTCCTTAGAAATCAGTAGGCTGAAAGTCTCAGGCGCTAACAATCTAAAGGCTGTTGGCAAATTCTGAAAAAACAAATAAGAAAATCAGAGGAGACCGGTGGAGGCCGGCCAAAAAACCTCCGATGACAAAGTCAGTATTTTGTGTAATTCCAAGTATATTGGAAGAAAGAACTGAATACCTTTTCCTTCTTGTTGAATGCTTATATAGTGTGTATGAGCAGTTATTTCTTTCATGTAACTTCCCCCGTTGTTGCGGAGTCCAGAAAACTTGGAGATAACTCCCATAACTGCCATGGAAGTTATATTCCTCAATTTTATTTTCTCTAACCGTTGCTGGCAACGGTTTGCAGTGAAGAGTTATGATCTCACTCAGGACGAGCTTGTTCAGGACGTGCTCTCTAGGACGAGATTGCCCAGGACACTACCAGGACGATCTCATCTTGGGCGAGCATTTTAATGGGCATGCTTTGGATGTGGATGAGCCTCATGGACGAATTAGGAGTGTTGTAGTCCTATCAGATTACATTCACACATGAAAGTTACAAGAATAAATTAAATTGCCCTTGTATGGAAAAAGTATTTTGTATCAAAACTTATTTGGAATGTAGGATGTCTTCAAGCTAATCAAAAACCTGGCTAGTATATCTTGCTGATTAATAGCCCCATAATACTATACAAGGTAGGACAAATCCAAAAACCTAAAAGAGGTAAAAGCCAACTAGAGCAATAAGTTTTTCAAAATTTGTCCCTCTTCGTCTCTCTTAAAAAGAAACCCTAAGAACAACCTAGAGAAACCCAAAATAGTAAAATCAAATAAATATTATCAATCACTCCAAAATACATATACATCCATAAAACATTTTACAAAATAAAGTGCCAAAAAACTAAAGGAAAGAAACTTGGGGCTGTTTGGTTTTTTTGTTTCCATCGTTCATAACTCTGTTTCCATCACCCATAACTCAAAAATGGTGGGACCCACGGTTGAGACTGTTTGATTTTTGTTTCAAGTTTTTGTTTCCATCACTCAGTTCTCTGATTTTTGAGTGGTGAGTTATGGAAATTGAAAACACATTTTAGGTGCTTTCAGTTTCCAATGGCATTTTCATAATTAAACACACACTGAGAGTCCCACAGTCAAAGTCCAATCACAACTTTTGACCTTTTTTTTCACTAGGATCGGGGAGTTTGGGTTCTTCTTCTTCTTCTTCTTCTTCTTTTTTTTTTTTTTTTTTCTTTTCCCTTTCACACTAGGAGATCTTCTTCTTCTTCTTCTTTTTCTTTTCCCTTTCACGTTGGGTCTAGTATGGTCTTCTTCATCTTCTTCTTCTTTTTTATTTTTTATTATTTTATTTTATTTTATTATTATTTTTTCACTGGGTTCGGTGAGTTTGGTTTCTTCTTCTTCTTTTTTTTTTTCGCTGGGTTCGGTGAGTTTAGGTACTGGGGGTTGAAGGGGGGGGGAAAGTAAAAGTTGCACCAAGTTACAGGTATGGGCCCACAAAAAGTTGAAAATTTTGAGTGATGTGAACTGAAAACAGTGTCCAAACGGATGGGGTTGGGAAAATTGGGGTATTTTAAGTGATCAGTGATTAGTGACGAAAATTGAGTGAGAAGTGATGAATGGTGACCAAAAAAAAAGTCCCCTAGCTATGCAGTGGTGATGAAATCAATGGCAAGAGTGAGAGATATAAATGTTGGAAATTAGGAATAGAAAATCAAAGAAAACAATTGTAAAGCTTCATATTTGTAGAAATGATTTTGATACGCTAGTCAAGCTTCTCAAATGACATCGATCTCTGGCATTATTTTTGACAGCTCCTTGTCGTCTGCTGCCAAGGGTGTTAGGTGTATGAAGGTGGAGAGAGAGAGAGAGAGAGAGAGAGAGAGAGAGAGAGAGATGGTTACATTTTTTGCCTTTGGATTATTAGTCTGCCAAGTATCTTTCATCTATATTAAAATGGGAGGAAATAGGAGAGTTTATAACAAGAGGGGAGCCAAACCTGTGAAGAAATTATGGTTTTAAATTAAGTTTCAAAAACTTAGATATATAATATTTATAAAAAATCAAATAATCCCATTAGAAAATGTATAAATTTTAAACATATAATTAATTAAAATCATAAATATTACTTACTGTGACTAATATACTTAGCATTATTATTTGTGATACATCAAAATTATTTGATTGTTTAAGCAATTATTTGTTGTATTTGAAGGATTAATTGTAATTATACTCTTATTTTTTGTTTATCATGTATTTTTTAAATATATTTTTCCTATATAAAATTTGAGAAAAAGTACTTAAGAATTATTTAATTTCACCATATTCATATTTTTTTAATCAAGAAGAATTATTTTTAAAAATTGTTACATTTTTTATTTATTAACTTATTAAATTATTAATGATGTAATAAATAATTTAATAATTGAAAACCTTAAATCTCTTTAGGTTTTGAGGACTTGGATACATTGGACTTAATTCTTACCCTAGCTTCCGGTTCTTTGAACTTTCATGTTTTAACTTTTAAGAGAAAAGTGATACGTTCACTACAAATCCTAGGTGGCAAAGTAAGTTATTATTAGTTTTAATTCTGAAGTTACTTTTTTCTTAACTACTAATAGTCTTTCTTTTTTTAAGAAGCATCACCAGTAATAATCAATAATAATTTGCAACTTAGAATTTGTTGTAAAAGTGTTGTAGAAATATTGTGAACATACCATTTCTCATTTTTAAAACCATGAATCATAGTCCTACTACTATTTGTTGTCTTTTTTTTTTTTTTTTTTGAAAAGTTAACAGATGTTCTAAGAGTATTGGTTTATGATATATTTTTAGAAACTTTTTATGAGAAAAGAAAAATTAATTTCTTTTTAAAATATTTTTTTTTATATTTCTCATAAAGTACTGTTAAAAATTTCTTAAAATTATTAATTAATAATTGTCTTAAAAAAAAAAAATATATATATATATATATATATATAAAACAATTATCATGAGGCACCATGACATTGAGAATATTTTAGGGTTCTCTCAACGGACAAAATTAGATGCAGAAACTCCCTGCACTCTTTGAATCAGCCACTTCTAGACGATTCAAAGGCACCGCTAGGGTTTTCCTTCAATTCCTCTTCTTAAAACTGTAGGACTTTCCTGCTTCACAAATTCGAAACCTTCCATTCCCTCTCATGATCAATCCCCATCAACAATCACTGGAAACCCACTCCCAATTTGCCAATCTCCACCGTTCAATTCCTAGTTTCAGTTTCAACTCCATGTGTCTTTCTCAAGTAATTATAAAGTATAACAATAAATCGAAGCCAATAACAGAAACTATGAGACGTGGGTTTTTCTTTTGAAGCATTAGTTTGGTCATATACATGTTTTTTTTTTAATGGGTATCTGATAATTTTTGTCTTGTTTATAATAATTTTTACAACAAATCCTAATTAAGTGACATGATGTTATTTGCTGTTATTAGCTTTGGGTTCTTATTATTATGTGGGTTGGATGTGCAGGTAGTTTCTTGTTAGAGATGGTTGTATATCATAGGTGTGTCATTTACTCATTTGTATGTTTGGTCGTGGGCATATGTGGGGTCAAGAATAAAACAAGACAATTTTTGTGTTGGTTTTGAAAAGCATGGGGAGTTGATAGAGAATTAGAATTGTGTGTTGTCTTTTAATCATTGTAATACACTTTTTAAATAATAAAGCAAGAAGAATTTTTATAGGATGGTGATGATGAAGGTTTAACAAAAATGATGACTAATGTACGGAAGTTCAGAACTTCTAACGCGCATTCTTTGAATGATTTCTACCAGGCTCATGGCAATATACCTAACGTAATTTAGCTATCGTAGTCGAAATCAAGCCTATCTAAACATCTACTTTTTTCTTTGTTATTACAGTTGTTGTTTTACGGCCAAAATGAGTATTTACTCTTAACTTGAAAAATATGTAATAAAATGCTTCTATTTTGAAATTATTTAGTAAAATACTTCTATTTTTTAAACTCGATTTTAATAAAATTGAGTTACAAGAAGAACTTGATAACAACATTATCGATTTTTATGCATATTTTGCCCCTTAAATTTTCAAAATAATTTAAATAAAATTCAACATTGCTAATGTCGAGTTCCACTTAAAAATATTTATAGAACTCGATTTTGAGGAAATTAAGTATTAAAATCAAGTTCTAAAGCATGGGTATTTTGCTAAATAGTCTCAAAATATGCACATTTTGCTGTATGGTTTTCAAATCATGGGTAAATACCTTTTTTTTTCCTTGTTTTAAGTGTTCTCCCAGGTTAAGCAATAGATTTCCGTGTACAGCATATTTATATTACAGTGTTGGGCGCTTGTTTATCTGTAATTTTGATTTTAGTGTTTGCACTCATCAGTAAGCTTGTATGAATCATTACTAGTGAAGAACCTTGATTTTTTATTCTTTTCTCATATCTAAGCTATGCCATACCTGGTCATCTATCCCTGTTAGTTCACGTGGGTATCAAATTCTCTCTCTCTCTCTCTCTCTCTCTCTGTGGCACCAAAAGAAGGGATTAGATTATGATTGTTTTGAGAACTTCTAATTATTTCACGATAACTATACCGAGGCAGTGTGAAAACAACTTTAGAGTTGAAGCTACTGCTTTTGAAGACTATTTATGATTGGATAGCTGCTAGTCGCTGTTTTTGTTTTTCAAACTTGTTTGAGTTTTTTTAGATCCTTTTGTTTTTCTTGAATCCCTTGTGTATCTCTTGTATACTTAGCATGTTCGACCCCTTTGCGCTCTTAATTACTTTTTTTACTTTTCAAAAACTTTACCCAGACAGTGGTTCAACATTGATGACATTATTTTACTAAGGATATTGGTCATTCGTTATTATGCTCTTCAAAGTTGTGGAGGACTGGAGGTTAAGCCACCTCTGGATGGTTAAGGACCAGAAAGCATGCTATTTTTTTATTTTTTATTTTTCATTTTTTCTATTTTGTTAGTGATTTAAAACTACGATACAGGACTTGGACTTTTGCTATATCTAGAAATAATCTGTGTTAAGCCATATGCATGTATTTTGCTCTGGAATAAAAAGTAGAGTCAGGTTTAAACTTACATATAAATCACGCCATCACCATGAATTTTTATAAATATTGTTATTGTTATAGTTTATTAATTTACCGAAATGGAGTGTTTTTATTTTAATTTAGTTACTTTTATAATAATAAAGTAAATTATTAAATTTATTAATAAACCTACAATTCAACCAATGAACCACTGGTTGAACCAATGAACCAGTGAACCAAATCTTCAGCCAAGTTAACCTTCAATACGGTTTTGATAACTATGCTTGCGACTCTACTTTAGGTTGATAAATTTTTATGTTTTTTTAATAAATTTACGTTAAGTTGATATGTTTTGGTCTTGATTTTTTTGAGTTCCCCATTACAAGTCCTCTCACTCTCTCTTATAGTTTTGGTTTGATATTTGTTTGAGTTAATCCTTAGTTAGTTTAGATTCTTTAGAAGTGAGAATTTGAGTAATATCAATTGTAATTATGTGATAAGTTTTGAAAAATAAATTTGAAATTTAAAAATTTTAGCTGTACCAAAAGAAATTAGGAAAATATAATGCATAATAAAAAAAGTTAGAAGAATATGGATCGCTTCAAAAAAGTATAATATCAATCAAAAACACACACACAAAAAAAAAGAAGATAAAATTATATATTTGAAAAAATAAAAAGATAGAAATTACTTTTAATAATTGTTTAATTTTTAGGAAAAATAAATTATCTACAATTAAATTTTATAAAATAAATTATATATTATACCACATTCCAAAATAATCATAGACCAGTGTACTTACAGGTTACAACTCAGTACATATCTAGTTATATAAAGTCAATTATGAAAAGCTAGTTACCTAAAAGTATATGCTTAGAAAAGTCCAAAAGGATTTTTCTTTTCTAAAAGAAAAGGGGGAAAAAAAGAAGAGAAAATTCCAAAAGAACTTTTTATTTGTTAAGAATCAATCCAAAACTAATTAATATTAAGAATCATGATAAAACAGTGAAAGGACATTACAAGAAAAAAGACATAATACAATAAGTATTATTGCAACAAAAAAAATAATGGAGGTAATATATATACTATTGCATCTCTAGGTTGTTTTTTTGTTGTAATAGTAACTTAAATTTATTACATTAATATGAGATTGTAGCAATATTTATTATGTTACATCGAAATGTGTTGTTGTAATAGGTAACTCGTTTTATACATTGAGATATGTTGTTGCAATAGGTAATCTTTTATTTCACATCAAACTATATTGTTAGTATAGTTCCTAGATATGGGTTTTGAATTGCAAAACAGGTTAATGAAAAAATTATTATTCAAGAAAATGATTTATTTATTTTAAATTTTTATTTTTATAAAAAAATCAATCTATTGCAATGAGATTTTTTCAACCTATTGCCTCAAATTTTATTACAACGGCTTGCATCGACTTTTTTGTCATTGCAATAACACCTATTGCAACTAGATTTTCAAAATAAATCATTGCAATATGTGGTACTTATTGCAACAAAAAGTGAACCAAATCTTTTATTTCACATCAGGTGCATCGGGTAGATTAGGCTTGGAGGGTTTCTTAATATTCATGTATTCCAACTGATTGTCTACTGGATCGATTTACCGCTTAAAGGACGGTGGAGAGGTTTTACGCCGAGTACTTCGGTTTCCTTTTCGATAACACATCAGCTTGTTATCTTATGTTTGCATTCTTCTTCCCTACTCTTTTAGCTTTTATTTTTAGTTGTGTTTCATTGATTATGGCTTAGAGTAGTTATATTGTTTATCCGCTCGCATTTACTCTATTCCGCACTTAATATAAGTTAGAGTAAAATCAATCGAGCCATAATATTTAATTTGGAGGTCTAAACAGCTCTTGTGTTTTTAACACATTTTCGAGCATTCAGAACACATATATATAGTGTGATCAAATCACTACACTACTCTTAGTGTCTTTCTATTTTGTCTATAAAATAACTAAAGATTATAATTTTTACAAGAAAATTTATTGAAAATTTTTATTACACATCAATAGTTGAGGGATCTGAATTATAAATGTCTCTATTGGAAATTGAGTGCCAACCTATTAAGCTACAATATTCTTTATAAAAAATTATTGAAATATTGGAAAAAACTAATAATAAGTTGTACCGCACATCATGCGGGAATTCAGCTAGTCTTTATAATCAAAGAATTTATTAGTGGCACTTGTAATAATTCTATATACATGGTAGCTGTGCATTCTTAATTAAGCATTTGTACTAATTCTATATTGAGTATTGTCACTAGGTTAAGCACTGGTCCCATATATTTCTTTTTCTTGTTGTGACTCGAAATTTTCTAATTCTCTCTTTCCACCCCTTCCATCCACATCACTTTTCCTTTCAATAAAAAAGATAAACTTTGAATACTTGAAAATGTAATAATTTCTAATTTAGTTCCTTTGAACATGCAGAATTCAAAATATTCGAAGATATGGAGAAGTTGGGGAGGGAAATGGTGGCAAGGTGTGCTGGTTTACCACTTGCAATTATTGTGCTTAGAGGACTTTTGGCAACAAAAGAAACATTGGATGAGTGGCATATTGTGCATCGAAATATAAAATTACACCTAGGCAGAGGCCATGGTGAAGGACAACAATCAAGAGTTCATGAGGTGTTGGGTTTGAGTTACTTTGAATGCCTTACCAGTTGAAACTGTGCTTCCTTTATTTGAGCCATTTCCCGGAGGATTTCAATATACCAGCAAAGAAATTGGTTCGACTATGGGTGGCAGAAGGCTTTGTGCCACTGAAGTATGAACTAGAGGGAGATGAAATGTTAGAAGATTATGCAGAACGCTACTTGGTTGACTTAATAAATAGATGCATGGTTTAAGTGGGTGTAATTGGGTCAAATGGAAGGATTAAATCCTGTTGTCTCCATGATCTTATGAGAGACCTATGCTTGTCAAAGGAAAATGATTTATTTATTTTTAAATTGTTTTTGATAAAAAAATCAACCTATTGCAATGAGATTTTTTCAACTTATTGCCTCAGAGTTTATTACAACGGCTTGCATCGACTTTTTTGTCATTGAAATAACACCTATTGCAACGAGATTTTCAAAATAAATCATTGCAATATGTGGTACTTATTGTAATGAAAATCTAGTATTGCATAAACCTATTGCCTCAGAGTTTATTACGACGGCTTGCATTGAATTTTTTATCGTTGTAATAACACCTATTACAATGACATTATTTGTTATTGCAACGACTTATTTTGTTGTATTAAGTCTTTTTTCTTGTAGTGACCGTTGCTACATTCTATTATATATTCAATTATAAGAACGTAAGTCAAACTCTTGTCAAAATATAGAGAGCATTACATTGGGCTATAAGAAAGTATGTTCCTCAAAAAATAGAAAGTAAGGCTAAACAGACAAGTCACGCTATCACCAAGAATTTTGATATCCCTCCCCCCTACCTTTCTACCTCAAAACCCAGCATTTAAATTCATCTTCGTTCACTTCTATTTTTTCTTACTTCTCTCCTTCCCCCCTTTTTCTTCCTTCACGCTACTATCATTTTATTTTTCTAGGAAAAATGAGTTCTTCATTTGTCCTGATCGAGTTCTTCGTTTCATCTTCCTTTGCTTTCTCAACAATGGTCTCTAGTTTCTGGCGGAGTAAGATTGGGTCAGGTTTGGTCTTGCATTGCCCTCCAAAGCTGCTCATTTTCTTTGTTTGGTAACCAGTTTTTTTCCTCTTTTTTTTTTTTTTTTTTTTTTTTTTTTTTTTTTTTTTTTTAATTAAAAAGAATTAGTTCAAAAAATCCTATTAAGATTTGAGATTGTGTTAATTGTAGTACTTACTTCTTATGATTACTTTTGTTGTTCCATTGGGTTAATTGTATTGTAAATCGGATTGATTTTAAGGATTTCATTAATTGTGTTATATTGTCCCACGTGATGACATATTGATTTTAAGGATTTAAATAACAGACTAATCAAAATCCAATAATTTATTCAATTCAATTATTTTTGACTCTTTTTTTTTTAAATAATAGCAGAATTTATTTAAAGAACTTAGACTAAGAAGGGGGAAATCGATTCTTGAAATTTTAGTAAAATTGAACTTCCATTTTACAGGGGGAAATCGATTTCTTCATTTATTTTTGAATAATTGAATATTTAGTAAAATTGAACTTTCAATTTACAACGCACTAGTCGTTAACCCGTGCGGTGCATGGAATATATTTCACTTTATCACACGGAAAATGAAAAAAAAAACATATATAATTCCAATACAAAATAAACTTGAAAATGAAAAAACATAAATAATTACAATACAAAATAAAGGTTGAAAATAGATATAGAGATTGATAAAATATGCAGTATTCATCGCAAAATTTTATTTGCGAATAAAATGACCATCAAAATGATGAAAAAAATTTCATGTCCAAACAACTCATCAAAGTGGAATTTGGTTATTACTAAGATCCTATATGTAACTTAGCGGAAAGATATCATGCCAATCTTGATCTTCATTCTCTTTTGCATATTGGAAGAAGCCAAGCTTTGGCAGATGCAATCGGGCGTATTGTAGGATCCAGAGAGTTAGACAAGACACGGTTCCAATAAGCCTTGTTAGAGTAGGAGCTTGGAGGGTTCAAGTGCATCAGTTGGATTAGGCTTGGAGAGTTTCTTGCTATTCATGTATCCCAACTGATTGTCTAGTGGATCGATTTACTGCTTAGAGGACGGCGTAGAGGTTTTATGTCGAGTACTGAGGTTTCCTCTTCGATAACACATCGGCGTGTTATCTTGTGTTTGCATTTTTCTCCCCTACTCTTTTAGCTTTCATTTTACTGCTGTGTTTTATTGATTATGACTTAGAGTAGTTATATTGTTTATCTACTCGCATTTACTTTATTCCGCACCTAATATAAGTTAGAGTAAAATCAATCGAGCCGTAATATTTAATTTGGGGGTGTAAACAACTCTTGTGTTTTTAACACATTTTCGAGCATTCAGAACACATATATATAGTGTGATCAAATCACTACACTACTCTTAGTGTCTTTCTATTTTGTCTATAAAATAACTAAAGATTATAATTTTTACAAGGAAATTTATTGAAAATTTTTATTACACGTCATTAGTTGAGGGATCTGAATTATAAATGTCCCTATTGGAAATTGAGTACCAACAAATTAAGCTACAATATTCTTTATAAAAAATTATTGAAATATTGAAGAAAACTAATAATAAATTGTAATTCACATCATGCAAGAATTCAACTAGTCTTTATAATCAAAGAATTTATTAGTGGCACTTGTAATAATTCTATATACATGGTAGAGCTGTGCATTCTTAATTAAGCATTTGTACTAATTTTGTATTGAGTATTGTCATTTGGTTAAGCACTGGTCCCATATATTTCTTTTTCTTGTTGTGACTCGAATTTTCTAATTCTCTCTTTCCACCCCTTCCATCCGCATCACTTTTACTTTCAATAAAAAAGATAAACTTTGAATACTTGATGTAAGGTTGAATTTAATCAACCATCTAATTGGCTTTATTCCGTGACCAATTTGCTTGTAATTTAGCACTTAGTAACCCTGTATTTAGGTGGGAAAATTGTAAGGGTAGTGTGTGAGAAGATGCGAAGAAAAGCTCAAGAGTGTGCAAGAAAAACAGAGTCTCGCGGCTAGGGCTCGCGGGTGGATCGCAACTGGCAAGCCGCGAAAGGCAGGCACGTGAGAGGCACACTGGGAAGCTGAAGGGTCGCGCCAGTTGTCACGCTACAGGACAAAAGTTCTAGGCTGGCCAGGCCGTTACGTTGCGACTGGAACTCGCGACTTGGACAAGCCGCGAGCTCAAGCCGTGAGTTAACCCTGTTTGGCAAAAACTGACGTTTTGCATTCCCTTCTCACCCTACTATATATATACCTTTATACCCTCTAAATTGAGAGAGCTTCCAGAGAAAATTTTGTAAGAGAAACCCTAGAGAAAAACAAGATTGCCTCATCCCCAATCTTTACCTTAGAGACTCTTCAAATTCCTCTACTCTTTTCCTCTCCATTGTCATACCCTTGAGAGGTCTTTTACCAAATCCTTATCTCACCACACCCACGTCTTTGACAAGGTCCATTTGGTGCTTAGGGAAGCAGTTTGGGAAGGAACCAATATACATTGGTTGATGCTATGGTCAAGTAGCGGAATCCGGGAAGCTAAAGAAGAAATAGGTTCGGCGTAACCTCGTTGGAGCAAGAAGTTTGGAGGGCTTAGGTACTTGGGTAGATTAGGCTTGGAGGGTCTTCTGCTGTTCATGTATCCCAACTATATTCTTTAGTGGATTTTATCACCACTTGGAGGGCGGCGGAGAGGTTTTACACCGAGGACTTCGGTTTCCTCTTCGATAACACATCGTGTGTTGTCCGTGTGTTTGCATCTTCTTTCCCGTTATCTTTGCCTTATATTTACTGTTGTGGATGTGTTTATATTTGGCTTAGATTGTTTATCAATTCTGTTATAAGCTTGTTATCATGTTCCGCACATTAGTTGTTTGATATAAAGCTTGAATTGGTAATCTTATTATTTGGGGTCTAAACGTTCAAGGGTGTTTCATACCCTATTTTGAACTTTCAATTGAAAATGTAATAATTTCTAATTTAGTTCCTTTGAACATGTAGAATTCAAAATATTCGAAGATATGGAGAAGTTGGGGAGGGAAATGGTGGCAAGGTGTGCTGGTTTACCACTGGCAATTATTGTGCTTGGAGGACTATTGGCAACAAAAGAAACATTGGATGAGTGGGATATTGTGCATCAAATATAAAATTACACCTAGGCAGAGGCCACGGTGAAGGACAACAATCAAGAGTTCATGAGGTGTTGGGTTTGAGTTACTTTGAATTGCCTTACCAGTTGAAACTGTGCTTCCTTTATCTAAGCCATTTCCTAGAGGACTTCGATATACCAGCAAAGAAATTGGTTCAACTATGGGTGGCAGAAGGCTTTGTGCCACTGAAGTATGAACTAGAGGGAGATGAAATGTTAGAAGATTATGCAGAACGCTACTTGGTTGACTTAATAAATAGATGCATGGTTTAAGTGGGTGTAATTGGGTCAAATGGAAGGATTAAATCCTATCATCTCCATGATCTTATGAGAGACCTATGCTTGTCAAAGGAAAATGATTTATTTATTTTTAAATTTTTTTTGATAAAAAAATCAACCTATTGCAATGAGATTTTTTCAACTTATTGCCTCAGAGTTTATTACAACGGCTTGCATCGATTTTTTTGTCATTGCAATAACACCTATTGCAACAAGATTTTCAAAATAAATCATTGCAATATGTGGTACTTATTGCCTTCCTCCATAGTCAATCTGGTGTATTTAGAGACCCTAAATTTGGAAACCATTGAAGAAGTGAGTTGGGAATCAACTGTACTAATACCAACAGTGATATGGAAGATGAAAAAGTTGAGACATCTATATCTTCCAAAGTTGTGTAACTATTTAACTGATAATAAGCTACAACTAGCAAATCTGAGCAATTTGCAGACACTAGTTTTTTGTTAAAGATATCTTCCTTCTAAATTTCTAAATTACCGATTGACTCAAAAACTTAAACTATTATGATATGGTACATTTAATCATTTAACCACACAATTCTATAAGTCTATATAGATTAGTGCTTTTACTTATTTTCTTGTGGTGTCTTTATTGATAGGTATCATAGAAATTCTTTATTCTTTGGTTATCAACTTTGTTTTGTTTAATCTTGTCTTTTTCCACAATTTTTTTGCAGATGTGTCGAGCCAATATGGGATAAGCAGTACTTGTTTTATGGCACTCCACTTTACAATGAAATATGTAGAGAGGCTAAAGAGTGCCTTCATGTTGAGTTGGACAAGGGTGCTTCTAACAAATGCATTTTCTAGAACAAAGCTTTTTTTGGATGCAGTTAAGTAGCCAACTTGCTTTTTCTAAATTGGTAGTGACGATAATGGAAGGGCTGCCATAGTGTTATGCCACTTGACATTGTCAAAGAATTTGATCTTGAAACACACTTTTTCCCCACCTTCTTTGCTTGAATTATGTATTTTCTTGGAAATAATTGTTCTTGAAAAATTGTGCCTTGTAATCGAAGTCTATATGTCAATAGAGCTCTTGTTTATTGGTAGTGTTATGTTATGCAGCATTTGTTGGTTTGTACATAAAGATTTAATGTCATTGCAGCAAAGTTTCTGAATTTAGCTAAAGGTCATTCTTTTACCCTAAGCTCTAGTCAAAAGAACCGATCCTTTTAGGCACAATAATGGTTTGAATTCAATGGCGTAGTTGTTTGAAAGCAATTTGCTTTCCGCATAAAATTGGATTTTCTTTTACCCCTTTTTGGGTGTGTTAACTAGATGAGGCATTTGAATAGATGATAAAAAAGGCTTTTATTTGTAAGAAGGAAAATTGAGAATGAGAAATAATGAGCCTTTGATGAAGTTTTAGGTATGGTTTCGATAGTAGTAATCTTGTAGTGCAGAGAAGCAGAAAAATAATATTGTTTTATCTTTTTTTTTTCTTTGATCCCTTATTTTGTTGCATTGAATTTGGAGGGTAAGTGTCATGTGGTGAGCTGAGATATGTGCACATCGCTTCTCTCATTTCCAAGCATTGAGACAATAAATCAACAGTAGGAAACCAGGAGGTTGTGATTTGCAAGAGAATGAGTTCCAGAGAAAACCACCTGATTGGTTTTCGGAAGATAATAAACAACCCAGAAATTTAGATGCAGCACCAGTCCAATTTATAAGAAAGAAGTGAAAGGCAATTTCTTCAAAAATCAACTTGTTTTTATTACTCATACTTCACAGCTTACATTCTTCACTATAAAATTACAAGCTCAACTGATAAAAACAAATAAACTTAACTACTAATAAACCAAAATACAAGTTGAACCACCTGCTAAATCTTCCTAACGACTAGGAAGTCATTAATCGATAAAGGAGATATTTCTAACAGGAAAGTGAAACCTTCTCATTATGATTATCAATATTCCTAACAGATCTCTTAAACCATTTTGTTGCATTTAAAATCAATCTATATTCCTATGGCCTATGCTTGAAGTTTTTCTTAGCCACACAACATTCGAAGGAATTTTGTTCTTTGGGTGCAATTTTCGTCAAATGGATGAAAAGGGAATTCCCTTATTTCTTGATTCAACTTATACCAGAAAATTACCATAGTTCGGTGCAATAATTATGCATAAATATAAATGAAAATAAAATTTAAGAGATAGTTCAACATAGACATCGGTACAATAAAAGCAAAATTTTTTTTTTTTATAAGCTACAATTTCATTCAAAAACAGAAGAGGATGGGCACTCTGCCTTACAGATAGAGGCTAAAGCTCTAGGCAAATTGTCCTTATTGAAATAGAGATACTCAAGAGAACTTACGGGAAAGCTTTGCAGCTGCATTGGCAGCAGCATTGCAATCCCTTTTGACCCAACAAAAGCGACAAACTGAAAATAAATGCTTAAGACATAACACATTATTGATAACATTGCCAATGGTCCGTGTTGGGGAGATGTTTTCAGAAGTTAGCAGATCAAAACAGCTTTTGGCATCTCCCTCAAGGATAATACGATTCCAACCTTCCTCTCAAACTAGCTGGACACCCCATAGAATTGTGTGGGCTTCGACTAGGATAGGGGAACTTTTTCCAAATGTTTTTGCCCAGAGTTTTAGCACATCACCTCTACTATCTCTTGTGATGGCTGCTAGAGCTGTGTGAGACTTGGTGATGGCTACATCAACATTGATTTTGATGTGGTTGGGGGGCGGGGAGGGGGGGGGGGGTTTCCATAGATGCTGGGATTGAGAGGGTGGAGGGGTGGGCATTGGTTCAAGCACTGTGGAGTATTCAATGAGCTTGTGTTGGACATGAGCTATTGCTTTTTGAATGTCCACTTGCTCTCCTTGAAAAATCTTTTGGTTTTTGCAGTTCCAAATTTCATCCAGGATAAAGGCCATATTTAAGGATACTATCCATTAATCCTCTTTGGGTAAAGGAGCATTGGGGGGATTTGAACTATATTGGTTATGCCTCCATAAGTTTGGATATTTTGACAGGCTGTTTTGAATCCCTAACAGCTAGCGAAACAAATTGCTTTTGCCACTGGAGGAACAGGTGACAGCATGTTTCTTCTTCTTGGCTGCATAGGACGCACGTTAGGTGGATTGATTCTATCCTTTTGGACATGTTGTCTTTGGTTGGAAGTGCATTGATGCTTATCCTCCACATAAGCATCTTGATCCTCTCAGGTGCTCTAAGCTTCCATAGTCTTTTCCACTGTAATTCTGTATTTATAGGAGTGCTTGATTGGTTTGAAGTTATTCCATAAGCTGAGTGAACTGAGAAGTTTCCATTAGGATTAGGTGACCAAATGAGTTTGTCTGGCTTGGCTCGGGCTGGCCGAGGTATTGAGAGAATTGCTTGGGCTGATTCTGGTTCGAATATTGCGTGAACAAGCTTGATATTCCACTCATGGCTAGCATGATCAATGAGTTGGGTAACAAAGAGAGGAGTTTGCGCTGCGGGTGCAATTCTGGGCTTGGGGATAAAACCTTGGATCCGTGGATCTTGCCAAATATTAACTAATGCTTCATCGCCCATGAGGTAGCACGCACCCTTGACAATGATGCTTTTAGCCCCTTCAATAGCTCTCCAAATTGGTGAGGCAGATTTTGGAAAGGGTTTATGCAGCCAATCTTGCCGCACTTTATTCTTCGACCTCAATATTTCCATGTATAAACTGTCATGTTCTAACTTTGCAGGTAAAGTGTCGTTAGTATCCTTGGCTTTTTTGAACCCAAGCCCACCCTTACTTTTGGGTAGACACAGTTTGTCCCACTCTTTCCAAGCAAGAAATTTGCCATCTACTTCTTTGGGTTTCCATCAAAACCTTCTAATTGTTGCATCGAGGCTATCACAAATCTTAGAGGGGATTTTGAATGAGGACATTATGTAGTTTGGGATGGTTTGGGCAACAGAGTTGATGAGAGTGCATCGTCCTTCCCATGAAAGGCATTTGCTTCTCCAACCCCTGAGTTTGGATTCAAGTCTCTATTGAATATATTTAAAATCTTTGACTGGAGGTCTTGAGAGAAACATGGGTGCACTGAGATATACTACATCTTTATTTAGATTTCTCATTTGGAGGGTGTGCTTTATTTCCCTTTGGGCATGAGAGTGAGTGTGCTTGGAGAAGAACACCCCTGATTTTCATCTGTTTAAACTTTGACCGGACCAGCTGCAGTATTTTTCTAAGCATTCCACAAGAGAGGTAGCTTCTTTTTTGGAAGCTTTAGAGAAGAGAACTATGTCATCAGTGTACATCACATGAGAAATTGCAGGTCCCCCTAAGCTTGCTTTGACTCCACTTATCCTTTTCCTTGCCATGTCACGCTCTAGCATTCTTGAGAGGACCTCTTGCCCAATAATGAACAGATATGAGTAGACATGGCAAAATGGTCAAAATTTTCTGACCGGACCTGTTTGACCCGCAACCCGTTTGACCTGCTTAAAAATGACCCATTTTGACCCGTGACCCGTTTTGACCCGCGACCCGAATGACCCGACACGCCCGTTTTGCCATGTCTACCAACATTGAATAAATTGAGATTGAGGTGAAATTCTTATAAAATATTTACTTATTCTTCTTCACTTAATATGTTATGTACTCTATTATAGTTTGTCATTCTTTACTTGCCACCTTCATTTTCTCTTTCTACTTTAAATAGATCGAAAATTATAGTAAGATTAGCTTCTAGAAAGCTGGAACAAAAGTTGCACCAAATTTGGGTATTAAGTTTTTAGTGGTAATTAGTAAGTGGTAACTATATTACTAGTGAGAATCTAATCACAGTTAAGGAACTCAGAAACAATTGACAAATTGTATCTATTTCCCCAAAAAAAAAAAAAAAACTTGTTTGAAAAATACAGGTCAACTCGACCCGTCCCGTGACCTGATTCGACTCGCAACCCAATTGACCCATGACCCGTTTTGACACGTGACCCAATTAACCCGACCCGACCCGCCCATTTTGCCATGTCTAGATATGAGGACAGGGGATCTCCCTATCTCAATCCTCTACCCGATTCAAACTGCTCGGATTTTCCTCCATTCACTAACACATTAAAGGATACTGTGGATATACACGTCATGATCCAATTGATGAAAGTGTCATTGAACCCAAATCTTGTGAGAACTACTTTCAAGAAGCTCCAATTAACCCTGTCGTAGGCCTTTTGGAGGTCAAGCTTGATGGCCATAAGTCTGGATTTAACTTGAAACTATGTAGCAACTCTTGGACGATCACTTGATTTTCAACAATCCATCTTCCCGAGGAAAACGCAGATTGGCAGAGAGATACAAGGTTATGGAGTAGAGGCCTAAGCTTAGACACAAGAAGCTTCGAAATAATTTTATAGACAGCATTGCACAAGCTTATAGGTCTAAAATTATTAAAAGAAGATGGATTATGTGTTTTTGGGATTAAGACAATTAGAGAGCTATTTACCTCTTTTGGCATCCTCCCACATTCAAAGAATGATGTAACTGCTTTGGTTACTGTTTCCCCAACAATAGGCCAGTGATGCTTGTAGAACAGAACAGGAAATCCATCTGGGCCTAGTGCCTTCAAGTCTTGCATTTGGAAAAGAGTATTCTTGATTTGCTCTGGGAGGGGATGATACAGAGGAAGTCATTTTGTTGTTGGGTGATTGTTGGGTTAATCAGCCCTTCCAAATCAACTGGGAATGAAACTTCTTCTTCTTCAAATATATTTTTGAAGCCCTCTAGGAATAAATGTCGAATATGGTTAGACTTTGAAATCCAATTTCCATCCCCTATTTTTATAGCATTGATATTGTTTCGCCTTCTTTGAATGGTGGTAGAGAGGTGAAAGAACTTGGAATTTTTGTCTCCATGCTTCAACCATAATTCCCTAGATTTTTAACGCCAAAGAATCTCACTTCTAATTTTCCAGAGAGCAATTGCCTTCATTTGTTATAGACTATATATACATGTGTTCAAGAATCAAAAGCAACAGGGGAAGTAAGGAAGTACAGTTGACAATGGCAAGCAGAATGCTAGTCCAATTACCACAATGGCGGCAAGTTGATAACCATTAGCTTTTTAAAGACAAGAAAACTTAAATGCATAGTGGTTCACAACGCATGCTCCTAGGAATTACATAGAGATTCTACACAGTGCCTACAAGCAGAACCACAAGCCTACTAGCAAAATATGGCTAACCAATCTGCCTCTAAAACAAATCCAAGGTGAATGTTCATAATTGTCGAGATGTTGCTTCATAATTGTCAAGCTGGAAAGCTTTAAACCCAATGTATATGTTCTTAAGAAACACAATTAAACCTCACAAATGAAACAACCAAAACAACACACCTCTAAATCACAAAAGCCAACCTATAGCAAAATAACCCCTGCACAAGAATAGGGAAAACACAACACAGCCTCAAAGCAAAACCTATTGACATAAGCTCAAGCTAAAACATTTTTCAAAAAGACAAAAAATCAAGAAGAGTTAGTCGGAATGTCAATCTTTTAAAAAATTACAAACTTAATTTAGTTTTCAAAATCTAATTATCACAACAATAAGAATCCAAAATTAAATCATCCAAAATATCGCACAAAACAAACCAAAATAATATAAAATATGGTCCTCCTAATATTTTGTAAATTATAAAAAATAAAAAAAAAAAGGGACAAAAATTAGCAAGAGAGACATGGGGATTTGTTAACAATCTTGGAAAAATTCGGAGCTAGAAAAGTAGGGGTAAGAGCAGTGGTCCTTGGTGGCAAAGAGGTGGGTGGGGGATGGGAATGGCAACAAGAGAGAAGAGGGCTGGAGTTGGCACCGGTGGAGTGAGAGAGGGAAAGGGCCAAACCGGGGGAGAGGGAATGGGGTGAAGAGTTGGAACGGTGGAGACATGGCTGGGGTTGACAGAGACACTATTAGGTGATATTGGTGGTGAGAGCATGCATGTGATGGTGGGTTTTTTTTTTTTTTTTTTTTTGATAGGTTTAACTGCGGATTGAGGTGTCTTTCATATGTGGTAAGTTGTTATTAGTTCTAATTTGAAGTAACGACTTAAATTACTTTTTTCTCCCACCCATAACAACCAATAACATCCTACCACTTAGGACTTGTTGTGAAAATGTTGTAAACATAGTATTTCTCTTAATAATAATAAGATTGAGATAAGGTGCAATATCTTGAACCACCATGTGCATTAGTTATCCATGGTTGAGATTGAGAATTTAGAACGCAAATTTCATTCTCAATCCTTGAATAAAAAATATTAAAAATAAAAAATAAAAAGTGCAAGGTTAAAAACAAAGAAATAAAAAAATTTTATGAAAGAAGTGTGAGTATTTGCAACTAATGCAAAATCTTAAGTATTGCACGGGATCATGGTCCATAATAATAATAAGTATGAATCTGACTATCCAAGGCATACACTCAAATTAGTATACACTATCATTGTGGGCCTCTCAAATGTTGACCAGAAATTAAGACAAAACATTCCGACGGTCTAAGTGTGACCAATATAAACTTCAAAGGTTCAAAAATATAATACTATGACTACTATCACATCAATAATTTATTTATTCTTAAAGCTATTGAAATATATGGATTAAGATATGGTGCACTACCTGATGCAATTGCTATCAAGGGTTAAGATTGATAATTAAAAAAAGAAACTTTCAATATCAACTCTTGAATAAAAAAAATTAAAAAAATGTAAAAAAATTAAAGTTAAAAAATAAAAGTTGTAAAAAAATTTGTGTAAGAAGGATCAATCGCAAAGTATGCAATACCCTGGGTATTGCACCCTATTCTAATCCGTACTACTATCATATAATCCAAACATAAAATTATAATTTAACGAAAAAGTATCATAATGATTTTCCGTGTCGTCTGTATTCTGTAATAGCAAGGAGGAAGCGGCTTCTAGCTAGATAACATCTCTTACGATTTTTCTAGATTTCACACATGACACGTATGATATCAAGTGGGTTCCAGTCCTTATGGACCCACCATATGATCCTTTCATGAATCCAGTCCCAGCTGTCCAAATAAATTCTTCATTTGAAAGATTCTATATAACTGCGAATCTTTCCACGATTATGAAAAACATTGCTTTAATAACTATTAGCTTCTGAGCACACGCTCATTCGCGGGTTGATCATAGGCTCTTCTTTTTTTTTTTTCTCTTTCTGTCCTTTTAAAAATTAATAAATACAAAATTATTGTAATAAGTGAATAGGATATATATAGATAGATTAATAAGCAAAATATATATAAAAAAAAAAAACCAAAACATAAATTTTTTTTAGTAATTTTAGGATCTTTTTTTTTAATGAGATAAAGATATTTGATTTATTTAATATTTATTTATTTTTACGTAAATGTTTTGTTTTAATTTTGTTTTATATTTTTTTAGAATTTAAATTTATAAATGGATCAAATAATTTGAAAACCAACATGAGAGTGGTCATGTTTTGTAGGCAATATTTTATTGTTTTAGTTGGAGTTAAAGAAGTATTTTTACCAAATTGTTCCTAAGTTTTGCCTAGGGTGTAGGGGTATTTTTGAACCAACGAAATGTTCATCCCAAACAGAGAAAAACTTCTTAAATAGTAGTATAAATACTTTACTGTATAATTACTACTATCTTTTTTGAGAAGAAGAAAGAGAAGAATTACTGTTATCTAGGCCAAGTTAATTCCTACAAATATCATGCAATTAATAAAAATACTGTTATAGTTACTACCAAAATTTACATTAGTGTATAATTTCTACTATCTGGACCAAGTTAATTACCCCTACTATAAAGACCATGTTAATTAATAAAAATAATGCTATAAATTACCTGTCTTGAATAATTTTCTCTTTTCAAAGTTTTAACAGCATAGTCAAATCACCACAAAAAACTGGATCTATAGTGGCGTTTGTGATATGCCGTTATAGGCCCATTTGGGCTATAGCGGCGTTTTCTACAGTGGCAGTTACATACATCACTATTGTACCTTGACTATGGACCTATAGTGGCATTTTTTAAAAATGGCAATAGTCGCGTTTTAAAATGCCACTATAGCCAAAAAGCACCAACAATTTTTTTTTAATTACCCTTATAATTTTTGGTGATTAGAAGTTTTTTTTTTTTATAATTTTTTTAATTTGAAAGCATAAAATTATGAAACATAAAATTGTATTTTTTTTTATTACACCTTTTTCATAATTTCATATAAATCAAATAGATTATAAAATTTATGAAACATAAAATTAAATGCTCTAAAATTTTAAAAATTCCATAAACAGATAAAAATAAAAATATAACAACAACCCATTCAAATAAATAAATAAAGCAACAATAACAGATATAAATGCTCTAAAATTTTAAAAAATCCATATACGAGTAAAAAAAAAAAAAAAACCAACAATAACAACAACAACAACAAAAACAAATCTAAATTGACAAAAATTTGAAGAACTAGAAAAATCAAACACAAACATGATAAACACAATAAACAACCCAGAAGCATCAAACAAAAATGATGAATAACCCAAAAAAATATATCACTCCTCTTTAATTTCTATCTCTCTGTCACTCTCTCAACCACACCTCCACATAGCAACCACCCTCTCAACCACACCACCTCCACACAACAACCATCGTGACCCCAAAGCCCCCCCCCCCCCCCCCCCCCGCCCCCAACAAACCAAGCAAATACCAACCCAAAAACCAACCAAAAACCAACAACCCATTAAAAAAACTATAAAAAAAACCCAGTCACTACCACACAGCAACCACCATGACACCAAACCAACCATAAACCCGGCACCACCATGCCCATTGCCCTCTGCCCACCAAAATCCCTTCGGAATCAAAAACCAAAATTAAAATGAAAAAAAAAAAAAAAAAAAACCAGCATCGAAACCTAACCCACCACCACCGTTACCTAGCCACAACTATGGTTCCACCATGGCTTCACAATCTCCACGCCTCCACAACCTCAACCCACCTCAAAAACGGGTTTGAGATATCTTTTTTTTGGGTTTGAAGAGATAGAGAGAGACAATCTAGCCATGGAATGGAGAAGAGAGTGGTGTTGGTGGCCATGGGTGGCAGAGCATGTGAGTTCCGTCCATGGAAGGGAGAAGAGAATGAGAGGGAGAACTGAGAGAGAGGAGAGATGGAGAGAGTGAAAGAGATGGGAGAGTAAATGTGAGAAAGAAGTGAGAATAAATCATAGCAAAAATTGTTATTTTGAAATTTGAATGGGTTGTAGTATTCCAAAAAGCAAAAGAAGGAAAAGCAAAAGGAGAAGAATGGGGGTAGGTGAGGTAGGTGGGGAAACTTTATTGCCAAAGAGATAATGGAGATAGATAGGAAGGTGGGAGAGTTAGAGCATCCACATCAGTGGATGTAAAACTTTACAAAATACAAAAAGCAACAAATTTTACACATTTTGCTTCAGAAATCTTCCACATAAGTCAAGACAAAGTTGTCTAAATATCCAAAGTTGCTACAGTAATCGTGCTTATTTACATGGTTATTGTAACTTTCTATTTTATATTTTTATTATTTTTTCTCTCTCATCTATCATCTGATTATCTCTCCTCTCTCATCCGATCTCTCTCTTCCTCTACCCTCTTCTCCTTTTTTCTTCTCTTAAATCGAATAACAAATCATAAAATTCTTCAAACTTAATCTAAATCAAGATCCCAAATTCATCAAACCTCTCCTCAAAAAAAAAAAAAAAAAAAAAACCATCAAACTAATATAAATAATCAAACCCAAATTGCAAAAGAAGAAGAAGAAAATGTAGAAATAGCAGAAGAACAAGTGTCACTAATGGCGGCTTAAGTGTTCCTCAGCAGCAACTTAAAGCATCTGAGTACTTCATCACAACCTCTTCAATGCACCCAGACCAAAACATTAAATTTTTGTTCTTTTTAATCTTACCCACCATCTTCTCAAAAAAAAAAAACTTACGCACCAAGAGTTTTCTCTCTTTAAATTCTTGTTTTAGTGTTAGTAGAAGAAGAAAAAAGAAGAAGTTGCTGAAGAAGAAACAATGTAGAAGAAGAAAGAAGGAGAAGGAAAAGAAAACAGAAGAAAGAAGAAAGAGAAAAAGAAAAAGAAAGAGAAAGAGAGATAGAGATCAGATATATTATTGGAGTTGTCGTGTGTGTTAAAGCTAGTAGGGCCATGGGTAGCTGTGAAATAATAAAAATATTATTTAAATAAAAGAGGGTGTAGAACAGACAAATTGATGTGGGTGTTTTGTAAAAATGAGTGTGCAAAATAGAAAAAGTAGGATTTTTTTTGCAAAATAAACAAAAATTTTACATCCACTGATGCAGATGGTCTTAATGAGGTAGGTGGGAAAAACAAAAAGGAAAAAAATTCAAAAGTTTGAGTAAATGTACATACACGGTTATGATTTTTTTTTTTTTTTTGGGTTGGGCAGCGTTTTACAAACGCCACAATAGGCTCCTGTAAGATTAGGACCTATAGTGGCATTTCTAAAACGCTGCTATAGGTCCTTAAGGTTTTTTTTTTTTTTTTTTTTTTTTTTTTTTTTTTCAAGTTGGACTATAGCGGTGTTTTACAAACGCCCCTATAGACTATAGAACTCATTTGACATGTCTGACCCATTAAATTAAATGACGTTTTACCAATATACCCTTCAAACCCTATGTTTATAAATTTATTAATTGTTATGGTTTATTTTCTTTGACATATTATGATTGATTATTTGTGATATTGAGATATGCTTTAATTTTGAATAATTATTTGTGATGCAGTTACTCATTAGTTCTAAATTTTATATTAAAAATATTTATATTTTTTTGGTTTTTCATAAATCATATCAACTTGGTTAAAACTTTTTTTTTTTTTTGCGTGTTGATAAAATCTGATAAATAGTTCAATATAACTGACCCGTTTAATAAATGAGTCATATTAGGGTTGAGAAATCTTGACCCGTTTAATAAACATGTCGGGTTAGTGTTGACTTATATAATCGGATATTCATAAGTTAATACAATATGAACCCGACATGCGAACACAAATTGCTACCCTAGTTATAGGTCCCTAAATTTTTTTTTGGTTGGGCTATAATGCCACTATAGGCCCTTGTAAGACCAAGAGCTATGGTGGCATTTCTGAAATGCCGTTATAGGTCCCCAAAATTTTGTATTTTTTTTTCTTGGGTTGGGCTATAGCAGCGTTTCACAAAGGCCACTATAGGTTCTTGTAAGATAAAGGGCCTATAGCAGCGTTTAATAAATGCTGCTATAGGCCCTTCAATTTTTTTTTTTTTTTTTTTTTGGTTGGGCTATAGCAGCATTTCACAAATGCCACTATAGGCCCCGGTAAGACAAAGGGCCTATAGTGGCGTTTATTAAATGCTACTATAGGTCTCTCAATTTTTTTTTTTTTTTTGAGATTGGGCTATAGTAGTGTTTTACAATTGCCACTATAAGTCCCTCATATATATATATATGAGGGAACTTTTAAAAAAAAATTCGGTTGCTTTTTTTTTTTTTTTTTTTTTTTAAAAGGACGTATAGTGGCATTTATGAAATGCTGCTATAGGTCCCTCAAATTTTTTTGTTTGTGGTTGGTCTATAGTGACCCTTATAAGACAAGGGCCTATAGTAAAGTTTATTAAACACTGCTATAGTTCCCTCAAATTATTTTTTTTTTTGGTTGGGATATAGCAGTATTTTACAAACAGCACTATAGGCCCTTGTAAGACTAGAACCTATAATAGTGTTTATGAAATGCTGCTATAGGTCCTTTTTATTTTTATTTTTATTTTTTTCAAAAGACCTATAGCAGCATTTTACAAACGCCACTATAGGCCCTTATATGACTAGGACTTATAATGGCATTTTTAAAACGCTGCTATAGGCCCAGTCTTTTAAAATGCCACTTTAGAGCCCCCTAAACACGGCTATAGATATGCCTATAGCAACATTTTTAGAAAACGCCATTATAGGATACCTATAGTGGTGTTTTTTCTGAATGCCACTAAAAAAAATGCTACTATAGGTAGCTTTATTTGTAGTGAATAGTTCATACAAGAATCTCTCTCTTTAACCCACTTCTCTTCCACCAATCATTAGAAAAACTCTTCGATTCCTTTTCATTGTATTTTTTTTTTTTTTTCACATTTCTCGAATCTTTGACTTTTCAATTTTCATTTTAACTATGCAATACTAGGACTACAACTTATTATACAATTTCTACCACAACTTGGGTAGAAGTACGGACCCACCACTTCTCCACTACTCACAACTCACCATGTGGCAAGTTGTGTCAAAAGTTATGATCTGAACATTTCTTTTTAACTATTAGAGATCCTGTAATCAAATCTAAGTTTACTTATTTAAATAACCATTCTTGAAAAGTAATTAATCCTTAGAGTTGGTATTTAATTCAAGCTAATTGATTTCCTTGATTTTAATGCATGAAAATAATTACTGTGGGGCCAATTAGTCAGACAGCCCTGGCCCACTTCGTACCAGGCCCTAAGGCCCACGCTGAGGAGGTATTCCCGAAGGCCCATGCCGAGGAGGTATTGAGGATTCGAGGATGAAAGTAAGAAGCCCAGGTGCCCAAGAAGTATCGCCGAGGACGATTCTGTCCTCGGAAAGCCGAGACCATAAAAGGGAGAAGCAACACACCATCAAGGGGAGTCTTCCAGAGCATCTCAAGAGAAAGAACCGGTACAGCGTGACAGCCACAGAAGCATGATGAAGGAGCAATTTAGGGAGGAACTGTCATCTCCGCATTAAATGACCACAACTAACGTTCTGGCCGCATTAATGAGGAAAAGACCCCTGAACAATGTAATCTTGGTTGCTGCAACCCACAGAAAGAATGGGAAGATGGCTGATAGGACAAGCACTCAAGTGATGGCCTGTTTGATTAACAAATGTAAGGCTAGGATAAACTAATCGGGGATATATAATGTAAGAAATCCCTCCGGAAAAGAGGGAGGGGCATAGAACATCGGAGCAACTGGTATGACCACTAAGGCCTTTGTAGCAAAGAGCGAAAGAAGTAAGAGTTACCACCCCTGAAGAGGAGGGCCGAGGACAGATTTTCATATTTTAGTCCACTTGTAACCATGTTTAGTTGTTATAATCCCCACTAGGGCCTAGTTCTTCAACCTACGCTCTACAAATTTATTGTATTGGGTTAACTGGGTTTGAATCCATTCACCCAACAGTGATTGTGCTCAAATCTGGTCCCTACAATTACCTTCTTCTTTTTTTTGGTTGGGAAACATAATTACTCTTCATTTTCTTTCTAAAAATGATTATTTGACAAAATTTAAAAAAAAAAAAAAAATTTAAGTTATTATCTAGTAAGTTGAAGAAATCTTCCTTCAAACTAACTTTAAGAAAAATTATATCCTTTTTTAAAGTAGCTCCAACTCACGGTGATTCATAAAATCAACAGTATACACATTATTACTTATTAATAGGCCAACTAAAAATATATGTAGTGATGTAGATGCATTGTTAAGCGACACTTTTTAATCTTTCCAATAGGGATATCCACGTTCAAATTGCCTCTCTTTATTGTAATTATAAGTTGGGTAAGAAATTTAGATACATTATCTTAGATGGAGTATATTAGGTTTCCCAATTAAATTTCAACACTTGACTACATTGATCAATAAGATTACCATCTTTCTAGTTTCTCCAAAAAAAAAAAAAAAAAAAAAAAAAAGAAGAAGATTACTATCTTTCTAAAAAAATATTTAAATCAAAATATCAAATATTTGAATCTAATTGGAGAACCTAATCTAAATAGCATACAATCAAATTATAATAACAGTACTAAAAAAAAGAAAGAATTCAAGTAGATAATTGTATTTATGATTCTAAAATCGTGCTGTTTACAGCTATGTATATGTAAACAATATTATTCATACGCTAGCTGTGTGCTTCATCAAAAGATTCATTATACTATTACTTTCATCTCTCCCTTTCTCTCTATATTCTTGGGAACCAAACACACAGAGAGAGAGAGAGAGAGAGAGAGAGGGAGGTTGAATCAGGATGGGAGAAAACGGAAGGGAGGAAGGTGTTTGGAAACGAGGGTGCTCGTTCGTAAAAAACAAATTTCTCCCAGATGAATCTTTTCGTAGCTGGGGAAACTATGTGAGGGCATTGAAGGACACACCAAATAGGCTGAAAGATCGAGTGCTGACTCGGTCGTTGGACGAGACGGAGCTTGTTGACATGAAGGCACGGAGCCAGCACGAGATGAAGAAGACACTGTCGTGGTGGGACCTAATATGGTTTGGTATAGGAGCCGTGATTGGAGCTGGGATCTTCGTCCTTACAGGGCTTGAGGCTCAACAACATGCAGGACCTGCTGTTGTATTGTCCTACGTCATTTCGGGTATCTCTGCATTGCTCTCTGTTTTTTGCTACACTGAATTCGCCGTTGAGATCCCAGTTGCGGGTACCAATTCCATCCTTATATTATCTAGCTCATTCTTTTCTTTTTGCTTCTTTAAATTTTGTAGTAATCTATTTAATTTAGGGTTTAACTTACTTTCAGTAGTTTTTGAATTTGACATTTTGTTAGTTCTTGTTAAAACAAATGTGTTGTTAGTGGGTGACAAAATCACAATTTCTCATTAAAATGAAAGAAGATGTCAATTTAAAAAACTACATGAGATAAATCACATCCTTATTTATATTCCTAGTACTATGATTACCTATCAAGTTTTAATGGTCATTTAATTAGTCAACTAGGTGATGCCTTATATATTAAAAAAAGGATATATATCCTCACAAAAAATCCTAAGTAACATGTTATTGACTATTACTAGTGGGCAAAAATGTAATTTTAATGGTAGATTCAAATTGGAACCAGTACCTACCTACCATCTATTTTTTATCAAAAAAATGTTAAAAAATGCCCTAAGGGCATTAGTTTAGAAACTATTTATAAAAATATTTTATGAAAAAATGATAAAGTAATTAATTTTGTTGACATCTTTTTATATTTTCTACAAAAGTGATATCAAAATTTTCTTAATATGATTTATTAATAATTGCCCTAAGGGTACCTGTTAACATTATTCTCTTCATTATTTTTTTAAAGAAAATTTTTATTATTAAAGTATTGTGAAAATGTTTTGAACATAATCTTCTCGTATATTATTGGCTAATACGTATGAAATTAAAGATTTCGCCATAGGGCTTCGATTTTAATGGTTGGACTTAGAGAAATTGGATTTTTAAGTCAAGGATTGAGTATATTTTTTGATATGTTTAAGCTTTAGCTGTATCTGTTGGAGGCCAGTTCAATGCTCTACAAATAGAGCTTTATTTATCTATTTTAAGGGGTGTCAAGTATTTGGAAATGCATTATATATATATATATATATATAAATTAACTTAATGATTGGAGAAAAATTCTTCCAACCCATTGTATAGCAATGGATAAAACTATCTAGGTGTATTTTTAGTTATATGACCTTTAAAAAAAAAATTATATAACTTATTTAATAACTCACATGACTTGTTTAAATAATATATGTGGTTAATTTTATAAATTACCATTAGATAAGATTCCTTCTAATCACTTTATAAGAAAACTTTATGCACTTTTCTAGTAAGTCATCACTTGAATCACCTTTTTAATTATATATGGATCCGGTTAACGGGTGCTCTTAGGAAATTTGTTAATAGATTATTTCATCAGTAAGAAAAACCAAATATCAACAACATCCAAAATTCAGTATAAAAAGTTAGTTTGAACACTCAATTATTATTACTTTTCGATATTTTCAAATTGATTCACTTATAAAAAGCGGTTTCAACAACAACAATAATAATTAAAGAGAAAAGTTAATAGTTATTTTAAGGGCATTAAATTTAAGGGTCTCTTTTTATGATTGATTAGTTAGAATTTTCTGTCAGAATTTTTAGTTTGGTTGCTCTAATTTGTATAATTTATAAAATATTAGTTTAAGTTGTTCCTTTCTCAACGTGAGAGTAAGCTCAAGAAACTGGTGGCTGTTTTTTTGTAATAAAATATGGAGTTATGGACCATATATTTTTGAATTCGGTCACCACTCATGAATATATTATATTTAATCGCGTATAATTGTGAATATGCTTTGGAAAATCCTAGTTTAAACTTTAAAATCCTAGTTTTAGAATCCAAAACGATTTTAAAATCCTAGTTTGTCATTATGAAATTGAAGTAATTTTTAGAAGTCCACACACAATTGGTCTTTTTTCACTAGAACCGGAAGAAATTCATCCACAATTCTCTTTACAAAGGTGCATTATTATTTATTTTAATCCCGCCAGGTTTTTGTTTCGGCTCATGTGAATAAGTTTATTTTCTTAAAAGCTGAAGAAAAATCTGCCTGTAAGTTTGTTAATATAACCTTGATATTGATATACTAACAATTTATACGAAAAGAAGGATGTATCCTGAATATAAAGCTGGCTTTTAGGTAAATGATTCATGTAAAGAGGGTTTTTGTGATAAATACCAAAACAAAATAAGTTGTAATTTAGGTTTATTAGCAGCAAAGCGGTGTGAATTGTGAAATGCTTGTGTCGGCAATTAGCCATGTATAACCAAACAAAAGAAGTAAAGAAAGAAAAAGCTTTCAGCCATTTGATTGACAAATTAAAATCCAATAATTGATTAATTTAGTAATTAGAACTAGAAAGTTTAGGGACACACAAGGCAATATGTAGGTTAGTAATATGTTTGGCACCTCAGACAATTAATATGTAATGTTTTTATTAATTGAAAAAATAAGTACACACACATATCTATAAATATATAGCCAAAAACACACTCTTTCAAATGATGTACGGTTTCTTTCATTTGAATATGGTTCACCTTAAATCCATGTGTCCCATTTAATTTTTAATTTTGTGTCAAGTGAATTATTGAGTGTAAAAATTGAAGAGTCTAAATCCAATTAGATTTTAAATTGGATTTTAATTGTAGTCCAATTTTTTAATTTTTTTAATTTTTATGGTAAGTAAATTATTGAGTAAAAAAAACCGAAGAGTCTAAATCCAATTAAATTTTAAATTTTATATATATATATATATATATATATAATGAAAAATCATTACATATTTTAGAAATGTATGATTTGAAAAAATGTAAGCTAATACTATGTATAATTTGAATCTCTTCTATAAAAAAATGTATAATTGTGATTATTTTTAATTTTATTAGTATATATGTATGAGACTACACACTAATATGTGTGTGTGTATATATATATAGTCAAAATTTAGAGAAAATCCAATTATATTTTAATTGGATTCTTAATTTTGCATCATGTGTCCTATTAAATTTTTAATTTTTTACCAAGTGAATTATTGAGTGTAAAAATCGAAGAGTCCAAATCCAATTAGATTCTAAATTAGATTTCAATTGGAGTCCAATTTTTCACCACATGTTCATTTAAGTTTTTAATTTTTGTGACAAGTGAATTATTATGTGCAAAAACCGAAAAGTCTAAAAGTAATTAAATTGTAAATTATATATATATATATATATATAAGAAACCATTGCATGTTTTAGAAATATATGATTTAAAAAAAGTATAAGCTAATATCATGAATAATTTGAATTGTATAATTGTTATTTTTTTAAAATTGTACTTGTGCATATTCTCTGGGCTACACACTGGTATAAACAGATAATATAAGAAATTCCTATACAAATATATTCACATGAATAAGTTCCATTCAGGATAACCTTGTTTATTACCCATTCTTATCGCTCAGAATATATTATATATTAAAAAAAATTGTGTCATGTCATTTTTATAATTGAAAAAATGGAGATTTAAACGAATTATAAATATCGGGAAGTTTTGGTTGAGGTTAACATGTCTCGTATCACTTGAATGTTAAATAAGTAGGATGAAATACAGATAGTTTTGATTTAAGACTTTATTGATCTTAGAGATATTGTCGATTTATTTGTTAATTGCTTGTTAATGGGAATTCATGACAACATCCTTTACCTTGACATGCACGGTTGAACAAAAATTATGTTCCGGCCCCTCAATAATCAGAACAAATTAACACATATGGTTAAATAATATGGCTAAGCTAACAAGTTGCTTTCCTTTCAGGTGGATCATTTGCCTATTTAAGGGTTGAGCTGGGTGATTTCGTGGGCTTCATTGCTGCCGGAAACATCCTACTCGAGTACGTGATTGGTGGAGCAGCGGTTGCCCGTTCTTGGACATCCTACTTTGCCACACTCTTGAACCACGACCCAAATGATTTCCGCATTGTAGCCCATAGTTTATCACCAGACTACAGATACCTCGACCCCATTGCCATTGCTGTCTTGGCTATCATTTGTGTTATGGCTGTTATAAGCACAAAGGGCTCCTCAATATTCAATTACATTGCCACCATCATCCATATTGCTGTCCTTCTCTTCATCATCATTGCAGGCCTTACGAAAGCTGACACCAAAAATTACAGCGATTTTGCACCATTTGGCGTCCGTGGCATCTTTCAAGCATCAGCAGTGCTTTTCTTTGCCTATATTGGATTTGATGCTGTCGCAACCATGGCTGAGGAAACAAAGAATCCCGGTCGGGACATTCCTATTGGTCTTGTTGGTTCAATGGTGATTACTACAGTGATATATTGTTTACTAGCTATGGCACTATGCCTAATGCAATCATACAAAGATATTGATGTAGATGCACCATTTTCTGTGGCATTTGAAGCCGTAGGTATGGGATGGGCTAAGTACATAGTTGCTGCTGGTGCATTGAAGGGAATGACAACAGTTTTGCTTGTAGCAGCAGTGGGTCAAGCTCGATATCTCACACATATTGCACGTACACACATGATGCCCCCATGGCTCGCCATTGTGAATGAGAAAACTGGTACTCCTGTCAATGCCACAGTGGTCATGCTTGCAGCCTCTGCAGTAATTGCCTTCTTCACATCGCTTGGGATTCTCTCAAACTTGCTCTCAATCTCCACACTGTTTATCTTCATGCTTGTGGCTATTGGCCTTCTTGTGCGTCGATACTATGTTAGTGGGGTGACAACAACAGCAAACCATATAAAGTTCGTTGTGTTTCTTGCCCTTATTCTTGGATCTTCAATTGGCACTGCTATTTATTGGGCCTCATCTACTGATGGTTGGATTGGGTACGCAATAACTCTACCAATTTGGCTCTTGTCAACTATTGGGCTTTGGCTTTTTGTTCCACAGGCCAGGGTACCAAAAGTTTGGGGCGTACCATTGGTACCATGGCTGCCATCATTATCAATTGCCATCAACATGTTCCTTCTTGGGTCTTTAGATAAAGCATCGTTCGAAAGGTTCGGGATATTTACTCTAATAATTATTGTTTACTATTTCTTTTTTGGATTACATGCGTCCTATGACACAGCCAAGGAAGCTAGCAGTGCCAAACAGATGAAAAATGTTGAAGAGGGGGCCTTGAATTAGAGATGTAAATAAGAAATATGTGAAGCATATGTTTAAGTGGGTTCTGTTCATATTGTTTATAAAAACAAAAAACAAAACGTTTCTGTTCATATTATGAAGGAGATGATGTGTGTGTTCGTAAAAGAAAAATGAAATTCTCTTTCTAGGCTTTTGTTACGTTTTTTAATTTCTACCAATTTCGTTGCAATGTAATTCTTTTACATGTCAAAAATTTCCAATTTTTTTGTAGATTACATTCACACATGAAAGTAACAAGAACAAATTAAATTTCCCTTGTATGGAAAAAGTATTTTATGTCAACACTTATTTGGAATGTTGGATGTCTTCTAGCTAATCAAAAGCCCAGTTAGTATACCTTGCTTATTAATTACCCCATAATTCTATACAATGGTTTGTCTTCCATCACCCAAAAATCTAACCATGTTTTTTTTTTTCTTTTAACCTTGATTTTTAGACCAATTTTTTGGAGAACTTATCATGCCGTGAGGAGTTTATTTATCCTCTCACAAGAGGTGTGAGCTCCACTCATGGGTCCCAAATAAGACCCGCATTGGCACATTCAATTGTGAGGGAAAAAAGGACTCGACTGATAGGAAAGAAAGGACTCCACTGACATATATAATAATTTTTCCAACATTTGGAAAGTCCATGCATGAAAAGAGGTGTATAGTACATTAAGTGAATAAGATAATTCTAGCGACTTTTTTTACTAGGATAGTTTCACCGTTGTAGTAAATTAGACAAATTTTCAATATTCATTAGAAGAAGCATCTACAAACAGAAGTAACAACTAGCCATTTCTCTGTCGGTAAGTACGTAGAGCGCTCGTTACGTCACTTAGGCAGTAGAATTTTTGTACCTTCTTGTAAGGTTTTCTGTCCCTAGGTTACTCAGTTACCAGTAGGGTTTATGGTTTTCTTTTTTGTGAGTTTAGGGAAACACGAGTGGTTTTTCTGAGTGCATCATGGATAGTCTAACGAAACATTGGAGCAAACTCTCGTTGAATGATCTAGAAGGGGGTGATTTTCGTTTTAACAAAGAAAGAAGTATGAAGGAGTATATTATAGCAGAAATTTTTTTTTACCAAACGCGCTCTGAACACTGAAGCTATAGCTTGACTTTCAATCCGCTCTAGAGGTCAGTGAGGGGCTTTAAAGCAAAGAACGTAGGCGATCATATTTTCCTCTTCGTATTTGATAATAAAGAGATGGTTGAGAAAATTTTCTTGGGTGAATCTTGGAGCTTTGGTAAACATCTGGTTGCGCTTGAAAGGTATGAGAATAACAATCCTATTAGTGCCTTGAATTTTGACATTGTTTCACTATGGGTTCAGGTCCATGATATTCCTATTCGCTTTTTGAATCGTGGAGGGGCCGAAGACTTATGTGAAGCCATTGGTAAGGTTAACAAGTCTATGGATAATTCTGAAGTGGAAGGGGGAGGATTTATGCAAGTCAGAGTGGAAGTAGACGTGAATCTCCCTCTCTGTCGTGGTCGTGTGATTTCTTTGGATGAAGGCTCAGAAAGTTGGGTATCTTTCAAATACAAGAGATCACCAAACCTGTGCTACTGGTGTGGCTGCCTAAATCACAGCAACAAAGACTGCGTACTTTGGATTAACAGTAATAGTTCTTTATCTACAGAAGATCAGGAATACGGCCCTTGGATTCGAGCACTAGCCAATCCTATGTTCAGGAAAAATGTGATTATTGTTCCAGGATTCTATGAAGCAAGGAAAAAAGACAAGCGGAAGGCAGTGGGTCTAGACGGTGAACCTAGGCCTACTCATCACACCGGTGAGTCATCCCGGCCCCCAAATTAAACTTGATAGAAGCGTTGAATTTCCATAGGTTTCTCATATGGAAATCACTAGAGACGGGGAGAATATCATGCAGAGTTCCCATCTTGAGATTATTCCTAAGACTATGGATATCTCCAATATTCCTAAAATATTGGCTTCCCATTCTCCAAAGGATTCTTTTGAATCTCAAATTGAACTGATTGTTTTAGAGTTGAACAAATTTGACAATCCATGACTTTCACCACAGAAAGAGGTATTTTCGGAATCCATTCCTCCCTCTATTAATATTGCTAACAGAGTTTTTTTCAGGAAGTGATAACACTGATATCTCTGAGATTCCTAATTTAGCTCCAACTGATCACAATATCCCTTCAAAGTCAGAGTCAAGTGTCATGGAGCCAGAAAAACCAAACACCCGAGGTTGAAAAAATTGGCAAGGACGAATTGTTCTGAGAACTCTATTATGCATGCAATCGCTCTAGGTAAGCGTATGGAAGACCAAATTGAAGAAGAGCAACCACAGTTACCTTGTAAGCGAAAACAAGTTTCTACGGTTGATGGCAAGACTCCTTTTGAATTGGAGGCTAGTATCCAGCCTCGCTAAACACAATGAGTTGCCTTGTTTGGAATTGTCATGAGCTTGGGAACTTGCGTTCAAGGAAAGAGCTTGGAGAATTAATCCGAGCAAAATATCCCTTCGTCGTGTTCATTACTGAAACATGGGCGGAAGAAGCAAGGCTTAAAGTGTTAATGTTCATGGTAGTTCGAATTCAAAGAAACCAAAGGAGGATGACAATGGTTGAATTACACACAGTGGGCGCGAGGTTGAAAATGAGTTTCCAACATACAGTGCAACATACCGTTTCACTTAAAGTTAAAAGCATGAACGCACCGTTTTACTTAAACACGCAGTGCACCGTTTTTAAGTGATAGTTATTTAAGCTTCTGAAGGAAGAAACGATGTCGTCTTGATTGTGGATTAGAGCTGTTGGGTCTGGCGCCAAATTCAGTTGTGATTCTGGTGTAGATTCTATTATAGATCCACATAGTTTGGATTGTTGGTTATGTAGTTAGATAGGCTCAATGTACTATAAATATTCTTGTACTGCCAATTTTATTATTATGCAAAAGATACAGATTTTCTCTTTTATCAAATGTCTCTCTTTCTCTCTCTCTCATGCTTTCTCTTCCTCTCATTTTCCATTCCTTTCTATCAATCTTTCTTACTTCATAAACAAATCTTATCTTGCTCTAAATCTAGGTTTTAACTCTGTGGTTGTATTACATAAAACAACACAGATTTCTTCATGGTATCAAAGCCTGAGATTTCTAAAATTCCTGTACAGAACTCTTCCATGGCATCTTCAAGTTCAAGTGCTGTTACTTCTACAACAACCTCTGGTTCTACAATGAATGTAATGAATCAACCACTTCTTCTTCTTTCAAATATGTCAAACATGATGACAGTCAAACTAGACAATTCCAACTATATTGTTTGGAAACACCAAATTTCAATGATTTTGGAAACCTACTCTTTGTTTGAGTTGCTTGAAGAACCACAATTGATTCTAGAGAAGTTTCTCAAAGATCAAAGTGGTGCTTATACTACAATTGTTAATCCAGATTACACACTCTAGAGGTCAAAGGAGAAAGCTTTATTGACCTTTATCAGTTTCACTCTCTCACCATCAATTTTAGCACTCACAGTTGGGTGTACTTCTGCTTTAGAGGTCTGGAAGGATTGGAGAACAGATTTTCTTCAATTTCTAGGTCTCATGTGATGAATCAAGGGTGAACTTCGTAACCTTAAGAAGGGAGCAAATTATGTTGATGTTTACTTATAGAAGATTAAAGTGGTGAGAGATAAGGTACTAGCAATTGGTGTAGCAATTGATGATGAGGAATTGCTTCATATAACCCTTAAAGGGCTTCCCAAAGATTTCAATGCTTTTAGGTTAGCAATACGAACTAGGAATACTAAGCTGAGTTTTGATGAATTGTCAACCATGCTTAATGCAGAAGAGGAGTCTTTATATGAAGGATTGGATATTAAAGACTCAATCTTTGCAATGGCTGCAACTGCTACTCCAAAACCAAGTGGAAATTTCAATCAGAATCAGTTCAATAAAGGAAGGGGCAGAGGGAATTTCAACAATAGAGGTGGAAGAGGACGCAGAGATGGTCATCACTTACCTCAGTACAATCCTTTCACTCCCTTTCAACCACATCAGTCAAATTTTGGTTCCTCAGCTCCTAGATCAGACAGACCTTCTTGCCAAATCTTTGGTAAACTTGGTCATATAGCCATTGATTGCTATCATAGGATGGATTATGCCTATCAAGGTAAACATCCACCTACTAAACTTGCTGCCATGGCCATTGCTTCCAATGCTTGTCTTGCACAGAAGCAACCTTGGCTGGCAGATAGTGTAGCCACTGATCATGTCACTGCCAATCTGAATCAACTCAGCTTTCCTTAGCCCTATGGTGGTCAAGATCATTTGACAGTTGGTAATGGATAGAATCTACCTATCACTCACATAGGTAAAACTTTTCTTCCTTCACCTTATTCCACTCTTCAATTAAATAATGTCCTTAGAGTCCCTTCTATTTCTTCTAATTTGGCCTCTGTCCATAAAATCTGTCATGACAACCACTGCTGGTATTATTTTGATGAAAATCTTTTATTCATTTAGGCTTTGGACACAGGGAAGGTCCTCTACCAAGGCAAGAGTGAAGATGGAGTTTATCCCATCTATCCTCATCAAGCCTCACATCTAGCTTTGTCTTCTAAAGTGTGCAACAATGTTGCCAAGTCTATTGTTTTTAATAAAACCTTGTGGCACAGGAGGCTTGGTCATCCAAATGATCAAGTTCTTTAGTTTGTCTTTCCTAATGCAAAATTTGTAATGCATAAGTGTACCCCTTTTTTTAATCTTGTACTCATTGCTTATATGGTAAAATGCACAGGTTACCTTTTCCAAATTCTCATTTTGTTGCTTCTTCTCCTTTTGAGCTTGTGCATTCCGATGTGTGGGGTCCTACCCCTATGATGTCTATAGATGATTTTCGTTATTATGTTCTATTTATTGATCATTTTACAAGGTTTACTTGGCTATATCTTCTTAAGTCCAAATCTAAAGTCTTTTCAAAATTTATTGAGTTTAAGGCTATGGTTGAAACCCAATTTTCTACTAAGATTAAGACTTTAAGGTCTGATGGTGGTGGTGAATACACCTCTTCTGCCTTTAAGTCTTATTTACTTCAACATGGTATTACTCATCAAATTTCCTACCCTTACACTCCACAACAAAATGGTCTTATTGAGAGGAAGCATAGGCACCTTGTTGAGACAACCATTACTCTTTTGTCTCAAGCTTCATTGCCCACTGTTTACTGGTCTTATGCCATTCTTACCACTGTTTTCTTCATCAACCTACTTCCAACTTATGTTCTTGGCTTTACATCACCTTGGTCCAAGTTATACTCTTCCTCACCAAATCTGTCTCAGCTAAAAGTGTCACGCCCCAAACCCGATACTCGGATTTGTGACCATGACCGGCATGCTAATATCAAGTTTAAACCTAATATTAACAAGAACCAACTTCATTTCAAAAGATGATTTGAGATTAGGGAAATAATGCATGCATAACCTAGAATCCTTTAAGCATGGTCATGTAACTATATACATTCATATGGTAACATACAACACGTCGGACAAAACAGCTTCATAAATACAGCCGTCACATGGTTTAGAACCCTTTATTTGAGTACTAAACCTCAAAACAAGTTACACAAAATTAATCTATGATCGAGACATACCAAGAGATAAGCATATTAAATTATAGCTCAAAACGTTCGCCCTAGCTATAGAATTAAATCCTCAAAGTTAAGCATGTCCCTTATTGTTCACTGTTCTATTCCAGCCGCATATGCCCCATTTGTAAAATACAAATGGGCTGTCCACACACATCAAATTGTCACGAAATTTTACAGAACCACTCCTCTATATGTCCAGTATGTACCATAATAATTTCGGAATCAAAGCATAAACCCATGATTTACTAAAAATCACGGAAGACAGAATACTCAAATCTGTCCTGACAAAATTTCTTGCAACTTAAAAATTAAACCATTATTTTTCTACTCATCCAAATACTGTGAGACCAATTCCATAACAACCGTATATGTCTTAGCTTTCATAGAAAATAACCCTAGCATCCAAATTCACTATATACAATTTAATACAGAATTTTCTTTTGGTAAACATCAAATCTGTCACAGGGACAGCTTCAGTGCATGTTCTTTCTAAAATCATCAACAAATAGCAATTAGCCTTAATTTCAATTGGGTATTTTTATATCTATACCATACATATTTAAAAACCCTAATAAGCATCCAATAGCTCATAACACCATCACTTTTAAAACTTACAAAAACAGAATCACAAGTTCAGTCTCACAAAACAGAACAGAGGATAAAGAATGAAAATAAACAAACAATCATACTATCCAAGTACACAAAATCAGATGAGCTTTAACTTACTTACCCACACACTTTGAAGATGAAACCTTAGTGTTTAGACTCTTAATTTTCTTCTTAGAAAAACTAGAATTTTTGGTGAGAAAGAGAGAGCTATTGGTGAGATGGTGTTGCCGTGTGCTAGGGAAAGAAGAAAGAAACAAGAATAAAGAAGAAGGAGTAGAGAAAGAGGGCTGAACTTCTGTCTCAGCAAAAGAAGAGATAAGGGAGAAGACTTTGGGCAGCCAAAGAAGATAAAGAGTGTGGACTTTTGGGGTGGGAGATACGTGTGTTGGAGAGAAAGGCTTAAGGGGAGCTTCCTAGCTCTTTCCTTAAGAGAAAATGGGCAAAGTGTGTGACTTTTCTGATTTTTGTGTGTGTGTATCCGTGGAAATTAGAGGGGAATTACCTCTTGGATGTTCTATTTGCTTGAGAAAGTCAAAGAATGAATAAGGTGGCACTTGGTGATTGCATGGCCGGCCAAGTCTTGGCCTTTTGATTTGTCAACATGCATGATGCTTAGCATTATTTGTTTTGAATTCTCATTGGTTGCATGTGAGTTGAATTTCTACTATACTATCCCATGCATCATGCTTCATTAAAACACCTACAACCATATATATATATATATATATACATATATATATCATAACTCAACCACTTAATAAAGTTTTGTCCATACTTAGTATATATATATATATATATATACATAATAAAATTAACCATTCAATTATTCATAATCTTTAAAATTCTTATTCAAAGATATTATAAAATAATATGCTAATTAAATACTCCTATATTAATTTGAGAAAGTAAGTGACTTAAAATAATAATTAACTATTTAAACACATAGTTTAACTATTAATTTGGGGTCGGGGTGTTACATCCTTCCCTCCTTAAAAAATTTTCGTCCTCGAAAATTATAACTGTAAATATCTTTGTATTACAACCATGTGAAATGATAAATTGAGAAAATCACAAAACATAATAGAATCACATGTCAAGTCATTTATATACATCACAATTCTTTATCTCATTATAAAATTTCCTTAAGTTATGATACATGCTTTCAACAATTTTCATGCTTAATTATAAGATACAACACTATATACACATGCAGACGAGTACTAAGAGCACATGTCACTAACATATATTCAATCTAAGAATACAATTAAGAAATGCTTTCATGCACCGATCAAAATTTATAATATCAATATAATCAGTGGGTTTAATAAGAAAAGATCTTAATTGTGACAAGCAGATATTAAAAATCACTCACTCGTCAAAATTTTAGTAACTTGGGCAACACAATAAATTTCAAGAGGTACAATAGAATAAATCAATCAAATAAGATCAATTCCACAAACTCAAAGAATTTCTTAGAAAGCATCCATTTAGCATATATCTCTCCTTTATTAAAAAAATGAGATATAACGTTATACATTATCAACACCCAAAACTTATAAAAATTCACTTTGACAACATTTTTTTTTTTTTTTTTTTTATAAACTTCATCAAATAATATCATCGCAAGTGATATTATGCTATACTAAAAATTTTCGTTGTCAATAACTTGTTTAACCACACGCGAGCTCAACGGCGGTTAACAAATTACTTGACCAAGGAATAGGCATAAAAATCATTTTGTGTCACCCCACATAAGGTTAGTTGGCAAATGACTTAGCAGATCACGCGTGGCCAGTGGTGTTCAACTAAATCAGTCCATACCAACATTAGGAAGGCTGATTACAATAAAATAAGATAGAAAAATTTTCAAAACATTTAATAACTCACTCTTAAAATTTTCTTTCTTTCTTAAAAAAAATATGATAAAAATTTCCAAATAAATATTATAATCATTGATTTACATTTCAAAAACCAAAATAATCATTGTTCTACATTTCAAAAATCAAAATGGAATCCTCCTCATTGAAGTATAAACATATTACTACCACACTATGGTTTACTTAAGGGATCTCATAAGTTCACTTGTACAATAAAAAGAGGGCACATTTATAGTCTTTATAATAATCATAGCTTACCAAAACCCTAGTTAGTCTTGAACCCTAACTCTAAGAGCACTGCAAGAGCACTCATAAACAGATTTTTCAACCTGCCTAAAGCCACCGTTAACATGATTATCAGAGTGGCCACAATTCATGCATACTACCAAAATTCTTTAGAGCCAAAAGAATCATATTAGTTTCAAGAAGATTATTAACTCCAGAATATGCAAGGTCAAGTTGCTTTCTAGATGCCAACCTTCGCTTATTTCTAATACTTCTGTATGTTTAGGTTTTTCATTTGAATATTTTCTTTTCACTTGAGTTTTCTACCCTAAAGTTCGCAAAAAGGAGAGAAAATCATACAAGGATTGAAACAACCTAAGACCATAGGCGACACATGATCCTAGAAGCTTCAACCTTGCAGAATATGCATTAAAGTGAATTGCAGAACAAATTTCGCAGCCAATCTTAATAGTGTTCAAAGAAGACCATAAAAGCACAATGTCCATGGCAATAATGCTGATTTAATGCTTAATATAGTAAGTTCCCATGTAGCATTTACGTAGCATCATATTAAAATAATAAAGAAGAAAGGAAAGGCAAAGGAGATAAGCACATCTTTAAATAGCACTAGCAGCCATCAAACAAAATAATCTACAACCTTATTTTCCCTTATTTCACCATTCAAACAATTTTGTAATGGGAACTTTGTCTCAACTTTGCATGAAAACTCAAAAATGTATTATCTCAATGGACACATGCAATTGTTATACAAGAACAGATGCATGCTAGTAAGCAAATTTTTTTTTTTTTTTTTTTTTTTCTAAGCATACTATGAATATATATATACTTTCTAGGATCCTGAGCCAATTTCTTAGTATATGTCCACCATGCACATCTAAAGTAAACTGGTAAAAAAAAATTAATGCATTAGAATAATGCCAGAAAATGCTATTGTAAAAATAGCTTTGTCAAAGACTGGACATGAAATAAATAAACAAAAACTTTACAAATTGAAGTCCATTTAAAAACTGAATAACCCCAAGTCATCAATTTTGAATCATAGAGTACCAAACAGCGGTTATTGTATATCATACTTGAATAAGCCAAAACACTCATTCTGACAGAATCATGTGCCATACAACTGCTTAAACCTTCCAATACCTCAAAAATTGTCTGTTGTGCTGAATTTGCTAAGTTAATAGCAATTGTAATAAACAAAATCTCTAGTGAAAAATTCATTCCTTAGCTAAATGTGGAACAAGCTTACTCTACCATGTATGCTTCCCCTTTTTGAAAGCCACAGTAATACAAAGAGTCAGATTACCAAATAATAGAAAAGATTGAAGCACTGTAGTTTTATATATATATATATATATATAATTTTTTTTAAGGGCTTTAAGATTTGGCTTCCATTTAGGCGGTCAAATCTACTTTTTAATAAAGACACATCACACATTTTGTCTGTGCTCCATTTTCATTTTCTAGTCAAATAGAAAAGCCAACCACAATTTCATTCTTCAGAGGAATACAAAATATATCCAACCTAGAGTTAGCCCACCATGATTCCACAGTACTCTAACAAAGATGATTCCAAAAGTTTCTATGGAACAAAATTGATGAAAGTAATCTTCTTTGATTTGTATGGAACAAGGCATACCACAAACACCGTCGTAGCAAGCATCATAGTATTAATAACAAAAGAGCTAAAACCATAGCAATATTGAGCATGTTTTCATAATTCAAGATATCCAAAAATGCTAGTAGACATCAAATAATAAGCCAATGATCAAACAATTCAAACATCTCAGAAGAGATGTATCCTACTTGTCTACCCTTAACTACCCAATCTTAATATCTTATTCTGAAGATTTATACTTAGAGTCTACAAAATCATAACCTTTGCTCTGATACCACAACTGTCACGCCCCAAACCCGATACTCGGATTTGTGACCATGACCGGCATGCTAATATCAAGTTTAAACCTAATATTAACAAGAACCAACTTCATTTCAAAAGATGATTTGAGATTAGGGAAATAATGCATGCATAACCTAGAATCCTTTAAGCATGGTCATGTAACTATATACATTCATATGGTAACATACAACACGTCGGACAAAACAGCTTCATAAATACAGCCGTCACATGGTTTAGAACCCTTTATTTGAGTACTAAACCTCAAAACAAGTTACACAAAATTAATCTATGATCGAGACATACCAAGAGATAAGCATATTAAATTATAGCTCAAAACGTTCGCCCTAGCTATAGAATTAAATCCTCAAAGTTAAGCATGTCCCTTATTGTTCACTGTTCTATTCCAGCCGCATATGCCCCATTTGTAAAATACAAATGGGCTGTCCACACACATCAAATTGTCACGAAATTTTACAGAACCACTCCTCTATATGTCCAGTATGTACCATAATAATTTCGGAATCAAAGCATAAACCCATGATTTACTAAAAATCACGGAAGACAGAATACTCAAATCTGTCCTGACAAAATTTCTTGCAACTTAAAAATTAAACCATTATTTTTCTACTCATCCAAATACTGTGAGACCAATTCCATAACAACCGTATATGTCTTAGCTTTCATAGAAAATAACCCTAGCATCCAAATTCACTATATACAATTTAATACAGAATTTTCTTTTGGTAAACATCAAATCTGTCACAGGGACAGCTTCAGTGCATGTTCTTTCTAAAATCATCAACAAATAGCAATTAGCCTTAATTTCAATTGGGTATTTTTATATCTATACCATACATATTTAAAAACCCTAATAAGCATCCAATAGCTCATAACACCATCACTTTTAAAACTTACAAAAACAGAATCACAAGTTCAGTCTCACAAAACAGAACAGAGGATAAAGAATGAAAATAAACAAACAATCATACTATCCAAGTACACAAAATCAGATGAGCTTTAACTTACTTACCCACACACTTTGAAGATGAAACCTTAGTGTTTAGACTCTTAATTTTCTTCTTAGAAAAACTAGAATTTTTGGTGAGAAAGAGAGAGCTATTGGTGAGATGGTGTTGCCGTGTGCTAGGGAAAGAAGAAAGAAACAAGAATAAAGAAGAAGGAGTAGAGAAAGAGGGCTGAACTTCTGTCTCAGCAAAAGAAGAGATAAGGGAGAAGACTTTGGGCAGCCAAAGAAGATAAAGAGTGTGGACTTTTGGGGTGGGAGATACGTGTGTTGGAGAGAAAGGCTTAAGGGGAGCTTCCTAGCTCTTTCCTTAAGAGAAAATGGGCAAAGTGTGTGACTTTTCTGATTTTTGTGTGTGTGTATCCGTGGAAATTAGAGGGGAATTACCTCTTGGATGTTCTATTTGCTTGAGAAAGTCAAAGAATGAATAAGGTGGCACTTGGTGATTGCATGGCCGGCCAAGTCTTGGCCTTTTGATTTGTCAACATGCATGATGCTTAGCATTATTTGTTTTGAATTCTCATTGGTTGCATGTGAGTTGAATTTCTACTATACTATCCCATGCATCATGCTTCATTAAAACACCTACAACCATATATATATATATATATACATATATATATCATAACTCAACCACTTAATAAAGTTTTGTCCATACTTAGTATATATATATATATATATATACATAATAAAATTAACCATTCAATTATTCATAATCTTTAAAATTCTTATTCAAAGATATTATAAAATAATATGCTAATTAAATACTCCTATATTAATTTGAGAAAGTAAGTGACTTAAAATAATAATTAACTATTTAAACACATAGTTTAACTATTAATTTGGGGTCGGGGTGTTACAAAAAGTATTTGGTTGTGCTTATTACCCTCTCCTTAGGCCTACACCTCTTATAAACTTGATTCTAGAACCAAGGAGTGTTTGTTTTTAGGCTACTCTCCTAGATCTAAGGGGTATCTCTGTCTTGATCTTTCAACTCATAATCTCTATGTTTCTAGGCATGTTTTGTTTAATGAATCCAAATTTCCCACACTTACATCTTCTTCCCACTCTACCTCACCTTCTTCAGTTTCACATCTGTCTAATGCTCTCTGGTTGTCTAACCTTCTTTATCTTCATGCTTCAAATCGACCCTCACTATTAGGTCCTTATTCCTCCAACACTATACATTTACTTCTTGTCACTCCTTCCATAGATATACCATCACTTTTTGCTACTCATACCATCACTAACCATCCAAGTACTAATCATTCACGACCTTCTCTCCCTCCTACTGCTCCTGTCCCTTTACCTGCATCATCAAATGATCCTTCACCACCATTACCACCTACACTTCCTCCTGTTACTGTGGCTAATCAGCATCCAATGCAATCTAGGTCCAAGATTGGAATTGTCAAGCCTAAACTTTGCTATAAGGCCATCTTGGATTACACCAAAACTAAACCTCCTTCTTATAAAGTGGCTTCCAAATATCCTGTGTGGTGTACTGCTATGGATGCAGAGTTTCAAGCATTACAAAGGCAACAGACCTAGACATTGGTTCTTGCACCTCCTTATGCCAATTTGGTAGGCTATAAATGGGTATTTAAGATCAAACTACACAGTAATGGGTCTATTGCTTGTTACAAAGCCAGACTTGTGGCTAAGGGGTTTCACCAACAAGCTGGCATTGATTATTCAGAGACTTGCAGTCCTATTATCAAGCCTGCCACAGTTAGATTGGTTCTTGCCATTGCTGTTAGCTATAATTGGCCTTTGAAGCAACTTGATGTGTTAAATGCCTTTCTCCATGGCTATCTTAAAGAGGAGGTTTACATGCAACAGCCTCCTAGTTATGTTGATACAGCCCATCCTTCCTATGTATGTAAGCTCTATAAGTCTCTCTATGGTCTCAACGTTAACAGGCTCCCAAGGCCTGGTTTGAGAGGTTTACCTTCCACTTAATTCATCTTGGGTTTCAAGCTTCCTTTGCTGATAGCTCATTGTTCATCTTCCAATCCAAGAGCACCATCATCTATCTCCTTCTCTATGTGGATGATATCATCATCACAAGCAACAATTCTCAACATGTTTCTTCTCTGATTGCTGCCCTCAGTTTAGTGTTTGAACTCAAAGACTTGGGTGATCTCAATTACTTTTTGGGGGTTCAAATTTATAGAACTCAGTTTGGACTTACCCTTTCTCAATCAAAGTATGCTTCAGAGGTCCTACATCATTTTCACATGGAAAACTCCAAGCCCACAAAGACTCCTTGCTACCCTTCCTCATGCTCGCTTTCTAATGATGGTGTTGCCCTTTCTGATCCTTCAGAGTTTTGCATCATGGTTGGTGTTCTTCAGTAGCTCACTTTCACACACCCAGACCTTGCCTTTAGTGCGCATCAATTATGCCAGTTTATGAGCAGTCCTACCACAGTGCATCTGGAGGCTGCTAAGAGGGTTCTCAGATATATCAGGGGTACTCTTTCTCATGGCATTTCATTTACTCCAAGTCCTCTTACTGACACAGACCAGGCTGGTGATCCTTCTAATCATCGTTCCACAACAGGTCTTCTTATGTTCCTTGGTCCTTCGCCTATTTCTTGGTCTTCCAAGAAACAGACCACTGTTGCTCGCTCTTCCACTGAAGCTGAGTACCATGCTCTGGCTACTTCTGCTACGGAGGTATCTTGGCCGCGCATTCTCTTCAAAAAATTGCACATTTTTCTCTCACATGTTCCTGTTCTGTGGTATGATAATGCTTCAACAATTGCCCTCTCTGCAAATCTTGTGTTTCATTCTCGCACGAAACATATTGAAGTTGACTATCACTATGTTCGTGAAAAGGTGTTGCATCGTGATTTATGTGTGCATTTTGTCTCAGGCAAGGATAACCTTGCTGACATGTTCACCAAGCCCTTGCCTTCTCCCTCTTTTCTTCTTCAACGTCACAAACTCCTGTTGGATGCCTCCCCCAATTGTTTGAGGGGGGATATTAATGTTCATGGTAGTTCGAATTCAAAGAAACCAAAGGAGGATCACAATGGTTGAATTACACACAGTGGGCGCGAGGTTGAAGATGAGTTTCCAACATACAGTGCAACAAACCGTTTCACTTAAAGTTAAAAGCACGAATGCACCGTTTTACTTAAACACGTAGCGCACCATTTTTAAGTGATAGTTATTTAAGCTTCTGAAGGAAGAAACAATGTTGTCTTGATTGTGGATTAGAGCTGTTGATTCTGGCACCGAATTCAGTTGTGATTCTGGTGTAGATTCTGTTATAGATCCACATAGTTTGGATTAATGGTTATGCAATTAGATAGGCTCAGTGTACTATAAATATTCTTGTACTTCCAATTTTATTATTATGCAAAAGATACAGATTTTCTCTTTTATCAAATATCTCTCTTTCTCTCTCTCGTTCTTTCTCTTCTTCTCATTTTCCATTCCTTTCTATCAATCTTTCTTACTTCACAAACAAATCTTATCTTGCTCTAAATCTAGGTTTTAACTCTGTGGTTGTATTAGATAAAACAACACAGGTTTCTTCATAAAGAAGTACAGAGGAATATTGATTTTGGAAATATGTTTTTTGTCCCTAGAAACAATAAAGGGGGCAAAGTAGTTCTATTTTGGAAGGATATTATGGATGTACAAGTAGATACTAGTAATAAAAATCATATTGTTGCTATGATCAATAAAGGTACAGATGATGCTTGGAGATTCACTGGTTTTTACAGGGAACCAATAACTCATTTACGACAGGAATCATGGAGTTTACTGTGTGATCTCAATAATCACATGAACCTTCCTTGGCTATGCTCCAGAGATTTTACTAAATTGGTTAGCTTATCTGAGAAGCTCGGGGGGGATAATAGAAATCAATCTCAAATACAATTTTCCAGAGTTTCGATGGATGAATATGGTTTTTAGACCTGGGTTATGTTGGCTCAAAATTTACTTTGCAGAAGCATTTTAGTGATGGGCATTCAATTTGGGAACGACTAGATCGGGGGCTTGCCAGTAATGATTGGTTATTAAAATTTGGAGACACCATAGTTCACCATCTCCACACAGATACTTCTAATCATTGTCCACTTTGGATTTTCCTTGCTGAGTTGGAACCACCTAGATTTCAAAAACCTTTTCGTTTTGAGGAGATGTGGTTATCTGTTAAGGGTTGTTCAAACACAATTGAAGCAGTTCGAGTATTTTTGTAATGTTAAACATGAGTTGAAATTAAAGAGGGACTTACTTACCCAGGCCGAATGAGAAGCAATGATCTTAGGTTCAAATTTTTGGGTCTTGGAGATAAAAGATGAGATAAAGGATTTGCTTGATAAGGAAACTCAGATGTGGGTTCAATGAACAAAATCTTTTTGGACAACTCATGGAGATAAGAATTCTAGATATTTTCATAGCAGAGCAACACAATGTCACCAGAAAAATCTGATTTCTAAAATTCGAAATTCTAATGGAGCTTGGTGCAGTTCTAATGATTAGGTGGCAGCCACCATTATTGCTTACTACCAGGATCTTTTTACATCATCCAACCTAAACCAATCAGGTACTACCACAGATTCAATTGAGAGAGTGATAAGTGATGATATGAATTCCCTACTGTTAGAAGATTTTATGGAATTAGAGATTCAAGCAGCAATTAATTAGATTGCTTCATTGAAGGCCCCAAGTCCAAATGGTATGCTCCAGATCCCACTCTTCTATCAAAACTATTGGCAGCTTGTTGGTAATGATGTAACTCAATCCATTCTTAGTTATTTAAATTCTGCTGCCCTCCTCCCCCCACCCCACCCCCCCCCCCCCTCCCCCCACCCCCAAATTTAAATCATACTTTTGTAACTCTTATTCCTAAGGTTAAAAGCCTAGAGTTAGTCTCTAAATTTCGACCTATTAATTTTATGCAATGTTTTGTATAAAAATTTTTCAAAAGTTTTGGCTAATAGGCTTAAGAAAGTTCTTCCAAAAATTATTACAGAACATCAAAGTGCTTTCACAAAAAGTAGACTCATTTCTGATAATATTTTGGTAACTTTTGAGACTTTACATAACTTGCAGAGACATAAGGGGAAAGATGATTTTATGGCAATTAAACTTCATATGAGCAAAGCTTATGATAGGGTGGAGTGGTCCTATCTTGAAGCAGTGATGAGGAGAATGAGATTTATGGAGGGATGGATTAAACTCATGATGGTGTGCATTAAAAAAAGTCTCCTATTCTATCCTGGTTAATGGGGAGCACAAGGGTATGATCCATCCAACCTGTGGTATTCAACAGGGAGATCCTCTTTCACCATTCCTATTTCTGCTTTGCACAGAAGGTGACAGTCTTCTTTTTTACAGAGCCAATCAACTAGAGTGTGAAAAGGTGATTAATATCTTGGAGACTTATGGCAATTGCTCTAGACAACAAATTAATAAAAACAAGAAAACTATTTTCTTTAGTAAAGCCACATTTGACGCTACCAGACAACTTATCAAATATGCAATGGGAGTAATCGAGATTAGACAATATGAAAAATATCTAGGGTTACCATCATTCATAGGAAGAAAGAAAAAAACAAGTTTCAATTATATAAAACAGCAAGTGTGGAAGAAACTCTAAGGTTAGGAAAAGAAGTTATTGTCCCAAGCTGGAAGAGAGGTACTTATTAATGCTGTGGTGCAAGCTATTCCAATCTACGCCATGAGCTGCTTTAAGTTACCTTTAGAGCTTGCTCTGAGATTGAATATTTAGTCTGAAAATTTTGGTGGGGACAACAAGAAGACTGTTGAAAAATTCATTGGGTTAAGTGGGAGAATCTTTGTCAACCAAAATCAGAGGAGGGATGGATTTTAAAGATCTTAGTCTTTTTAACGACATGCTTTTGGCTAAACAAGTTTGGCGTCTTCTCCATAATAAATAGTCACTCTATTACCATATTTTCAAAGCTAAATTCTTCCCAAACTGTTTGATCATGGAAGCTACTAATTCTCAATTGGAATCTTATGCTTGGAAAAGCATCTTAAAAGGGCGCGATGTCATTATGAGGGGAGCATGTTGGAGGGTGAGAAATGGAACAGAAGTGACCATATGGAATGATGCTTCGTTGCCATCATTAGAACAGCCCAGAATACAATCTCTAGTGGTGCATTTCTTTATCTTCTTAATATTCATTTTAATTTATAACACGTTATTAGCACGAGTCTTTACCCAATTTTGAAAAGGAAGTTGTATTTCAATTATTTTTCAAACATCAAAGATTATTTATGTAGTTCTCTTAACTCACTATAAGTTCTATTTCTAAGAATTAATAATTATCCTATTTATTTGTCATCACATTATTTATGCTTAAAATTTTTAGTGTTTATTTAATGGATTATAATCATATTGGTTTCTTGCTCAATATAAGATTATTTTTATTTTTATCTTAAGCATATTTAATTTATATGTGACGCGTGTCTATTAATTTTGGATATAAATTAATAAACTAATTGTCTATCAAGTATCCTTGATGAGATCCATGTTGATATAATAAATCATGGAGATATTATTATGGATGGCAACCATGAATCCTAGCAGGATCATGTAAAAACAATGATTTTTATTCGCTATCATCTCCATGAAAAGTGAGTACTTTATAATAAAAAATCCCTTAAATTTGTGGGAGAAATACAAGTTCCATAAGAACTTGATCATTGTAAAAGCTCAATATGATATGTACTTGAAGTTGCAATAAGTGCAAGTGATTAATAATTTGGCAATTTAAAATTAGCCCATAATTAAATTATGTGATAGAAGACACATATATCATGCCTCAAATGTGCTTTTACCGCAGCGATTTTGAGAGCATAAGTTCAAAAAAGTATTATGAACTAATAGTCCTCTAGTGGTTGAACAAGACAATGAGGTTTTGCTATAAAAAATAAAAATAGTAAAAAAAAAAAAAAAAAAAAAACATCAATCGCACCCAATCAATTCTATCCAATTCCCTGAAGCGAATGAAACCTCATTTGAAAAACATAGAGGAAATAATGATCGTGGGTGTGAATGTGGACGTGGTTGGAACAACCAATATAAAGAGTGTAGTAATCATAATTCTTCAAAAATGAATAACACACCTTACCATCAGAAGAATAAAAATGGCAAGGGTTTACAGAATAAACCATCAAAGGGCCATGAAAATAAGTGTTAACGTTATAGGTGTGGTATGGAAGGTCATTGGTCACATACCTGTCGTACTCCTAAACATTTGGTAGATGTGTACCAAGCCTCCATAAAAGAAAAAGGAAAAGGAATTGAAACAAACTTTGTTGATTATAATGATTTTAAAGATCTTATGAATTATCTTGATCTTCATTGATATGACTCATCTTGATGTCTTTGATTTCTTTAAGGATGATGGAAAAATTGATAACTTGATTGGTGATGGAAATGTCCATACCAATTAATTCTTTTCTATATTATCTGATTATAATAAGTATTTTTATTTTGATATGTTTTATTTACGTTTAAAGTAATAAAGTTTAATTTATGTTTTGCATATATGAAGTGGCATGGGTCTTATAGATAAAAATCAATTCCAAGATGATGAGTAAAGAATTTTGTCTAGCAGATAGTGCAATAACTCATACGATTCTTAAAGATAAGAAATATTTTCAAAATTTATTATTATGCAAAGCCAATGTCAATACCATATTTGGTTCATTGAACTTGATTGAAAACTCTAGAAGAGCGATTATTATATTACCAAATGGCACAAAACTTTGTATTGACAATGCTTTGTATTCTTCTAAATCTAGAAGAAATTTACTCAGCTTGAAGGATATATGTTATAATGGTTATCATATTGAAACCAATAACGAAGATAGTGAAGAATTTCTTTATACTACTTCAAAAGTATTGGGCCAGAAGCTCATATTAGAAAAATAGCATATTTTCTTTTTTGGGTTATATTATACTACAATGAAAACAGTTGAAACAAATGTTGCAATACACTGGAAGTGTTCGGAGCCAAAGGTTTTTATGGTTTGGCATGATCATCTTGGACATTCAGGATCAATGATGATGCGTTGAATTATTGAAAATTCTCATGGGCATCCCCTAAAGAACCAAAAGATTCTTTTACCAAGTGATTGTCCATGTAGTGTATATTCTCAAAGTAAATCAATTATCAAACCGTCACCTTCAAAGATTGTTGTTGAATGTCCATCTTTCTTAAAAAGAATTTAAGGTGATATTTGTGGACCTATACACCCACACTGTGATCCATTCAGGTATTTTATGGCTTTAATTGATGCACCAACCAGATCGTCACATGTGTTTCTACTTTCTACTAGAAATGTTGCATTTGCTAGGCTTCTTGCTCAAATAATTAGGTTGAGAGCACAATTTCCTGATTATCCAATTAGAAAATTTTGTTTACATAATACTAGTGAATTTACATCTCAAGCTTTTGATGACTATTGCATGTCAATTGGAATTGATGTTGAACATCATGTTGCCCATACATACACTCAAAATGGTTTAGCTAAATCAATTATCAAAAGACTTCAAATTATTACTCGACCTTTTCTTATGAAATCAATATTGCCTGTTTATGCTTAGGGTCATGCTATGTTACATGCTACATCATTAGTTCGCATTAGGTCAATTGCTTATCATAAATTCTCACCATTGCAACTTGTACTTGGCCAACAACCAAATATTTTTACTTGCGCATATTTGGTTGTGCTGTATATGTACCTATTGCACCCCATAACACACTAAGATGGGTCCTCAACATAGACTTGGAATTTATATGGGTTTTGATTCCCCATCTATCATTAGATATCTTGTCGCTCTAACTGGTGATGTTTTTAAGGCACATTTAGAGGATTTTCATTTTAATGAAACAATCTTCCCACCATTAAGGAAAGAAAAGTTGTTACCTAAAGCACGGCGTGAGATTACTTGGAATGTTTCGATGTTATCTCATCTTGATCCTCGTACAAATCAATGTGAACTATAAGTTCAAAGGATTATTCATTTGCAAGGAATTGCAAATCAATTACCGGATGTATTCACCGACAATAAGAAAATAGTGAAATCTCACATTCCAGCTACTAATACTCCAGCATGAATTGAAGTCCTTGTAGGACAATCAATTAATACAGCAGCAAATAAATCAAAGCCACACTTTAAGTGTGGAAGACCTGTCTGTGCTAAAGATAAAATTCCTCGGAAGAGAAAAGTACAAGAAAAATAAGTCGCAACCACTAAAGTGTGGATGTTGTTACAGCATATCTGTATGGATCATTAAATAATGATATATAATAATGATATATACATGAAATCCCAGAATGATATAAAATGCCTGAAACATATAATCCTACATCCCAAAGTATGTATTCTATCAAGCTACAAAGTTCTTTATATGGGCTAAAGCAATCTGGACGCATGTGGTATAATTGCCTTAGTGAATATCTTTTGAAAGAAGGATTTGAGAATAATCTAATTTGTCTATGCGTTTTTATCAAAAAATCAGAATCTGGATTTGCTATTGTCACAGTATATGTTAATGATTTAAATCTTGTGGGGATTCTAGAAGAGTTAGCAGAAACAGCAAATTGTTAAAAAAATGAATTTGAGATGAAAGATCTTGGAAAGACAAAATTTTTTCTTGGCTTGCAAATTGAACATCTTCCAAATGGAATTCTTGTTCACTAATCAACATACACAGAAAAAGTCCTAAAGCACTTTTACATGGATAAAGCTCAATCTTTGAGCACTCCAAGGGAAGGTCGGTCAATTGATTTCAAGAGAGACCCATTTGGACCACAAGAAGATGATAAAGAAACTTTTGGTCCTAAAGTACTATATCTTAGTGCAATTGGTGCTTTGATGTATCTTACAAATTATACACGACCTGATATAACATTTGCAGTTAACTTACTAGAAAGGTATAGTTTTGCACCAACTCGAAGACATTGGAATGGAATTAAGCGTATATTACGTTATCTTCATGGGATGACTAATTTGGGATTATTTTATCCAAATAGATCAAATCCACATTCAGTTGGATATGCTAATGCAGATTATCTTTCTGATCCACACAGAGAACGATCACAAACATGATATTTATTTACTTATGGAAATACTGCTATTTCATAGAGATTTGTTAAGCAAACAATTTCTGCTACTTCCTCAAATCATGCAGAGATTATTGCAATTCATGAAGCAAGTCATGAATGTGTTTGGTTTAGATCAATAATTCAACATATTCGTGAAAATTGTGAATTATCATCAATAAAAAATAGTCCAACGATATTATATGAAGATAATGCTGCTTGTATCACTCAAATTAGAGGAGGCTATATAAAAGGTAATAGAACAAACCAAGCACATTGCACCAAAATTCTTTTATACACACGAGCACCAGAAGAGCGATGATATTGATGTCAAGCAGGTATGATCATGTGATAATTTGGCCGATATGTTCACTAAGCCATCACCAACTGTGACTTTTAAGAAGATGGTGTACAACATTGGCGTGCATCAACTCAAGAATCTTTTTATCATGGACATTGAAAGCTCTATGATCTCATAAGGAGGAGTAAATTTTTTAAAGGATATGTGTTGATTGTACTCTTTTTCCTATACTAAGGTTTTTTCCCACTGGGTTTTCCTTTAAAATGTTTTAATGAGGCAATCCTAAGGCACTCAAGGTGACACAAGAATACTGTACTCTTTTTCCTTCACCATTGGTTTTTTCCCATAGGGTTTTTCCTTGATAAGGTTTTAACAAGACATATTCTTAGTGAGTGGTCATCCAAGGGGGAGTGCTGTAAATGTATGAAGTTACAAGAGTGTGTGATGTTACTTTCATAAAGGGATGGAGTTATATTCTTTAATGCATGGTGTTGCATTCTTAAGAGTTCTCTCCATCTGATTCTTAACATGTATATATATGTGTGTGTGTGAATTAATTACAAAGGAAGACACATTTGTATTCAAGATAGATAATAATTTATGTGGATGACCACTTAAAGAATAAAGTTTATATACTACCTTCTCTATGCATTTCTTTATCTTCTTAATATTCATTTTAATTTACAACAATAATATAAGTTATTATATAGTAAGTTGAAGAAATTTTCCTTCAAATTAACTTTAAGAAAAATTATATCCTTTTTAAAGTAGCTCCAACTCACGGTGATTCATAAACTCAACAATCAACAAGTTATTATTTATTAATAGGCCAACTAAAAATATATGTAGTGATGTAGGTACATTGTTAAGTGACACTTTTTAATCTTTCCAATATGGATGTCCAGGTTCAAATTGCCTCTCACTATTGTAATTATAGGTTAGGTAAGAAACTTAGATACATTATCTTAGATTGAGTATATTAGGTTTTCCAATTAAATTTCAACACTTGACTGCATTGATCAATAAGGTAAGACTAGTGCTATCTTTTTAAAAAAAATTATTTAATTAAAATATCAAATATTTGAATCCAATTGGAGAACATAATTTAAATAGTATAGAATCAAATTATAATAATAGTACTAAAAAAAAAGAATTCAAGTTTTTTTTTTTTTTTTGGGAGAAAGAAAAAAGAATTCAAATAGGTAACTGTATTTATAATTCTAAAATCGTGCTTTATAGAGCTATATATATGTAAACAATATTGATTAATACGCTAGCTGTGTGGTTCATAAAAAGATTCATTATACCATTACTTTCATCTCTCTCTCTCTCTCTCTCTCTTTATTATATTCTTAGGAGCCAAACAGAGAGAGAGACAGCAGAGGTTGAATCAGGATGGGAGAATACGGAAGGCAAGAAGGTGTTTGGAAACGAGGGTGCTCCTTCGCAACACACAAATTTCTCCCCGATGAATCTTTTCGCAGCTGGGGAAACTATCTGAGGGCACTGAAGGACACACCACATAGGCTGAAAGATCGAGTGCTGAGTCGGTCGTTGGACGAGACGGAGCTTGTGGATATGAAGGCACGGAGCCAGCACGAGATGAAGAAGACGTTGACGTGGTGGGACCTCATTTGGTTCGGCATAGGAGCTGTGATTGGAGCTGGGATCTTCGTCCTTACAGGGCTTGAGGCTCAACAACATGCAGGACCTGCTGTTGTATTGTCCTACGTCGTTTCTGGTATCTCTGCATTACTCTCAGTTTTTTGCTACACTGAATTCGCCGTTGAGATCCCAGTTGCAGGTACTAATTCCATCCTTATTATCTAGCTCATTATTTTCTTTTTCCATTTTTAAATTTTGCTTTAATATATTTAATTTAGGGTTTGGTTCACTTCTTGTTAGTTTTTGAATTTGACATTTTGTTAGTTCTCATTAAAACAAAAGTTTAGCCAGTAATTGATGTAATAGTTTCTCATTAAAACAAAAGAAAATATCAAGTTAAAAAACTATTGGAAGTAAGCCACACTCGTATTTATATTACTAGTATCATAATTATCTATCAAGTTTTAATGGTCTTTATTTTTTTTCAAAAAAAAAAGTTTTAATGGTCATTTTATTAGGCAGTCAACATTGGTTTTTTTTTTTTTTGGTGAGAAGGGGCAGTCAACATAGGTGATTGCCAACTTTTTCACAACAAATTCTAAGCAGTAGATTGTTATTGACTTTTACTAGTGAGCAAAAATATAATTTCACTAGTAGGTTCAAATTTGAACTAGTAACAATCTATCACCTATTTTTTTATTATTAGGAAAATGTTAAATAATGCCCTAAAGACATTGATTTTGGAACTGTTTTTAGAAATATTTTATGAGAAAATGATAAATAATTAATTTTGTTGACATCTTTTATATATTTCCCATAAAAGTGTTGTTAAAACTTTTCTAATATGATTTATTAATAATTGCCCTAAGCATCATGACCCATTTTATTATTAAAGTATTGTTAAAATATTGTGAGCATTAACTTCCATATATAATTGACTAATACGTAGGAAATTAAAGATTTGACTACCACTGCACACTCTTGGTGCGATGGTCACTCCACAAGTATAAGTGCTTGTGGGGTATTGGGGGTAAAGGCTAGGGTTAAAGTATTCAGGAAGGAGCTTCATACACATATACATTTAGATTAGGCTAGAGTAGATTTTCTATCTTGTAAAAAAAAAAAAAAGATTTGGCCGTACAGCTTCGATTTTAATTGTTGGACTTAGAGAAATGGGTTTTTTTTTATTCAAGGGGGGGAGTATATTTTTTGATATGTTTAAGCTTTAGCCGTATCTATTGTAGGCCAGTTCAATGCTCTACAGATAGAGCTTTATTTATTTATTTTAGGGGGTGTCAAGTATTTGGAAATGCATTTCTTTGTCGATTTTTTTTTTTTTAAACTTAATGATTGGAGAAAAAAAATTCTAACCCATTTTGTGACATTTTTTTTTTTTTTTGAGAATTTTTTTTGTGACAATTGATAAAATCACCTAGGTTTATTTTCAGTTATATACATGAATTTTTTTTAATATTATATAACCTATTTAATAACTTATGTGGTTTTCAAAAACAAAAAAAAAAACTTATGTGACTTATTTAAATAATACATGTAGATGATTTTATAAACTACCATTAGATAAGAGTCCTTCTAATTGATTTGAAGGAAAACTTTATACACATTTCCATTAAGTCATCAACTTGAGTCCCTTTTTTAATTATAGACCCGATTAACGGATGACCTTATGAAATTTGTTAATATGTCATTTTTAAAAAGTTTTGATACCACTTTTATAGAAAATATAAAAAAGTAATAATATTCACTTGAGCTTTCTTTTTAATTATGAATCTAGTTAAAGGGTGCTCTTAGGAAATTTGTTAATATGTTATTTTAAGAAAGTTTTAATATCAATTTGATGGAAAATATTAAAAAAAAATTAACAATAATTGAGTGCTCAAACTAAGTTTTTAGACTGAATTTTGGATGTTGTTTTAAAAAAGTTTTGATACCACTTTTATGAGAAAAAAAAAATTTTAAAAGTAATAATAATTGAGTGCTCAAAGTCTCAAACTAACTTTTTAGAGTGAATTTTGGATGTCGTTGTTCTTTAGTTTTTCTTTTGGATGAAAGAAAACCTTTTTTTTTTTTACTCACTCACTTAGAAATATTAATTATTAGATATGCTTCCCCTGAAGCTATCACCTAAGACACCTCCTTTAACCAGGACGTACCAACCCGCCTAAACTTTGAGTGTACAAATTTTTTTTTTCTTTTTATATTTTGTCTTAATGCATAATTTATATGGTTCTTGAATTTAAGAGTGTCAGTTTCTCAAGAAAAAATAAAGAATTTAAGAGTGTCCTTTTTATGATTGATTAGTTAGAATTTGTTCCTTCGGGGACATCCGATAAAATTGGAACGATTAGTTAGAATTTTCTGTCGACTTTTAAATTTGGTTGCTCTAATTTGTATAATTTATAAAATATTAGTTTAAGTTGTTCCTTTCTCAACGTGAGAGCTAGCTGAAGAAACTGGTAGCAGGTTTTTTTTTTTTTTTTTTTTTTTTTTTTTTTTTTTTTGGAGAAAAAATAGTGGCTTTTTTTATTATTTTTTTTTTTAATATAATTTGGAGTTTTGGACCATATATTTATGAATTCTGTCGCCACTCAATATATTATATTTAATCGCATATAATTGTGAATATGCTTTGGATAAAGGTCCAAAAGCCGATTTTGAAATCCTAGTTTGTCATTATGAAATTGAAGTAATTTTTAGAAGTCCACACACAATTGGTCTTTTTCACAAGAATCGGAAGAAATCCATGCACATGCTCTTATTTTAACCCTGCTATTCTTTTGTTTCGGCTCATGTGATTAAGTTCATTTTCTTAAAAGTTGAAGAAAAATATGCCCGTAAGTTTGTTAATACACCTTGATATTCAGTGACAGCTCTAGGAATTTCATTTATGGTGGTCACTAAGAAATTTAAATTATACAAATCTAATAAAGAGATAATTTAAATATTTGATACAATTGCAAGTCAAGTTGATAAGAAGAGCAAAATTGTTGCAACTGTAAAATCAAAAATAAAGAGTATAACTATCGTCACCATCAAGAAGAACTCACAATATTTTTCTTGGTACCATTTTTTAAAGAAAAATGAAATTGGAGATTATTTTTATTGAATAGGTTAAATGAGCTACAAATTTAAATACTTAGCAATTTTTATCTTTTTGTTGAATAATATGTTCACTTCTTGTTGTTTGATCTTATCTTGTTTTTGTTTGGTTTATGTTTGTTATTATTTGGGCTAATATTTATTGTTGTTATTTAAGTTTTTTTTTTTTAATTTTATAAAAGTGATTAAGGATTATGTTTGAGGGACATCACTAATTTTGGAATAATGCTACATTCACAATATTTTTACAATAAATCTTACGCAAAAAGTTATTATTGATAGGTAAAAAAATAATATCAGTATTAGGCCCAAATTAGAACCAGTAACAACTTACCATATTAGATTTGCTGTGAAAATATTATAAATGTAACATTACTCTTATTTTTATTGAACCCAAATTTTTGTAATTCTCAATTTATATTAGGGTGATCACAATAGTTTAGTTTAGTATATAATATATTTTTAGTAAGTGTATATATACATTTTTTTTTTTTTTTTTGGCAAGCCAGGGTGAATATGGAAATAATAATTTAGACGAAAAGAAGGATGTGTCCTGTAAATAAAGCTGGCTTTCACGTAAATGACTCTCGTAAAGAGGGTTTTTGGGATGAATACCAAAACAAAATAAGGTGTAATTCAGGTTTATTAATACTTTAATTGTGTGAAATGCTTGTGTCTGCAATTAGCCATTTATAACCAAAACAAAAGAAGTGGAGAAAGAAAAAGCTTTCAACCTTTTGATTGACCAAATCTAATAATTAAATTAAGTAGGTAATTAGAACGAGAAAGTTTAGGGACACACAAAGCAATCTGTAGACTAATAATATGTTTGACTTTTTTTTTTCTTCTCCCTTTTCTATGGAAGTTTGGCTTCTCAGACAATTAAAATGTAATGTTTTTTATTAATTGAAAAAAATTATACATATTAATATATGCATGTGTGTATATATATATATATATATAACGTGAGAATAGAGAAAATTCCTTTTCAAATACATAATTCACATGGATAAATTCCATTCAAGATAATCATGTTTATAACACACTTTTATTGCTCAAAACATATTATATATTTTAAAAAATTGTTTTATATAATTCATTTGAATTATTCCATAGTTATAATAATTGGAAAATGGAGATCTGAACGTGTTATAAATATCAGGAAGTTTTAATTGAACTTAACATGTCTTGTGTTACTTGAATGCTAAAAAAAAAATACAAATAGTTTTGATTTAATACTTTCTTGATCTTAGAAATATTGTCGATTTATTTGTTAATTGCTTGTTAATGGGAATTCATAACAACATCCTTTACCTTGACACATGCACGGTTGTACAAAAATTATGTGTCCGGCCCTTCAATAATCAGAACAAATTAACATATATGGTTAAATAATATGGCTAAGCTAACAAGTTGCTTCCCTTTCAGGTGGATCATTTGCCTATTTAAGGGTTGAGCTGGGTGATTTCGTGGGCTTCATCGTGGCCGGAAACATCCTACTCCAGTGCGTGATTGGTGGAGCAGCGGTTTCCCGTTCTTGGACATCCTACTTTGCCACACTCTTGAACCACGACCCAAATGATTTCCGCATTGTAGCCCATAGTTTATCACCAGACTACAGATACCTCGACCCCATTGCCATTGCTGTCTTGGCTATCATTTGTGTTATGGCTGTTGTGAGCACAAAGGGCTCCTCAATATTCAATTATATTGCCACCATCATCCATATTGTTGTCCTTCTCTTCATCATCATTGCAGGCCTTACAAAAGCTGACACCAACAATTACAGTGATTTTGCACCATTTGGCGTCCATGGCATCTTTCAAGCATCAGCAGTGCTTTTCTTTGCCTATCTTGGATTTGATCTTATCTCAACTGTGGCTGAGGAAACAAAGAATCCCGGTCGGGACATTCCTATTGGTCTTGTTGGCTCAATGGTGATTGTTACTTTGGTATATTGTTTACTAGCTATGGCACTATGCCTAATGCAACCATACAAAGATATTGATGTAGATGCACCATTTTCTGTGGCATTTGAAGCCGTAGGTTTGGGATGGGCTAAGTACATAGTTGCTGCTGGTGCATTGAAGGGAATGACAACAGTTTTGCTTGGAGCAGCAGTGAGTCAAGCTCGATATCTCACACATATTGCACGTACACACATGATGCCCCCATGCCTCGCCATTGTGAATGAGAAAACTGGGACTCCTCTCAATGCCACAGTGGTCATGCTTTCAGCCACGGCAGTAATTGCCTTCTTCACATCGCTTGGGATTCTCTCAAAGTTGCTCTCACTCTCCTCACTGTTTGTCCTCGTGCTTGTGGCTATTGGCCTTCTTGTGCGTCGATACTATGTTAGTGGGGTGACAACAAAAGCAAACCGTATCAAGTTCATTGCGTTTCTTGCCCTTATTCTTGGATCTTCAATTGGCATTGCTATTTATTGGGCCTCATCTAATGATGGTTGGATTGGGTACGCAATAACTCTTACCAATTTGGCTCTTGTCAACTTTCGGGCTTCGGCTTTTTGTTCCACAGGCCAGGGAACCAAAATTTTGGGGTGTACCATTGGTACCATGGCTGCCATCATTATCAATTGCCATCAACATTTTCTTTCTTGGGTCTATAGATAAAAAATCGTTCGAAAGGTTCGGGATATTTACGCTAGCAATGATTGTTTACTATTTCCTTTATGGATTACATGCGTCCTATGACACAGCTAAGGAAGCTAGCAGTGCCAAACAGATGAAAAATGTTAAAGAGGGGGCCTTGAATTAGAGAAGTTAATAAGAAATGTGTGATGCATATGTTTATGTAATTTCTGTTCATATAGTTTATCCCCAAAAAAAAAAAAAAAGGTTTATGTTCATATTATGAAGGAGATGATGTGTGTTCATGAAAGAAAAAATAAATTTTCTTTCTAGGCTTTTGTTACGTTTTTTTTTTTTTTTTCTTTTTTCTTTTTTTCTTTTTTTCCCTACTGGTTTCGTTGCAATGTAATTCTTTTGTAATAATGTTGAAAAAATTACACTTTTTTGTAAATTTCATTCACACATGAAAGTAACAAGAACAAATTAAATTGCCCTTGTATGAAAAAAGTATTTTATGTCAAAACTTATTTAGAATGTAGGAAGTAGGATGTCTTCTAGCTAACCAAAAGCCCATGTTAGTATATTTTGCCTATCAATTACCCCATAATTCTATACAGTGATTGTGTTCCATCATCCAAAAAATATGACCATGTTTACTTTGATTTTTGGACCAATTTTAGGAGAAATTATCACGGAAGGGATTATTTCTCCTCTCATAAGAGGTGTGGGCTCTACTTATGGGTCCCAAATGAGACCCACATCCTCTTGTGAGGGAAGAAAGGACTCCACCAACAGATATAATAATTTTCCCAATTTTTGGAAGGTCTATCATTGCACGAAAGGAGGTGTGTAGTACATTAAGTGAATAATATAATTCTAGCAACTTTTTTTACAAGGATAATTTCACCGTTGTAGTAAATTAGACAGATTTTCAGTATTCATTAGGAGCAGCATCGACTAACAGAAGTAACAAACTACTACACTAATTCTACTTGACCACGTGTCTTCTATAACTCTAATGCTAAACTGCAAGTCGTAGTAATGTCGTTGTAAAGTTAAGCAGCATCTTTCTTCTTCAATATTAACTTCCTTTAATACTCTCAAAAGCCTAAAACTTTCCTCGGAATTTCCATTTTGAGAAGCCTCAAGAATAAGAATTCCAATAATCCAAATCCCATAATGACTTTCTTATTAATTACAACTAGTTTTTGCTCATTCTCAAAATCATCTCAGCTCCTATACCTCTCAAGCAAAGTATGAAAGTAGTAGCATAATTTGAAGCCAAAAAAAGAAAAAGCAGTATCATAATTGGTCAAAATTTATTCAGCAAAAAACAAAAAACAAAAAAACAGAAATATATATATATATTTTTTTTGCCAGCTTTTCATTTTTATTTTTTTGAGAAGGAAGCTTTTAAATTGATATTCTCAATAAACTATCTTTTAATTATTTATTTATTTTGGTGTGTGTTTTGGGATATAATTGTGTGAAACATGAGTCCAAGTGTACTTGAGAGTTGAGATACCATGTGAAACACGATGATGTGTAATTTCATCGAAGTCATGATGAGAGTTTATTGATCTCATGATCCTCTCATGGACCCAATCCCAGTCGTCCAACTAGAAGTATGTTTGAATAGAACTTATTTTGCTGAAACTGAAATTTGAAAACTAAAAATACTGTAACAAAATAATTTTTAAATGTGTAAGTAGTACCATGGGACCCATTTTTAATGAAAAAGTTGCTGAAAAATGAAGTTTGTGAGACCCGTGAACAGTGCACACGTGCACTGTTCACTGCTGAAAAGTCAAAATATGCGGCTGCTAAAAAAAAAAAAAAAAAAACTAAAAACGCGCTATAACCCAAAACGTGGACGTGGAAGTGTATCCAAACCCCACCTAGATTCTTCATTTGAAAGATTCTATATAAATGCGAATCTTTTGGCAGTTATGAAAAACACTGCTTTAATAATTACTAGCCTCTGAGTAAATATTAATAATTTGCATCTATTATAATTTGGGATTTCTACTTTTTCCAATCACCAAAAAAAAAAAAAAAAAAACCTAAGGGTTTGATTAAGAAATTATTTCTACCATAAATGCATAAATCAATACTACTAAGAATTTTAGAAGATACCTGTTTGCTCAACGAATGGTTTGAGTCTTGATTGTATTTGCCAATTTCAATTCCAAACCCCGTAAAATGTGTCCCTATCATCAAATCCATTGAAGTCATCAATTAGTTGCTAAAGTTTGGCTTAATTTTAAAAAATAACCATTGAAAAGCACAAATTGAACAAATTGTCAAAAAAGAATTTCCAGAAACATGAGATTAATGAGAATGAAACTTGGCCTTCACAAATATAAGATAAATATAAAACTGACTAACAAACATGGAGGTTAGTGATAATAAGGAGATCGTGAGTGAGAATGTGAAAAACAAAAATAAAAGTGTGAGAAATTACATAGTAGTAACTACTTTTTAGTAGGGATGTTGGGATGATAAGGATGGATAGAAGTTATAGTATTGGTTTTATAATAAGAGTCTCTTTTTTTTTTTTTTTAATAAAAAAGAATAGATTTGGGAAAATAAAAACATGAGTTTAGAGTAATGAGATTTAAAAAAAAAAATTGAAAAAAAAGGGGAACAGAAGAAACAAATACATTGTGATGAAGTAAAAAAAAAATTGAATAGGTGGGGTGAGTTTTGTAGATTAGAGGAGATTTAAAATTAACAAAAAAGTGATCCTATTTTGTAGGAAGTTAGTGAGTAGAAATAGGAATTTAAATCAACGTAAAAGAAGTGATCCTATTTTGTAGGAAGTTAGTGAGTATAAGTAAGAATTTAAATCAACGTAAAAGTAGGAGTTTATTAGAAGCAAGAAGGCATTTCAACGTAGAAGTAAGAATTTATTATTTTTGTCAATTTACTATTTTAACGTAATTTTTAAGTTATAGGTAAGGGTATTTTTTATAATAAAAAAAAATAACTAACTTTCTTTTGCCAATTTACTATTTTAATCCAATTTTTAAGTTGTTGGTTAATTAATTTAGAAGTATTTTTGACAGAAAAAAAAAATAATAACTAATAACTTTTTGAATCTTCTTAATATATACTAATGCTTTAATGTATTTTCTTCAATTTATAACTACTGCATCTAAACCAAGCTAATTAATAAAAATACTGCTATAATTACTACCTAATTTACTTTGATGTATAAGTACGACTATCTAGACCGAGTTAATTACTACAAAGACTATGCTAATTAATAAAAATAATGCTATAAATTACCGTGCTTGAATGAGCTTTTTTTTTTTTCTTTTTCTTTTTTTAACACCACAGACAAATAGCTCATATCAGAAATTCAGAATATCTCTCTTTAACCCGCTTCTTTTCCGCTGATCATTAGAGAAACTCTCGGATCATTCAAGTCACCTTAATTTTTTTTTTTTTTTTCTATTTCTTCTTTTCACATTTCTTGAATCTTTGACTTTCAAGTTTCATGTTAACAAATCTCGTAACCATACCATATATGAGTGTACTTATTTAAAGTAACATTTCTTGAAAAATAATTGTTCCTAAGAGTTAGCATTTAATTCAAGCCAATTGCTTTCCTTGATGTGAATGCACGAACATAATTACTCTTTGTTTTCTTTTTAAGAATTATTATTTGACAAAATTTTTGGGAAAAAAATTTTAAGTTATTATTTAGTAAGTTGAAGAAATCTTCCTTCAAATTTCCTTTAAAAATCTTATTAATAAAAAATTTAAAAAAAAAACTTTAAAAAAACTATGTCATTTTTAAAGTAGCTTTCAAAGATAAATTTTAAAGGACAAAGTTTTTTTTTTTTTTTTCTAAAATAGGTTTAAAAAGTTTTTTTCCAACTCATTACATGTGGTGATTCATAAAATTAACATATTACTCATTAATAGGCCAACTAAATATACACGTAATGACATAGGTACTTTACTAAGTGACACATTTTAATTTTTCCAATAGTAGGAATGTACATTTTCAAATTGCATCTCTCCGTTGTAATTATGAGTTGGATAAAACTTAAATACGTTACTTTAGGTAGAAGTACATTAGGCTTTCCAATTAAATTTCAATACTTGGCTGCATCAATCAAAAAAAGAAGAATAATGATATCTATTTTAAAGGAAATTAAATATTTGAATTCCATTAAAGAACCTAATTTAGACCGTATATAATCAAATTATAATAATAGTAATAAAAAAGAATACAGCTAGATAAATGTATCTATAATTGTGGCCAGAATTGCCGTTTAGAGCTGATATATATATATATATATATATATACACAATATTTATTTATACCCTACCTGTGTCCTTCAAAAATAGATTCATTATACTCCTTTCATCTCTCTCTTTCTCTCTCTATATTCTTGGGAAACAAACACACACACAGAGAGAGAGAGAGTAGAGTTTGAATCAGGATGGGAGAATACAGAGGAGACGAAAGTGTTCGGAGAAGAGGGTGCTCATGCACAAAAGACGATTTTCTCCCCGATGAATCGTTTCGGAGCTGGGGAAATTATGTGAGGGCGTTGAAGGACACACCACATAGGCTGAAAGATCGAGTGCTGACTCGGTCGTCGGACGAGACGGAGCTAGTGGACGTGAAGGCACAGAGCCAGCACGAGATGAAGAAAACGCTGACGTGGTGGGACCTAATGTGGTTCGGTATAGGAGCTGTGATTGGAGCTGGGATCTTCGTCCTCACGGGGCTTGAGGCTCGAGAACATGCAGGACCTGCGGTTGTATTGTCCTACGTCATTTCGGGTATCTCTGCATTGCTCTCTGTTTTTTGCTACACCGAATTCGGCGTTGAGATCCCAAGCGCAGGTACGTACCATCCTTATTTTCTAGCCTTTTTTTTTTTTTTTTTTTAATTTTTAATTTTTGTAGTAATCTATCTATCAAGTTTTAATGGTTATTTTTCCTCAAAAAAAGTTTTAATGGTTATTTAATTAGGAAGTTTTAATGGTCATGTCAATTAGATGTTATTTGTCATTTGATCCATAAGTTCTTGTTTTATACTTAATTTTAAACTACAAAAACTTAAATTTAAACAACTGATTGATAACATGACTATTAATTTTTGACTACTTTGAAATTTTGCAAACATAAAGAATATATGAAGATAATGTAATCTAATGATGGATTTGTCAAAATTTGGTTTCAATTAAAAAATATTAAGTAGTATAACATTACTTAAAATTACACCAAGTATAACTTCAACCCACCTAACATAGGACCTTGATTTTAATTGTTGGCCTTGAAGAAATGTTTTTTAAGTTAAGGATTAAGGAGGGAGTAATAATTTTGATATGTTTAGACTTTGATAGAGCTTTATTTATTTGTTTATTTTAAGGGGTGTCAATTGTCAAGTATTTGGAAATGCATTATTTACCGAATTTTTTAACTTAATTGGATTGGAGGAAAATTCTTCCAATTTATGTGTGGCAATTGATAAAACTATTTAGTTGTACTTTTAGTTATATGACTTATTTAATAACTCACGTGACTTATTTAAATAATACAAATGAATGATTCTATAAATTACCATTAGATAAGATTCATTCTAATCGCTTTAAAGGAAAACTTTATGCACATTCCATTAAGTCATCACTTGAATCCCATTTTTAATTATGTGTCTGGTTGTCAAGGGTCTTGGAGCTAAATTGACACCTCCTTATACACAAACTACTTGGGGATCTAAAGGTTTAAAGGTTCAAGTTATGGGTTAGTAGCATGTTGTAGTATGTGTTTGGATCTACTGAAATTGCGTCCACGTTTGCACGTTTTACACCTTTTTTTTTTCTTTTTTCTTTTTTCACACGTTTTAGGAGCTGTAATCCCTGTGCGGCTACAGTTCATGCACTGTTCATGAACAGTAGCCGCATTATTTGACTTTTCAACCCATTTTCAGCCACATCAGTGGGTCCTGTGCACTGTTCACGGGACCCATAAACTCTACTTTTCAGCAACTTTTTCATTAAAAATGGGTCACATGGTATTATTCACACATTTAAAAATTATTTTGCTGCAATATTTTCAATTTTCAGTAAAATAAGTTGTATCCAAACAGACCCGTAATAATCTCTCAAAAAAAAAATTGTGTCTTATTAATGGGCCCCTTAGGACATTTGTTAATAAATTATTTTAGGAAATTTTTTATACTACTTTTATGGAGAATATAAAAAACTGTAATATATATATATATATATTCAGATACTTTTTTCTCTTTTTTAAAAAACTTTCATAAAAAATTTCTAAAAATAATTCATAAACTAATGCTTTTAAATTTTTTTTTTCATTTAATTATTATCATTATTATTATTGAAACCACTTTTTATAAAAGAACCAATTTGAAAATCTTGAAAAGTACTAATAATTGAGTGTTCAAACTAACTTTTTAGACTTAATTTTGGATATTGTTGTTTTTCGGTTTTTCTGCCCGATGAAAGTAAACTTAACTTTGAGTTTTTACAACTTTTGTTTTCTTTTTTCTTTTTTCCTAATGGTTATAAAATTTAAGAGTGTCCTTTTTATATTGATAAGTTAGAATTTTCTGGCGACTTTTTAGAGCATTCGCATAAACTTGTGCAAAAATCATTATCTATATTAGAATAAGAACTTACTTTTTCTATTTTTTATATTTACTTTTCAAAACACCTCACAACAAAAATCATCTATTTTACATTATATTTCATTAAAATATCAATTTTCTTGATTTTTTTAATTATTTATATTTCCTCATACACAATAACCACCATCCACTCTCTTCCTTCATCCTCGAGTACTTAAAGAAGAAATAAAAAAATTTAAAAAAAAAAAATCAGTAGTATTAGTGTAAATTTACACAATTATATAATGACTAATGTGGTAAATTTTACACATTTTTCTATTATACACCCTCTAATTTGTATAATTTATAAAATATTAGTTTAAGTTGTTTCTTTCTCAACGTTAGAGCTAGCTCTAGAAACTAGTGGCTGTTTTTATGATATAACATGGAGTTATGGACCATATATTTTTTAATTCGGTCACCATTCAATATATTATATTTAATCGCGTATTATTGTGAATGTGCTTTGGACAAAAGGTCCAAAAGCTGATTTTGAAATCCTAGTTTGTCTTCAGGAAATTGACGTAATTTGTGAAGTCCACACACAATTGGTGTTTTCAATAGAACAAGAAGAAATCCATGCACTTGCTCTATACAACGGTAGCTTATTCTTTATTTTTAGAGAAATGATAGTTCCACAAAAAGTTTCACAATTTTCATCATAGCTCGTTATGTGGTAAATTGTGAATAGTGGAGATGTAAACTCTCCCACTAATTTTTCTCTCATATGACAAATTATGAGTAGTGGAGATGTGGATCCCATAGACCCACTAATTTTTCTCCATTACTCACAATTCGTCATGTGATAAGTTGTGACAAAAGTTGTAAAAAATTTTGTGACACTAGCATTTCTCTAGATTTTTGTTTTGACTCATGTGAATAAGTTCATTTTCTTAAAGTTGGAAAAAATTTGACCATACATTTGTTGATACTATCTCTTTCTTAAAAACCTACTTTATTTATTTTAACATATCACTTTACAATATACTCAACATCAAAAATTCTATTTTTTACCATTTCATTTAAATATTCTTTCTTTATTCATGTTTGGATGGTATATTAGGGTGAAAGTCTTTAAGGTTGCTAATTTTTTTTTTTTTTTTTCTATTCATACTCTCTCTTTTTTCTCTATCTTCTTCTTCATCTCTTTCTCTTCTCTGCCGCCCACAACCCACTGCTAGCCACCACCCCAAAGGTTAAAAATAAAAAAATAAAAATAAAAATAAAAAACCCACAAAACCTCAAGTACTGTGAACCCACTCCAAAATCAACCCAACCACAAAATTCATTCCAAAATCCATTCCACCATGACTTCAACCACCGTGAAGCACCGAGAACCACATACAGTTGAAACACCGAGACCCACAACCACAACTTCTTGAACCACCATAACCCACAACATAACCAAGAGAGTGATGAGAAAAGAGAAAAATTATAAGAGAGAAAATCTGAGAGTGAGGAGAGATTAAAAAGAGAGTAGTTGGGGAGAGGAGAAGGAAATATTTTATAACTAAAGGAATAGTGATAGGTGAATAAAAAATTGAATTTTATTTTTAACTTGATACTATAGTAGCCAAAAGCTAAAAAAATTTAAAAATAATTTTTTATCTACTTTAACGTATTTACTGTGAATGCTATTACACCTTGATATTGATATAATAATTTACGGAAAGAAGGATATGTCCTTGATATTGATATAATGTGTTTTGAGAATAAAGCTGGCTTTTAGGTAAATAATTCATGTAAAGAGGGTTGTTGTGATGAATACCAAAACAAAATATAGGTTTATTAATAGCAAAGCGGTGTGAATTGTGAAATACTTGTATATGAAATTAGCCATATATAACCAAAACAAAAGAAGTAAAGAAAGAAAAAGCTTTCAACCTTTTGATTGAAAAAATCTTATAATTGATTAAGTTAGTAATTAGAACAAGAAAGTTTAGCAGGGATACACAAAGTAATCTGTGGACTAATAATATGTTTGACTTTTTTTTTCTCCCCTTTTCTATGGAAGTTTGGCACCTCAGACAATTAACATGTAATGTTTTTTATTAATTGAAAAAAAAAATTAAATATATTTATATAGCATGTATACGTGTATATAAAGAGAGAATAGAGAAATTCCTATACAAATACATAATTCACGTGAATAAGTTACATTCAGGATAATAACCTTGTCCATTACACATTCCTATTGCTCAAAATATAGGATGTATTTTTTTAAAATTATGTTATGTTATTCATTTTAATAATTCCATAGTTATAATAATGGGAAAATGGAGATTTGAACGTGTTATAAATATTAAGAGCTCAACTGGTAAAGTTACTAATGGTTGAATAGGAGATCTAGAATTCAAACCCCACCTACACCAAAAACTGAGTAGTGTCTTGATTTGATAATAAAGAGCTATTATCAAGAACGGATGTCATAGGTTGAAACTCGCAAAAAAAAAAGTGTTAGTTGAGCTTTACATATCTTGTGTTACTTGAATGTTAAAAAAAGAATGATGAAATACAAATAGTTTTGATTTAATACTTTCTTGATCCTCAAGATATTGTCAATTTATTTGTTAATTGCTTGTTAATGAGAATTCAGGACAACATCCTTTACCTTGACTGGCACGGTTGAACAAAAATTGTTACTGGCCCTTCAATAATTTGAACAAATTAACGGTTAAATAATAAGACAAAGCTAACAAGTTGCTTTCCTTTCAGGTGGATCATTTGCCTATTTAAGAGTAGAGCTGGGTGATTTTATGGCCTTCATTGCTGCCGGGAACATCCTACTCGAGTACGTGATTGGTGGAGCAGCCGTTGCCCGTTCTTGGACATCCTACTTTGCCACACTATTGAACCACCATCCAAATGATTTCCGCATTGTAGCCCATGGTTTATCACCAGACTATAGATACCTCGACCCCATTGCCATTGTTGTCTTGGCTATCATTTGTGTTATGGCTGTTATGAGCACAAAGGGCTCCTCAATTTTCAATTACATTGCTTCCATCATCCATGTTGCTGTCATTATCTTCATCATCATTGCAGGCCTTATAAAAGCTGACACCAAAAATTACAGCGATTTTGCACCATTTGGCGTCCGTGGCATCTTTCAAGCATCAGCTGTGCTTTTTTTTGCCTATATTGGATTTGATGCTGTCTCAACCATGGCTGAGGAAACAAAGAATCCCGGTCGGAACATTCCTATTGGTCTTGTTGCCTCAATGGTGATTGTTACATTGGCATATTGTTTACTAGCCGTGACACTATGCCTAATGCAACCATACAAAGATATTGACGTAGATGCACCATTTTCTGTGGCATTTGAAGCCGCAGGTTGGGGATGGGCTAAGTACATAGTTGCTGCTGGTGCATTGAAGGGAATGACAACTGTTTTGCTTGTATCAGCAGTGGGTCAAGCTCGATATCTCACACATATTGCACGTACACACATGATGCCCCCATGGCTCGCCATTGTGAATGAGAAAACTGGGACTCCTCTCAATGCCACAGTGGTCATGCTTGCAGCCACTGCAGTAATTGCCTTCTTCACATCGCTTGGGATTCTCTCAAACTTGCTCTCAATCGCCACATTGTTTATCTTCATGCTTGTGGCTATTGGCCTTCTTGTGCGTCGATACTATGTTAGTGGGGTTACAACAATAGCAAACCTTATCAAGTTCATTGTGTTTCTTGCCCTTATTCTTGGATCTTCAATTGGCACTGCTATTTATTGGGCCTCATCTACTGATGGTTGGATTGGGTATACAATAACTCTACCAATTTGGCTCTTGTCAACTTTCGGGCTTTGGCTTTTTGTTCCACAGGCTAGGGAACCAAAAGTTTGGGGTGTACCATTGGTACCATGGCTGCCATCATTATCAATTGCCGTCAACATTTTCCTTCTTGGTTCTATAGATAAAGCATCGTTCCAAAGGTTCGGGATATGGACTCTAGTAATGATTGTTTACTATTTCCTTTTTGGATTACATGCATCCTATGACACAGCCAAGGAAGCTATCAGTGCCAAAGCAATTATAAATGTTGAAGAGGGGGCTGTGAATTTGGGAAGTTGATAAGAAATATGTGATGTATGTTTATGTTCATATTATGAAGGGGATGATGTATGTGTTCATGAAAGAGAACAGAAATTCTCATTCCAGGCTTTTGTTACGTTTTTCAATTTCTAGCTGTTCCGTTGCAATGTAATTCTCTTACTAGAAAAAAATTTCCACCTTTTTTTGTAGATTACATTCACATATGAAAGTACTAAGCGAAAATTAAATTGCCCTTGTATGAGTGTATCAAAACTTATTTGGAACGTAGGATGTAATCAAAAGCCCAGCTAGTATCTCCTGTTGATTAATTGCCCCATAATTCTATACACTGCTCGCCTTGATCTTTAAGACCAACTTTTGGAGAAATTATTGTGTTGGGTATAGCAAGGATGGCCAAATCTATTAGGTAATGGGTACCTGACCTGACCCTACCCTACTCGAAAGTTTCGGGTTTTACCCATTTTTTAAGGGTAAAGGATATTTTTCCTTTGTTAGTAATTAATAAGAAAACTTTCCTTATAGCAATTCGTAATTAATAAGAAATTACCAGTCTTTTCCTTATTAGCCAATTAGTGATTCGTGATTAGTGAATAGTGATTTTGATAAGTTTTCTTAGTAATATTGAGGATATTTTTATAAGTAAAATTTGCTAATAAGGCAAATTCCCATATTAATGGGATTTCTAATAATTCAGGCAACGCCATATATTTCAGATTTTAAAGGAGTATGCCTTGTATGGAGTTCTAGAAATAGATGTTTTAATCAGAACACTGTAAATTAGCATATAAGCATTGTAAATTTGCCAATTGAGTTTTTTTCTTTTTTCTTTTTTTTTTGCCGGTTTAAAATTTCATCACTGAAAAAAAAAATTAAAGGTCCAAAAAATCAAGTTCATGTCAAATATGTATATATCCATGGGTAAACAATCCAGGTGCAAATAAAGTATTGAAATCAGGCATTCACAAGTAAATTATTTGGGTTGCGTTTGGGTATACTCTGCTTGAGGTCCATGGTCATCCCTAGGGAGAAGTTCTCCCTCCTCTCATAGGGATGTGGGCCTTACTCATGGGTCCCAAATGAGGCCCACACCCCTTGTGAGAGAGAGGACTCCACGGGGCAGATTTAATAATTTTTACAACTTTTGGAAATTGGATTGTCCAACATTACATAAAAGTTGAAACTATGGTGTAGTACATAAAGTGAATGAGATCATTCCAACAATTTTTATTACCAGGACAATTCACCCTTATAGCGAATTAGACAACTTTTCTATATTTATTAGAAAAAGCATCTACTAACAAAAATAACAAACTGCCCTACTAGTTCTACTTGACCACTGACTACAAGACACATGTCTCATACACCATTTAATAAATAGAAGTAAACGATAGTAGCATAATTTCCTTTTTTTTTAGAACAAGTTAGAAAATTTTTATTCGGATAAAGTATCAAACACAGAGGATGCATCCACCAAAGGCCTTGTAGCTGAATTGGCACCTCCCCATGTACAAAGTGTTTGGGGGTCTAGAGGGGAAAGGATTCAAGCTGCGACATTAGCACCATCTTGTAATTATTTCTCAAAAACACATAGGATGCATCCAGAGTCAATTGAGGAAGAATGATTAACATTTTTTTTTTTTTTAGGTAGGTTATTGCAACAATTTAGTTTGTTGCAATAAGTTATTGTAACAAACTAAATTGTTGATGGAACAAAATAGTTGGTGAAATTCATAGGGGTGGAACAAAACTTCTTCTTTTTTGGGTGTTAACAATCAAACAAACTAATTCTGATAGTAGAGATGGTTGTGTCCGAAATTCTTGGAGCATCCATTTGTGTGTTCTAATATAGTGAAAGAGGAGTGCAAAATTCACAACATTTTCATAATAAGTTCACAAAAAATTTAGGTGATAGTTTGTTATTGGTTTTTATTTGAGTCCACCGTTAACATTACTTGTTTATTGACCATTAACAATTTGTCATTTAAAAATTTGTCGTGAAGTTGTTAAAATATGAGTCTCTATCATTATTATACCATGAAATTTATTGACACATAAGCATCTATATAGTTATGGAGATTGGTGTTTGACAGGTGGGATCTCATGAAGCCATAACCTTTCACAAGACAAAGGCAAATTAGGTTTAGTTACTTTAGTATAGAAATATTAGAGCATTCACATCAACTTGTGTAAAATTTTCTATCTATTTTAGCATAAGAACCTATTTTTTTCTATTTTACATACCCACTTTTCAAAACATCTCACATTAGATTATCTATTCTACTTTCTATTTTACTTAAAATAATAAATTTTTTTTTCATGGTCTTTCCTTTGTTTTCTAAGCAAACAAACACCCAAATCTTTTTCTTTTTCCTTTTTCCACCATAAAACCCAATCCCCTCTCTTCTTCGACCTAATTCCCACTATTCAACACCTGTACTTATTCAAGAATCCACTACCATATGCCTCCAATGTAGTAATCTTAGCAACCACAGCCACCATCATAACAAAATTATCACCAGCACCTTAACTTCCTCCAATCTCCAGTCATCACGAGATCTACAACATATCAAGAACAATGGGCATCACCCCTTGATTTGCAGAGCAAGGCCCAATCTGGAACCAGGGGGGGCTTATTTATATGAGTTTGATGAATTTTGGATCTGGGTTTAGGATTTGAGCTTTTGCCGATTATTGGATCTCAAATGGCAAAAGATTAAAATGGCAGTGTTGCTGGGATTCAAGAGGAGAGAGAGAAGGAGATGAATTTAAAAAGATACACACAAATACAGTAATCGTGTAAATACACACAGTTACTATAGCTAACTTGTATATTTGCACATCTATACACTACCTAATGTACGTCATTTTTAAGCAAGATTGTGTAAATTTTACACATCTATACACTACCTGATGTGAATCTATCATGAATGTAAGAGAAGTGAGTACCATGACATTGTGCTCGAAGAGCACCTAATAATTACTCATCCTCTAAGAAAGTGAAAAATATTACAAAATAAGTCCAAAAAAAAAAATATTTTGATGTCTACACCCTAGAAATTTGGAAGTCCTCTTATGATAATAGTCTATCAAACCAATAGTCACTCATACTGCATGGCTCAATAGTCTATTCAAATTTCATTTGTAAGGTAGCAAAGTCCATGAACATCCAACCCATTACCCCTTCAAGGGTATCACCATTTCTTTTTGCAAAAATTATTTTCATCTAATTTTGCTAGCCGCGATCACATGCAACAAAGCCTAATTGGCACAGAATGAACAATAGCCTTTCTATTTTTATTGGCAAAACTTAAAATAAGGGATAATAACCTAACACTTTGTTTGGAAGTTCATAAAGGAATGGAATGAGTAAATCATAAAGGAATAAAAAAGAATTGAATGTATCTATGTTTAGTTGGGAGGATGGAAAAGTGGGGGAGGATAGAAAAATTTTCAGTGGGCCGAATGAAAAGTCTTCTACCTCACCATTTTCTTCCTCTCTCTTTTCACCCCATCCAGACGCAAGTAATGGAAAGGAAATGAAAGAAATTAATAGAAAGATATTAACTAATCTTATTTTGATGTTCTAAAATAAAAGAATGGAAATGAATAAAATATAAGTAATCTTGTTCCGAAATAATATTAGAAGAAATGGAATAAAATCATTAATGTCAACATTACTATTATATTAGGGCATCATATGGGTATAAATTAAAACATATCTAGCACACGACAGATTAGGCATCTACTTTAATTTTATGGATTCCTAAACTAACCAGAATTATCCCCAACACATATGTGAAACCCATAGATCTACGAGGGGGGGGGTGTGTGGGGAAGTGCTTCCCCTAAACCTCCTAACATTTCTCTAATAATACTACTATATTACTATATTGTAGAAAAACAATAAATACCACATAGACTCTCATATCTTACTATCATCACGGATAAAGCAAAATTCAGAAAAGTATCAATCAAGCACTTGATACTTTTCATCAGAGTGTAATTAGGGTTTACAATGTAATACAAAAAATAAAATAAAAAAGATTATGAAACATTAAAACAACTTTTAATTCATGATAAAAATGAATTTATGGTGTTATTTCTCAACAATGTTACATTCACCAGCAAACACATCCACATTGCTACAAAAAGTTGAGGGAAAAATCTCAATCAACTTCTATCACGGCATTTGCTTGGAAATGTGCAGGCCCTTGTCTAAGATTTTCCTTAAAAACTTTCATATGTGATGCTATATATACACAAAGGTAATGGCTCACTCGAGAATGCAACAATAATTCACAAATTATTCCTGCCATCTTTCTAAATCTTGGGCATTGATAATTTGATACGAGTTTAATTAAAGCTTTGCTCTGTGAGTGCACACAACGGAAGCTTGCCATTGAATCCTCGGGATCGCCAGAGCCAAACTGCACCAAGGATTAATCACTTAATGTGAGGGAGAAAGCACTTCTATCTTAAGACACAGTTGATTTCCACACCTCGGCTCTCAATCAATCAATAAGTTACCTCTCATCTCTTTACTCTACTGGTTTTGTTAATTAGTCTCCTATTTCCCTACAAACAGAGACAGTATGTTGAAGAATTGTTCCAAAAGAATCCGATACCAACTGTACTTCTTCTCCCATAGCCAATAATCATCCAAGGGAAGCATTTTCCATCCCCAGTGTGTTCCAGCTGGGACCATGCATATAGGAGGAATTTTGTAGTTGGGTAAATTAAGTCTAAGCATCCAAAAGAATTCTATTACTTACAAGGTCCAGGACATGCATGCTCGTCTACATACAACATACTAAGGCAGCTGGCGTCAATATGAAACCTTTCTCTAAAGCATAAAGGAACACATTTATCGCCAAGTCCGGCCGGTTTCCCTTCTTGGCAGAGACAACGAATATATCAACTTGGGACAACGACCTTGCACTCCTCAAGAACAGAAGATATTCCTTTCAACTTGTGAATGAGTACACTTTACAGCTGCTTAAGTTTTTTTTTTTTTTTGTATGCAAACGAACATGTCCTGAAGAAATTATTAGGTCCAGACAGCTGATATGGTCCTTTCTGACCTCCCAACCAATAAAATGTTATTATTTATGTAAATGTAACATTACCTTCTAATTTTTATTTTCTATTCCTTGTACTGATTAGGAAGCCCACTCACACATTTGCATAGATGGCTTTGTCTCATTGGTTGGGAGGACCACATCAGCAGTCCTCTTGGCAGACCTAATAATTTCTCCATGTCCTGGACCTTGGAAGTCATATGATGTCTTATTATGCTTAATGTTGATTTGGCTGGATTACTATTAATCTATACTTTTTTTTAAAAAAAAATGCTAAAATTACTACAAATTTTACTATAAAAAACTTACCTCTGATGTGAAGAAAAAACAAATGTGATTGGTGGCATTTCAACAACTACAAGATAATAAATGAGTATTTGAATTATTTAGTGTGATTGGTGACACAACAATTTGTAAGGCCTATGTAATAAATTTTGTAGCATTTCTAATATTACTCAATATTTTGGAATTTCTTAAAACTTAAGGAAAAAATTTACAAATCACAATTTTTTTATATTAAAAAAAAAACAATGAATTTTTTGGGGGCCTTTCTCTATTCAGGGGGCCCTAGGCCTAGGGTTGGCCTTATATTCTCGTAGTAATGGCATCCTTTGTGGTATCTATATTTGTGATTTGAACTCCGACATTATCTACTTATCTCAAAACAGAAGGACAAAGAAAAGAAAATGTTGTGTTTTATATGTTAATATATGGCATAGGCAAGGAGGGCCAATTGAGGCCTAACTATTAGATCTAGTAACTTGAGTCAAAATTTCTCAATCAATTTCTTCACTTTTTCTCATGTTGAACATCAACTCACACATGTGTACTCAATAATTATTATAAGGACAAAGTTTACCTACAAAATTAGTTGTAACTTAAGACTACAACCTTACTCAATATCTTTTTATTAGAGGTAAATTCGAAATATGTAGTAATATTTATTTTATTAAGTAATGTTGTAGCCTTAGGTTACAATTAATTTTGTAGCTAAATTTTGTCCTTATTATAAATCAAACACAATTTGTCAAAGGTTCATTAACTTATTTAGATTTTTTTTTTTTTTTTTTTGAAGTGTACCTTATTTATATTAGTGAAGTAGAAGAATACAATAAATTTGACAAAAGGATTTTGGAGATTAAAATCTAACGATCTTTTTTGGTTAGATTAAAAATGTCAAGAATTTAGATTTGGTCAAATCCACCAAGAATTTTAAAACTTGAAATCCTTGTATTTGAAATAATCCAACCCCATTAAATTTTAGAAATCATTAGCCATACTTCAATAGATTTAAAATTTTATAGTTCCAAATCCTTTTATATATAAAAACAGATCCAAACAATAAATTTTAAAATTTATAAATTTCAAATCAAGGAATTTTAAATCCGTTAATTTAAAATTCAAATTCAAATCCAACTCTAAATTCAAGTTCAAATATCCTAACGCATCATTGGTGCACTTTAAAATTATGATTGTTTGTCACTTCACTTGTGAGAGTAAGTTCTGTCCCTCACACTTAAGTGAGGGTTGTGAGGCTCACCATTGACCAATCACCCCTCATTTAAAAAGTGAAAGAAATCCGCAAATGGACTTATAATTCTTCATAAGATAAGGGTCATCATTTGAATCGAGAGAGTTCTTATATTCAATGCTTATTAATAAAGCTAACTAATAGTTCAATTCATATTTTATTAGAATCCGAGTTACTTTCGATAATAATTCATATGAAGGTAAATTTATGTTGAGAAGATTAAGATCTATACACAATATTGTCCTATTATAATAAATATTAAAAAAATTACATAATATTGTCTTCTTAATAAATTTTTTTTTTTTAAATATCTCAACTCGCTCTCCCACTCGAGTCTTGACGTAGGCGGGTCAAATCTAAACCTTAATACACTATAGAGGGAATGGGTCATTTAATTTATAAATTGATTAGAATTTTTTTTCTATTTTAGAAAAAGTTTCAACTTATGATGTCTGCTCCTAATGATAATCTTATCATCAGACCAAGACACCAATCAATTTTTTATATAAGCGGAGATTGAACTCCAAGTTTCATATTTAACTATCAAAAACTTTAACAATTGAGTTAACTAAAATCCAAAAAAATTCTAGAGTTACTAGTTAGTTTGTAAATTGTTTTACAAACGGCTATGATTTAGATTAAATTATTTCTCTCTCTAAAAAAATAGGAAAAAAAATAAACAAATAAACTGTGAATCACTTGGCCATTCTTTTAGAAATTAACTAGTCGTTAACATGTGCAATGCACGGAAAAGTTATTTATATAATAAAATCTAAGAAATTTAGAAATAGAAAATTTGGCTAATAATATGGATATTATAGACATTTTGTTAGTTAGCATTTAAAAAAAAAATAGATCTGTCATAATTAAATAAAATACAATGGGAAGAAATATTTAACTTCTATGAATTTCTATAGTTTAGAAGTGTTGTCTAACGTAGAATGTTATTGGGTTGTAAGAAAGATTTTTATAAAATATTAATACCATATATATATGCTTATATTGTCAACATCTCACTGCAGGTGCATAGTTACTAAAACCTATAAAGTAATTTACAATTATTAAATTAATAAAGCAAAATTCTCAAAAGTTATATATATACACACACTCAAAACTTATATAAACTACAAAGATATAACAAATCTTACTTAGTCGTAATAATAACAATATAAACAATTCAAAACATAGAACATTATCAAAATTATAACACTTAATTCCATTAATTTTTACGTTGAATCCAAACAAATAATTAATCAACCAAAAATCATAGCTTTAATTAAGAAAACAAAAAATCACATGAACCCAAATAAAAATTCCAAATAAAGAAAAAACATATAAGGTAAAGAATTAATATCAACCTACTAAAACGCAAATACCAAAAACCCCAAGACAAGCTTCCAAATTTTATAGAATTCCCAAATTCTACTTCAAAACCAAACAAAACCCTTCAAATTCAAAAAATTCATATATAATATAACAAATAAATATTTACCACTCCTTGGGTTGGAAGACATAGATTGCAGCTTTGATTTTTCTCCAAAAAATAGAGATGTTTCATCTGTCATATACAAAATAAAATAATTATTAGAAATTTCAACCCAAAAACCAAACCCACAAAAACAATGTCAAAATATAGAGATTAACCCAAATACTTAAAAAAAATCAATTCTAAACATAACAAAAGAATAAGATAGAATGAAAATTTCAGGCACATATGAAAGCAAATAAAAAAGAAAGAGCCTACGCGTTTTTTTTTTCCCTTGTTCTTCTTCTTTTTTTAATCTTAAAGTGAAGTTAATTTTAGGGTTTTGAGATGATAATTGCTAGGTTTTAAGGAGAGAAGAGAGAGTCCTACCAAAAGTCTCTCTCTTTTTTTCTTAATCCTAAAGTTTTTTTTTTTTTTTTTTGAAACCTAAAATGAGTTATTTTTTTTAATTCTAATGTGAGGTATCTTAAAAAATTATAATTAATTTTTAATCTTCAATTTTATATTATATATATATAAATATATATATAATGATGTGATAAACTCTGAAGAGACCAACAAAATATATCTAATAGAGTTTTACTTAAACTAAATTAATGTAACACTAAAAAAATAATTACACGTTGAAAAGAAATAATAAATATATAAGATATAAAACCTAGAATAAAAAGAATTTAAAATAAAAAGAAAAAAATAATAATGATGATGCGAAAAATTGAAAAAGTTTTAGAGACTCCTATTTTATATATTCACGTCTTTACATGTCATTAATTTGCTTCCAGCAGATGGTCCTGATAAATGACAATTCAGCAATTGTATTTATTTTGCTTCTCTTATTAGTATTACTTCACAGCCAACTGATTACTACTATTTTCTATAAAAATAAAAATAAATATATTGTAAATATATTTTTTTTGGAAACTATATTGTAAATATATTATAGACATATCATTTCTCAAAATAAAAACACTGATTACTACTAGTTCTGCAATTTTATCTAGCTGTGGACAGTTCAGCAATTTGGTTTAAGCCGTCAAACTTGTTTTTATTTTTTTTATTTTTTTTTAAGGAAAAACAGAATAAATAGAAGGTATTAGGTGCACAGTGCACGTGCACTTTAATTTTTAGGTGTTATTTCCCAAAAAAAATCAATTATAAATAAAAAAAAAAAACTTGTTGCATGCAAACCTAGCTCCAGAAGACTCCTATTAATTATAAAGCAGCAGGTATCCTCTACTCCTGAGAAATTATACAGTCTTTTAGTAAATTACGTCACTTATTTACTATTTAATTAAAAGACTCTTATTTGTTTAAAATTGCTGCATCAATAATCAGTTTCTGTTTAAAAAAAGTTTTTTAACTCAGTAATTTTAAACAAGTGGTAGACCACGTTACATGTCCACCGTAAAAACCTCTCTCTCTCTCTCTCTCTCTCTCTCTCTCTCTCTCTCTCTCTCTCTCTCTCTCTCTCTCTCTCTCTCTCTCTCTCTCTCTCTCTCTCTCTCTCTGTGGGCGATATAAGAATTAAGAAATACCTGTAGTCTAGTCTTTTCAAAAAGCTTTTATCTGCCTCAACTCACCTCGCTCTTGCTGGTCTCCTTCAAAAGGTATGCATGCCTAGCTTTAAATTATTTATTTTTAACTATTTTCATAAATATGCAGTCATTCGTTCGTTCATTGTCAATCTTTTTCTTTGTTGGCTTAGAGTGCCTGTACTGCTTTCTTTTCTTGTCTTCACTGTAAGTTATTGGACCCTCTATAATTTCAATGTAAAGTACAAAATATTCACACTTACAGCTATAATAATATTGTAAAACAACTGGGTATGGTAATGGTATTAGTATATGTGATATATCTGCCTTTGCAATGCTGCTAAAGGTTTTTTAGTTGACTAATATGAAGGCAGTACTCGAATTTTGAAGAATTGAAGTATTTATATAAGCAATCAATTCAAACATGTGAATGGCATATGGGTTTCTTTGATTTGTATTAGATTGGATTAGACAGATAATGTGCAAAAACTTAAAAAAGAACTGATAACTGCATGTAGCCCTCTGTTTCTATTTCTTTTCCCTTTTCTTTTTTCTTTTTTTGCCAGAAGATAGAAAGCAAATTTCGCCTTTGATCTTCTCCATTAATTTTTTTTTTTTTTTTAAATGTCAAAGATTTAGGATATTGTAGATATGAAAACTAGGAATAAATATCATTCGGTCACAGTTTAGTACTCTACTTTATACTTATACTCAGCTAATAGCTTGTGGATTCCAGTTAACTCAACTGATAAAGTCTCTGATAGTTAAATAAGAGATCTGAGATTCAATCCCCCCTATACCAAAAACTGATTGGTGTCTTAGTCTGATGATAAAGAGCTATCAACAGGAGCGGACGCTATAAGCTGAAACTCTCTAAAAAAAAAAATACTCAACTAACAGCAATATGATAGGAATCTTTTTTTTTTTTTTAAGTCCTTTGATTACTTTATTTGAAAATAATAATAATGTGGTTACCCGTTACTTTTTTTTATTATTTTAAGTATAGAGTAGATCACTCAAAGTAGGACAACACTATACAAGTTTAAAATTCTCTAATCATTATAATAATTTAATTAATGGTTTATATTTTGTCCGGTTTCAGGCTTTAAGAATTTGAAACCAGTATGAAAAGAACCTTATATTTATTACTGCAAAATAAAAATGAGAACTCGAATCTTTAAAATAGAAGATAAAAATAATAAACTCTTAATGTTTGTGGATCTAACCCAAGATCCATCACCCAACACAACAAAAAGAATATTATGTTATGGATGTATATAAAACTATAACCACTCTACTCCCTCCCTAACACAGACTCTAGTGATGGGCAAGATTTAATTAAGTAATTAAACCCCTTTTTACTCTACCTAAGCTTTTAATTTTTTTTGGTTGATAATAAAAGTATAATTTTTTTAGCCAAAAAATAGAAAAATTTTAGGTACTTTCAGAGTATGAAAAAATTGTGATCCCTCTTCTCACGTTTATGATGGGTCTCACCATGAATTTAATAAGTAGACTCCACCATGAATGTGAGAAGAGTAAACACAATTTTCTGTATTTTGAGAGTACTAAAGAATTACTTCCTAAAAGTAGAATTTTTTAGGTGTTATATTTGGGTTTTTTTTTTTTTTTTTTTTTTTTCTTGGTATAGAGTTTGAAACCTATGATGGATGTATATTGAATATGTATTACAACGGATAAATGCATCAAGGGGTAAGACAATAGGTAAAGTAAAATTATTTCATTCCCTTGATTCGTTTATGTTTTCAAAATAATTTATACTTATACATTATTTATTTCAAAATGAAAATAAAAGGATGAATGACTTTTAGAATTGTAGCTTCCTTTCAACAAAAGAAACCTAAAATTACTATCAATTACAAAAATATACTATCTGATATAACAATAAATGTAATTAATGTCACTTTAATAACATAATAAATATCAATTTTATTATAAAAATCTATCATCTATATAACGATAAATGATTAATGTCACTTTAACAACATAATAAATAAAAATCTAGTTACTTATTTAGGATGGCTTCAATTCGTAAAGCTTATTTAATAAAATTTATGAGTCATGCTAACAAGTGTCCTTAAAAAAATGGTTAACAACTCATTTTAAGAAAGTTTTGACACCATTTTTATGGAAAATGAAAAAAACTGTCAAAACATTAATTTTTTTTTTTCCCTTTTCTCATAAAAATTTTCTTTAAATAGATTATTAATCATTGCCCTAAGTACATCCGTTAGTATTTCCTAAAATTTATAGTATCTCAAAAATTAAAAAGAGAAAAATGGGTCATCAAAATATTTTGTAAACAATAAATAAAAATGAAAATGAACAGTTATTTACCATTTTCCAGTCATGAAGTGAAGAGGTAAAAGACCAGAAGATGAACATGCGCTTTTTAGTCAAATGCTTTAAAACTTCCTCTCTCTTTTTTTTTCTTTTTTTTTTCTTTTTTTTGAATGTAATGTAAAAACCGGTGGAGGAATCTGATCCTTATCCTGGTTCAACATAATCCCGTCTATTTTGGCATTAGGGATCTGATCTTTATCCTAGAATTTTTCCCATGTTGACTTCCTTTATTGTTTCAAAAGCAGAGAGGATCATGCTAGAAGTTCCATCTGGCTTATCTTAACTTACTCAACCAGTTCCCCAGAGTTGTTTGTGCACTAGTACTTATTGCAATCGGAATATAAGTGTATTTTAACCATTACTACTGAGCTGACATAATAAGTTTCTTGTGAGTCAGAGGTCCCAACTCCCATGTTTTAGGCATATTTTTAATATGTTATGCCTTAAATCCAAATTTTTTTATTTATTTTTTCATAGATTCTCCATGTTCAATAAAAGCAGTATTTAATACTACAGGTGCATGATTTATCTAATCTTCTTTCTGTAATTCTTTTTCAGAAATACAATGGCGAGTGGCACAGAAAATGGTATTGGTGCACTTGACATTGATGGGCTCAAGAAGAGAGGCTATTTTTGGAAAAAAGAGGATTTTTTGCCAGAGGAGTCATTCCAGAACTGGGGAAACTATGTCAAGGCATTGAGTAGTATAAAAACCAGGCTCAAAGATCGCCTGCTGACACGCTCCCAAGACTGCATTGAGCTACATGAAATGCGTGCCCAGAGCGGGCATGAGATGAAGAAAAATCTGAATTGGTGGGATCTACTTTGGTTTGGCATTGGAGCCGTCATGGGCGCCGGAATCTTTGTCCTCACTGGTCAGGCTGCCAGAAATAATGCTGGTCCTGCAGTTGTAATTTCATACCTCATAGCAGGCATATCTGCATTGCTCTCTGTGCTGTGCTACACTGAGTTTGCAGTTGAACTCCCTGTGGCAGGAGGATCATTTGCCTATCTTAGAGTGGAGCTTGGTGACTTTGTGGCTTACATTGCTGCTGGAAACATTCTTTTCCAGTATATAGTATCTGGTGCTAGTGTGGCACGATCCTGGACTTCATATTTTGCTACCTTGTGCAACCACAATCCTGATGATTTTCGCATAAATGTGTCATCCATAGCTGAAGGCTACAACCATTTAGACCCAATTGCCATTGGTATCTCAATTGCAGTTGCTCTTGGTGCATGCCTAAGCATTAAGGGGTCCTCGAGATTCAATTCTATTGCTACCATCCTCCACATTATAGTAATGATTTTCATCGTGGTTGCAGGTCTTACTAAAGCTAACCCTGCTAATTATGAAACCTTTGTGCCTCATGGTATTCCTGGTGTTTTTACAGCTTCTGCAGTGCTCTTCTTTGCTTACGTTGGGTTCGATGGAGTGGCAACCTTGGGTGAAGAGACCAAGAACCCAGGTAGAGACATCCCAATTGGGCTAATTGGTTCCATGGCAATTACCATAGTAACTTATTGCCTTCTAGCAGCAACATTGTGCTTAATGCAGCCATACACACAAATTGATGCTGATGCACCATTCACCATTGCATTCGAAGCAGTGGGGATGAAATGGGCCAAGTACTTTGTTGCATTCGGAGCATTAAAGGGCATGACCACAGTTCTGCTAGCTAATGTTATTGGTCAAGCTCGATATTTCACTCATATTGCACGTACCCACATGGCACCACCACTTCTTGCAGTTATCAATGAGAAAACTGGGACACCAATGAATGCCACAATCATTATGACTGTTGCAAACTCCATTGTAGCATTCTTCACAAGCCTTGATGTGTTGGCAAACCTTCTTTCCATAGCCACCCTATTCATCTTTACCCTGGTTGCAATTGCTCTAATTGTGAGACGATACTACGCTTCGGGTGAGACATCAAATGCTGACCGAAACAAGCTCATTGGGTTCTCGCTGTTGATTATTGGATCCTCAATTGCTACAGCTGCATGTTGGGCAGCTAGCAAGGATCATTGGATAGGGTACATAGTGACAGTAACAGTTTGGTTTTTGGCCACGCTTGGGCTAAATTTCACAGTGAAGCAAGCAAAGAAACCTCAATTGTGGGGAGTGCCATTAGTTCCTTGGTTGCCATCTGCTAGCATTGCTATCAATGTCTTCATCATGGGTTCCATTGATGGACCATCATTTGTTAGATTCAGTGTATGGACATCATTTTTGCTCATCTACTATTTGCTTGTGGCGCTGCATGCTTCATATGATGCAGCTAAGGAGATTGAAAGGAAAGCTGAGGCAACTCAAGCAACAAACATTGAGGCTGGGACTACCAAATAGCAGAAACATAATTTAGTAGATTTGCATGTGAGTTGTTATGAATACTAGTTGTTTTGCTTGAATTTTAGTTCATATTTCTTTTCCTTTTATTGGAGTTATTTCATATTCATTATTTGTCATACAAATGCAGTAGTGGAGAAACGTAATGGTTCAACCTGTTTAGGTGCAATTTTATCCTCTAGTTCGATAAAAGATAATACAAAGTTACCTACTGTTAGACAATGCCTTAAATTGGTGCTCATTGGTTAGCATCACATAGGAATATAACCCAATTAATGATGATTTTGTCTAATGCCGCTAGCAAACCTCTTCTTACTAGAGGTTGAGACTTGAGAATTATCGGGCACAATTGGTTTTAAGGGCCGATATTAAACGTTAAAAATTTTATTTTTAATCTTAATGCTTGAATCAAAAAAAAAAGTTCAAAACTAAAAACTTTTTTTGATTCAATGACTAAAATTAGAAGTTAACTTTTTTATAGGAAAAGGACCACTGCCCGAATAATAGTACATATGCTTTTTCTTTTTCTTTTTTCTTTTTTGATACACGAATAGTACATACGCTTTGGAATTTAAAGAAAGGTGCACAAAGTATACCATAGTGCAATTATATGGATTATAATTTATATGCCATCCCATATAATTTATATTATATCCCATACCCGAATGGTACATGTGCGGCACAATTTTGTTTTGACCTAGCCACCTTAGTTAGGTGGACGAGAAAATTAGAGGACTCAATTAGAGGGTATTCTTTCCCTGTATCTATCTATCTATCTATCTATCTATCTATATATATATATATATATAGAGTTGTAACTAATCTATTGATGTAACTAACTTTAACTAATCTGTTGATGATCCATAGTGACCCTATAAATTTGGGTTTAAAGCTTGTTGTTGTGTATATTTGATGCAAAGAATTAACAACTTTCTTTTCACTAGTCAGTTATTGTGGTATAAAGTTTAAAGCCAATCCATCAAACTTGCCCAAGCCATATGAGTGTGCTGATCCTATTAAGCCTCTACACCCTACCTCGTAAAACATGCGCACTGGTGCGCGCACACAACAGAAAAAGTAGAAACATCTAGTACAACTAGCTTGAAAATATTATCATTAATACAATAATATACAATGATTGTGACCTCACCTATAGTTTGACCACTGCACAACATTTCTTACACACAAAAAAAAAAATAATAAACATTGCAATGAAACCAACACTGATGATGGTGCTAAAAGCACAATGGGAAAAAAATGGAGAGAGGTGATGACAAGCATGCCTCAACACCTATAAGATGATATATTTTAAAATGAATTTACTTTACACTTCTTAAACAGACTTATGTTTCTATTTTGAGGAGAGAATTGAGTGATGTACTATTGAATCGCTGGGCAAGGCCTCGGATCACAAGCACGGTAACGTCACGCAGGTGCCGGGACTGCACCATCAAGTCAACCTCATTCTCGCTGTCCACCACAATTCTAAGCCGATGTTGGTCATTTCGGAAAAGCTCCACCTGTTTCATAGTTTACCCATAGATTTCCTGACTAATTAGATTAATGCTCCAAAACACATCATGCAAAAAGTATTGAGTCCCTACAACTCAAGTCAATGAAGCCTTAATCCCAATTTTAAATTGGGGTTAACATTATGGCTCCTTTCTCAATTAATTGAGGTTTGGCCAAATGCACCCTTCTTTTTTTTAATATCCAATGTCGGACATTTTTTTAATAAAAATATTAGATTTAATGCCTAAAGGTTATCAAACAAAAAAAGAGAATAAGAGAATTAAACAAATGTCTTCCACAATTGACAAACACAGGATGAGAAATTTAAAAACCTAGGGTAAATGCAGAAACTTACATGAAAAGGAGGTGCATAACTTCCTCGAATTTCAGTAGTTGGAAATGAAGTTTTAGAACCCGGCTTTACAACCTTGACTCTTTTTCTATTAACTTCTAGGACTCTTTTTTCAAGACTCCCCATTGAAGGATCCTGCAAAATTAAAACAAAAAGAGTTTATTTATTTCCTATATCAATCTTCTCAGTATAGTACATTAACAGAAAAGAAATGTACAAACAGAATATCAAATGTAACCTTTTTAGATCGGTCCTTGTCACATAGTGCCTGTTTCAAATAGGTAACAGTTAGATTACGGAGCACAATGCTGGCAATCTTAATATATAGGAAATACTGCTTCCAAAGACAAGCGAGTTTCCACCAGCAATAGACAAAGGTTTCATAGGCATATTAGTTTAAACTAGTAACAACATGAAAAGGCCCAAGAAATTTTGTTTGAATTTCTTTTGAACTGTCCTGAAATTCTTTAAACAACTTGCTTTCAGTGAATTTATATAAAAACATGTTCTGTTTCCAGAATTGGAAAAAAAATAATTAATTTTTTTTTAAAAGGACAAGATTGTAAAAATGTTTTCCAAACATATTACCAATACAGGGAAAATGTTTCTTGAAATATTACTAGACAAGAAATCAATGTGCCCCCCATGTTTTAATCATAGACTCGTGTCTGCTTTATAACCTAGTTGATTTTAGTACCCAATTTGCATTGGTTTAATTAGAAACAAAGATTACAGAGCAAATACGGGACATGAAATCTCTTTTACTCTTCATTAGATAGATAAACCTTACACCAAAAAAGATAAGGAACGAAATTATTTGTAAGCGTAAGCAGGTGCGAGTGGCACCGAGGATAGAATTTGGGAGTCAATTGAGCTGGTTTAGACATGCAACAGACTCAAAAGGTGAGTTTATTCATGTGGAAGGATCCAAAGGATGAAAGGGAGGCTAATGTTAGAATTATGGTTAAGTGATTCACCATTTTTCCTAATAGCTTAAGCTTTGAAACAATCGGTAATATTATCATGGTATCAAAGCAGAAGATCCTAAGTTCGATCCATGTCTCTACTCTATCTCCCGTTTAAATGTTAAAAATCTCACATGTTGGGCCCCACTTATTAAAGGGAAGTTTGGGCCCACATGGAGAGGGATTAAAATTCACCATTTCCTAATAATTTAAACTTTTGGAACAATCGGTAATATTTTAATATCATCAGCTAAAAGTTATGTGGGTCGAAGTAATAAAGAAAAATATGGTTGACTACATGGACCCTTTTACGCCACTCCACTCAACCAATATAGGGCCATGTCTTTGTTTTGTCATTGGATTTTAAAATGAAACAAATGAGAAATCAATTGCAAGCAATATTAATTTTGAACGAGGAAAACAACGTCACAGGAAAACAAAGATTACTATAAGGCTCTACTTCCAAATCAAAGAGATTATTTTTCTAACTTTAAGGTTATGGTAAATCCATCTACTTCTTTGCCACCAAATGCACCACATTTGACAGAGGAGAACAACATTCCTAATCACTGATGTTACTTGGGTTCTGTCTGTCCCCTTCTTTAGAAAGTCTTCACAAAGTATTTTGAGTATCAATAAGGGGGAAAAAAATAAAAAAGAAATGGAGCAAAATGTTCAAAGATTCACACAAAACCCTCACAAAAACACCTTCCATCCTCTCTTCTTTTTTAAAGCTGTATTTAAAAAAATAAATAAATAAAACCTTGGGAATGTGTGTTATGTATATCTGCATTCTTTATTATTATAATAATAATAAAAGGTAGAAAAAGATCACGCAATGCAACGATATGTATATTCCATAACTGCAACAAACATTTCAGTATATATGAGCAAGTTGATAGGAAAATAACGCCAACCAAAGAGTTGAATTATAGCCACACCTCAAACTTCACAGATCCAAGATCAAGCTTCTGCTTCACTTCTTTATAAACATCAGGCTCTGCAAGAAAATCAATGCTATACAAAATGAAAACACAAATAGGAGGAAGATAAGATCTGATAATTTCCTATAGAATTCTTTACAGAAACCAACAAACATAGATCAAAATTGGTAGAAGAGATCCACCCCCCCAAAAGTTAGACACCAGAGGAATTTATGACAATAAAAAATAAAATAAAAATTCAAGAACAGGAGAATACAATAAAGGTACAATGAGAACCAAAATCAGAACCTTGCAATAATGATCTTTGCTCCAAGAGTAAATGGTTTTAAGCCCTCATGAATTGATTAACCAGCATTTTTGATATTAATGATTACCATTGCAACAAATATCTTTTTTTTTTTAAATAAGTAAATATTTCAACCAAAAAAAAAAAGAACAAAAATGAAATTATTCATTAACCAACAAGTACATGAGTTAAATTTTCATTCGCCATCAAGTACACGAGTAAACTATTTCATTAACCAACAAGTACACGCACTTTCTAAATGCTTTTCCACCGAAACTTTGTCTGCCCTCCTCAACACAATATAATAACTCTTCACTAGAAAATCCCATTGAGAGAGAGAGAGAGTTGCAATTCTCAACCTCAGGCACTCGAAGTTGTACTAAGGTTTCTTTCTTCTTCTTTTTTCCACCTTTAATAATAAGTGACAGATTTACTAATAAGGTGCAAAATGGGGCATCCAAGTACAATGAGAGAATACAGAATGCGGCCCTCATAAAAAGAAAAAAGAGTAAAAATAAAATCCTGCTTATCATTAACTTTTTAATATCTTTGTGTCATAAAAGTTTATGTTAAAATGTTAATTTAAAAATAAAAAATCTGTTATAATAGATGAACAAAGGACAAAAATTATTGCACGTGAATTTTGACAAATCTTCCATTAGATTACATTTTCTTCTTATATCCTCCATGCTTACAAAATTTCCAAAAAATTAAAGATCAATGTTATGGCATCAATCAAATATTTAAATTTCAAGTTTTTGTAATGTTAAATTACTGATTCTCCCAAAAGCTTAAGCTATTGGGATATGATAAATTTAATCATTTAACTACATACTTCTAACATGTAGTATAAAATAATGAATAAAAAATAAGTCTATGGATCGAATAGTAAACATCCTATTGACAAAAAATTGACACGTGTTAAGAACATAAAGAACAAGCAATCCAACGATTAGATTTTCAAAATATGTTGCCATGTTAATTTTTTTGTGGGAGTTGTAGTCATTGGCTACAACCAAGTTTGTAACCAAACTTTGTCCATTAACAAATCAAGTGATATATATCCAAATGGATTTTTCTTATTTACAAAACAACACATACTTCAGGTTCCTTGAACAATGACAAGAACATATAAGTGTGTCATTGCAAAACATAAACATATAATCTCACTTAGGTAAAGATACCTTGCAAAGCTTCAGTTGCGAAATTGAATGCTACAAATCAAGGAATGCATAGCAAAAGATGGCAACATTGAATCACGGCAGGTAACAACATTACAAGAAAAAGGTTCAGTTCAATAAACTCTTTCAAAACCTAATAAAGTTCAACTTTTTAAAAGCAATCAGCATGTAACAAGGTAGCTTATAAACTTTAATTGATAAAGGGGAATAAAAGGGGGAAAAAAAAGCACCATGTTCAAATTTTCATACAAAATGCTCACAAAGTAGGGTACATACTTGCACTACAAGAGGACACCCAAAAAGAAGACAGCTTCAACTAACATCAGTAAATATAAAATGCAAAAAAAACTAAAAAAGGAAGAGTGTAATAGCAAAGTTATTTGCAAAATCATTGAACTTGAATAGCCATGAAAGATGGGATTCCAAAAATTACCAACTGCAATCGGATCAGTTGATGCAGAAACAGGCTGCCCCTCAACTCCATCCTCTCTAACAGGAGTATAAATGGCCACTAACCTGTAGCTCACGTCATCAACATTAGCTTCATACATCCTTCCTATTTCTCCTGCAATTAATCTTTAGCAATCAGAATTTGGAAGAAGGGAAACTTAGATTATCTAAAAATGTATCTGGCAAAGCAGAAATGAAAGGGAAGCCAAAACAAAAAAAACTGCACTGTTTACCATCACATAATAATAATAATAATAAACCTATGCTAGTTTTTAAGATCAATTTAGATCTAGAAAGAGAGATCATTGAGAGCACACAATGATAAGTTTTAACAATCAAAATTTGTTTAGAATTTTTATAAAAAAAATCCTTCCCAAAACATTTAAGAAACCTCAAGCTCTTAACATTGGAACATTAGGCATTCCTCAGACATTCTAGTTGTGTACAGATGATTTATGAGAAAAATTCTACATAAAGCAACCACTAGGGTGGCCTGGAGAGGTATGTAGGCTATGCAAAGCAATCTCCTAAGGTTTGGTTTGGTAAATTCAATGAAGCCAACAGGAAATTGGTTGCTGGCAAGGTCGTTTTGGTCGCCATCGTAATGGAAATCTTTGGATGGTTGTTCCTCATTGTTTGATGTGGTGTATTTGGAAGGAGAGAAATAGTAGGTGTTTTGAAGACAAGGAGCGTTCCATGCCTGATCTCAAGCTTCTTTTTTTTAGAACCTTACTTGATTGGTTTTCTGTGTGGAGAAACCATCCTTTTTCTTCTATTTTGGATTTTCTTGATTTTTGTAATGTTCGTTTTTGATTTGTTCACCTCTGTATACTCCCTGTGTACTTCGGTGTTCCTCTCTTTTTGATTTCAATTAATCTATTACTTATCAAAAAAAAAAAAAAAAAATTCAATGAAGCAGTTGTCAAATTTGGGATGCGTCATCGCCACCTGACCACTCTATTTTCAATTATACCTCTGATAGAGAGGAAATTCTCTTAATAGTTTACATTGATGACATCATTATTCTTGGTGATCACAAAAAAAGGGCATTGCTAAGTTGAAGCTGTTACTTCAAAACTTGTTACAGACTAAGGATTTGGGAAAGCTATGTTACTTCTTGGGTATCGAGATAGCATGATCCAAGGAGCTATTCTGTCGCAGAGGAAATAAGTGTTGGATATTTTGAATGAAATGGGTCCGGTTTGTTAGGTTCAAAACCTATAACGACCCCTATAAAACCCAATGACAAACTTTATACAAATGAGGGGGAATCATTATCAAATCCTGAAAGATACTTGTCTCTTGGTTGGTAAGTTGAATTACTTCACCATTACTTCCCCAAATGTATATTTTGCAATTAGTGTTGTGAGCCCTGGTTGGTAAGTTGAATTACTTCACCATTACTCCCCCAAATGTATATTTTGCAATTAGTGTTGTGAGCCCATACATGGCAACACAATTTATCTACATAAATGGATTGTCATCTTGTCCAAGAAAGAGGAAAGTAGTGTAATTGCTACCCATATTTCTCAACAGAAGTCCAAGTTGTTGATATGTTCACATACCACTGGACAAGGCTCATTGGGATCTGTCATAACAATCTGGGGTTAAATGATACAGATGCTCCAGCGAGTGTTACGAGTAAAATAGTATGAGTGAATTGATGGGTAATTCAGTGTATTTCTGTGCTTAACTTAAAAATATTCCGTGTATTATGGTTAATTAATTTAGGTAAAAACACTTTTCAATTTATCTTATTTACAGATGCCATAAAATAATCAACACAGATTACCCAAAAAAAAAAAAAAAAAAAACCAAAATTGAAGTTATTAATTTTGGATGTCAAATGATTAAACTGTCCAGCCAGTACAGCAAAAAGCACATCTTTCTCTAGCCAGATGAAATAATAATAATAACAATAACAAAATTTAATAATTTATAACAATTTTCAAATTTATGACTGACTTGCATTTATCGTGACCAAAGGAACAACTGCTCATGGATTTAAGCTCAACACAGGTGGCCAAATATCAGGTTTTTAGACAGGCTATTTACTTTTAAAATATTCCTATCTAACAATGAGCTGCAATGACAAAGACTTATACAGAGATCCAATTGAATTACAATCAATCCAATGATGATTTTTCTCATGTTATTCCTCAACCAAACATTCCCTTGTCTCCTCTCTTACCTATTGCTAATGTGACTCAAGAAGGGACAAATAGTCAAGAAAATCCAACGCATGCAATTGAGAAATTCACATGGAGTCCACTAATTTATAAAATACACAAGCTTTTCACACATTTTCACCTAAAAGTTGTTTTCATCTTTTCCACTCATTATCCCTTTTTTTTCTTTTCAAAAAGATAAAAGTATAAATAAATAAACAAACAACACATTATCTCAAAAGACACGAGATCTGAACTTCTTAATTGTAACTTAAAATTTTAGCATACCTGGAATAGAGATGAGATCAGGACTTCCAACCATTGATCTAAGCCATTGAATTCTACTTTTGCCTTCCTTTCCTCCACTATAAATGCCACGAACAGCATATAAGTTGGTGTGGAAACCTCTCCCCTCAATCTCCAGCTTATCTATTTTAGGCATCCCTACAGATAAACAAATATTTTTGAGGGGAAAGAAAGAAGATGAAGGACAAGAGGAAAGATGCTTCCTGATACACAAAATTAACAATAATATTGACACTGATTATTAATAAAAGCAATTTAGCTGGAAGCAGTCAAATCAAATCAATACAAAAGCTTCACACTCCCACATTAATTCAGCAGAAGCTGGTTCAAATACTTCCAACACAACATCCAATTTATATGTTTTATACCTATGCCCCTCCTAAAGACTATGTAGACACCAATACTCCAAGAAAAAAATTTTAAAATGGTGATCAATCTACCTAAAAGAGCTAATGTACTCCACAAAGAAAGAAATATTCCCATGTTTTAAATATCCAGATAGCTTCAAACAAGAACACATCATAATGAAAAACAATGACCAGGGAATTGACTATGTCACCATTTTCAAAGTTTATGAAAATTTTAAAATTAATTCTTGAAGCACCAAGATGCGGTCCAAAGCAATACAATAATAGTATATAAACAGAGAAAAACTGAAATCATTATAAGATATTAGATGCAAGAAATGAAGTGGCAGCATCGTTATAGAATGTTTAAGGAAGAAAGTGTTCAAAAAAATTTCCCCAAAGGAGTTCTATCAGGAACAACCAAGGCGATAAGCCACATTTCAATTAAATAATGTTAAGATTACTACTGCAAATGAGCTGAGCTAAAACCTTCTTAAATCATCATTGACCTTAGCTCATGAAGCCCAAAAGCTCAGCTTTTTCCAGCCCTACTGTATTTAACTCGTAAATCATATTACTAAGTACTAACCTCACCACCTTACAATATTTTTCTAAAAAGGGTGAAAGAGAGAAAAATGACCACATGCCACTAATTGAGTAAGAAAGAAGTTCATGAGTCAATTTACAGCCCCCGTATAGAAAAAAACCTGGCAATATAGGTGCAGTCTCAGCATATACTGGCTCAGTTGATCTTCCAAACACATCAGTCACAATGCACTCACATCTCAGACATCGACCAATGTCCTCAAGCCGCACCTTGTAGGAGCAAGACCGTTGTGTAGGTAATGGTTCATAGGACTTTCTATCTTCCATTTCTGATGAACAGAACCTGCAGTATCCCTTGTGTCATATATGGAGAACACAATGCTATTTCAAAAGTTAATAAACTAGCGTAAAAGACAACCTTCTAAAGAATATATTTAAATAAATCAGGAAAATGAAAACAACAAAATGGCAATCCAGATAATGTGATTCTAGTGTCTTATTTCCCTTCAATAATATGCAATTTCTTATTGCTACTGAAAGGCGAACAATTTAGTGAATGCCTAAGAGACCTACAACTACAACTCAATATTCTTTGTGGTAGTCAAAAGTAGTACTATACCATTGGTATCTGACATCTTTCTTGTACTTGCTCCAAACACGTTGTTGAGTCTCACTCTTTGGAATCACTTCGACGGCAGTGAGTACATCACCTTCAACTGCCTTTCCAGTGAGAGCAAGCATCTCCACTTTTGGAAGCTCTGTAGGGAAATGCAACACCCACATTTGAATTAAATAGTTCAAGCTCACTATATATACAAAAAGTTAAACTAAATAGTCTTCTTATTCTATTAAATACATATACCAGCTAAGGATTGCACTGATGCAAGTCCAACATCATGAATGACAAATGTTCATGTTATTTATGAAATAATTGCCATATCAAAGGGCCCAAGCTTCAGTATAACAAAATGTAAATTTTACCTGGGAGAATAATATCAGTCGGCTCAGACAACCTGAGTTCTCCCACAACTGAATCTGAACGGACTGGAGTATAGCTGTAAGATGCATTAAAAAAAGTTCATTACAACAGGCTTCCCGAATAGGGGAAAAAAAAAAAAAATATATATATATATATATACACATATGTATATATATATACATATATTATCCAATTAAAGATGCATATTCATTAGATCACATGATAGGTTTCAGATATGAATCATTCTGAATGGACTGGAGTATAGCTGCTTTTGAGATGCATTAAAAAAAGTTCATTACAACAGGCTTTCCAAATAGAGAAAAAAAAATCTTTTATCTAATTAAAGATGCATATGCTAATCTCATTGCATCACATGATAGGCTTCAGATATGAATTATTCTGGAATTTTGAAAGCGAATTTCTTCTTGCCAACAAATGACAGAAAAAAAGACTAAAAGGTAGAACAGTTACCCAAACAACAAACGGCAAGTGTAATCTGAATCAGTAACCTCATAAGTACTTGAGCTAGCATCATTGATAAGAATAATAGTTCCCTCATTAGTTTCTCTGTACCAGCTGAAAAGGCTTGATCCCTCATATCCACCAAAATATTCACCTTCTCCAGAATAAACACCCGCAGACAACTCCTTCACACGAACATTAGAAACTACTGGAAGAGCTGCCACATTATTTATTTAATGTATCAAATAACAAGACTAAAAAGAAACAACATATTAAATGCCTTAGTATGACAAAGGCCAAAAGTCAACTACAGATAGAAGACAGAGCACATGACTTACATAGGATCTACCATTTACAGGCTCATGAAAAGGAGGTAATTGCTTGGGGAAAAAAACTAGTTAGAATGAATGACAACAACCACTTAAGCCTATCACTTGCTTAGATTTATAACAGAATCTGTGCGTACTGTTAGAATTATGGTAAAATGATTAAATTTACCATTTCCAAAAAGCTTAAACTTTTGGGACAATTAGTAATTTATCACATTCTACAGAATTAATTTATGGAAGAGAGTTCCAATCACTGAATCAAAATTATATTGATATTATACCTAGACAAGGGTATCTCAATGGTAGGTCATCAAGTTATCCACTAAAATAAGAAATAGATACTCAATTCCAAACTACAGACTAAGAACTAGAGTTGTACCTGGGACAACTGGAGAGTTGGATATTGCAACCAATGGCTTCCCGCATTTGCCATCAGCACGAGACGGCAGCCAATATAAGGCCAAATAAGACCCCACATCTTCAAGTGATGGAGTGTAAGTTCTGCCACAGTTGCATGCAATTTATTTAACATTCATTTTAGAGATGGCAACATGCATTTCTAAATCTCAAAATAATAACAATACTCAGAACTTACAGTGTTTTACCACATATAACAACATCTTCACAAGCATTAGATATATCTATTAATGCAGATCCATGCAGCTTATTTTTTGCTCTGTACCACATATATTGCCCAGCACCTTCTTGTCCACCAAAATACGTTTTTTGCGGGATTACCTCCTCATCCTCAAAGCAATCAGGAATTTCTAGGTCCACTCCTATGGGATCCGCTGTTTAAAAGAAAAATTACACGGAATAGGTCATTTGCATGAGTACAACAAGTATTATAGAATGATTTGGAAACAAAATAGACTTATGCAAACAGTGAAATAGGATATAACTGCACTGAATTGTACAAAAGAAAATGAAACAACAAATTCAACGGTCATAATATCCCAATGAAAACATCCTAGCAGTGGCAGAACTCAACACCATCATCTTTGCTATTTAGGTAGTCAAAACTTTTTTACACAAGCATGCACCACATTGAAGTTTTTAGACTAAACAAAACCTACACCATCTGTTTCATTTATTTCTATCATAATTTTACATGAACTTCGCAGTCAATAGACAATAGTTTCTTTGCACTGCCCTAACAGACAAACAAATGACAGAAATGTTCAACTAACCCGGAGCAATTATGTCAGATGATATGCTACTAGGACTCCCCTTCATTCCATCTTGGCGCACAGGAGTGTAAACAAGTTCAATGCATCTTCCAACGTCCTCAAGAGTCAAATCCAGAAAATCTGCTATAGAAAAGTTTTAAACCATTATTATTGCAAATCCAAATGTATCAGCAAAAAGATCTCAACCCATAATTCAAAAAAAAAAAAAAAAAAACCTCACCAAAAGTACTTAGTTTCTCTCGTACGCCATTACTTTTCACTCTAAACCATTCATGGAAGCAGTTACCTCTCTCCCTGAATCATAAACAATTACTTCAGTTTCAGGGGTAAATGTCAAAACATTAAGACTAGGAATTACAGCCCTTATCAAATATAAAAGGTGTCAAATCAAATTTCTCACCCTCCGCTATAAGATGCAATAAAGCTCACACGTTGCCCTTCTATCATTGATCCAAGAAACTCCAAAGACTGGCAAGTGGGGGGACCTGCATTGCAAGATAAATTCAAAATGATTATCATATCTATTAAGTTTCATGCTCCTGCAGAGATTTATTTATCATCATTGTCATGCATGTACAGAACTTTAAATAACTAGATTCCTGCTCAATAACCCATTAAGCAAAATGAAAATAAAGTAGATTGAAAATATAGATTAGAAGAAATTAACTTTCTACCAGGTATTATAGGTCCAATTTGTTCAGAAAGAACAATTGGACCACGAGCCCAGTCACTTCTCACAGGCTCACAAGAAACCGAAACAAAGAAGCCAATGTCCTCAACTGAGAGCATATATGATGCAGTAGTTGCACCCCAAATTTCGCCTTGCATGCCATCAGAACTGGTCTGCATATACATTACATTGGTTAATCAAACCTACCACTAGTTAAGAAACTGCTATAAAAGCAAGAGGAAGGGGGAAACAAAGGACATCAATTAATTGACAACACACATTGCAGCAATGAGTACAGTTCCTGTACCAGGAGCAGTCTCCTAAAGTTGTTCTCAATCCAGTAATAGCTTGCAAAGATGAGGATACAAGAAAATTACTAATACACAATGTTAAGTGGAAATACCCGGAACCAGCGGAACACCGAATCTCCCTCTTCACCTCCCCAATATTTTTTGTCAACACTTAGCGTTGCTCCTTCAATAGCATTTCCGACTATTTGTAGAGACAGCAACCTTGGGCTTCCTAATCATCAAGAAGCAATAAGCATATGAAGCGAATTTCTAGCAACAACTATACACAAAAATCACAACTGAGGATTTATACATGATGACTAGTTCAAATATGTCCACCAAATATGCACATTGCACTCACATGATGAACATATACACGTGTCATACACAGACATTTACCCCAAATCCATATCCCCCACCACGAAAACAAAATCACAATCACTGAGTGCAAATCTAGGTAACAGAAACTTCCACATAGAATCTACCAACCAATAACTCTAAAATTCATTAGTGCTCACATGAGATAAAACAGCACGGTTATGAGATATGCACCTCACACAATGCTCTAAAAAGCACACTGCTTTAAGAGTAAGAGGTAAATATTTTCAACAAACCGCAAGCTCGTTGAATTAGATTAAACTAATACTTAAGTAACATGCATACTTATACATCAATAGCATACCTCTGTTTTAGCAAGATATGCTTAATTGAAAATCAAGAAATAATATAAGAGTAAATTTCTTTTTTTTGATAAGTAATAAGTTTATTGATTGATATCAAAAAGGGAAAAGCACCCTAGTACACAGGGAGTGTACAAGGGGGCAAACAATCAAAAACAAAAATTACAAGAATCCAGGAAATCAAGAAAAGATAAAAATGATTGGTTCTGCAATGCAGCCAACCAATCCATCAAAGTTCTAAAGAAAAACAGCTTCAAATCTGATCTTGATCTCTCCTTATCTTCAAAGCATCTACAATTTCTTTCTCTCCAAAGACACCACAATAAGCAGTGGGGAACAATCAGCCATATATACCCATTTCGATGACAACCAAATCTGCCTTTCCAACATGCTAAAAGCCCCACTAAAGATTGCGGCATAACCCAGCTCACTCCAAACAAACCAAACACCATAGTCCACATATCCATTGCAACCGGACAATGAAGAAAAAGATGGTCAACCGATTCACCATTACACTTCCACATATAACACCAATCCAATATCCAAACCTTCCTTCTTCTTAAATTGTCAATCGTTAAGCATTTCCCCAAAGCAACAGTCCAAACAAAGAAAGCTACTCGAGAAGGAATCTTCTGTTTCCAAATACTTTTCCAAGGAAAGTAATGATCATTAGAGCCCACTAAGAGACTATAATAGTCTTTAACTAGAAAGCCTTTCTTTCTATCAAGTTTCCAACACATCTTATCCTCACCAAAGCACCATAAATGGTATCCATGAAACCAGCCAGAGCCTCTAAATCCCGAGCATGCACACCCCTAAAGAAACTTACATCCCAAAAAAGGACTCCATTATCAAGCTTCATAAGCTCTGCCACACTAGCCTCCTTGTCTCGGCAAACTCTAAACAATTCAGGATAGCTGACTGCAAGAGAAGCTTCACCACACCAATGGTCTTGCCAAAATTTCACCCTAGACCCATCCCCAATATCATATAGAATGTGGTGAGAAAAAGAGGGTCATCCCTGACTAATATATTTCCACAAGCTAACACCATATGGACCATTAACAGGCCTAGTACACCAGCCACCCCATTCACTGCCATATTTCACCTCTATCACTTGCCTCCAAAGTGCAGCCCTCTCCATCCCAAATCTCCATAGCCACTTCCCCAACAAAGCTTCATTAAAAAGTCTTACCTTCCTTATCCCCAAGCCACCCGAAGCAATGGGACTACAAACAGTATCCCATTTAACCAAATGGAATTTTGGTTCATCTCCAATGCCACCCCATAAGAAATTTCTCTGAAGTTTCTCAATTCGGTTAGCCACAGCTGCAGGAATAGGAAATTGAGATAGAAAATAAGTGGGCAAATTAGATAGAGTGCTTTTAATTAACGTGACTCTACCTCTCTTGGATAAGTACAAACGTTTCCACCCTGCTAATCTTCGTTCTATCTTCTCTAAAATTGGGTTCCAAATTGCCTTTTCCTTGAATTTAGCTCCCAAAGGAAGACCCAAATACTTTATTGGAAGAGTACCTTGTTTACAGCCAAGGACAATCAACAATAAGTCCAAATTATCCACCATACCAACAGGAACCAACTCTGACTTACCCAAATTTATCTTTAGACCCGAGACCGCCTCAAACCAAATGAGGATCATACGGAGAAACAAAACCTGATCCAGATCTGCACCACAAAAAATCAAAGTGTCATCCGCAAAGAGGAGATGAGACACCGCCAATGATCTTTCCTCTTCACGACCCACACCAAAACCTGACATGTGACCCTCATGGACAGCTTTATCCAACATTCACCCAAGGGCTTCCATTACCAGTGCAAACAGCAAAGGGGACAGTGGGTCACCTTGTCTCAACCCCTTGCAACTCTCAAAAAACCCAAAAGGCGTGCCATTTACCAGAATAGAGAAGCGAACTGTAGATCTACAAACGAATATCCATTGCTGCCATTTAGCAGAGAAGCCACCCTTTTCTAATAATTGCATAAGAAATCCCCAGTTGACATGATCAAAGGCCTTCTCAACATCCAATTTACAAAGCAGCCCCGGCAACCCTGTTTTCAATCTACTATCAAGACATTCATTAGCAACGAGTACCGAGTCAAGAATCTGCCGGTTCTTCACAAAAGCATTCCGTGAAGCTGAAATTATATCTTCCATGACTGTGCGAAGTCTGTTGGCTAAGACCTTAGCAATGATTTTATAAACTCCCCCAACAAGACTAATGGGGCGAAAATCCTTAACATCAATTGCTTCATTTTTTTTAGGTATGAGAGTGATAAAAGTTGCATTTAAGCTCTTCTCAAACTGACCTTTAGCAAAAAAAAATGATGAAAAACAGCCATAAGATCAGTTTTGAGAATTCCCCAACAAGCTTGAAAGAAAGCCATTGGAAACCCATCTGGTCCAGGCGATTTGTCACCATTAAAATTCTGTATGACCTCCAAAATTTCTGCCTCATCAAAGGGTCTATCTAGCCAATTTGCATTATCACCAGATATCCTAGGAAAAACCAAGGCTTCTGGAAATGGTCTAACAACTTGCTCCTCAGAGTATAATTTCATAAAGAATTGAGTAATACAATCAGCAATCATACCTTGGTCTGAAGACAAGATTCCATCGACCATAAGACTCTCAATACCATTATTTCTTCTATGGGAATTTGCCATTCTATGGAAAAATTTTGTATTTGCATCCCCCTCCCTCAAATGCAGCACCCTAGACTTCTACCTCCAACTAACCTCTTCTAAAAGAGTGAGCTTTTCAATATCGGTATGGAGATTAATTTGTTCTAACTTTTCCTCAGCTGTTAAAGGCTGAGACTCCTCTCTAACATCGAAATCATTCAACTTGTTCTAGAGTTGCTGTTTTTTAATAGTGACATTACCAAACTCCTCTTCATTCCACTTTTTTAGATCCAACTTCAAAGCTGCCAACTTTTCAGCTAGTATAAAACTCGGGTTGCCTTGGAACAAATAAGATGCCCACCAATCTTTCACTTTATCAACAAAATTCTCCACCTTCAACCACATATTTTCAAAACGAAATGGAGTTCTACCTCTCCGATGACTTCCCCCCTCCAACAGAATTGGAAAGTGGTCTGAAAGTACCCTGGATAATCGTTTTTGGGTAATCATAGTGAAGTGCTCCGCCAATAGTGGAGAGAATAAATCGATCTATTTTAGAAGCGGAGGAAGAATTAGACCAAGAATAAAGGCCCCCTTCCATAGGTATATCCATCAGCCCATGGAGAGAGATAAAATCAAAAAATCCATACATAGCCCGAGTACAACTTGCAGCCCCTAATCTTTCTGATGGGAAGCAGATTATATTAAAGTCCCCTCCTATACACCATGGCAAATCCCACCAACTAATCAGCCCTGTCAACTCCTCCCACATTTTTCTACGCCTCTTATTCAAATTTGGCCCATATACTCCTATAAACACCCACTCAAATTGATCCCCGACATTTTTAAATTTGCATGAAACAGAAAAATACCCCACTGCTTCCTCCACTTTTTCCACCACTCTTCAGTCCCACATCAGAATAATACCTCCAGAAGCACCTTCAAAACCCAGGTATAGCCAATCTACATAAGGACAGCCCCATATACTTCGAACAATTCCTCTGGTTATCCATTCAAGTTTAGTTTCCTGCAAACATACAATATCAGCCTTCCAGGTACGCAGCAAGTTACGAATCTGAAGCCTCTTCTCAACCACATTTAGACCTCTGACATTCCAGGAAAGAATCTTCAAATTCATTTCGAAACAGATAGTGCCCGCACCCTATTAGTACCATTACGCCTAGATGAAGTAGAACCATAGTTAATCGAACTAAATAGACCCTTCAACTCTCTTATACCTTTCGCTCCTGAACTCTTCAAGTCACGTGCTTTTTTCTCCAAAACAGCCTTATGGTGTAATTCAGCCTCAACCGCTAACAAGAATTCCGTCGCTTGATTTTCCAAACCTTGTAAGGACACGCCCAGAAAGTTATCAAACCCCTTGAATCTACTTAGGAACCACTCAGAGTAAGAGGCTTTTCTCATTGGATTCTCCACACCCACAACTTCCTGTCCTTCCATGGCCAAGGGTAGTGAAAAAGCTAGTGGTTCCACCGCTAGAGGTGAAAAACCCCCTTCGTTAGGTAGTTCAGCAGCCTCCGAATAGGTGTCTAAAACCCAGTCCTCCACAAGTACTTCATCCCCCTCAAACTGGGCTGATGACACCTCCAGGGAATCTGAAGACCTCAATGGAACCAAGGCCAGCTGATTTTGCTCTCCCAATACCTCTGTGACTTCACCCGGTGGTAGAGAAATTTGTATTGGAACCGCCACTCTCCTTCCATCTCGTAATTCAAGCACCCACTACTCTGAGTTCCCCCATTTCTTGACAACATTGCCAGAATGTTCCTAAAGTAATAGTCCGATGTCTCGCTGCAAGTTAACTTCACCTTCAGAGATGGATAATGTCCCATCGGTCTCATCAGACTCGAGATTCTGCATCGTCCCCGTCGGTGCCAAGAAAATCCATCTCGGCATTATCGGAGATCTTCAGTGGCTAGGCTAGCGTCAAAGAGCTGCAAGGAACAGCTTGAGAGTGCTTCGGCTCGAGAATGACCACCTCGCAGCTTTTATACTTTTGCTCAGAGCTTGCCGAGACCGATGGCAAAGAAAACCCAGTTATTTGGGTCTCATCAAATGGAAAAGATAAATGGTGGGATTGTTTTGTCTTGGGCCGCCATACTGAAATGGGCTTGGGATTATCTATTTGGCGATTGGGCTTGGGTTTGAAGGGAGCTGAAGGATTAACAAAGCTTTTAAAGCTTTGTTCATTGGGCTTTACATTTCGACCCACTTCCTGGACTCTGGACCACTGAACTTTCCACACACCATCCAACCCATGTTCCACTCTCATGCTCACATCCAATGATAGATGAGATTCAGTTCCGCTGCCAAAGCCATCTTTAATCTCCAACGTGATTTTAGCCTCAGACCTCGGCTTCTCTTTCTCAGCGATCAAATTGCGAGAATCATGGCTATGATTGCGCAAGGTCGTTTTGTTTGTATTTTCAAAATTTGGTGGCTTTCCTTTCTTGCTACCACCACCATCTTTCCGATCATACTCCGCCGTCGCCAACAGCAATGATTTGGACTTTTCCACTGTCGGTTTCTGAACATATTGAGGCTGTCTGCTAATTAGCGTCTCAGGAGCAATGGCTTTCCGCAGATGCAATCCAAACCCTCTCCACCCACTACCATGATAAAGCCTTTCCGACGGCCATGGATAAGTTCCAAGATCATAAAAAAACTGCCATGCGCATTGGAACCTAGTTGCAAAATGAAAACTTTATCTCCATCTCTGAAGGTTCGTGCAAAATTACCTGTAGTTACATTCGACATGAGATCCTCCACAATAGCTAGCAAACGCTTTGCACTCTCTTTGCCCATGAAAACTGATCGGAGCGAATCTCGATTTCTCTCAAAAATACGTATCATATAATAAGTGCCTCCCTCCTCAACAGAGAATTCAAAAGTCTTGGACTCAACGAAAAAGAAAATGGAACCTCCCATAACAACAGAGTAAAACCTCAAATTTTGTGACTAATCGGAGGTAGCCAGGCCTCTACAAGCATTTGATTGAAGTCTAAGAGTAAATTTCTGCTGATTAAGAAAAAAATTCTCCACTCACAAGTTTCTGATAGCTATATATGGAACATTTTTACTACACTTTTCCCTAACCATAATAAAATTCCAACCACTGACATTACATATCTTTAAAAAATAAAAATTTTAAATCCTTCCATGTATCACTCTTATGAAAGAACCTAATTATTAATATATTTTGAAACGCAAATAAAATTTCAAAACCAAATAGAATGTATTTACCAGGGCGAACACGTTCCTGCCCCATGCAACTTCTTGGCTCACCCACAATCCCATCATCACGTATTGGAGTACATTGGAAGGAAATGAATTTACCAATCGCGTCCTTGGTAATACGATACTGAAGAAGTCCTGAACCCTCGGGTATAAGTGAACCAGAATCAGTTTCAACCTGCAGATTCCCAAGAAAGTGCAAGTTAATATAAGTTTAACAATCTGTTGAATGTTGTGTGTGTGTGCACGCAAGCAGTATGTTTAATCAGAAATAATGGAATTTTGCACAGCACCATGCATGGAAGAAAACCACCACCCCAAATTTTATGCTTGGTGTTGATGCCTAAATTCTATCTATTTTTCTGTTTTCAATGCTTAATGAGATTTTAAGCAACCATAAGCGTCAATTCTTAGGTCCTATACCTTTGCTTTGTGCTTCTTTAGTTTCCCAAAACACATGTTCCCCTCTTAGATTTTTTCATCCTGCATTGAATTTGGTAACAGAGCAAACCCTGTCAATATTTTCCAACAAAGCCACCAAAACCTACCACTCTCTACACTGCCCAAACTTGTCAGTTCGACAACCCCAACCGTCATAATGAACCAAAACCCCATGTAACCCACAACCACCAGCTGTCTAAAAAAATAAAACAAATTCAGCCAAAAACCAAACTGTCATTGGGCCCAAACCACCCAACGCCATAGATCACTACCCAATAAACAAAACAAACACAAGCACAAAACCCAAAATTTCTCCAGCCCATCACCAAAGCAAACTCATCAAAGTCTCAAACCACCAACACCATTGCTTACAAAGCCCAGCCACAATGCAAGGTCTTGTTACTTCATTGATGCTATTAGAGAGATTTGATTGTTATTTGAATTTTATATACATACATTATGTAATCCTATTACTACCTTATTTTCTTTCTATGTTTTGAGTAATTTAAGGACTCTATTTAAAGAGCCAAAAGTTAACTATTGTTTTGAAAGTAGTTGATTATAGATTTATAAAATTCAGAGTGGAGGTTTTAGTCCTGAACAAAGTTTCTCTCCAAACTAGTTTGTAGAGAAACCCTTCAAACTCCTTGTATATTTTTATATTGAGTGTGAATTTTGAAAATCTAACCGCTAGATTGTATGTTCTTATTTTTCCTTCATGCTTGCAAAATTTCAAGAAGTTCCAAGATCAATTACTATGTCATCAAACAAATGTTAAAATTTCAAGTTTTTGTGATTTAAAATTGTGTATAAAAAATAAGTTTATTAATCGAATAGTAAATAACATCCGATTTGAACGAAATTTAAAATGCATGTTAAGAACATAAGGAACATGAAATTCAATAGTTAGATTTTCAAAATTCATACCCAAAAAAGAGATATATGAGAAATATGAAGAGTTTCTCTCCAAACTAGTTTGGAGAGAAACTTTGTTCTTTCTTCCTGAGCTTGGTGCTAACTCCTAGCAAGCTCCAGGAGCTAACGCTGGGCTCCTATCAAGCTTGATGCTGATTCAAAGCATCTCTAGGTTCTAATGTTTAGAATCATCTATTTTCCTGTTTTCATCACTTGATGTTGATTTCATGCAAACCCTAGGTGTCGATTCCTAAGTCCTTTCCCTTGGATTTGTTCTTCTTTTGTTCCCTCCCCACTCTTAGAATTTTTCTACCAGCATCAAGAACAAATGTATATCAAGTCCCTTATATCTGCATTATTTACTAGGAGTCTAGGATCTAGTGCAGATGTTTGAAGTTGTAAAATGAATCCAACCAATGTTAGGGTGGTGAGATGGCATTTCTAATGATTTGCAACGCAATGTGATTACTATTGATGAGCCACACAGTTTATAGTTATGGCCCAACAAAGAAGCTCTTATTCTTTTTTTAGTAAATAAAATAGTTTAGAACCGTTTAACATTTACATATCATGGAAACCAGTAAACCTAAACTGTACAGAGAGCATTGGTTATTGGAAAAGGAAAGTGCACATAAAGCATTACAGTGATTACACCATCTTGCTAAAAGTGTATACCTCATGAAGATACCAATTGTAGATACTTTTACCCTCATGGCCACCTATGTAGCCATATGATGCTGTCAATATTCCATCTTCAGTGTAATCACCAGTAATAGATAAGAAATTCAAGCTAGGGGGAAGAGCTGCAAGAATGTAAAATATGAATTAGTAACAAATATTACAATAACATTAAGGTTTCAGACATGACTCTGCAGCAAATCAAGAGGCTTGTTAATTGATTAGACAATGTGTTGATAGAAGAAGAAAGAGATTTTCTTACTCTCAACTGCTTTATCCGATATAGCATATGCTGGTTCACCAGATTCACCATCTTGAGTAGTAGGAGTAAATTTGGCAACAATGCGATAGCCAACAGCTCCTAAGGGTATGCGGAACGCCTAAACAAAGAGCAAACTCCACTAAGAATTCCCATCAAAATACTAAAGCAAAAAGATTATGCCCAACAGTTGGACAACTACACACACATGCTAAAACAATTAACGTCGCCTACCTTTGCAATCTTGGAAGTGCTCATTGCTTCAAGATCTTTCTCACCATCCAATATGGATGATCTTGTTTTAAACCACTGTACTCTGCTAGAGCCCTCAGTTCCTCCAGTAACAATACCAGTTACAGTGATCTTGCTGTTCTCCCTCAATTCACCAATTATCTTTACATTTTTTACCTTTGGTGGTGCTGGAATTTGGCAAAGACAAGCATCACAAAAACAGGAAGTCAATAATGATTTTTTTTTTTTTTTCTTGGGATAAGTAACGAAATTTTATTGAACAAAAAGGTGTACTCCGGGAGCAGTACAATCAATCTTTCAAATTACAGTGCTCAAGCATATCTAGTATGTTAGAGCAGGGAAGAGATTTAAAGGCTACTCTCCAAACCAATTAACCAACAAAGTATGAAAAAAGAGAGATTTGATCTCAAGCATAGACCATTCACATCCCTCAAAGCATCCCTCATTTTGTTCCCACCAAAGACACTGCAAGATGCAATTTAGCACCACCCTCCAAAAAGCTATAATACGGTGCTTGCCAAGCTGCTAACAGATCAAGAACCCTCTGTGGCATAACCCAACAAAGACCAAACAAATTCCACACCATTGTCCATAGGTCATACGCTACAGGACAATGAAGAAGGAGATGGTCCACTGACTCCCCACTCTGTTTACACTTTTAGCACCAATCTACAATGATAAAAGCTCTCTTCCTTAAATTATCAGAGGAAAAAATCCTCCCTAAGGCTGCAATCCATGAGAAGAAGCTACCCTAGGAGGAACCTTCAATTGCTACACCAACTTCCCAAGAAAAGACGTGCCAGTACTCAAGTAAAGGGAAAGATAGTACCCACGCACTTCAAAACCTCGGCTCTTAGCTGGCTTCCAATTGAGTGTATCAAACCTTTAACTGAGGAGGAATATGTCAAATCCATAAAAGCCATTAAAGGCTCCAACTCCCAATCTTGGACTGATTTCAAGAACAGGACGTCCCAACGAAGTCTCCCATTTGGGAATTTCATTGGGACGTCCAGATCTCAAGATCATATTTGATATGGAACATGACAAGAAGACAGGTAGGATGGCAACAAGAAAATTAGTATGTTATAGAGGAAATATGTGTTGGATATTTTGGAAGAAATCTCTCTTACCAAACACCCACAAAAACCATTTTCACTCCACCCTTTTCCATCCCCGCTAAAATAACCCCAACCAAACAGACCATAAAGCTTTAATTCCTGAGGTCCTTGTATGAGTGGATGTCTGCCACCAAACAGTTTACTTCGGAAATTTGATTGAATTTATAGACCTGTAGAATTTTTATCTAGTATTCTTCTCACGTACATGGGTTGCACCCTAAACTCTTTCAATAAATTGCTAACTATCAAATCAGAAAGAATTGTCAATTACATTGACCATCCACTGGCAAATCTGGATATACATAAACTAAAATTTTTCAAAGGAATGAATTGATCCACCTAAATAAATTGCCAAAGAATTGCCTGCTGAAATTAGACCACACTTCTTTCTTTTTTTAATTGTAGTTACATGCATAACTAGTGGATCTAGAGCCCACAATCACACCCTCCATCTTGCTCATGGGTGGGTCTTATAAGACCACACTGCATTACCATATTTGAAACACCAAACTTATCTTAAAGAACAAATTGTATCTAGGTGGAACAAGATAAAATTGTGAAGTCTACCAGTGTGGCTGGCTCCTCTGTATATTATTACTTGTAACTCAATTTGAACCTCTTGGTGTTTCCAATAGAGATGTCCAAGGTTCAAATCCACCCTCCCCCAACTATTAAATTATCAAAAACTCTCTACACACGTATAGAGCAACTATAAGCTAAAAATTTATTTGGTATCAAGAAGTACCTTGCTTCACTACATCAGTCACTATTGATACAGATTCGCCTTCCTGCCCTGAAAGATACACCATTTATTATTTTAAATAATGATCTCTAAGAAATCTATGCAGTAAGAATATATAGAAAAGATCCACAACACAGAAGGGCAATGGACAAACCCTCAAAATTGGTAGGAATATATACAAAAGCCAAGCGTCGCCCAACATCTTCTTTGGTCAAGGTAAACTCAGAAGTACCAGTTGACACTAGTAAAAAGTCTCTGCCAGCAAAAGCCATAAAAACTCAGGTGGAGATAGCTGAATTGTAAAACAGAACAACCTAAGGGAAAACCAATCTCTCTCAGGGAAATAAAAGGTCTATCTCAGTGTTTTAAAAATGCTCTTGACAATGGTTTTAAATTTTAGAACTGAAAGCATACAAAGTAGCCTATCCCTACAACAATAAGACAAAATAAAACAGATTTAATGAGGATATTATGAAACAAAAAAAGCCCAATATTAAAAATGATCAAGGCCAAAAAAAATTTTAAGAAACTAGAAAAATAAATAAATAAATGAAACTTCACTCCTCAATCATGAAGCAAGAAAACCACAGCATGAGGTAAATTTTGGCAAGACAAAATATGTGTATACTAACCCTGTATCCTTCTCACGTAACCATTCAAACTTGCTGGGACCCTCTCTTCCTCCAAGGTAATCACCAACTCCTTTGATTGTACATCCTTCAATAGCATCTCCAATAATTCGGACATTACTGACTGATGGATGAGCTGCCATCATGAGACAAGAACCAACAGTATTTGTTACCATGCACTTTGGGGCAGGAATAAAAGAAGAAAGGACAACAGCTATAGAAGGTAAACAAACAAAGAATAAGTTTAGACTTTAGACAGCATGTGCTCTATGAAATCTAATTAAAGTTTATGACTATGCTAACGTGGAAGTACAAAGTTCTCTAAGACAATTCCAAAGCATGCTGGCAAGAACTTTCTGGATAAAACCACAGTCATAGACAATGAGTTCTAGCTCAAATGGAACCTCCCCCTCCCTAAGAATGGAATGGAGGATGTGGTCATAGGTTCAAGATCAACCAGGATGCTTAACTCACCCAAGAAAAGGCCAGACTACCAGTTCCATCACCATTTCTAAATATAGGACAAAAAAACACAAACCCTTAATTCAATTCCATAACAATATTTTTAGTATTAGATAGAAGAAATCATTCCTTTTCCATGCTGGTCACCCTTTATTTTTAAGGTTGAGCAGTGAAGAGCAGAAAATGTGATGCTGTGGGGAGGTAGCTCAAGAATGGGCCCTCAATTAGCTCATCTTTTGCAGATCGTAGAGCATAAATGCGAGGCCTCCTCAACAAAGGCAACCTAAAATTCTTCAGAACACTCTAAAGTTGCACACTTGCTCCCTTTTTGCATAAATAGAGCTCAAACTAAATCTTCGGCAGATCACGTAATCAGACGGTACATTTCAGTTTCACAATAGTGCAGTCTGCCAGTATTTACACTCTACAGAATTAATGAGAATTTACATTCCCATTTTATAACATCTTTCAGGCACTGCCGAAGTTTAAAACAAAGTAATTTTCTGAACTACAGATAAGAATAAGCCAATAAGAACTGTAAACTTCAGATCATCATTTCTCAAGATTCCTCCCTCTGCTCATTTTAATTCTGTAATTTCCATTGTTTGTTTAGGTTCTATCAATTAGCATTCTTATTGTGATATCCCATACCTATAAGTCTAATAACTATTTATATTATTTTTCATTTATTTATAGTGATACTAATGTCATCCTTGTCACAATTGTTAATCTATGTACTTGGTTAGCTGTAATTGTATCTTTCTTTTATCATTAGAGAGACATTAACACAACCTGACTCTTAAAAAGACCATACAAACTTGTAGGAACTTTTGAAAGGTAAATAGGCATAGTTGAAAATTGTTGGTTGGTCCTATGGAAATCAAGAAGTAACGAGTACTTGGGTAATTTTACTCAGAAATATGAGTGAGTAGTCACCCTTTTTTCCTTTTTGGTTGAAACCTTTCTCCCCTTACACGCACCTCCACTTCTTATGGCCAGCCATTCTCCCATCTTTTTGCATATCTCCTATAGTCATTCTTTTTCTCTCTCTCTTTGTCAAGTTTTTATTTTTTTATTTTTTTGATAGGTAAACAGAAAACTATTATTAATGAAAAAATTAGGAAGAGTACAAGTTGTTCATGATGATGAACAACGGGAAAAAAAGAACAAACGGCACAGCAAAAGAAGCAATCAAGAAACTAAGCTAAGGGAAGGCATAAACTCAGAGAGAAAAGAACAATCAGTAAAACCCCAACAACGAGACCACTCCAAAAGACTTTGTTGGCATAAACCCTTTAACTCATCCAACATCTTCTCATTATCCTCAAAGGAACGGCAATTTCATTCCAACCACACACTCCACATTAAGTACCCTGGAACCAAATTCCAAATGTCGGAATTATGTTTCCCAAGCCACTGATGCCAACAAGATAACAAACCCGCCACTGATCCTGGCATAACCCAATGAATACCAAAAGTCTGAAGCATAAAGGTCATAGGGAATAAGTAACAAGACAATGAAGAAGAAGGTGGTCTACCAACTCCCCATCACAATAACACATACAGCACCAAGTAGCCAACGGGTGACCCCTAAGCATTAGATTATCCAAAGTGAGGATCCAATCATGAGCAACAGTCCACACAAAAAATGCCACTAGCCTAGGTATCTTTGGTTTCCAAACACCCTTCCAAGAAAACAAAGAATTTGAATCACCCCGAATCGCATGGTAGTAAGACCAGGTGTCAAACATATCATCACCTTTTAACCGCCAACAAAGAGTATCACTCCTATCACCCCGAGGAATATGAGGTTGGATAAACTGAAGTAGAGAATAAGAGGCAACTAGTTCCCAATCTTCAGAAGCTCTAAAAAACCTTAAATCCCACACTCTAACAGTACCACCTTCCAGAAGCCACAAAACCTCAGAGATGCAAGCCATAGAATTTGAAAAGGTAATGCAAAAATCTGAAAGGTTTGCATGGTTTCTTAGTGGTTCAGCTTAATGTTTTGGGTTGCATGTTTGTGTGTGGAATTTTTTAGGCAAAGCAAATTATGAAATTTTGTTTCTCTTGTTTAAGGGATTGTAGCGGTTGAAGGTATTTTCTCCAACCCATTAAAGAAGACTGCTTGGATGAATTTTATCATGGCTTGACTGTAATGTTTAGTACCTAAAAGGAAGACCTAAGCCTTGCTATTACTGTTTTTCATATTTCTTGATTCCATAAATGATTTACCTTTTTTTTTTTTATTAAATGCAAGCTCTTTGAAGCGGTGCATTGACATGTTTGATGTATGTAAGTTATATTTTGGGAACCTCTTTAAGGTAGGATTAGGCTTTCCTTAATTATATGAGTTAGGTTGCTAGGAAGCACAGACACCTCATTTGGATGGGCTGCCATGGCCATGTCTGTGTCTGTGTCCGTGTCCGGCAACTCTGGGACACTGGACACCTCTGGGACATGGCTGCAGACAGGGTCCCAGCCCTTTGTTTAAAAATATGACAGGACACAGCCAAGGTGCATTTTGTTTTTTGGATTTTGTTATAGTATCACCTGTTATTGCTCTTAAATTGATATATGTTTAACATTAAATAAAATAAATAAATGTTTAACAATATATAAAAAAATATAAATAAAGGTATATTTAATAATTAATTAACATATGTATCCCCGCCATGTCATGTCCTAATTTTTCAAAAATTGCCATATCGCCATGTCGTACCATGTCCGTGCTTCCTAGTACAGGTTGTGAGATTTGTGTGCAACTTTCTGCTAAAATAGAACTTTTAGTAATAAGACTTGAGTTCCTACAAGCCTTAGCTCTCAATTCTACTATCAAGTAACGGACTTGTGATGTAAAATTTTGGTAAGTCATGATATTTATTAGAAAAGCTTATTATGCATTCAAATGTTTTGATAAGAAATGTTGCAAAAAATCATGTTTCAAACAAATGTATATTCTTGATTTTTTGAAATCCAAAGTTTCTCATGCTATGTTATATATTAAATGGGATGAAGAAGTATGGATTGAGAAATATGGTGTGATTTATGGTTAAGTCCTATAGTATCTTCTAAACTTGGCCAGTACAAATTAAATTAATGGTTTTCCATGAATAATGACATTTTTGGCCGCCAAATTAGTGAGATGAATCTTGTACCCAAACTTTGTTGGGAAAGGTCAACGTGTGGTAGATGCCAAACACCCCAATAGTTGATGATGCTCACGTCCTATAAAGTTGTGTTATGCTAATACACGCGACACCCAAGAATAACTGGCAATGATGAATGCTAAATGCCTGGCCATAGAGCTAGGCTAAACAAAAATATTATACCATGAGTGTATTTTTTTTTTTTTTAAGTAATGAAAATTTTATTGAAAATGAAAAATAACTTATTTTCACAATGATGAACACAAAGTATCTTAAAATTACAAGAATAACAAATGGAAGATCTAAAAGAATTCTGGAACCCTAAAAAGGGTGAGTGTATTGTTATTATAAGCATGAGAAAATTATTCTGAAAATAAATAAGCAAGGATGTAATGATAATACTGCTAATGTGTAACATTCTCATCAAATTACTATGTTGTTCTCAAGAACTAGATCACACGCTTCCACTGTTAAACATTCTTACCAAATTCCCATGTCACTTAACCCTTATTGGCCCTTGCAGCACTGTTATCATTTATTATTGTACGTAAGTTCTTTTCTTGGAAGCAACAAATGTGTTAAAGGTGACAAGAGGAGCTGTAGTTTCTTTTTGGCGTGTCTATTATACTGGTGAGTTTTTTTGTGTAACAAGCAAGATGTATTTGATCCCTTTTTGAGCATAGATGCATTTTGGATAACTCTAGTTTGTTAGAGCTTGTTAAATCCCTGGCTTTGTTTTGCTGTCATTTTATGGGTGAGTATTTATAAAGAGGTTGGAAAGTTGATATTGTTTTCATGTGATGATTTTGGGTATCCTTGTGTTAGAATCCTGTTGCTAAATGTTTAGGTTTTGAAGGAAAATTTTCTGGTTACATGAGATAATTATAGGCTAGATGCATATGGCATTATGGCACATAATGCTTTTCTATCAAGTAAAAAATGTAAAATTTTAGATTCCCTTTTCATTTCTTTTTTTATCAAGAAAGGTTGGATTCCTTGTCTTCAAGTTTGTTTTGGTTTGTGTTAGTATCAAGTTGGACTTGTTATTAATATGCAGGTCATACTCACTGTTAGAATTATGGTTAAGTGATTAAACTCAACATTTCTTAACAGCTTAAACTTTTGAGACAATCGGTAATTTAACATGGTATCAGAGCAAGAGATCTTGAGTTCGATCCCTGTCTTCACTCTACCTCCCATTTTAAAAATGTTTTAAACTTCTCACAAGTGAGGGTGAGTGTTAGAATTACGGTTAAGTGATTAAACTCACCATTTCCTAACAGCTTAAGCTTTTGAGACAATCGGTAATTTAACACTCACAAATCCAGAGTACTGGTTTCGGTCTCTTCCTGCTGTCTTTCCTAGGCTTCTAGCAAAACTTTCTGTCAGTGGCTTTATTAATAAGAAAAATATACTTGTCCCCAACGGCCCAACCCAACCCTGGAATAAGCATCCACTGATGTACAGGCAGCACTTGAACTAATAAGTTGATCTGGTATATCTCATGTTTCAAACCATAGCATAAGCATTATGTGATCTTCAACTCTGACAAGCATATACAACTAGTAATAGAAGGACTAAATGCAGATTAGAAACAGCTGCAATCACAAGCAAGCATATTTGCAAAGGAAAGTTAAAACATCCACATAAAGAAAGATGCTGAATAAGGTAAACTTTAATGAAAAGGAAATAAGAAGATTTACATTCCCCCAAAACACACCTGCTTTTATAAAATCTGTATATTTATATTGAGGTTCTCCTTTGGCACCTTCTTCTGTTACTGGTGTGTACATAAAAACCAGACTTGAATCAATGTCATCTATAGCCAACCGGTACTCCTCATCTTCTGCACCAGCAATAACCACAGGGCTGCTGTTCCATTTTCTCCTCAACCAACTGAAAAATGTGAATTGCAAAGTTAGATTGTATCATTCTATTGCAACAATTTATACGCACATATACATACATGATTCATGCACGAATATAAATAAGAAACATAAACATATGTAGTTGCGTCTAAAAAATGTAACTCACCTAGCAACACCTTTCCCTGGAGTCCCACCACACCATGCAACCTCAGCATAACCCCTGATTATATTTCCCTCTACCAATTCCCCTTGGATTTCAAGGTTCACAACCTTTGGAATTCCACTTCCTTTGCAATGACAAAAAAGAAAGTTAAAAAGGAAAAATTCAATAATGGCATGATACAAGCTGTGCATATGGAAATTATTTCAATAACAATGGCATGAATCTACAAGATAAAACTTGGACTGATAGTTCCTTCCAAAAAGGTGAAACTCAAAGACAACTGTCTCAAATAATATGGGCTTTGCATGCGCAGCACAAATGAACTAATAAATAGAGATTACATAGAATTGAACGAAGGACATCAGAGACAACTAAGCTTTGATTCTATGCTAGAGACCATCAGCCTGAAGGAATTTTAAAACTTTTAAAACATATGAAGGAATTTTAGTTTAGAGATTACAGTTCCTCCTATTATTAAATATTAAGTATATTACAGATGAAAGGCAATATGAAATAAATTAAGTGCATAAGGGAGACTTTACAAATATTTCATATTATGAACATTCTATTCTAGCAAGAAATGCATTGATGTAGAGCTACAACTGCAAGTTTCACATTAACCCCAGCTAACATACATGAGAAATTTTCAAGTTCATGCTGAATTTACTAAAAGGAACATCTAAAATCAACTTTTCAATCCCAAAGAAAATAAGAAAAATGTATACCTGGTGAAACTGGTGAGGATATGACAAAAATGGAAGGATAATTGGTTTCTCCTAGTAGAGGAGTACATTCCACTTTCAAGATTTTACCAATGTCTTCATGCTTTGGCCAGTAAACCTGACCATTACATCATCGAGCAGCATGAAATAAACAAAGAAGCATTAATAGCGACTCAAAACTTCAAACACACAAATAAGAATGCAAAATTCCAGTACCTCTCCAGTAGCATCAGGAATAGCAGCAAAATTTGAAAGCATTCTCTCTCCCATAAACCATTGATAGTTTAATACTAATGGCGGATCAGTGCTCAATGTGCCGTCTTGGACGAAAGTAAAGTGGCATCGACAAGCATCTTCTTCAGAAGGCTGATCCACTGAGGCTTCCTTGAGCAGGTACCCAGAAGGCAATTTATCTTTCCATTGCTCAACAAGAAAACGAAAAGTTGACTCTGTACATGACACCACACATATAAAATAGCGTCTCAGATTGAATTTAAAAACATAATTATAACTACCATCGTGCACAGTTATCCTTGCTTGCATAAGTTCCAGTTGCATAGAGCATTACCAAACTCAAACCCTATGCTAGATTTAAAGCTAAAAATTTACTCCAAAAAAGACACTGGAATAAATGAATCTTTCAAAAGAGACCCACAGGAATAATACCACAAATACATCAGTTGATTAAGTATTGAGTAATCAAATTTCATCTCCAGCCTCTTGTTGTCAGAAAAACTCCCGTAAATGTCAACAAAATGTATACGTAAATTTTGCAGGTACCACTCATCATGAATGTAAAACCAAATAATTTATCAAAAATAGAAAATAGCAAGATAAAAACTGCCTCACATCCTCACCAGATTAACATTTGGAGAAAGCATTGCTGCTGTTATATAGAAGCAATGCTAAATTTTTCAATTGAATTAATGATGACAGGAGTTGTTTGTTAAAAACTATAACAATAAAACTGTGGATATACACACATATGTAGACTCACTAACATCCAACCAACTATGAATATTTAATATTTAATATTTTTTTTTTTAAAAAAATTCACAAAAACATATTGCCTTCATCTTACTATTTATGGCAATCTATGAGTTCATCAATGGCATGACCATACCATCCATCATTCATCATACATATACATATTCACTAAGATGCAAAGAACAATACAGACCTATATGATAATAGAAATCAGCTACTACCTAAAAAAAAAGGTTATTCAGATTATGCACCTGCTGCTTGATCTGGACGGCAAAATTCCCAACCATCTCTAATGCACAAAGCCGTTTGTGCAGGATAACGCTTTGCTATCGCCAACTCCTCCCGAGAAAGATCTTTCCAGATATAGTATAAAAGAAAAAACAAAAAACAAAAAAACGAAAGGAAATTAAACCATAAGACCAATCGTAAGTTGTAAAGATATTTTGAAGTAAGAAGCACAACAACATGAAGGGGAAAAAGCACAATATACTGAGCAGCAAGTCATTAAAAATACTATTAACATTGTTAGAACAATGGTCAAATGATTAAATTCAGCATTTCCCTAATAACTTAGGTTTTCAAGAGAATGTTCAAACCCTTTCTTAACTATACCTCCCATTAAAAGTTTAACAACCCACCTGTTGTGCTCCACTTATTAAGGGGGAGTGGGCCCATACATGAGGGGGAACGTTAGAACAATAGTTAAATAATTAAATTCACCATTTCCTAATAATTTAAAATTTTGGAAGAATTGGTAATTTATCAAAAATAAAAATAAATGGGAAGTGAAATATATTACAAGATACCTCTATCATTGAACTTTTTCAAAGTAGGACCAACAAGCAAAATGGAAGCTGCTTCTAAATGAGGCATCTTAAGAATAGGATTCTCCTCCACTCTTAAATGCTGCAGCACAACATAATAATCACAAAATTATAAGCATATATAAGTATGTACTTTTATATTAAGTAGTTAGATAATTTAGTAACATATCTGCAAATCATTAATTCCTCACATTTTATCCATATTTTTTACACCAAGTAAGGTCCATATAAAGTGAAATATGTTACAAATTGAGTGCATAAATTAATCTGAAAAGTTTGTAGCACTAGAGTTTGTAGAAGGGCTCATGGTTGTCATTTATGGCGAAGTATTAGTGAAGGGTGGGAAAGTTTTTCTAAGCATTTTTCCTTTGTGGTGGGGGATGGTTCCCATATTCTTTTTTGGCATGATAAGTGGACTAGGGAAAATTCTCTTAAAACTCTTTATCCACAGTTATTTGTGTGTTCAGCCAATAAGGAAGCTTGTATTTCTGAAGTGTTAAGTCCTCCAATTGGTGATAATGATAGAGTTGGTGCATGATTGGGAATTAGCAGCTTCCTACTCCCTTCTTCACTTCATTCAAACTCGGATTCCTAGGGGTGGAGGTAGTGACAGACTTTGTTGGCGACTCAATGGAAGTGGGAAGTTTGACATTCGGTCTTTCTATCATAAGATTTGAAATGTAACTCTTTCTACTTTCCCTTGGAAGGGCATTTGGAAAGTAAAGGTTCCAAAGGGTGGCATTCTTTATGTGAACAGCAACTCATGGCCAGATTCTAACTTTGGATAATCTTATGCTCCGTGGTCACACTTTGGCGAATCGTTGTTGTATGTGTTGTTGTAATGAGGAATCTGTGGATCACCTACTGATTTCCTATCCAGTAACTCATTCTTTGTGGATGTATATGCTTCGATTGTTTGGGATTGATTGGGTCATGCCAAGTTCAGTTGCAAACTTATTTTTTTGTTGGTATCATTGGCTTGGGAAACATAATTCTTACATTTGGAATTTGATTCCGGGTTGCTTAATGTGGACTGTTTAGACTGAATGGAATCGGCATTCTTGTGAGGATACTGGAAAATCTTTGGCTCAGTTGTTAGATTTATGTCATCAGGCCCTTTTTGATTGGTCTTGGTGTTGGGGTCTCTCAAATTGTTCTACACTTATGGATTTTCTTTTGTCTCTTAGAATAGTTTAGTGTCAGTTCGTTTGTTTCTACTTCTTTTTCCTCTTTGTTCACTATCTTGAACCTTATGTATTTTTTATGCTTTTCCAGCTTCAATAATATTTTTTCTTACCTATCAAAAAATAAATTAATTAATCTGAAAAATCAAGCTTGAAAGAAAGTAAACTGAATCAGATAGTTACTGGCTTTCTTGTTACAAGTCAAAGCATCAGAATTTTAATACAATTTGTATTCATAACGCTATAAAGATCCCCTTGCACATAGTAATTATTAAAAAAAATTGATTTAATTTCAAAAGATTTGATGGCTTTATGTCAAACTCTACATGGTTGAAAGTTGGGCAATCAAGATACTTCAGATCATCTAACTTTCATTCACCAACCCAACTAAGCTCTATCCCAAAATCATGATCAGTTACTTTAAATCTGTAACTGTATTTCTGAAAATTGCAAATTGAACAATTCAAATTTCTTGAATATTATTCTTCATGTTGTAAATAAGGCAAACTAAATGACAATGATTTTAACCTACAAAATTAGTACAGTAAGTTCATACCAAATTAAATCCGCTATGTGATGAACAATAGTCATAATGAATCACATGAGACTACTTGAGAAACTATTTAGCATGCAGTGAGTCTAACAAACAGAATTAAATTACTAACCTCAAGAACTGGTAAATATGGGAAGCCCTTTAGAGTGGAAATTTTGTTTTTGCTGGCAGCTAATACCTACATGAAGTTTAGGGGGAAAATAAGAAATTTATGCATTTGTGATGAAGAAATAAGCTGCATAAAAGTAACAACACACCTGCAGTCGAGGTTGACTTGCCATCGAAAGTGACTTCAGCTTATTCTGAGCAACAGAAAGAAACTGCAGAAGAGGAGGGGGTTATGGAGGAGAATACATTTTAAGCACCTGAAATGTGAATCTTCATTGATGATCAGCAAAGCTGACACTGCTTTTCAAAGCTGTACCTCTAAATTAGGAAGCTGTGGAAGGCTTGCAAGCGATGTGATTTGATTTCCAGCAAGATATAGTTGCTACACAAGTAATAAAAATTTCAGGGCCCTATCGCATTGATAACTCCAACATGTGCCAAGTCATTGCAATTCAGCAATCAATACACATAAGACACATACCTGTAGAGCTTTGCAATTCTCAAGAGGTTCAAATCCAGGCCCTTTAAAGTCATTGAAGCTCAAATCAAGAACCTAGCAAGAAACAGTACAACCAGTATATCAGCAAGCTATTCTTTTGCAGATCTACAAATAACCTTACACGTCTATTAATCTAGCTTCCAGAAGAATTGCCATTGAAGTGAATGATGAATGAAATTGGTATGCATAACATGAAACAACAAACCTTCACCCGCTTCAGTATCTCAACTCCTTCCAATGTAGACAAGAGGTTGTCTCTGAGATAAACAAACTGACAAAGAGGATCATCAGTTCCTTAATTTTCAAATATTGCTATTAAAACTTACAATTGCAAGCTACAGAACCATGATCCAGAAGTTATCGACAATCAGTTTAGTTCAGAGAGTTCTGAGTTTTGAATTTTGAAGTAGTTTCAGGTTTTTTTCATATAACACTGAAAACAAAATATGAGAGCACTTAATGCAGATTAAGCAAGGGTTCCAGGAAACAATTATCAAATGCTCAATTTCTGAAATTAACATAAGAGCCATCATCTGATATACTTCTACAGATTAGTGAAGAATTTCCATTATAAAAAATGAAGATTTTTGAAAGTTATGAACGACGCTTTCTCCACTCTATATGCATCCCATTTCCCTATCTATATCTTAAAATCAGTCTTTCCGGTCAACAAAGAAATAATTACAATCAGCTTCAAAGGAACCTTATCTTGATGGTAAAGCTCCTACTCCATCACAAGAAACCAGCTACCATTAACGCTAATGGTTGATTGAAACCAAAACATACCACTGGACATCATGAATACCCTATCACATTTAAACTTCTATTTTGAATAAGTTTATTATTAATTGGAAAGCTACTTCATTCATCAAACCTTCAGGATATAGAAGTTCGTCCACAAGAACTTAACAAGGAATTTAAAGATAATGATATTAACATGGAATCTAATTGAAAACAGAAGGGTAAAATGTTTCTCCAATAAAAAGTTGACCATATATAACTAATGATGCATCAGACATAACATCAGTTTACCTCTAAATTTGCTGACAAGTTCAAGCCACTAGCATTGAGACTGCGAACTCTGTGACCCCGAAGATCCAACCTCTAATAACAAAAAATTTATAAAAATAAATAAATAATAAATGAAGCACTAATAAGTAATAAATTAAAAGCTCATTGCCTCCAATATAATAATTTTTAAGGAGTGATTCATTTCAACAGTATGAGAAAGAACCGCATATACTGAAGTAGGAGCAATATAACATGAATATTCTATTGTTTTTCTTATTAATTGAAAAGAATTTATAAACATATTCTTATTTGCTCCATAAAGCACATGCAAGAAAAATTGCATTGGCACATCCCCATAGGAGACAGGTGATTGAAGGAAATTTGTCAGTTGCTCTGATTGATGATAAACCAAACCATTATTTCCCTTCAACGTCAGCACCTCTTTTATATTCACTAATATCAGATCCCAAATTCTTATTTCCTGCAGCTAAACTGAAGCTATCCGTCTTTTATGGTTAGTGAACTTTTCTTAAAAGAAACAACTAATAATGATGATGATGATGATGATGATGATAATAATAATAATAATATATAACAACAACAATAATAAAGGAAGACTTGTTTATAAGAAAGCATCTGGGTGCTGGATGTGATTGAGGCCTAAGGAGAATAATCCCTTTTTTAAATGCTGAAAAGGCGCAACAAGAATAGGCAACTGCTGAACTTGAGAAGATAATTCTCACAGAGAAAATTAGTTGGAGGCAAAAATCTTGAGCACTTTGGCCTAAGGGAGGGGAAAAGAACACAAAGTTCTTTCATCAACTTGCAAACCCACATCATAGAAGTAACACCATAGGTTATTTATCTATGGAAGGGGAGGTGTTCACTGGTGACTGACCAGGTGGACATTGGTGCAAAATAGTTTTGTACTTTATTTTTCAATTGGAATTTATGTGCCAAAGGACTGAGATGACCTATGTTGGATGGACTACACTTCTCAGCCATTGATGATGAGAAGGCATGCTAGAGAGAAGATACTTACCTGTGATATCCTTATCAAATGAGGTTTCACTCTAGTTATTGGTGTAGCATGTGCCGGTGCAATGGGAAAATGGTTAATCATTTGTTGATGCATTGTGAGGTCGCATATGATTTATGCAATTGAGTATTTCAATTGTTTGGGATTCAATGGGTGTTACCAAGGAATTGCAAATATTTTGTTTGGGTGGAGGAATTGTTTTGGGGATCGTTCAACGATAAATGTTTGATGTGGCTAATGTGGATTGAGCAAAATCATTGGATTTTTGAAGATGCATAAAGATCAAGGGCCCAATTGAAATTATTGCTAAGTAGAACCTTGTTTGAATGGGCTAGTGTGAGGGGTCTTACCAATTTTCATTCTTTTTAAAATTCGTTTAGATTATGAGTATTCTCATAAAGTTCCCAATACTGATAGCCTTCGAAAGTAGAGAATAGTTGCACTTGATTGGTGCTGCACGTGCAAGAGGGATGTATCTCTCATGGTTTGTGGTGTATTGGGTTATGCCAATAGAGATAATCTTCGGAAGTAGAGAATAGTTGCACTTGATTGGTGCTGCGCGTGCAAGAGGGAAGGGGAAACTATTGACCATCTACTTCTCCATTGCGCGGTAGCTAGAGAGCTTTGGGCCATGGATTTCTCATGGTTTGTGGTGTATTGGGTTATGCCAAAAGGTGTTGTGGAGCTTTTAGCTAGCTAGAGAGGCAAGTTGAGCACATGTTGCAATGCAAAGACTTGGAGCATGATTCCCCATTGCCTTAGGTGGGGTCTTTGGCAGGAGAGGAATGCTTGGACTTTTGAGGGTTGTGAGAAATCTATTCATGACCTAAAGCTATTATTTCTTAACACTCTGTTTGAGTGAATAAATGGTTTTGGACTGTTTCCATTTACTGTTTTGCCTGATTTGATTGATCAACGTACTTTTAGCATTTAATTTTGGCGTACCATGGTACACTTTCTGTGTACATGGGTTGCACCCAACAACTTCCTCGTGTTTTCCTTGGAAGAATTTATGGAAGTCTAAAATCCCATCTAAGGTGGCTTTCTTTATTTGCACAGTAGTTTCAGGTAAAATCCTAACTGTTGATCAGGAAATGGAAGTTAATCGTGATAATTTGGTGTTGTATGTGTAAAATGGCGGGGAAACTATAGATCACCTATTTCTCTACTACATTGCTGCTCGAGAGCCTAGGTGTATCATATTTTCTCTTTTAAGGGTTTACTGGGTCATGCCAAAGGTGTCCTGGAGCTGTAAGAGAGTTGGCAAGACATATATGGAAGGAGTTGTAACAGTGAAAACTGGATAAGTGCTTTGAAGAGAAAAGAATGGTAGAACTTTTGAAGGGGGTGAGAAGTATTACTGGATTATTCAAAAAAGAAAGTGTTACTGACCTAAAACTTTCTTTCTTCAAATTTCTATTTGAGTTGATACATGCTTCTAGTCTATGATGACTTGCCAATTCTCTTGATATGCGTGATAGTTGTACTTTTACTTGGTGTCCGAGTTTTTTTTTTTTTTTTTTTTTTATAGGTAAGTTGTATACATCTAGTGTACACTCCTTTGCATTATTACTTGTAAAAATAATGATGGGCAATAAGTAAACACTTTGGCAACAGACACACACCCTCGTTAGGTACCTAACTCGAACTCATTTCCATAGAAATTCAGAAGCTTTGTGATTATCATCAAGAGGAAAACGTCTAAAGGCATATCTTCAATGGTGTTCATTGATAGGCACAACGAAAAGGAGAACATAGCAATGTCACTAAACCATAGCAAACTAATGGCAACCACCTATACTTGCTTCAACGAATAAATTTTAAAGCCCTTCAAAGCCAACTAGATTTCTAAATAACAAAAACAAAATTGAAAGTATCCTTGTACCATCATGAACAATTAAAAGGTTTGCAGAGACAGTGCTTACCACATCATCACCAGCTTTAATCTCCACCTGTGGAAGAACAATGAACCTAGAGTCCCGGCTTTCAGGAGTCCGAGTCCCCACTTTTCTCCGTCCAGACAAACTAGCACTCCTGTCCAGAGACATCGACAAAGACCCACCTCTCAATCCACTCGAAACTGAAGGTGACCGAGATGATGCTGGCGAGGATAGCTTTGAAACCGACCTCCTAATCCCACTGCTGCCACTACTGTCCAATGAAGTAGAAGGAATCCTCCTAGAAGCAGAAGAAGTGGAAGAAGCCGACAATGCCGGCTTAACCAAAGACCTCCTCACACTCTCCTGCTTACTCACATTGGACCCAGTTGGTGTTGTTTTCGAAACCCGGCTCGCTGGCGACACTGGAATCGACTTTCTAGTCTCCGGAACACTACTCCGAGTCGAAGAAGCCTTGTTAACAACCGAAGGCAACGAACTCCTTCTAGGTTCCGGTACAGGCTGCCGCACTGGTTCCGAACCCGACACAATGCTAGTCTTTCTGCCTGCAACCGAACCGGCATTGCTCTGCCGCTTCTCCGGCAACCCTCCCGTGCTGTTTCGCCTCGCGGCGGCCGGCACAGCATTTGCAGTTTTCAACGACGCACTCAAAGTTGGCTTCATCACACTCGAAGTAGAGCCCAAGCCCGAACCAGCACGGGGACCCAGACCCGGACCCGTTTTCAAGTCCAATCTCTTCCTAACAGAACCAGTTGCTGCAGCAGGTTTCACAGTTTTCGCAACCTTTTTCACAGCTTCTGATGAAGTAGAAGTAGCAGCAGCAGTAGTAGTAGTAGTTTTTTTTGTTGGAATTTGGGGCTTTTGTACTGGATCTTCGTCAGGTTGTGCTAATGGCTCCTCCATTGTGAAATGGATATCAAACAATCTGATAACAACGACAGCCAAACAAACAAACAAACAAACAAAAAGAGTTAGGAAAATGAAGTGAATTTGTCACCGACGCTCTGTTTGGCTTGCTGGAAAATACAGGAAAGCTAAAAAGAAAAAGACTAAACTAAAGCCTGTAAAGTAAAATAATTTAGTTAGCCGAGCTGTCGTTTTCATTTGTTGGGTACCAAAAAGCATAAAATTCCAATATTCATTTCTCCACTGAAAGAAAACGCATTTCAGCTTAAACTACACTTTCAAAAAAATAATACTTAAAAAATAAATAAAATGTTTTTTTTGAGAAAATAAAGTTAGAGATACTTACAAAGCAGAAAATTTGGAAGATGTAGAAAAGCTTTGAGAACCGACACGTCCGTACTTGGAACTGAAAATTACAGTAGGATCTGCCAAAAAAAATGCAGGTTGTTAAGCTTAAATTTCAAGCTTCTTCTTAGTCGATCTCAATTGAGAGAAAGAAGCACAACAATGTGAGAACAAATTTGAAGAACAGTGAGAGAGAGAGAGAGAGAGAGAGAGAGAGAGAAGAGAGAGTACAGAGAGAGAGTTTCAGATCTGGTGAGGGAAGAAGCAGTTAGGGCTTTGACGGAGAAATCATTGGAAATTTCGCGGCGTGAAACCAAAAGAAAAAAGCAAAAGTGAGAAAGAGAGTGTGAGAGAAAAAAGAGAGAGCGAAGAGTGAGTGAGAATAGTGAGAATGAGAGTGTGTTGAGAAGCAGTATTTGTTGATGAGCTGCTAAGGAAAAAGATGGGAAAAGATGCAAAAGGCCAATGGGGGAATGGGGATTATTATTTAAAATTTTAAAATACATAGGGGTGTTGTGGAATCTGGATAAATAAATAAAAAAAGAAATTATTAAAATGGTGTTGAATAAATTGACGACAAGGGAGATTGGCGGAAACAGAGGCTGGTCCGCAGGGAGTTTAAAAGTGGTGTAGAGTGGAGAGAGAGAGTAAGAGTGTGTAGGATAAGTTTGAAATTTGAGCCCGCAAAGGAAGAAAGGAAAGGAACTCCAATGCAAACGTCACATCAGTTGTAAACAAACCTGGTTTGGCTTGGAGTTTGGACTTAGGAATTGACATAACCCTTATAATTAGGAAAGTTTTGAAAAATGTGTAAATAAAATAAATAAATACTAATTGCAAATGATTATCAAAGGGTGGGAAAAAAGAGTAGGAAGACTGAAAAAGTTGGATAAATGAGAATGTCGACTTTTTTTTTTTTTTTAATCATGTTTGTTTTTAGCATAAGCCTATAAGGTTAAAAAGTTAATCATAAAATTTTTTTTTGACCGAAATAATAGAAAATCATAAAAATTTTAAATATATATATAAATGTAACTTTACTTTATGGGTCACTAAGCATGCACTTTTATGAAAGTTTTAATACTATTTTTATAAAAAAAATAATAAATTATTTTAAAAGTTAGTTACTTTATTTTTTTTGTTATAAAAAATTAAAAAATATATTTTAAACTAATATTCTTAATATATCTATTAATTATTTTTTTACTTTATTTATTATTGATAAAATAAAAAAAAATAAAGGGGCAAATCTTTACCTCAAATAAGAGATTTAGACTTTTTTTTATTGGAATCATAGAAAAGTAGGATAATAAAAAGAATATATATATATATATAAGGTTTTCCATAGTTTGTGTTTGATATAGATTTTTTTTTATATAATCTTCAATATTATTCAAATTGGAAAGCAGGAACTACAGTCAACCTCACAAGCAGTTCTTAAGATTTCTATCATACTTAGTTTATTAAAAAGAGAAATGTTATATCCACAATATTTTCACAACACATTCACAACAAACTATAGATAGTAAATTGTTATTGGTTCTAATTTGAACCCACCACTGAAATTACTTTTTTGCTCACTTAATAACAACCAATAACAAACTATTACCTATAATTTGTTGTAAAAATATTGTTGACGTAGCATTTCTTTTTGTTAAAATATAAAACCTCAACCAAATTAAAGGAGAATTAAGCGGCGGCACAAGCAACTGAAGTACATTCTCTATTAACCCAACAGGAAAAATAGTTAAAGAAAATATCTTCTAAACATGGGTGTTGCAAGTTAAATTGACAATAGTCCAGTTTGATATGGATGATTGAGAAGTGAAATGGTGAAGATTAATTTTGTAATTTTATTCCCAATGTCATTTTCTTCCCAATTTGAAAGGTAAAAAAAAAAAACCAACGGTGACCGCGGATGCAAACCTCCAACCATCTTATCACATGGTGGTGATTGAGTTTTTTTCTTTTTTCTTTTTCTAACCATGACACATGCATGGTGGTGATTGGGGGATGGTTAATGTACTTCTTTATTATTTTTTGGGTAAAAAAAATGTTAAATGTTAAAGACTCGAAAGTAGACTTTCTTTTATTTAGAAATTAATGTGGACTAATGGTTTGTTGGGATTAAAGGGAAGAGAGATAAAGTAGAGTAGAGTGAAGTAAATTTGTCTTAAAATTAGCCTATTTTTAGCTAGCTCTACTCTACTCTACTCTCCCTCCTTCCCCCCTTCAATCCAAACAGGCCCTAAGATTTGTGATTTGGAGTTTTTGCCATCAGCCACTTTGAATTTACCGCTTATACTAGTATTTTTATTCACTAGATGGAGAATTTATGTAAGCATAACTCAAAATGCTTAATAAATCAATATGTTAAATGTTATATTTTATTCGATTTGCAATTTTGCATATGTATAGTTTAGATATGTTTTATCCTATAATATCTACCACCATAATCAACATGTATTTTAAGTTTTAACACGTTCCATGCATCTTCTCACATGTAAGATTAGGTAGAATATATTTGATGAATAGATTAGGTCGTATATAGTGCAACTTTATAATATTTTATTGTAGTGGATAGTACTTATCAACTATATATATATATATATATATATTTTTCACGTGACATAACATTGCTCATACTTTTTTTTTTTAATAATTTCCAACATGTTGATTTAGTACTTTTGTTTTTTTTAGAAGAAGTTCATTTAGTACTTAGTTGCATGATAACTAAAATGAAAACGAAAGATTATTAGGGTAAAATACTATTTTAATTCTTAAACTTTGCAAATATTTTTTTTTTCATTCTTAAACTTTAAAAAGTTTATTTTTCATCCTAAATTTATTGAAAATGTTTTATTTATGTATTTAAACTTAAAAATTTGTTTTTCATTCAGAAATTATTGAAAATTTTTTATTTTTTAGTCATTATTTTTCTAAACCATTGAAAAAAAAGTTTTTACAAAGTATAGGGATGAGAAAAGAATTTTTTTTTAAAGTTTAGGGATGAAAAACAAACTTTTATTAAAATTTAGAGACCAAAATAGTATTTTACTCTTATTATTATTATTGTGTGTGTGTGCATGCGCAATCAGGGGTGGAGGGAAGGAGAGTATAGATACCGTATTTTGTCTAGCCCCAATTCACACGTCAAAACAAAAACCAAAAAAAATTTTAAAAAAAATTGCAAAATCATGAATTTCAAAGCCATAAAGGGTAAAAATAAATACAATATGATTGGGCGGTTGATCAAAATGTCACAACATTTGAAAAAGTCATTTTACAGCGATTAAGGCCAAAACCCAAACTAGGTATGGTCAAAACTTTGACTTTTTAATCCGACTGTTGGATCGTATTGAATTTTGGATCGTCTCATAGGGCATATTTTTCCCTTTGAAATGATAGTTTATGAACCAAAATTGAAGTTAAAACAAATGAGATATCACCAAAATACCGAAAACCCTAATAAAATCTACACTTTTTTTGGGAAAAACAAGCAGTTTTTTACCAAACTTCGCGCAGTAAACTATACCAATTGGGCGAGAACTAGAACAAGTAAGCTGGACCATCTTGAAGAACAAGGTCTTAGTTAATTTTTACCAAAAAGGCTCAACGATATTTGCTTTGGATCGAAAGATATGAATTTTTCAAGAAAAAAACATTCAGAAATTTTTAGCTTTGCGTCACCTTCCTTCTGAGAGCGATATCTTGATGACCGTGACTCCAAATCGAACGAGGACAGAATTGTTGGAGGCTAGCATTGGTGTATCAGGCTAGTCACTAGTATATACAAATATACTAGTCGCTAATATATACATAAGATATATACATAAGTAACATGTGAATAGTATATTTGTATGCTTATTCACGTGTTACTTATGTATATATCTTACATGTTTTAATTGTATATGTTGTTGAAGTTAATATTCACATGCTAGCTATACATAAATATTTACTCACATGTATACACACACAAGTGCGCGCACGCACACACACACACACACACATATGTATGTATGTATGTATATTGTTTGCAAAAACCTTTTTAAAACACATAACCAAACTTCTAAGTTCAAGATCTTTGATTCAAAAACTTTTGATTTACCTCAATAAATGAACCTTTAAAATTTGGTTTAGTTGATTAGGTAACTTAAAATAAATTAGACATTTATGTGATTAATCACACGTAATACAAAACCAATGATTGGTAATGACTCCTAAAATAAAAATAAGAAAAGGGACTCATACATATACACCCCACTCTAGATATACAAGCACACAAGAGTCACCTCGTCAAGAATCTAATGTGCTACAAATCCCCAAAAAAAAAAAAAAAAATTTCCAAATCTTTTTGGGGACGTCCACAGGAAGGGGTGGGCTAAGGGCCTCAGGCTTTTCCAAAAATGTCCTTCCCCTTCTATTTTATTGTTAAAAATTTAAAAATATTAATAAATTATAGGTAATAGCTCATTTTTATTATATTTATGCTACTATTTAAGAGGCTTCCCCTATTTGAACCGGATTTTTTTTTTTGTCCAAAATACTCTTATTTCCCTAAGTTTAAGTAGAGACAGAACTAAAGGACAACAAAGTAAAAATACATCTTTAACTCCCACTAAAACATTGTCTACAAAATAGAATTACTCTCCCACTTATTTAGAAACAAACTTCATGTTTAAACTTTTCTCTTTCTTTTTTTTTTTTAATTGGCCGAAAATATTTATATATTTTTTTTAAACCCATGTTAGAAAGTTTTTTTTTTTTTAATATTAGAAACCCACGTTAAAAAGTTTCTATTTTTTTGGGTAAAATTTAATAATTTACATCAATTATAATTTGAGATTACTACATTTTCCAATCACAAAAAAACCTAGAGGTGCAATGAGTGTTATGCATTTGTACCAAATATTAAAATTATAATTGATGCAAATTATTAAATTTTACCTAAAAAATAAAAGAGCCTCTGAGTACGCGCGTGAGCACGTGCTTAAAGGCTAGTGTATGTGTGTGTGTATATATATATATCCTTTAATTTTTTGTTGTCTCCTTTATTTTTCTTTAGTATTGACCTTTTCTTTAATTTTAGGAGCATTTAAAGCATAAGTTTATAAAAATATTAGTATTATTCCCTTTCATGTATGACTTGATGAAGATTCATATGTAAGCTAATTTTTTTAAAAATAATTAAAACAAAATTATTAAATAAATAGTAATAATAAATTATAAAATAAGTAAATAATTTTAATTAAGTTTTGATTGTTTAGAGTTTGGACTTTAACTTAAATGGGTGTTCATTTTTTTGCTTCTTTATAATAAACTTCATTTGGTATAATATCCTACACGCAAATTCAGAGGCAAAGAATAGTAAGTAAGATGAATTTATTAGATTAAAACATAAGCGTTAGTTGCATCTTGGGAAAAAAAATAGAAAAAAAAAATACAACAACGTGGGGTGCATCATGTGAGATTTAATTATAAGAATAAATTCAATAAGGACATGGTGTGAACCAAAAAGGACATGTCACATTAGCCTTTTACTTGAAAATCATTGTAAAATCAATACATCCTATTACATCCGGTAACATCTCAAAAAATACCATATTTCACGTTTTCAAACCAGATTTGAAAAAAAGTCCCTAAAATCTCATCTCCTTCCTAAACTCTTTTATTTCCTGTAAGAAATAGAAACTTGCAACGGAATATAAGTAATTGGTTTTTCGGCATACCTCTCTTGGCCTAAACTGATGATCACACAGGAGCTTTGAGATTGTTCTACGCTGTCTAGAGCCAGCCTCCACGCAAACCAGCTATCCAAACATGTTTTGAATTCCAGTTTGTGTAACCCACGAACCAAAAACGTTTCTCCGACGATGTTGCACACTACTAGAGTGATGCAAATATAACCCACAGCCTAAGAGCCTCACAACACTCTGTAAACACTATGAGAAATGCAGAATTCGTTCCACTGTTCAATGGGTATCATTCTTGGTGATTATATTCTCACCACTCCATTAATATTGAGTGGGATAGTGGACTTAGTAGGGTAGAATAACGGTCCAATACCATTACTCCTTAACTCTTGGATGTTTCAATCTGACTGAAGCAAATAGAGGGACATGCTCACTTTGGGTGTCTATCCATATTCTTTTCAGTTTCTAACATTTCCCGCCACAAACCTCGTCGGACCTCTATTTTCCACCACATCAACTTGCCGGAGTCACTGTTGAAACCTTGCTATGACGTTGTTTTGTGACTTCAAGTTTTGTTTACTAGGTGATTTGTTCTTTTTCTCAATTTGAATTTCGAAATATTAATGGGTTTTGCTATATTTTGACATCTTGATGGGTATGGGTTCTACTTTTTTGAAATATTGATAGATATGGATTATCTTGATCATTGAATTTTGTTTTTTTGTTGCTATGACATAGAAACGAATCTAAATTTGAGTTGTTGTTATCATAGAATCTTGTTTATACATACGTACATACATATATATATATATATATATATATATTTTATTTATTTAATGGGTATTTTTGTTATTGGCCTCTTTAGCATAAAAAGTATTTGATGCAGTAACAAATGCCCAGCAACATCAATATGAAGTTCCAATGTGTAATTGAATAGGCTTAATGATGTAATTCAATTAGTATCAGTTTGTGCCAAGAAATAAGAATCAGTTACAGCTATATGTAAAATAACAAATGCATTAGCAACAATAATTGTCCAACAGCATTAATCAGTTTGTAAGGGTAAGTCAGTTTTTATATGTGCATTGAGATTAGAGCTTTATGCTTATTCCAAGAGAAAGACTCTTGTAGAGTTGTAATCTTTTATTGTTGACTAAGCCACTTATTTCCAGATTCTCTTTCTTATTTTGTTCGCTTTGCACAGTTACTCCATTAGGATCAGACTTCTAAAAAATTAAAAAAATTAATTAATTTTTTTTTAATTTTGACTAAGAGGTGTTGCTGACATTAACTCCCAGTGGGATTTTGCAAAGCAAAAGATAAAGAACAATAACAATGAGAGTAAGAGTGCCTCCTATATGGTTTATTGTGTTTCCATTTGTGTCTCTTGTGTTATTGAGCTTTATCCCTTAATTATTAGAACAAGTGTTCTATAGTATATCAAGTAAATTACTTTTCTTTTTTCTTTGATAATTTTATTATAAGCCTAAAAGTTTCCAATTAGATTTTGGTGTAATAAAACTAGTTTGTGAAATTGGGGAAGTTTATTATGTCTTAGATTTTGGTTTTGTAATTGAACAAAACTTGAAATTAAATACTTACTCGAATTGCAAGTATGAATGTGAACAATGGAGAACCTAAAATAATCTCTCTTTGTGATGATTTGGTAGAAGACTTAGTGTATGTTGAGCTGGAAATAGTAGAAGATCAAAACGATGCAAACTTACCTAAGAATGATTTGAATCAATCTTTTGCTTCTATATGGCCTTTGGAACCATGTCCTGATATGGTATTCGACAACTCAAAAGATGCTAGGTCATGCATGTTACAATGCATATGCAAGGAAAAAGGTTTCGTCATTCAAATAAATCATAAATGGTTATCCAAAGAAGATAAATCATTGGTTAGAGTGGAATATGTATGTTGGAGGGAAACATTTCGTCATAAAAGTTGTAAAGATAAAGAAAGAAAAGGTCCATAACCCACAAAAACTAGAGTGGGATGCAAAGTGATGAGGGCTAAAATCTAGGGCCTTCCATTGTCTAGACAACCATACTTATTCTAAACGACCATACGACATTGATTACACAACAATAAATGATTTCGTAACCGACGAGCCACAACAGTCAAAAAGAGCAATTATGAGCCAATTAAGTCTTCATTTAAGCTCAGTTATACATTACTCAAAACAGCCAAGAGAGCCATAATGAGGCTCCCAACAACTACACTCATAATAAGGCTCCTAACGGGCTATAAATAAGCCATCAAGCACCAGGAGAAAGGTATGCACATTCAAACACACAGAATTACATTCTAATTCTCTAAGAGATATTGAGAATTCTACTGAAGTAGTCATCAGAGAACCATTGGCTAATGCCATTCTTGTGCCTTTCTCCCTCATCTTTGCAAGGCCTTAGTTGACAAACATTTTTGGCTTCATCACAAAGTAATGATGAGTTTACAAAAAAAAGAAGAAACAAGGATTGTATGTAAGTTTGTGGACAATCATAATCATGAGCTTCTTACTCCTAAGAGTACAAGCATGGTTTTAAATACCAAACTGGATCGGCCGGTTCAACCGGGTACCAATCCAGTCCAGCCAAAACCACCCAAAACTAGCCAAAATCGAGAACCAAGTGCAAAAATGGTTCATTGACCAGCTCGGTTTTTAAAACCATGAGTACAAGATTTTGTGAAAAAAATTCTCTTGTGGGCTTCTTCCTCTGCATTATATTTTAGAAAGATGAACAATCAAGGCCAATAATCATATTATACATGGCACATCTAGTTATGTCATACAAGTGAAGCCACAAATTTCTTCCATTTTGATGAGAATGCTTCATTTTTTGGAAGTTGCAGAGGTAGGGTCACAGTCAGTGAAGAAATATGAACATCTTGACCTAGCTCTGCAAAAGGTTCATGTGGAGCTTCTAGTCATACGTGATGTTGATGATTTAGCAAGTTCTGATAATATTATGTACTTAACAGCCAAGTATTATCAAATCTTCTAGGTGCTTTACAAGACCCTCTGTATGTTCCTTCTAAGAGAAGACCCAAATCTTTAAGACCAAAGAATCCAAAAGAAAACGAACCAACAAAGAAAAGAAAATGCAGCATTTGTAAGGAAACGAACCATGTAAGAAGCACTTGTCCATCCACAAGTTCTGTACAAGTACAAGATGTGTTTGATTTTATAATTAATATATATTTTTTCAACTAGATAGTTATAATCAATATTTATTCATTCCTTTTTTTGTTAATTATTCTTACTCCTTAGAGCATTAGTACCCCGTCTTGCATAGGGTATATGTTACTATATTTTAGCATCAATAAAGCATAAAAAAGCCCATTGCCCGGTCTTCTAATTCTAAAAAAGTTTACAATCTTGCTACAGTACCATCTTACATATATGATGTTACTGTAGCAAGCTTGTATCATCTTTATTATATTTTATTCTCTCTCTCTTGCTATAGTACCGTCTATATTTATTACTTTTCTCTCTCTTTCTTTCATTTCTCTCCATATTCCTTCTCTCCTTCTCTCCCTTGTTCTTGTTCTACCCTTTCCTCTCCTCAAACTCTAAACTTCCATTTCTCAAACTTGAAATCTCGTGTGGTGGTGGTAGCAGCAGAGGTAGGCATGGTATAGGAGTTTTGTTGATGTGGCGGTGTTGGCGAAGTGGGTCTGGGTCGGTGGTTTTGGGGTGGTTTGCCTCTCTTCTTTGTGGCTATCTCTCTCTAGTTGCCACCATGGGTGGGTTTGCTGACATGGGTCGGTTTTGGTCGTGGGTTGGTGGATTTTAGTATTGGGTTTGCTGCTATGGGTAATGGGTTTGCTGATCGGCGTGGTGGCATGGTAAGGTGGAGATCGGTGTGGAGGGTTTCTAGAATTGGTGAGATCAACGGTGGTAGGTTTTTGGGTTTCGGCATTGTGGTTGTTGTCGACGAGAACCGCAGTTTCTCTGTGTTTTTTTTCTTTCTTTCTTTCCTCTCGGTGATTCTTGTGGTAGCTATTTCTTGTGGTTGTGGTTGTGGTTATTGTTGGTGGTTTTTGGCGGTTTCTTTGTGTTTTGTTTTTCTCTGTGGTGGTTGTAAATGAAGAGGAAAGGAGACTAAGAGAGAAAAGAGAGAATGATTGCGAAAAGAGAGAATGAGGAGAGGAAGAGAGAGGAAGATGTGGTGAAATTAATATTTGAATGAATAAATGGTATAAATAAAAAATAAGATCTTAGGTGTATTGTAAAATGGTATGATGTAATAGATAAAATAACTTTTGAGATGGTAAAATAGGATAATTTGTAGAAATCGGATGCTAATGCTCTTAGGACTCTGCCATCCATTTGGTATCCTCCTATGACGTCATCTTCTATGCCTCAAGATCCCCACTCTTCATCTTATACAACGTCAAATTTTATGCCTCAAGGTCCCCACTTTTCATATTTTACATTATAAATTGTCTTCTTCTTCTTTTTCTTTTTAATTGTGTTCATTCTAATATGTTTTTACAATTTGGTTATACGTTCTTTTACACAGAATTGTTAGATGTCACTCACCAACAATTCCAAGAAAAGTGAACTACCAACAAAATTTGTTTAGAGAAAATGGATTACCTAGCAACATTTTTTTGGTTATATAATATTTTAATTGTGGTGGAAAAAAATAATCTTCCTGTATTTTGAATTGTGATTGGTTTTATTTTACATGAATGCATTTTAGATTAGAAACTTTTAGAAAAAAAGGTGGCAGGTTTTATATTACATGGAAGACATGTATTAAAAGCTTTTTGATATGTGTTGAAAATTCCAAAGTTACAATGTATTGAATCGTGACAGGTTTTATATTACATGTTCTCATAAACTAAATTGTTACGAGTTAAAATCGTCTTTTTAGTTTAGATTTGTAACAAGTGTAAACAAGAAGAAAAATAACCTCGAATTTATTAGGGTTCCTTGAATTCACAAGGAAAAGGGTTCTGGAATTCACTAGAAAAACAATAGACAAAAGTCTATATTTTTATTAAAATCAATAATACTAAAAAACGTTTATAGACTTAGAGGCTTATTTAAGAGTTCCATAAAGCTTGACAGATAAGAAAATTTATTCTAAAATAAATACTAATTAATACCTAACTATAATAGGAATCAAATTTGACCTAAAAAGCATTAAAAACACCTAAAAATAAGGAAATAATAACCTTGAACCTAAAATTCCGAAAATTAGAAATTAAATACCAAAATTAATAAATAACAAAAGTCTAATTGTAGATTATGTCCTACGTCAGGTCTTGTCCCCTTTGAATCGTGTTCATTAGATTGGTTGGTGAGTTGTAGCAAAGGGTGTAATGTCCTAACATGAATTTTAAGACTCTGTGTGTTTTTCATAAAAATACCTGAATTACCAAAAAATAAAAAATAAAAGAATGAGCCATATATGGTTGAGTGGAAAAATAACAAATAATGTCTTCTATGTTACTTATCCATAAATTTGGGCTTCGAAGGAAAAGAGATGAAAGGGAAAAATTTTCAGAATTTTCAAACTCTGTCAGTTTTCAACATATCTATTGCATTTTCTTTACCCACAATAAACATGATGTTATAAATTACAAAAAGATCATTGCACATGCTAAAAATGCTAGTACAGCTTTTCAATGAGTTTGGTAAGGACATTGACACAAAGTAAGATTATATGGCCATTTCTTGAACTTTGGATCCTAAATAATAGCTCCAATTAATCAATAGACCTAAGGCCAATCCAAAGTTCCATAAGAGACTCACAATGCTCAAAGCTAGACCAGTTTGGGAAGAGGCATGCTCATTGTCATCTCAACTATGTAATAAATTTGGCTTCTTTACTAGCTTATCTTTTGACTGATATTAAAATTCCTGCACTATGGTGTGAATGGGTTCATTCGTTTCAAAGAACACTGATTCTTGGCAATGTTCAATCTATCTTTGTCCAAAAAGTAAGATTTTACCATCCTTAGTTTGTCTCTTGTTCCATACTAATACATGCTTCACAGACCTCGAAATTGCAATAGATCAACAACAATATACACACAACGAATGAAAAGATTAGAAGAACTCAAATAATCAAGTTGAAAAAACAAAATAGCATTTTACAGTACAAAACTATGTCCATTAAACTAGTACAACTTTATGAAGATCTCTACTTCTCTCGTCACGCAACAGAGTAGATACATAAATCTAAATGACAAGAGTTAAAAGACAATTTTCAAAATTACATGAAAAGTCAGTATCTCGAAATCCATTTTGGGAAAAAAAATAAATAAATCAAGAGAAATAAACCTTGAGATCGCGAAAAGTAGGATCCGACAATGACTACGGCGGCTTGCGTGGCAGAGCTAACGATTGGGTGCTTCCCAGTTCTAAGAGAAATCTTGAAATCCATTTTGGGAAAAAGAAAGAAATCAAGAAAAATTAAAACTTGAGGTCGCGAAATCTTTGTCACGATGTTGTTGAACTTTTAGAACATATAACACTTAGCTATGCTTGAATTATTTTTAGGACCTCTACTCTATCCAATTTTGCGCATGGTCGGAGTGGACAAATTTGATGCTATTCTTCCTCTAAATTAGGTGGGTGATCGATAATAATGACTAGTCTTTTTTGTTTTGTTCATTCCCTAATAAAATGTGCGAAATTGTATTTGAATAGCCAAATTTGACTTTACATTGTAATCTTTTAGATCAATTGGTATAATTTGGTGTTATACAAATTTGGTGAAAAATTAAGTAGTTTGAAGAAGTTGAGGAAAGAGAAGAACCTAAGAGAGGAAATAAATTCTTGAAAAGTATTGTATAAATATTGCAAATGTAAGCAAAATTGTATATGTATTTTGTTTTCTAAATTTTTTTGTAATACTATTAAACCAAATGTAAAAGCATGTTATAATAACTATAATGTATTACTTTATAATATTTGTATCTTTCTCAATTTTAAGGATCTTATGCATAAAATTTTGAAAATTTCTTTATAAGAAAATTTTAAATTATAGTTTTCATCTTATTTTGGAGCTAGTTCAACTTTCAAATACTAGAATTAAAAAAATATTTAGACATGTACATATTAATAACTAACCTAAAATTTTTTAGTGTATCGCACGAGTTAGCCACAAATATACATAATATAGATGTACGGCCCCCGTACCATGACCCATAGCGGGCCTTGGACCCTGACCTGGGTATATGGCCCATGAGGCCTCTCCCTCTGCCTAGCGGCCCACCCCTGAGTCACGCAAGCTGCGGGCCCAAGCCTTGCTGAGCAGTGATAAGCATACGCCTCGCGGGACACCCCGCCCTGTACCTACCCGGCCATGCCTCGGAGAGGCACCGCTGCCGGGAACTATCGTGGAGGTGGGAACCAAGTTCCAACGCCACCCTCACCGCTTCCCATGCCTACCTAACTATCCACTAACGATCGATAATACTGGACCGCCGGTTGCACTTATTGGCAAATAATTATGACCTCTTCGCTATTCTGTGAACTATAAATACGAGAAGTTTTGAGAAGACAAGGGCTGGAGAATTCAGGAAAGGAAGAGTGTAAATAAAGAGAAAACAGAGTAAGGAAGTGGTTCAGATCCCCGAGGAGGGGAAAGCGATTCCATCGGGCCTTGGCGTTTAGAACAACCCAGTGTAGGAAATCCAAACCCCCTATACAAGTAAGTTGTGAGCCCAAGTGAGGCCCAGCCCAACGGGTTTCGGTTTTGGGTGCGCACAATTGGCGCCGTCTGTGGGAAATCCTACTAAGCAGTGGTTCCGCCGAGACTCACGTACAGGAAAGATGTCTGGAAGTAACGCCGAAAGTGGATTGGCAGGGTCTTCCAAGGGCTCTACCTGGCGGGAACGGAGGCAGAAGAGACGCGAGGATCCGGCTTACGAGCAACTGGAAGAGCGGTCCGGCCTTGGGGAAGGGTCGTATCAAACGGGGAGAACGGTATCCCATGCTTCCAGGCATAGGCAGCCCGACGTCAGGGATGAAGAGCTTGAGCGGCTGCGGAGGTTAGTACAGGACCTGGAGTTGGAAGCACGAAACGAACGCCGCCGAGTCGGTCAAGATGACCGAGACAGAAGGCCAGACGCCGAGGAAGAGAGACGCGGGACGGGATCGAATCGACCGGGATCCCGCCACCACAAGGAGCGCTCGCACTCGAGGGAGTCCCGTCGCCGCCGAGACCGCTCCCATTTCGGGGCTCGGATTCTCCAGAGGGACGACCGAGGAATGCAGCCATGGATATTATGAGCCGTGCATTGCGTAGGGCGGCTCGGTCACCATTCTCAGCAGATATTGAGCGAGCACCGATGCCGGACAGATTTACGTGCCCGCCATTCAATTCGTATGGTGGGAGAACGGACCTCGTGGAGCATGTCAGCCACTATATCCAGATGATGTCTTTGCATACCCGCAATGACGCTCTGATGTGCAAGGTTTTTCCCTCCAGCCTAGGTCCCACGGCCTTAAGGTGGTTCAACGGTTTGCGCAAGGGCTCCATTCACAGTTTCGCCGAGCTAATACAGGAGTTCGGTTCCCGTTTCGTGACGTGCAGCCGGGAACAACAACCGGTGGACGCGCTGCTGTCCATGAAGATGAGGGCAGGGGAAACCCTCCGTGATTACGCTAGCCGATACTGGGAGCTCTACAACGAGATCGGCGGAGGGAACGAGAAGATCGCGGCGAGCACTTTCAGAATGGGATTGCCTGACGAGTCGGGGTTGAGGGAATCATTAACCAAGAAACCTCCCGAGGATATGAGGCAGCTGATGAGGCGCATCGAGGAGTACAAACAGTTGGAAGATGACAGAATACAAAGCAAAGGCAAGGGACAGGTGACAGATCGTCCTCGACTGAGCGGTTTTCAACAGAGGGCAAGGGGAAATTTGAGGATTCAAGAGCCAGTAGCGCCAGCAGGGGAGGTGAACGTGACGTTCAAGGAGCCCGTGCATAAAATTGTGGATAAGATCAAGCACGAGCCGTACTTCAGATGGCCGAACCGGATGGCTGGCGACCCCTCTAGGAGGAATCAAAACCTATACTGCACCTACCATAAAGACCGGGGGCATACTACCGAGCAGTGCCGAGTGTTAAGGGACCATCTCGGGCAGTTGGCTAAGGCGGGACACCTCAGGGATTTTGTGACGGATGCCGGGAATCGGGGAACAGGGCATGGCGCCCCACACACAGGGAATCCCCTTCCGCCCCCTCTTGGGATAATTGACGTTATCCACGTCGCCCCGAGGGGCACCTCAACGGCAAAAGGGAAGGAGGTGCTGACAATGATATCGGTAGAGGGGAGTACGGGCGTGCCGCCTCCCGCGAAGAAGACCAGACCTACCCGAGAGTCGATCTCTTTCGACGACAGTGATTTGGAAGGAACCGTTCAGCCGCACGACGACGCATTGATAGTCACGGCAAGGATCGGCGGTTTCGTTGTGAAGAGAATAATGATAGACCAGGGAAGCGGAGCGGATGTTATGTACCCGGACCTATTCAGGGGGCTCGGGTTGAGGAATGAGGATCTGTCGAAGTACAACACTCCCCTGGTTGGGTTCGATGGGAAAATGGTGGCGCCCGAGGGGCGAATCTGTTTGCTCGTGAACATGGGGGGTAAGGAGGCGATAGTGAGCTTCTACGTAGTTACCTCGTACTCCCCATACACGGCGATTCTAGGGAGGCCATGGATACATGCAATGGGGGCTGTCCCGTCTACTCTGCACATGAGGGTTAAGTTTCACACTGACTATGGTGTCACGGTGATACAAGGAAGTCAGCTGGCGGCCAGGCAATGTTTGATCGCCATGGTCGATTGGAAGGAGCAGACCGGCCAGAAGGACCAGACCGATCCCAAATGTTTGTCGTCGGGGACGCCTTTATAGCAATTACAGGGCCCGCCAGAGGTCGCGCGCGCCGAGAACATGCTCAAGGTAAAGGTGTTGCCGGATACGGACAAGTACTTCCAAATAGGGGAGAGCATGGAGGACAGGGAAAAAGTAGAGATGTTGCTACTCCTAATGCAGAATCTGGACGTATTTGCATGGAGTCCATACGAGGTGCCTGGGGTGGACCCCGAATTCATCGTGCATAGACTTGGGGTTGACCCCTTATTCGCCCCTAAAAAGCAGAGGCCGAGGAGATCAGCCTGGGAGCACTCCGAGGCAGTAAAAGTGGAAGTTCAGAGGTTGAAAGAGGCAGGGGTGATACGGGAAATCTTCTTCCCGGATTGGTTGGCGAACACCGTGGTAGTGAAGAAGAAGAACGGCAAGTGGAGAGTCTGCGTCGATTTCACCGATCTGAACAGAGCTTGCCTGAAAGACCCTTTTCCCGTGCCAAAGATTGATCAGCTGGTGGACGCCACGTGTGGGCACCCGAGGATGAGCTTTCTGGACGCTTTCCAAGGGTATCACTAGATCACCCTAGCACCCGAGGATCAAGAAAAAATGGCGTTCATTTCCCCGGAGGCAAATTACCACTACACGAGGATGCCCTTCGGACTGAAGAACGCCGGGGCCACCTACCAACGAATGATGACGAGTTGTCGTTCCGAGACAAGATAGGGCGCACGGTCGAGGTGTACATCGACGACATGGTGGTTAAGAGCAAACAGGAAGCCCTGCATATGGGGGACTTCCAAGCGATTTTCGAGGTTCTCTGACGACACAAGTTGCGCCTTAATGCGGAGAAGTGCGCGTTCGGCGTCGGGGCCGGGAAGTTCTTGGGGTTCCTGATCAGTACACGGGGGATCGAGGTCAACCCCGACCAGATAGAAGCTGTGAGAAGACTGAAGCCACCGAGCAACCCGAAGGAAGTGCAAATACTAACCGGGATGCTGGCCGCCCTTAACCGGTTCATCTCAAAATTCGTAGATCGCTGCCGACCATTCTACCAACTGCTGAAGAAATGGATTAGATTCCGGTGGAGCGAGGAGTGCGAAGAGGCCTTTGTGGATCTGAAGATTTATTTGGCGCGAGCGCCCGTGCTTGCGGCACCGGAGACAGGTGAGGATTTGTTCATGTACTTGGCGGTATCCGAGCATGCCGTGAGTGCTGTGCTACTAAGGGACAAAGGGATCCAGCAACCCGTGTACTACGTCAGCAAAACTCTTGTCGACACCGAGACGAGATACTTGCCCTTGGAGAAGCTCGTATTAGCCCTGGTACACGCCACCAGGAAGTTGCCGTACTATTTCCAAGCTCACACCGTACACGTCCTGACCGAGTACCCATTACAGTCGTTACTAAAAAGGTCAGATTTCACGGGCCGTATAGCCAAATGGGGGACTCGACTCGGTGCCTTCGACATACGGTATAGGCCTCGAAGCTCGGTGAAGGGCCAGGTCCTTGCGGATTTTATCGCAGAGTTTTCGCCCAGAGAGAAGGGGGAAATGGTTTGCCAACTGGAGGCTCGACCGTGGAAGATATTCGTAGACGGCGCGTCGAGCTCCACGGGTGCCGGTTCAGGAGTTGTTATGATCACCCCCGAAGGAATACGAATAGAACACTCGTTTAGATTGGGTTTCAGGGCGTCCAACAACGAGGCGGAATACGAGGCTTTTCTGGCCGGACTGAGGGTAGCTTCGAGCCTGGGGGCTCGGGAGATTGAGCTATACTCGGATTCGCGGCTAGTGGTTAATCAGGTGCGGGGCAGTTTTGAAGCCCGAGATCCCCGGATGAAAGCATACCTAGAACAAGCAAGGATAGTTATGACCAGCTTCAACGCGGTGAAAGTTTTCCACATAGCCCGAACACAGAACAGACACGCTGATTCCCTAGCCACGCTGGCGTCGTCAGTAACCGAGGAGATACCTCGGCAAATCAAAGTCGAGCTTATTTCGGAGCCGAGCGTCGGGGTAATGAAAGACTCGGGAACTACAGGGATCAATGTCACGGCCATCGCAGCACCTGCCCCATGCTGGATCGACCCCATTATCGACTTTCTGGCTGACGACCAATTGCCGAGTGACGAAAAGGAGGGCATCAGGATCCGAAGGATGGCTTCTCGGTATTGGTTGGCAGAAGACCGGACTTTGTATCGAAGGTCCTTCGGAGGGCCGTACCTCTTGTGCTTACGCCCGGAGAAGGTGGGCGAGCTCTTGGCGGAGCTCCACTTTGGGGTATGCGGCGGCCATGTCGGGGGACGTTCATTGGCGCACCGAGCGATGACTCAGGGATTTTGGTGGCCTCAGATGCAGAAAGACGCCGCCGAGTATGTGCTTAAGTGTGAGCAGTGTCAAAAGCACGCCCCTCTGATCCACCAGCCTGCGGGCCACCTGAACCCGATCAGCAGCCCTTGGCCTTTTGCACAATGGGGGATGGACATCATCGGCCCGTTCCCTCGGGCAACAGGCGGCCGAAAGTTCGTTTTGGTGGCCGTCGACTATTTCACCAAGTGGGCGGAGGCTGAAGCGTTGGCCAACATACGAGATGTGGAAGTAAAGAAATTCGTATGGAAAAATATCATCACCAGGTTCGGGGTGCCGAACACTATCATATCTGACAACGGACTACAATTTGACAGCCGGGCGTTCCGAGAGTTTTGCAGTGGTCTCGGCGTCAGAAACAGGTACTCAACTCCGACTTACCCACAGGGCAACGGTCAGGCCGAGGCCGTGAATAAGGTGATTGTGAGTGGGCTGAAGAAAAGGTTGGAGGGAGCAAAGGGAAACTGGGTCGAGGAACTTCCCAAAGTCTTGTGGGCATACCGCACCACTCCTAGACGGTCAACCGGGGAGACCCCTTTCTCTCTCACGTACGGAGCGGAAGTCGTAATCCCTACCGAGGTGAATCTGTGCAGTGCGCGAATAGCAGGGTTCGATCACGCCCAAAACGACGAAATGATGGTGGGACATTTGGACAAGGTGGAAGAGTACCGCGAGATGGTGACAATACGGCTCGCGGAATATCAGCAGAAGCTCGCCCAGAGATACAACCGAGGCATGAGAACCAGGGAGTTTGTCTCCGGGGATTTGGTTCTCAGAAGAGCCGTGGGCAATATGCGGGACATTAGTGCCGGGAAATTGGCTCAGACATGGGAGGGACCCTATAGGGTCACGGCTGTAGCCGGCACCGGGGCTTATTTCTTGGAAGACCTGGACGAGAGACAACTGCCCCGACTGTGGAACGTGCATAACCTCAAGAAGTACTATCATTGATGGGCGACTCTCCAAGCATAAAGTTAACCACGACTTGTTATATATGTTTCGTTAGTTATACTAATGATGCTTTTCATGCAGATCCGCACTGTTCTAACCAAAATTCTCGGCTCGATCCCGTTCACCGAGCAATGTTTATTCTTGACTGACCCGTTCCAAGGACAGAAATCTGACTCCCGGTTCGATCCTAATCACCGAGCAGGTGGAAACCTTAGCCTTTTTATTCTAAGGACAGAAACCTGACTCTCGGTTCGATCCTAATCACCGAGCAGGTGGAAACCTTAGCCTTTTCGTTCTAAGGACAGAAACCTGACTCCCGGTTCGATCCTAATCACCGAGCAGGTGGAAACCTTAGCCCTTTCGTTTTAAGGACAGAAACCTGACCCTCGGTTCGATCCTAATCACCGAGCAGGTGGAAACCTTAGCCTTTTTATTCTAAGGACAGAAACCTGACTCTCGGTTCGATCCTAATCACCGAGCAGGTGGAAACCTTAGCCTTTTCGTTCTAAGGACAGAAACCTGACTCTCGGTTCGATCCTAATCACCGAGCAGGTTGAAACCTTAGCACTTTCGTTTTAAGGACAGAAACTTGACCCTCGGTTCGATCCTAATCACCGAGCAGGTGGAAACCTTAGCCTTCTTATTCTAAGGACAGAAACCTGACTCTCGGTTCGATCCTAATCACCGAACAGGTGGAAACCTTAGCCCTTTCGTTCAGGAACCTGACCCTCGGTTCGATCCTAATCGCCGAGCAGGTGGAAACCTTAGCCCTTTTATTCTAAGGACGGAAACCTACCCCTCGGTTCGAACCTAATCACCGAGCAGGTGGAAACCTGAACGATTAATTCTAAAGACAGAATCCTGACTCTCGGTTCGATCCTAATCACCGAACAGATGGAAACCTGACCCTCGGTTAGATCACTATCGCCGAGCGTGTGGAGGCCTTACCATGGTCGGACACCTCTCGATAAAGAGGCAACCGACAAGAGTTCATTACTCGGTCAATACGAAAGAGCAACACGATAAAGCATTCATATTAAAGCATTAAACTTAAATTAACGTCTTGTTGCCAAAACCCGGCAATTCAAAATAAATAAAAGACAACATAAACAATGTATCTCATCACCACAACCCGGTGACCTAGGTAATTCCGCTCATTCAAGTTCTCAAAAGAAGGAAAAATAAGGAAGGGCTGACTTTTATCTTTAGATGTCCGCGGCATGAGCAGAGGATGCGTCCTCTTGAGAGTGTTGGTCGGCGTGAGGAGTTGGCGGCTGGATGTCCCCCCCGGTTCGGTCCCTGACGTGGGGGTGGCTGGTTCCCTCCATGTCGGTCGGCACTGCATGAAAATCAATGGCGTTCACCAGTTCCCTCATGCTGGAGGTCTCTTCTTCGTCAATAATAAGGGGCGCAGGATTCTCGGTATGAGGGATGTTCGGGAAAGGGATCTTACTGCGATCCCTCAACGGAGAATCCTCGAGAATCCCCATTGCTTGAAGAGCGGCGAACCAACCCTCCTCAAATCTGAGCCTGTGGACCTGGCGAATGACCGGTTCCGCTGAATTCTCGGCATCCGCGAACCCCTCGTTATACCACTTGTTTTCACAAGCCTCCAGCGCCGCCTTCGAGTCGGCTAATTGCCCTTCCAACATGGTATTCAAGCTCTGAGCCTCCGCCAATTTAAGCTCGGTGCCACCCAATTGCAGTTCCAGTTCCTCAGACTTTGTTTCGGCAAGAGCCTGGGCCTTTACGGCTGCAGCAATTTTATTCTCCGCCTCCGCGGCAATTTTTGACTTCTCCCTCGCCGTGGCCTCGGCGACATCCTTCAGAGCCTTCTCCCGCTCAACGTCCTCGGCCAGCTCCTTCATCCTCCCGTCCATTACGTACGACATTTGCGCAGCCTGACCACACAATATTCACTTTGTAAGGTAAAATGGAAAACACACGTACCCAGGCAGATGGGAAACCGAAAATCGTAAAGAAAAGTGAAACAGTTACCGCTATGGTGTGCCACTGCAAGCGCCTCCCCAAAGACTCATCCGTCGAATCCGTGAATGCGTGCAAATCCTCGGGCAAGAGGATGCCGCGTGCCAGACTCTGCGCCACATGGCCACCGTGACCTTTGTCCCATACTCGGGCACTGGCCGTCGATGGAAGAGGCTTGCCTCCAAGTTGGAAGGAGGGTCGCCATGCTGCCGGAGCCCGGGAAGTAGACGCCAGGTCTATCCCGGTTTGCGCTACCGGTTCCCGGATGACGATACCGGCCGAAGATCGGGGGGGCACGTTGCCCGAGCCCGTATGAGGCTGATCGGTTGTGCGCGGCCTTTTTCGAACTCGGGATGGTGGGGCAGCAGGAGGCGAAGCATCATGGCCGGGGGTTTGTTGTTGTTGCACGACAGGCCGGGCACTTGGGACAAAGCGATCTAACGTCATCTTCCTCCTGGCCACCATGGCGTAGCCTTGATCGGATCCTGTTTCGGAAGAGTCAGTCGGTTCTGCGGCAGCACACTCCCCTTCCCGAATAGCAGCTTCGGGCTCTACGGTTCTCTCGGGCTGAGCAGGAGCTTCTTGCTGGATCTGCTCGTGGGCTCGTTTCCTACGCTCGGCAGATACGCGCTCGGCTGATTCGTCGCGGATGGGCTGTCGCTCGTCTGAACAAATGTACCGGGGACCGAGATCACGCGCCTCGCCTACGGTTAGCCTTGGGGGGAGGAAGTTTGCGTGCCGGACGTCGATATATGAGAGGAGAGGGCTGTCAACTAGCAGAGCTTGGCTGAACGCCTGCCAAGTTGAGTAAACGGGGTTGACACCGAGGATGAGGTGGGACGCTCGGAGTTGTCCGTCCGTATGTATGAAGATTTCCGACCTGAGCACGAAGTTCAAGTCCCGAACATGTACCACTCTGATGTCCGGCTTGAATCTTTTGGTCTCTGCACAAAGGAAATAAGGGTTAACGATTACATAACCGGACCGAAGTCAAAAGAGACCAAAGTAAATAAAGGTTAGTCACCGACCAACGTCGCGCGGCGAGAACGCGCAGGGGATCTCCTCGGAAAACCAATTGCCGCTCACCCGAACGAAATCTTTTTCCGAGTTACGATTTGAATCTGGTAGGCATGAAATAAGCCGTACCCTCGCATCCCTAGTCTTTATGTAATAGTCAGACTTGACATTGCCGCACAAGCTATACATCTGATTAATGTCGTAGTGGTTTAGTTGCAACCCGTACAACTGGTTCAACCTACTCATACAACTCACTACTCGGTAAAAGTTGGGAGGGAGTTGGTCGGGACAAAGGCCATAAAATCTAAGGGTACTAAGAATTAGAGGGTCAACCGGGAACCTAAGCCCACCCTCTAAGATGGCCATCAAGGGAAAAAACACCGTGTTTTCACCACGGCGCCTCTGGATGTCAATATCACCCATGTTGCAGTAGGCGATATCAACATCACTAGGAACATTATATGCTTCCCTAAATCTAGCCAAAGCATGCTCGGAGGAAAGGAGGTAAGAGTAACTCATGTTTTTCTTTTTTTCAAAACGAGAGTTTTTTAACAAAAAGGAAAAGAAATGCTATGTTTACCAAAGAATAGACTAAAATGGCTGAACTGAAAAAGCAAGAAGAGGGAAAGGAACTTACTGTGGGCTTTAGGGAGGAAGTGTGTTCTGGGCCAGTAGATGAACCACGAAAGAGGGATGCTCGGTAGAGTAGGATACTGAAAGAAGAAGAATGCGAAAGTGAGAACCAGTGACTAGAGGGACTATTTATAAGCATGGGGAGTAGAATGAGAGGCATTTAATGATCCACTAGAAGGAAACCACGCGAACCGCCGCTTCAAACGGTCACACGCGCGACGCCTCGGTTCACAAACCGTCAGACAATGATGGCGGACAGGCTGTCAATCAATTCCAAACACGTCTTTTGAGACGCGCATTAATGCGCCCCACAATGGCCGGGCACTGACCCTTCGACTTCCCGGACGGGCATTTACCCCTCGTGATCCTTGATTCACCCCCGGGAATGGGGAGCGAATCAAGGGGGGGCTATTGTACGGCCCCCGTACCATGACCCATAGCGGGCCTTGGACCCTGACCTGGGTATATGGCCCATGAGGCCTCTCCCTCTGCCTAGCGGCCCACCCCCGAGTCACGCAAGCTGCGGGCCCAAGCCTTGCCGAGCAGTGATAAGCATACGCCTCGCGGGACACCCCGCCCTGTACCTACCCGGCCATGCCTCGGAGAGGCACCGCTGCCGGGAACTATCGTGGAGGTGGGAACCAAGTTCCAACGCCACCCTCACCGCTTCCCATGCCTACCGAACTATCCACTTACGATCGATAATACTGGACCGCCGGTTGCACTTATTGGCAAATAATTATGACCTCTCCGCTATTCTGTGAACTATAAATACGAGAAGTTTTGAGAAGACAAGGGCTGGAGAATTCAGGAAAGGAAGAGTGTAAATAGAGAGAAAACAGAGTAAGGTAGTGGTTCAGATCCCCGAGGAGGGGAAAGCGATTCCATCGGGCCTTGGCATTTAGAACGACCCAGTGTAGGAAATCCAAACCCCCTATACAAGTAAGTTGTGAGCCCAAGTGAGGCCCAGCCCAACGGGTTTCGGTTTTGGGTGCGCACAATAGAAATTCTCAAATCAACAATCTTTTCATCAAATATATTTAATAAGAAGAGAAGAATGGGTTTGTCTACTTCTAACCTCCTTTTCCTGCATCCCATCATTGCAATTCAATCCACACCCACATTGAGGAGAGTCCTCTCAAAGTTATCAATAAGAAAATCAGCACCTGCAATACCAATTGACCTACACTAATACAAATATCAAATTTTATATATATATATATATATATAACTACAGTTAACAAAAACTATGCTCTACAATTTTTTTTTAAAGTGATGATGCACAAAAATCGTCAGTGAGTTAATCGTCCACACTAATGCCAATGGGTGTACCTGAAGAACAAAAGAGAATAACCAATCAGAGAGCACCGATGAGGTACCGGCCAAAGACTCTCCAAAGGTTAAGTCAGTGATAGAAGAATCTCCAAGAACTCAAGAGCGCCAGAGCCAAGGAGAATTCATGTACCTCAAGAAGGTTAGGGTATGTGGTTCATATAGTGGTGGAGAGCTGACCTGAATCCCTTGATACGGGGGAATTTCCTTAAAGAGAGAAGGATCCCAAGATAATTGGGATCACCTTCCCATATATAAGAGATCTGATTGTGAGGTCGGATCTTTGGTAGTGATGTGCAAATAATTTCCATGTAAGGACATATGAGTGGACCCCACGCAAGTTCCACGAGAAACCCTAAGGTGTTGGATCATTGGGATTGAGGGTTGGATCGTTAACCCGACCCGACCAACCATGGGGTTGGTCATCCCTTTAGGATCAGTTTAGGTATAAGGCCAATGATCAGGCGAGGAAGGTTCGGCACACGAGGAAGGTTCAACACCCCGTGTCAATCAATCAAAGATTATCCTCATCATAAAGAAATTACATTAATGACTACATAGGAATAAAAAAAATTCTAGAAGGACTATGCAAGTGCACACTGGGCCACTTCAATTAAATGCTACATCTTCATTTGAGCAATATATCATTATCTATTATAGCTAGTCTATGAAAGTTTCCCCGTATTCATATACTTATTTATCACAGATGGCTAAAAGGTAATGGGGCCAACAATAATAGTAAAATGCATTAAAAATGTATATTATTTTAATTTTTTTTTACCATGGTTAGATATATGTTAAATCTACCCTCACCCCTGCTCCTAGGGGGTCTCGAACCTAAGACCACCTACTCCTAGGAAGGTGCCATTAGACCATTAAGTTCATTGACAAAAAATGCATGTTCTTTGCCTTCCAATAATTGGACATACACCCACAATATACCTTTAAAATTGGTGAGTATCAATAGTTGGAATATTTTTAAGTAGCATCAAGGCTCACTCCCACAAATAAATAAAATGGAGCCCAATGAATTATTCACTAAATCTGTAATGGTGAAAGCAAAAATTAAGATGAAAATCACATAAACAAAGCAATCTCATGGAAGCTTTCTCTAAGATATAATAAAAATACCTTAATATCCTGTTATCAAAGCAGCTTAGTTTATATCCTTGGGATAACTTATTGAAACAATTATTCATAATAGATGAAGAGGATAAAAGTTAAGGCTGACAGATCCGTTCAAATAAACCTGCCATAGGTGCGGTACTGTGATATTGGGTAATAAAAAACTTTTGTTCAAACTTTTGGGCAGCTAAGGACGGAACTAGGATTCAAACTTGGGGGGTCGAAGTTTTTTGTTCAAAAAACTTTTAAAAATTAAAATATCAATACTAGAGGTTGACAACAATGCATTATTAGCATTAATTTTTTAATTATTTGTATTTTTTATTTTGAAAAAAAAAAATCACAAATGACAATTTATAATCAAGAGTTTTGTAAATTGTGATTTACAACTATGTTTTTTGTTGGCTTTAATTTCATGTCAAATTTGATTGTAATTATGTTCAATTATTTTCCTGTATTTTTGTGGGATTTAATGTAAGGGTTGTGTGTGAGAGTTTGGTGAAGATTTTGTGAAAATGAAGATTTCATGACTAGCTCACAAGTGCTAACATGCGAGAAGTATATGCTGGAATTTGAAGAGTCTTTGACAGGCTGGATTTCACGAGTCATTCGCAACTCAGACCAACTCGCAAGTGAAATATTCAAATATTGTAGCGTACCATTCATGAAAATCAAAATCACGTAGTTCAATATTCAGATATTGTAATTTCATTTCTTTATTAATGAAAATGATGGGGATGTTACTTTGATCAAGAAAGAAGAAAATAGCAATTAGAGGAAAGTTGATCAAGAAGTAAATAGCGAGAATAGAAAAGCAAGTCAACAGAACTGTACCGTACCATGAGCAATAAGACTTATAAGTCTTAACCCAATGTAGCAGTAAGTTAATAACAAAGAAAAAGTCTTTTGCTAAGAAACTTGGGAGGCTAGCTAGCCACAAAATATTTGGTCACAATTTGCTATTTAGAGTCAAATGACACGGAGTTATGACTAAGCGGGAGGCTCATGTGTGATAAAAGAACCATTTTTCTACCAAATATTAAAAGCAGTTTAATCTATACCATACTGTTAATTCTGATTTGCTGGACAATTTGCACCCAACCCCACACATGTTTCACTAGGTAGCACTCATTTTCTCAAAGTCCTATTTTCTCTTATTGATAGCTTTGATAGTCTATGCCTAGGTGTTGACTATTCCTAAACATAATTAACCATTTAGGTTCAACACGTAAAAAAAAAAAAGGGGTTCAACACGGATAATGACATATTTGAGATTTCATACCAAAATTCTTATATTAAATCCGTAGGGTCAATGAATGTTAAATTCATGAATAGAATCATATTAGTTTTGGCCTACCGTTTGCATTGGGGTTATATATTAAATCCAAAAGTGTTGGCTACTGCATTGCTCGTGGTAAAATGAGTTTTGATTAATGCTGTTATGTGGATCATGTTAAGAGCATGGGAGTTTTTAGGCGAAGTCAATAATACTTGAAGTCCTAAATGATTATTAGTTATTTTTATTCTGCTTTAGATCTCATAGTATTTTGGAGATTATTCTAAATTGTGGATTTTAGTATTGTAAAAGATTTATTAAGAGCATTGTTTATTTGGAGTTTCATTGAACTATGTTTAAATTAATTATGTTTAATGAGTTATGTAAGATTAGCAAGTTAGTCATGCATCTAAATTCATGTTCCATGAATTTGGGTCGTGACACACTAGGTAGAGGCTTCTTAAACCTGGTGTACCCAAATCACATGTTGCAATATATATTAGAAATAGAAAGAAAACGCACTGACATAGCTTCAATTGCACCATCTGCAAGCTCAATCATCACAATTAGAGAATGCCATTGCTGCAAGCTCTTTCTTTCTCTCTCTCCCATTAGTTTTTCACTTCGTTGTTTGTGATTTGGGTTTCAACTTTTCAAATTTATTTTGTTTTTGTGGTTTAGAATAGATGGTAGGGTCTGATTTGGGAAAGTCATATTATTATTGAGATTGGTGAAAAGCTATGGTGGTGGGATGATTGGAATTTGACTAAAATTATTTTATGAGTGTACTTTGGTGTTAGAGCTGTGTCTTATTTTGATAATTTATGCTCAAACAATAATTTTAGACAAATATAGAGCAAATGCTTAGTTGACCAAAAAAAAAAAAACTTCTTCTCAATGTTCTCATAAGTTTTACCAAACATTTATACGTGGTTTTAAAAATAGTGTTTTCAAAATGCTAATTTTTAAAAATGTATTTTTTAAAATAGCTTATCCAAACATACCCAAGATATACTTTCTCCAAATTGAGAGCTAGGATTATTCCTCATGCATTAAAAAAAAATTAATAATTGAGATTAAAAGTTCAAAAAATCACTTTTTAAGTAATTTCAACCCATGAATAATATTTTTTAAAAATTTTTAACTTTTTACCATTTTACTTTTACACTTTTTTTTTAACTTCTCTCACACCTCATGCTTTCTTCATGTCGGACGAGTTGACGGTGTCGGACGAGTAACGCTGAAAAAGATCCCTTTCATAATTAAAACGTCAACCATCCTATTTTTCATCCTCCAATCAAAAACAAAAGTGGCGTAGACTAGAATCAAAAAGACTTCCTATTTGTAAGCATCTTTCTTTATTAATAAATACAGCGTGAATGTACTTATATTCCAATTCAAACGAGTGAACAACGAACAATAACAAGAAACCAAGCAAAGAGCATTGTTCTCTCATCTTTCTCAGAAACACAGCCAAAGTTCACCAAATGGCAGATAACCATAAGCCTCTGAGGAAAATCTCCGAGGCCTTCCAGGAGCTCGAAGCCACCGTGAATTCCCAGACCCCAGATGACGTCGAGGTCGCGTCTTTCTCTCGAGCCTGCTCTCTCATCTCGCCTCTCTTCGGTTGCTTGGGCATCGCCTTCAAGTTCGCCGAGATGGACTACGTCGCCAAGGTAAAGCTCTTGGGTTTTGAATAATATGATATTACTGCACGAATGATTCGAAGGTTTTTTGGTATTAATTGATATTGATTTGGTTGGTTGTGATAACAGGTGAATGATCTGGTGGAGGCATCGAAGTCAATTGGGACATTGCAGGCTATGGTTGAGCGAGACGTAAAAGCCAACACTGTGAAGAAAGGTGGTAGTCATACCAGAAATCTCTTGCGAGTCAAACGTGGGATCGACATGGTTAAGGTTCTCTTTGAACAAATTCTAGTTACTGAGTATGTATACCTTTACCAACAGCTCCTTCACATAGTTTTTTTTTTTTTTGGTGTATACGTATATATTATTTATAAACATAATTTATGTTCATTATAAGTTTTTCAAAGTAAATTGCATACATCAAAATATAATTTTGATAACCAGCTTGTCCGGCTTGGTGGGGGATTTTGGAGTGTCCGTGCTTCTTAGCTCGAAAGGTATAGATTATGTAGTTACAAGACAGTATAATCAAATAGGGGAAATTGTTTCTCCCAAGATATAGCAACTTGTTTAAGTCAAAACTTAGGTGAAAACTCAAAGGGGGTAGCACAATTGGCCGAGGACCATGCCTCGTGAAGCGGATGTCACTAGTTAGAATCCGCCCTTCTACTTCCCCTTAGGGCCAAAACTTACATATCAAAAAGAAAAACGAATTGAAACTTTGATGAGGAACTTTAGAACTGATTAATTTTAGAGTTAGCCAGACTAAGAATTGGTGGAATCTAATTTTATTAGAGGCTGTAGTAGATATGAAAGAATGGTGAAGAGGACAAGCCAAGAAATACACCGGTGTCCATGTCAAATGGACCGGATAGATATTAACATATGATTTGGAAGAAAATAAAGTAAGGCAAACTTGAGTAAATTTGGGTAGACTGTGTCTGGTTTGCATAAATATCTACCTGATCATGTGATGAAACTGTTGAATGTATCAGAATTTTAAATTCTTTTTTGGGTATTTATGGTTGGATGTTAATGTGAAATGTGATTTTGAAGCTTGCAATGGTAAATATTTGACTGGTTATATAATTGTCATTACTATGATCAAATATTCAATTTTGTTTTCCAAATTTGTTGTCAAAGGAGTATGAGTGTGTTTGGATGGGTTTTTTTTTTTACTTCCAGTGGCTTATTTTGTTGAAAAGGTACATCAAGTAAAAGTATAATTGTACATCCAGTGAGGCTTAAAAAAAAAACTGGCATTTTCTGCTAATACAAACTTATAGAGTTGAAAATTTCACTGTAGAAGTATAATATTTTAAGGCTTGCAATGCTAAATATCTGATCTGGTTTTACTTGTGGTAACCATTGATTCTGATCAAACTTGCAGTACCTAATTTTTTTTTTACTTAAAGTGTGTATGTGTTTCTAGTAATATTATCTTGTCAAGGACTGAGGATTCTAGGAGGGCACACTTGTGTCTCAACTCTCAAGGGGTACTTAAATGTATGCAAATGGATTGGTGGTGTGTTCTTTGGGTAGCTTTATGGAGGCAAGGTAAATAGTTCAGGTGAAAATCAGATATTTTGTTGGATGTCAAATATTAAAAAGATCAAGGTAATTGCCTTGTTTAAAAATATTGAGGGACAATGGAGATGAAGTATTTCTTTGGAAGGTGGTTTGGCAATCTTGCGCACCTTATATCAAATTGGTTGAGTTGGCAAGGGAATTTTAGGGGAATTAAAATTAAGGGATTCATTTGCAATATTGTTATGCTTAACGTTGTGTCCATAGGAGGGAAGTTGCTCATTTGGAATTGTGAATCTCCCATTGCAAAAGTCTCTCTCTCTCTCTCTCTCTCTTTTATGGTGCTTCTCTACAAGAATTCTTACTTATTGATAAGAAAAGAATTAAAGAAACAAGTGAAGTTTGAAAGGCTATCATGCTTATCTATGGTATTGGGTCAAAGCTGGATTTGGATAAACAAAGGCTTAAGGGCCGATTTAAGTGATTAGCTATGGTATTGGGTTGATTCAAGTGCTAAATACTTTGGCCTTAGGTAGTTTTAAGTTTCAGATCTTACCTAGCAATAAAAGTGAGAGTGACAACTTGGCTTCCAACTGAGCCAATTGGTTACTAGTATTTTACAGTTAATAGAATAATTTGGTTTTTGTCAAGATCCTATTAAGCTACTATGAGTACATGAGCTAAGCTAGGATGTGCATGAGAGGAACTGCTATGGTGTGGTGAGGGTGCGTGGTTGTGCTGTGCAGGCTGTACTTGCTGCATGAGCAGGCTATAGCTGCTGTGTGAGTGTAATAATTAGATTTTACCAGGTGCTTGTTATAATTTATCGTGTGTAATTCTAATTGATCACATGTGCATTAGAGTGCTGTTAGGATTACTGTTAGTAGTTATTAGCACAACTGTCAAGTAGTTACAAGTTAGTTACAGTCAGTTACAATAGGATATCTTAGTTGTAGTCTCAAGTTGATGTATAAAAGGACTGTGTGGTATACTGAAGAGATCATCAATGAGAATAATCAAAGTTTAGTTTCAGTTCTTCCTATACGCTTCCCCTCTTCTCAATCTCATCTGATCTTAGGAGGCCTGCTTCCCTCGAAGAACCACCAAATTAATTAAACATTGAGAACTTTATCAGGTTCTTAACAGTTTTACTAGAAATATAGGTAAATCATAAGTGAAGTGTTAGAGTACTGCTTTTGAGGTGAGCCTGGGACAAACTTACCCAAAAAAAAGAGCAACAAGTTACTATATTTTTCCCTGACCTCTTTTACAGTGGAGTGGTTTCCTTTTCTTTTTTTTTGGACGCTTGTGCCTTGAAAGGTTTTAAGCTTATTCTTTTGTCCTATTTGTGTACTCAGACTCGTCCATGCAATTATATTACCTACTCTCTGTGGTAGTATCATTGGACTACATGCATGCTTATTAGTTTTACTAGTCTGGCATCAGCAACCTACCAGGATAGTGGAAGGTGTGAGGTTAACAGTTAGCTCCTACTAATTTATTAATTCGAAGTGCCTTTTCTTTTAAAAGTAAGGAGGGGGAGTGAGATTATAGGTTCTAGACCCCTGGGATATGTGTGTATTTTACCAAGAGAAAAATGAAAGGTATTGTCAAACCTTCCATGAAGTTTAGTTTCAGTATGATCTACCACACTTGGTTTTTGTCCCACCACTTCAAGAAAAATTCAAGGTGTCCGCTCCTTCTGTTGAAGGTATTAATTAATTTTTAGGGAAATGGAGTTGTGGGGGGGGGGGGGGGGGGGGTGGTGAAAGATCTTTTTTGTGATTCAACTAATTAAGGAGGTCTAATGATGTAACGTATTAATAACTTTCGTTGATTTTTTTTGTCGTTGGTACAACTTTGTAGCCAGTGCACAAGATTTCAGCAACTTGCTTCTGTCTGGTCTGGGAAGACAGTAGGTAGGTAGTCTTTCTCAGTGAAATCTTAGGAAATAGATTTCTTAGTTGATTTTTGTGGGTCTGCAGGGTATCAGTTGTTGGTACAAAAAAGATGGAAATAGATATGCCTTCCTCTTGAAGATTTCAGTCCTGTAGCTCACTCGTTGTGGGTATGAATGTTACAGGTACTTGGGATCCAATGGGTCGTGCCAGGTTCCGTGGAGAGTTTGGTGTCTTGTTGGAGTTTTTGGCTGGGGAAATTTTCATCAGACATTTGGAATATGGTTCCTGGTTGTTTGATGTGGGTTGTTTGGATGGAAAGAAATCGGCGCTCCTTTGAGGCTATAGAGAAATCAAATGTTTAGTTACAAGCTCTATGCCATAGTACTCTGTTTGATTGGTCTAGGAGCTGGGGTTCTTTGACTTGTTCTTCCACCAATGAGTTTCTTTCTTCCCTTAGTATTATCCCCTAAGCTGCTTTTTCTATCTTCGTTGTTTGTTGCTTTTTCTTGTGTTCACCATCATGAACATCTTGTATTTGCTTTATTCGCTCTTTTTTCATGATTAATACTATCCTTATTACTTATCAAAGAAAATTATTTAACAGTAAAATCTTTTCGTATCCCCTCAAAGCAAGTAGAGATAGTAATGCTTTGAACTTGGTTGGCAAATGCTTTAATTTTGAAAACATATCTTTCCCAAAAGGGCTATAAATCCGGGAAGGGATTAGACATAATGTACCATGCAACTGATAATCAGTTTTCCTTTTTGCCTAGAAATTCAGAAATCTGTTACAAATATTAACTTGATAGACAAAGTTAACAGTTGCTGATTATCGTTTGGCAGGGGAAATTCCCTGAAGGATGCAGCTTCTAAGTCTTATGCACAGGTATTTGCTCCCCATCATGGGTGGGCTATCAGGAAAGCTGTAGCAGCAGGGATGTATGCCCTTCCTACAAAGGCACAGCTATTGCAGAAGCTCAATGAAGATGGTGAGTTCATGAACTAATTGGTACAACCATACAATTGCTCAGTTGAAAATCTCAGTAAAGTAAAAAAAAAAAAAATGCACATCTATTCAAATGCTTTTAGGATTTGAATCAAATTTATGAATTGTTTTGAACAATTCATACCCATCTTACTTATTTGACCTTTTTGATTGTTCCAAAACCTTTGGGGCTGGAGGGTGTTGTCTCACATTGTTAAGGAGAGAGTAAGGATGTGGGCTTATTAAATCAAACCAAATTGTACTCATATGCTTGATACTGCTTTTGATAATTGAGGTTTGTCTAAGCAACAAAAGAAAAAGTAAGGGGATGGGGGCAGCTGGCATGGACAAAGCTTGTGTGGTTTAAATTGTTTTTTGTCTATGGTATCTGTAATGGTGTATTGATTTGCCCTATGTTACTTTCAGAGCCGTCAGCAAGGATTCAAATGCAAAGTTACATTACTGCATCAGCTCCTGTAATCCTGTACGTTGACAAACTCTTCCTTTCAAGAGAATTGGGTGTAGATTGGTAAACACAAGTTGTTAGATGACAGATTTATTTGACATAATCAATTTCTATCTATTCGAATAAGGTCAAAATTATTAATTTCTATCAAATTCCACAAAGTTATTGTATATCATGATAAGCGTTTATGGGAGTTGGTGTTGCATGTTGCTTGCAAACGACCGAGTTTGTACAATGCTATTTATTACCTAAAATGAATAATTGGAATAGTGGCAGCTTAATCCATCCCACAAACAGACTCATAAATTGGAGATGCTCTAATTATATTTAACTCTATTGGTTCGTTTATTGTTTATTATGATCAAGTTAGGATGATTTGAAGTTGATTATTAACTCGTTGAAGAGCGTGGAAGAATCTCTAGTTGCTTGTGGTCATTTAATTCTTGATGCAAAAGTGTTTGCAGGGTCTTTCCGTTCTATTAGTTTTTCACATACTCGTAGACATGGTAAATGGTAACTTTGTAGCTCATAATCTCGTTAGACATGCTAATCATGTCACATATTTTATTGTGTGGATGGAGGATATTCCTCCACACTTCCTTGATGTTTTTTAGGCCGATTTTGGTTTTTTTTAATGAAAGTTCAAAATTATTTCTAAAAAAAGAAGAAGTCAGGGAGCCTAACCTCCATAGATTTCGATCTTATTTTGCAATTCAAAAAATCTTGAGGATATGTCACTTTTAAACATATCCCTTTCTATAGCCCTTATTGGCTACTTTTTTTTTATTTTTTTTATTTATAATGAATAATAATGATATATTAAGAAGAAATGAGAGAAGACCCCAGCCCATCTCTAATTTCGGGAGCCATTGGCTACTAGTTGCATAGCATCTTTTGTTTTAAAGTAAAATATTTTACAGGTAAAAAAATTTTACATGTAAAACAATTTTCGTAAAATATTTTCAAGTGCTTGGTATAATAAGTAAAATTTTTCAAACAAACCACCAAAATCAGTAGCTCAACACCAGAGTCAATGAGTCATTGGTGTCGGAGATAGTGATTGAACTAGCAGTAGTAACAGTGACTTCGGTGATCGCCGCCAGAGCAGTGTCTCTGGTGACTAGACCACCAGAACTAGTGGCTGAAATGGTGTCTCTAGCCACCAGATCTCCAACACCAGTGGATAGAATGGTGTCTCCGGTGACCAAACCTTGACACTAGTTGCTAGAAAGGGAGGTTCAACTATCAGACTGCTAGCACCGGTCGTTTGAATGATGGCTCCGACCTCCTGCACCAGTTGCCAAACACAGTTGTTTCGGTTACTAGACCTCCAACACCAATCGCTGAAATAGTTTCTTTGGCCATCGTACTGCCAACACTGGTTACCTAACCTACCAGATTGGTGACCTAGCCACCAAATAGGGTGAGGGAAGCCACTATGTGTTTTTGTAAAATGTTCTACCTTTAAAATTTGGTAAAACATTTTTCAAAATTTTATAAAGGATTTTACGGTCAATGGAAAATATTTTAGAAGTTTGACAACATTTTAATTGCAAACAAACACTTGAAAATTAGAAAATATTTTACTTCAAAACAAACAAAGTGTTAATAAGAAATGTTTTACATTTTTGTTGCCCCTTTTGCTACTTATTCTATCAATTAATTTTACTTATTCTATCAGTTAATTTTCACCAAATAGGTTTGTGCAAATGTAAAAATAGTTGGATTTTTTGTGTTATCACCTTTATCATGTGCAAAATTGGATGTCAAATTACGAAAGTAATAATTGAAATAACATAAATTGATTGAGTATTTAGGATTCTTAGCACCAAAAAAGGATAGACATTAATAGAATTATCCAAAAATTAAAGAACCCTGTACTTCATTATTTGCATCAAAAGAGAGACTAGCCTCGAAGGCTCGAAGCCCAGGACCTGTAAATCTAAAGAGCCCTGTACTTCATTATTTGCCACCCCCAATGTCCAAACTCACGAGTCATGAGCCACTCACCTTGTTGCCTACTCATAAGCAATGTTAAAGCTGGTTTTTTCAGTTGTTGGACTTGGATTCTGTTAACCATATAGTTGCATGTAGCTTTTCATCTGTTATGCACCATTTCGCGTCTCCCCCCACCCGCTACTAAAAACTCTTGACACCCTAGCTACTTGCCCATTGAACTACCCATCTAATGGCTTCCATATCTACTACTTCTGGTATGGTGGTCTTCGTGCTGAGAACTGAATTACTGATTAGCTTCCCCTGTTTATCTCTCACCATCACTGAAATTTGGTTTACTTGAGAGTTTTGTGGGTATCTAAATCATACGATTTGTCATGTGTTGTATTAGCTTTTTCTACAGATTGACACGTGTTTTATTCTAAGATAATTTCGACAAGGAAAATGTTTGGCTTCAAACATATTTAGAGCATTGGACTCCAGCCACAAATAGGAAAATGACATGTATCATGTCATGTGTAATGCACATGACTCATTTGTTTGGTTGGGTCAAGTGAGTCATGTTCGTTACATATGATAATGTCTAATGTCATTTTCCTATTGATGGTTGGATCTTAAGGCTCCAAACATCTTGGAGCCAAACCTATTCTATGTTGAAATCATCTTAAATTTAAATGCATATCAGTCTGTAGAAGAAGTGAATATGAACCATTAGCTATATTATGTTGAGCATATGTTTAAAATTAGTGTTGAACAAGATTGCGAACATAAAAATGATAAATATATTTTCCACAACAATGTCTTATGTCGTTTTCCTATTGACAGCTAGAGCTCAAGGCTCTAAACATGTTTAAACATGTTTGGAACCAAACCTTTTATATGTTGAAATCATCTTAAATTTATACACATATCAGTATATAAAAGAAGTGAATAAGAAGCATTATAGATAATATATTGAACATATGTTTAAAATTAGTGTTGAAAAAGATTGCCAACATAAAAATAATAAAATATTTCCATAATAGAAAAGAAGAAGCTGAATTTAACCTTCTCTTTTGATATGGAATTTTGGTCATTCAATTGTAAATAAACTGTCAAACAGATATCTAATCTATACACTCAGCCTAAAACTTTACCAAGTTTCCATAACTATTGCTAATGTATGTATAGAGTCACATGAATCGAGATTGTTATATTAATTGTTGAAAGTTCAAAAAGAGTACGAAACTCCTTTGAATGTTTAGACTCCAAATTACAAAAATACCAATTCAAGCTTTATATCAAACAAGTAATGTGCGGAATATAATAACAAGCTTATGACAGAATAGATAGAACAATCTAAGCCAAATATAAACACATCCACAGCAGTAAATATAAGGCAAAGATAAAGGAAAGAAAGATGCAAACACACGGACAACACACGATGTGTTATCGAAGAGGAAACCGAAGTCCTCGGCGTAAAACCTCTCCGCCGCCCTCCAAGCGGTGATAAAATCCACTAAAGAATATAGTTGGGATACATGAACAGCAGAAGACCCTCCAAGCCTAATCTACCCAAGTACCTAAGCCCTCCAAGCTTCTTGCTCCAACGAGGTTACGCCGAACCTATTTCTTCTTTAGGTTCCCGGATTCCGCTACTTGACCATAGCATCAACCAATGTATATTGGTTCCTTCCCAAACTGCTTCCCTAAGCACCAAATGAACCTTCTCACAGACGTGGGTGTGGTGAGATAAGGATTTGGTAAAAGACCTCTCAAGGGTATGACAATGGAGAGGAAGAGAATAGAGGAATTTGAAGAGTCTCTAAGGTAAAGATTGGGGATGAGGCAATCTTGTATTTCTCTAGGGTTTCTCTCACAAAATTCTCTCTAGAAGCTCTCTCAATTTAGTGGGTATAAGGGTGTATATATAGTAGGGTGAGAAGGGAATGCAAAACGTCAGTTTTTGCCAAACAGGGTTAACTCGCGGCTTGACCTCGCGGCTTGTCCAAGTCGCGAGTTCCAGTAGCGACGGAACGGTCTGGACAGCCTGGAACTTTTGTCCTGTAGCGTGACAGCTGACGCGACCCTTCAGCTTCCCAGTGTGCCTCTCACGTGCCTGCCTTTCGCGGCTTGCCAGTCGCGATCCACCCGCGAGCCCTAGCTGCGAGACTCTGTTTTTCTTGCACACTCTTGAGCTTTTCTTCACATCTTCTCACACACTACCCTTACAATTTTTCCACCTAAATACAGGGTTACTAAGTGCTAAATTACAAGCAAAATGGTCACGGAATAAAGCCAATTAGATGGTTGATTAAATTCAACCTTACAATTGTATTTAATACATAGCCTTCCCTTGAGAGAGAATTTCTCGAGTTTTTGTTTTAAATTGAATTTAATACATAGCTAAAGTATAATGGTTTATAAAGAGAGAGAAACCTTAATTCTAGACTTATGCAAGTCATTCCCTACAACATCCAGAGTTGTTACATACTCTTGCAAGTCCTCCAGAGTTGTTAAAATGAAAATAGAAAAGAAACTTACTTCCTCGTTTTTTTTTGTTTTTTTATTTTTTATTTTTTTGCTTTTGTGTTTTTGGTTTTCAAGCTGAAATAGGTCCCTACCATATTAAAAATTCTTTCCAAATAAAAATATGATTAATTCAAATATTATATTGAACATATTTTTAAACTTTCATAACATAACAAGATTACGAACATAAATATGATAGAACTCATTTCCATGATTAAAAAAGAAGTAGAATTTAACCTTCTCTTTTGATATGGACTTTTGGTCCTTTAATTATAAATAAACTCTCAAACAGATCTTATCTATACACTCCGGTCCACTAATTGCATACTAATCTTCCTCACAATAGGTAGTTGGAGAAGGTTTCAAACCATGACCACATTTAGGGTGTGTTTGAATACCGCTTATTTGCTGAAAACTGAAAACTTATTACTGAAAACGCTGAAGCAAAATAATTTTTAAAGGTGTAAATAGTGATGTGGGACCCAAATTTACATAGAAATCTGCGTTTTGCTGAGTTTGGTGGTCCGTGAACAGTACTCATGGGACTTACTAAAAAAAATGCAAAACGCTCGGATTTAGCAAAACACCCAATCCAAACTCACGCTTATTCTAATTCTTGCTGCATAAGTAAATTAGGTGTTTTCAACAAGAAATTTTATATGATTAAATACAAAGGCTATATAATTTGTAAAATGGAGAGAAAAAAAGCAAGGATCTATAGAAAGTAGACCTCATTAAATTTCCAAGTTATAGTATTTTGTTTAATTCGTCAAGTTGATTAGTTGAATTTTGAATATTTTAAGAAGACTAAATTGCAAACTACACCCCTAAAGTTTGGGAGTTTTTGGATTTTACACCCTAAATTTTTAGAAATTTGGATTTTAACCCCTGAAGTTTGCGGGTGTTTGGATTTTACACCATTAAATTTTGAAATTTGGATTTTACCCCCTAAAGTTTGGGAGTTGTCAATATATACCGTATTTTTTTTAGCCCCAACTGATGTGCCAAAATAATGATTTAAATATAAAAAAAGGGTCAAAACCTTGATTTTGAAAACCAAGGTAGGAATCAGTGTGAAAAAAATCCCAATTACCTTAATTGGACAATGAAACAAAAATCCAAAATCAAACTTACCATTTTTGGAAAAAATTGACCAATTGTCCAAACGAAGTAAATTGTAAACCATCCTAAAGATCATGAAATTTCCTTCAAAACAACAATTCACAGGCCAAAATCGCAGTTAAAATGGAAGAGATATTTAGAAGATACCAAAATCCTGATTTAATGTATTATTATTTTTAGGTAAAAAGAGATGTTTTTAGACCGTTTTCATGCAATAAACTGTACCGATTTAGTAACAACTGGTGCAATACACCTGAATCAGATTGAAGATGATGAGTCATATACTTTCCACAAAAAGGGCTCCTTAATATCTACTCTAGATTGGGAGAAATGAATTTTCCAAGAATAGTGCTATTAAATTTCCTACATTGTGTCACCTCCCTTCCAGACGTGATATCTCGACGACAATAACTCCAAATCATGCAAGGTTAGGACCTATAGAAACTAGAAATCTAGATCTTTCCATGGAAACCAAATGTGAAGAAATTCAAGCTCGTGAAGTCCTCCAAAAAGTAGCTCAAAAATAGGGTCGAAAAGAGGAAAAAGACGAAAAAAGAAATTGTTTGTGCATAAAGGCATTTTGGGTGAGATGATGACCTCCAAATCAAGCACAGAAACCCCAAAAAGTATCCTCTCTCTCTCTCTCTCTCTCTTTTAGAAATTTCTTTAGATATAGTTTCTCTCTCCTTTTTGTTAGTAAAGCCCCTCTCAAAACAGAACTTCAACCCCCTCTTCCACCATTTTTACACCTCCAAAACTCTTAGGTAAGCTTGGTAAGCCTTGTAATGGAGATGGGTAACTTTGTTCATAGTTACACCATTCTCTTTCATTCTCTCTTTGTAAATACATCATTACATTTATTGAGATACAATCTTTTTATGTTGTTCATCTATTCTTTTTGCTCTTTACATATTGTTCTATATCTCTCTACTTGTGTATGGTTATTGTTTATGCTCTTTATTCAATAAAGCTTTCTTTACACTTGTAAAAAAAATTGCTTTCTACATTTTTCTCTTTGTTGTCTTCTCTCTTTAAATCCCTTGGATTTAAAAAGAGAAAACAACCCAATATCTTTTATAAATCCTCATCTTCTTAACTATAAGGTTTGTGGAGATTTTTTTTCTCATACACAACCAACCTTAGTGGGAAGATGGTAAAACCATTGATGGGTTTCTCTTAAATGGGTTCTAAACCTTATTTCTAGGCACAATATGGGTATGCTTTTGAGAAAATGGTAGAGGTCTCCAAGACTCCCTTTTCCAAACATGGAAAAGAACTCACAAGCTTGGATATGATGAGATTAGGAGTTATTTAGGGGAAATTTCTTTAAAAAGAATTTTAAATCAACCCGTTTATATTATTGTCTTATCTTTAAATCTTTAAATTCCTTTAAAATCAAGCTCCCTCCTGGAGACTTGAACCTCGGCCCTTACCCCCCACACTCCAAAATCACTTATACTTGTGGAGTGACCATCGCACCAAGGGTGTGCGGTGGTATTCTTATCTTATCTTTAAATTCCTTTAAATACAAGCTTTTACATTCTTGTCTTGTCTATAAATTCAAGATTTTACATTATTGTCTTGTCTTTAAATCACTTTAAATACAAGCTTGCTCTTAAATTCTTTAAATTCTTGCTTTTACATTCAAGTGCCCGTTTGGTTGGGCGTTTTGAGCCCACTTTTACCAAATATGCGCATTTGCAAAATGCTGAGAAGTTATTTGCGTTTGGCTCAGCCCAAAACGCAACTTTTTGAAAAAAGTTGCGTTTTGGGCCAAGGCAAAAAATAGTCCGGGAACACGCAACAAATATGCAGCAGCAGAGGTCCATAAACAAAAGGAAACGCGCATTTTTATCCGTTAGCTCTTGCTGTTTACCAAATTACCCTTGCAGATGTATACCTTAGTTCTCACGCTTTCCCTTTTATTTCTCTCTTCTCTTCTTTGCTCTGCCGTCAAGCACTGAGCTCTCTCACTCTCACGCTCATCTCTTCTCTGCCCTCTCCGTGGTAAGTCATCTGTGAACCCGGTCTACCACCACAATCAACAAAATCAACAAAACCCATTTCAAACCCAACTCAAAATCAAACCCAAAATCCACAGAAAATCAACTCAAAATTAAACCATTAATTAAAAACCCATAACCTAAACCCAAAATCAAAATCAAATAAAAATACAAACCCAATGTTTCAATCATCTTCATCTTCATCATCATCATCATCATCATCATCATCATCTTCTCTGGAGGAAGTGAAAGAGCGGCTTTCGAATTGTCAAAAAAAAAAAAAAAAAAAAGAGCTCAGCGGTGGAACAACGTTCTGGAGGAAAAGAGAAAGGGAAAAAGGAGAAAAGAAAAAGAGATGAAGAAAAAAGTGAAAGTGGAATGTTCTGGAGGCTAGGGAGTGGTAGGGAAAAAGGGAAAAGAAGGAAAAAGAAAAAGAAAAAGAAAAAAGAGAAGGGTACGTGGGTGGAGGAGAAAAAAAGAGGGGAAAAAAAAAAGGAAAAAAAAAAGAAGAAAGAGGAAATGTTATCACAATATTTGTATAATATTTTCACAATAAATTTTAAAAGGTAGGTTATTATTAGCTAATATTAGTGAGAAAAAAATAATTTTTTTAGAAAGAGAAAAAAATAATTTTAATAGTACGTTAAAATTAAAATCTGTATTAATTTTTATCACAATATTTTTACAATAAATCTTAAATGGTAGGTTATTATTAGCTAATATTGGTGAGAAAAAAATAATTTTAATAGTACGTTAAAATTAAAATCAGTATCAATTATCACAATAATTTTACAATATTTTCACAATAAATCTTAAGTGGTAGGTTATTATTAGCTAATATTGATGAGAAAAAATTAATTTTTTTAGAAAGAGAAAAATTGATTTAAGTATATGAAGTAGTTGATTTAAGTATGAAATAAACTCACATAAAAAAAAAAAGTATGAAATAAACTCCCTTATATATACATTGTCCTTTTTGGTAATTTATCCCTTAAACTGCCACTTTTATAAGTGCTAGCCAAACACTCAGCTTTTTCAAAAAGCACTTTTTAACAGCTTTTACCAAACACTCAGCTTTTTGAAAATGCACTTTTTCATTGTGCACTTTTTGAAAACTCCACTTTTTCATTATGCACTTTTACAAAAAGCTGAACCAAACTCACCCCAAGTCTTTAAATTATGCACTTTATCTTTAAGCTTGGTTTATCTTCCATTTCCTTTCTCATGTGTAATAGGGTTTAAGGGTGCTAGCACCATAAATCCCAGATTACCAAATAGAAAAAAGCTTGGGCAAACAAACCTCTAAAAGTGTGTTTTCCAAAAGATTAAAAAAATGGTTCTAATGGCCATCCATTTTCTTAAAATTGTACCTTCTTAAAAAAAAGTTCCCTTTCTAAATCCATAAAAGCCTTCCAAATGGGCATTTTTCAAATCCTTTTCTCAAAATGTTTCTTTTCTTTAGAATGATTTTCAACCTAAAGTTTTGTGCATCTTCTTCCAAAAGAAAAATGGAAATCTCTTTTTGAGTTTCTTTTAAATGGGTCATAAACTTATCCCTAATTATAATATGAATATGTTTCCGAGAAAATGGTAGAGGTCTTCAAGACTCCCATTTCCTAACATGGAAAAGAGTCTATAAGCTTGGATGTGATAAGGTTTAAGACTTATTTAAGAGAAATTTCCTTTAAAAAAAAGATTTTTCTTTAAATAACCTCCTTACATTGTTCTTCAAGATAAATAAAACCCGATTTTTAACCTTAAAACCCCTTTTATGAGAGAACCCATCGAAAAAATTTTCTTTAAAAATCAAACCCTTTTCTCATGTTTTAATTGAGGTTTTAAAAATCTTTTTCTAAAAAAATAAGTTTGTGTTTGTGTTTTTTTTTTTTTTTTCATTTTTTTGAAATTCCTTTCACAGATGATTTTCAAGCTTAAACCCTATTCTTATAAAAACTCTTTTCTTTATCATTGTAAAACATAAATCTTAGATTCTTAAAAGATGAATAATAACCATGGTTTTCATTAAAACCATGGAATCCCCTTTCTTAAATAACAAACTCTTTTTTATAAAAAAAAATCTCTTATTTTCCAAGCTTTTTTTTTTTAAAAAAAACTAGCACATTCTTTATGCTTTTTACATTAAAAAAAAAAAAAAACCATATATCACAAAAACTAAGAGAAGTTCCTTTTCCAAAAAATGTGAGAACCTTAGTTTTGAAATAAAACTTTCCCAAAAAGTTAAGATTTTTCCTAAAAGGAAATTGCTCATCTTTCCAAAGGTAAAAATTTAAGGTTTCCATTAATGTGCATTCTTTTGAATATTTGGAATTATATTTTTGAGGTTTGTGTCTATGGTTCATTTTCATTGAACCAATAGACACCAATCAAGCTAACATATTCCCCCCTTCCCCTCTACACTAATGTTTTGGTTCATTATGTTGTGCATGAGAATGAGAAAATAGGGCGATAAATTTGCTAAAATGTGACCTTGTTCCTTCCCTCTCTTTTATTTTTCATGTATATATTCACATGCTAAATTTTTAATAAATAAATACACACATGTTAAATTATATGTATTATTTTTTGTAATGTAGTAAACTCTAACATCCTATGTTCAGTATTTCACATGCTTTGTTTGTAAATACTCTTTGAAATAAATATTCACATGATATGTTACACATAAATAAATACTCACATATGTGTGTGTGTGTGTGTGTGTTTTATATATATATATATATATATACGACTCACTTGCTACAAAAATTAAAAAATTAGATAGGACGCGTGGTGCAAAATTGAACTCCAATTGAAATTAAATTTAGAATCTAATTGGATTCAAACTCTTCGATTTTTGCATCTAATTAATAATTCAATTGACACAAAATTTAAAAAATTAGATAAGACACGTGATATAAATTGGACTTCAATTTTGAATCTAATTGGAATTTCTCTAAGTTTTTTGGCTTTAACTATATATATATATAAATTATAGGTAATAGCTAAAGTTTTAAAATTATGGATTTTTAAAGCATTTACAATGAATTGTATAGTTTATTTATTCCTAAAAGGGTGAATTGCAAACTACACTCCTAAAATTTAGAAGTGTTTAGATTTTACACCCTGAAATTTCAAAATTTGGATTTTACCCCTTGAAGTTTGGAGGTGTTTGGATTTTATACTCTGGCATTTCAAAATTTGAATTTTACCCCCATAAAGTTTGGAGGTGTTTGTATTTTACTTCCCAAAATTTAAGGGTGTTTGGATTTTATATTTTGAAGTTTTAGAATTTGGGGGTGTAAAAATTTAAACACTCCTGTGGACGCCCTAAAAAGGGAGAGGAAAAGCTTTTTAGGGTTCTTTCTTCCTTCTCTTTGGCTTGTTGCACATTGGGTTCTTGGCGACGTAACTCTTTGTGTGCATGTGTAGGGTGAGGTGTGTGTGTGTCTCTCTTTTTCTTATTTTATTTTTAGGAGTCGCCATCAACCATTGATTTTGTATTAGATGTGATTAGTCACCTATTTGTCTAATTATTTTTAAGTTACCTTTGACTAAAAACCAATTCAAGGATAATTAATTAATTAAGGTAAACCAAAAGTCTCAAACCAAATATCTTGGACTTGGAAGTTCAATTACGGGTGGGGAAGGTGTTCGGCACCCCACACCGCCTATCCTAAGGCTAATACCTCATTTTAATTTTAATTCTAATATTAAAATTTTAAAGGAAAAAAAATTAAATACTTAGCACTTGGTTTTTGAAAAGGGTTACACACACACACACACACATATAAGAAACCATTACATCTTTTAGAAATTCATTGACTTAAAAAAGGTGTAAGTTGTAACTCTAATACTAGGTATAATTTGAACTCATATATATATATATATATATATAATTAGGGCTGTAAATGAGTCGAGTTTTGTCAAGTAGTACATGTTCAAGCTTAGCTCGTCAGCAAAAGTCAAAAGCTCAGGCTTGGCTTGAGCTTATGACAAGCCTAAAATAATATTTGAGCTTGAGCTTGTGATAAAGCCAAAAGGCTTGGGCTTGGCTTAATTAGTTAGTCAAGCCAAACTCGAGCTTAATATCAAACTCAAACTCAAGCTCAGATTAAGCTTTCAAGTTTGAGATCTATGAAAATTATATTATTAAAATGCTTAAATCTCCAAAATCATGTAAAAAAAAATATATATACTCATTTTATCGTGCTTCTAATCCACTTATGATTAGCCATTATTTAAATTTAAATTTTACATAATTATTCATCCTTCATTGTTTACAATTTCAACAATTGTTCAAAATAAAATTTTCACATTCACGTTAGATGGTGAAGAACTAGAAAAATACTTATTTGTAATTATTATGAACGTGAAAAGACTAACATGTTTCATAATTTTACATTAGATGGTTGATGGGGAAGAACCATACTTGGCTCACTTAAATTTTTTTGTTTTTTGTTTTTTTTTAATTGGAACTAAAGTCTAAAGTAGTGTTTGGTCAGTTTAGAGGGAAGGAAAAAATTAAGGTAATGGGTAGTGGTCTCATGTTGGCAATATCATTATTAAGATATGTGTAATAAGTTTATTTTGCATACACATAAAATTATAAATGAGTCTATATGCTTGGATTGTTTTGTATCAAGCTTTATAGCTCACGAGCTTGTTCATAAACAATTTTTTTTTTGCTTGGACTAAGCTTGTTCACGAACAATTTTTTTTTCATGGGCTAGGCTTGTTCATGAACAATTTTTTTTTTTTTTTTTGCTTGGGCTAGGCTTGTTTATTAAATAAGTTCAAAACTAAGGCTCAAACTTGACTTATTTATAAACAAACAAACAAACATGAACAAGCTTTTTATCGAGCTAAGCTTGAGTTATTCATGAACAGTGTGAGGGTCCTTTTTTGGATAGTACCTAGGCCCAAGTAGAGACAAGGATCCTGGGCCCTTTACTTGTTGTTTTGGTGGACTGGGTTTGGTTTACCGTAACTAAATGGAGCTGATTACAAACCAAGTTATGCGCAAGTCACATAAAGCTCCTCAAGACGAAAAATGCGATTCTTCCTAAGTAATAAATACCATTATAAGTGTTTTAGTGTCATAAAATGACCTTTTACTCTTACGAAGCAAGTAAAATAATTATTCATAATATTTACAATGAGAAAGAGATTGAAATAGAGTATTTAAGGCTTATCTTTTATTGTGTAAACATTTAAAAGAGTTCTTTCACTTGGTACCCCGGGCATACTGTCGTGGTTCCCAAGGGTACCAGGCCTGTAAGAACCCAAAATGCTGATTCTCTAAAATATATGACCTTTCTCAATGCTTGTTATACAATAGAGTTTTGGTCATTTCCCTTTACCTCTATAGGTCCTGCATAAAAACGCACTATACAATACACATATCTTTAAATAATTGTTAGTTTCTTAGATTATGATATACATTTTAATACATATACATATATGTAAATGAATTTCATGAGAATGATTCAGCCACGAGGATCCTGACCCCAATTCTCATAGACTTAGTGCTTTTGCACAAGACTTGTGGGATTTGGAACTCAAATCCAAGTGGCTTTGCTTGGGCATTGCCTTCCAAAATAGTTAGGTGAGGAGGATTTTTATGGGAGAGAGTGATATTTGATGTGTGTATGTTTTGGCATATGTTTCTTTGGAGGCTAAGTGATATTTTGAATGATCTCAAGGATATGAGACAAATTCCTCCACCTTGGCTCTCTTATTTTGTTTATTTCTTTCTTTTCCTTGATGGGCTTTTAAAGCTCTAAGAATATATGTTTTGAACCTTTGAACTCTTCCCCTGAATCCCCATTTTTCTCCCCTTGAAATCTCCTTTTTTTGCTATGCCTTAATGTTTTTTTTATAGCAGACCTAGTCTGGTACCTCGGGCGAGGACGCCCCAGGTCTGCTGGGTAAAACCATGTCCTCTGGAGCCTGAAAAGGTGCATTGGGCAGAGGTTTATCTTATTTAGGCAATTATAACTCAAAAGGGACATTTGGCTTTAGTTATAAATGAAAGATTCCTTCTTGGAAAGTCAAAATAGTGGGTGGGCTGCTCGATGTACTGTGACAGTTTTGTTGAAAATGACAATTGAGAGGAAATTGTGGGGAGGTGTCATGCACATGGGGGAACTGAGTTTTTCATTGGTTCATGCATTCCAAGCAAATATATGAACCAAGGGAAACCCTTTGAGATCCTCCTTTCACCAAAAATCACTCCCCTACCGACTAAACCATTCCTCCCTTACTATCCACTTGGGATCCCACGGGCTTGGACCATGGGCTACAAAGATAATACCTGGTTTTTGTTGGATTTTTAATGGCCTTTGTGTGGGTCTAAACAAACATAGGGCCTTGATGTTGATTCTTCTTGCTGCATATCCTTTGGCCTGACCGAGATCCTTGCTGCATGTCTTTTGACTTGACCGAGATCCTTGCTGCATATCCTCTGACCTAACTAAGATCCTCTTCTTTTTTCTTTATTGTCATTATTATTTCTTTCTTTTTTTCTTCTTTTTGGGATTTTGGGCCTTCATGGTCCTTCTTAACTTCATGAATTGGGCCTTCTTTTGTTAAAGGCCATGATCTTTCCTTATTTTTCATGGAATTAGCTTTCTTGTGAAATTTTGGTCCTCAACATAAGCCCCCCGAGCTCGTGGGTTACCTGTAGCCCACACGTGAGAAAATAAATTGTTCTTGGACATTTTCCTGGTTTGTAGAACCAATGTGTAGATCAAATAATTCTTGAGGGAAACTCTAAAGGAATTGCTACATTTCCTTCATGGGATGAACTAACATGTTGCGAAAGATTAGAGTTCACCTTCATGTTAGTATAAGTTGTAGATTGGTATTCAACAAATCAACTTTGTCAAACTGACTATGACATGTGCATATATATACATATATATATGTGTGTGTGTGTGTGTGTAACCAATGGCATTGCATTTGATGCTAAGCGTATATTTCTAGCACTAATGTTTTTGCAAGCAATTCTAGGATATGCTTTTTTTTTTTTTTGAAAGTAGCTTACAAAAATCACATTGGATGCATATTAAATCTCAATATAAGATAGCATTGCTTTGTCAACAAGATTTTGTTTGTTTTACAAAATAGGTTGAGTGAGGGAAGCCCTCATGAACTTTGCCAAAGACATTCTATGCATTGTAGTACATGCTTGCTATGGCTAAGGTGAATAACAACCAGATGTTTGCACATGAGATTTTTAGTCCATGAATAGTGACTTACCAATGGGACCATGATATCATAAATCATTGAATCATATAAACATGCTGATTTAGAGTCTAATCAAGGCTAGCTACTCTTCTCAAAATGCATTAAGAGATAGAAACTTCCCTGAGGACATGACTTAGAAGGCTTAAGAACATCTCCACGCCTTGCTTTAGCTAAAGACTTTGCTCTTCTTGTGGATGCTCTTGATCTTTGCCTTATTCTTTTTCCAGATTGTGAGAGGTTTTATGATATTTCAGATTGCCTCAAATTATTCATGTATCATGCCACCAATTATATTGTTATTGAATTGCTACATACCATATAGTTCATGAGCCAAAGAAAATAACAATTGCTGAACTTATGTACAGTAATGTTTGCACTAGACTTCTCAATTTTATCAAGTGAAAGATATATCTAAGGAAAATTTTTAATCTTATTTTAGCCCCTAGTGTATGCACTGGAAAAGCCAATTGCCAAATAAGATATAGCAATAAAAAAATTATTTCATGTATATGAAACCATGTGAGGATTTCAACCACACAAGAATTCAAAATTTTGATTTATGATAATTGGTTAAGTAAGAAGATCAAAATATTAGAATTTTCATTTTAATCTACATGAATAACGTATTAGTGCATGGGTGATACCTCTTGCACAACTTTTTGCAATGTTTTGATATATTCAAACATGGTACTAATGAGTGGGCTTACCGAACTGATACCTTTCTTTTATTGAATCGAAGTACCTCCAAGCCTTTGGTGAGTTTGCACCTTGTAGGAGGAGGGAAATGTTGCTAGCTGGTTTGCAATGTCATTGACTAATCTCTTTGTATAGAGATTTGCAAAAGTATCCATGCTTTTGTGGCTTCGAGTGATGTACTCTTGGGTATTTTTTTTTTAAGCTACGCCTTCCTTGATTCCTTAGGCTCCCTTGAACCAATTTCTTTCAAGGAGGCCAATCTTGTGCACTTTATATACCTACTTTTGGGTTTCCATACCCGTTCGAGGCTCTTTCTCTTTGTACTATTCGTTAGGCCTTGCTTACAATTCGCACCCTTTGCTGGGATGTGCTTCAGGTTGTACCCATTATTGGGATGTGCTATGGCTTGTATCCATTGCTGGGATGTGCTACAAGTTGTGCCCATTACTGGTACGTGCTACAGGTTGTAGCCATTACTGGGATATGCTTACAATCTGCATGCATTATTAGGAGGTGCTATGACTTGTATCCATAAACTTTTTCTTTTGACCAGTTTCTTGGTCGTACTTGGAAACTTTTGCTCTTGACCAATTTTTGAGCCATGTATTTAGAAAATTTATTCTAGGCCAAGTCCTGGGCCAAGTACATGGAAAGTTTGCTTTTCCCAAGTCCTAGGCCATGTCACTTGGAAAAATCTGTTTTGGCCAAGTCTTGGGCCAAGTACATGGAAATTTTACTCTTCCCAAGTCCTGGGCCATGTCACTTGGAAACTTGTTATAGGCAAGTCTTGGGCCAGGTACATGGAAAGTTTGCTCTTTCCAAGTCCTAGGTCATGTCACTTGGAAAAAATCTGTTTTGGCCAAGTCTTGAGCTAGGTACATAGAAAGTTTGCTCTTCCCAAGTCCTGGGCTATGTCACTTGGAAAATTTGTTCATGGCCATTGAATTTTTTTTTTTCAATCTTCAGAAAAGGTTCCTTCGTAGCCCCCCATTCTCAAGTAGGGTTGCTGAACTGATTTCTTTTCTTTTCTTCAAAGGGTTAAAGATTTATTTCCTTCTCCAAGGATCTTCTAAAATATCCTCTCTTGGCTGTGAACAAATCCTTCATGGAAATACTCTTCTTTTATGAGTCATCTAAGATTGCTCTCACTGGTGAGTTGACGGCTAAGAGGAGCTCCATCAATATGATTTTGTCATGGTGTTTTCTTCAGGTGGGGGATCCTCTTACGGGGATCCTAGAAGAGGAAGGCTTCCTCTAGGCATGCTCGTTAGAGGCTGACTTCACAAACCTCATAGTTTGTTTCTTTCTAGGGATCTCTGCCACTACTACTTTTTTAGGGATCTTCTCACTCAATATGTACTCCTCTTCTTTGGGGAACTAGACCAGTAAGTCTGCTACAACTAAGCTCTTGACAGCTTTGGGGATCCTTTAGACCTATGTTGTATTGGAAAATTAATATTAGTCATTAGGCCATTCTTCAAGATCGCAAGGGCTAATGGATGAGGGCTTTTATTGGATGAGAGCTCATCACCAATAGGATTTGGTGGTATGAAAAAGTAATGATTCAGTTGTTGAGATGCATGACTGCCAAACACGCCCTTTCTATGTTGGGATACCTCATTTCGGTATCCTTTGATGCTTTGTGTGCTTGGGTTCGGGATCCCAGGTACAACAATAATGATTTTGCCATGGACTAGTACCCATAAGGTAGGCAAATGACTCATGATCTATTGAAGTTTTATGAAAGACATTTGGATGCTCAGCTCCCCATATGAAAACATTCTCATTTTTCAACAGTTTGGATAGTCCACTAGTAACCAAGGCTGGTCTTGGTGTGAACTTCCTAATGTAAGAAATTCTTTGCAAGAAGCTCTTTGAGTTCCTTGACCGCGGTATGTCTCTTTATGGTTGATATTGTTGTTGCCTTAGTTGGATCTATGAGGAGATCGATGTCAGGCAAAGGAAATTTATCCTTTGGACATACTTTATTTAAATTAAAGGAGTCCATGCCAATAAATCTTCATATTTTTCAACAGTTCCACTAGTTGCTTTTTTTTTTTTTGTTGTTGTACCGATAACTGATTACTGATTAGGATAGGTCCTAGGTTCCTTGGGTCAGCCCCAAGTTCACCTCTTCTAGTTCTTCCTTTGGTAGGATTTATGCCTTCCTTTCCATATTCATAAAGTTTCTTCGGGGTCTTCATAAGCAGTATATTAGCCTTCCTCCTGTCTTTTTCTGTCCAAGGGATCCCTCAAATCATGGGTATTACTTCCTTCTTCTGGGATGGGAGCCCTTCGGGATCTTGGAGATGGGATATTCTGATTTATCGTATCTCCAGGTTCCTCCAGGATCTCTTCTTAGGCTATCATGTAAGATGGTGGTCCAGGATCCTCTTGTAGGCTACATTCAGGTCCCGCGTGCCTTCATAAGCAATATTCTGCCTTCCTTTCAGGTTTCTTCTTCTTCTGGGATAGGAGCCCCTCGGGATCCTATAAATGGGAGCCCCTTAGGATCCTAACAATGGGATATTCTTCAGCTGGAGTCGTTTTATCATGAGTATATTTTCCACAAAGTTTACTTTGTGCTGAGTGAAAGGATTAGGATTGGTAGTGACTTTTATGGGCTTCCTATTCAATCCCTCTTTCACATACTAGTGGTACATTGAGAGGATCAGTCCTTCAGTGGTCTCTGTATCTCCTCCAAATCTTGTTATTTCCATGGGTGAGCCCAATTGTTAAGCTGCAATAAATGATAGATGCACTGTATAGTTGTTGACCTTTCAATAATGTTGATTTTGCTACTAACTTGCAATATAGTGTTTCTATTGATTTTCTTCAAAATATATTCAAGGTCCACCGCACAATAGGCTTTAGCCCCCAAGACATGAGGCGTTATTGAATCATGCTTGATCTACCTTCTCTTGATGCTATTGTGGAACTTCTATCCATTTTCCTGATGCCTCCATTTTTTTTATAACCATTTAACTTTGCTGGATCAATGGAAGTACTTCAACTTTGTTGGAACTAAGGAATTGTTCCACTTTGCTAGAATCAGAAAACTATTCCATCAAGGAACAACTCGAATTTTTTATTTGGAACCAAAGAACTACTCCATTTTGCTAGAACTGTGGCTAGAACCAAGGAACTATTCAGGCTTTTTTTTTTACTGAAATCTAGGATCTCATTTCGAATCAAGGATCCCCTCAGCTTTGCTAGGATCAACGATCTCTTAAACTTTACATTCCTGGAGTCGAGGATCTCTTCAGCTTTGCTGAAATCGAGGGTGTACTCAGCCTTACTGGAATAAAGCATCTCCTCAACTTTGTTAGGATCAGGGATCTCCCAGACTTTGCTTCCTGAAGTCAAGGATCTCCTAGGCTTTGCTGGGATCATGAAACTACTCCATTTTGCCAAATCCATGGGTGGAGCCAAGGAATTTGTCCATTTTGTTAACCTGCGCCATATGATATTATTATCAAGTTGCTGCAAAATTATTTAGTCCTACAACGTGAGCCGATTGCTTTGCTATGTAATTTACATTCATCAAACCTCTTTGATTCGCTTGCTTCTCTTTCTTTTTAAACAAATGAAACAATATCATAAATTTTTTTTTGAAAGAAAATACATTAGCTCCCAAATGTGGGGCAATTGCTTTATTATGTAGCTCATACAATCTTCATTTTATCAAAATTTTTTATTTTATTTTATTTTCTCACTTCTCCATTTTTTTTAAGCAATGAGACAATGTTATGATTGTTTAAATATTATTACATGACCCTTCTTACCCCCTTTTTTGTAAAAAGTAGGGCAATGATCCATTATGTTCAAAATGTAAAATGGAGAAAATAATGATGCATAAAACTTATCTTGTGTTGGGAAGTTCCTCAAAATTCCATATAGAGTCTCCCGGTGGGATGTTCTTTGGAAGAAACCGCACTTTTGGGATCTTGATGTTGAATGCACTAAGAGGAACTTTCCTTCCTCTTGGTGTTTCCTAGCTCTGGAGCCATGCTTGCGAAGGGACTGCTTCTTCCCTCTCCTTTTTTCTAGTCCCCAGCGGAGTCGCCAAAATGTGAGGGTCCTTTTTTGGACAGCATCCAGGCCCAAGTAGAGACAAGGATCCTGGGCCCTTTACTTGTTGTTTTGATGGACTGGGCTTGGTTTATCATAGCTAAATGGGGCTGATTACAAACCAAGTTGTGCGCAAGTCACATAAAGCTTTTCAAGACGAAAAATGCGATTCCTCCCAAGCAATAAAATACCATTATAAGTGTTTTAGTGTCATAAAATGACCTTCTACTCTTACGAAGCAAGTAAAATAATTATTCATAATATTCACAATGAGAAAGAGATTGAAATAGAGTATTTAAGGCTTATCTTTTATTGTGTAAACATTTAAAAGAGTTCCTTCACTTGGTACCTCGGGTGTACTGTAGTGGTTCCCAGGGGTACTAGGCCTGTAAGAACCCAGAATGATGATTCTCTAAAATATATGACCTTTCTCCATGCTTGTTGTGCAATAGAGTTTTGGTCACTTCCCTTTACCTCTATAGGTCCTGCATAAGAACACGCTATACAATACACATATTTTCAAATAATTGTTAGTTTCTTAGATTATGATATACATTTTAATACATATACATATATGCTAATTAATTTCATGAGAATGATTCAGCCACGAGGATCCTGACCCCAATTCTCACAGACTTAGTGCTTTTGTACAAGACTTGTGGGATTTGGAGCTCAAATTGAAGTGGCTTTGCTTGGGCATTGCCTTTCAAGATAGTTAGGTGATGAGGATTTTTGTGGGAGAGAGTGATATCTGATGTGTGCATGTTTTGACATATGTTTCTTTGGAGCCTAAGTGATATTTTGAATGATCTCAAGGATATGAGACAAATTCATCCACCTTGGCTCTCTTATTTTGTTTATTTCTTTCTCTTCCTTGTTGGGCTTTTAAAGCTCTAAGAATATATGTTTTGAACCTCTGAACTCTTCCCTTGAATCCCCATTTTTCTCCCCCCGAAATCTCCCTTTTCTACTATGCCTTAATGTTCTTTTTATAGCAGACCTGGTCCGGTACCCCAGGCGAGGACGCCCCAGGTCTGCTGGGTAAAACCATGTCCTCTGGAACTTGAAAACGTGCATTGGGCAAAGGTTTAGCTTATTTAGGCAATTATAACTCAAAAGGGGCATTTGGCTTTAGCTATAAATGAAAGATTTCTTCTTGGAAAGTCAAAACAGAGGGTGCTTGATGTACTGTGAGAGCTTTGTTGAAAATGACAATTGAGAGGAAATTGTGGGGAGGTGTCATGCACATGGGGGAACTGAGTTTTCCATTGGTTCATGTATTCCAAGCAAATATATGAACCAAGGGAAACCCTTGGGACCCTCCTTTCATCAGAAATCACTCCCCTACTGACCAAACCATTCCTCCCTTACTATCCACTTGGGATCCCACGGGCTTGGACCATGGGTTACAAAGATAATATCTGGATTTTGCTGGGTTTTTAATGGCCTTTGTCTGGGTTTGAACATACATAGGGCCTTGATGTTAATTCTTCTTGCTGCATATCCTCTGGCCAGACTGAGATTCTTGCTGCATGTTCTCTGGCCTGACCGAGATCCTTGCTGCATGTCCTCTGACCAGGATCCTTGCTGCATGTCCTCTGACCTGACCGAGATCCTCTTCTTTTTTCTTTATTGTCATAATTATTTATTTCTTTTTTTTCTTCTTCTTTTTGGGATTTTGGGCCTTCATGGTCCTTCTTAACTTCATGAATTTGGCTTTCTTTTGTTAAAACCCATGGTCTTTCCTTACTTTTCATGAAATTAGTTTTCTTGTGAAATTTTGGTACTCAACAAACGGCTTAATTCATTTACAACCCTAATATAATTGTGATTGTTTTGAAATGTATCCGTGCATATGCACTAAATTATACACTAGTTTAACAAACACTCGAACACTAAAAGAGTTTTTCACTTAATATATTGCAGTTTTAAATGGGCACTAATTTTTTCTTAAGAATTATATATATATATATATATATATCATAATTATCAAATTCGATTTTTTAGGTCTAAAAAAGAGAAAAATCATATTATGTTACCTTTTTCGTGCACTGAACATAGTATTGACTAATTCCACCAAAAGCCCAAACACCCATTGCCTAATCCCTTCTTGAACTAACTTAGCACCACCATAAACTCCTTTACCAGCGCGACAAAACTCATAAGCCCAAAGATCCTGACCCAACCACCATGACTTCAATACCCAAATTGTCACCACGATCTAGTAACGCTTATACCAAACCAATAATAATTTAAAAAAAGAAGAAGAAGAAGATTCCGATTGGACACCCAATTAAGGAAATTATGATAGATTTCCAACAATTGAGGTAGATGATCATATAGGTTTTTTTTTTGTTAGAAAGATGATCATATTGTTCATTGTGTAAGGGGATCGGTTTGATTATGAGCATTCATGTAAGAGATGGAAGGAGAAAGGGATAAAAGATTGATTTTTTTTTTTTTTTTGGGGAAATAATTCAATAGTTCAATAATGGGAAAATGTTGATTTGAATCCTACTAAACTTAAAAAGGCTCTCGTGTTTTACTTATTTTTTGAGAGAATGTTGATTTGAAACTTAAACTTAGAAGCTCTCGTGTTTTATTTATTTTTTGGGTAAAAATTAATAATGATTTTAATCTTTTTTTTAATTGTTAATTTTATTATCAAATGTTAATTCTGTTTTTGGTTAAAAAAAATGCTAATTTTGTTTATGATTGATATGACGTGGCATGTTCTATTTTTTTTTTCTTTTATGGATTATGTTTTATTTATAACTTTCTTTATTTATATTTTGAGAATCCATTATGTTTAATTTTTTTTTTTTTTGAAGAGGGAAACATCCTCATATTTCATTAAATAGAAATTGAGTCCAAGTACACAAAAAAATGGGAGATTTTATGGTTATATTACGCCCCCGGGTAGAGCACAGACTTAGCGATGTGATGCTCACCAACGGACTTCTGCGAGTAGCGAGACTCGAACCTAGGTGTGATGCACGAAGCGTCCGAACCTTACCCACTCAGCCAAGCCCCCATTGGCCATCATGTTTTAAATTTAGATCAATTGTAAAGATGACTTATTATATGCCATTTAACGACTACTTTACTTATGACTACTTTACTTCATATTAGAGGTCCAATCTAAACCTAAAATTCTTAAAAAATTTAATGGATAAAATTAAAATTATCCTAAACCCTGTAATTTAGTATTTTTCTTTTAAAAAAATAAAAATGGTAAAATACTATTTTGGTTTCTAAAGCTTTACTAAACGTTTGTTTTTCATCCTTAAACTCTAAGAAATTCATTTTTGGTCCCTAAATTATTGAAAAATTCATCTTTCATCTCTAAACTATAAAAAATATTTTATTTATATCTTTAAACTTTACTAAAAGTTTGCCTTTTGTACCTAAACTATTAAAAAAAAAAAAAACTTTTTTCATTCTTATTTTTCTCTAAATTATTGAAACAATTCTTTGCAAAATTTTGAGATAAAAATGGATTTTTTAAAGTTTAGGGGAGAAAAATAAATATTTGTTAAAATTTAGGGACTAAAATAGTATTTCACCCTAAAAAAAGAATAAGTAAATTTATTCTTTTTATTTTCGAGAAGCATTCCATCCACAGCATTTTTACAAAACATTTTTAACAAATTTTATACAATAAGTTTTTAGTGGTTCTAAACTTTTAACTTGAACTCATCACTTTAATTAAATTTTTACTCATCAATTATAGTTAGTAACAACTTACCACCCTTAATAATTTGTTGCAAAAGTGTTATTAAAATTTGCTATTTGTCTTTTACTAAAAGGATGTCTTGCTAGCTGCTTATTATTAATTTTATTTTTTGTTGCTAAACTCAACATTCATGATTCATCAAACCCACACTTTCTTTCTCTGCCGTTACAAATTGCACCAATTCACTGTTGCAAAACCCAGCCGCCCTATAACCGTGACTCCTTCCTCCATTCACAACACACTCTCTCTCTCTCTCTCTCTCTCAAACTCAAAATTAAATGCTTCCCAAAACCCTAATTCATTAGCCAATCCAAAAAAAAAAAAAACACAGATACCAAAGCCAAAAAAAAAAATCTCTCTCTCTAATGGAGGACCCGGAGGGAGTCCTCAGCTTCGACTTCGAAGGCGGCCTCGATGCCGGTCCCACCGCCGCCACCGCCGCCAATCCTGCGGCCACCTCCGGGCCCCACATAATCCAGTCCGAATCAGCCGCAATCCACGCCGCCAACAACCACAACAACAACAACGCTAACAACGCCAACGTTATCGCGGTGGGCCACACGGCAGTATCGGGAGGAGGAGGAGGGGAGGCTGGGGCGGGCAATTATAGGCCGGGCGGGCGGAGCTTCCGGCAAACGGTGTGTCGTCACTGGTTGCGGAGCCTGTGTATGAAAGGCGACGCCTGCGGCTTCCTCCACCAATACGACAAGTCGCGGATGCCCGTCTGCCGCTTCTTCCGCCTCTACGGCGAGTGCCGCGAGCAGGACTGCGTTTACAAACACACCAACGAAGATATCAAGGAGTGTAACATGTATGTATTTATCTATGTATTTGTAATTTTTTTTTTTTAAACTATTTATAAAGTTTGTGATTTTAATTGAGATGGGTTGGTTTTGATTGTGATTTTTTTTTTTTGTGGTTATGTATATAGCTAATGTTTGAATGAATTGTCGGATTTGCAATTGATCTTAGATAGATGGTGGAGCACAAGATTCAATGAATGAGTGTATATATATAGAGGCTTAAATACTTTGTTGGTCCCTAGTACATTAGCGATTTTAGTCTCTAAAGTTTAGATTGATGCTTTTAGTCTCTTAGATGATGCAGCCAATCAAAAAACTGACACGTTGTTGCTCAAGTGGGACTTAAAGTGATCATTTTATGTTTGCTAGGGACTAAGAGCAATCGCTTTTAAGTTTTTTTAGGGACTAAAGGCGATCATTTTAAGTTTGTTAGGGATTAAAAGCAATTATTTTAAACTTTAGGGACTAAAATCGCTCCTAAGCTAAAATTTAGGTACTGACGGTGTATTTTGGCTATGTATATATTGTAGGTGTGAAATCTGTATTCTGTAGTATAAAAAGTGTGTGGAAGGGGGAGTTTCAAGAATGTGTATGCTGTAATATTGGTCTGATTGTGAAATTCATGTAGGAACCATATCAATGGTACTGCATTATGAAAAGCTGGAAATCTTTGTTTTGTAAAAAATGGATATGCTACATGTTAATTTGGGTTAATTTTGTATATTATGTTGAGACAAAGAACCAGTATGATTATAAGAGCATGGAAGTTGTTTACTTAATTGGGGTATTCTGTAACTGCAGGTACAAGTTGGGTTTTTGTCCAAATGGTCCTGATTGTCGGTATAGGCATGCAAAAATGCCCGGACCTCCACCTACTGTTGAAGAGGTCCTTCAGAAGATTCAGCATTTAAATTCTTACAATTACAACCCTTCGAACAAATTTTTTCAACAACGGAATGCTGGTTTCTCTCAACAAGCCGAAAAAACTCAGTTTCCACAAGGTCCCAACACTGTCAATCAAGGTGTGGTTGGAAAATCTTCAACGATCGAGTCTGCTAATGTCCACCAGCAGCAGCAGCAGCAGCAGCAGCAGTCCCAACAGCAGGTCAGCCAGAACCAGATACAAATTGTTCCAAATGGATTGCCTAATCAGACAAACAGAACTGCTACACCTTTGCCTCAAGGAATATCTAGGTTTGTTCAGAGATCTGAGGTCTTTCATTAGGTTTTGTAAAGAAGTTTTTGTATATTTATATGGGCGTCGTCATGAAGGGCTCATCTTTCAACCAATAAAATGCCCAAAAGAATTCTGTCCATGTTTAACAGCTGTAATCAGCCTCCCTTAAGCTTATGTTAGTTAATTTAGATTTTTATACACATTTTATGTTGTACTGTTCTCATTTTCACCATTATATGTATGGATTTGCTTCTCATTTTATGGAGTGTACTTAATTATAATAATTTTTGTTTCTTCGGGCATCTAAAAGTGAAGTAAACACCATATGATTTGTGGATTTGCTTCTTGTCTTATGCAGTGTACTTCATCATTGTAATTTTTGTTTGCTGGGGATTTGTTTTTGGATAAGTTGCTTGGGGCATCTTAGAGGAAAGCAAACAACTGTGATAACTTCCTGGTCTAAAGTTTTTTCTAGGGACTTGGAATGGTCTTTTTCTGTGAATTTTTTCTTTTCTTTTTTTACTTTTATTAAAAAAAGTGTATTTTTTGATTAATTTGCTATCATCTGATAGGCAGAAAAACATACATGTGGCAACCCAAACTAATTTGTTGAGTATCCATAGCTGGCCCGGGCTTGGCTGCTGTTGTCTTTGCCATCATTTGATAAATTTTATTTTATTTTGTGAGGCAGAATATGTTGTTTTAAAGGTCCATAATGCTATATTTCAAGTAGCATTTATGGCATGTACCTTGAGTAATCCATCTTAGTGATGCTCATGGAAATGCCTTAACTGCATATCAGCTGCTTTAGTGTCTTGATTCCTGTGGCTGACGCCTTTTGAGTGCCTTAATGTCTTTCCTTGTGGTTAAATGTATTGCTGTTAGTAATATATCAAACTTTAATTGGAATGTGGAGCTTCTTGTTGATGCTATATTTTCTGACAAGACTTAGGTATAGTTCCTTAGGTGCTATACTTTAGTTTTCCCAATTAAATTCAACTGTGGCTGCATTGACCAAAGAGCCACATAGTTGAATTTAATTGCCTTTGGGGAAGATAAAACATCTTGTGTTGTATTGGTCAATGCAACCATATAATTGAATTTAAATAAGGAGCCTAAGGTACAATACCTAAGAAACTGTACCTAAATTTTTCCCTATTCTCTTTTCCTTTTATGTATTTTTTAGTGCATCTATTATGAGTTTTATGCCTGTCATGCCAATGTTCTTTAGACCAAATAGCATCTCGTCTTGTCATAAAGGTGCTATTAGTGGGGTTCAAGGGATACCCCAGTGGTTCTAGCATCTTTTGTGGTGCTTGGGCACTGGGGGTTCAAACCCCACTAGCCCCCCTCCCCCTATTTACCTAGCCAAAAAAAAAAGAAAAAGAAAATAGTGGTGGAGGGTGAGGTCTTGTGTTCAATTCCATATGAGTGCGAGTTGTATTGATCTATATCAAATGGTGTCTTGTGTGCTTGGGGTTCATGCTTTACTCTTTAGCCTTTTAAAATATATTTCAGTAAACTAAGTCATATATATATATATATATATATATATGACATGTACATACGTGCATATATACATTGTGTGTGAATGTATGGTTTGTGGAGGAAGTAACATTTACATCTTAGATAAGGGTTAAAGCTACCAAGGACTATGTTATGCATGCTAAAAAAGTTATGTTGATTCATCTCATTTCTGGTACCTATTATCACAAGATCTAGGATTAGATCAATGACACATGTCCAGTATTGATTTGGATAAATTCTATTGAGTTTTGCTAATAATGCTTGACAAGATTTGTGTTTTTCTATACTCTAGAATATTTTGTTCTGCTTATGTTACATCATAATAGATTTCTAACATTGATTTGTTAGTGTGTGGTAAATCAACTGTGAGACTTATGTTCACTTAGGTTACTAATTTAAGCAGTTGAAGGGAATATGATAGACCTTTTGTTGGAAGGAACGTGCTTACTATAAGCTATGAGGGTTTGCCAAACATGTCATTTTGTAAAATTTAGTAATTAAAGGTGTCTCAAATAAATGTCTGATTAAAATTTTTTTGGATGGATATATGAGATGATTAATCACAGGCTTGATGGAGATATAGTAGGTGCTAACACCCTTTCTCATTCTTTGTTCCCCTCTGCCCTCTTTTAGGGAAAATCCTACATCAATGGGTTTGACACTTGACTGTTCACTTTTTTTTGGGTCTGCTCTGGTTTGGTTGAGAGATTAGGGGTTTGAATTCTTTTGGTAAGTAATAACTAAGGAAGTATTTTTATCTAATTCTATTGCTTGAATTGGATCCTTTCTTTGTGAGTTTATTTCAAGTGATTTTGTTATGGAGAATGCTGTTTTCTGATAACATTCTTTTTATAAAATTAATAAAATTACAAACCCTTAATTGCTTATTGTGCTCAAGAGATGCTTTAGCAAGATAGGAAAGGCAAGAACATTGATTACAATTTTATTGATGTACTGAGTAAGAATGTGGGAATAGCTATAGAGAAAAGGGAGAAAAAAGAAAAAAACCCAATGATTTCCTATTTTGTTGAACTGACTAGGTGTCTAGTTTATTTGGACATGGATGATTTTTTGATAGTTATAAGGGAGAGTGGAAATTGAACCCTGGACGTCTCCGTTAGAAACACCAGGAGGTGTCAATTGAACTACTAGGCTCTTTTTATTTGGACATGGATGATTATGTGCCTTGGACACCTTGTCTGAGTACATGTTTCTTTTTGCTTAAATTTGGCATCATGTGGAGGATCTTGGCACTTTGAAAATTTTTTAGAATTGTTTTCAAAGGAGGTCATGTAGATGGTTAGTCATTGGTTTTGTTCCTATTATTTAGCAGGAAAGTAAAATTCATTTTCTGCAAAGTCTTGCCGATGAGCCTTGGCTGAAATGCCACTTTTTCCTCTCATAAGTGTGTGGGGAGGATGAGGTTGGGGGGGGGGGGGGGGGTTGCTCAAACCCACTAGGTGCGTGTAACTCAAAAAAAAAATGCTTAAATTTATAGAAGGATTTGGGTGAGCATATTTTGAAATGACATTACTGTAGGAGTTATAAGAGATGAAGAAAAAATGATGACTTACTTCTATAGAAGAAAGTGAAACAGAGATGATATTTGAGTTGATCAAATAGATGTCAAGAGGTATTTGGATGTGCAGAGTGATAAGAGAACTAATTCTTACATTTATGCCTTTTGTAAGTGTTTTTATTTTTGGTGGTAATGTAGGAAGGGGATAAGTGGAGTGGCCTGAAGATTTGGAATTGCTACTGTGAAGTACCATAAAAAAAAGCCATGCCATGCTTTTCAACAGCTAAGATTTGCTGTTTTTGCCTTAACCCACCCAGCTTGGGTGGTGAGGCCTTGGCATGCCAAGTCCTAGGTCCTGTGTTCAAGTCCTTGCTTACCTGATATGGTGGGGGGAAAATTTTTTTTTCTGTTTGCCTTGTCAGGTATTAGTTGGATTATATTTGTGAGGTTAGGTGTGGTGTAGACTGCAGGTCGGTGCTACTTTGCCTGATGTGAAGTAGTTGAAACAGGCATTTTGAGGGCATTTGCTTCACAAATTGAAGACAACATATTACTCTCCTGGTTTTAAGTTGATCCAAGATTTGGTTATTCAATATCCCTTATCAATTTCATAAAGCTGATAACTTAATCAGCTGCTGATTGTTGTTATGGTATAGTTTATTTCTGTATTGTGTGTGTACTTGGGCATTACCTTTTATTTCTTGCTGAAAATACTTAAAGAAAAGTAGAAAGTAAAATTAATTCTGTATTTCTTAAAGAATGCAACTGGTCTAAAGGGCCATTTGGAGGGGTTTTTTCCCCCGATTAGGGAGTTTGGATGATAATAGAATTGGGGTTCTATATGGCTTTGTCATGTATTTTACAGAACCTAGGAGAATTTTATTATCACTCTCGATTGCAAGGATATGATGTCAGTGTTATGTGGTTCTTTCTTGAGAAAATTATCTAAATTTTGTGGCAATATTAGGTACCATTATCGCAATGCAGCCAATGAGCTCTAGCTCAAATGACACCTTGTTTGCATGTAAAGACATGGTGTAGAGTAAAGTCATGTGTTCAACCCAACTAGGTTTGTATGTAACTTACTGATAAAAAAATATAGTTATCACAATAAAATAAATATGAAGCAATAGAATTTCTAGCCAGTTTCGTTTCTAAGTATCACCAGTATCTTACTCCTTACTTTTGTATGAGTATGTACTTTCGTTATGTTAATAATTTCTTTTGACCATGCTATGAGGTTCTAGTTTACGCTACATTCCTATGTGTGTAATATTTTAAATTCACCTGTAATTTGATGGACCATCTAGCTCTAAATGAGAAGAGGTTGGACCTTGGTGTGATGGCAAGTGCCCTCCACCCAGGTGATGTATTGGAGGTTCAAGTCTAGGAATCAGCCTCTCCAAAGTAGGGCCTTCATTACCGGTGGCAGGGCTGATTCTTCTTCTTCCTCTCTCTCTCTCTCTCTCTCTCTCTTTTGGGTGAGTCATGGTGCTTCAACCTTTCAAGTGGTCCGATACAATTTTTGGAATTTATAATTGGATGGAATAGAATTACAAGTCTGGCATCCTCTATATTTTGTAGCTTATTTGCTAAAGGTGTGAAAAAAAAAATAAAAGTTGGTTATTTTAAAATAGGATAAAATTTAGGTATAGTTCCTTAGGTGCAGTAAATTAGGTTCCTTAATTAAATTCAAACACATTTACTCAATTGCGTTTAATTCTCCTTGGGAAAGATAACGCTGTTTGGATTGTATTTGTAAGGCTGCCTACTAATCACCTCTACCAGACAAGTAGAAGTGAAGTCTTGTATGCTGGGAATGACTTTTTGTCTTGCTATAATTGGAAAAGATATGCCTTTTGTGGTTAGCATGCTTGTTTATGCTACTTGACCATATTCAACTAGCTATTTTTTTATTTTAATTTTTTCAATTATATGCCATCTTGCTGTTGTTATGAACCATATACCTCTAGACCTGTTTTATTGGTTTTGAGGGCTTGCTGTACTATGATGTAGGCTTAGAGATTTAATGCTGGAAAGGTTTTTCCTTGATTCAATTAACAGTCAATTTCATAACTGTTAATATGTGATTGGATTTTAAGTTTAATAGCCACATATTATTTTCTATCTGGTTAAAGCACCTGTTTGTTTATTTAGATGGGATATTATGAATTTGGATCTAATTCCTTTTCTAACATGCATACCCAGGTATTTTATTGTTAAAAGTTGCAACCGTGAAAATTTGGAATTATCTGTACAACAAGGTGTATGGGCAACTCAAAGGAGCAATGAAGCTAAACTGAATGAAGCTTTTGACTCCACTGAAAATGTCATTCTGATTTTCTCAGTCAACCGAACTCGACATTTCCAGGTAGATTTCAGATTTAGCATCCTACAAAACTAATTAATCTGTGCTCTAGACCTCTGTGGTTCTCGATCATTACATACTAGGTTGTCAATTCTATCTGGTCAGTCCGGACCTCAGTTGTCTGTTTGAGGTAACTGCAAAGTCGTCTATATTTTGTCAGGGTTGTGCGAAGATGACATCCAGAATTGGTGGGTCTGTTGGCGGGGGCAATTGGAAATATGCACACGGAACTGCCCATTATGGGCGGAATTTCTCTGTCAAATGGTTAAAGGTACCATTTCTTTTCATCTTAATGGTACTGATAGATGTGAGGCATTTTTTCCCCCGAAAGGTTTTCTTGGTTCCAAAAATTCTTATGCTGCAAATGATGACAAAAACCATGGTCCTGACAAGGCTTCTGTACACCCCACCAAATGACCCAAGTGTATTTTAATTTGTTTTGTTCTATTTCTCTTTTCAAGTCAATTTGAGTTCCAAAAATTTGGTAGGGTCTTGTTAGAGGAGCTTGGTTTTGTTGTTGTTTTCCTGGAGATTCTTGTTACTGATCAATGCACTTATTTTAAGAGATTTATTCATGTATTATACGAGCAAGGAGCTTCCAAGATATTGTGCATTACATATAATACTGGAGCTGGTTTTTTTTATGCTTCTAATGTAAAGGAAAATCTATGTGGGATGTCTGAACTTTTGGCATTTGGTTTAAATTATGTTTTGAAGTCAGTATCCTAATTTGGATACCAGGCAAAGATTATGGGGCATAAAACTGAATAAGCTGCATGTATTAATTGCTTTATGTACATTTCTACGTAGAACAAATAAAAAGTTGTCATTCCATTTGCAATTTCTTATATGCAGTTATGTGAACTATCCTTCCACAAAACTCGCCATCTAAGGAATCCATACAATGAGAACTTACCAGTGAAGGTATTATTTTGAGCCTCTTCTCTCTCTCTCTCTCTCTCTCTTTGTTTTTAATTTTTTATTTATAAAGCTGACTGATGGCTATGATGAGAATTGGTTTCTGTTCTTTTTGCTGCTGCAGCGTTTTTATTTTTATTTTTTATTCTTCGTCTTCTTCTTCCTTTTCCATCTACTTGTTTTCTTTTAATGCTTGAACCACGACCAAGTTGGAGCTAGGCCAAACTATAGAGATAAGTGCATCATCATGGCTTGACCCTGGTTGTACCCAACCTCACACGGAGATTTGATTTAGTAATTTGATTCTCACCTGACCTAAAGCACACTCACAATGGCTCACACATGCACAGACAGACAAACATATGCTAGGATGCAGATACACATACACAGGATATGGACATGGTTACACGGCAATTCTTGAAAATTAGGAGACAATACCAGGGAGGTGATTAATGAAGTAATAAAAATATAATTTTGGGTAGATTTATGTTAATGTTAGGTTTAAATAATAAATAAGAAGAGTCAAAAGTGTTTTTTTTTTTTTTTGATAAATAATAAGTTATATTGATATAAAAAAGGAACACCCTAGTACACAGAAGAGTCAAAGTGTTTGAAAACACATCTAAAATGGACTAAGTTTGGGTACAAACTAGTTTGTAGCCAATGGCTATAATTCCTACTAAAAAAATTTAACATGACTACGTCTTTTGAAAATCTAATTGTTGGATTGCATATTTTTTATGTTCTTAACGTGCACGTGAACTTTCGTGCCAATTGGATGTTATTTATTATTCGATACATAAACTTATTTTTTATGCATAATTATAGACTACAAAAACTTGAAATTTAAACATTTGATTGATGATATAGCTATTAATCTTTTGAAAATTTTGCAAACATGGAGAATATAAGAAGAAAATGTAATCCAATAGTAGATTTGTAAAAATTTACATCCAATAAAAAGAAATTGAGTGGAGTTGTAGCCATTGGCTACGAACTAGTTTGTAACCGAAATTTGTCCATTTAGATAATAACTTTATAATCTAAATATTCTCTCAATTTGTTTTCTTGTTTCTTGGTATTCTTCAAATGTTTTTCTTGTTTCTTTTGCACACTGCCTGTGTTATTGGATTTTTTATTCTTTTTTTTTTTTTAAAATTTTTTTTCCAATGAAGTTAATTACTTATAAAAAAAAAAAATCAAAATATTCTTTCAAGAGGTCCTACTAATGAATTTTGTTTTTCTAATGAGTGAACCTTTCAATCCTTATAGTAAAAAAGTTAAAAAAAAAACAGGGGGTGGGGGGCAAGATGGGTATTAACAATTTTCTGAGTATTGTCTCAGCCTTCTTATTAGTTGATTTAATACTAAATCAATTTTAAGAAAGACATGAAATGGACAATTCCTAAAGCAGTCATCCGATCATACAATGATCTAAAAAATCAAGACTTGATTACATTATTTCTGTTGGGGTCTCACACATTGTATTTTCTTCTTTGATTTCATTATTTCTGTTAGATTTTCCTTTTGATTTGAATGTATTTTTTTCATTGCTGTGAGTTTACAATCGTAAACGCATTGCACTTTTGTTGTCAATAAAACTTTTATTACCTATCAAAAAAGAGAAAAAAGAAAAGAGAAAAAAAAAGATGCTCAACACCATCAAAAGTCCTACTCCTCTCTCCAAATTGTCATGAAAAGTTGGAGGGAGATTTTATTTTGCTAAGAAATTAAGCAGAATGACAAGAGCAAATGGAGACCTTATAGGTGTAAGCCCCAAATCAACCCCAAAAGGAGTACTCTAAAGTACCGAGGTAGCTTAGGCAGTTATAAATCTATGGTTCATGCATAAAAAAAAAATAAAGCCAAGATTCAACGCCTACCTTAGCAATGTGGGACAAAGCCCACAAGGGACACTTTTTTGTTTTTGTTTTTTTTTATAGGTAATAAAAAACTTTATTTAGAAAAAAATCAAAAAGAAAAGCTTCTGCCCTAAGAATTTGAAATTTCTACCTATTTTTACTGTTACTGATTTCACAATTTAGAATTTATACATACTTACACGGTACCTTTGCCATTATGATAGAACACTGTTGAAATTACCGCTTGATCTTTTGACACATTAAGTGCTAACTGAATTGGTTGGAACTAATTCAGGTTCATTCATGTTAAAGATAGGTCATTATCCCACTAAGACAATGGGGGAACCCATAAACTTTTAACCATTTTATTAATATTTAAATAAGTATTAAACTAAATAGCAAAAGAGGGCCATGGCTTTTTATGATTACAGTAAACACATGACAGTTTATACCAAGGGCGGAAACTAAAATGCATAAAGGCCTTAAAAGTTTCTAATTCTGCTGACAATTAAACCATAGAGTTTCAAAATCTAGTGCATATAGCAATGGTGCACTCACTGGAAGTTGGATTGAGGATGACTCCTGCAAAGCGATATTGTAAATTAACTATGTAACTCTCCATGTTTGTACCAATCTTGTATGCAGTTTCACCCCTTGCTTTTACTTGCTATAATTTCTAGTCCCAATGTATATTTGGCTTGTGAGATTCCATATCTTGTAGCCATGTATTAAAATGAGCTTCAACTTATCTCATTGTTGTGCTTTTGTCATTGCAGATAAGTAGAGACTGTCAGGAGCTAGAGCCTTCTGTTGGTGAGCAGTTGGCTTCCTTGCTTTATCTTGAGCCAGATAGTGAACTTATGGTATGTTTTCTTTTTGACTCCTTTTGGGATGCAACATAGTAATTAGTAGGTTTCAGAAAAAGAAGAAAATTAAACTAGAATAGGAAATGGAGTGAAATGAGGGTGTATTCTTAATTAGGATATGAATTTTTAATCTCCAAATAATTTGTTTGTTGTTTTGACAATGAACATCTCAATTCCCATGATTTGTTAGTTTTAATTTCCGCTTTCTAGTTATGGAATGTCAATTCTCACGTGCCGTTTCTTTGTGTGAATTATTAGTGCAACACTTATATCAATCCCCCCTTTTCAAAACTAACTATATTGAGTTAATTTTAGAAAATGAAACATATATATATATATATATATATATATAGTTTGTCTAAAATATGATATAAATTCGAATTCTGAGTATATCCAAGCAGTATATATGTCAATTCTAATGCATTCTAATTTTTGTGACTTTAAAACTCTCAAGGTTTGAAATTCTCAGCAACTGAACATGTTCTAACTGTGTGTAGATGAAAGTGTTTAGTTATTGTTGCACATAAACTACTGGGTTTTGGTATGTTGAAATACATATATTTTGTGTTCAAACTTCAAGCCCTCTCATTTTCACAACTATCTATTTTTTTTTTTAGAAGTTGTTAATAAAGGATGGATAGAAATGAAAACACCAAGTCAAAAGTCAAAGACAAATTACTTCAACAAGAGTAATGTCCATGACACAGCAATTATCTACAGTGAAAGGAGATGCAATCTCTCAGTTTGCAGTCTTGTATGAAATAAGAGAGAACATATAGAAGATGGTGATATAATGCCAATCCCAATGTTACTAGTTTGTTTCCCTTGCAATAGGCATTGAGCTAGTGAGCGAGCAGAAATAAGAGCAATGCATTGGCTCCTGTAGAATGAAAATACAGAATGATGCATTGCAGTATGGATGGAGAAAGGTGCAGTTGAACTCTACCCATGTTAGAAATATTTCATATGGATAGATATACTTGCCCTGTAATATTAGGAAATGGTATAGCATGCATGACAGGACAACAATAGCAACTTCTAGCATAATCTAAGAGGGGAAAAAATCTTATGACATTGAAAACATTTAAAATATGGACACATTGGGACTATCAGTATCTGCATAGGGAATTTCTATTAGCAATGCTTTGAAAATCAATAAGTGGATATTAGGATATACTTATGAATATAATATCAAATTTTGTGTTCATAAACTGCTGTTATTTGTTGCCAATAAGCTATGGCTCTAGTGGTACTTCCTCCTCCCATAATAATGAGATTGTGTGTGTGTAATTACCGATTAAAAAACTACTGTTATTTTGTTCCTATATAATTTTTGTATGAAATTCTAAAACATTATTGTTGTTATTTCTCTTTATATCTTTAAAGAAGTAAAATATCTCTCAATAGATCTTGGTTTTTCCTTAATGTTGTCCATTTAGATGCATTTGGGAGATTTATTGGTTATGTAGCAAAGGGAATCAGTTTGTTGACCATGTAAGTATGAACATTTAGTGGAGCTAGTTATTGGCAGCAAGATATCATTAGGGAAATCATTCTTTTTTCCAATCCCCTGTCTGGCACCCTTTTCGAGGAAGTGGATGCAGACAGCAAAAGAAACTGCATTGGACTTGAAGATGTCCTCTCTTGTACGTTGTTTTAAATGGTAAGAAATGGTCAAATCTAATTGTCAGTGTATTTTTTTCCTTGGTTACAGGCTATCTCAATTGCAGCAGAATCAAAACGGGAGGAGGAGAAAGCTAAGGGAGTCAATCCAGACAATGGAGGAGAGAACCCAGATATTGTCCCATTTGAGGACAATGAAGAAGAGGAAGAAGAAGAAAGTGAAGAAGAGGAGGAGAGCTTTGGTCAGGTTCCTGGGGCAGCAACTCAGGGCAGAGGAAGGGGCAGGGGAATCATGTGGCCCCCTCACATGCCACTGGCACGTGGAGCCAGACCTATGCCTGGGATGCAGGGTTTCCCCCCTGTTATGATAGGTGCTGATGGGTTATCATATGGACCTGTTACACCTGATGGGTTTCCTATGCCAGATCTTTTTGGTGTGGGCCCCCGTGCTTTTGCTCCATATGGTCCTAGATTCTCTGGTGATTTTGCAGGTCCCACATCTGGCATGATGTTTCGTGGGCGACCTTCACAACCTGGGGTATTTCCAGGTGGTGGGTTTGGGATGATGATGGGTCCAGGCCGTGCCCCCTTTATGGGAGGGATGGGGGTTGCAGGTGCAAATATGGCACGACCTGGCCGGCCGGTTGGAATGCCCCAAATGTTTCCACCACCCCCACCACCATCCAATCAAAACAACAACCGGGTTGTGAAGAGAGATCAAAGGGCTAATGATCGAAATGACAGGTATAGTGCAGGATCCGACCAAGGCAAGGGTCAAGAGATGCCAAGTCCAGGTGGTGGACCAGATGATGACTCACAATATCAGCATGGAAAGGTTCACCATGATGATCCATTTGGTGCTGGTAATAACTTCCGGAATGATGAAAGTGAAAGTGAGGATGAGGCACCCAGGCGTTCAAGGCATGGTGAAGGGAAGAAGAAGCGACGAGGCTCAGAAGGAGATGGTATCACTGTCTCTGATCACTGACAGATGCTACCAGCTGAGCAGCAAATGAGTGACATTGCTAACTGGGGAAGCTGCTTCCTCAGGCTTACCTGCTTTTTTTTCAACAAGATCAAACTACAATTCTTCACCGGTTCTTTTTATAGTATTTGCTAAATTCTGGGTGATAATTTTTATTTTTTCAAATTTAGTTGAAAATGTTGCTAGGATGTGTTATATTTTATGTAACAAATCAGGGGAAGAACTATTGAACAAGATTGGGGGGGGGGGGGGGGGGTGGTGGGGTTGGGGGCTGTGGGACTTTACTATTGATCTAGACTAACGTACTTGTAAAGAAATTTATACAAAATTGTATTAAGTAGGCTGCTAAGGTGATTTACAAATTCAACATTATTCTTGATGGATAACATATAAATGCCATCTGTATTTCATTACATTCATTTCACAAGTAAAAGGTTTTTAAGGGAGTTTGTATAAAACAAGACTCCACAGAGGACCATAAAAATTTGAGAACTGTGAAATCAAACCGAAAATTTGGTGGAAGGTCATAATGCAGTCCTTTCTTAGATGTACGGGCGAATGGAATCCTATACATAAATCAGTTAATAAAAGAATGAAAAAAGCTTTTACTTTGTCGCTTAAGTTATATGATATGTATCTTAAAAAAAAAAAAAAAAAAAAAAAAAAAAAATTAAAACTCCTTCCTGGTTCTATACCTCACGAGTGTGCATCATTAACAAATTCGTTCATGGTACCTAAGATCTATAGCCATATTATGTTAACTGTAACCATATTATGTTAACTGTTCGTATTTCCTTCAATACATCTGTATGCTTTTGAAACTCAAGATTTTTTGATTTTATTCTTGGGGTCTGTTTGGAATCTGTTTATTTTGCTGCAATTGAAAACTTTTTACTAAAAGTACTGTAAATAAATGTAAAAGTTAGCTTAAATAGTATAATGAGACCCATAAATAGTACCAAAAAGTGTAGTGAGACTCATAAATAGTAGCAAAAATAAGCTGAATAGTAAAATAAGCTGAATATTAATTTAAAATTTGTCACTAAATTTTGATGTGATATTTTATAATTGGCTTAAAATTTTGCCTCCTACAGCTACTCTTCAGTTTCTTGAGCTAGAGTTGTAGAGGGAAGGGATATCAAAATTCTTGGTAATGGTGTGAATTATCTGTTTAGCATTACTTTCTATTTTTTAAGGAACAAACTTTCTTACCGCCCAATGTAGTACTCTCTATATTTTGACAAGAGTTTTACTTACGTTCTTATAATTGAATGTGGTAGCTGACTTTTCACCATTTTATCATGATCCCTAATATTAATTAGTTTTGGATTATTCTTAAAAAAGAAAAAGTACTTTTGAACTTTTTTTTTTGAGCGCATCTTGATATGCTTATGAAACTCAAGATCTTCTAATTTTATCATGGTTTTAAAAACCAAACTGGAGGCAAAACCATTTTTGCCTGTGGTTCTTGGTTCAACTTGGTTTATGACTGGTTTTAGCCGGTTTTCCCAGATCGGACTAGTGGCCAATTCTTGGTTCAACTAGTTGGACCGATCAATCCAGTCTAGTTTTTAAAACAATAGATTTTATAATCGAAAAAATTTTAAAGACTTCAGATGCTACTTAACTAACACATTTACAAACTTGCCAAAATCCAAAATCTTATTATGCAACAAATATACTCAAGTCCTTCCATTGACGCTTAAGTCAATTGAGAAAATTCAAACCCAAATTAGCGTGCAGTGACTTCAACAACTTTTTTCTCAATTGACTGAAGCATCAATGGAAGGTGTTTCAAAGTTATTCAGAACGTCTGGGAAGAGAGAAAAACCATCTTTAGATCTTCCTGAGGGATTATGCGGTCTATTTTCACTGGCTGAGATGAAGATTGCTACCAATAACTTCAATGATAAGTTACTAGTTGGTGAGGGGGATTTTGGCAGTGTATATAAGGGGTCTATTGATGACTCTACCAGAATCGTTGCAATAAAGTGGTTGAAATTCAAGCCGGGACAGGGTCTCGTTTTCGAGGACTTAAGGATCGAGGTGGTGTTGCTTTGCCAGCTACACCACCCTAATCTCGTCCCTCTCATTAATATTGTATTGCTGGAGAAGAGAATATCCTAGTCTACGAGTTCATAGTCAAAGGAAACCTCTTTAGAAGACTCCGCTATACAGACCACAATGACCATGATCGCCTCTTGTGGAAACAAAGACTCCAGATTCGCATTGGAGTGGCGCTTGCGCTGCACTACCTTCACATTGCTGTCAAGCAAACTATTATCCATGGCGATGTGAAGCCGGCCGACATTCTGTTGGATGAGAATTGGGAGTTCAAGTTGTCCAAGATGGTTATCCTCGGGTTTGTCAGTGGATTATTTTCGAAATCACCAAGGAAAATTGGGAAAATCAGGATATTATGATTCTCAGTACTTTGAGATATCTGGATCCCAAATATCGCATTACCTGTGGGCTGACCGAAGTCTATTATTTTGGTGGGGGGAATGGGCAGACTAGCGGTGAGAGGAGCAACAATGTAGTAAGTTAGGCAACGTTTCAAAGTTTTAAGAAAAATAGCATCTCGAGTTTTAGAAACTCAAGATCCATATTAAAACTCGAGTCTCAAAGACTCACTTTGTGAGTGTTTTGATGGTGATTTGGACTGAAAATGTCACATAGATCTCGAGTTTTAGAAACTCGAGTTCCATGCAAAAAAAATTTTAGCGTGATCGCCCCTATAGTGGCGTTTTTAAGTCCTATAGTGACGTTTTAAAGCCCTATAGCGGCGTTTTCCTGCAAAATTTTTTCATAAGTGATTAATACTAGGTTCAGGGAGCCCTATAGTGGCGTTTTAAAACCTTATAGCGGCGTTTTAAAGCCCTATAGCAGCGTTTTACAGCAAATTTTTTTATAACTCGATTTTTAAGCCCTATAGTGATGTTTTTAAGCCCTATAACGGCGTTTTCCTGCAATTTATGGAACTTGAGTTTTTAAAACTCTAGTTCCACGTGGATTTTTTTCCACATTAGACACATTCACTTACAAATCGAGACTTAAAAACTCGATTTTTATCTTGGAACTCGAGTTTTAGACACTCGAGATGCTAGTTTCACACATTCTTCCAAAACCGGGCAACTAATGATATTGTTAGATATCCTTTGTTATTTGGCAAGGGTGTTCTATTTTGGTGTGACACTGTTTGAATTACTCTGTGCTAGAAAAGCAATAGGCATCAGATCGTTGAAGCATCAGTGGCCTCTAGCTAGTTGGGACAAAAAATGCAAATGAGAAGAGACCATGAATAAAATAATTGATCTTTATGGGCCTTGAGGAAAGCAAATGGGCCTATGATAGCCCAGAGAAGAATAGTAAACCCATGAGCATGATGTGATATAGCAAAGCGAGAATGGGCCACAGCAGATCCGAAATAATGAAGTAAGGAAGTAAAGGGTTGATGGGAAGCCCCCAAACCTCGAGGATGAGGAATGAAGTAATTGGGCCAGGGAAGCCCAAAGAAGTTAGTAAAAGGCCATGGGTGTGCAGAATTAGAAAATGGGACAAGGATGCCCAAGGAAAGCAAATGGGCCAAGGATGCCCAAGTAAAGCAAATGGGCCAAGGATGCTCAAGGAGAAAGAAATGGGACGAAAGAGCCCACAAGCAATGAAATGGGTCAAGAAAAGCCCAAAGTAACATGAGTATAAAATTAATGACCATATTGAGTCATCAGGAAGAAGGAAGAAGTAGTAGGCCCAAAGAGGCCCAACAGGCACGGGTCAAATAACACCATGACAGGAACAATAAAATGGCATGGCAGAAAATAGCAGGATTACGAAAGAACAAAGAATGGGCCCCAGAAGGGAAAACCCACAACTGGGCAATAAAGCAAACTATAAGGAATCAGAGGACAGTTCACGCCATAATGGGTCAAGGATGAGCGGCAGAATTCATAGATGAGCCTCTGGACCACGACAAACGCATTAGCAGCAGACAAGTTTTAGACGTACTCAGAGTGGAGCATGCGCAAGGTCCAGACATCACTAGCCTGTACCCAGCCAATACAGGAAGTGGTGGGTCATGGGTCAGAGGTAAGAGAGGGCATGGTCTGGCGGTGGGGGGAGGGGAAGGCCTATCCTGGGGTTCCCGCTCAAGTTCTTTTGGGAGAAATGTCCTGCTGGGATGACATACTACCCAAAAGAAGCAAGAAGGAGCTGGAACCACTAGGTGCATGCCATGAGGGATAGGAAGAGAGAATACCCATACCGTGGCAGATCAGAATGCTACGATGAACAAACAAACAAAATAATCTTCTTTGTCTGGTGATGGAAGTGGCACAGCTAGCACAGGTAAGTGGTGGTGGCTGGACAACTGAAAAACTAGTGGTGGTCGGCAAGGACACCTAGATCAGACAAAAGTGGTTAAATGCTAAAATGGTAAAAGCCAATCATGGCAAGCAATATAAAAAGGACCCTTGCCGTGCACAGTAGGGGGATCATTATCACGACAATAGTAACCTCTAAGAGGATCACAACATTACTAGATAGGTAAGCATTGAGAGAAGAAATAGGAAAGAAAAGAGGAATTAGAGATAACCAAAAAAAAAAGAAAAAAAAAAAAGAAAAAGAAAAAGAACAGTGAGTATAAAATGGCAGGCATGCACCAATAGGCTAATCCCCTCTTTCCCTCTAAAGGCATACTCCCTCTCAGAGGCAAAGGATTCTTTTGGGGCACAAGCCATTCAGGCTCATTTCCATCAAAGTGATTAATTTCTATGTCAAGATCTTCCTGGGAGATTATTCACATTGAGGAAATGGTTCCCTCCTTGGCCTTGGTCCTGTAATACAACTTAACTTGGCAGATTGATCCTTTATTTCTTTTTGATAACTCATTTTCTCCCCGTTTATTTCTGCTATTACAAGGTGTTTCTTGTTTGTGGTCCTCGTTTTGGAGACCCTCAATTTATTCTGTCTAATGGTAAATGTGCTTTCTATTATCATTATTACATTATGCTTGTCATAACTCTTCCATAGCAGCTTTGCCTGCCATAGGCATATGACCAAAGTTTTGGCAAACGGGGCATGGCTTGTGCACAAGCCGGACCAAGGTGAGTTACAATTGGACCAGTCCCGACTCCCTTATCTAGAACACTTGGGCCTAGTACGGCAGGAGGCAGCCTAGCCCAACATCTCAAAAAGGCCCACCACATTTAAATTGGCGACTCCACTGGGGAGTTGGGAAATAGATAGGGATAGAAGCCCTTGCAAACAAATGCCCCCAAAATCTAGAACGATGCGAAACATGAGTGTCGTGCCTTCACAGGAAGAGTCAAAGCTATCAATGCCTCGCCAACAGCAACCTAACCAAATGGAAGGCGTTAACAGAATGGGGGTTGAACCTCAACCGCAGCCAAGAGTCCCCACGGACAATGCCAACGTCCTTATTGAAGTGTTACAGTCCTTGCAGCACTCGCAGCAGCAGATGATGGAAGAAATTCGCTAGCAGAAGATAGACAAGACGAAGGAGAAAGGGAGCTAGCATGTCCCGGAACATGCGGTAGACAAAGCGGAGACACCAGTTGGAGGTGCTTCGCAGAATGCGGAACAACGTTTCATCACTATGGTTGAAGTAGCGGCTCTCGTAGAGTAGGAGAGAGCCAGAGCACCAAAGGAGAGATTCTATGCATGGAGACCTCCTTAACCATTGAGGGTACTCAGCAAGCCATACCCTGAGAGGTATGAACCACGAGTTTTTGCACAGTATAATGGTAGGAAGGGAAGTGCCGTTGAGCACGTAAGTAAGTTCATTGATACTCTCAGTCCTTATATGACAGACGAGGACTTATGTCTTCAAGAATTTTCTAAATTATTATGTGACCGTACGTATACCTAGTACATCAGTCTAAAGCCAGGATCATTCCTAACCTGAGATGACAAGGTGGACGTATTTTGCACTAAATACTTCCATAGAGAAGAAACAGTAATGCTTGCGACCTTGTAAGCAACCAAGCAAAGAAGTGGTGAAGATCTAATGGAATACATCAAGAGATTCAGAGACATAGCACTTGACTGCTATGATTATTGCGAAGAAAAAACATTGGTGGAAATGTGTATGACAAACATGATCAGGGAGTACAGAGCCATCTTGGAAAACTTGGAAATCTCCCAGTTTGTACAGTTGTTGCAAAAGGCTAGAAAGACTGCTCAGTCTGTGAGGCCAAGTTCCGACTAGAGAAACGCCCCATAGGCTATGGCAGAATCCATAGGCGAAAGGAAGAGGAAAACTGACGGGAGGGAGTACGATACCCCTTCACCACTACCATGCACCCCAAAGGAGCTGGATGTGCTCCTAGACAAATGGATAGTAGACAGAGTCTTTAAGCCTAATCAGGTTTCCTGAGAACCCACAGAGGAAGAACGGAGGGACCCACACTTCTATCGCTTGGACAATTATATGTAACATCCTACTGTAGAATGTTGGGCACTTCGCAGATTAGTACACCGCTGAATCAAGGAAGGAACTCTAGAGCTATCCCAGATGGAAGTTCAAAGGAACCCACTCCCAAACCACAAAGGGAAGGGTGTAGTAGTGGTTGTGATTTGTGTGGATCTAGGGGAGGACGAAGAAGAGAGTCCAGCCCTGCTCACTGCAGCAATTACCACATTGTAGAAAAGCTCCAATTTTAAGAATTTATTTCAATAGATTGGGGCTCACAGCAAAAGAATGAAGGATAGCCACAGAGGCCTTGGTAAACATTGCCTCTAGGGTAGGGATAGATTGTTTAACAGTAGAAGTAGCAGGTGACAGAGCCCTCTTGCAGGAATCAAGTGAAATCACTTTTAGTGATGAGGATATGGAGGTAGGATACTTAGACCACAAGAGGCCCCTTTACTTAGCAGCATCTATAAACAAAATCCCCATCAAAAGAGCCTTGGTGGATACGAGCGCTTTTGTAAATCTCATCCCATTAAGCACTTTACAAGCGGCAGGAATTTAAGAAAGAAAGATTCAGGGGTGCCCAATGGAAGTAACAGGGTTTGGAGGAAGGGGTGAATACACAGTAGGACACATCTAGCTGTGGTTAATAGTAGGCCCCAGAGCTTCACTAGCTCGGTTCCACGTGGTAAAAATGGAAGTCTCATATCATGTGCTTTTGGGGAGGCCATGGTTGCACAAGCACCGACTAGCCCTATCCACCTATCACCAGTGGGTGAAGGGAAGATTGAATGGCAGAATGATACATGTAGCGGCAAATCCATTGCCATTTGAGCAAGCGGAAACTCATTTAGTAGAAACTATGTTCTATGACCAATGGGCACCATCCGGGGAAAGCTCAGTATCAAGACCACGAGGTACCTTCGTACCTAGGTGGGAGGACGTCCAAAGTGATCTGGAGCCCGATTTAAGAGAGTTGTTATTGCAAAAGAAGAAAAGGAAGGAAGCACCCACTATGGAATTAGATGACACACTGCAATATGTCAGGGTTCGAGGCCCTGATGGCAAGATTGTATACAAGTTGTGAAGGTGCATGGAGACCCCATGTGAAATGCAAGCGGGCCCCGGACAAGAAGGGTAGCATAAGAGTTTGGTATGTTGTGTGGCTCAAGAAGGCTCAGAGGGAGAAAGTAATGAAGAGAAAGACGAGGAAGTTATGGCAGAAGAAAAATTGGAGGAGATTAACCTGGGGTCGGACCCCCAGGAACCAAGACCCATCTCGGTTAGTTCGAGACTGTTAGAAAAAGAGAAATCAGAACTGATACAGTTGCTGAAAGAATTCAAAGATGTCTTCGTGTGAGATTACAGTGAAATGCCAAGATTGGACCCTAGGCTAGTAGTACATACATTGAATGTGGACCCCGAAGCCAAGCCAGTGGCCCAACCTGCCAGGATATTTCACACTGAGATAGAAGGGCAAATTGTTAAGGAAATACAGAAATTGCTAGCCATAGGATTCATCAAGCCCATACAACACCTGCGCTGGTTATCCAACATAGTTCTAGTAAAGAAGAAGAACGGGCAGATAAGATGTTGCGTAGATTTCAAAAATCTCAACAAAGTCTGCCCAAAGGACGAATTCCCATTGCCAAACATGTATTTACTGATAGATTCTGCGGCAGGGAGCGCCATGTTTTCATTCATGGATGGATTCAGTGGGTACAATCAGATCAGAATGGCGCCGAAAGATACGGAGAAAACTCCTTTCAGGACACCCATAGGCAACTTCTACTACATTGTGATGCCTTTCGGGTTGAAAAATGCAGGTGCAACTTATCAACGGACAATGACGGCTATATTCCATGACATGATGCATCAAGAGCTGGAGGACTATGTGGATGACATAGTGGTAAATCAAGGAAACGAGAAGAGCACACCCAAGTTTTGAGAAGGGTATTTAAGAGATGCAGGGCTTTCAAGTTGAGAATGAACCCCCTCAAGTGTGCATTTGGAGTATCCTCTAGGAAATTCCTGGGTTTCTTGGCTCACAGCAGAGGAATAGATGTAGACCTGGTCAAAGCAACGGCCATAGCAACCATGAAACTGCTGGCCACAGTGAAGGAGTTAAAAAGTTTCCTGGGGAAAGTCTCATACATCTGGAGATTCATCCCTGGATTGGCATCAATTACTTCTGCTTTCTCCAAATTACTCAAGAAAGGGCAAAGTTTTGAATGGGAAGAAGCACAACAGACATCCTTCAAAAGGTTACAGCAGATTATGATGAATCTCCCTACTGTACAAGCCCCAATTCTCAAAAAGCCATTATTGCTCTACCTAGCCACCAACTTGTATGCTGTAGGTGCATTGATTGCCCAAGAAGATGGAGGTGGCATTGAGCAACCAGTTTACTACATCAACCATGTCTTAAAGGATACAAAAACTTGTTATCCAAGGGCAGAAAGGGCATGTTTGGCCATGGTATGCCTCAAAAAAACTACGCCATTATTTCCTGGCCTACGAAGTATGGCTGATGACTAAGTCTCATGCAATCAAGGCTTTGTTGTGACAACCAATTCTTTCTAGTAGGATATCCCAGTGGTTGCTACAATTGTCACAATAAAACTTGAAAGCGGGAAAGCCCAAGGCGGTAAAGAGCCAAGCTCTAGTAGACTTGTTAGCACAATTCCCAGGAGATGAAGAATTCCCGTTGGATGACAAGGTCCTAGGGGAAGTAGCTATGGCAGAGGAAGTCAGAGAGCAATGGGTGATGAAGTTCGATGGGTCTTCTACCACCCAATTAGGAGGAGTGGGAGTAGTTTTGTATCATGAAAAAGATAAGGCTATAGCACTTTCATTCAAATTAGAATTCCCTTGTTCGAACAACACGGCGGAATACGAGGCCTACCTAACTGGGTTAGCCACAGCCCTTGAAATGGGGGTCAAGCATTTGAAAGTAATAGGTAATTCGAACTTGGTGGTTTGCTAGGCCAAGGAAAGTTTCTCCTTGAAGGAGCCCAACTTAGCCCTGTACAAAACGATGGCCCAGAAAATGGAGGAAAAATTTTTAACTTTTGAGATAGAGTATGCCCCAAGGAACGAGAATCGGTATGCGGATGTGCTGGCTGCATTAGGCTCTCAGATAATTTTTGAAGGAGGTAGCTCCATGATAGAAGTTAACCAGAGGAAGGAATCTATTGTGGAAATGTTGAAGGAAAGGTTCCAAGAGGAACAATATAAAGAAGATTGGAGGACACCATAAAGGAAGCCTTGACGAAGGGAGAAGATACGGCAGAATTGAAGGTGATAAAAGACTACGCCTTGGTAAGAAGAGAATTGTATCGCAAGATGCCAGGCGAGGTCTTGTCTAGATGTGTGGGGCAAGAGGAAGCCCAAAGAAAGTTGAAGGAAGTGCATGACAAGACTTGCGGATCTTGCAGAGAAGTCAATCTTTATCGTAGACTTCAGAGGGCAGGTTTCTATTGGCCAAGTATGGGTAAAGACGTAGATTAGGTCCAAACCCAGTGCGAGACCTGCCAGCTTGCAGCAGACAGAGAGGAAAGTTACGCTGTGTTCGTCAACGAAGACTGGAGAAGTCTATTCGTGCAGTACTTGATAGAAGGTATTTTTCCACAAAAGCACAGTGAAAGATACAAGCTTAAGAGGTTGGAAACACATTACTTCTTACACAACAGAGTCCTTTTCAAGAAAGGGTATGATAGGGACCCATTACGATGCTTGGGTCCTGAGGAAGCAAGAGAGATGATAAAAGAAGTACACGCAAGAGAGTGCGGGGAACACCATGGGAGGAAAAAGTAGTACAGATGCCTGCTACAAGTGGGTTACTACTGGCCCACTATGAAAAAAGAAATAGCAAAATTTATGAAAAATGCCATAGCTGCCAAGTACAAGCCAACCTGATCCACACTTATTTGCAGAACTTACACAGTATGGTCACCCCATGGCCTTTCCACACTTGGGGGCTTGATTTGGTGGGGCCAGTTAACCTACCATCATATGGATACATATGGATATTGGTGGCTACAGAATACTTCACCAAATGGGTAGAGGTAGTGCTACTTCGAAAAGCCACAGGAGGAGTAGTAGCAAACTTCATCTAGGAGAACATAATTGTGAGATTTGGGGTACCCCATAGAATTATCAGCGACAATGGTACACCTTTTGTCAACAGTGATGTGAGGAAGATGTTGGAATTTTACCAGGTTAAGCATCATCATTCATCACCCTATTACCCTTAAGGGAATGGGCAGGCAGAGGCGACAAACAAGACCCTCATAAAGATCATCAGCAAAATGGATTAAGAATATATAGGAGGATGAGCAATGCACCTGCCAGACGCTCTTTGGGCTTATAGAAATTCACCGAAGTTTGCCACAGGGTTTTCACCCTTTTCCTTGGTTTATGGGACCGAAGTAATGAGCCTGGCAGAAGTGATGACTCCATCTTTAAGGGTTATGTAGATATGAAAAAAAGAAAAAGAAAAGTGAATCTTTACAGCAGAAATATGTGAAGACTTAGAGGGGCTTGATGAAAAAAAGGAGGAGGCCTAAGAGCAAAGTTGCAGATATAGACAGAGAATGACTGAAGCCTATGACAGGACGACTAAAGAGAGAGTGTTCGCAGAGGGACAACTTGTGTTAAAAGCAGCAGACCACGTTAGGAGAGGTATGGCAGGACCATCTAAGTTTTCGCCTAAGTGGGAGGAACCCCTTGTGATAAGAGAAGCACATGCAAGTGGGTATTATCGTCTAGCCCAGATTGATGGCAAAGACCTGATTGATCCCATCAATGGCAAGTGGTTGAAACATTATTATGCTTAAGAGTTATGTAGTTATCCCCTCTATTTAACGAGCTTTAGGTTTCTTTTTTTTTTCTTTTTCTCAAAGTGACTATGTCATAATACTAGATTATAACGTGCTTTTATGAGTATGTAATGAAAAATATGAAGTATTATAAAAGCATTCCATGTCATAGCAATAGCAAAAGCAGTAACAAAGTGTAGCATCATAGTTATAAACCCAAATTGTGGCAGTCATATCAAACTTGCCAAATAAGTGCTATAGGAAAAATAAAGTGTACTAGATAGGGTAATCAGAGAAAAAAAAAAGGGTAAAAAAAGGGAACTACATCATCACCAACGAAGCCCAGAAATAAAAGCTGATCTCTAAAGTGGCTGGATCCACTAATGCTGGAAAGAAGCGCTCACAACGACCTTCCAAGTTTGCCACCTCCTTCTTTAGAATCTCAATAAGTGCATCAATGGCGTCAACAGTGGGCTGAGCTTTCTTCATGAAGAAGGCTCAAGCAATCTCATGAAGATGGTCTAGAACGAACTCCACAGTAAAGCCCACGCTAACAAGCTCTTGAATCGCAGACCTCTACTGCAGGATCCTCTCGGTGGAAACTGTGTCAACAAAGTTATGCTCAATATCGTTCATCACGCTCCCTAGTAGCTTCAAGAAGTGTTCCCTAGTAGAACGGCCAAGGCAGAATCCCTGCATAAAGTCACCGCGGCTGCTATAGACCGCCTCCAAATGAGAAGCACAATCCTTAGGGACTCTAAAGCCATGGAAGTTTACGTAGGGAGGCCCAGAACCCCAGAAGTCTTCAGAATCGAGGTCATTCACCTTAGGCTGATCAAAACGAGCAAAGAAGGCTACGGCCTCACTTACAGGGTCTGGAACGGTGGCAAAACTGCTGCTCACCTCAAATTGGGAAGGGGTAGTAGGTAATGGACCTAACAAGAAACACGAAGCGTGGTATGAGAAACCAAGAGCTAAGAAGGATGAACTCATAATGAAGAAGTAAAGAAAGAGATGAGGAAAAGAAACACACCAGGAACCGTGAGAACAGGGGCTGTAGGGATAGCAAGAACTAGTGCTGTGGGAATGGCAGAAATTGATGCAGTAGGAACGGCAAAAACGGGTGCTATAGGTGCAGCAGAAGAAGTGGCTGTAGGCATCTCTGTGTCTGTTGCAACTCTTGGCTCCTCAAAAGTCTCTGCAATCAGAAGAATAGACATGCAAAATAAAGGGAGATCGCATCAAAAGGTTACACAGATATATATGTATGAGGAGAAGAAGAAAAAGGAGGGCAATAATAAAAGAAAAAGAGGAGGGGAACTTAACAAGATAAAGGGACACATACCCATGAATTTGGCCTCATGGTCGGCACTCTCCTCTTCATTAGAATCAGAAACCCTCTTCTTCATGGTGGGTTCATCATCAGGATCCTCAAGAACATCCTTAAAACCCTTAGAGGACAAGTCAGCATCAGGTCCACGTGTGGTAGAGCTTGAGATGGAAGAAGGGGTAACCACCAAAGAAGAGCCATCATTCGCGGCCTAAGATAGAGTTGCGAAGGGATCACTGGTAGAGATAACGAGAGGTGTGGCGGGAGAAGCAACCTCGGTTTGAACAGTAAGAGGAGTGGCTCCCTTTTAGAGAGTAAGTGTCTCGACAGGAATTGGAGCAGTCTTACTAACCCTTTCTGTATGAGTACTCTCATCTATAGGCATCAGCTTAATGGAGGGGATAGGAGCCTTAGCAGGAACCCCCTGTGCAGTAGTAGGAGTGGTAGGAGCCACGGCCTCAAACGCTATATTAGCCTCGTCAAAGAAACTTTCCATGGGTGTGCCCATAGAGGCAGAAATCTCCTCAGCCGTGGGGTGATATATGGAGATAGGCTCAGGCTCGGCTTGAGGGGACCAAAAGAAGAAAATGAGGAAGAGAGAAATGCAGGATTGTTGATGATGCAGGAAGGGAGATGGGACAACCAATGGCTTGTGGGAAGGGAAATATGTGCAAAAAAAGAGAAGAAAAAGAAGAAAGAAAGGATGGAGACATACCTCAAACTCAGGCTCATCAAGTAATATAGGACGGGTGGCAGATGCATCCTCCTTATGCTTAGACTGCAAAAGAAAAGAAAATAGAAGACAAGGATGAAGTGATGAGTCAACAAATATATAAGGGTTAGCTGCAGGAAAGCCCTATAAAAACATAAAGAAGATGAAGCAAAAATAGAGATAACATACTCTCCTCTCAGTAGTGGTGGACGCAGGAGGGGGAGATGTCTTTCTCTTGCTGCCTCGAGTCCTACTAGAAGGGGGAGCATTAGTAGATGGCCGCGGAGCAGCAGGCTTAGACTTATTGACAGTAGGGCGCTTGTTAGAACGAGTACGAGCGGAAGGAGGAGGAGAGCTCTCTAAAATTATGTTGCCTATGGGAGGGAGGTCACTCTCGAAAGGTACAATGTCCGAACAAGCCTTAGAAGAATCATCACCCTTCTTGACAGATTTAGACTTGGCAGAACTCTTCTTAGCAAGCACAAAAATATGTCATCTTTACTTTCTTCTCCCAACCTGTGGGATAGTCACCGGCATGCCAGAACCACCCTTTATCCTCCTAAACCCATTCAAATATGGCAGACCGACTCTGCTTCCTAGCATATGCCAACACAGATTTAGAGGGCAGAAGTAGCCGAGGGTTGGCAGAAATGACTACACTAAGTCCGTTAGGAGGAATAAGAGAAAACCCACGGCTGCCCTTCAACTCCTGGTCGAAAGAGGTCATCATAGCTTGCGAGTATCCGTGCATGGCAAGAGTACAAATACCCTCTCTCTGTGAACCTAGAATAGTAACTATAGTAAAACGCTTGCTCCAAAACTCAAAGGTAGTGTGCCGCAGGAATGGTCGAACGGAAGTAGGAGATTTCATAAGGGAAGAAAGATCATCAGGGATATCTTGATCCAGCATAAACTGCCTCCTCACTCTATTAGCAGGATAGTGCAAAAATCTAACACCCTCATCAGCCAGATAGGGCAACCACCCAGCGTTGGTGGCTGTCAAGTAAGCAATGCCCTTCTCCTCGAAACTGATCAATGGGGTAGTGGTCCCAGCAGTATCAACGAATGGACCCACCACAGAATCAACACATGTGTAACCTGTACCTAAATTTCTGTATGCTTTCCAGGAAAACCCAACTCTTTTATAAAAAAACTCAACAGCAGGATGACCAATTGGCTTCAAACCAACCCAACAAAAAGCCAATGGAAAGTCAAACTCGAATCAGCCACAGAAATTAGTAATAACTCTCAGACATGACTAGTATCTCTCCTTGGCAAAGCGAATAGGCCTACACTTTGCCAAGTGTTTAGCATAGCGCTCATACAACAGATGCTATAGGATGGTACTGCGAACAGAGGTAGTGACTATGTGGCAAGAACCTGCCTGATCCTCTTCACTCCGCAGGATATCCAACTGAACATCAAAATATCCTAAGAACATGGGTCCCGCAGCAGACTTACCCCAGCAAATATCTTAATGTCTAACCAAAAATACAAAGGCTTCACGGCATAGTGGGGTGAGAGCCAAAGACAAACTTACAGAGCCAGAACGTGATGAAGGCAGCACGGCGGGTAGCAATGGAGATCTTAGAGGAGGAACTAACCCAATATGACAACTTCGTGTTGCCACTTATCCTCTTCTTCAACTCGGCCTCCACGGCTTCTCCTTCCGGAGAAAGCTCCAAGGTGCTAGGGTCAACATCGCTAAGAATGGGCAAAAGTAACTGGTTTGCCATATCTTCCAAAGTCACGGTGATCTCACTGCAGGAGAGAAAGAAGGTGTGGGTCGCAGTAGACCATCGGCAGACCAAATGGCGGAGGTTGAAGAGGTCCCTATAGTTAGACAAGTAGCGGGAGGAGATAACGGCCTTCAATACATTGGCCCACTGTAGTGCCTCCATAAAGCCCGTATTGGACAACTCCTTGTCCACCCATTTCTTCCAACCTAAAGAAGTACTCGAGTCGAACTCGAAGAGAATGGGTACGGGGAGTGAAGTACCTTAGCAGATAACGAGATCTGGAATTGAAGAAGCCAACGGAGCCCAAGATACATTTATATTGCGACGGCAAAGGGGAAGCCACACACGACCTGGTGACGGCAGTGTATAATCACTAGGAACTTTTGGGAAATGGACATGGGTATCATACCAAGGGTCAATAAGGGGAGCACATCCACTATCGGGATCGCGCTATGCCTCCTCCTCATCGGAATGGTCCGATTTGGAATAAATGACCTCTTCACCTACATCTCGCACGACAGGATCGTCAGAGACAACCTTTTTCCCTTTACGGCGGGAAGAACTTTGGCCTTTCGCCGGTGTCATGGTATAGTGGTTGATTGGAGTAATTGGATGGTAGCATTTGAGAGAGAGAACACAGTGAAGAAAGGGAAGAGGAGAAAGTGTATGTATTTGGAATGTGAAGGGAATTTCTCTTAAGTATCAATGTCATTAAAGCTGACGCGAAGGAATGCGATGGGTCAGCCGTCGGGTAAGGGATGGAATTAATGAAGCGGAGGCCGTGTTTTATAATAACTGCTAAACTGGAAAATTCGAAGAGACAACACTGTTTATGGCGAAAAAAAGAAAGAAAGAATATATAAGTTGGGGTCCACTGTTCGAAAAAAGCCCGCGAAGGAAAAGAAGAAGAAAAGACAGAAAGGACAGGGAAGTCTTTTATTCGCATATGAACCGCAGGAGCGCTTCATATGCTTAGGGGGCTAAATGTTGATGCTCATTTTGGGGCCTCATAGCAGGGAGAAACCCAATATGGGCATAGATGAGTTAGTGAATTGCTAGAAAAACCATTAAGCTTGAATGGTAGGAACTATGGATTATGGGCCTATAAAGTAAATAAATGGGCCTTGAGGAAAGCAAATGGGCCTATGAGAGCCCAGAGAAGAATAGTAAACCCATGGGCATGATGTGATATAGCAAAGCGAGAATGGGCCACAGCAGGCTCGAAGTAATAAAGCAAGGAAGTAAGGGGTTGATGGGAAGCCCAAAAACCTCGAGGATGAGGAATGAAGTAATTGGGCCAAGGAAGCCCAAAGGAGTTAGTAAAAGCCTATAGGTGTGCAGAATTAGAAAGGCCAAGGATGCCCAAGGAAAGTAAATGGGTCAAGGATGCTCAAGGAGAAAGAAATGGGATGAAAGAGCCCACAGGCAATGAAATGGGTCAAGAAAAGCCCAAAGTAACATAAGTATAAAATCAATGACCATATTAAGTCATCAGGAAGAAGGAAGAAGCAGTAGGCCCAAAGAGGCCCAACAGGCATGGGTCAAATAACACTACGGCAGGAACAGTAAAATGGCATGGCAGAAAATGGCAGCAGGATTACGAAAGAACAAAGAATGGGCTCAAGAAGGGAAAGCCCACAACTGGGCAAGGCCCAGCCCTTGAAATAAAGCAAACTCTAAGGAATCAGAGGGCAGTTCACGCCCTAATGGGTCAAGGATGAGCGGCAAAATGCACAGATGAGCCTCCGGACCACGACAAATGCATTAACAGCAGAGAAGTTTTGGACGTACTTAGAGTGGAGCACGCGCAAGGCCTAGATATCACCAGCCTGTACCCAACCAATAGAGGAAGTGGTGGGTTATGGGTTAGAGGTAAGAGAGGGTATGGTCTGGCAGTGGGGAGAGGGGAAGGCCTATTTTGGGGTTTCTACTCAAGTTCTTTTGGGAGAAATGTCCTACTGGGATGACATACTACCCAAAAGAAGTAAGACTGAGTTGGAACCACTAGGTGCATGCCATGAGGGATAGGAAGAGAGAATACCAATACCGTGGCGGATCAGAATGCCACAGTGAATAAACAAACAAAATAATCTTCTTTGGCTGGTGATGGAAGTGGCACAGTCAGCATAGGTATGTGGTGGCGGCTGGATAGCTAACAAACTAGTAGTGGCCGGCAGGGACACCTAGACCAGAAGAAAGTGGTTAAAAGCTAAAATGGTAAAAGCCAGTCACGGCAAGCAGTATAAAATGGAGCTTGTCGTGCACAGTAGGGGGATCATCATCACGACAATAGTAACCTCTAAGAGAATCACAACATTACTAGATAGGTAAGCACTGAGAGAAGAAAATATGAAAGAAAAGAAGAATTAGAGATAATAAATAAAAAAGTAAGTATAGAATGGCAGGCATGCACCAATAGGCTAATCCCTTTTCTCCCTCTAAAGGCCTACTCCCTGTTAAAGGCAAAGGATTCTTTTGGGGCAAAAGCCATTCATGCCCGTTTCCATCAAAGTGATTAATTTCTATGGCTGGATCTTCCTCAGAGATTATTCACATTAAGGAAATGGTTCCCTCCTTAGCCTTGGTCCTGTAATACAATTTAACTTGGCGGATTGACCCTTTATTTCTTTTTGATAACTCATTTTCTCCCCATTTATTTCCGCTATTACAAGGTGTTTCTTGTATGTGGTCCTCGTTTTGGAGACCCTCAATTTATTCTGTTTAATGGTAAATGTGCTTTCTATTATCATTATTACATTTTGCTTGCTGTAACTCTTCCATAGCAGTTTTGCCTGCCATGGGCATGTGACCAAAGTTTTGGCAAACAAGACATGGTTTGTGCACAAGCCGGACCAAGGTGAGTTACAATTGGACCGGTCTCGACTCCCTTATCTAGAACACTTGGGCCTAGTACGGCAGGAGGTGGCCCAACCCAACATCTCAAAAAGGCCCACCACGCACCTCAAACTTTTCAATGCAAGTTTTGCATCCTAAACTATGATCCTTGTTACACTTTGCACTCCAACGTTAAGTTCGCTATTAACTTTGATTAAAAATTATGACATTACATGAAATACCCAGTTACTCATCTTTTCAATCCCTTAAAAAAAAGGAGAAATTACACTATATTATTTTAAACTATACTCTCAATTACACTTTGCATCCTAAACTTTGGGTTTTCATAGAAGTTAACTACAAACTTGACATCGGGGTGCAAAGTGAAACATATGTCATAGTTTAGGTGCAAAATGTACATTCAAATATTGTAGGGTGCAAACTGTAATTTAGGGTATAGTTTAGGGTGGTAAAGTGTAATTTTTCCTGATTAACCATAAATAATTAAATTTTCTACAATAATTTTTATTAAAATTGTATTTTCATAAGCTAAGCAGGTTTTGCATCTATTTATTTTTTTCATTAGACCATGTGTTGGCTAGACTGGGTAGTAGATTAATTTGAAAATATTGTGAAATGAATTGTTGCTACGTCCCTAATGTTAGGACATATGTGAAACTTGTTAGAACATATGTTATTGTAAATTGGCTAATCCTTTGACAAAACACAGTTTACTTGTAATTGGGTAGATCTTGGATGAATTTAGTACTTCAAAGGAACAATGTCCAATATTGAAGCCATGCAAGTCTGTTGAAGAAACAAGTGAAGAAGTGTTATTCATTAAAACTCGATAGATATTTCGACAGATAATATCTATCGAGGTTGAATGCTTGTGCTCAACAGCTGCTTGATTGAAACAGTAGCTGTCAAGAATTATGAAATTCAGATTTCCAGATCTGTTTTTCACGCATATCCAAGTTATTTGTGTAGGGTTTCTTCTCTCACAACCTTAGACATATATAAGGATTATTTTAAGGGCAGTCAAATGTGATGCAAAGTAATGCAACTCAACGCAAATTGATTGTGCATGCAAATTGTGACCGGAGACAGAATTTGTCCTAGTTCATCATATTCCTTGTAGAAGTTGCTGCGTCTTTGCGCCAAGTGTTTTGTAACCAAGGAGCTTCTTGATCTTCATCGTTTGGATGAACTGAAGAACTTTACAACCAACATCTTTCTCAAGTTGGTGTGTCAGTCACGTACTTGGATCCGTGCATCAATTGGTTAGTCACATATTGGGAGCCGTGCATTGAAAGGAGAGATTGTCACTACATTGCAATTCCAATTGGGTATTGGGATAACGGTTCAACTGTAGGTTGGTATTAGGTACTAGGATTCCTTTTTCTTGTAACCGCTTGTGTGAGAGACTAGGCAATTGCCTCTAAAAAAAGAGAGATTTTTTGGAGTGCTTTTTAGGGCACCTCTCTTTTTGGGTAAGTGGTGTGGAGTAGTCACTTATTTTTTATTCAAAAAATAAGGAAAAATAAATACAAATATACATGACTGAATAGTTCCTTTCATTGATTGAATAAAAAAATTACATAATTGAAAAATTGAAAATTACATAGCTTTGGGTCCTAGTTACAATCTACTAAAAATACATGGCTTCTACTTATCCAAAGACCTAAATTCGGAGGCTAGGTTACAGAATAGGAAGGTGTTAGGCACCCATTCCTCCCAGATAGAGTTTGGCCTTCTAGATTCTTGTGACCTATGTACCACTTTTTATGCATGCTATGGATGATATGTTGAAGATGTGAAACAACAACTAAATCACACAAATTTATTTATGAATGAATCCTCTTCTTTGTTAAAAAAATTCTGATCTGTTTTAGTGATTAAAAAAAAATTGAGTTTGGTTTATATAAACAAATCAGATCTGTTTTTGTGTGTGTAAAAAAAAAAGGTTTTTGGAGAGAAAATTCAGATCTATTTTGGTGATTAAAAGAAATTGATTTTGGTTTAGAAATATCAGATCTATTTTTAAGAATCTAAAAAAAAAAATGGTTTTAACTTTGCAAAAGATAAGATTCGTTTTGTGATAGTAAAAAAAATGGTTTTTAATAATAGAAAAATCAGATATGTTTTTTATATGTTTAAAAAAAATATAGAAAAGATTTTTTGAAGAGAATTTCACACATAACATAAATTTATGCTACATGAATTAAACAAAACAAAAAATCGTAAACACAATCATGCATAATCTTTTTCTTTGTTTCAAAATCTGCACATGTTTAAAAAATCAGATTTGTATCTAAGAAAGATACAAATTAGTTTTTAATTGGAGAAAAATTCAGATCTGTATCTAATGAAGATGCAAATCTATTTTTTGATTAAGAAAAATCCAAATCTACATCTAAGAAAGATGTAGATCTATTTTTGATTAAGAAAAATTCAGATCTACATCTAAGAAAGATGCAGATCTGTTTTTTGAATTAAGAAAAAGAATTGGTTATGTGCAGATTATTGAAATTAAGAAAGTGATCATAACAACTATATAAAAAATCAAGATCATGCTTGTTAGGACATATGTGATTCAATGTTAGGAACATATGTCACTATTTTTTGTAATTGGCTAATCCTTTAACAAAATGCACTTTACTTGAAATTGGGCTAATCTAGGATGTGTTTAATGCTTTAAGAAACAAGGTTTCAATTTCAAGTGTTAAAGTCATGCAAGTTTGTCCAAGAATCAAGTGAGAAAGTGTTGTTCATTAAAGCTCGACAGCTAGTATCTATCAAAGCTTAAAGAGCTATTTTAGCCCAAGGCTCGACAGCTGCTCGACTGATAGGGTATCTGTCAAGACTTATGAAAAACAGATTTTCAGTTCTGTTTTGCATCCAATCCGTGAATGTATGTTTGGGCTTTTTTTTCCTCATAACTCTAGACATATATAAGGACTATTTTAAGGGTTGTTAAAGGTTGCTACAGTTGCTCGTGTGTGTGGCAAAGTTTGTTCATGCAAATTGTGACCGGAGACAGAAATTGCCCTGGTTCATCTTTTTCAATTTTCTGCATAAGACTTACTCGATGCAAAATTGCAAGATTCGAATTCAATGAATTGGACAAATATAATTTGTCTCCACATCAATATATATATATATAAGCAGAGACCTCATGTGGAAAATTAAGAGGTTTTGCCACGTGACACATTGTATGACATCCTTCTCATTTAGGCTTCCACCTCATCTAAATTTAGCATTTATGCAAACTATTAAGTAATGGCAAATGCATTTATTTCAATGTATTAATAAAATTCAAAAAATTTGTATACATTTATAACTTTACATGCTTTGAATTGATATGGATGGATTTAAAAAGTCATGGGAAATGTAGGAATAAAAATCAAAGAATTTGTATACATTTATAACTTTACATGATTTGAACTGATATGGATGGATCTAAAAAGTCAAGGGAAAGGTAGGAATAAAAAAAAACTTTTCAATTTTCAACATAAGCCTAGCTTCAATGCAGAATTGCAAGATTTGAATTCAATGAATTGGACAAATATTATTTTTACCACAACAATATATATATATATATATATATATAAGTAGAGACCTCATGTGGGAAAACATGAGGTTCTGTCAAGTGGCACATTGTATGACATCCTTCTCATTTAGTCTTCCACCTCATCTAAATTTAGCATATATGTCAAACTATTAAGTAATGACAAATGCATTTATTTCAATGTATTAATAAAATTCAAAGAATTTGTATACATTTATAACTTTACATGTTTTATGTGCACGCCAAAAGTGACGTTGGAGTACCAACCTTCACTTGGGCTCACAATCTATTTGTAATATGGGCTTGGATTTCCTATGTTAGGTAATTCCTTAAACAGAGACCCAGCGGAGCTACCTCTCCCTTTGAATTATTTTACTTTCTCTCTTTCTTTCTACTGTTACCACGTTAGGCTGATACTTTCTAACTACTTCTCTTAGTTTCCTCTAGAACCTTTCAACAACCACCTATTTCTTTTTTAGCTTCTCATATTTATAGCCAAATATTTGTGGGGAGTGACGATTACTTTGGTGGTGAGTGGTAGAGGAGGTCCAATGTTATTATTGTTAAGTGGATGTTTAGTTGGGAGTGGAGTGTGGTGAGATTGGCATTGGAATTGGCTCCTCACTTCAGAAGGGATGTTCGGTAGTGATACTTCCCATGGTGGTACCGGGTAATTGGGATATAGCGTTCTCGAGCAACAATGCTCATGTCCGGGGTGTACTTTGCCGGGCAACTCCCAGGTTATGAACTATGATGAACATATATTAAAGTGGCTCTCTTAATGGGGTTTGGACTGAGCGCAATGTCATGAGACCTGGGCCCATGGCCTTAGCAGGCCTAGATCCCAGTTTTGGACAAGAGGGTTGGGCCCATGGGCTGTACTGTAAAGCTGGAGTCCAAGGCCCAAGGCCCAAATGGATCTGGGAGTCCTGTGCCATACATTAGCCCTAACTTGATTTATGCTCGGCTCCCGGGGATGAATCAAGGAAGCCAAGAGACAGAGACCACCCCAGAAAGCTCAATGGGTAAATATTGAATAGTTAGGAGACCCATTAATGCGCCCTAAAAAGGTGTGTCATATATGTTGGTTCAACCGTCATCATTGTTTGACGGTTCGCAAACTGAGGCGGTGCGTGTGTGGCAGTTGAGGTGGGGATTCGTAGAGTTTCCTGCTCCTCATTTATTAAATAGCATTTATTCCCTTATTTGGTTCCTATGAGTTTTCTTTTCACTTTTACATTTTTCACTCTCCAAACTCCTTCCTTGCCATGCATTCATCTATGTGTTCATCCTCCAGTCCAGAATACCCTTGTTTCCTAGAGCCCAAAGTAAGTTTCTCTTCCTCCCTCTCTTATCTTAGTTTCTTCCTTCAATTTTAGAGTTTAGGATGGGTTATGCTCACCTTTTAAACACTGAAGCTTCCTTAGCCACCTTTAGGCAAACATTCGACATCCTTGAGGATGTGAATGTGGCTTACTGCCATGAGAGCGAGATTGCTTTCCACAGGCGTTCTGGGTCTAGTACCACTTTCTTTCCCTTAATGGCAATTTTGGAGGGTGGGGTTAGGTTTCCCGTGGACCCTCTTCTACTCAATACCCTTAGATTTTATGATTTGTGCCCTAACCAACTTCCTCCAAATTTTTACCGAGTAGTTAGTTGTGTCGTTAGGTTGAATTAGATATATGATTTACAGTTGAACCACCACGATATAAATTTCATGTACAGTCTGTGTGGAAATAAAAAGACTAAGTATTACTAAAAGTTAGGGATATGTGGGTACGGTTAATTTCGAGCCTACTCGATTCCAATAGAAACTCAGCCAGGGAGTATGTTCGGGTGAGTGGCAACTGGTTTACCGATGAACTCCCCTACCCACTCTCGCCATGCGAAGTTGGTTTGTACTGAATGCTAATTTATTCTCTTTTTTGTTTACTCTCGATTGTTTTGTTTTTTTGGGTACTAACTTACTGTGTTCACTCGTTGTAGACGGTAGAAGATTCAACCCGGACCTTAGAGTGGTGCATGTAAGGGACTTGAATTTTGTGCTCAGGTTTGAAATATTTGTTCATACGGACGGGCAGCTCCGGGCATCGCATCTCATACTTGGTTGCACCCCCGTATACAAGACTTGGCAACCCTTTAGCCAAGCCCTATCGGTGGATAGCCCTCTACTGTCTTACATAGACATACGGCATGCCAACCTCCTTCCCCCTCACTGACCACTGGTGAAGCCCGAGACCTCGGCCTCGCTACACAATCGCAGAAGATCTTCAGGGACGAGTCAGCTGAATAGGTCTCTCGGGCCTTTAGGGAGCAGGAACATATCCCTATCGAAGGGAATGCAAGTCAAGCACAAGCAGCTGAGTAGGGAGTGGCCGAGGGCGATTAAGAGGTAGAATTGGTGACAAAAAGGACGCTAACTACTAACCGCTTTTTGTCTGGATCCCAACCATTAGCTCAGCCTCAACAAGGCCATGCCAAGGACTGTACTCCTCCTTCTCCTCCCCTATCCGGCCGGTAGAAAAAGAAACAGCGCATAGAGGACTAACCACTAAGCGATGCACTCACCAAAACACCTCCGTGTCCCTTGGGCGGGATTATGATCCGAGAATCGGTGAGCGGTCCCCAACCCGCGGCCCAAGGCGGCGCTAGAGTGGCCTCTTCTTCTTAGGCTGCACCTAACTGGCAGCCCACATTCACACTTGGTGGCGAGCCCCTACCAGCTACGGCAAGTGTAAGGATATGGGCTCAAGGTGAGGGAGGGAGAGTGGCACAGAGCCTGTTGAGTGGTTTGCTGTTGCCCAAAGATGTCCAGTTCTTCTCGGATGGCTCCAAGTATTCCATTATGCGGCGGCTGTAGTGGCACACCATCGCGGTAAACTTTTCTCAAACTACTTCTCATTTACTTCGCGGTATGAATGATTTTCTTCTTTTCCTCTCTCTTTTATTTGCATTCCCCTGAGTTTGTTATTGTGGTGTTATCAGGCTACGCAGATAACTCATGTACTCTGTGAGAGAATGGGCGAGCTCATCGAGGAGGCTGAACGGGAAAGGGCGCTGAAGGACGTTGCTAATGCCACAGCCCGAGACAAGGGCAAGGCTGCTGAGGTTGCTGAGAAGAACGCATAGTCCTCGGAGAAAGCTCGGCCGCTTATTGAGAAGAGGTCGGCGGAGGTGGAGATAAAGTTGGGGGAAATTGAGCTTAAATTAGCACAAGTAGAAAGCTTGAACCTGGCCCATGCTGAGGAGGTGGTAGAACTGAAGGCGGCCCTTGAGGCTTGCGAGAATAAGTGGTACGATGAAGGGTTCGCGGATACCGAGAACTCCGTAGAGCCTGTTGTCCACCAAGCTCGGGTCCAGGGGTTTGAGGAGGGGTGGTTGGCTGCCCCTCAGGCATTGGGAGTGCGGATTCTTCGCTGAGGAACCCAGAGCAAATTCCATGCCCGGTTCTTGCTGCTCCTGTTCAGAGCTAGGTTGAGGCTACCGATGATGAAGATACCCCTAGTATGAGGGAGCTGGTGAAAGCAATCGACACCCATGTGGAATCCAAGGATCTAGAAATCACCAACAACTTTGATGCTCCAGCGAATGAGGGGACTCAGCAGCCGCCTATCGAGGATGTCTCGGATTAGCCTGCCAATGATGTAGTCTAGTTTTTCCCTACTGACCTAGCTGCTTAGTGCTTTTTAATCATTTTATTTCTTTTGCGTTTATTTTCTTATATTTTATTATTCAGTTTGCCCAGTCACCAGGATGTGGTGACAAAACACTTAATTTAATTTATGATTTTCTAATCTTGACTTTAAGTTTTATTTTCCTATGGTCACCGGGCTGTGGTGACAATGCACTTGTTTAATTATTTTGTTTTGCTTTAATTTGTTTCCATTTTCGGCTTTGGAGACCGAGCATATTATGATTGCTTATTTCGTCACCGCTTCACTATCTTTCTTATAAGTCTGATCATGATTGTTTTTGTTTATTCCTTTCATATTATTAAAATTATTCGGGTAGCTAGATGATAGTACGCCTTGAACCGTACATAAAAAGGGGCATTTCTTCACATATATAGTGGTCAGAACTAGCCTAAATAGGTTTAATACGTGGGAAGAACAACTCCTTGCAATTCATGATTGCCATGCTTTACCCAACTTAGGAAAAATGAGGACTAGATAATTAAGCCGAACGTAGTGCGAAGTTGTCTAGGCATAGAATCTTCCGTTGCGAGGAATCCCAATTGCGGAAGCATTGTTAGGAACATTTGGTGCAAGGTTTTCATCTACTCGGGGATGGAAGTTGAACCGGGAACAAGCTTTTATCTTTGGATAATCCGGAACAAGGTTTCTACCTATCTGGTAATGGGAATTGAACTGGGGACAGGTTCCTGTCAGATAGTTTAAGATAAGGTTTCCTCCTGTCCGGTGATGGAGATCGAACGGGGACAAGTCTCTGTCCTTAGGTAATTTGGAACAAGGTTTCCACTTGTATGGTGATGGAAATTGAACCAGGGACAGGTTTCTGTCATTGTGCAGTTTATAATAAGAGTTCCACCTGCCCGGTGATGGAGATCGAACCGGGGACAAGTTTCTGTCCTTAGATAATTTAGAATAAGGTTTCCACCTGTCCGGTGATGGAAATCGAACTGAGGAATGGTTTCTGTCCTTGTGCAATTTATAAGGTTTCCACCTGCCCGGTGATGGAGATCTAACCGGGGACAAGTTTTTGTCCTTAGATAATTTAGAATAAGGTTTCCACCTGTTCGGCGATGGAGATCGAACTGGGGACATGTTTTTGTCCTTAGAATAGAACAAGTTGCCTTAGTCCCCTCAACTCTCCCTGTATTCGCTGGCTGGGGCCGATAGATTAGCAATAATGGAATTAAATGCACCTGTATGGTTAAATGTCACCTTCATATCAGTTGATACTACATATATACCATATTACATTCAACCCACACCCTTGTGTACAACTGGCCAGTAATAAAATTTCTTCAAGTTGTGGACATTCCATGGCTGGGGAAGCGGTCTCTTGTCCAGGTCCTCCAAGTAGTATGCTCTTACACCCATGATAGCAGCAACCCTATAAGGCCCTTCCCAGGTCGGGGCCAATTTCCCATAATTTGTATCTCGCATATTCCCTACCGCTTTCCACAACACCAAGTCCCCAGCACAGAATTCCCTTGTCTGTACGTCTCGATTATAGCGCCGGACAAGTTTTTGCTGATACTCGGTTAGCCGTTTAGTCGCTGTTTCTCTGTATTCTTCCAACAAATCTAAACATTCAACCATCAATGCATCATTGAGGGTGGGGGTAAACTCTTTAACCTGTGCACTACATAAGTTCACCTCGGCCGGTATCACAGCTTTTGCCCCGTACGTTAAGGAGAACAGAGTCTCTCTTGTAGACCTCCTGGGTGTCATTCGGTATGCCCACAAAACGTTGGGCAGTTTTTCGGCCCACCTACCCTTTGCCCGTCCAATCTTTTCTTCAATCCATTCACAATTGCCTTGTTAGTGGCTTCAGCTTGGCCATTACCTTGATGATACGCCGGGGTGGAATACTTGTTCTTGATGCCGAGATCACTGCAAAACTAGCGAAAGGCTATACTATCAAACTGCAATCCATTATCAGATATCAGAGAGTCTGGCACCCCAAATCTCGTGACTATAGTCTTCCACAAGAACTTCTTAACATCCACGTCTCGAATATTGGCCAACGCCTCTACCTCCGCCCATTGGTAAAGTAATCAACAGCCATAACAACAAACTTTCGATTGCCCGTGGCCCGGGGAAATTGGCCTAGAATATCCAGCCCCTATTGCGCGAAGGGCCAAGGGTTATTGATTCGATTTAGATGGCCTGCAGGTTGGTGGATTAAGGGGGCATGCTTTGGGCACTGTTCACACTTACGCACATACTCGGCAGCTTCCTTCCACATCTGTGGCCACTAGAACCCTTGAGTCATTGCTCGGTGTGCTAATGAGTGTCCCCCCACATGACTGCCACACACCCCATCATGTTTCTCGGCCAAGAGTTCATTAACTTTCTCGGGGTGTAAGCACAAAAGGTACGGTCCCCCAAAAGACCTTCGGTACAGCTTACGATCTGTAGACAACCAGTTCCGAGCAGTTACTCAGTGAACCCTGTTAGCTTCCTTCTCATCATCTGGGACTCGATCCTCGGATAAGAAATCGATGATCGGGTCCATCCAAATGGCTTGGTCATCGAAATCACTACAACACCAACACCAACCGCTGTATTAATGCTCGGCTCTACTATGAGCTCTACCTTGATTAGTCGAGGCATATCCTCCTTCATTGATGACGCCAACATGGCTAGAGAGTTAGCATGTCTGTTTTGTCCCCGGGTTACCTGGGCCAACTTTGCTGTACAAAACTTACTCATGACTTGCTTAACCGCCTGTAAATACTCTTTCATTCGAGAATCCCGAGCTTCGAAACTGCCCTGCACCTAGCTAACCACCAGACGAGAATCTGAATATATCTCTACATCCCGGGCACCCATACCCAACATGGTTCTTAATCCGGCAAGCAAGGTCTCGTACTCCACTTCATTGTTAGAGGCCTTGAACCCCAACCTAAAAGAATGCTCCAACAGTATTTCTTCTGGGGTGATAATAACAATCTCGGCTTCAGCCCCCATAGCACTCGATTCACCATCCACAAATACCTTCCACGGGCGACATTCCACATGACAAACCATCTCCCATTCGTTCTTAGGAGAAAACTCTGCAACAAAATCAGCAAGAACTTGGCCCTTCACCGAACTTCTTGGCTTGTACCTTATATCGAAGGATCCTAGCTGAGTCCCCCATTTAGCTATCTGGCCCGTAAAGTCGGATCTTTTCAACAACGACTATAAAGGGTACTCGGGTCAAGACATATATGGTATGAGCTTGAAAATAGTGAGGCAACTTCCTCGTAGCATGCACTAGTGCTAACACCAACTTTTCCAAGGGTAAATATCTTGTCTCGGCATCAACCAAGGTTTTACTAATGTAATACACAGGCTACTGCGCTCCTTGATCCCCTAATAGCACAACACTTACAGCATGATCAGACACCAAGAGGTACATGAATAAGTCCTCCCTCGGTTCCGGGGCTGTTAACATGGGTGCCCGCATCAAATACTCCTTCAAATCCTGAAAAGCTTTTTGACATTCCTCATCCCACCTGAACCCCTTCCATTTCTTTAAAAGTTGGTAGAACGGACAACAGCGATCGGCAAACTTAGAAATGAACCGATTAAGGGCAGCTAACATTCCAGTTAACATTTGCACTTCTTTCGGATTGCCTGGTGGCTTGAGGCGCTGCACGGCTTCAATCTGATCAGGATTGACCTCTATCCCACGGTTAGTGATTAGATAACCTAGGAACTTGCCAGCCCCCACCCCAAAAGTGCACTTTTCTGCATTCAAGCGCAACTTTCCACAACGTATCTTTATGAGATTCTAAAAAATTTTGGAGTGTACACGACGTTTAGTGTGGATGGGTTGAAATTTCATTCTATTCCAATTGGTTAGGTCAGTAAGGGACCTATTCCAATTTAATGATCCTGTAATTTTTTATACAAGTAATAAAAAAGGAAACTTCCGCCAAAAATTAGTCGGACTTTTGGCAAGAGAGAAAATTGATGTCTAGACAAATCAAGCTAAAGCCAGCCAAAATGGACCATATTCTTAATTTCTTATCTCCATTTGTTCCATGTACAAGACTTAGTCAATGCTTTGCGTATAAAAGTTGAATATCTTATCTAAAGTCCATCCTTTGAAAGCTTGAGAAAAAATTCATTTAAACCAACACAATATATAAATTATGAAGGAATCAAAGAAAAATTGTCAAAAATAATGAAAATTTAATCTGTACTTAAATTCATATAAGGATGAACACAATAGCAATATCCTTAAAAAAAAAAAAAAAGATAAAAAAAAATCTATGCTTATTTTGTACCTATGATAAAGTCCTATCACAAAGTCTTTTGAGACTCATGCTAATTAGTGATTAGGAATTATAAAGGAATAATCCTCAATATATATATATATATATATTATATAAGCAGCGATCTCATGCGGGAGTGCATGAGGTCTTGCCAAGTGACGCTTTAATTTTGCATTTAGCATTTTTTTTTACCTCTTTCATTATTTTATTTTTATTTTTATTTTTTTACTGTTACTCAAAAGTTTACATTAACTTATTTTACTATTACCTCATTAATCTCTCATTAATTGCCTAAGCTTACATCACACCTTTCTCTCAATCATGTTGGACTTGGATGACACCTGTCTACAACATATCTTTATGAGATGCTAAAAAAATTTGGAGTGTACTCAACGTTTAGTATGGATGGGAAGAAATTTTATTTTATTCCAATTGGTTTGGTCAGTAAGAGACCTATTCCAATTTAATGATCCTGGAATTTTGTATACAAGTAATAATCAAGGAAACTTCCACCTAAAATAAGTCGGACTTTTGGCAAGAGAGAAAATTGATGTCTAGACAAATCAAGCTAAGGCCAACCATAATGGACCATATTCTTAATTTCTTATCTCCATTTGTTCCATGTACAAGACTTAGTCAATGCTTTGCGTATAAAAGTTGAATATCTTATCTAAAGTCCATCCTTTGAAAGCTTGAGAAAAAAATTCGTTTAAACCAACACAATATATAAATTATAAAGGAATCAAAGAAAATTTGTCAAAAATAATAAAAATTTAATCTATGCTTAAATTCTTATAAGGATGAACACAATAGCAATATTCTTTTTTTTTTTTAAAAATAAAGATAAAAAAAATCTATGCTTATTTTGTACGTATGATAATGTCCTATCACAAAGTTTTTTGAGACTCATGCTGATTAGTGATTAGGAGTTATAAAGGAATAATTATCAATATATATATATATATATATATATATGTAAGCACAAGTTAAAATGATAATAATACGGCGGTAGAACTAGCCAAGCAATATATAACAAAATAATTCAAAGTAAATGAAAGCAATTTAGAACCGTCCGGTATGGTGGTAATCCGTCCAAGGTGGTGGTAGCAACAAGTAGTATAATGAACATAGATTGAAAGTAATGTAAGCAAAGTAAATGAAAGCACAAGTTAAAATGATAATAATAAGGCGGTAGAATCAGCCAAGCAATATATAACAAAATAATTCAAAGTAAATGAAAGCAATTTAAAACCGTCCGGTATGGCGGTAATCCGTCCAAGGTGGTGGTAGCAACAATTAGTATAATGAACATAAAACTTAAAATACTTCTTATTGAAAGTAGGTTAAACACTTACAGTAGTAGTGAATACAAGATCTCAACAGTGGAGGTTAATAGTTACAAAGCTTGAACTAGTCTTAGTTACAAGGTTTGTAGGGAAAGTAGAAGTAGTAACAAGGTAATAGTAGAAACAAGGAACTCTCTCAAAGAAGGCTTCTAAGGAGGAAAACTCTCTCTAGAAGAAAATTCTAAGAAAAGTTCTGAATTAAACATAAAGGACAACCCCCCTTAAATAGGCAAAATTCGGAGTGAACAGTGTCGTGAATAGTAACTGGTGAACAATGACGGATGAACAGTAACAGGTGAATAGTGACAGGTGAATAGTGACAGATGAATAGTGAAAAAGTGAGTCTTTCTTTCTTTTGACTACAATTTTTGGGGAACCATGAGGGGATACGTAGAGTGCAGAACAAAGGGTCTAGGCCTTTCATTTCAAGGGTTAGGCCACATCATCATTGTCCTTAAAGGAAACCAAACATGCATCATGATGAGAATCTTCAGAAGCATGACCATAGTTTCTTTTCCTCTTTTCAAGAACTCCACCAATATTCCTTAAGACTTTGTCAGAAGCATGAGACTACACAGGAATTTCGTCATAGCATTTTTGAATATTGTAACATTTTTAGCCATTGTGCTGGCTAGACAAATAGAGAAATCAACCATCAGTCAACTGTAAGATCAGAAGTAGCATGGGAGAGTAACTTTATCAGTGACGAGAATCTTAGTAGTGAAAAAGCAACATCAGTACCCCGTGGGGGGCTACACATTTAATCAGTAGAAGCATCAGATGGATAATCATCAAATGGATCCCATGGAGGATCATCATTACATTTATGCTTATGGTAAATAGCATACTGATTGCAAAATCCGCAGTATAGAAGTGGCTCAAACTCTGGAGTTTTCCGTGGAGTGATAAAACTTCTTGGATTAGAATGATCTGCTAAGTGCATATGAGTAATGGCAGGAGCATAAGGTCTGGGGCCAAAAAAAAAAAAAAAATTCTATCTGTACTTCCCATGAAATGATAATGTTTCCATAGGATTTGAATGACTTCAAGAATTTGATTATTGAAATAGTTTCTCCAACACTCAGCAAGGGCGTAGGGATTTTGGAATGATAAGTGAGAATCTCCTTCATACCATTGTCCCTGGTGGGTGTACCCATTAATGAGAACAAGATGTTTTGATGGCTGGACATTCATCTAGTTATCTCTTTCCCATTTTGGCAGGGTGCTCTAGCATCTGATGGAAACAAAGGGACTTTCAAAATTTTTAATAGCAGTTTGAATGATTTGTGGAAGCTGGCTGGCTTGGTCAAGACTTGTTAATTTTATGAGTCTGATAAAGCCATACTTAAATATTTGGGAAAGCTAGTTGGGGCTTTTACCGGCATCCTCAAAATCATCACCACAATTGACCAAAAGGCCAGGAAACGGATGTTTCTTCTTTTCATATACTCTGGGATTGGTCCCAAAGTGTTTTCTCCAATCAACTTGTTGAAGGATATCACCAACATCATCTGAATTAGCAGGATCAGAAATAGCAATTGTAACAAGTGTTTTGAAATATTCGAACCATAGGTCAAAAGACCTAAACATTACCTTGCTTTTCAGAATACGAGATTGTATATCTGTTAGCAATTGGCAACAACACTCCTTAATTGAGATTGGGTCTTAAGACTCAATCTAGTATAGTCAGTGCCCATTATAGTCATTTTATCCATTGAATAGATATCCTCTTTGCCAAAGAGTTGACTAATGTAGGGATCAATTGTAATATCTGGATAGTTAACAAGATGGCTTCTAAAAGCCTCATTTTGTGGAACAAGGTTATCTTCTGGAACAAGGTCATTTTCTGGAACAAGGTCAACATAATGGCTCATATAAGCCTCATTTTGAGCAGTATGGTTAACAAGGTGAATTTTGAGTGCTTGAAGGGTTTGTTAAAATAGGTTATGGTGGTTTCTAGTAAAAGAAGCTTGAAGGTTATCAATAATAAATTTAATAGAATCTGGAAGTTCTGAATAGGTTCCATTATGGAATTGTAATATTTTAGATAAAACTTCCTGCAAAGCAATTATCATATCACCATTGAAATATGTCATCGTTGCCGGGACAAATTCCTGAAGGGATGTTGATCCACTGGGTTTTATCCCAGAAGATGCGCCTTCATGCATATTAAAAGGTTGTCCCGCTGGGAACCTTTTGTTTTGAGAATAGTCCTATGTAGGAGCTTTTCCCTTGTTTTTCCTCTCAGCCGAGGGAGCCATAATAATCCACTTACTAGTGGTATAAGTATAAATATTATTATTATCCCACTTATTAGTGGTATTTATCCACACATCATTGCCTGATTCCTACAAAGAATCATTAAGAATATTAGGGTGATTGGCAATAGTTGACAACTTGGCACTATTAGTATTATCTTGAAAATTGTCTATGAAATACAAATTCATCCGTGGTTCATGAAAAGGTTTATTAGTAGGGAAATCATAAGACAGATCTAAAGCATTATTAATATCTATTTCAAGCTTTGAAGCAAATTCGAATTTTACTTTCTGTCCAAAAGGATCAGCAGTAATTCCATCATGTTCAACAAGAAAAGGATACAAAGCATTTATAAATGGCAAACCAAGAATCACTTTGTCAGTCATATTTTTGACAAGAACAGAAGGAATTTTGAAACAGACATTATTATGACAAATATGAGCATCATTCAGTTCATATTTTATCTTCATTTGAGAACCATTAGCAGAAACCAATCTTTCAGTTGATTTTTCAAAATATTTTGGAGGAATCAATCCTTCTTGGATACAATTCTTATCCGCACCAGAATCAATCATAGCAATAACAGTGAAATGATAATCATGAGAAATAACAATTTTCACTTTTGTGAACCATTTTGGAGGAAGGATGTTATTAACAAGAGCAAGTTGAGAATCATCAATATTACCTTTATCAGAAAGAAGAGTCTGTTGACAGGATTTATCTCCATCTATGTGCTCATCTTGTTCATTATCAGACTTATTTTGATCAATATTATTATCAATTTTTAACATTAACAACTCTTGTTTAAGATTATGGTTATCACTTTTCATATTTTTAAATTCATTTTTTTAATTCATTTATCTCTTGTTTAACAATATTAATTTCATGTTGAAGATCATTAACAGTTAAATCTTTGGATTTCTTTTTATTAAATCTTTCCAAGGTTTCTTCAAAACTTATAGTTGATTTAAGTTTTTTACTAGTTTCTTCTTTTAACAAGTTTTTCTTAAACTTATCCAAATATTCTTTCTGTAAATCAGGGTTTTCAATTTGACTTATCAATTTAACCAACAAACTTTCATTTTCTTCACCCTTAGTGAGAGTATTAACAGATTTAATAACATTGCAACAAGAATCTCTACAACCAATTTTAATATTAGGAGAATCAGAAGAATCATCAGCAGATTTATAGCATGAATAGTTGAAGAAGAAAAATCATCTTCCAAGGAATCAGACGAATTATTTGATTCAAGGATTCTGAATAATTCTTCTTGAGCATTGTCATCAATATTTAACATGTTAAACTTGTTTTTTAACTTACTAGGTTTTTGTTTACAATCTTTACTAAAATGACCAGGTTTTCCACAATTGAAACATTTACCTTTCCTAGATTTTTGGTTAACATATTTCTTAGAAACATTTTTCTTTTTAGCATAAAAGTCATTAAAATTATTTCTGTGTTTTTTATGATTTTTGTGATTTTTATCATGTTTTTTACCCTTTTGCCGAGAAGGAGCAATTGGGGGCAAACCATATTGTTCACAAAAATTACCCATTTTATATTTAGCTTTTCTTTTATTTGTTAATTGGTGTTTTTATAGTTTTTCATCATTGCAGATATTAATACCAAGTTTTTTAATAGTGCTTAAAATATCACCATAAGTTAAATTATCATAATCAATGAAATCATTTTTACCAATTAATTCTTGTTTTACCTTATGAGCAAAGATAGGAGGCAGGCCATCAATAAACTTTTCTTTCCAATAAGGCTTGAAACAGTCTTTCCGTTGCATTACTCAGGAAAGGAAAACATCTTGATACCATCTGTAATCAGACATAGTAGGACATCTCAAATTATTTAGCAAATCAAAAATTCGAGATGAAACATTATACGGAGTACCAACAAAATGTTTGATAATAGTATAAATCAAGGTATTAACACCATCAAGAATACCTCGACCAATACGATCGTCAAAAATAGGCAAACCTTCATCATTCTTTTTAACAGCATGTTTAATAGAGTCTCTGGATTCTTCTGTGAGATATGAATCCCATTATCCACGAAGAGTACCAGAAAAACCCGTAGCAAGTAAATCCACAATTTTGGGTTGGTCAAAATCATGATTATTTTGGTAAGCAATTCCAACCATAGACATGTGACCCATTTTATTAATAATTTCTTGTTCAAAAAACCCATCAATATTCCATTCATAAATTTTATCAGCAAACACAGATAACTGAGTTTGAAAAGGTCTTTCTTCAAACTGCATATCAGGAGGAGTAGGTTTTGAATACCAATTTTTTGTAAGAAACATGGGTTTGGAAGAACTCCCAACAAATCTTTTTATTTCTGGAAAATCATTATCAAAAACCTTTTTAGCAGAAACAGAAGAAACAGTATCAGAATCTGTTTCATCAAAAACAATTTCTTTTTCATTTCTTGGAATAGTCCGAGCAGCATGAGTACTTGTAGAAGTATCCTCAGTTTTAACTTTTAAATCAGCAAGCATTTTTTCAACAGTTTCATGAATTTTAGATTGAGAAGTTTTAAACTTAATCTTGTTATCATGACTGGGTAAAGTGATCAAAGGTTTCTCAGTCTTGATAGAAACAGGTTTTTGAACAGAAGCAGATTTTTCAACAGAAACAGTTTTTTCAACAATTTGTTCTTCAATATGGTCAAGCTGTTGACCAATAATATGCAAAGACTCATTAACAAAATTGTTTTGTTCAATAAGACTAACAATAGGAGTTTGATCATCAGCAATTTTGAAAAGAGAAGCTTTAACATCAAAGTTGCCAGTAGTTATCAAAACAGTTTCAAGAGGTAGATGACTAGACCTAACAATGGTTTTGTCACTTATAACAAAATTTGATTTTTTTACCACATTCAGATGATTTTTTGAAACTTCATCTTTTGAAACATAATAATTTTCAAGGAAATCAAAAAAAAAAAAAAAAGTTTTTTCAATTGATGCATTTTTTCTTTCCATTTTCTTTTAACACGGTCTTTTTTAGACTAAGCAAAATTATTTTAGAAATATTTCCTTTTAGGTCTATTTTTTAAAAGCATAAATTCATTGTATAATGAAACCATATCAATTTCAAAGTTTTCATCTAAAACAGTCAAAACTCTTAATTGGTTAACATTATTTTCAATAGGAGGAAAATTAGAATCAGATGGACAAACAGATCCAGTATCTTCTTCTTCTTCATTGGCAGTTTTGCCATATGGAGAGGAAGGTTCAGGTTTAGTAGAATAGTAAACAGAGCTTATTTGAGATTTATCACTAGAAACACCTTTTAATTTTAGATCATTGGGTTTTTCAATTTTCTTTTGTAAAAAATCATTGAGATCTTGATCTCTTTTTGAAATACTTTCAGATCCAGCATAGGAATGTCTTCCTTTGTTGATCCTTAAAGGTTGAATATTTTGAAAACTTATTTTAACAGTACCATCATGATATTGTTGAATATTTGTGAGATCTAACTCATCAAAAACAGGTTTAGAAATAGGGGATTCTTGTTCCAACAACCATTCAGTGGGAAGCTTGACATCTTGCCATTGAATCTGAACAGTTTTAGACCCCTTAACACACAACCAGATTGAGTAGCCTAGTTAATTAGCCAAGTTGTTACTTAGTCAAATTAAGCAATTCTAGGTTAAAACAATCAAACACTCATATCATGAAAATATATAGCAGCGGAATAATAAATAACACATGATATGATCACCCAGGAAAACCAAACCTGTAAAAAACCTGGGGAGGATTTTACCCATCGATCCTCAAGCAAAACTGAATTCACTATGAAAGAATTGAAGTTCTTACAAAAGGACTTACAAGCTTCCCGCTCGACTTCCTAATGCTACCTAACAGTAGAACTTACTGACACGACCCCGTGCAAGCTCTGAATCCACGGATTCCTTCTTTCTTGAATTCTTCAATCAAGTACAAGCACCCACGCTTGATATTCTTTAAGCTTCAAAGGCAGCAACCAAGTTGATCATCAAGATGTTGAAGTAATCTCCATCTAGAAAATCCTAAGCTTTGTGTAAAGGAAAGCTCCTCTAGATCTCACAAGAGATTTACACAAAACCGCAATGTATGAGCAACAATACAACTTGAGCTACACTAAAACGTGGCTAGGGTTTTGCCTTATATACTTAGGGCAAAAACATAAAAACCCTAAACGTTTTAAAGAGTTAGGGCTGAGTTGGAAAACTGCAAAAAAACGCAATCTGATCGATTTTCGATAGATCGAATCTATTCCTCGATCGATCGAGCCAAACCGAAATGCCCCAATACATCTACAGTCTCTCGATTCCAACTTTACAATAATTAATCAACTTTGAGCATACTTTAACAAGTCTAAACATGTTGTTTTGATCATGGTTTGCCAATATTACAAATTAGAGTTCTAAATACATAGATTCCTAAACCTTTAGAACCTAACAGAATCATTTTTGGAACTTGAACTTTAGCATTAGGAGTTGAACATTGAATTAACATAGTTTTACCAGAAGGTTCTTTAGGATTCAAACAACCAAGATTTAACTGAGTTCCCAACAATCTATAATAAATGCGGTAAATCAAGGCAAAAGGTTTACTACCTTCTTCCATGATATAACCAGATGAGGCAATATTCAAAGTCAAAGCTTTAACAATATTAGGATCATCTAAAGCAAGAGTAAGATCAGGATAGCAATTGAAATAAACAGGACCATCATACAAGGAAGCAGTAATCATACCAAGAATGCAATCTTTAAAGTGCTTAAATCTAATGTCTCGTAAACACATGAGAACAGAAGCATTGATACCCTTTCGGGTGAGTGGTTTAATAGCAACTTGAACCATACCAATGTGCAAATAACTTTGTTTTTTAGCAATAAAATAATTAATATTTCTTTTAGAAAACAAGCAACATTTTTCATGAATTTTTGAAATAGAAAATATTTGTTCAACAGTTCTCACTTTGTAAATGGGATGAAAGGTGGTTTCAGCCCAACTAGTTTTATAAATAGTTTTAGTATCCACTTTAGGAATGTTCCATTTTCAGAAATCTAGAAGCTCATTATCGTCAACAGTGTGATCTTCTTCATTTACAATATCAGGAGGACAACCAGTCCTGGAGCTGATAGAGGAGTTGGATCTCCACAACTTATCCATACTATCCTAGTTTTAACACTCAGTTATCATGTTTTTCTCACAACCGTTGCATTTTGTAACACATACCCTAAGCAACCCTATACCACACACATGCCCTACACGCCCTCTCTTGGCTCAAACGGGCCTTCCAGTCAGGTTTTGGGAATTCACTTTACACTTAGGGTGGCGTCAACAATGGTAAGAAGGGGACACAACAACGGAGCACCAAAGGTTTGGACAAGCACGGACAAGATACGAAGACACAACAACACTATCACCAGCCAGAAAAGAATGGCTCTAATACCATAAAGGGGGAAGGGGACACACAGCCGAAGGGAAGAGACGGAAGCACAGTATTATATATGTTGAAAGTAATGTAAGCAAAGTAGTAATATAAGCACAAGGTAAAATGATAATAATAAGGCAGTAGAACCAGCCAAGCAATATATAACAAGATAATTCAAAGTAAATGAAAGCAATTTAGAACCGTCCGGTATGGCGGTAGTCCGTCCAAGGTGGCAGTAGCAATAAGTAGTAAAATGAACATAAAACTGAAAATACTTCTTATTGAAAGTAGGTTAAACACTTACAGTAGTAGTGAATACAAGATCTCAACAGTGGAGGTTAATAGTTACAAAGCTTGAACTAGTCCTAGTTACAATGTTTGTAGGGAAAGTAGAAGTAGTAACAAGGTAATAGTAGAAACAAGGAACTCTCTCAAAGAAGGCTTCTAAGGAGGAAAACTCTCTCTAGAAAAAAATTCTAAGAAAAGTTCTGAGAAAAATTCTGAGTTTAACTTAAGGGATAACCCCCCTTAAATAGGCAAAATTTGGAGTGAACAGTGTCATGAATAGTAACAGGTGAACAGTGACGGATGAAGAGTAACAGGTGAATAGTGATGGATGAAGAGTGACAGATCAATAGTGAAAAAGTGAGTCTTTCATTCTTTTTGACTCCAATTTTTGGGGAAACATGAGGGAATGCGTAGAGTTCAGAGACCTTCCACTCAAGGGTCTAGGCCTAGGCCACATCATCATTGTCCTTAAAGGAAACCAAACATGCACCATAATGAGAATCTTCAGAAGCATGCATTTGAATAGTCTTGTAGAAATTTTTGGCATGGGCAAAATCTCTAACATAGCATTTTTTGAATATTTTAACATTTTTGGCCGTTGTGCAGGCCAGACAAATATAGAAATCAATCATCAGTCACTCAGCAAGATCAGGAGTATCTTAGCCAAATAGTTCCTAATTGTAGGAGTAGCAAGGGAGAGTAACCTCAGCAGTGAAAACAAAGAATTTCAAAACAACAGTGCTTTATCAGTAACCCAAGAAGGCCACACATTTAATTTGTAGAAGGAGCATTGGATGGGTATCCATCAAATGGATCAAAAGGACCTTGGGGAGAATCACATGGATGGTCATGGGAAGCAGCATATTGATTACAGAATCCGCAATATAAAATTGGCTTAAACATTGGAGTTCTCCCTGAGATGAGAAAACTTCTTGGATTACAATGATCAGCTATTCGCAAATGATCAATGGCATTGGCACATGGCTGAGGACCAAAAACAGAAATCCTGTTTATGCTTCCAATGAAATGATAATCTTTCCACAAATTCTGAGCAATATCAATAATTTGGTTATTAAAATAATTTCTCTAGCATTCTGTAAGAGCATAAGGATCATCAAAGGACAATTGAGTATTTCTTTCAAACCATGGTCCTTGGTGACTATGGCCATTAATGAGAATGAGATGCTTTGAGGGTTGGACATTCATCCAGTTATCTCTTTCCCATTTTGGCAGAGTGCTCCAGCATCTGATGGTAACAAAAGGACTTTTTAATCCTTTAATAGCATCCTGAATGATCTATGGAAGCTGGCTGGCTTGAAAATGACTTGTTAACTTCATGAACCTGATAAAGCCATATTCAAACATTTGGGAAAGCCAGCTGGGATCTCCATCATCATCATCTGAATCATTAGCAACAAATGAACCATCATCATAATTAATTAAGAGACCAGGAAATGGGTGTTTCTTTTCATACACTCTGAGAGAACTCCCAAAGTGGTCTTCCCAATCTAGCTGGATAAATACGTTATCACCTTCATCTAATTCATCAGGATCAGGAATAGTGGCTGTAACAAGTTTCTCGAAATATTCAGACCATAGGTCAAAAGACCCAAACATAGCCTTGCTATTCAGAATATTGGATTGTATATCTGATGGCAAGTTGGCAATAGCACTTCTTAATAGAGATTGGGTCTTAAGACTCAATCTAGCATAATCAGTGCCTATTATAGTCATTTTATCCTTTGAATGGATATCCTCTTTGCCAAAGAGTTGACTAATGTAGGCTTCAAGGCGAATCCTAAGAGCCTTATTCTCTGGAATAGTGTCATTTTCGAAAACAAGGTCATTTTCTGAAACAGGGTTGTTTTCGGAAATAAGGTTGGCATAATGGCACATATGAGCTTCATTTTGAGTGGTAAGGTTAACAAGGTGGATTTCAAGAGCTTGGAGGGTTTTTTCAAACAGGAAATAGTGGTCTTTAATAAAAGCAGCATAGAGATTATCAAGAATAAATTTTATGGAATCTGGTAATTCACTATAGACTCCATTATGAAACTGTAAAGATCTGGATAAGACTTCCTGTAAAGCAATTATCATATCACCACTGGAATATGTCACTGTTGCCGGAACAAATTTCTGAAGGAGCTTTTCCACTGGGTTTTACCCCAGAAGATGCGCCTTTATGCATATTAAAAGGTTGTCCAGTTGGGAACCTTTTGTTTTGAGAATAGTCCTGTGCAGGAGCTTTTCCCTTGTTTTTCCTCTTAGCCGAGAGAGCCTTAATAATCCACTTACTAGTGGTATAAGTATAAATATTATTATTATTATTATTATCCCACTTATTAGTGGTATAAGTATAAATATTATTATTATTATTATTATCCCACTTATTAGTGGTATTTATCCACACATCATTGCCGGATTCCTGCAAAGAATCATTAACAATATTAGGGCAATTGGTAATAGTTGACAATTTGGCATTACTATTATTACCTTCAAAATCGTTTATGAAATACAAACTCATCTGTGGTTCATCAACAGATATATTAGTAGGAAGATCATAAGACAGATCTAGAGCATCATTAATATCAACTTCAAGCTTTGAAGAAAATTTGAATTTTACTTTCTGTCCAAAAGGATTAGTAGTAATTCCATCATGTTCAACAAGAAAAGGATACAAAGCATTTATAAATGGCAAACCAAGAATCACTTTGTCAGTCATATTTTTGACAAGAACAGAAGGAATTCTTTTGTTTAATTGTTTGTTTGCCTTTAACATGCTAGATTAGGGCTTTCTTTTCTTTTCTTGCTTTAATATCATGAACATGCATTCACATGTCCAGTCATTGATGCATAGGTGCCAAGATGTAGTAGGGTATGTAAGGTAAGTCATGCATTCACATGAACATGCATTGGATATATATTTAATGATGAGTATGAACATGCTTGGTTGGATGATGTGTTCTTGATATCTAGAATGCAATCACATGTTTCTTTGATGTTTCGATATCTATGTTTCTATCCTTGTGATATCTTGATGTTTCCTACCATGGATGAGATGATATGATATGCATGATAGATGTATGCTAGGTTTGGTGTGAGTTGCCATGATAGATTTATGTTAGGGTTTTTAGGATGAAATGTCATGTTGATTGCAAGATGTATGCTAGTGTGTGTGTGAGTATAGATAACAATATTGAATGAGCCTTTAATGAGATTAAGACGTAAGACACAATGATTGGAAGCTGACCCACATGTCGGGTGGGGTTGGGTGCCTAACACCTTCCCATTCCTATACCTAAACTCTGAACCCATACTTTGGTAGTCAGACTAGTCCTTCCCCATAAGGGCGCTATTTTATGGTTCCTAGACCATATCTAGGTGGCAAATCCATCTTTTCTCCGCCCTAGTCCACTTTGCTGAGGCATACTCCTTCTCTCTCCTCTGTGTGGGTATATGAACACAGCTGGATTCCCTGATGTATTTGGTTAGCCATTTTATTTAATAACAGAATTATCTTCTATTTAGAAATTTTCAATCTTGCATAAGAATGGTGAGCTAACACAAAAACAAGTTGAAGGTTTAAGCTTGATGAAGGTAGATTTTTTTTTAAAAATCACATTTCAGTTGAGACTAGAACGACATTGACCAAATTTGCATTTGAGGTGTTTTTTGCACATCTAGAGATGCTTCCACCTGGTTGATAAAATGCTAGTGGCTATTATGTTTTGGGTTTGAAAGAAGGAAAGGATGTGGGTGAGAAGACATTCCGGTAGATTGATGATCCTGTCAAGTTCTACTTCTTTATTTTTCGAAGAAAGTTTATGGTATTTTAATTTTGATTTTGCCATCAAGGAGTCTCAATTGCGTTGATATGAAGGTTAAGGTTCGCTAGAGGTAATGGTAAGATTAAATAGAATAGGAGATTTGGGAAAAAGATTAGAGAAAAATGGGTTTGAATTTTAAAGGTTTGGATTTTTTCTGCCTACACAACAAACTCATGCTCCAAGTATTAAAAACTTCCATAATACCCTTGTTTTCAATTATGGTAGCTCTTGATATAATATAATATTTTATTATTTTATTTTAAGTTCTAATGGATTTTTATTTTTGAGAAAATTATAATGGATTGATATACTATTTATTGTGAAATATTGTGACTGGTTGTTGTAGACGTATAACAATTCAAAATTTTTCAAAGTTAGTAGAATCCCTAAAAGGTCCCCTTAATTTAATTTTTTTCTTTATCAATAAATTAACAATAGCATTTTTAACTTACTAGATTTTATTTTTGAGAGATTTTTGTTTTTTATTTAAAAATACTAGTTACAACAATAGGGAAGAATGATTCGAACAAACAATATCACTAAATTACAAGCCTTATTAACACAATAGGAAACATAACTCATCAAGATAACTGTTAGGTTCTAAGGAATTAGGAACTAATGTATTAAAATATCAATTTGTAATGTTGGCAAACCATGATCAAAACGTTTTAATCTTGTTTAGACTTGCTCAAATTGTATTTATATATAAAGTTGGAATCGAGTGTTCTGCAGGATTTACTGTGTAAATTTGCCTGGCTCAATCGATCAAAAATTAGGTTCAATTGATTGAAAGTTGTGCAGATTGTTTTTCTGCAGAATTTTCCAACTCAGCCCAAGCCCTTTTGACGTGTAGGGTTTTATGTTTTGTCTTAAGTATAAAAGGGTAAACCCTAGCCACATTTTGAGGTGCTCTTTATGTTATGTGTGTGAATCTTTTATGAGATCTAGAGGTGTCTGCCTTCATACATACTTAGGGTTATCAAGAATCAAGCCTATATCAAGAACTTGATGATCATTTCAGTTGCTGATCCAAGAGCCTAAAGATACATAAGCGGGAGTGCTTGTACTTGCTGGGAATCCAAGAAAGAAGTAGTCCGTGGACTCGAAGCTGTCACGTGGTCATATTAGTAAGTTCCCTACTCTAGGTAGCAATAGGATGTTAGTGGTATAAGTCACTATTCTGTAAACTTAAATTCTTTCATAGTAGATTCGGTTTACCTTGAGGATAGCTAGGTTAAATTCTCCCCCAGGTTTTTTACCGGTTTGGTTTTCTGGGATCATCATATCGTTGTATTCTTTATTTTCCGTACTTTACATTGATATGATATATTTGTGTTAACCTAGACTTGTTTAATTTGACTAAGTAATCACTTGGCTAATTAACTAGGTTAATCTGTTTGTGTTTTAAGGGGTCTAAAGACGCACAAGTGGTATCAGAGCAGGTAGCTCTCTTGTTGTAGATCTTTTGATCTAACAGTTGATCCTTGACCCTTATTGTCATGGATTCTCGGAAGATCTTATTGCTAATATGCCAACTTGTCTACTTGTTGTCCTTGTCTCTTGTTGCTTTTTTTAAATCTTTCCTTGAGCATCTTGGCATAATTACACGTGATGATAATTATTTGTGTTATACTACTTTAACTGCCTTAAAGGCATGTGATTCTTGTCTTTGGTATTTGGATAGTGTTTGTTTCAAGCATATGACAAGAAATAAACCTTTATTCAAGACACTCTTTAAAGGAAAGATTGGGATAGTCACGTTTGGAGATGGAAGCAAATCTGTGATCAGAGGCATTGGAACTGTGGACATTCTAGGGTTGTCAGTTTTTGAAGATGTCTGGTATGTTGATGGGTTGAAGGCTAACTTACTCAGCATCAGTCAGATTTGTGATAATGGACTAAATGTTCTCTTCACCAAGTATGAATGTGAGATACTTGATGGAGGAGGTGACTCCTCTCAAGGTATGACAATAGGAAAGGGAAGGAGAAGAGGTTAGAATGATTTCTCACTAAGGATAAGTAGCTCTCTCTCTCTAAAAGATGGGTGTGTGTGTTGTAGAAAACTTATCTAGGGTTTTTCTCTCTGAATGGCCTCCTTACAATTTTTGTGGGTAATGAGGGTATATATAGTATGGGTGAAAGGTAAGAAAGTCACACTTAAAAATCCTTCAGGCAGAGAGTCTTGCGGGTATCTCGCGGGAAGGCCTTACCCATGAAATACTCGCGAAATTGATAGCCTGGCATGACTCTTCAGCTTCTAATCATGTGCTTCTCACATGCCTTTTTTGTGGGAACCCTGCTCGTGAACTTCTCGCGAGCTAGTCGTGAAATGCATTGATCTTCATTTCATGCTCGATTCTTCACCAATTTAATACTAAACCCAATACAATAAAATCTCACAAAATACAACACTTTTTGTCATGGAATAAAGCCAATATAAAATATAGTTGTAAATCACAACTTTACAGAACCCTATAAAATTTAAATAAGCTTCCAAGACTTTAATTCCCACTAAAACTCATATTAAGGTTGTTTAGATAGGCTAAAACTCTAAAGAATTTTTCAATAACACTTAAACTCCTAATCCATTTAGGTTTTAATCTCTTATCCTTTTCCTTAATTGATAAGGAGACTAAAAATTAAATATGAATAATCCACAAAAATAACTCTTATGTTACATCTTCTTTTATTTATTTTCTGTGTAGATTTCATAATATAAAATAATATCACATTCAAAATAAATTAAATAATTCATCAATTTCACTCTAGAAGCAATTAAATTAAATTTAAGTGAGGCGGGTGTTACAATTATAACCTTAATTTATAATTAAGTTTGTAGCCAAACTTTGTCTTTAATATGTAGCTTAACTTTATGTTAAACGTGTCTATTGAATAATTTATCAATGGTAATATTATTTCATTATAACCTTCATGATTGAAAAAATATTAAGAATATTAAAATGATTATAAATTCATTATTAATTTATTTATAAAATGTTTACGTTTCAAGTTTTATTTATTTTAATTTTAATTATACATAAAATGGCAAATAGTATACATTTAACACAGAATTTCAAAGAGTAATTAATATACAACTACTATTGTCACGTAGCCAAGGTTGTTACAATTGTGCCCTCCCTAGCTTCTTAACATATTTCTAAGTAAAATCTTTTTAATTATTTTAGCTAATGACAGCAGCCAATGAAGAAATTGTGAAATAAGTTTTTAGCGACAATGAGCTTTTTGTCACTGGCTATATCTTCCTCTTTCAATTTTATCCATGCTTCCATCCCATCCCCATTTTTTGTGTCTATAAACACAATTACAGTATTTATATTGTAGTTGATCCTTGTTGGTTTTTCTAATTGCATCTCTCAACTTTCCCACAATGCCATACCACTCTTCCCCAAGTGCCAAGTGTAGGGAATAAACCCGAAAGAAAACACACGCCAAAGAAAACAATCACACGCACAAGACAATATTTATGTGGTTCGGCAATTTGTCTACATCCGCGGAGTTGCAGGGATTTCACTATTATTAGAAAAAAAATACAAAGTACGGCTGCAATGTTTTCACTCTCTTAAAACCAACAACAAGACGAAGCCCTAATCACCAAAAAACGGTTTCTATATCCTGCGCATAAGATCCGGCTTGGGCTTGTCGACTCAAGCCTCCGCTCCATGGACTAAGTCTAAAAAAATCTTCCATTAAAAACCACGCAACATTATTTTGAGTCGGGTCAGGTCGTCAACCGGATTAAACACAACTAGGCTCCACAAAGCCCAACAAATCTCCCACTTGGAGACTAGTTCAATCACCAACATCAGCTGCTATCCCCCAAAAACAATCCCTCATCCCTGCAACTCATCCTCCTATCCTCAAGCTAGAAGGCCAACTGAAGCTGCACACAGCTTTAGCTTCTCAATATTGACACCCTTAGTCAACATGTCTGTCGGGTTCTTAGATCCACAAATCTTCTCAAGTATTACCAGCTTATCTTCAACAAGGTAACGGTTAAAGTGGTATTTTGTCTGTATATGTTTCGACTTTGAATGAAAAGTTGAATTTTTAGCAAGAAAAATTGCATTCTGATTGTCACTATGTAGAATGCCTATCTCCTGCTTCTTACCCAATTCATCTAAGAAACCATGTAGCCAAATCATCTCATTTCCAGCTTCAGTTGATGCAACATACTCAGCTTTTGTAGTAGACAAAGTAATAATCTTTTGTAGATTTGAAGCCCAGGATATAGTTGTACCACTCAGAGTAAATATAAACCCAGTAGTACTCTTTCTGCTATCAATATCACTAGCAAAATTAGCATCTTCATAACCTTGCAATTTTAAACTTGCACCTGTGAAGTTAAGACATGTATCTGATGAACCCTTCAGATATCTCAGAATCCACTTGACTGCCTCCCAATGCTGCTTTCCTGGCCTACTCGTGAATCTACTTACAACTCCCACTACATGTGCAATGTCTAGCCTTGTACACACCATAGTATACATCAAGCTGCCAATAGCTGAGGCATAGGGCACCTTGCTCATATGGTCCCTTTCTTCTTCTATCTTCGGTGACTGTTCTTTGCTTAGTTTGAAATGACTACCCAAGGGTGTACTCACTGGTTTAGCTTCATTCATGTTGAACCTACTAAGAACTTTCTTCACATATTCTGACTATGAAAGCTTCAATGTTTCATTAGCCTTGTCTCTAATGATTCTGATACCAAAGATTTGCTTTGCAGCTCCTAAATCCTTCATTGCAAACTGTTTTGACAATTGCTTCTTCAGATTATTAATCTCCTTAATGCTAGACCCTACAATAAGCATATCATCCACATACAATAGTAAAATGATGTAAGAATTGTCAAAAAACTTAACATAGCAACAGTGATCAACTTCACATCTCTTGAACCCAATTCTATGAATAAAGCTATCAAATTTCTTGTACCACTGTCTAGGAGCTTGTTTTAGGCCATACAAGCTCTTTCTTAGTTTGCAAACTATATTCTCTTGTCCCAGAACAATGAACCCTTCTGGTTGAATCATGTAAATGTCTTCCTCCAAGTCACCATGAAGGAATGCCATCTTCACATCTAACTGCTCAAGATGTAAGTTTTCTGCAGCCACCATTCCCAGCACTAGTCTAATTGTTGACATCTTCACAACTAGAGAAAATATCTATGTATAGTCAATTCCTTCCTTCTACTGGAACCCTTTAACAACTAATCTGGCCTTGTAACGTTAGCTACCATCATGCTCATTCTTTATTCTGTATACCCACTTGTTGTGCAAAGCCTTCTTTCCTACTAGCAATTCAGTCAGTTCCCATGTTTGATTCCCCAACAAGGAATCCATCTCATCCTTCATGGCTAACTCCCACTTACTTGAATTCTCATCTTGCAAGACTTCATCATAACACTTTAGCTCACCACCATCAGTTAACAGGAGATAATTTAGAGCGGGTGAATAACGGTGTGGAGGTCTAATGGTCCTAGAAGATCTACAAACTTCAGCTACAGGTGTACTTTGATGTACCTGTGAATCTACATTCTCCTTATCTTCTTCACCCCTTTTCTGGACATTACTTTCAGTCAATTCATCTAAGTTGACAAATTCAGATTTCTTTTTGTCTATCTCTGTAACATCTAACACTACAGTTGACCTGTCCTTGTACATAACCTATTTATTAAATATCACATTTCTACTTCTAATGATTTTCCTGTTTTGTTCATCCCAAAACCTATAGCCAAATATTTCATCACCATAGCCAATGAAAAAACATATTTTAGACTTTGCATCAAGTTTACTACGAGCATCAAAATCAATATGAATATAAGAAACACAACCAAAAACTTTTAAATGGGAAAACTTTACCTCTTTACCGCTCCAAACCTCCTCAGGAAGTCTGAACTCCATGGGAACTAATGGTTGTCGGTTTATTAGGTAAGCTGTAGTGGTAACAACATCAGCCTAGAAAGTTTTTGGTAGTCCAGCATGCAACCTCATACTCCTAGCATGCTCATTGAGAGTTCTGCTCATGCACTCAGCCACACCATTCTGCTGTGGTGTCCCAGGAATGGCCTTTTCCATCCTAATTCTCTGTACAGCACAATACTCACTGAACCCTCCATCTATGTACTCTCCTCAATTATCTGATCTCAAACATTTTAGTTTCAAACCTATTTCTGTCTCAACCATGGCCTTCCACTTCTTGAAAGTTTCAAATACATTAGATTTATTTTTCAAAAAATAAACCTATACCTTTCTACTTGAGTCATCAATGAAGGTGATGTAGTACCTTAAACCTCCAAGGGATGAAATCGAAGAAGGCCCCTACAAATCAGTGTGTACTAACTCCAATTTTTTAGCCTTCGGTGTTCTATCAGTTTTCAAGAAACTCCCCCTTTTCTGCTTTCCTAAAATGTAGCTTTCACACATGTCAAAATCAATGGACTTCAATTCTGGTACCTTTCCTCTTGACAACAACATCTTCATCCCCTTCTCACTCATATGACTAAGCCTACGGTACCATAGGCTTGTATCAGTACTTGCTTCAGTAACTGCAACTGTATCTCTTGGACTTGAGGTCATATATAGAGTGCCAGTCTTCTTTCCACGAGCCAATACTCTAGCTCCCTTTGTAACCTTCCATGTACCACCAACAAATAGTATTGCATGCCCTTCATCATCAAGTTGTCCAACAGAAATCAGATTCCTCCTTAAGTCAAGAATATGTCAAACCTTCTCTAGTAACCAAACAGACCCATTGGGAACAATATCCGGACGTCTCCCATACCCACAACATCCAAGGTTGAACCATCAGCCAAATACACCTTATCAAAATCAACCGCAACATAATTCTGTATGATTTCTCGATGTGGAGTGGTATGAAATGAAGCTCCTAAGTCCAAACCCAATCATCAAGTGGATTGTCTACTATAAGAAGTAGTGCATCATTTACCTCTTTTGTTACATGATTAGTAGAATCATCTTCATTATTCTTCTTAGGACTTTTGCATGACTTGTTTTCTCACAGTTCTAGCATTGTACTTGTTGGCCTAATCTAGATTCACTTCTGTTTCGATTAGAATTTCTAGTTTTTGATTTGCCTCGATTTGAATTTCTGTCATTACCTCTGCCTCTTGTCTCAAGGTTTAGGGCAAAACTAGATCTTGAGGTTTCGCTTGCATCTCTTTTGTGAATCTCCTAAGCTAGAATTAAATCTTATATGTCATTGTATTTCAACTTGTCTTTTCCTGTAGAATTGCTCACTGCCATCCTCATTGCCTCCCAACTGTTTAGCAAAGAAGCCAAAACGATCAGTGCACGGATCTCATCATTAAAATCAATTTCTACAGATGACAATTGATTTGTGATAGTGTTAAATTCATTCAAATGTTGTGCTACTGATGCGTTCTCTGCCATCTTCAGATTGAACAGTTTCTTCATCAAATGCACCTTGTTGTTTGCAGATGGTTTTTCATACATAGAAGACAAAGCCTTCATCAAATCTACTATGGTCTTCTCCTTTACAACATTGCGTGCAACAGACCTAGATAGAGTTAACTTGATAACTCCTAGTACCTGTTTGTCAAAAAGAGCCTATTCCTCAGCCTTCATAGTCTCAGGTTTTGTCCCTAAAAGAGGCAGATGCAATTTCTTCCCATAGAGATAATCTTCAATCTGCATCCTTTAATAAGCGAAGTTTGTGCCATCGAACTTTTCTATTCCAAATGCCTTTCCTGCTTCCTCTGCCATTGCTCCCACTCAAACCTAAACCTAGCTCTAATACCAGTTGTAGGGAATAAACCTGAAATTCCTAACCTGTGAGAAATAAAAATAGAGAAAACACAAGCCAAAGAAAACAATCACACACACAAGACAATATTTATGTGGTTCAGCAATTTGCTTATGTCCACGGAGTTGTAGGGATTTCACTATTATCAGGGAAAAAATACAAAGTGCGGCTACAGTGTTTTCACTCTCTCAAAACCAACAACAAGACGAAAGCCTAATCACCAAAAAACGGTTTCTATATCCTGCGCACTAGATTTGGCTTGGGCCTGTCAGCCCAAGCCTCCGCTCCATGGATTAAGCCTCAGAAAATCTCACATTAAAAACCATGCAACATTATTTCGGGTTGGGTCGGGTCGTCAACCGGATCAAACACAACTAGGCTCCACAAAGCCCAACACCAAGTTCATTGGGCACCATAGAATTCACTGTATAAAGCTTCACAGTGGTAACCACCTTCATCAACAGAAGGATTGTCTTTGATGTCCCGGGCCAAAGAGGAATAACATGTTAAGGCGTTGGACAATGATTGCTTCAGCAGACTTGATTTGGCAATATTGGTGATAAACTTTTGGGTAGAAGAAGATGAAAGAAGCATGTATGGAAGGCTGTAATTTGTTTAGAAAATAATACAGATAATGGATAGGGGTTTGTGAAGATGGTTTTACAATCTCCTATGAGATTACTTCAACCTATACCTTCATTTCCTCTTTCTAAAGTTCAGAAAATTTGAATAAGTGGTTCTATGGAGGGTTTTTATTCAAACGGTGGTGAGTATATATATAGAGCTACAAATTTAACTGTAAGACAAGCTTGCAAAGTTGACGTTTTTGTGTTCAAGAAACTCGTAGTTTAGTAATATTTTCCATTCCTCTTCTTTGTTATTGTGAAGATGGTTAACTATTAAATTAACCAATTACCCAAGTTGATTAATTAGTACAAATTACATGCAAATCCAAATTAAGGTACAACCAAATCACCAAACTAAGTTAAGTACCGCGAAAAATAAGTTTGACACGGTGATTTGATCACGATGGGAAAAACCATTGAAGGAAAAATCCCACCGAGTGAATTTTAGGTCACTACTCTAGAGAATCCACTAACAAGATTAGTGGTTACAGTAGAACCTACTAATCAATAAGGAAGCTCAGTTCCAATCTCCAATTGGACTACTTCTTGCAAAAGATTTATTTTTTTTGCATGGATCTCTTATTTGTGACTAACACCACAACAACCAGTTGATTTTGTAGCATTTGCAATGTTCTTCAAATTATGCTTTGATGAACCGATAGTAGCTTGGTACAAAACCTTAGCCACATAGACCTTTGTAGCAACTCTAGGTATGCGTGTGTCTCTTTATATATTTGATGATGGCCATAAATATCTATTTTTTTATGTTTTGGAACCCTAGTGCAAGGATTTTAAGAAGAGCCAAGTCATTGTTGGTTGAAACATAAATTACTGTTTAGTTTTTCCATAGCTTGATAGATCAATTTTGACAGGCTTTCTTGATCAATCTTATGTCTTCAATTCATACCACTTGAATGTGTTTTTGAACATGCTTAAAATTAAGACTCAAATACATGTAAAATTTGTTTTGACTTGAATATATGTCAATACATAAAAGTTTGACCCGTACAATCTTTACAAATTCTAAAATAGTTTTGGAAAAATAAATAATTCATTTAATATTTTTGTTAGAAATAAAAGAAACAAAAGAATTACATATTTTCAGAAATCTTATTAGATTCCTAATAAAACTAAATGTTAAAATTGTTGGTATTGGTGACTTTTGCTTTAGTTGAGAGATGTTAATTGATAAACATTTTTACAAAGATTCAAATTAGGAGAATGATACTTACACATAATCACACTGCAAACTTATTTTATATAGTCATACAAATACCAACCCAAAGACCCAAAGAAGAAACTAAAACTCTAGCAGTTTCACCAATATATTACAAATAACATTACAGGATGATATAATTGGAATACTTTTAACACATAGAAGCTTTTGACTTCCTTTATTTTAGTTCAAGATGGAAACTAACGAAGAAACCGCTAAACAATTTTGCAGTGTCAGCCATTCAGTCTACGCATCCAGCATGTTCATACACTAACAAGTTAAGCATTTAAGGTTGTGTTGGAAGCATATGCAAGGAGCTCTGAGTCACTTTCAAATTTAGCCATGTCTTCCTCTTTCAAGTTAACCCATGCCTCTATTCCATCCCCACTTTTGGTGTCTATAAATATACCTACGTTCTTGGAAGGCACGCTAACCAGACCAATCCACATGGGATTTCCCCAACCAAAATCCACTTCATACATAGGGAACCTGCACCAACTACTGAAATTGAATTGAACTATATCTTCTTTCAGGAGTTTTTCACTAGCCTCTTTGAGATAATTCAAGTGTTGAGTGTGGTCCTGTAATTTTTTCACATACTCATTGTCGATTTTTCTTATCGCGGCTCTCACTTTGCCCACAAGGCCATTCCTCTCTTCACTAGACAGAAGGACTGTTGCAAAGCGGGAGATATTTCCAAAAGAATTTCTAGGCAATGGCGGATCCATCCTTGTTCGTAAATTCACTGCAAAAAGCGCCATGTTGAGCTTTTTAGGCCCAAAGTTTGCTTGTGTAGCAGCTACATATCGGCTCCATAAAAAGACTGACAAAGCCTCAACACGGCTGGGGTGTAATGGGCATTCTAAGTCTGAGCTTTCTGCGTATTTTTCTCTAAGAGCCACTATTGACGCAGAACTAAACACAAACATCTTTAATACAAACTTTTCTTTTATCATACTATTTTCGGGTTGAAACCCGGATAAAGTACTTGTAGGAGGAAAGAGAGTTGATGCTTGAAATTGGGGATATATATCACTATCACCTCGAGCTGTGGCTGCCCAATTTTTCATAAACATGATAAAGGATGTGCCATCAGCAATCTTGTGGGAAATACATGCACCAATGACAATACCACCACAAGTGAAGTAGTTGGCTTGAACAGCGCAGGCAAAATGGTGTGTGCCAGCAATATCGCATGGAATAAATTTCTTGAACTCTGCAGAATATTGATTTGTAACAATATCCGAAAGCTCGCACTTGACTTGGGCTTCGCGATACAACACGCCTTCATCATTGCAGTCTACAGTTGGATTGTCTTTAACGCGGCCAGCTAAAGGGTAGTAACGCGTTAAGACGTCGGACAATGATTGCTTGAGCACAGTAGAGAATGATTTGGCAGGATCGGTACTGATTTTAGAGTAAGCATCATTCTGTGTGTAGAAAAAGAGAACTGGAACATACCTACGAGGGAATGTTTGGTCGAGAAAGGAAAGCTGATAATAGCGAAGATGGGTGGGAGTTGGTGAAGATGGTTTGATATTCTCATTGGAGATTACTTCCAGTTCAACCTTCATTTTCTCTTGCCAAAGTAAGTTCAAATTACATTGAACGAGTGCTTCTATGAATGGTGCTTATGCAAATGGTGGCATCTATCTACGTATATAGAGAGCTTCTGCAAATGTGCTTGACCAGGTTGGTTTGATAAGACGTGCATGGGCAAGTTATTGACCGCTTCATTTTAAATGTAATTAAATTGTCTTGTAAAAACTTTAACCAGCGAATGTAGTAGCTTTGGTTCATAATTTATGATAACATTGGGGGTTCATTATCGTTTTCACGCTTTTTATCTTTATTTATATATGGTAAAGTCTTATATGGAAGGTTATCCTCCTAGCAAAGATTTGAAAAAGGAACTATGGGTTGCCGTATTAAACATTTAAACTCTTTCAATTTGCAAAAATGGGCCAAAGAACTTATAGGTCAGTGGCTCAGGGTCTTCCTGTGAAAACTTTTGTCTTTTTTTTTTTTTAACAAAGCTAAAGAAAAAGATTATCAATAGTTGTCTTCCTATGACAACTATGTTTTGTCTTTTTCTTTCAAGGTATTTTATACATGCGTGCATCCCAACCTATTTTTATTGTTTTTGGGATACTACGCGTCTACGATACCATTTTATTGTCATCAAATTCTCAATTTCTTTCAGCCACTGTCACACGTTTTCACCAAACCATTATTCAAGCCAATACACCAGTGTCGGAGTCTCACATCACATGTTGTGACTTGTGAGAGAGTTGGCTATATACACCAAAAACAAGATATCCTTTTCTTGGTGAGCACATCTGCCAAGGATTTTTCCCAGATTACTTTGCCAGAAATATGCTTAATCTCTGAACCATAATAGGCACATAACTGTTTCGCCAGCAATATGCGTAATTTTCAGTTAAATGAGTCAAAATAACTTCAATGTGCCAAGGTGTTTTTTTTTTTTTTTTTTTTAATCTTAAGATTTTGAGGGTTTTTTCTCCAAAAAAAAAATGAAAAAAGAAGAAGAAGAAGAAGAAGATTTAGAGGGTAATATCTATTGGTAGGCCGTAGGCTTAAGCCAGATCATATTGTTTTAACTTTTCATTGAATAGAGCCAGACCAGGGGCGTAGCCAGGAATTTTTACATAGAGGGGACGTTTCGAACCATGAAGGTTGAAATCAACGATGATGAGTATCATCGTTGTATGGATAGTTTATATTCTTAGGTTGATATGGACTTTCTTTGAGATAAACTCGTCAGATTTCATCTTGTTTGTTGATAAGGAATTCACATATTTGTTTACGTGATCCTGGATCATGATCTATCTCTTCAGATTGAATTCTTGAACATTTGGAGGGGTCAGGGTGTTGGAAAATCTGGTTTTGTATCTCATACAAAACACACAGCGGAAGCAACAAACATGAATCTATTTCATTCATGATTGATAACATGCACTATGTAAATTTCAGAATTTAAGAACAAGATAGCGTACCTTGGTGCAGTGAAATTCAAAACAAAAGATTAGAAGTACTTGGGAACACTTTTAATCTTCACTCCAATTCCACTTTACGCCCAAGAAGTGTGGTCTCTCAATCAGTTTCCAAGGGAGAATAATCGAGTGGCTTCACTCATACATACACACCATTTCACAATGATGTTTCTCTTAAAATAAAATTCTGTATGTTTCTCCCTTTATAACTAACTGATTATCTAATTGGGTTGGCCTATTGGGCCTTTCCAATTGGGCTTTAGTGTGTGGCTTGGAGTGGGACCAAACCAATAAGACACTAGCTCCAAGTGGCCTTGGGCTTTTCTGTCAACTCTTGACAAGTCCAAAGTTACCATTAATTATATTTAATACCACTATATAAATATAATTGCACTCTAGGCCTTATTAATAAATTATATCCCAAGACTCTAATGATATCATATGACCCCTTCATGAAATATCCATAGTGAACAAAGTCATAAAGAACTGTCACTTTGTAAACAACCATTTTATCCTTGAGTACCCGGTTTAATCTTTTAGTTATTCATATTTATTGAAATCCAATTTCAATAAATATAAGTTTTAGTAACTCTTTACTAAAGTGGGCGCCCTGAATAACCAGTTCCCATTAAACTTATCTCAAGGGGATATTTCGTGTCTCTATTAAAAGAGATTATGGATTCCATCTTGAGAATATGTGTTCCCTCAACACTACGTGTAGTTACCCAACATACTGAGGTTTTGATCGTGAATATTAGATCTCACTCCTGATATATCAAAGTAACCTACATTTCATGATCGGGTTCACTATCCTCTTAGGATTAAGAGTCTATGAAATTAGAAGTCGTGAGATTAATTATTCAGGTGACAGTTGTTGATTGAATAATTAATCTCATAGCGGTCCAGTTCAATATGTCTTAACTCTTAAGACACATCAACATATCAACTAGAAGTCTACACTTCCATGATCAAGACAAACCATCTTAGTTAATGTGTTATAGTCTTTGCAGATGAAACGCCCAATTTCATCACCGACTACGAACTATATTTTGAGTTTACAAGGAACTTGTGATTTATATCTTCTGTGACTGAATCACATAAACCACATACAATGCATCTCAAGGACTATGATAATGTCCCATTAGTTCATAAATAGTCTCATATAATTAAATAACTTAATTATTTATAACATGCCAATAAATTGGATTTTAGGGCATAAACCCCAACACAGGGTGTTCATCAGGCATTGAAGTATCAACATTTGTTTCTACAGCCACATGTGTCCTAATTTCTGAATTGCTAACATCTTTTTTCTTAAAGAATGAATCAATTGTTTTTCGTTTGCTCATAATTCTTTTAGCTTTAAGAATATGACTCAAAAATTAACCTGAAAAGAAGTTTAAAAAATAAAATTTTAATTAGAAATTTTTACTTAGTTATATGGATGTTACTCATACTCAAGAAAAAACAAAATTTCCACTATAATTTAAACATACAACCCATTTTTAGTACGACTTTAATTAATAATAACCCCTCAAACAAAAACAAAAATTAAACACACAAGTATTGGTACACAACATAAACCAAACAATTTAACAACACCCATAGCCACATCCACGCCACAGGATATCTAACTAATCAAAAATAGGTAATAAATCAAAACAATTTTACCTTAAAAACTTTGTCTTCACAAAGTACAAAGATGGGTCACCCGTGTAGCAATGCTTACTGCCTCTGCCTAACTACCTCCAACTTTAGATCTTCCCTTCAAGACTCATCACAAACAATCTCCCCATGCCTTCAATCATGTATTTCTCTAAAAATCTATGAAAATATAAAGAGTGTGTGAATATTTAGGTGTAGATAGTTGAGAAAATAAAAAAAAGACACTAAAAAGAGATGAATGTCTAATGCTTAAGAAAGAGAAGAAAACTCACAGGTCACCAAGTTCCAAAACTAAAGCTGATGAAGAAAGAAAAAATTGGTCACGATTTTTATTTTTTATTTTTTTTCGGACTGTGAGTACAGAGGACTGGAGTTTTGGGGGCTGATAGGTAGGCAACAGTACCAGTGCAAATGAAAGTGTATCAAAGAAGACAAAACAAAAGAATAAGAAGTAAAGAAAGGGATTCCGTGGGTCAGTGGATGAATTTTTTGAGATGAAGAGAAAGTGAAGTTTTGTTTTTAGTGTTTGGACTTGAGCGGGCTAGCTTGTTTTATTTGGAGTACATAAGGTGTTAAGGCCTAAAACTAAAGCTGGGCTTGGGAGAATATTTGAGCTGGGCTTGGGAGAATAGTTGTGAATTGGGCATGGGGGGGCCGGCTGTCCAATATTGGGGGGGCCCAATTTTTTTTTTTCTACCTACTCTAATGGAATTTTGTTTTTTGTTTTTTTGCAGTGGCCGGGGCCCCCCCAAGCCACTACATGGCTCCGCCCCTGAGCCAGACCATCAAGACAAGTTGGTATGGTCACTTGGCGTTATAATAAATATATGAGATTCAATCTTTACGTGGGTTTGAGGAAGATGAAGGATTATTCTTTGTGTGTGGCTCACTCGTTGCACCTAAAAAAATAAAAAATAAAAAAAAGTAATGAGTTTCGAACCTGGAAGGTTAGGAAGTGGTTTAATTTTATGAGAGCCTCGTTGTACACCAGATAAATAGCCAGTCTTGGCATTCATGATTAATAAGAAGAGATTATTATTTCATACCAAGTTATATATATATATATATATATAGAGAGAGAGAGAGAGAGAGAGAGAGAGAGAGAGAGAGAGAGAGAGAGAGAGAGAGAGAGAGAGAGAGTTTCTTTCAAGGTATTTTATACGTGCGTGCGTCCCAACCTATTTTTATTGTTTTTGGGATACTATGAGTCTACGATATAACTTTATTGTCATCAAATTCTCAATTTCTTTCAGCCACTGTCACACGTTTTCACCAAACTATTATTCAAGCCTGAATGTTCAAATAGTGTGTAAAATAACTTTAATGTTTAGACCCCCAAATTACTAATTCAAGTTTATTATCAAACAATGCGATCAAGCAATATAGATTAAAACAATAAAGCATGGCTTGATCAAAACTGAACAATCACTATAAACGTTGACCACAATGCTCATTCACACAAGGAATGAGCATCTAGACATGCAAGCTAATAAGCTCAATGCAAAGTATCATTTGCATGTCCAACACTCAACCGATACAAAAACTCAAACTAATTGCATCAAGGATATAAAATCCAACAAGGGCACAAGAGTGATGTGCTTAAAGAAAATGCATAACATTTAAGAACAAGTACTAGGCTACAAAAAATGGGTATAAAAAGATATAAAGTACTGAATATAAACTTATATATGCATAAAACTAAAGTATTTAACACAGAACTGAGCAAACCCATAATAAAACATATCCAAAACATAACAACAAAAACATAGATAACATAAAATAGGATGCTTAAAAGAAGTTTCTGGTTTTGCTCCCCCTCAAAATGATAAATGGTACTCCCCCTCAAGAGCTACCCCTTCTTCTTCTCTAAAATTCTCCCTTTTTTTGACCGGAATGGCCAAAAGGGCTATTATTGGGTGGTAAAACTGTCAAACTTTGCTAAAAGTAGATTCATCTGCTCTTGGTTTGTAGCCAACCTGTCAGATTGCTCATTTTGGACATCTCGGAGTCCATCAATCCTTTCAAGTATGATTTGGAATGCATCTGGAGGTACTTCAAAGGATGATGAAGCTCTGCTCCTTTTGCCACGGCCTCTTGAACTTGATGGTTGTCCTTCAGCTGTTGTCTCAGTCTCCATTGATTCTCCTTCTTCTTGGACACCCTCATCTTCATCACCCGGAAGACGAACTCTTATCCGTGTAATGGTTAGATTATTAATGGTTGAGAGAGTAGGCATGAGACTGATGTCTCGAGGAATGTCCACACCCTTTGCTCTAAAAAGCCTCATAAGTAGACTAGGGAAAATCAGCTTTGCTCTTGAAGTGGTTCTTGTCTCATCAGCAATGATGAAGAAGATAGGAGCACTTATATCAATGTAGGTTTTCTCCTTGAGCTCCATAAGAAAAATGCCTCTAGCAGTATTAATGGTGGTCATCTTCTTCACGGGGTACAAATTGAACATCATGATCACTGTAAGACATCTCATGTCAACTGGAAAAGCATTAGTGTTGAGGCATCTCCTCTCTCTAACTTACCAATATGAGATTGGATAGTTTCTATGGAAAGCATCCTGTCCTTGTAGTGTGTGAAATCATGGTCCAAGTTCTCAAACCCCAACACCTCATCAATATCATTCAGATCTATGTTGAATTCATGTCCTCGTATCCAACAGTTGATCTCATCCTCTCTTAAAACAGCATTAGCATAGAATTCTCTAATCAGAGGTTCACATACCCTAGGCAGATCACTCAGTAGCTTATCCCAACCTCTATTCTGAAAACAACTGGGAATGAAAGTGTTCTTCGAATCAACCAAATCGACAAATCTTTCTTGGATGATGGGTGCCTTTAAGTAGAACTGAGTGTATCTCTCAAAATGTTTGGTAGACTTGAACTCTATATTGTCCATTTTCAACCTCTTGTCACCATTCTTTGTAGTGGTTTTCTTCTTTGTAGTAGTCATCTGCAAAACCATAGCAGCAAAGACCACAAAAACAGAGCACACATATGGTAACCCAAAAAATTAGTAACAAATTAGAAGCACTGACAAGGACAAAGAGTTAAACCAAATATTTAGTCTACAGCTCAGTTCAGACACAGCTTGTTATGAGAGAACACACAATCAACAAAACACAGCAGAGTTTTATCATAAACTTTTAAACATATCACAAAGTGAGTGTGTGCTCAAAACATTCCATGAACAACCTAGGGCAAAAAGCAAAAACACTTGACTAGTGATGCAAATACCAAACAGTGTACATCACAAAATCCCTAAAATCCAAGCAAATGTCTACAAGACATTTTACAATGGGTATGATACGCATATGAATGTTCAAATAGCGTTGAAAACACTATGAACGTTTAGACCCCCAATTACAAAATTACCAATTCAAGCTTTATACTAAAAAATTATGTGCGGAAAATGATAACAAGCTTATAACAGAATTGATAAACAATCTAAACCATAAATAATCACAATCACAGCAGTAATTAAATGTTAAAGATAGAGGGAAGAGAGATGCAAACACAAGGACAACACGTGATGTGTTATCGAAGAGGAAACTGAATCCCTCGGCGTAAAACCTCTCTGCCGCCCTCCAAGCGGTCAATAATCCACTAGAAAATGTAGTTGGGATACATGAACATCAATAGACCCTCCAAGCCTAATCTACCCAGATACCTAAGCCCTCCAAGCTTCTTGTTTCAACGAGGTTGCGCCAAACTTTTTTCTTTTCTAGCTTACCAGATTCCGCTATAGCCCATAGCATCAACCAATGAATATTGGTTCCTTCCAAACTGCTTCTCTTAACACCAAAATGAACCTTCTCATAAACGTGGGTGTGATGAGAAAAGGATTTGGTCAAAGACCTCTCAAGGATGTATCAATGGAGAGGAAGAGAGTAGAGGAATTTGAAGAGTCTCTTAGTGAAGATTGGGGATGAGGCAATCTTGTTTTTCTCTAGGGTTTCTCTCTCAAAATTCTCTCTGGAAGCTCTCCACATTTCGTGGGTATAAGGGTCTATATATAGTGGTGTGTGTTTGGAATACGAAGAGTCAGTTTTTCCTAAACAGGGCTGGTTGGCGGCTTGGCCTCGCGACTAGTCCAAGTCGTGAGTTCAAGTCGCGAGATAACGGCCTGGCCAGCTTGAGACTTTTGTCTTGTAGTGCGACAGCTGGTGTGACCCTCACCTCCCCGCATGCTTCTCACATGCACAGCAGTTGGCGGCTTGCAAGCCACGAGTCAGTCGCGAGTCCTAGCCGCGAGTCCCTGCTTCTTGGCACAAAGTTGAGCAATTCTTCACACTCTCTTCACACACTACCCTTACATGAATCCCACCTAAATACAGGGTTACTAAGTGCTATATTACAAGCAAATTGGCATGGAATAAAGCCAACAAGATGGTTGATAAATTTCAACCTTACAATCTCCCCATTTGGCTATTCCGTGACAAAACCCTATAACAAACTCTAGACTTAACGCGTGAGTTGGGAATAGTTGGAAAACTCACTCACCCCTAACTCTAGAATCTGTGTAGCTCTTGAACCATAAGAACAAGTAACTCCTTAAACACAACAACACAATAAGTTCATTGTATGCAGAAAACTTGTAATGCATATGGAGCAAGCACAATGCGATCAAGCAAAATGGAATATAGCAATACACCATGGCAAGACCTCAACAAGCAATCACTATAACCAAGTGATCACAATGCTCATTCACACTTGGAATGAACATTTGGACATTCAAGCTGACAAACACAAGGCAAATCACTTGAATGACCAACACTCAACCAATGCACAGTACATGAAGAATGTGCATCTAGGAAAAGCTGACAAACACAAGGCAAATCACTTGAATGACCAACACTCAACCAATGCACAGTACATGAAGAATGTGCATCTAGGAAAAATCCTACAAGGGCACAAGAGTGACAGTACTTAGAAGGAAATGCATAACATTTAGTTATAAGTACTGATTTAACAAAGTACACAGGCTGCATAAAGCAATGTACAAACCATAAAGCCTACAAAATGCATAGAAACAACCCTAAAAGCTTACAAAAGCAATGTGGGTACAAAACAAAAACAGAAACCTTAAAAACCTACAAAGGTACTAGGTACAGACCAAAACAAAAAGTAAGATATGCTGAGTAACATCAAAATGTATACTGAAAAAACTACAGAAATAAATAACTGTATCAGTGAACCACACATTTTCCAAAAGTATAAAAACCATATCAACACAGGATAAAAACTATAATAAACACAATAGAGTATGTAGCAACTATAAACACTCCCTTTTTCAGTATGCACACTCCTTTTCATTCTTCATTCTTAAGCTTTTCTCCCCCTCATTGTGCTGCTCTCCCCCTTTTTGGCATGAATAGCTAAATGCTATCTTCCAGCTTCTGTTGTATGTTATCTAATTGTAACTCAATGGTTCCGAGACGCATTTGAGTTTGATTGTGAAAGGAGTTGAGAAGCCGTTCCAAATCAAAAATCCGATGAAGCACATTTTCAATGAAGTAACTTTGTCTGGGAGTTTGGAATCTAGGAGGAACAGACGGGGTGCTAGTTGATTGTGCAGGGGTAACTGTAGCATGAACAGATGGAGATGCGTGTGTGGACGGCTTAGTCTTAGGTTTCTTAGACGAGTGACTCTTGCTTGCTTGGAGAGTGTATATTGATATTGGTCGGGGACGAGGCAAGATTTTCTCATCTGATGAAGGACTAACACCTTCATGAAGTACAATCTTCATGATTAGACTGTAGAATGGAAGAATTGTTCGTGTTGTTGAACGAGCCACTGTTTTCCCAATGGTCTGGAATATGTGAGCACAGATGTCAATCAAGGCACCAGTAATGAGGTCACACAAAAATTTAGCCCTTCCAAGACTGATGAAGGCAGTGTTTGACAGTGGGTAGAGATTGGAGAGCATGATCAGCTTTAGAGTTGTCAGTTTAGGTGAAAACAAGGCAGTGCTTATAGATGATCCTGTGCTTCCCACTTCATGTTCATTCCCCAGAACTTGAAGGATGTCTTGTGTTTGAATTACGCTGTCATCATATGGAGTACAATCCACATTTCTTGGTCTGGTGATACGAAGTACCTGAGCAATGTAGTCTACATTCATGGAAAATTCTTTTCCTCGTACCCAGCATTTCAACTCTACTCCTGTATATCTGGCATTAGAGAAGAATTCCTTAACCAATTCTTCAATTGGATCCTCAAAATTTCCAAAAAGGTCAGCCTAATCTCTTCCTTCAAAAATCTTAGGGATAAATGTTGTCCCTAGGGTGTCAAACTTGACAACTCTTTCCACAATGGCAGAAGCCTCTTTGAAAGTGTCTTTGTACGTCTTTGAGTCAGTAGGTGTCCTAAATCTCTCAATGGAAGAGTTCCTAGATGATTTAGATGACAGTCATGTCCGTTTCGCAACCGGGGTTGACGGGTCATCGGTTACAATGTCTTTACCTTTGGAGGAACAACGAGTCAACTGAAAATCATCAAACACACAGCAGAGAACCAAATGCAATGCCACAGTGTACACACATTAGTTTGATTAGATTCAGATAGAAGAGTGTGAAACAAAGAGATTTCATAGAATCACAAAAACAGGAACTAGTCTATCACAAGAAGACATAAGCAACATAGAGTCAAAAGGGCAATGTGCATCACAAGGTCACAAATGACAAAATACCAAGAACATGATATGAATGGAGCAACACATTCATGAAACACATCAAAGAGCATAGTCTCTCAAAAGACAAAAGATGATAACACATATGAAAAGAATACTAGAAACAAAGTAAAGCCAATACAGGAACAACAAAACTCAATACACACAAACCCAAACCATGTTCGAACCCATTAAATCTCAAGAACTTAAAAACACTTCACAAAACAAGAGAATAAAGATCAAATTAGTAAGTATGAGGTGAGATATATAAAACCCATACCTTTTTCTTGATGTTTGATGAAGACATAATGCAGAAATTAAAGCTTTTTCAGAGAGACACGGAGTGTTTGAGAAAGAGAAATGGGGAAGACAATGAACAGTCATTGAAATTCGAGGGAAAAAACTGAAAACCAATTTTAAAAACTGTCTTTAAAATGAAAAACATGCGTTTTTCGAGACTGGATTAGGTCGCTAGTTAGTCGCCAGGGTAAGCCGCGAAACACTGTGAAACCAAGATTTCCAAAAAATCTTCTTAGTGTTTTTCATGATTGGAAAGTCTACCCACGAGAGAGTCGCGAGGTCAGCCCCAAAAATTTCTGAGTACCCTCGTGACTGGACCTTTCACCTGCGAACAAGTCACCACACTGAGCCGCGAAAATCATAAAAAATCAAATGTTGAAAAAAAAATTTCTAAATATTTTTTGCGACTGAGACCTGCGGCTGGACCAACCCCCGACTGAGTCGCCAAAACAAGGCAACACTGTTTTTGAAATTTTTGACATTTTTGTAAAAACAAAATACTTTCCAAAAACAAGCTAAAATACTCAAAAATCTTTTTGTGTTTGATCAACAAAGATTGAGCTTGTGAAAGCACATTTAAACAAGTACAATCACACAAATGAATATGGCATTCATTGAACATAGACTTCTGTGTTGTGTGTGGATATCAAAAATGAGATAGTCCTTAGTCTAATGTGAAGCTTCAATAATCAATTCAATCAAGGCATACACAACTAGCACTAGATGATGTGACCTATCTCAATTATAGAAATATGCATATATGATCTCCCACATAAACTTGAGTACATTTCTTTGAAACTTTTCATTTGGCTCCATTTTTAACATATCATTTGATCTTTTTGAATAAACATATCTCATTATGAGATCGATGCCTGAAATTTTGAATATTTCATTTTGATGGTTAGCCTTTGGCTTTTGGGCATCATACAATTTATTTTGGTCGCTTTCCCTTTTTCCTAGTCAAATACTAGTATGTGCGACAGACTTTTGCAGCTCAATATCTCTTTTCATTTGGAGATTTACATTTGGTGAGCTCTTTGAGTAAAGCAATAAAATAAAAGTGGGAAGATATATAGGCACAAGTCTATGCATGTCTGAAAATCAACAAAACCATTCACTAATCATTCATGACAAGGTTGAAGATCTATTTACAACAGTCACATAGATTTCAGAATTTCTTCCACAATGATATGAGTGCATAAAAGACAAGCTAAGCTCTTTAAATGCACAAAGCCATTAGTACAAATGTACAAGGCAAAACATGCTTTAAGACAAACTCAACAAAGCAGATCAAACTTTTAAGATTTTCTACTTTTTATGTGCTTTTGGATTTTTGACACAAAAGCAATAAAAAGGATGATCAAAAGCAAACAAAAATAACAATGTAAAAACTTTTGAACCAAAAGCAAACACACAAACAATATAGTAACTTAAAAGCACACAAGAAGCACACAACCAAGCATACTCACAAGCATGGGAAGTATTAATGCATGGACATGTTGTAATGCTTATGCATGAGTACCCTTCGTCACCCACACGTCACATGCGTTTGGGGTGATATCCTTGACGGATTGGGTACGAGAGTTAGGACTTTCAAACTTTCGTGTGAAGCTTTCCAAGCAATTGGTAAAGGCACCGATCATCTTCATCACATCCATCATTCCTAGATCACGATTTTGACTTCTTGGTCGCTCACCACCCCAAGACCTCTCGTCATTTCTCCTTCCTCTTGATCGAGGAGCGCTTGCATTGTTCAATGCTCTCAGCTTGTGACAGTTAGGTCTAGTATGTCCTTGCAATCCGCAATAGTGACAAAGATAGTTCGTTCTAGGACCCTGTTGTGATCTTGGAAGTGATCTTCCTCTAGCTCCAAATCTGGCTTCTGATTGATTACGGGACTTGTTAAACACCCGTTGATCATTCACATTCTTCTTCCTCTCAGCCTTGACTTTCTCAGGAATAGGTTTAGCCATAGCCGTCTCTTTGGCCTTCACAAACTTCACTTCTTTGGTGATATTGGCTGATGAGCTAGTCCCTCTGGTGTATCCCAACCCGGACTTGTCTGAGGAAGGTTTTTGAGATGAGATAAAGTCTTCCAGCTTCTTGGAGGAGACCCTTTCTATCTTGGCATGAGCTGCTCAAGAAATCTCACTTTTGTGTAAGCTTCTGATAGCTCACCATTTAGTGTTTCAATCTCACACTTTGCCTCCTTGTATCGCACCAGAAGACTTTTGTAATCTTCCTCAGCTCTCTTTATCTTCTTCACAGCCGCCTTTGTCACCTTTGTATACTCACCCGATTTCTCAAGAAGTGAGGCGTAATTCTCTTGAAGATCAGATGAATCTTCCTCTTCTTCAGCTTCCGATTCTTCAACAACCCCAATAGACTCCAAATCAAAATGCTCGCCAAGCTTTCACAAGTGAACCCAAATCATCCGAGGATTCCACATGTGCAGTGGTCATGAATGCAGAGTAATTTCCTTCTCCGTCACAGCTATCTTCAGAGTCAGAGTTTGATGAATCAGTATCACTCAAGGTAGTAGCATAGACCTTTTCTTTTGACTTCAAATAGTTGGGACATTCCTTTTTGAAGTGTCCATGTCCATTACACTCGAAACAAGTAATTCCTTGAGAAGATTGAGAATCTTTACTATCTTTCCTTCGGAATTCTTTCTTATCCTTCCCGAAACTCTGAAATCTTCCTCTGTCACCAAATTTTTCACCATTCTTAAGCTTTAAGAATTTTCGGAAGTTCTTTACAAGGTATGCCACATCTTTATCTATTGCATCCTCTTTTGAGAATTCATGAGATACCACTCTCTCATCAATTGTTTTAAGAGCAAGAGATTTGCTCTTCTTCTGCATGGGCAGTGATAATTCATACGTCTGCAATGAACCAACCAGCTCTTGAACTTTGATGTAGTCAAGATCCTTGCTCTCATCCATGGCCGTTACTTTGGCACGGAAACTTTCTGGTAGTGACCGAAGGATCTTCCTTACAACTTTAGAATCCTCCATCTTTTCCCCCAAATTGAATTTGTCGGCGACCACCTCGTTCAGCTTACTGTAAAAAGAGTCAAAGGACTCATCCTCACTCATTTTTAGCTCCTCAAAGCGAGTGGTCAACATTTGAAGTTTGGTGTCTTTCACCTTCTTGGTTCCTTCATAAGTTGTCTCCAGAATCTCCTATGCTTCCTTAGCAATAGTGATATGTGAAATCCTATGAAATTCTTCTGGAGAGACATCACAAAAAATAGCATTCAATGCTTTACTGTTAGCATTAGCCGCCGCAAGAGCTGCCTTATCCCAAGTGGATTTGGCAGCCTCAAGCCTAGTCCAACCATCCTCAATAGCATCCCACATAGCATCATCAATAGAACACAAAAACGCCCTCATATGGACTTTCCAAAATGCATAATTATTACCATAAAAAAATGGTGGCACATTTAGGGATTGAGACCTATCCATCTCAAAACGGGGTCAAGGATCGTACTAAGGTATTTAAATCGCAACAAGTACACCCGCTCTGATACCAATTGAATGTTCAAATGGCGTTGAAAACATTATGAACGTTTAGACCCCTAATTACAAAATTACCAATTCAAGCTTTATACCAAACAATGTATGTGCAGAAAATGATAACAAGCTTATAACAGAATTGATAAACAATCTAAACCATAAATAATCACAATCACAGCAGTAATTAAATGGTAAAGATAAAGGGAAGAGAGATGCAAACACAAAGACAACACGCGATGTGTTATCGAAGAGGAAACCGAAGCCCTCGGCATAAAACCTCTCCGCCGCCCTCCAAGCGGTCAATAATCCACTAGAAAATGTAGTTGGGATCCATGAACAGCAATAGACCCTCCAAGCCTAATCTACCCAGGTACCTAAGTCCTCCAAGCTTCCCGCTCCAACGAGGTTGCACCGAACCTTTTTCTATCCTAGCTTACCGGATTCCGCTATAGCCCATAGTATCAACCAATGAATATTGGTTCCTTCCAAACTGCTTCCCTTAACACCAAAATGAACCTTCTCACAAACGTGGGTGTGATGAGAAAAAGATTTGGTCAAAGACCTCTCAAGGATGTATCAATGGAGAGGAAAAGAGTAGAGGAATTTAAAGAGTCTCTTAGTGAAGATTGGGGATGAGGCAATCTTGTTTTTCTCTAGGGCTTCTCTCTCAAAATTCTCTCTGGAAGCTCTCTACATATCGTGGGTATAAGGGTCTATATATAGTGGTGTGTGTTTGGAATACGAAGAATCAGTTTTTCCCAAACAGGGCTGGTTGGCGGCTTGGCCTGGCGACTGGTCCAAGTCACGAGTTCAAGTCACGAGATAACAGCCTAGCCAGCTTGGAACTTTTGTCCTGTAGTGCAACAGTTGGTGTGACCCTTCACCTCCCCGCATGCTTCTTACGTGCACAGTAGTTGGCGGCTTGCAAGCCGCGAGTCAGTCACAAGTCCTAGCTGCGAGTCCCTGCTTCTTGGCACAAAGTTGAGCAATTCTTCACACTCTCTTCACACACTACCCTTACATGAATCCCACCTAAATACAGGGTTACTAAGTGCTAAATTACAAGCAAATTAGCACGGAATAAAGCCAACAAGATGGTTGATAAATTTCAACCTTACAGCGTACAACAAGAATAATAATCATACTTTAAGAATGAAAATCAGACAAGAGAACAAGCATATCAAGAAACATATTATCAAAACTAACAGAACCCATTCAAGCAAACTCAACAAAAATAACCCAACCCATGTCCGAGCACACATATCGTAAAACTCAACAACAACTCAAAAATCCAAAAAAAACAAGGCTATAATCATGAAATACTTAGAGAAAATAAGAAAACTCATACCTTTTCTTGAAGATTGAAGTTGAGAAGATGATGAAAATGGTGGATTTTTAAAGTGTAGCATGGTGTGTTTGTGAGAATGTTGAACAAACAAGACAATGAACAGCCATAAATGTTTGAGGGAAAACTGAAAAGTTTTAAAAATTGCCCTTAAAGTGCAAATCATGCGTTTTTCGTGATTGAACCAAGTCACGCATAAGTCACCAAACACCTTAGAGAAAATTTTTTGAAAATTTTGTCTAAGTGTTTTTCGTGACTGGAAGGTCCACCCATGAGAAAGTCGCGAAGGGAGCTGCAAAAATTTCTGTATGACCTTGCGATTGGAGCTTCTACTTGCAAACAAGTCGCCAAAATAAGTCGCGAGAACTCTAAAAATCCAGATTTTTGAAAAATTTCTAAGTCTTTTTCGCGATTGGGACTTTGACCCGTTAGTGAGTTGCAAAAACCTTCTGAGTAATGCTTGTGACTGGGGCATGCGACTGGATAGACCCGCGACCAAGTCGCCAATACAAGGGAACACAGTTTTTGAAATTTTTGATATTTTTACAAAAACAAAAAGCTTTCCAAAAACAATTAAAACACTCAAAAATCTTTTTGTGTTTGATCAACAAAAATTAAGTATGTGAAATGCATTTAATCAAGTACAATCACACAAATGAATATGACATTCATGAACATAGACATGTGTGATGTGTGTGGATACCAAAAATGAGATAGTCCTTAGTCCAATGTGAAGCTTCAATGATCAATTCAACCAAGGTATACACAATTAGCACTAGGAAAAGTAACCTATCTCAATTGTAGAAATATGCATATATGACCTCCCACAAAACTTGATAACATAATTTTGAAGCTTTTCATTTGGCTCCATATTCATCATATCATTTGATCTTTTTGAATCATTACATCTCATTTTGAGATCGATGCTTGAAATTTTTGATATTTCAAATTGATGAGTAAGCCTTTGGCTTTATGGGCATCATACATTTTTCACAAAAGTCGCTTTCCCTTTTTCCTAATCAAATACTAGTATGTGCAAAGGCTTTTGCAGCTCATTATCTCTTTTCATTTTGAGATTTACATTTGTTGAGCTCTTTAAACAAAATAAAATAAACGGTGGGAAGATATATAGGCACAAGTCTATGCAAGATTCAAGATCAACAAAACCATTGACTAATCATTCATGACAAGTTTGAAGATCTATTTACAATAGTCACATAGATTTCAAGATTTTTCCCATAATGATATGAGTGCATAAGATACAAGCTATGCTCGTAAATGCACAAAGCCATTAGCACAAAGGTACAAGGCAAAACATGTTTGTGACAAAACACAATAATGTCGATAAAACTTTTTGGATTTTCTACTTTTTATGTGTTTTTGGATTTTTTTTATTTTTTACACAAAAACAAGTAAAGATTGATAATAAAAAAAAAATGTAAAAACATTTAAAACAAAAAGCAAATAAACACAATTTTTTAGCACAAGTGGAACACAAACAAAAAACACAACCAATCAAAATCACAAAGCATAGGAAGTATTAATGAATGGACATGTTGGAATGCTTACGCATGAGTACTGTATGGTTTTTAGACCCCTTAAAACACAACCGGATTAACCTAGTTAATTAGCCAAGTGATTACTTAGTTAAATTATGCAATTCTAGGTTATCACAATCAAACAATCATATCAAGTATATAGCAGCGAAAATATAAATAATACAAAAATATGATGACCTAGGAAACCACACCGGTAAAAACCTGGGGAGGATTTAACCTAGGTATTCTCAAGGTAAACTTGAATCCATTATAGAAGAATTGAAGTTTTACAATAAGAATTAGACCACTAACATCTTATTGCTACCCACCAGTAGAAAGTTACTAACACGACCACGTGTAAGCTCCGAGACCACGGACTCCTTCTTTCTTAGATTCTCCAGCAAATACAAGCACTCCCGCTTGCGTATCTTTAAGCTCTTATGACAGCAACTGAATGATCATCAAGTTCTTGAAGAAATCTCCTCTTAATAATCCTAAGCTTGTGTGAAGGAAAGCTCCTCACAGATCTCACAAGAGATTCACACAAACAGCAATATGAGCAACCAAAGACTTAGAGAGGTTTGGGTATAAAACCCTAGATACAAAAGAGGCACACTCTTCTCTCTCTCTCTCTAAATGCTCTAAAAAACGTGGCTTAGGGTTTCCTTTATATAGTGGGAGAAATAGACCTGAAACCCTAATCCTGCATGGGCTTAAATAGCTATTTGGGCTGGCTTAAAATTCTGCAGATACGATTCTCGATCGATTGAGTCTGTTCTTCGATCGATCGAACCAGGTAGATTATGAAATCTTCTTCCTGCAGCTTGTATGTTCTTGAATCTTGACTTGAATAACCTTGAGCATTGTCTAATAATACCTATAGGCTTTAAGATCTATATCTAGACAAGTCTGTATTCATGATTTGCCAATTATTCTAAATATTTAGAATCTGACAAACTCTCCCTTTGGCAATTCGTGACAAAACTTACATACAAAATGAAATGCTCAAATACAAGAACAACCCAATACAATAAAATGCCCAATTACACAATGTTGCCCAAATTACAACAAATTCAACCTAACTACTATCTATTAGTTGCAAGTGTAGACAGCAGCACGACTGAATCAACCTGTATATTTTCTGAAACACTAAACAAAACGCATAAACGCATGTGTGACAAAAAAACAATAAATGAACAAATATGCAAACTAACTCTCCCTCTATGTTAGATACATCAAAAACAATGTTAACTCCTCCTAAACAAAACAGACAGGATTCCCACATATCAACTATTTCTCCCCCCTTTTTGTCATATATTGACAAAGACTATCCATACAAAGAGTAAATAGTCAATATACGCAACAAAGGATAAGAGAAAATAGAGAATCAAGAGAACACAAAACAATATAGCTCTATAGAAAATAGAGACAACTCCATCTTTGAACAACACAGGTTAAAAACAAGCTTCTCCCCCTATAAAAATAGGAAATACAAAACAAGTTTTGGGAAAAACAGTTTTAGGGAAACTTTAGGAGGTGGGGAAAAAAAGTACACAAAAACCAAACTTAAATACTAAGTTGATAAGGTGAGGATACACATGAAAAAAAATATTCTCTCTTTCAATAAATGCAAACTTAACACTATGTAACCCATAAACATTTACATGAGTAGAGAAAATATTTGCACATTGATTATCCATCATATCTCTTAAAAAAAATATTTTCTGCAGTTCACACATAAAAATAGCCTATACTAAAATGTACAAAGGACTCAAAAATTAATCAATAAATTTTTAAATTAAGTTGAGTACCCAATTTAGCAAAGTGTGAAAACAATGAGAGATATGACTGCAAAACTGCAAGATGGATACAGAAAACAATGCAATGCATGTAAATGATGTATGCTGTAATGCAGTGAAACTAAGTTCAATATAAGTTCAAATTCACAAAATTGGCTTGAGCATAGAGTTTCTAACAAAAACTCCAAAATTTGAAAAACCACTTGTTCGTTTTTTATAAAAAAAACTGACCAATTGATCATCACACAAGTTAGAGAATAGATAATAATGATCAATTACATCAAATCAACAAGCCAATTTTATCAATTAAACCTAATTTGAACAAAATCCCCAATTCAGGTACATTCAAGCTCTAGAATATTTCCAATTTCTCAAACTTTAAACACATTTTGCATTAAGATCAAGGAACTTTTAATCTTGGATGGCCACAACAAGATCACACACACTAAAATGTACCAAGTTTAACAAAGATTAACTTGTGTAGTGTGTGCAACTAGCAAAAACTTGAGATACATGTGAGGTGATATGTAAATAGAAATTAAGCACAATTTCTACAAAATTCATCACATAAATTTGAAAGAGACTATTACCTAAAGAGTTACATCATATAACTCCCACATCTCCTAGAAAACAAGCTTGCAATCATGTAAGTTTCTTGATTTGCCTCATAATATACACATCAATTTTAATTGTTTAGAAACATAATAAAGATAACCGGGATAATGTACACACCAATTTTAGCATTTAAACCGAGGCTACACCTTATGTTCTTTTTGTGCATGTGCTACACTTTCTTGAACACAAAATCTTACGATATGCACTAAGGTGTTCATGATTGGCTAGTAAACAGTGGTGAGATGGTTATTTATGCATTTCTCAAAAGGTTCAAGTCTGATAGTCAAAGACATGTGACTTCAAGATCAAGACAAAGTGATCAAAAACTATAAACATCTCCCACACAACATGCACTACAAAGCTCAAACTAGTAAAATGCAATAAAATAAGCTCATCCAAGCTAAACAAGGTACATAAACTTGTTATGTAAAAATAATATGGCCAATCCTTGATTATAAATCCAAGATGTGAAATACAAAACACAAAAATCTTTTTGTTTTTAAAAAAAAATTATGACCAAGAACAAAAAGCACACATTGTGCTAAATGATTAATGCAAATGCAATGCATGACAATGCTTGACTAAGCTATAGAGGGTACACAAACAAGAAATATCAATTTCTTAATTAACCCTTGAGTACATGTACAAACTAGTACATACTCACACAAAATCAGAAATAGCTTAGCACATACTATTCAAGTTTCTCCACAATGTCAAGCATGTTCTAAATCAAGAGAGAGATATCATAATTCATGTAATCCTCAAAACCAATAAAACTAGACACAAAATAAAATATTTTTGTCTTTTTGAAAATTTTTAATGTTTTTGGATTTTTTTAATTTAAAAAAAAAAACAAAAAACAAAGCAACCAAAAGCAAAAACAAAACATGTCCACAAATAATTGAAAGAATTAAATCAGGGACAAGTCAGCAACACTCACCTTAGAGAATCTTTTTTCACCCATATAGCACGAGTCTTCGGCTTTGTAGGTGAAAATCCATGAGAAGCAGAGTGTATTTGAGAGATTACACTAATCTTCTGAGAAAGACTAAAATCCTGCAAATTCCTTCACAAGCCAATAAGCTCAAATTTTTCAAAAGCATATGAAACAATTTATTTGGACTTATGGCAGGAGAAATATCATCACATATCCTAGATTGACATACAGAATGCTTAAATTTCAATTTATGACAATTAGGACGAATGTGACCAGAGACATCACAAAAGTGACAAACATGAACAAATTTAGGAACATCAGTATTCCTAACAGCAAATCTAGTATCAGATTTTGGTTTTTGCCTCAACAAAGAACAATTTGGTCTAATATGACCAACAACACCACAATGGTGACAAGTAGGCACAAAAACAAATTTATTTTGCTCTCTAACAATATATAGGTTTAGACATAGGTTTAGAAACTTCAGCGTCTACATCAGAACTTTTACCTTTGTCCAACCTAGCAAAATAAGTCTTTTCTTTATTATTCCTCTTGAAAGGAGGGATATAAACTTTCTTAATTTTAGGCTTAAGAGAAACAGAAACACTTCTGTTATCAACAGCAAGCTTGGTACTAGTCAAATTTTCAATTTTAGATTTAGATTCAACAAACTCTTGTTCCAAGCTTTTCATCTTCTCATCTTGAGAGGAAATTTGATTTCTCAAAAATTCATTCTTTTTATTAGACTCATCTAATCTAACAACCAATTCCCCTTTTTCAAGATTAGCAAATTTTAACTCTTCCTTGAATTTCTTAGCAATTCTCATAGTTTTCAATAATTCCTTACGAAAAGTTTCACAGGCATTAATAAGATCAACAGAAACAACAGTGTCCTTTTTATTCAAATCATCATAAACATGAGCAGAAAAACACTTCAAATTATCCATGATAACAGGGATCAAGGATCAGCTCTTAGATCAAAAGATCAATAGACAAAGAGCTACCCGCTCTGATATCACTTGTATGGTTTTTAGACCCCTTAAAACACAACCGGATTAACCTAGTTAATTAGCCAAGTGATTACTTAGTCAAATTATGCAATTCTAGGTTATCACAATTAAACAATCATATCAAGTATATAGCAGCAGAAATATAAATAACACAAAGATATGATGACCCAGGAAACCACACCGGTAAAAACCTGGGGAGGATTTAACTTAGCTATCCTCAAGTACTTGAATCCACTATAGAAAAAATTTAAGTTTTACAATAAAACTTAGACCACTAACATCTTATTGCTACCTATCGGTAGAAACATACTGACACAACCATGTGTAAACTCCGAGACCACAGACTCCTTCTTTCTTAGATTCTCCAACAAATACAAGCACTCCCGCTTGCGTATCTTTAAGCTCTTATGGCAGCAACTGAATATCAAGTTCTAGAAGAAATCTCCTCTTGATAATCCTAAACTTGTGTGAAGGAAAGCTCCTCACAGATCTCACAAGAGATTCACATAAACAGCAATATGAGTAACCAAAGACTTAGAGAGGTTTTGGTACAAAACCCTAGTTACAAAAGAGGTACACTCTTCTCTCTCTCTCTCTAAATGCTCTCAAAAACGTGGCTTAGGGTTTCCTTTATGTAGTGGGAGAAGTAGACCTGAAATCTTAATCCTACATGGGCTTAAATAACTATTTGGGCTGACTTAAAATTCTACAGATACGATTCTCGATCGATCGAGCCTGTTCTTCGATCAATCGAACTAGGCAGATTATGAAATCTTCTTCCTGCAGCTTGTATGTTCTTGAATCTTGACTTGAATCACCTTGAGCATTTTCTAATAATACCTATAGGCTCTAAGATCTATATCTAGACAAGTTTGTGTTCACGATTTGCCAATTGTTCTAAACATTTAGAACCTAATAAGTACCCTTCTTCACCCACATAGCACGTGCGTTTAGGGTGATATCCCTAAAGGATTGGGTACGAGGGTTATGGCTGTCAAACTTTCTGGAGAAGCTTGCCAAACAGGTGGTGAAAGCATCAATCATCTTCATCACATCTTGATGTTAGATTTAGCTTCTCCCCCTTTCACTTGCTTGGGGTTTCCTTTATCCTTTCTTTGTCCACGTGGCCTTTGATAGTTGCCATTTTTTAATGCCCAAAGCTTACGACAATTTGGTCTGGTGTGTCCTTGAATTCCACAGTGATGACAGAAATGTTGAATTCTCAGACCTTTTTGTGACTTTGGGAGTGATTTCCCTTGAGCCATAGGTTTGACCACTGATTGGTTAGGAGGCTTAGTCAAAAATCGTTGGTCAGTCACACTCTGCTTCTTCTCCGGCTTTGCTTTCTCAGCAACTATAGTTTTTACCATTGGTTCCTTAGCTTTAACAAACTTCATATCCTTGGATACTTTGACACTCGAGCTACTCTCTCCGGTGTATCCCAATCCACTTTTGTCAGAGAAAGGTTTTTGATGAGCAAGCACTTCATCAAGCTTCTTGGAGGAAACCCGCTCTACTTTAGCATTTCCTTGAATCATCTCAAGCTCAAGGAAATTGATTTTTGAATAAGCTTTGGTTAACTCTCCATTCAACTTCTCCATTTCACATTTGGTCTCCTTGTATCTCACTAGAAGACTTCTATAATTTTGCTCTGCCCTCTTCATCTTTTCAATGGTTGCGTTAGCCACTTTTACATATTCACCGGTCTTCTTAAGGAGGGAATTGTAGGTCTCTTGCATTCCCACTGTTCCTTCATCTTTCTCATCATTAGATTCCTCTACTATCCCTATTGACTCCAATTCAGAGTGCTCACCAAGCTCTTCCACTAAAGCACCCAAATCATCCAAAGATTCTACTGGAGTAATGGTCATGAATGCAGAGAAGTTTCTGTTAGGTTCTAAGGTTTTAGGAATTTATGTATTTAGAACTCTAATTTGTAATGTTGGCAAACCATGATCAAAACATTGTATTTAGTCTTGTTTAGGCTTGCTCAAAGTTGGTTTATTATTGTAAAGTTGGAATCAAGTGACTGCAGAAGTTCTTGGGACTTTTGGCCTGGCTCGATCGATCGAAGAATAGACTCGATCGATCGAAAATCGCACAGGTTGATTTTTCTGCAGAATTTCCAACTCAGCCCTACTTCATTAAACGTTTAGGGTTTTATGTTTTTACCCTAGGTATATAAACTAAACCCTAGCCATGTTTTTGAAGGTTGTCCATATTGCTTTGTTGCTCATACATTGCTATTTTGTGTGAATCTCTTGTGAGATCTTTGAGGAGCTTTCCTTTACACAAAACTTAGAGTTTTCAAGGTAGAGATGATTTCAACATCTTGAAGATCATTACAGTTGCAACCATTGGAACTTAAAAGAAAAGCAAGCGGGGAGCTTGTAGCTGATTGAGGAATTCAAGAAAGAAGTAGTCCGTGAATTCGGAGCCTGCGCGTGGTCGCGTCAGGATGTTCTACTGGTGGGTAGCATTAGGAAGTCGAGCGAGGAGCTTATAGTCCTTTTGTAAGAACTTCAATTCTTTCATAGTGAATTCTGTTATGCCTTGAGGATCGGTGGGTCAAATCCTCCCCAGGTTTTTACCGTGTGGTTTCCTGGGTGATCATATCTTGTGTTTATTTATTTTCCGCTGCATTATTATTCTTGATATGATTGTTTGATTGCTTTAACCTAGAATTACATAATTTGACTAAGTAACAACTTGGCTAATTAATCTAGGCTACGCAATCTGGTTGTTTAAGGGGTCTAAATTCCTGTCAAGTGGTATCAGAGCAGGTAGCTCTTTTTGTTTGAGATTTTTAATCTCTGAGCTGATCATTGACCCCTGTTGTCATGGAGCATGGACACTCTCTGTTTGTTCCTCCTCACTTTGATGGGAACAACTATGCTTATTGGAAAGTAAGGATGAAAGCATTCCTGAAATCCATTGATGAAAGGGTTTGGAATTCCGTTGAATACGGATGGGAGAAGCCCGCTACTCCTGTGAGTGAGTGGCAAACTTCTGAAAAAGAAGCAGCAAGCTTCAATAGCAAAGCTATGAATGCCATCTTTAATGCTGTTTCTATGGAGAAATTTAAGAGGATCTCTAATGTTGAGGTTGCTAATATTGCTTGGAAAATCCTCCAAACTGTGCATGAAGGCACAAAGGCAGTTAAGATAAACAAACTGCAACAATTGACTTCTAGATTTGAAAGCATTAGAATGTCTGACGATGAATCTTTTGATGAATTCTATGCTAAATTAAATGATATTGTCAATTCTGCTTTTAATTTGGGTGAAATCTATGATCAACCTAAAATTGTTAGGAAGATTCTTAGATCTTTAACTGAAGACTTTAGACCCAAAGTGACTGCCATCACTGAAAGCAAGGATGTGGACTCCATCCCTGTTGATGAGCTTGTAGGATCTCTTCAATCCTATGAGTCTGACCTACCTAAAGTGAACAAATCCAAATCAATGGCTCTTAAGTCAGTTGATGATGTTGATGGTGGTGGATTTGATGATGAGCTCTCTGCTACAGAGATTGCCTATCTTGCCAAAAACTTTAAGAACTTTCTTAGGAATACAAATAGAAAGGCTAGAGGTACTTACACTGCTGAACCTAGAAATTTTAGGAAGAATGATCCCACTAAGGTTAACAATTGTGAAAAACCTAAAAAAATTTTGGTCAATCTTCTAATAACTCTTTGGGTCCTCAGTGTTTTGGCTGTCAAGGGTATGGTCATGTGAAATCTGAATGTCCTACATTCTTGAGGACTAAGGGTAAAGCTATGGCTGTAACCCTTAGTGATAATGAGGTTTCTGATGATGAGTCCGGTGGTGACGAGGATGGAAACTTCATTGCTTTCACGGCTACTTCTATAGTCAATGAAAGCATATCTGCTGAAGAGAACCCTTCTGATGGGGAACTCTCTGAAGATGCAGATCTTCAAGAGGCCTATAACAAACTTTGCAAAATTGCTGCAAAGGATGCTATGAAAGTTGAACTTGGCCTAAAGAAAATTGATTCTCTTGAGCTTGAAAAGAAAAATTTGCTTGTTAAACTGTTTGATGCTAATGAGCTTTTGAACAATGTTAAATCTGAGAACATGCTTTTGCTTGATAAAGTTAGAACTTTGGAACATGATTTATCTGTTGCTAGATCTGCTAGTTCTAAAATTGATCACATGCTGAATGTTCAAAAGTATCCTACTGATAAAACTGGGTTAGGATATGTTGAAAGCATTTCTGATTCTGGACCTCATTCCACTACTTTTGTTCCTTCTTCTTCTTCTAAACCTTCTGTGAGTGAGGTTGTGAGTGAAACTGTCAAACCACCTGTGAGTGAGATAGTTAAACCCGTAGAAGTTTCACCACCTAAGAAGATTAGGGTAGACTTAAGAGATTCTAAACCTAAGGAGCCTACCAAATCTAAGGACAAGATGCATGGTAAACCTGCATGGGTTTGTCATTATTGTGGTAAGTCTGGACACATTCGTCCTAACTGTTACAAGTTTCAAGCTGATAAGAGAGCAAATAAACCAAAAGTGCTTGTGCCTCAAGCACAAGATCCTATGGCATTAATTGGTGAATTGGTAAAGGTGTTAAACCTTTATTCCAATCCTGGAGTTGGGAATCACTCGAATGTGAATAAGAACTCCAATGCTTATGGTGCATCTAAAAGGTTTTGGATGCAAAAGACTCGAACTAACTGAGTCTTTCTGACATGGTCCTTGTGCTTCATTGCTCCATTCTTTTGTGACCATTGTTCTTTGGTTTTTTGTGTTTCTTTTGTTCTAGGACTTGCATTGCATTACATTCATGCATTTCATTCTAGGATTTATTTGTTTTCTCTTTTTTATATAATAAAAAAAAAAAAAAAAAAGGAAAAAGAGAAAGCTAAAATTATGTTTGACACTATTCTTCTTGATTTTTGAAAAACAAGGTTGGTCTATCTTTTTACACATATCATGTCTTGTGTACCTTGTTTAACTTTGATGAACTTATTCATTGCACTTGACTAGTTGAAATTTTGTAGTACATGTTGTGTGGGAAAGATGTGTGTGGTTATTAATCACTTTGTCTTGATTTTGAAGTCACATGTTTTTTGACTGTCAGACTTGATTCTTTTGAGAAAGGCATAAATAACCATCTCACCACTGTTCACTAGCCAATCATGAACACCTTAGTGCATATCATAAGATTTTGTGCTCGAGAAAGAGTAGCACATGCACAAAAAGAACATAAGGTGTAGCCTCAATTAAATTAAAATTGGTGTGTACTATTAAGCTTGATGCCAATTCACTTAATTCAAACTGGTGTGTACTATTAGGCTTGATGCCATTTCACATAATATATTTCACATACTAAGGGGGCAAAAATATAAGAAACTTACATGATTGCAAGCTTTTGTTCTAGGAGATGTGAGAGTTATAGGATGTAACTCTTCAGGTGATAGTCTCTTTTAAATTCTATGTGATGAATTGTGCAGACTTTGTGTTTGATTGCTATTCACATATCACCTCACATGTATCTCAAGTTGTCTACTAGTTTCACACACTACACAAGTTACTCTATGTTAAACACTGTACATGCTAGTGTGTGTGTTTTTGGTCTGACCAACCAAGTTTGAAATTATCTTGAGATTTGTGCACAACATATCTGTTTCTTGAGAAAATTCAAAGGAAGAATGATTAAAATTTGTTTTTGAGAAAATTGGGTTTAAAATTTTTGGGTTTTTGAAAAAGCATTCCATCTTATACTCATGCATTTTGTTTCTTTAATTTAATGCTTTGAGGAGTTATTTTTCAAAAATTAGATTTGTATCTTTCAAAACTGTGATTGTTCTCAAAATTTAGTGAGCCTCTGCCCATTTCGATCGATCCAGTCTGATTTTCGATCAATCGAAAAAGTGCTTTCATTTGTCTCAAAATGACTGTGTATTTCGATCAATCGAATCTGATTTTTGATCAATCGAAAAAGTCCTTCCATTTGTCTCAAAATGACTGTGTGTTTCGATCAATCGAATGTAATTTTCGATCGATCGAATCTCGTGGAAAAGCTTTTTTAAAAGTTCTGATCTGACTTTTTCAAAGTTCTATTTCAAACTTTTCAAACTTTTTCTTTTCTCTCTCCAACGAGGCAAGGCTCCACATAGAGATTTTTGTCGTTTTCCTCCGAACTTTTTGCAAAATCTCTCTCTCCTCAAGCCGGTAAGACCCTTGTGCCCTTCCTTTTGATTTAATTTTCATCATTTCATGCATATATTCATGCATTTGGGGGCGATTTTCGCACTTTGCCATTTTTAGAATTTTCTTTTGATTCATGTCATTTTTTATGAAATTGATCTTTGGGTTTTTGTGGGGACACATCATAAACATGATCCTTGATGGTTAATTTGATCAATTTGGTGTTTGGTGAAAATTTTAAAAAAAAATTCTAGGGTTTCTAATTGATCCGATTTGGGGTTTTTGTTGAATTGGGTTGAATTTGATGAAATTGGCTTGTTGTGTTGTTGTAATTAAGCATTATAATCTTTGTACTATGTTGTATAATGCTCAATTCATCAATTTGGTTAAAAATTTCAACATGTGGTTTTCAATTTTTGGGATTTTTGATAGAAATTCCTTGTTCAAGCCAATTTTGTCAATTTAATCTCAATTGAACTTAATTGCTTACTGCATTAGTACATGCATCATGGCATTGAATTTGTTCATGCATCATATAGATTTTCATTCTTTTGATTTTTGTGCTTACTTGCAGTCTGCCCTTGGTTTTGTTTTTCTTGTGTTTTTTTTTTCTGGTTTTTCACTTTGTGTCTCTGTCCTTTCATTAGCACTATGCCTAGGAAAACTAGAGCCCGTAGGAATGTTCCCTCACCTTCTCCTTCACCCCCTCCATCCTTTGATCGTGAGAAGTTTTCGAGTGAGAAAAACCAAGAGATTTATGAGAAGCTGAACGTTAAGAGAAAGATATGGGCTGAGCGTTCTGTTCATTTAGATGAACTTGATCTTGCCATTAGGGCAAACCTTGAGCGTAGGGGCTGGTTACCCTTGGTGGATGTTTTCGGTCTTCCTCCACCTTCTACCTTGATAAGGGAGTTCTACTCGAACATCTCTATCCGCATCTATGATTCCAACACTTTAGTCAAGAGTTAGATACGAGGCGTAGAGTACACCATTACTCCTTAGATAGTGGCTGATGCTCTAGGGGTACCATTGGTTCTGCATCCTGTCTATCCATATGACGTGTCTCCAGAGATTAGTGATGTCTTGTCTTACATCACTGGGACTACTGTCCAGTGGGGTTCTGATCCTCGGATCACTTCTGCTGAGCTCTCCGGGTTACACTATTTGTTCTTTAGGATAGCTTGTCATTCTATCTGGCCCATTTCCCATGTTCACACTATTCCTCTTGAGAGGTGTGTATTTTTGTACGCTCTGATTACTGATGCTCCTATTAGTTTTCCCCATCTTTTTCTTCGTTCTTTGAACGATGTTTATAGGAGTTCATCTTCTGCTCATGCTCTTGTACATCCTATTTTCATTCATAGGATTCTTCTTTATCTTGATATTAGTGGCTTTCCTTCCTCTGAGCCCGTTCATGTGATAGCTCCTATAGGTGCGTCTTTTCTTAGACAGAGGGCGCTCATCTTCGAGTTGGTTCTAAACACCCTAGGTCTGAGCCCTCTAGTAGCGCACCTCCTCCTTCTTCTTCTGCAGGTATTGCTGGTGAGGATATTCCTGATCCAGTTGGTGATGATGCTGCTGCTGCTGATATTCCTCCACCTCCTTTGACTGACTTCGATGTTCGTCGTACTTTGGAGACTTTCATGACCGTTCAGGCGGCTCATGGTCAGATTTTGGTGGACTTGCTAGATGAGTTTCGTGCTCTACGAGTTGACTTGGCGCGTCTTCATTCACCCTCACCACCTCCTTTTGATGGCGACTTGTGATTGTCCTTTGGCATTCCGTCACAAAAAGGGGGAGTGGAGTTTTGTCTTGTAGAGGAGTTTTTGTAGTTAGGGGGAGACTTTTGCTTTGAGGAGCTTGTGGAGTTTTTAGATTGTACCTAGGTGCTTCACTTTGTATATCATTTTTGGGGATATTCATGTTAGGGGGAGTAACATTGATTGATATACATGTTATTTTTATTGATTCTTGATGCTTTGTGATTCACCGCGTATTGATTTATATTTATGAGTTAATCATTCTTATATGTCTTTATTTTGTATTGTGTGAATCTTACAAGAATGTTATACCTGTTGTTTTACTCTTTACTGTCACACATGCGTTTATGCGTTTGTTGAGTATTTCAGGATTATACAGGTTGATTCAACTAAGCTGCTGTCTACACTTGCAACTGATAGATAGTAGTTAAGCTGAATTTGAATTTATGAGCATTATCTTTGTAAAGGGCTTTTTACTTGTAAAACTTTGAGCTTTTATTTAGGGTTTTGTCACGGATTGCCAAAGGGGGAGTTTGTTAGGTTCTAAGGTCATAGGAATTTATGTATTTAGAACTCTAATTTGTAATGTTGGCAAACCATGATCAAAACATTGTATTTAGTCTTGTTTAGGCTTGCTCAAAGTTGGTTTATTATTGTAAAGTTGGAATCAAGTGACTGCAGAAGTTTTTGGGACTTTTGGCCTGGCTCGATCGATCGAAGAATAGACTCGATCGATCGAAAATCGTACAGGTTGATTTTTCTGCAGAATTTCCAACTCAGCCCTACTTCATTAAACGTTTAGGGTTTTATGTTTTTACCCTAGGTATATAAACTAAACCCTAGCCACGTTTTTGAAGGTTGTCCATATTGCTTTGTTGCTCATACATTGCTGTTTTGTGTGAATCTCTTGTGAGATCTTTGAGGAGCTTTCCTTTACACAAAACTTAGAGTTTTCAAGGTAGAGATGATTTCAACATCTTGAAGATCATTACAGTTGCAACCATTGGAACTTAAAAGAAAAGCAAGTGGGGAGCTTGTAGCTGATTGAGGAATTCAAGAAAGAAGTAGTCCGTGGATTCGGAGCCTGCGCGTGGTCGTGTCAGGAAGTTCTACTAGTGGGTAGCATTAGGAAGTCGAGCGAGGAGCTTGTAGTCCTTTTGTAAGAACTTCAATTCTTTCATAGTGAATTCTGTTATGCCTTGAGGATCGGTGGGTCAAATCCTCCCCAGGTTTTTACCGTGTGGTTTCCTGGGTGATCATATCTTGTGTTCATTTATTTTCCGCTGCATTATTATTCTTGATATGATTGTTTGATTGCTTTAACCTAGAATTGCATAATTTGACTAAGTAACAACTTGGCTAATTAATCTAGGCTACGTAATCTAGTTGTTTAATGGGTCTAAATTCCTGTCAGTTTCCCTCTCCATCAAAACTTTCATCTGAATTTGAATCAGAGGAGTTGGAATCACTAAAAGTAGAGGAATACACCTTGCCCTTCCCTCTCAAATAATTAGGACACTCTTTCTTGAGATGTCCATGTCCATTGCATTCGAAGCATGTGATTCCTTGAGAGGATTGAGACTCCTTCCCATCTTTCCTCTTGAAATATTTTTTCTCCTTTCCAAAACTTGGGAGTTTTCCTTTCTCAGCAAATTTTCCATTCTTTTTGAACTTCAAGAACTTTCGAAAATTCTTCACAAGATATGCCACATTTTTATCGACCTCATCCTTATCCGATGAGTCATGAGCTTCCACCCTCTCATTAAACGTCTTAAGAGCAAGGGATTTGCTCTTCCTTTGTGAAGGTAGAGAGAGTTCATATGTTTGAAGTGAGCCAATTAATTCTTGAACTTTGATATCATCAAAGTCCTTGCTCTCTTCAATTGCTGTAACTTTTGCACGGAAGCTCTCTGGCTATGATCGAAGGATTTTCCTCACTATCTTTGAGTCCTCCGTTTTCTCACCCAAGTTGAACTTGCCAATAACCACCTCATTCAACTTGCCATAGAATGAGTCGAAAGACTCATCCTCACTCATTTTCAGCTCTTCAAATTGAGTGGTTAGCATTTGCAATTTAGTGTCCTTCACTTTCTTCGTGCCTTCATACGTGGTTTCCAATATTTGCCACGCCTCCTTGGCAATTGTGATGTGAGATATTCTGTGAAACTCATCTGGAGATACACCACAAAAAATAGCATTAAGTGCTTTGCTATTTGCATTAGCCGCCGCGAGAGCCACCTTATCCCATGCTCCGGCCTAGTCCATCCTACATCTACTACATCCCAAACAGCCTCATTGATTGAATATAGGAATGCCCTCATCCGGGCTTTCCAAAAGTCATAGTTGCTACCATCAAAATATGGTGAAGCATTTAAAGATTGAGATCGGTCCATCTCAAACGAGGTCAAGGATCGCACTACGGTAATTAAACCACAGTAGTTGCACCTGCTTTGATACCAAGCCTGAATGTTCAAATAGTATGTAAAACACCTTGAACGTTTAGACCCCCAAATTACAAATTATCAATTCAAGCTTATTATCAAACAATGTATGTGCGGAATATGAAAATAAACTAAACCAGAATTGATAAAAAAATCTAAACCAAATATAATCACAACCAAAAAAGAAATTAAATGGCAAAGATTAAGGGAAGAGAGATGCAAACACAAAGACAACACAACGATGTGTTATCGAAGAGGAAACCAAAGTCCTCGACGTAAAACCTCTCCACCGCCTTCCAAGCAGTCAATAATCCACTAAAGAATGAAGTTGGGATACATGAACAGCAGACCCAAGCCTAATCTACCCAATGTACCTAAGCCCTCCAAGCTTTTTGCTCCAACGAGGTTACGCTGAACCTTTGTTTTCTTTAACTTACCGGATCCCGCTATAGCCCATAGCATCAACCAATATCAATTGGTCCCTTCCTAACTGCTTCCCAAGTACCAAATAACCTTCTCACAGATATGGGTATGGTGTGATAAGGATTTGGCTAATGTACCTCTCAAGGATGTAACAATGGAAAGGGTGAGAGTAGAGGAATTTGGAGAATCAAGGTATGAAGATTGTGGATGAGTTAATCTTGTTTTTCTCTAGAGTTTCTCTCTCAAAATTCTCTCTGAAAGCTTTCTACATTTCGTGGGTATAAGGGGTATTTATACTAGTGTGTGTTTGGAATGCGAAAGGTCAGTTTTTCCCAAACAAAGTGGTCTAGCGACTTGACCTCGCAACTTGACTGAATCGTGAGTCTAAGTCGCGAGCTAACAGCCTAGCCAGCTAGAAGTTTTGTCCTGTAGTACAATAGTTGGTGTGACTCTTCAACTCCTTTGCATGCTTCACATGTGTGCCTCCTTTGGTGACTTGCCAGCCGCGAGCCAGTTGCGAGATCTAATTGCGATGCCCTACTTGAGTGCACACTTTTGAGCTTTTCTTCACACTTTCTCACACACTACCTTTACATGATTCCCACCTAAATACAGGATTTCTAAATGCTGAATTACAAGCAAATTGGCATGGAATAAAGCCAACAAAATGGTTGATTAAATTCAACCTTACAAAGCCAATACACCAGTGTGGGAGTCTCACATGTTGTGACTAGTGAGAGAGTTGGCTATATACACCAAAAACAAGATATCTTTTTCTTGGTGAGCACATTTGCCAAGGATTTTTCCTAGATTACTTTGCCAGAAATATGCTTAATTTCTAAACCATAATAGGCACGTAACTGTTTCGCCAGCAATATGCGTAATTTTCAGTTAAATGAGTCAAAATAACTTCAATGTATCTCATTAGTTGCACAAGGGTGTTTTATTTATTTATTTATTTTTATCTTAAGATTTTGATGGTTTTTTCTCAATAAATAAATAAATAAATAAATAGAAGAAGATTTAGAGGGTAATATCTATTGGTAGGCCGTAGGCTTCAGCCAGATCATATTGTTTTAACTTTTCATTGAATAGAGCCAGACCATCAAGACAAGTTGGTATGGTCACTTGGCGTTATAATAAAGATATGAGATTCAATCTTTGTGTGGGTTTAAGGAAGATGAAGGATTATTCTGTGTGTGGCTCACTCATTGCATCTAAAAAAAAAAGTAATGAGTTTCGAACCTGGAAGGTTAGGAAGTGGTTTTATTTTATGAGAGCCTCGTTGTACACCATATAAATAGCCAATCTTGGCATTACTGATTAATAAGAAGAGATTATTATTTCATACCAAGTTATATATATATATATATATATATAGAGAGAGAGAGAGAGAGAGAGAGAGAGAGAGAGAGAGAGAGAGAGTTTCTTTCAAGGTATTTTATACGGGCGTGCGTCCCAACCTATTTTTATTGTTTTTGGGATACTACGAGTCTACGATATCATTTTATTGTCACCAAATTCTCAATTTCTTTCAGCCACTGTCACACGTTTTCACCAAACCATTATTCAAGCCAATACACCAGTGTGGGAGTCTCACATGTTGTGACTTGTGAGAGAGTTGGCTATATACACCGAAAACAAGATATCCTTTTCTTGGTGAGCACATCTGCCAAGGATTTTCCCCAGATTACTTTGCCAGAAATATGCTTAATTTCTGAACCATAATAGGCACATAACTGTTTCGCCAGCAATATGCGTAATTTTCAGTTGAATGAGTCAAAATAACTTCAATGTATCTCATTAGTTGCACATGGGTGTTTTATTTATTTATTTATTTTTATCTTAACATTTTGAGGGTTCTTTCTCAAAAAAAAAAAAAAAAAAAAAAAAAAAAAAAGAAGAAGAAGAAGAAGAAGAAGAAGAAGAAGATTTAGAGGGGCAAAATGGGCAAATGCCCTTTTCGCACCAACAAAGCAGGCTTCTGCGCCCTTTCCCAAACTGATTAGGGAAATACCCCTCTTTTGTAACTTGACAAAATGAGAGTCGAGTTTTGTGAAGAGCTCGATTATACAATGTGTTGAAAAATCTGGTTTTGTATCTCATACAAAACACACAGTAGAAGCAACAATCACGGATCTACTTCATTCTTGAACGATAACATATAACCATGAATTCTAAAATAAAGAATAGGATGCGTACCTTGATGCAGTGAATTTCATAAACATGACTTGAAAATACCTTTAATCTTCATCTCAATTCCACATGGTGCCCAAGATATGTGGTCTCTCAATCAGTCCTTTGTACATAGGCTCTCAAAGAAAAATCCTTCTTCTTCTCATTGTGGAGAAAAAACTGATTTCTTTTCTTTTCATCATACGTACGTTAAAACTACTCTAGTAGTTTCTTTATTTAATAACTCTTATTAAATAATGACTGATTATCTAATTGGGTTAGCCTTTTGGGCCTACCCAATTGGGCTTTAGTTTGTGGCTTGAGATGAGACCAAATGGAACAAATAAGACTCTAGTTTCAATGGGTCTTGGGCTTTTCTGTCAACTCTTGACAAGCCCAAAGTTACCATTAATTATATTCAATACCACTATAAGAATATAATTGCACTCTAAGCCTTATTAATAAATTATATCCCAAGACTTTATTATACATGCAACCCCTTCATTAAAATATTCGTAGTAATACAAAGTCATGAATATAGACTGCCACTTTGAAGATTACTACATCTTAATCCTTGAGTACCCGATTTAATCATTTATGTTATTCATCATATATTTATGAAATCCAATTTCATAAATATATACTTTAATAACTCCTTACTAAAGTGGTTGGGCCCAACATTCTGAATAATCAAACTCATTAAACTTATCTCAAGGAAATATTTTATATCTCTATTAAGAGATTATGAATTCCATCTTGAAAATATATGTTCCATCAACATTAAATGCGGCTGCCCAACATACTGAGGTTTTGAACGTAACTTATAGATCTCACTCCTGATATATCAAAGCAACCTATATCTCATGATCAGGTCCATTATTCTCTCAGGATTTAGAGTTGATGTAAATAGAAGTCATGAGATTTATTATTTATTTGACAGTCGTTAGGAGAATAAAAAAACTCTCACAATGGTCCAGTTCAATATGTCTTAATACTTAAAACATATCAACATATCAACTAGAAGTCTTCACTTCCATGATCAAGACAAATCATCTTAGTTGATATGTTATAGTCTTCGCAGATGAAATGCCCAATTTCATCATCGACTACGAACTAAAATTCTGAGTTTACAAAGAACTTGTGATTTATATCTTCTGTAACTTTTCACATAAATCATATACTATGCATCTCATGGACTAAGATAATATCCCATTAGTTCATTTATAGATAGTCTTATATAATTAATCTATTTAATTATTTATGACATGCCAATATTATTGGATTTTAGGGCACAAACCCTAACACAATGATCGAGTTAGCTTCAACTTTGTGCCACATTGGTCAGCCAACGTGGCATTTTCTTTTTTCAATCCCTAAATAACTCGATTATTCTAAAATTGAGTTATATAACCGACTATTCAGATATCGAGTTATGCTCTTGTTAAACCTATTTTCAGACTGTCTTTGTGCAAGGCGTACGGGTTCATGTCTTTTAATATAACTCGATTACTTTAATATTGAGTTATATAGCATACTTGAACTCTGTAAAATCGAGTTATTCTTGTATAATAGCTGCACATCTCCTCCCATTCAGAGTGTCTTGCTTTCCATTTGAACTGAATTCCACTTTGCTCTACAGATCCATAGTTGCTTCCGAACTCAACTAAAATTTGTATCACCTCAGGTAAAAGACTCACACCAAAATTTTAGGGCAATGGTATTTTCATTTGATATTGTACTGAATTTTTATTTTATTGGTTGAATGAGTGTGAAGTAAGTACATTGGTGTGATTTTTGTTGTTTGTTGTAGTAAACGTTGGTCACAAAAGAATGAAATCTTTACTATAGCAACATTTTGTATTGCACATAATCATCATTGGTCATAATCATATAGGGGTGTGTACATAATCATCATTGGTCAGACATTAACAACAACATTTTGTATTGCACACAATGTGTAGACATTAACAATAACGTCTAATGTTTATGGTCAAATGTTAGTGTTAGTATTTCATTTTTAGCATGTAATAGTACACAAATTTATGAATGTCTTTGTCGTGTGCCATCTTATGTAGAATTACATTATTTACCAATAGTTGATGCACATTGTTAACTTGATCATTTGATGTTATTGTATTTAGCGTTAATGTTTGGTTTTGGCAACCCACAACTCTATAGGCCTCACAATGTGTTCACTACTATGGGTCATTGTTGGGTATTGGAAGATGAGTTCAACTATCTAATCAATTTGAATATGTGAAATAGTGCTTACGTTCACAATACCATGAGACAGGAGTGGGCTTGGTTATTTCATGAACAACAAATGTTTTATAATGAGTTGGTTGGTTTTAAGTTACTAGTGCCTCGGTGACTCGCATCGCAGATGCCCAGAGACATGATCGACGAATTTCGTACAACATTGAACCGCATAAGAGAAGAAAATAATCGAATGAAGATACGTCTTAATCGATATCGAACCCAAGTCGAGATTCGAGAGTTAGTGGCGGGAGGGTGGTACAAGCACACACAGTTCATGCAATCACTTCTTGCTGATCCCATTTATCAGTCAGACGTGGAGATGTCAGATGAAGAGTAATCGTGTCGTGGTGTAATTAGACTTTGTTGGAGAACTATTTTGCTTAACTATGTTTTATATGTATATGTGTCACTATTGTTGCATTTGTACTATGTAAACCTTATTATTGATTGTGAGGAGCATGCACATTATCCGTAATCTAAATTATTCTCACATAATGCATAAAAGTTAAATATTCTCACACATGATGTTTTTCAATAAGCACCTACGACATAACACGGAAAACTTAAAATAACTTACACGATGCCACCAATATGCATGCATTGCATATTGAACACTAAAGCTACTAACATTATTAACTTAACCCTAGACATAACACACACCACATAGGCATTCACTTAGATAGGTAATCCTCGTAGTTGAGGACATTGTTACGTTCTGCCGAAGTGAGTTGCATGTTGGCTGCGATGGCTGCACCTGCGGCATACCACCAATATGCATGCATTGCATATCGAACACTAATACTACTAACATTATTAACTTAACCTATAGACATAAGACACACACCACATAGACATTCATTTTGACAAGTAGTCCTCGTAGTTGAGAACATTGTTACATTCTGCCAGAGTGAGTTGCTTGTTAGTTGTGGTGGCCAACTCCTCCGCCAGTTGTAGCATGTGATACCTGGACCTACGGAGTATCATAAGATTATTCTTTTTTTTTTTTTTTTAATTTTAGTCACTGCACACTCATATTGGTGCATGTTTTGTCGTGGCAGTGTGAGTGAGCTACAGTCTACAAAAGGCACTCCAAGTCGCACGAGATCATCGTGCAGAGTGTTGGACTCGTTCACACGAAAGTCCCAATCCCACCGCAATCCAACATAGTATTCCCTGTCGTTAGAATCTCTTTCCCTTCTATAATTATCTAGAAAACAAGGTTGCATCCAATTGTGCATTGACATTGGAAAATGTAACTTCAAATTGGTATATGTAGATGTTTTGCAAGGGTAGATGTAAATGGGACTTTATATAGGGGTTTTGCAAGGGCAAGTATTCATGTGGATGTAACTATATGTAAGGGTAAGTATTCACATAAATAAAGATGATATGACTCGACAATATATTGTTCAGTGGCAAGGTGTTGAGGAGCACATGCAAAACTGTGAATATGACTTGGTTGTACAGTGGCGTTTATTGGTGCATGTGGTTCACTGAGGTAGCTGTTTGATATGGCTATAGCTTGTGCTATAGTAGCGGGCTGGTGATGTGTACTGCAAAAGAGGTTACATATTTATTCACCTGAAGACTATTCAGCATTCCTGTGCTTCATCTAACATGACGTAACAAGATAGTGTCGAGCTGTGTTAAATGTATCATAAACTTTTAAGGGATGCTCTGCATCCTTGAAAGCGGTGCATTGTAAAAGGATGCATATTTGTGTATTGACGTGTGTGTAGGTGATATGATTGGATAGGGGTTCAACAGTGCGAAGCTGTTGAGTAGCATATGTAGCACTGCGAACATCAGTGTAACAATGGTGGACAGCTCACCCCCAAAATTGATGCATAAACTTTTCAAGGATGCTCTATGTATTCACGTGAGTGTGGATGGGTACTTGTGGTCAGGGTTTAACAGTGCTGAGCTATCCACCGTAGCTACACTCATTGCTCCCTATGGTGGTATTTGGTAAGTGGGATTAAAGAAAGCTGATAACAACATTTGGTTTTGTAATGGTTGGTAGGATTTCGTCAAATATCATTCTATATGTTATGGTTATTTTTTAGTCTTTAGATATGAAGGAAATTCAAGCTTCCATGTTTTTATATCTGATAAGATTGCCACTGAGATTCAATATCCACCCAACAAGATCTATAAATTGGAAGATCATCAGGTAGAAATAATAAACTTAGATGAAGATGATACAAACATATCACCCTTAATGTACAGACCCACAAAACATGAAGTCAGAGAAAAGTTTGTTATGAAAAAATTTTCTAGCATGTACAGAGGAAGAGAGAGAGCAATCCAAGCAGCCGAAAAGTACAATTCTAAAAATCCTTCTTTCATGGGTATTTCACGGCCGCATAATAAGGTGAGCCTTTATACATAATGTGATCATGATGTTCTCTTAAATATGGCCTTGAAACATATATGCTTTAATGCTTAGTTGTTAATCCTTCTTATGCAGTATGTATCTGCTGAATTTTCTACCAAGTATATTATTTGGAAGCAATTTGTCACACTTCAATGTCTTGGGCTATTACCCCCCATCAAAACATATTCAGCAATGAGATTCGGGAAGGGATGGGTTGCATTTTTGAAAGACAATAATTTAGAAGAATGAGATGTCTGTGTCTTCGAGGTGATCAAGAGGAAGCCTATTGTGCTTAGTGTCTCAATATTTCACGTGGTTGACCATCAGAGTTCGGACTAGGATAACCTATTTAAGTTTTAAACTAGTGATGTTTATGCTTATATTTAATTAGGGACTTTGATCACTAGTATGGTTTATATCTGATGGATGTGGTTTCAAGACTTTTCTCTAACCAGTTTGGTATGTCTTGTCGAAGACTATTCAGCATTCTTGTGCTTCATCTAACATGACTTGATGAGACGGTGTCGAGCCGTGTTAAATGAATCATAAACTTTTCAGGGATGCTCTGCATCCTTGAAAATGGTGCATTGCACACTGCAGCATATCTGTGTATTGACGTGCATGTAGGTGATATGACTGGACAGGGTTCAACAATGCGAAGTTGTTGAGCAACACATGCTATACTGCAAACATCAGTGTAGCAACGATGGACAGCTCACCCCCAAAATTGTTGCATAACTAATTCAGGGATGCTCTGCCTCCTTGAAAACGGTGCATTGCAAAAGGTTGCACATCTGTGTATTTTGGATCCTAACCATCAGCTCAGCCTCAGCAAGCCTGTGCCAAAAACTGTACTCTTATTTCTTCTCCCCCATCCGGCTAGCAAAAAAAGAAACAGCGCGTAAATGACCAACCACTAAGTGATGCATTCACCAAAATGCCTCCGTGTCCCTCGGGTGGGATTGTGATCCAAGAATCGGTGAGCGGTCCCCAACCCGCGGCCCAAGGCGGCGCTAAAGTGGCCTCTTCTTCTTAGGCTGCGCCTAACTGGCAGCCCACATTCACACTTGGTGGCGAGCCCCTACCAGCTACGACGAGTGTAAGGATATGGGCTCAGGGTGAGGAAGGGAGAGTGGCACATAGCCTGTTGAGTGGCTTGTTGGTGCTCGAAGATGTCCAGTTCTTCTCGGATGGCTCCAAGGATTCCATTGTGCGGTGGCTGTAGTGCACACCATCGCAGTAAACTTTTCTCAAACTACTTCTCATTTACTTCGCGGTATGAACGATTTTCTTCTTTTCTTCTCTCTTTTCTTTGCATTCCCATGAGTTTGTTATTGTGGTATTATCAGGCTATGCAGATAACTCATGTGCTCTATGAGAGAATGGGCGAGCTCACCGAGGAGGCTGAACAGGAAAGGACGCCACAGCCCGAGACAAGGGCAAGGCTGCTGAGAAGAAGGCATAGTCCTTGGAGAAAGTTGGCTACTGGTTGAGAAGAGGTCGGCGGAGGTGGAGACAAAGTTGGGGGAAATTGAGCTTAAATTAGCACAAGTAGAAAGCTTGAACCTGGCCCATGCTGAGGAGGTGGTAGAATTGAAGGCGGCCCTTAAGGCTTGCGAGAATAAGTGGTACGATGAAGGGTTCGCGGATGCCGAGAACTTCGTGGAGCCTGCTGTCCACCAAGCTCGGGTCCAGGGGTTTAAGGAGGGGTGGTTGGCTGCCCTTCAGGCATTGGGAGTGCCCGAGGATTCTTCGCTGAGGAACCTAGAGCAAATTCCATGCTCGGTTCTTGCTGCTTCTGTTCAAAGCTAGGTTGAGGCTACCGATGATAAAGATACCCCCAGTATGAAGGAGCTGGTGAAAGCAATTGACACCCATATGGAATCCAAGGATCTAGAAATCACCAGCAACTTCGATGCTCCTGGGAACGAGGGGACTCAGCAGCCGCCTATTGAGGATGTCTCGGATTAGCCTGCCGATGATGTAGTCCATTTTTTCCCTACTAACCTAACTGCTTAGTGCTTTTTAATCATTTTCTTTCTTTTGCGTTTATTTTCTTATCTTTTATTATTCAGTTTGCCCAGTCACCAGGATGTGGTGACAAAACACTTAATTTAATTTATGATTTTCTAATCTTGACTTTAAGTTTTATTTTCCTATGGTCACCGGGCTGTGGTGACAATACACTCGTTTAATTATTTTGTTTTGCTTTAATTCGTTTTCATTTTCGGCTTTGGAGACTGAGCATATTATGATTGCTTATTTCGTCACCGCTTCACTATCTTTCTTATAAGTCTGATCATGATTGTTTTTGTTTGTTCCTTTCATATTATTAAAATTTGTCGAGTAGCTAGATGATAGTACGCCTTGAACTGTACATAAGAACGGGCATTTCTTCACATATATAGTGGTCAGAACTAGCCTAAATAGGTTTAATATGTGGGAAGAACAACTCCCTGCAATTCATGATTGCCGTGCTTTACCCAACTTAGGAAAAATGAGGACTAGATAATTAAGCCGAACGGAGTGCAAAGTTGTCTAGGCATAGAATCTTCCGTTGCGAGGAATCCCAATTGTAGAAGCATTGTTAGGAACATTTGGTGCAAGGTTTTCATGTACCCGGGGATGGAAGTTGAACCGGGAACAAGCTTTTATCTTTGGATAATCCGGAACAAGGTTTCTACCTGTCTGGTAATGGGAATCGAACTGGGGACAGGTTCCTGTCAGATAGTTTAAGATAAGGTTTCCTCCTGTCCGGTGATGGAGATCGAACGAGGACAGGTCTCTGTCCTTAGGTAATTTGGAACAAGGTTTCCACTTGTCTGGTGATGGAAATTGAACCAGGGATAGGTTTATGTCATTGTGTAGTTTATAATAAGATTTCCACCTGCCCGGTGATGGAGATCGAACCGGGGACAAGTTTTTGTCCTTAGATAATTTAGAATAAGGTTTCCACCTGTCCAGTGATGGAAATCGAACTGAGGACTGGTTTCTGTCCTTGTGCATTTTATAAGGTTTTCACCTACCCGGTGATGGAGATCTAACCGGGGACAAGTTTTTGTCCTTAGATAATTTAGAATACGGTTTCCACCTGTCCGGTGATGGAGATCGAACCGGGGACATGTTTTTGTCCTTAGAATAGAACAAGTTGCCTTAGTCCCCTCAACTCTCCCTGTATTCGCTGGCCGGGGCTGATAGATTAGCAATAACGGAATTAAATGCACCTGCATGGTTAAATGTCACCTTCATATCAGTTGATACTACATATATACCATATTACATTCAACCCACACCCTCGTGTACAACTGGTCAGTAATAAAACTTCTTCAAGTTGTGGACATTCCATGGCTGGGGAAGCGGTCTCTTGTCCAGGTCCTCCAAGTAGTATGCTACTACACCCGCAATAGCAGTAACCCTGTAAGACCCTTCCCAGGCCGGGGCCAATTTCCCATAATTCGTATCTCGCATATTCCCTACCGCTTTTCGCAACACCAAGTCCCCAGCACAAAATTCCTTTGTCTTTACATCTCGATTATAGCGTCGAACAAGTTTTTGTTGATACTCGGCTAGCCGTATAGTCGCTATTTCTCTGTATTCTTCCAACAAATCTAAACGTTCAACCATCAATGCATCATTGAGGGTGGGGGTAAACTCTTTAACCTGTGCACTGCATAAGTTCACCTCGGCCGGTATCACAGCTTTTGCCCCGTACATTAAGGAGAACAGAGTCTCTCCTGTAGACCTCCTGGGTGTTGTTCGATATGCCCACAAAAAGTTGGGCAGTTCTTCGGCCCACCTACCCTTTGCCTGTCCAATCTTTTCTTCAATCCATTCACAATTACCTTGTTAGTGGCTTCAACTTGGCCATTACCTTGATGATACGCCGGGGTGAAGTACTTGTTCTTGATGCCAAGATCATTGCAAAACTAGCGAAAGGCTCTACTATCGAACTGCAATCCATTATCAGATATCAGAGAGTCTGGCACCCCAAATCTCATGACGATAGTCTTCCACACGAACTTCTTAACATCCACGTCTCGAATATTGGCCAATGCCTCTACCTCCGCCCACTTGGTAAAGTAATCAACAGCTATAACAACAAACTTTCGATTGCCCGTGGCCCGAGGAAATGGGCCTAGAATATCTAGCCCCTATTGCGCGAAGGGCCAAGGGCTAGTGATCGGATTTAGATGGCCTGCGGGTTGGTGGATTAAGGGGGCATGCTTTTGGCACTGTTCACACTTACGCACATACTCGGCAGCATCCTTCCACATCTGTGGCCACTAGAACCCTTGAGTCATTGCTCGGTGCGCTAATGAGTGTCCCCCCACATGACTGCCACACACCCCATCATGTATCTCGGCCAAGAGTTCATTAACTTTCTCGGGGTGTAAGCACAAAAGGTACGGTCCCTCAAAAGACCTTCGGTACAACTTACGATCTGTAGACAACCAGTACCGAGTAGTTACTCAGTGAACCCTGTTAGCTTCCTTTTCATCATCTAGGACTCGATCCTCGGATAAGAAATCGATGATTAGGTCCATCCAACATGTCTTGGTTGTCGAAATCACTACAACACCAACACCAACCGCTATATTAATGCTCGGCTCTACTATGAGCTCTACCTTGATTAGCCGAGGCACATCCTACGTCATTGACGATGCCAACATGGCTAGAGAGTCAGCATGTCTGTTTTGTCCCCGGGTCACCTGGGCCAACTTTGCTGTATAAAACTTACTCATGACTTGCTTAACCGCCTGTAAATACTCTTTCATTTGAGAATCCCGAGCTTCAAAATTGCTCTGCACGTGGCTAACCACCAGACGAGAATCTGAATATATCTCTACATTCCGGGCACCCATACCCAACACAGTTCTTAATCCGGCAAGCAAGGCCTCGTACTCCACTTCGTTGTTGGAGGCCTTGAACCCCAACCTAAAAGAATGCTCCAACAGTATTTTGGGGTGATAATAACAATCTCGGCTCCAGCCCCCATAGCACTTGATGCACCGTCCACAAATACCTTCCAAGGGCGACATTCCACATGACAAACCATCTCCCATTCATTCTTAGGAGAAAACTTTGCAACAAAATCAGCAAGAACTTGGCCCTTCACCGAACTTCTTGGCTTGTACCTTATATCAAAGGATCCTAGTTGAGTCCCCCATTTAGCTATCCAGCCCGTAAAGTCGGATCTTTTCAACAACGATTGTAAAGGGTACTCGGTCAGGACATATATGGTATGAGCTTGAAAATAGTGAGGCAACTTCCTCGTAGCATGCACTAGTGCTAACATCAACTTTTCCAAGGGTAAATATCTTGTCTCGGCGTCGACCAAGGTTTTACTAATGTAATACACAGGCTACTGCACTCCTTGATCCCTTAATAGCACAACACTTACAGCATGATCAGGCACTAAGAGGTACATGAATAAGTCCTCCCTCGGTTCCGGGGCTGTTAACATGGGTGCCCGCATCAAATACTCCATCAAATCCTGAAAAGGTTTTTCACATTCCTCATCCCACCTGAACCCCTTCCATTTCTTTAAAAGTTGGTAGAACGAATGACAGCGATCGGCAAACTTAAAAATGAACCGATTAAGGGTAGCTAACATTCCAGTCAACACTTGCACTTCCTTCGGATTGCCCGGTGGCTTGAGGCGCTGCACGGCTTCAATCTGATCAGGATTGACCTCTATCCCACGGTTAGTGATTAGATAACCTAGGAACTTGCTAGCCCCCACCCCAAAAGTGCACTTTTCTGCGTTCAAGCGCAACTTATGTCGCCAGAGCACTTCAAATACCCTTTGGAGATCCTCTGCGTATCTTGTTTACGTTTTACCACCATGTCGTCGATGTACACCTGAATCGTACGCCCAATCTCGTCTCAAAACATTCTAGTCATCAATCGTTGATATGTTGCCCCGGCATTCTTTAATCTGAAGGGCATCACAGTGTAATGGTAATTTGCATCTGGGAAGATGAATGCCGTCTTCTCTTGGTCCTCGGTAGCTAGGGCGATCTGATGATAACCCTGAAAGGCATCCAGGAAACTCATCCTCAGGTGCCCATAGGTGGCATCGACCAATTGATTTATCTTTGGCAAAAGGAACGGATCCTTTGGGCATGCTCGGTTCAAATTCGTAAAATCCACACAAATTCTCCATTTTCCATTCTTCTTCTTGACCACCACGGTATTCGCCAACCATTCTAGGAAGAAGATTTCCTTTATCGCCCTGGTCTTTTTTAACCTCCCGACCTCCTGCCTTACTGCCTTAACGTGTTCTTTAGCCGACCTTTTTGGCTTCTGCTTCTTTAGAGGAAACGACGGGTCTACGTTGAGCTTGTGAACGATGAACTCAGGATCAACCCCGAGCACTTCATACGGGCTCCAAGCAAACACATCTACATTCTATATAAGAAATAACAATGTTTCTACCTTATCCCCATCCCTCATACTTGCCCCTATCTGAAAATACCGGTCTACATTCAGTAGTATCTTTACTCTAATTAATTCCTCAGCACAACTAGCCCCCATTCCTCTTGGGGCTCCTGTAATTGCTATAACGGGTCCTCCTCGGCGGTTTCCCTTTGTTTATCCCACTTGTGCTTCCAATCGACTGAGGCCACTAAACATTGCCTGGCCGCTTGCTGACTTCCTCTTACTACAACAATGTCCTGCTTGGTACGGAACTTGACCTTTACATGCAGGGTAGAGGGGACTGCCCCCATCACATGGATCCACGGTCTTCCCAGAATGGCCGTATAAGGAGAAAATGAAGTGACAACTATAAAAGCCACTGTTACTTCCTTTCCCTCCATTTTCACGAGAAGTGATATTTGTCCCTCGGGAATCACCACCTGGCCATCAAACCCGACCAGAGGCATATCGTACTTTGAGAGATCTTCCTTCTTCAGCCCGAGCTCTCTGAATAGATCCGAATACATCACATCTGCCCACTTCCCTGGTCCACCATTAGCCTTTTTACTATGAAACCGTTTATTTGGGCCGTCACCACCAACACATCATCGTGCGGCTGAATTGTCCCTTTCAAATCATCGTTGTTAAAAGCGATGAGCTCTCGATCAGTTTTCATCTTCTTCTCGGGTGGTTGCTCGCCCGAGCAATTTCCCATGGGTGTTATGGTCAACACTCCTCAGTTTTTATCTGCATTAGTTATAACTTATAAGATTTCAATTATCATTTTTTTTCCCTTTCATTCATGCCCTAGGTTAAATCTCATAATCAGAGAAGTGTATAAATGGAATTTTGAGATCTTTGAATTATGTCTGTGTCCTAATTAAGAAATACTTTAGTTTACAAGTATTTTCCTTGAGATTATTTATATACATGTTGATTTTTGAGTTTATAATGTTTACATACTAGGTTTAATTCTTTAGTGCATGTATGAATTTAGTTAGTTTGAAAGTAACTGACTGATATTAGCTGATTACTAGCAATGCTAAAAATAATTTCAAAGAATTCTAGATTGGGTTCCCCTTTGAAACAGTTGTTGTTGGTGGCAAATTAGTGATGATATCTGTCATCTCCTTAAATTAGATTCAGTACAGACAGAGTGCGGAAGTAAGGGAACGTCTATTTGTTTTTTATTTATTATTGTTTTAATTTTTTGGTTTCCTCCTTTCTATTTGGTGTGTGTGTGTATTTTTTATATATTTAAAAAAAAAAAAAAGTAGCATTGGAACTATGCAATTATTGTTGCATGAAAATATGTGATTTTATTTAGGCTGTATTTTTATTTGTAGGTGTATAGAGTTGAATGCAAGAAAATTCCCGACAAATTGGTTTCTATCTATTATTTTATTCTATGTATGTTTGCCGGAATTATTATTATTATTTTTTAAATTTTATTTTAAGGACATTGTAATATATAACACTAGATTTCGTGAGAATTGTTTCATATTTTTCATCTAAAATCTTATTACTGGTTTTGTTTATTTATTTATTGATTGATTCTAACTCTGTCCATTGTAATTAACAATTTGAAGTTGTTTAACTTAAATGATCTTGGATCACACAAGTATTGGTGTGATAAGCTTCACATATTAACATGGAAACCAAAAGAGCAATTGTCATTGGGGAATGAAGAGTAAAAAAATAGGAATGTTTTCAAAGTATGTGCAGTGAATTAAGGTTATGTTTTTTCCCTTTAAACCCAAGGCTTATTAAAATAAATAAAAAAACCAACATAGAAGACCTTTAGTTTGTGGTTAGTTTGCTTGATATATATATATATATATATATATATCATGTGCTTGATATTTTGTTTCTAGATGAAAACTATTGTAACATATGAAGGTAATGATATTTTGTATTGTATTTTATAGATAGACTTTTTGCAAGTATGGGACAAATGAGGGGCTGTACAACATGCACTTGACGAATATTGTGTTATATTGATTGTTTTCTATTACATAAAATGATCCCGCACATTGCGCAGGTTAAACGCTAGTATATATAAAAGCAGAGACCACATGTGGGACAGTATAAGGTTCTGCCAAGTGGCACATTGTATGACATTCTTCCCATTTAGGCTTCCACCTCATCTAAATTTAGCATTTATGTCAAACTATTAGGTAATGGCAAATGCATTTATTTCAATGTATTAATAAAATTCAAAAAATTTGTATACATTTATAATTTTACATGCTTTGAATTGAAATGGATGGATCTAAAAAGTCGTGGGAAATGTAGGAATCAAAAAAACTTTTCAATTTTCTGCATAAGACTAACTTCAATGCAAAATTGTAAGAGTCGAATTCAATGAATTGGGCAAATATTATTTGTCTCCACATCAATATATATTTATAGGCCAAGAATGTATTGATCCCTTTGATAACTTAATAAATTAACTAGCCAAGTGAAATTAATTAGATTCAATTACATGCAATAAGCATGGTAGCACAAACAAATCACCAATTAAGTTAAATGCAGCGGAAAATAAATTTGAAACAGGTGATTTGAGACTCATGCTGATTAGTGATTAGGAGTTTTAAAGGAATAATCATCAATATATATATATATATATATAAAATTCATATCTCACAGTCTATATATATATATATATATATATATATATATAAGCAGAGATCTCATGCGGGAGTGCATGAGGTCTTGCCAAGTGATGCTTTAATTTTGCATTCAGCATTTTTTTTTTAATCTCTTTCATTAAGTGTCTTTTTTTACTGTCACTCAAAAGTTAACATTAACTTATTTTACAATTATCTCATTAATCTCTCATTAATTGCCTAAGCTTACATCACACCTTTCTCTCAATCATGTTGGACTTGGATGACACCTTTCCACAACGTATCACTATGAGATGAAGAAAAAATTTGGAGTGAACACAACGTTTAGTGTGGATGAGAAGAAATTTCATTCTATTTCAATTGGTTAGGTCAGTAAGGGACCTATTCCAATTTAATGATCCTAGAATTTTGTATACGAGTAATAATCAAAGAAACTTCTGCCTAAAATAAGTCGGACTTTTGCCAAGAGAGAAAATTGATGTTTAGACAAATCAAGCTAAGGCCAACCAAAATGGACCATATTCTTAATTTCTTGTCTCGATTTGTTCCATGTACAAGACATATAGTCAATGCTTGGCCTATAAAAGTTAAATATCTTATCTAAAGTCCATCCTTTGAAAGCTTGAGAAAATATTCATTTAAACCAACACAATATATAAATTATAAAGGAATCAAAGAAAAATTCTCAAAAATAATGAAAAATTTAATTTGTGATTAAATTCTTATAAGGATGAATGCAATAGCAATATCCTTTTTTTTTTTTAAAAAAGATAAAAAAAATATATGCTTATTTTGTACGTATGATAAAGTCCTATCACAAAGTTTTTTGAGACTCATGGTGATTAGTGATTAGGAGTTATAAAGGAATAATCATCAATATATATATATATATATATATATATAAGCAGCAATCTCAGGCAGGAGTGCATGAGGTCTTAATAGTGACCTTTAATTTTGCATTTAGCATTTTTTTTACCTCTTTCATTAAGTTTTTTTTTTTTTTTTTTTTTTTTTTTACTTTTACTCAAAAGTTTACATTAACTTATTTTACTATTATCTCATTAATCTCTCATTAATTGCCTAAGCTTACATCACACTTCTCTCTCAATCATGTTGGACTTGGATGACACCTTTCCGCAACGTATCTTTATGAGATGCTAAAAAAATTTGGAGTGTATACAACATTTAGTGTGGATGGGTTGAAATTTAATTCTATTCCAATTGGTTAGGTCAGTAAGGGACCTATTCCAATTTAATGATCCTGGAATTTTGTATACAAGTAATAATCAGGGAAAATTCCGCCTAAAATAAGTCAGACTTTTGGCAAGTGAGAAAATTGATGTCTAGACAAATCAAGCTAAGGCCAACCAAAATGGACCATATTCTTAATTTTGTATCTCCATTTGTTCCATGTACAAGACTTAGTCAATGCTTTGCATATAAAAGTTGAATATCTTATCTAAAGTCCATCATTGGAAAGCTTGAGAAAAAATTCGTTTAAACCAACACAATATATAAATTATAAAGGAATCAAAGAAAATTTGTCAAAAATAATGAAAATTTAATTTGTGCTTAAACTCTTATAAGGATGAACACAATAGCAATATCCTTTTTTTTAAAAAAAAAAAAGATTAAAAAAAAAAATCTATGCTTATTTTGTACCTATGATAAAGTCCTATCACAAAGTTATTTGAGACTCATGCTGATTAGTGATTAGGGGTTATAAAGGAATAATCCTCAATATATATATATATATATATATATATATATAAGTGGAGATCTCATGTAAGAGTGTATGAGGTCTTGCCAAGTGACGCTTTAATTTTGCATTTAACATTTTTTTTACCTCTTTCATTAAGTTTTTTTTTTTTTTTTTTTACTATTACTCAAAAGTTTACATTAACTTATTTTACTATTATCTCATTAATCTCTCATTAATTGACTAAGCTTACATCACACCTTTCTCTCAATCATATTGGACTTGGATGACAACTTTCCACAACGTATCTTTATGAGATGCTAAAAAAATTTGGAGAGAAGACAACGTTTAGTGTGGATGGGAAGAAATTTCATTCTATTCCAATTGGTTAGGTCAGTAAGGGGCCTATTCCAATTTAATGATCTTGGAATTTTGTATACAAGTAATAATCAAGGAAAATTCCACCTAAAATAAGTCAAACTTTTGGCAAGAGAGAAAATTGATGTCTAGACAAATCAAGCTAAGGCCAACCAAAATGGACCACATTCTTAATTTCGTATCTCCATTTGTTCCATGTACAAGACTTAGTCAATGCTTTGCATATAAAAGTTGAATATCTTATCTAAAGTCCATCATTTGAAAGCTTGAGAAAAAATTCGTTTAAACCAACACAATATATAAATTATAAACGAATCAAAGAAAATTTGTCAAAAATAATGAAAATTTAATTTGTGCTTAAATTCTTATAAGGATGAACACAATAGCAATATCCTTTTTTTTTTTTTTCAAAAAAAGAAAAAAGAAAATCTAAGCTTATTATGTACCTATGATAAAGTCCTATCACAAAGTTATTTAAGACTCATGCTGATTAGTGATTAGGAGTTATAAAGGAATAATCCTCAATATATATATATATATATATATATGCATATTTATATATATAAGCGGAGATCTCATGCAGGAGTGTATGAGGTCTTGCCAAGTGACGCTTTAATTTTGCATTTAACATATTTTTTACCTCTTTCATTAAGTTTTTTTTCTTTACTGTTACTCAAAAGTTTACATTAACTTATTTTACTATTATCTCATTAATCTCTCATTAATTGCCTAAGCTTACATCACACCTTTCTCTCAATCATGTTGGACTTGGATAACAACTTTCCACAACGTATCTTTATGAGATGCTAAAAAAATTTGGAGTGTACAAAACGTTTAGTGTGGATGGGTTGAAATTTCATTCTATTCCAATTGGTTAGGTCAGTAAGGGACCTATTCCAATTTAATGATCCTAGAATTTTGTATACAAGTAATAAAAAAGGAAACTTCCGCCAAAAATTGGTCGGACTTTTGGCAAGAGAGAAAATTGATGTCTAGACAAATCAAGCTAAAGCCAACCAAAATGGACCATATTCTTAATTTCTTATCTCCATTTGTTCCATGTACAAGACTTAGTCAATGCTTTGCGTATAAAAGTTGAATATCTTATCTAAAGTCTATCCTTTGAAAGCTTGAGAAAAAATTCTTTTAAACCAACACAATATATAAATTATGAAGGAATCAAAGAAAAATTGTCAAAAATAATGAAAATTTAATCTATGCTTAAATTCATATAAGGATGAACACAATAGCAATATCCTTTTAAAAAAAAAAATCTATGTTTATTTTGTACGTATGATAAAGTACTATCACAAAGTTTTTTGAGACTCATGCTAATTAGTGATTAGGAGTTATAAAGGAATAATCCTCAATATATATATATATATATATATTATATAAGCAGTGATCTCATACGGGAGTGCATGAGGTCTTGCCAAGTGACACTTTAATTTTGCATTTAGCATTTTTTTTACCTCTTTCATTATTTTATTTTTATTTTTTTACTGTTACTCAAAAGTTTACATTAACTTATTCTACTATTACCTCATTAATCTCTCATTAATTGCCTAAGCTTATATCACAACTTTCTCTCAATCATGTTGGACTTGGATGACACCTGTCCACAACGTATCTTTATGAGATGCTAAAAAAATTTGGAGTGTACACAATGTTCAGTATGGATGGGAAAAATTTTATTCTATTCCAATTGGTTTAGTCAGTAAGGGACCTATTCCAATTTAATGATCCTGGAATTTTGTATACAAGTAATAATCAAGGAAACTTCCACCTAAAATAAGTCGGACTTTTGGCAAGAGAGAAAATTGATGTCTAGACAAATCAAGCTATGGCCAACCAAAATGGACCATATTCTTAATTTCTTATCTCCATTTGTTCCATGTACAAGACTTAGTCAATGCTTTGCATATAAAAGTTGAATATTTTATCTAAAGTCCATCCTTTGAACGCTTGAAAAAAAATTCGTTTAAACCAACACGATATATAAATTATAAAGGAATCAAAGAAAATTTGTCAAAAATAATAAAAATTTAATCTGTGCTTAAATTCTTATAAGGATGAACACAATAGCAATATCCTTTTTAAAAAAAAAAAAAAAAAAAAAGATAAAAAAAATCTATGCTTATTTTGTACGTATGATAATGTCCTATCACAAAGTTTTTTGAGACTCATACTGATTAGTGATTAGGAGTTATAAATGAATAATCATCAATATATATATATATATATATATATAAACGAAGATCTCATGCAAGAGTGCATAAGGTCTTGCCAAATGACGCTTTAAATTTGCATTTAACATTTTTTTTTACCTCTTTCGTTAAGTCTTTTTTACTGTTAAAAGAGTGGCACAAATCAGAGAGAAGCTACTATTTTTACAAAATCATATGCTTTCATTGTGTACTATTAGGGTGCATCTAGCAAGGCCAAGGATTTTGCGATAATTGTTCATTAGCTCTAGAGCAAGAAGTACATTCTCAACTGCGCTTCTTCCTATTATAAAAGTTGTATAGGTTAGGCTTATGAGATCAGTCGACCAATTATTCAACCATTTGGCTAAGATCTTTGTAATTAAATTTTAAGTCATGTTGAAACATGAAATCGTATAAAGTCGTCATTTCTTAGGGATTACAAACTTTATAAACCAACTAGTAAGTTGTCCGTGCGATGCACAGATAATTTTGTAATATTTTATATAAGATGGTTTTAGATAGTGTTGTACATATATTATAAAAAAAATTAAAAAAAAACTAAATTAGAGTAAAAAAACATATACATTTTGGGATATTAAAAATTAATTTAGTAGTTTCACTACATATTTATAGCCTTTTCAAGGTAAGATTTTTTTTTGGAAATATGAAACCAAAAATAAATGCAGAAGAGTAACGAGACCATGAAAATCAACTAATTTGTGTTGTGTTCACATATTTAATACTATGAAATAAAAGTATGTCCAACTAGATCTCTTACTTTCTTCCACTCATCGATAGTGCGACATTAAAACATGATGTGGGCAAGTGTGTATGCATGTGTCTTATAGATGATTTAAAACCATAGTAGAATATGGTTTTACATTGCGTACCAAGTATTCTCTCTACTTATATACTCAAAATAAAAACTATCCAACCAAATGGCCCAAACCTAAATCATATTTAACCCCATAATTTAAAAAGGAAAAAAAAAAAAAATACTCATAAGGGTTTCGACGTCTTGATGGTGGTGGGAGGCCAATATGACGGAGGCAGCGGCCCCTCAAATTTCTCTCTCTCTCTTTTTCAAATGTTTTGTCAGTCTTAGATCTTTTATTTTGGTAATATGTAGTGAAAAAATGCGTTTTATTTAACAATCCACAACAATTTTGTGTCTCTCTATCTCTCTCCAATGCCTTATTTGGTTAATTATTGTTACTAGTCCTTAATTATTATTTTTTTGCTTGTTTTAAAATATTAAAATAGTGGGTATGCTAAAAGACATGAAAAAGAGAGAAATGTGTGATGTAAGCTTAGGCAATTAATGAGAGATTAATGAGATAATAGTAAAATAAGTTAATGTAAATTTTTGAGTAACGTATTGGCTTTCCTAAAAGATTTGTAGCATGAACAAGGGAATGCAACACTTCTCCCAGGTTCTCTTGCAGTACATAGAAATTTAGTGGGTATTTCAAGGGGGGGGGGAAGGAATAATACAAGGAGATCCTTTATATCCTTATTTGTTTGATGAATTCATGAAAGTATTTTCAAGAATGTTGAAGAAACTTACTATGAAAGAAAGGAGCTTTAAGTTTCAAACCAGGTGTGAGATTAAATCTAACTCACTTGAACATTGTAATATTATTTTCATACTAATTTTGATTCATAAACTTCTACCTTTCTCGTATTATAGATAAAAATTACAATCAGTAGAGTTGAGGATTAGATCACTTAATTGAGATTTGAGATAACTGAATATTAGTTAACAATTGCATTGCATATATGTGTTGGGATCTAAATCAGTTTTAACAATGTGTATTAACATTTTCTTGGAGGATCTTGTCACATTGTCCTATGTTTCTTGAGAAGTGAGGTCAATGATTAAATCTAACTTCGGTTTTTTTTTGCTATTGATTTACCTCAAAACAAATATTTTTATCATTTTGGTTAATAATGTTGGATTTTGTTTTTGGAACAAGCAATATACTTGTTCAAATGTTGTCCACAAAGAAAAAATTTTCTTTAAAGTTGTTTGCTTACATTGCTTGCCTAACACTATTGTCTTGAATCAAGATGCTAAATTTACGAGATAGTTTTTGAAGAATTTATGGAGGATACTGAATACAAAGCTTAAGTTTTCTTCATCTAGACAACTAATTGAGTGTTGAGTTAAAAAAAAAAAAAAGTATATTATGGCGTAAATGTGATTAAAAAGTAGTTTATAATGAATAATTGATTTTGAAAATTTCTAGCCATATCTGCATATGTAAACCATACCTTCCAAATTAGCTTTTTCAGAACGCCTGATTATATCGCAAAAAAAGAATGATTCTTCACAGAAGTAAGGAACCACCCCCACCATCCAACGCTATCCCATTCCCTGAAATATATGTGATGTCGAAAACACTTGATCTTGTTAAATATAGAATAAAATGTGACATTGATGAAAATCTATCAACCATCATATATATAGTGACCTCCTAAAAGTAGTTGGAAGTCTTAGGAGAAAGTTTATACTAAGATCTTCCCAAGGAATATAAGGTACTGGTCAAAAGTGTAATGACCTGTAGATAGCCCGGTTTGAAGACTTAAAAGAGGAGAGGGAAGGCTGGTTCTAATGCTCAACCATTAATTTAGGATGTTTTAGATGAGGGAGAGCTCTTGGGACATTTCTTAATCAGTCTAGGTTAAATTAAGTCTTATTTATTTTTTAATTGTTTTTAGATCGGTTTTAGTTAAGTAAGGACATTTTGTTAAGTTTTAGATTTCTTGAATGGATTGTTCTTGGCTGTACATGTGATGAACTCTCCATTTATAAACATATGTTAGACATAAACATGTTAAAACATAAACTTGTAACAAATGACAGAAATTATTATTATTATTTTTTTCATTCTATGTGCACATTTTTTTGTACTAAGCTATACACATAAAAGACAAAATGTGGATTAAAACAACTAGTGAGATATGTAATGTGCATAAAAGAAAATTCAAAGGCTACATTAGTTGTTAAGGTTATACATAAAACAAACAAGTTATTCTTCATGGGAAAAAATAGAATAATTTATATTTATACATATATCTTTCTTTCATCCAACATGGTGTCCGTTTGGTGAAATTTTTTTCCTTTTTTATTGCAGATTTATTTATTTATAAAATGAGTAAAAAAACTAACATTTTATGAAAATAAGCTGGTTTTTATCTTTTTGACACGTATTGTGCATAAGTTACCAAAAACTATATCTTTTGTTTCATATTTTACAAATAAACAACCAAAAACTACATGATATCAAATGGACTCATAGTTTATGAAAATAATATTTTCTTTTTTGAATAAATAATGATAATACATCTACCCCACTTTTGCCTCAAGAATTATTCTTCGACTAGACTTAAAAAAAGAAAGGAAAAATAAAAAAATAAAAAAATAAAAACCTAGAAAAGTTGATTGGCCACACTGATTAAGGTTAATAGTCACGGTGAAAATTGTCAAAACTAATTGAAAACCTTTTCATTGAAAGATATGAAAAAAAATTTCCAAGTTAGATTGATTGCACTACGTGTAATACTTGTACTAGTGGGATTGTGATCACCATGTGTGTGTAGGAGAAGAGGTAATGTGTGGAGTTGCAACCAATTATTGGGATTTTTTAAAATGTGATTGGTCACCTAAGTTTATGTGATTTAATGTAAATTCCAGTTCTAAAGGTCCTAGAATCATCTAACTTAGATTATGTCAACTTGTGTCATGAATCGGAAACACAGATTTAGCGGTCTAGTTATGCATGGGAAGGTGTTAGGCACTCCTGACGCTTGACCAATATAGTTGATACCTAATTTTGATTATCACTTTCTAATGTTGTGCAATGCAATAAAAAAAGAAAAAAGAAAAAAGATAATTGGCTGGTATTGGGGGCATATCACATGTGGTCAATGATGTGCATGCTCTAAGATTGATACATGAGGAGTGATATTAATGGTTTCAGTCCAGGGAAAAGCAAAATAGATTTTGATTTTGAAAATTCTAACATCAAGATACACTCAAAACATTGACGAAGTTTGAATGGGTTGTGTCGGCTTTAACAGTTAACATGACCTGTTTATTAAACGTGTTATGTAAGTCATATCGTTATACCTGCTTGATGAACAAGTTGAATTAGGGTTGAGGGATCCTGACATAATTAATAAATGTGGCATGTTTGTATTGATCTATATAGTTGAATGCTCATGAGTTAACAAGATATGAACATGACATGTGAACATAATTTTCCTCCCTTAAAAAGAGAGACATGAATACCTCCCTAAAAAGAGAGACATGAATACCTTGGAAGGAAGGGAACATGCCTAGGTTGCTAAGGAGGTACAAAATTTGTTCTAATTAGAATTCATGATTGTGTGGTATATTAATAATTGTTTAATCAAGAGAATATTTTAATTGAGCTGACCCCAAGGTTTTGGAACCAATTAGAATTCATGAGCAAACTAACAATAATCACCAACAAATGGTGGGGCATTGTTAAGTTTTGATCCCTTCCTTTTTCTACTTGTAATTCGGAAGAGGTGGAATACTTTGTTCATTTTTGAAGAAATTAGTTGGGTCTACCATAGTTTTCACACGAACCAATCTCTCGAAATTACCCTTGAAATACTTAGCTCCATAAACTTTAGCTTTATCAAAGCTTGTATAATTATCTGAATTGGCACCAATGTCAAGGTCCCTGTAGCAGAAGAATGCCTCCCTTGGAGACTTGGAGACATATGGAGTCATCGCATTATGTAAGGCTTTTGATAAATTTAAATTTTTGTTGGTGACGTCAATTCCGTCCTCCAGCCAGGAGAAACCGTACTGAATCAAAAATAAGTTTCCAGCTCGATGTGGGAACGGAGTCTCTGATTCAGAAATCTCATTCATTCTTCCCCCATAAGGATTCCATTGCATAAATCCAAGCCCTCCTTTGATCATTAGCTTCCATATGGATTCCAACGCTTTTTTTGGAATGACTTCTTTTACATAGTCAGACCTACTCTTGTAATATCCCACAGGCTGCTTTGGCCTTTGTAGTAAAACATTTATGGATGTTCCAATAGGATGGTCAGCCCAGAATACTGTAGATTCAGCCCAACTCATCTCTTTGCACTCATTTTTTTGTAGGCCTAGTTGTGGAAAGCTCTCATTCAACAACGAAAGTAGTCCCTGTGTTTTCCCTAGGAAGAGGCCAATAAATGCAATTACTACTTTCTTGCCCTCTTGGGAGTCGTTGCTTGCATTGAACACCTGGGTCATCACTCTTATGAATAAGTCTTCAGGTAGCTTGTGACCAATATGTTGCCACTGATAAGCAATATCCGCTGCACCTTGTTCCAGGGTTCTATTAACACGGAACACTGTCACGATAGCCGGAACACGAACCAACTTGATTTTCCATGAAAGAATAACCCCAAAGCTTGCTCCGCCACCTCCTCTAATGGCCCAAAACAGATCTTCACCCATAGACTTTCTATCAAGGATTATACCGTTGACATTGACAATTTGTGCATCAATGATATTATCCACTGAAAGACCATATTTTCTCATCATATTTCCATACCCACCTCCGGAAAAGTGTCCACCCGTGCCAACGCTAAGACCAACCGCAGCAGGGAATCCATGTTCCTTGCTTTTCTCTGCGATTCTGTAATAAACTTCACCAACCGTTGCACCAGCCTGAACCCAAGCGGTCTCATCTGCCAAACTTATATTGATGGATCTTAGATTGAACATGTCAAGAATAACAAAGGGCACATATGAGACGTATGACAGGCCCTCAAAGTCATGGCCACCACTTCGTATTCTAATCTGCAAGCCTTGATTCTTTGCACATAGAACAGTTCCTTGGACATGGGATTCATGCATGGCTGTTACAATTGCCAAAGGTTTTGGGGTTGTGGGTGTTGTAAATCTTTTGGTTCTTATATATGACAGCAAAACAGATTGAAAAGAGGAATTTTTGGGAGTGTAAATGGCTTCAAAGATTGGGGAAGGCTGTGAATAGTTTGAAAGACACTGGATGAAATTGTCAATAGCTGGACTTGAGGTTGCGCATGAATCTAAAAGCACAAGGACAGAGAAAATTGAGAGTAGTGTAGAGCTTGAAAGCTTCATCTTTTGTGGACTGTTTTTCTTCTCTAGACTGCTCACTTGTAAATGATTCTGTGTATTTATAGGGAAATCAAGCACTTGAAATTAATTTTTTGCGCACACTCTATTCCGGCACAAATTTTATCAGTTCAATCAAATATATAGCAAAGTTCAATAAAATATCATTTTGTCTAAAAAAAAAAAAAAATATTATCTTTTAACGATAGTTATTAATAGTAATTTGATATCATTTAAAGAAAATAATGTTGACAAGATTTTACTTGAAGCAGATAGCAATATACAGTACGTGTACAAAACGGTAAGTATACGGATGATTATAATTTAGCATCTTTTAAGATAAGTAGGTTTCAAAAATTTGGCAAAGTGTAATACGTTTATATTCTAATATTTACCCATAAATATATGGAAACATTGGTCATGCAATATTTTGGAGATAAATGCCATAATTCAACATATTACAGTCTTATATAAAATTCCAATAATTTAATTTGAAATAGACTACTTAATAAAAAAATTATTTCAATGATCATGAATAAATCAACAATAACACTAATTTTTGTCGAGAAAATAATAATTGAATTACATATCAAATAAGGTTCAAATTATTCATAAATTCAAAATAAATTCTTTCCTAAATAAAAATAATATAGTAAACGTGTTCACCTGTGCTATTAAATATTTTAACACATACACACATGGGGAGAGGGGAGAAAGTCTTAAAGAAATTAATAGTGTTTTATATTCAAAAGGGCCTGTCTACTTTAGTTAATAGCCAGCTTACAATTTGCTCTGGAATATATTAATTCTGATTTTTATAAAAATTTTACTATTCATTCTCTTGATACTGTATTTTGTTTGGTTCGTTTTGCATGTCAAAATCCTATATTTTTCCAAAATTGCAAAAATTACTGTTTTGATAATGAGATTAAGGAAAAGCTTAAAAATATTGGAATTTACCGAAAACTACATGATATCAAATGGACTCATAGTTTATGAAAATAATATTTTCTTTTTTGAATAAATAATGATAATACATCTACCCCACTTTTACCTCAAGAATTATTCTTCGACTAGACTTGAAAAAAAGAAAGAAAATAAAAAAGAAAACCTAGAAAAGTTGATTGGCCACACTGATTAAGGTTAATAGTCACGGTGAAAATTGTCAAAACCAATTGAAAACCTTTTCATTGAAAGATATGAAAAAAATTTTCCAAGTTAGATTGATTGCACTACGTGTAATACTTGTACTAGTGGAATTGTGACCATGTGTGTGTAGGAGAAGGGGTAATGTGTGGAGTTGCAACCAATTATTGGGATTTTTTAAAATGTGATTGGTCACCTAAGTTTATGTGATTTAATGTAAATTCCAGTTCTAAAGGTCCTAGAATCATCTAACTTAGATTATGTCAACTCGTGTCATGAACCGGAAACACAGATTTAGCGGTCTAGTTATGCATGGAAAGGTGTTAGGCACTCCTGACACCTGACCAATATAGTTGATACCTAATTTTGATTATCACTTTCTAATGTTGTGCAATGAAATAAAAAAAGAAAAAGGAAAAAGATAATTGGCTAGTATTGGGGGCATATCACATGTGGTCAATGATGCATACTCTAAGATTGATACATGAGGAGTGATATTAACGATTTTAGTCCAGGGAAAAGCAAAATAGATTTTGATTTTGAAAATTCTAACATCAAGATGCACTCAAAACATTGACGAAGTTCGAATGGGTTGTGTTGGCCTTAACATGACTTGTTTATTAAACGTGTTATGCAAGTCATATCGTTATACTTGCTTGATGAACATGTTGAGTTAAGGTTGAGGGATCCTGACATAATTAATAAATGTGTCATGTTTGTATTGATCTATATAATTGAATGCTCATGAGTTAACAAGATACGAACATGACATGTGAACACAATTTTCCTCTCCTAAAAAGAGAGACATGAATACCTTGGAAGGGAACATGGTTAGGTTGCTAAGGAGGTACAAAATTTGTTCTAATTAGAATTCATGATTGTGTGGTATATTAATAATTGTTTAATCAAGAGAATATTTTAATTGAGCTGACCCCAAGGTTTTGGAACCAATTAGAATTCATGAGCAAACTAACAATAATCACCAACAAATGGTGGGGCATTATTAAGTTTTGATCCCTTCTTTTTTCTATTTGTAATTCGGAAGAGGTGGAATACTTCGTTCATTTTTGAAGAAATTAGTTGGGTCTACCATAGTTTTTAGGGGGGGGGGGGGGGGGGGGTGGTGTTGTTCATATATACATACATTTACACAACTATATATGTGTGTATCATTTTTATAAACTTTAATGAGTATACACAAATTGTCTACTTTGCCATCAATATGTACAAAAATGTATTACCGTTATTTAATTGTAATTTTTTTAAATCTCTCATTTTCGGAGTAATATCAGCCCATAACTTTAAATATCCTTTTTTTTTTTTTTTCCATTCAACATTTTTAGTCTAAATCAAGCATTGGAAAAAAATTGGAAACTAAACAACAACAATAACAATAAAAGACTTAGTTCTGAATTGAATAAATAAATATATGTGTGTGTGTATGCGTCCAAGACAAAATTGCTTTTTAAGTATTGTCATTGCCTAAATTACATATTCTCAGTGTAGTTTTTTTTTTCATTTAATATTTTGTGACTAAATCAAGTATTGACAAACAATATCAAACTTAAGAAAAAAACAAAAAGATTTAGTCCCAAATAAAACAAGATAACTAAAAAGTATACATACATTTAGGAAACCAACAATTAGGTGTTCAATTCTTTTTTGTAGGGGCCAGCTCTTTTTTTTGGAGGGGCCAACTATTAATTTTAAGGTCTATATTTTCAAAAAATTGCAAATTATGAAGTTTTTTTTTTTTAAAAAAAAAAAATTGGGGGGGGGGGGGGGGGGGGTGTGGTGAGGGGGGTGGGCATGGCCCCCCATTGCTAAGTGTAGCTCCGCCCTTGAATATGATGATATGATATATTTGAATTAGAGGCTATAAAACTTGAATTTTACACCACATCCTTATAGAGCTTAATCTTTAAAAAAAATATATATATATATATATATATTGAACCATTTATATAATTATGATTATTAATGATATATATATATATATGTGTGTGTGTGTGAGTGTGTTTCTAAAAAAATGATATATATATTTATTATGAATATTTATATATGTAAAAGTAAAATTATTTTTTTATATCATTTAAAGAAAATAATGTTGACAAGATTTTACTTGAAGCAGATAGCAATATACAGTACGTGTACAAAACGGTAAGTATATGGATGATTATAATTTAGCATCTTTTAAGATAAGTAGGTTTCAAGAATTTGGCAAAGTGTAATACGTTTATATTCTAATATTTACCAAAAAAATATATGGAAACATTGGCCATGCAATATTTTGGAGATAAATGCCATAATTCAACATATTACAGTCTTATATAAAATTCCAATAATTTAATTTGAAATAGACTACTTAATAAAAAAAATTATTTGAATAATCATGAATAAATCAACAATAACACTAATTTTTGTCGAGAAAATAATAATTGAATTACATATCAAATAATGTTCAAATTATTCATAAATTCAAAATAAATTCTTTCCTAAATAAAAATAATATAGTAAACTTGTTCACTTGTGCTATTTGTTTGTTTGTTTGTTTGTTTGTTTGTTTGTTTGTTTTTTTTTTTTTTTTTTTTTTTTTTTTTTTTTGTGAATACTAAGTATTTTAACACATACACAAATGGGGAGAAGGGAGAAGATTTTAAAGAAACTAACAGTGATGTATATTCAAAAGAGTCTATCTACTTTAGTTAAGCCAGCTTACAATTTGCTCTGGAATTTATTAATTCTGATTTTTATAAAAATTTTACTATTCATTCTCTTGATACTGTAATTTGTTTGGTTCGTTTTGCATGTCAAAATCCTGTCTTTTTCCAAAATTGCAAAAATCACCGTTTTGATAATGAGATTAAGGAAAAGCTTAAAAATATTGGAATTTATCCCGATCGATTGGGTGTTTAATTACCCTACTATGTTATATTTAAGGTTAAAATGACAAATGCCCTTTCGACCATTTTAAATCAAGTTGACCAGTAATTAAACTAAGTCAGGAATTCACCTAAATGAATTTCACATTTTTTTAGGCACTGTTTAAAAGTTTGATTAAGTTTGACTGCGGCCAACCCAGATTTGACCCCATGTCATAGATAGTTTAATTATGATAATTTTTGGTCCATATCGTAGATAATTTAATTCTTTTCAGTTTGACAGTTTGCATGCCCAGATCAAAATTAAAACGAGTAAGATGTTGCAAAGAAAACAAAAAAAAAAAAAGTGCTTGTCGATCAATTTTTGTGACATGTCTTTAAAGTTAAATGACACTTGATTTTATCAAATTATAATAAAACAATCTTAGATTGGCCTGAATGAGCAGTTGTTGGTAAGGTCTTTTAATGAATTTTAATTTGGTGAGCTTGATTTGCTAAATTTCATTTTAAAAAAATGAATTTATTAAAAAATAAAAAAAGTATTTTATTTGTGTATTAATATCAAATTAGTATGTAACCTTGTGCATATGCATGGGTGCAATTAAAAACAATTATAATTGCACCGTTCAAATTATATATTTTTTTGAGAAGATGTTCAAATTATACATTGCATTAGTTAGGGATGGACCCATGATTTCAAGTTAAAGGGGGCCGGAGTATAAGCAAAAAAAAAAAAAAAAAAAAAACCCTCCAAATAGCCATCCATATAGTATTAATAAATTATAAATATACAAAATTATTATTTTTTAATACTTTAAGATGCAATCATCTACCAAAAAAGACAAATAATAATAATAATAATGATTTTTTTTAATACTAGGTTGGCTAGGATTTTTATTTTTATTTTGAAGTTAGAGCATTCACAATAGTGATGCTAAAATATTTAGCTTTTAACATATCAAAATCTATTTTACCACTTCACTTTACAATATACTCAATGTCTAATATTCTATTTTTTTACCACTTCATTTAATATAATATAAACAACTCATTAAAATAATAAAGGAAGAGAGAATTTGAGTTTTTTAATTGAAGGAAGAAAGATAATCATAATAAAATATTGTATTTTATTTTTAATAACTTCTACAGTTAATTGATATTTATACCAGTTTAGTGTAATTGCAAAAAAAATTTAGCTTTAGCTTCTCTAATAGTATATGTTTTTTTTTGGATCTTTGGTGGTAAAATAGCTTTTTTTGCTAAAATACAATCACCGTTGTGAATACTTTTATTGCCTTTGTTAAATTTTTGAGTTGGATAGTTGCTAGTGTTGGAATTTTTCTTAGGGAGTAATTCAGGAGAAAGAAAATTTAATACATCTAGAAGTTAACAATTACTATATAAGCATATAACATATATAAATTATAAGATGTGAGAAGTTTCTTACTAGATTATGTTGTTCAAGGACCTCGCAAGCAATAAGGATGCTCTTCCCAGTTGGTCAAGATTAAAAAGAACTGTATTTTCTCTTTTACACCCTCTTGCAAGAGTGGCCTCGACAATATTTATAATATTTAGAAAGGACATGACCAGCCATAAAATCAATCTTATTGTAATAATGCTTCCCGTAACAGATATGTTACATTTGTTAATAAACAACTTTATTAATTAGATTCATTAATAAAGAAGTTCATTAATGTGTCATTACTTTCGTAACTCCATACTATTGCATGGATTCATCTATTGTTCATATCCATAATCACTATATAATGACAACACCTTTAATAGGAGTTCAAGTTACTGGTAATGACAAGGTAGATTTATTAAAGCCAACATTCAACGTACATGAATCTCATCATGGAGTGACTGCCGAGATTATTTGCACCAACCATCGAAAGACTAGCCCTTATTGTCTTCCATAGTCTGAGCAATCTTAACTTGCACCTCCTTTCCATTATGGTCCAACAATGTACCTATCAAAATAGGCTACATCATGATAGATATGGTCAAGTCAAGGACTATAATGAATGCATTCATAATCTTAGTCTACTAAATCAAGTAGACCTACTTCAATATATCAATATCTTACATCATAAAAATATTGCATAATTTCACAAGAGACTTTGAATATTTATTTGTTGATAATAGAGGCATCATAAAATATTATGTTGGGCCATATTATTCTAACAGTCTCCCACTTGGCCTAACATAACCCCATTTCCAATACATGTGTTTCAAATAACCTAGAGGACAAGCCTTTGGTAAAAGGGTTAGCCGAATTTTGCTTTGATGAAACTTTCTGAACAACCACTTTCTTCTTCTTAATCATATCTTGTATGTAATGGTAACGACCATCTATATGTTTTGCACGAGAGTGGCATTTTGAATCTTTGGTGATAGCAATGGCAGAATTGTTATCACACAAAATGGGAATGGGTCTTTGAACGCACTCTCTATTAAAAATTGTTTTAAATAAACAACTTCTTTTGCCGCAGCATTCAAAGCTATGTATTCAGCTTCCAACGTAGATTGAGCAACACATTCTTGTTTCTTACTTTTCCATGCAATAGCTCCACCACATAACATAAATACAAAACCCGAGGTAGACTTTTGACAATCTGGACACCCTTGATAATTAGAATATGAAAATCTAGATAATTTTAAATCATTAGAGCCATGATATGTCAATTTCCTACCTTTAGTTCACTTCAAATATCTGAAAATCCATTGAATAGCCATCCAATGAAGCTTTCCCAGATTACTTTGAAAATGACTAACCATACCGACTGCAAAAACAATATCTGGTCGAGTACAGTTCATGATATACATAAAACTTCCTACAGCAAATGCATACGGCTGTAACTTTGGGTTTAGTTTGTCTTGCTCATTTTTAGGACAATCTTTTTGGGAAAGTGGCCTAAGAAAATTATAGGGAATCCTTCTACTCAAACAGTCAACCATATGAAACTTTTTTAGTGACAAATTTAGGTTTTGGAAGCTGTTGAGGTCAAAACAAGAAAGATAAATATAATAAGTAAAAAAAAAAAATTGGGCCAAGGGGGTCCAGGACCCCTTGTTATAAAAATTAAAAATTAGATAAAATACGTGGGGCAAAATTAAGAATCTAATTAAATTTTTCCTCAGCTTTAGCTATATATATATATATATATATATAGATTCATTGAAGAATACTGATGGAAATGCCTAAAATTCATTGAAACTCATCACATTTTTTCTTTTCTTTCTTTTGTATTCATGTAGTAACATAAAGAATGCCACGAATTTTAACTATTTGAATGCAACACATAACAGTTTGTGCATTTGTATAGTCACTTTGGAATTTAGGGAAAGTTATTAGGGAGTTCATTTTGCAAGTTTATAGTGACAAATTTAGGTTTCCGTGGCAGTTGTATGTGCAGTTGTGCACTCCGTGCTTGAAGCCGGCATTGTACTGAGCAAATAAACACTTTCTCTTTGCAGCAAATAAACATTTTATAGTGTACGTTGAGATTTTTTTTTTTCTTTTTAATAATTTTTTTTTTGAGAAGATTCTTTAATAATTCTTTATAGTATAATAATTCTTTTTAATAATTCTATAGTTAGGGTGGGGAGATTTGAATTATAGATATTTTCATTAGAAATATTAGAACGTGTTAGTTAAGTTACAAAAGACTGTTGGTCTTCAAGATTTTGATTACATTTGTTTGTATCAGTTTCCTTCGTGATACCAATTTTATGAATTTTGAAATCACAAATATCCTGTTTACATGAAGTGGTTTATATATATACTAGCCTCATAGCACGTCTTTTGCATGTGCACAGGGGCTTTTTTATTTTATTTTTTCGATTTTTTGTCATGTCATAAACATAAGAGATAAGGGGGTTAAGGTGAGAGGTGGTTTTGTTGGCTTTTTCTTTTTCGAAATGGAGGTGTTTTATTAGGATTAAAAAGGTTTTAAAAAAAAAAGGATTAACATGTGTATTTTTTTTTCTTCAAACAAATATAAAGGATAAAGGTTAGTGATAGGGATGGACCCTACCAAACATGCCCTTAGTTATTGAGTTGTGATTACTAAGTTCTATTGTTTTCTTTTAATTATCTTTGTTCTCTCAATCTAATCTTTGTGTTGTAGGTGCTAACTGCTGAGGAGTCGGTTAAAAACCTCAAACCTGTGATTCTAAGCAAGGTGAATGTTTTTTCCATGAACTCCTCATTTGATTAATATGATTCACATGAGTTCTTGATATAGTTTCTCTAGTTGTTATATTTAATTTGTTTGTTGATTTTAACTCATTTTATGTTTACTAATCTGACTATGAGTTGATTATAATCTGGTTTTGTTGGTTATTGTGTCTTTATTTCATCCTTATATCATATTAACATGTTTATTTATTTGATGTTATCGTTCACCCGTGCTTTGTTTGATTATTATTGTATTTATATGATATATTTTAATCTAACCATGATGTAGTTGATCATATTTATTGTTAGGGTTATTAAATATGGCCTACCAAACATGTCCTTAGTTATTTTTCACATGTTATTTGATTCTGTTCGACTCTGTTTAGGTTAATTATTTATGTTTATTTGTTTTTCATGTTTATTTTAGTATTTTTGCCATGTTTGGTTTAATTGATAGCCTTTCCTTATGTGTGTGATTTAATTGTTATCTTTTCTTTTTTAATAATATTTGTTTAATTTTGTTCTAACATGTTTCCTTTCCTTCTTTTTTTTTTTTTTTTTGTTTCCTTTAGTGTTGTGATGCAATCTTTAACATGTTGTGTGTGTTATTTTCTTCTTCTTTTTTATTTTTTTTTTATTTTATACAAGATAGAAATTCTACTCTAGCCTAATCTAAGTGTATATGTGTGTGAAACTCCTTCTTAGAGACTTAAACCTCGGCCCTTGTCCCCCACACTCTACAAGCACTTATACTTATGGAGTGACCATCGTACCAAGGATGTGCAATGGTGTCTGTGTTATTTTCTTAAGTGCATGATGTATGTTTAGGATTTTAATTAACTCTTTAATTAAATATGACCTAGCAACACTTAATGGAGGCCAACCCACAAGTCGGGTGGTCTTAGGTGCTTAACACCTTCCTAAACCATACCCAAACTCCAAACTCATAATATGGTATGTATACCTATGCATGTAAGTAAGTGGCCCAAAAGGCCCAATTTGGTTCTTGGACCTAAACCAGGTGGCGATTCCCAAATCCTCCGCCTATGGTCCATTCGGCAGAGGAGTACTTCCCAAAGGGGGACGAACCATGCACATGAATTAGGCATGAGACGGTGTGCTCACAGTAAGTGATAGACCCAAATGTGAACCAATAAGAATTTGCTACCTCAACTGTTTGTAAAAATGTTGTAAAAAAATTTGTGGTTATAGCATTACTCTTAAAGGAATCAATGTTATTGTTAAGAGGGGCAAAGTCTAATTTTATAGAACAAAATTGCTAAAATTAGTAACTATGTATATAATAATGTTTTTTTCTTTTTTTTTTGGGGGGTGGGGGGGGGGAATTCCCCCAAGTCAAATATGCCTCCGTCCCTAGTTAGAGATAGGAGGGTAAGAGTAGGTTTTTTCTTCTATTGAACTGAAGGTATTTTATTCGAATGAAAAGGTTAAAAAAAGCCTAAATTTCAAAGGTTTTTTTATTGAACTGAAGGTATTTTATTCGAATGAAAAAGGTTAAAAAAAACCCTATATTTCAAAGGTTTTTTTTGAACTGGAGGTGTCTTATTCGAATGAAAAGGGTAAAGAAAAAAAAGTTGGTCGTAAGGTTTTTTTTTTTTTCTTTATTCAAAAAAATAAAAGGGATAAAGGTTAGAGATATGGAGGGTAAGAGGCAGTTTTTATTAGATGTTTTATTTGGATGAAAAAGGGAAAAAAAAAATTTAGAAGTTTTTTTTTTTTAATTCAAATTATTGTACGTGTACACCTATAAATGTGTGTTTTGAAATTGCTATTTAACATTGTTGACCCTATTTTTGATAGAAGTAACTGTTTATTGATAATAGTATTTATGAATCACATAAAAGTCTTGTCCAATAAAGGAAATTTTATGGAAATTCTGTGACATTATTGACCCTATTCCTAAAATATTTGTAGGAGAAATCATTTGTTATTGGATGGGGTATTTTTAACCTTCAAGAAATTCTAGATCAAAGTGGGGAATGTGTTTATAGATAGTATAAATAAATACACGGTTTACAAAAAAAAAAAAAAAAAAAAAAAAAAAAAAAGACGTACAACAAAGTTTAATATCATTTTCTCAAAAAAAAAAAAATCTTTCTTTTTATTTTGTACACAAATTTTTTTTTTTTGACATTTATGATAATTATTAATAGACATTTTTTTAGATTTTTTTTTTTTTTTTGTATATAGAATATTAAATATGAAATTAATAATTATGATACTTTTTTTTTTTAATACAAGATATAAATTCTACTCTAGTATAATCTAAGTGTATATGTGTGTAAAAGCTTTCTTATGGAGACTTGAACCCTAACCGTTACCCCGCCCCCCAACATCCCATAAACATTTATACTTGTGGAGTGACCATTGCACCAAAGGTGTGCGGTGGTATTATGATACTTATTAATAGGTATCTATTATGATTGTTTATATTTTCTTTTATATGGAAGTCATATTTAATAATTATGATACTTATTTTTTTGATACAAGATAAAAATCCACTCTAACCTAACCTAAGTGTATATGTGTGTGAAACTCCCCACTAGAGACTTGAACCCCGACCTTCCCCCCCCCCACCCCACACCCCATAAACACTTATACATATGGAGTGACCATCGTGTCAAGGGTGCACGGTGATATAATTATGATACTTATTAATAAGTATGTATGTTGTATTTTTATATAGAAATATTACCATCACACACCCTTGGTGTGATGATCACTTCACAAGTATAAATGTTCATAGAGTGTGGGGGGTAAGGGCTGGGGTTTAAGTTTTCAAGAGGGAATTTCACACTCATATACATTCAGATTAGGCTAGAGTAGAATTTATATATTGTATAAAAAAAAAATAGAAATATTAAATATATAATTATGACAGTTATTAATAGGTATTTATTAACTTATTAAAAAAATTAATAGGAATTTATTATACTTTTATTTTATATAGAACTATTTTTTTTTTAAAAACCTATATTATTGCACTATTTATATAATTATGGTTATTGTTGATATATATTTATTACAAATATGGTTGTATATAAAGGTAAAGCTATCTATTATACTCCTTTCATCTCAAATTGTTGTTCATGTATAAAAAAAACTAATTTTTTTTTAAGGGAACATCATTTAGTATATTGTCTGTCAGGTAAAAATGTACAAATTTCTAAAACGGCCCTCATTAATTTAAATTATAGAGAAAGAACGTCATTGACTTTTAAATAAAGTAAAGGGTAAAATAAGAATTCTATTTATTAATTTTGGAAGGAGGACTGCATTTTGGAACATCATAAAATAGAATAGAAGACCAACGATTTGAGACAAAAGGAGTATCATTTAAAGAAAATAATATTTGCAAGATTTTAATGAAGACAAATAGTAATATACAGTATGCATATAATATGGTAAGTATATGAAAGGTTATAATTTAGCACATTTTAAGAAAAGTATGTTTTAAAAATTCGGCAAACTATAATACACATATATTTAAAAATTTAGCAATAAAACTACGGAAACATTAACCATTAATGTTTTGGAGATAAATACCATAATTCAACATTTTCCAAAAATTGCAAAAATTCACCATTTTGATTATGGGATTAAGGGAAAGTTTAAAATATTGGAATTTATCTTGATTGGGCATTAGATTACCCAATTTTCCATTTTTAAGGTTAAAATACCAAAATGCCCTTGTTGACCAATAGTCAAACTAAGTAAAAAATTCACCCAAATGCTAAATTTCACATTTTTATTTCAAAATTAATATTTTTAAGCATTGCTTACAAATTTGTAGAAGTTTGTTGAGGTCCACAAAATTACAATGTTGTACCAAAGCCCAAAAACAACACAAAGTATTGAAGTCATAAAGCATTCGGGCATCCAATAAAGGAAAAAGGAGAGGCCCAAACCCATTAAAGGTCCATAAGGAGAGACCTAGGTCCATGGATTGGCAAGTTTCGGGCCTCATGAAATAAAGGAGAGAAAAAAGCCCAACCTAGCCATCAAAGGTCAGGAAAATCGCTGGGGAGCCCGGACAAATAACTGGGCCAGGACATCTAGGAACTCCTAGGAGCCTGGGATCCTCGGGAAGTGCAGCAAGGCTAGGTTTGGATTAAGACACTCAGGGGGGTGCCAAGAAACACAAGGAACGAGAGAAGATATGTCCCTATCAATCACCCAATGATGCAGAAAAGAATCAGAAGGCTTGTGAACCAACAATTCATGAACAAAGGGTTGGTAGCTCCGGTAACCCAGAAAGAAGAACCATGAAGGAAGGTGGTTGGGAAAGTTTCAACCTGGCAAGAAGGAATTAGCTCACTTGGGAAAAATGACAAAGGGAAAGGCAGCCGAAAGTTGAGTCTGAAAATGTGGAATCTAGAAGCCTTGAAAGAAGAAAGAAGAAAGACCCAAGGTCAGCTCTTTAGGACACCCCAGAACGGAAAAACAGCAGGAGGCTTTTGAGGAAGAAACCCCAAAAGAAGAAAATAATGAGGAATGAGGAAGGGACCAGTTACCAATATTGCTGGCACAACATTGGTTCTAGTACCCAGGGAAGCAAATAGAGGGAATAAGTGGTACCCCGGAAATCCTAAAATGGCACTATAAAAGGGGAAGTAGCTAACAAGTGAAAGGCATTCAGCAACAGTGAATTAGAATAAAATCATTGAGAAAGCTCTGTCAGAATTAAAAAAAAAAAAAAGAGGAGAAAAGAGAGGGAAATACCGTCCGGTATCCTCAAATAGCCACTAGAAAACACACTTGGATTCAAAGGGATTCAAATCTTGTAAGTCTTAGAGGCTTGAAGAGCCATCATCTAAGTCTGTGATTTTTGAACTTATTTGGACCTTGTAACACGTCCTAGTAAGCATAGTGTATTACATGATTAAGAAAGTAATGGAATATTTTATATTGTTTTAAGGATCCCTAACGCTTTATTTTGTGTCCTTTTTTACCACATCGTTCCTTTGCTGTTTCTTGCTGTTCAATGCATATATTTTTTGTTTGTTAGCATGTATGTGTTGAAGGATTCGTGCTCTGTACACCACCTGGTTCATAATTAACCCTATTTAGCTGCGGTGAACCAAGCCTAGTCCCTTAAAATAACAAGTATTGGGCCCAAGATCCTTGTTCCTACCTTGGGCCTGTGTCCTTAAAAAAAAAAAAAAAACCCACACATTAAGGCGACTCCGCAGGGGACTGGGTAAAGGAGAGGGCAAAAGCAGTCCCTTCGCAAAGCATGGCTCCAAGACCAAGGAACAGTAAAGATACCAACATGCCACTTGTGGTGTCTAAGCCCGTAGGAGAAAATAAGGTAGCTTTCAGGCAAAAGAATGAAGCACCTTTAATGGAGCAGGAGGTCATCTCAGGACAGAGATGTGGGGTACAGGAACTAGACCCTATGGCTCGGATGGTAGAAATGATGAAAGATTTAAAACGGGAGATCCGTCTTCTTAAAGAGGGACAAACCCAAGAAATCAGGGATAACGCCTCTCCTGTGGTCAACCAAGAGAGGGACCAACCAGAGAGAGGGTCAGCAGTAGGAGGGGGAGCTAACCCCCAATACCTTATATTGTTAAATGCTGACGCCCTTCTTGAACAAGAAAGGGAGACACTCTCGGGGATCCCCAAGTAGTTCTCTCGGGATCTCCCATTTCCACTGGAACTCCTTGGCAAGCCCTATCCTAAGGGATATGAGCCTCCAAAGCTCCACCCTTTTGATGGAAAGAACGGAAGCACTGTGGAACACGTGACTAGATTCATTCACACCATGGGCCCTTATGCAGGAGACAAGGAACTATGTCTAAGAGAGTTTGCTAAGTCCCTAGTGGACAGAGCATACACATGGTACACCACCCTAAGACCTGGGTCCATCAAGACCTGGGATGAGATGATGGAGAGATTCTGTGCAAAGTATTATCTAGGCGAAGATAAAGTTACTTTCCAAAGCCTTCAGATGGTAAAGCAAAGGCCCGAAGTGGATCCTGTCCAGTTCATCAGAAGATTTGAGGACGTTTCTTTGGACGGTTATGGAGATCACGAAGAAAAGAAGCTTATGGAAACCTGCATATCCAACATGCTCTTTGATTACAGGCTTAATCTTGAAAACTTGTGCATAACCCAGTTTGCTGACTTGCTACAAAAAATTAAGAGGACAGCGTTAACCATAAAAATGAAATAGGTACCAGTATCCCAGGCTATGACAGCTTCAGTAGGTGAAAAGGGGAAGAGACTTGAAGGAAAAATGGCCGAGGAACCACCTGTGATCCCATGTATAGCAGAAGAATTGAATCATGTCTTGGATAAGTGGATTGGAGACGGAATTGTTAGGCCATTCGCTGTATCTAGGCCACCTACTGAGGAAGAAAGAAAGAATATGTTGTTTTGCAGAATCCATAACTATGTCAAGCATTCTACTAAGAATTATTGGACCCTCCGTAGGCTTTTTCACAAAAAGCTTAGGGAGGGGACCTTGGAGCTCACTCAATAGGAATCAGAGGTGCAAAGGAACCCTTTACCTAATCACAGGGGGAAGGGAGTGGTGGCTGTGGTGATCCATGGGAACCCGGTAGAAGCAGAAGAATCTGAATGATCCTTCCATCCAAGCACAATCAGGACCCTTCAGAAGAGCCCCAAGTTTAGATCACTATGCAACCAATTGGGTTTGGGCTAGAAGCAAGAAGGATGGCCACAAAATCTCTCATGAGTATAGTAGCAGATTCAGGAATGGAATGTTTCACAGCAGAATCTCATGCCAGCCGAGCTTACTTGGAGACAACCAATGCAATAATCTTCATAGATGAAGACATGGAAGTTGAGCATCTAGACCATTGCAGACCACTTTATTTAATGGCCACCATAAACGGTGTCCAGATCAGAAGGACACTAGTAGACACAGGGGCATCACTTAACCTCATAGCACTAAGTACCCTGGAAGCTGTAGGTCTGACTAGCAAGAGGATCCTATGGGCTCTTATAGAGATAATAGGATTTGGAGGAGTAGCAGAATCAACTGAGGGATATGTGCAGCTAGCTTTAAGGGTGGGCCCAATAGTAGCCCTAACCAGATTTCATGTGATTAACTCAGAAGTGTCTTACCATGTTGTGTTAGGACGCCCCTGGCTCTACAAGCATCACCTTATTCCTTCAACGTACCATCAGTGTGTTAAAATGAGATTGAACAGGAGGCCCATAAGAATTCCTGCCAACCCGAACCCTTTCAGCCAAGGAGAAGTGAACTTTGTAGAAAGAATGTTTTATGATGAGCTAGAACTAGATGATGAGAGCCTCTTACTGGGGACCCCAAGAGCACCTGTCTTGGAAGAAGAAGAAGGATTGGGTACCCATGACCTAAGGAACCTCCTAGACAAAAAAAGGAAAAAAAAAGAGACCAGCTCCTTAGGATCCTAAGAATGCGTAGTAGTATGAGAGCCTAGAGGGAGGCTAATATATCATTTATAAAGGTACGCAGGGCCTGAATGTATTGTGCAGGAGGGTCCCGGACCACCAGATTGTATGATGGCTCAAAAAGAAATCCTAGAGGACCCAGTCAAAGAAGCACAAATCCAGCTTGAGGAAGAATTGGAAGAGGTAAACTTGGGGGCTGGTCTAGGATCCCAGAAGCCTATTTTCGTTAGCAGTCAGCTGACAGCACAAGAAAAAGAATAGTTAGTAGCATTGCTCAGAAGATATATGGATGTGTTTGCATGGACATACGATGACATGCTTGGCCTAAATCCAAGACTGGTAGTCCATTCCCTCAATGTGGACTCGGGAGTCAAGCCAGTGGTCTAACCAGCCAGGGTCTTTCATACTGATATAAAGGCTCAAATAACTCAGGAAGTTAAGAAGTTGCTGCAGCTGGGTTCGTCAAGCCAATCCAGCATCCTAAATGGCTCTCCAACATAGTATCCATAAAGAAAAAGAATGGCCAAATCCGTTGTTGTGTGGATTTTCACAATTTGAACAAGGCATGTCCAAAAGATGAGTTCTCCTTGCCGAACATTGATCTCCTTATAGATTTAACTACAGGAAACTCTATGTTTTCATTTATGGATGGATATAGTGGGTATAACCAAATCTGCATGACTGCCAAAGATGCAGAGAAGACCGCATTTAGGACCCTGATCGAAAATTTTTATTACACTGTGATGCCCTTTGGCCTTAAAAATACAGAGCAACATACCAGTGAACCATGATAGCTATCTTTCATGATATGATGCACAGGGAAATGAAGGATTATATGGATGACATGTGGTAAAGTCAAAAACCAGGGCAAGAAATTTCCAGGTACTTGAACAAGTTTTTGAAAGGTGCAAGAAGTACAAACTACGCATGAACCCCATGAAGTGTGCCTTTGGAGTATCTGCTAGAAAATTTCTTGGGTTCCTAGTACATCATAGAGGCATAAGTGTGGATCTAGCTAAGGCTATAGCTATTACAACAATGAGAAGGCCTACAACGATTAAAGAGCTCAAAAGTTTCCTAGGGAGGGTCTCCTACATCAGAAGGTTTGTGCCTGGATTAGCTTCAGTCACAAGTGATTTATCCAAGCTGTTGCAAAAGGGGGCTGAGTTCACTTAGGGAGCTGAACAACAGGAGGCCTTTCAGAGGATCCATCAGATCATGAATCATCTGACTACCTTACAAGCACCAGTACGTGGGCGACTCTTGTTGCTATATTTAGTGTCAAACTCCTAAGCTATAGAAGCCCTGCTAACATAGGAAGATGATGATGGGAATGAGCAACCCATTTATTATGTGAGCATGACGCTAAAAGATAAGGAAACCAGGTACCCCAGGATAGAAAGAGCGTGTCTGGTGGTTATTTAAGCATCCTAAAGGCTAAAACGATCCTTCTCAGCCCACTAGATCCTCTTGGTAACCAAGTCACATCCTATAAAAGCACTCCTTTATCAGCCTCACCTAACGGGAAGAATAGCACAGTGGCTGGTCTTGCTTTCTCAATATGACATCGGCCTCAAAACCCCCAAAGCTATCAAAAGTTAAGCCATAGCAGATTTGCTAGCCCAATTCCCAAGGGAGGAAGAGTGTTCACTAAGCAAGGAGATCCTTGGAGAGGTGGCAGTGGCAGAGCTCCAAAGAAAGAAATGGACAATGAGGTTTGATGGGTTAGCAAAGACAACTTCAAATGGCCTAGGAATCGTGCTAAGTTGCGAAGATGGGGATACCATACCATTATCTTTCAAGCTTGGTTTTTCCTGCTCAAATAATGCTGCAAAGTACGAGGCATACCTGATTGGGCTGGCCATAGTGCTTAGCATAGGAGTAACGCATATGAGGGTTTTAGGAGACTCCAACCTTGTGGTCTCCCAAGTAAAGGGTGATTTCACACTAAGAGAGCAAAGTTTGGTAGCCTACAGAACTTGGACGCAAAAGGTGGAGTAGAAGTTCCAGACCTTCAGTGTGGAGTATGCCTAAAGGAGTGAAAATAGATTCCCTGATGCACTAGCCACCCTGGGATCCAAAATACCATTTAATGGAAAAGTTACTGTGATACGGGTAAGTAAGCAAGAACATTCCATCACAGGGATCCTCAAAAAGATGTTCCCTGAAGAACTAGAACAAAAAGATTGGAAAGATGAGATAAAAGGGAAAATAGAAAAATTAGGGCAAGAAGGAAGCATCAAAGAACTAAAAGATTACACTTTGATAGAAGAAGAGCTGTACAGGAGGCTGCTCAGAGGAATCCTGTCTAGATGTATCAACGAGAAAGAAGGAAAGCTGAGATTAGAAGAATTACATAGCTAGGTTTGCAGGATTGCAGAGAAAATCAGCCTATACAGAAGGATGCAGCGCATGGGGCACTACTGGTTGAATATGGACAAAGACGCTGCGACAGTACAAGAGGAATGTCAAAGGTGTTAGCTTTCGATGGACAAAGAAGAAAGTTATGATGTGTTTGTGATAGAAGATTGGAGGACCCCATTCATGGAATACTTGGCGCAAGGGATCCTGTCAACAGACAGGACATTGGCCCACCAGCTCAGGAAACTCGCCGTCAGGTACTTCTTGCAGAATGGAATCTTGTTCAAAAGAGGGTACAGTGGGGATCCCCTAAGATGCTTAGGGCCTAGGGAGGCCAGAGAAGTGGTCAGAGAGGTCCACTTCGGTGACTGTGGAAGTCACCTAGAAAAAAAAAAGACTCTACAAGCCGCTATTGCAGTTGGGGTACTATTGGCCTACAATGAAAAAGGACTTAGAGGAGATGGTTAAAACGTGTAATACATGCGAAGTAGTTGCAGATGCAATTCATACTCATCCAAATGTGCTGCAAGATATGTCGACACCATGGCCTTTTCACACTTGGGGGCTTGATCTTATAGGACACATAAACCCTCCTTCCAATGGCCATATATGGATCTTGGCAGCCACCGAGTATTTTACAAAATGGATAAAGGCTGTCCCTTTGAAAAAGGCCACTAGAGCAGTTGTGGCAAACTTCATTCGAGAACACATCATCACACAGTTCGGGATCCCTAGGAGGCTGATCAGTGACAATGGAACCCCGTTCGTAAACAAAGACATGAAGAACCTGACTGAGACATATTACATCTAGCATGGGAGGTCCACACTATATTATCCACAAGGAAATGGCCAGGTAGAGGCTACTAATAGGGTGATACTGAAGATCCTCAAAAAAATAAAACATGAGTATAAGGGAAAATGGAGCGACCACCTGATAGATGTACTCTAGGCGTGTAGGAGCTCCTTGAAGACAACCACATGATTTTCACTATTTTCCCTAGTTTATGGGATAGAGGCCATTAGCCCTATGGAACTAGTCATTCCTACACCAAGGGTAGTACTCGAAGAAATCCAAGAAGGTACAGAAGGCATAAATAGTGAGAGAAGGTTGGCAGATTTGGAAGGGATAGAGAAAAAACAAGAAGTGGCTAGAAGGAGGAGTCAAAGGTACCAGCAGAGGATGGCTAAGGTGTATGGATAGACAGTACACCCAAAAGCCTTCACGGAAGGGCAGCTGGTGTTAAGAGCAGCGGAACATGTGAGGAAAAATGTCCCAGGACCCTCCAAATTTACTCTGAAATGGGAAGGGCCCTACATCATTAAGGAAGCCCATGATAGCGGATATTACTATCTCACAAAGGAAGATGGGACTGTCCTGACAAACCCTATAAATGGGAAGTGGCTTAAGCAGTATTATGCGTGAAAGAGGGAGATCTTAATACACCAAGACCCTTTTTGCCAGCTCTCCAATCCGCTAAGTGTTCCATCATTCTTTGCTTTTTCTTTTTGTCATGGGCTTCATTTAGTTTCTATTTTTGCTTAGGAGCCCATGGTAGAAGGACATTCTATGATCCTTACTATCTTTGTCAATCCTCCTCTGTTCCTTAGTATGGCAACTATACTATGTTTTAATGAAATTTTCTTTGTTAATATATATATATATATCAAGCTACAATGTATAATTGCATAGTATTATATAACCCGAATGTGGGCAAATTTGGGAAGAATACCTGGCCCAGCTCAAAAGAAAAAAAAAAAAAAAAAAAGGAAAAAACCTTGGCGCATGACCCAGGACTCATACCACAATTAGTTCAAGTACATGACCTGGGACCATGAGCAAGAAATAAGCGCCTGGGGTACCCAGCCCAGTACTTGTCCATAAAAGGGTCTGCTTGGTTCATGACCTGGGACTTGAAAAAAAAAAAAAAAAAAAGAATGTCCAACGTACGCAGTTCAGTACCTGCACAAGAACACAACCACTAGGGTGCTTAGTCTAGGACCTACCGCAAAATTTGTAGGGACCATGGCCTAGGACTCAGTTCAAAAAAAAAAAAAAAAAGGAAGCAAAATACATATTGTGAATAGAATCCACATACTATTATAGTCAGAAGTAGTCTTAAAAAAAAAAAAACAGATCCACATAACCATAAAAAAGAAGTCAAAAGTAGTGTTTAGAAGAGAGAAATAAAGATAAACTTATATAGCCTCAATTGTCTGAAAGAAAAAGAAAATAAACTTATATATTTGAACTACTAAAAAGAAAAAAAGAAAAAAAAAAAAAAAAAAGAGCTAAGGTATAAGGCCAGTCAGCAAAGAGCCTCCTAAGGGAATCGCAGGAACAGTTGATGAAGAAAGAATTTGCTGCTTCTTAACTTTCAAATCTTGCAGTGCCTTATGAGCACGAGCCAAGGCCTCCTCAGCAGCAGCAATCTTGGCATCAAGGTCTTTATAAACCTTTCTCTGGAGCAGCATGTGGGCTAAGGAATGTAGGTACTCCAACAAGAAAGACAGATTGAACTTTGCTTCCACAAGATCCTGCTCCACTCTAAAAGCCTCTCCTTGGATAGGGAATCAGGAGAGGAGTCCCTCAGAAAAATCAACACGGCGCACAGGGGCTCCTTCAGAATGTTGCCCAAGATTACACCTCCCCTAAACCCACTGGTGAAGTCCCCATGGGCTTTGAATAGCCCCTCCAAGAGTGGCAGGCCCTCTACAGGCATAGAGAAGTGTAGGAAGCTACCAAATAGAGGCCCAAAGTGATGAAAATGGCTCGCAGGAAGGCTGTTAAACTCCAGATAATCAAAGCGGGCCAAAAAAGCAAGGACCCCTGAGCTGGGATCTGAGACAGTCACCCCTGGAACTTCCTCCATTGTCGCATCTCCACTCTCGGGAATTGGAGAACTGTCAACCCTTTGAACGGTTTGGGAGATCCCTGCCTAAGCTTCAACAACCTGGACGTTGGGAGTAGGTTCCACAACTACTTCAGTAACTACGAGCTTAGTATCCTTAGTACCTATGTCAGCACCTGCAAAAGCAAACAAGGTCAAGAAAAGGGGGAGAGGAGGAAAGAGAAAAAAAAGAGTAAAGATGGGAAAAGTAAGATCGAGCTAAAGAACCAGTATTAGCTCATTGTGGTAGAGCCTTCTCTTGATGTGGGGCAGCTACGTCAGCTATTATAGGAGGCTCCTCCTCTTGTCCCCCGGACTTCCTAGAGGACTCTGCGAAAGAGCACAAGGCACGTTGGAGAAAAGGTGAAGAAATTTTGGCAAAATTGCTAAAGGAAGGGAAGGATACTGAGGGCTTCGCCATAAAAGGAAAAGGGAAAGGAGAAATATGGAAGAAAGAGAGGAAAGATGTGAACTAAAAAAAAGGGTGGGGGGGGGGGGGTAGTATAGTGATGGTAAGCAATACACACCTTCAGAACCTTCTAACTCCAAGAAAGGGGAGGCCTTAGGGGTAAATTGGGCATTGGTTTGACCTAAAAGATGAAAAGAAACAAGAACTCTCAAGGAGAAAGGATAATGGAGATAAGAATGGGCATTAATAAAGAATGGATGAGGCTTACCTGCTTGTGTAGATGAAGACGCACCCCCCAAGGATTCTTTGCCCAATGCAGGCTCAGTTGTGGGCTTAAGTGTCACAGTTTTAGTAGGACTGAGATTCTGCATAGGATTGGGATCCTAGGGAACAGGAGACTGAAAAGCTTTAGGTTTCTGAATAGATAAAGAAGTAGAAGGCAGAATGGGCTAGGCATCCTTCATTGCCTGCCCGACTTCCTCGGCCACGCCACCACTAGGGGGCTCCTTTTCCACACCTAAGGTAGCAGCAGATTGAGTTGTCATCACTTCTTTCACTAAGGCCCCACTAGTCACAGGAGGAGGCACCTCGACTTGCAAAAGAAAATTAAGTGGTAGAATATTACAAAGAATGCATATGTACATAGCACTGGAAAAGGAAAGAAAGCAAATAGTAAAAGGCATAAGTGGAAGAAGGCTATACCACATCATCACTAGAGGATTGACTTTTACCTCCCTTGGGGTCTGACTTGCGCTTGGATTACAAAAGAGGAGTGACCATCCATCAATTAAAAAAGAAAGGAGAGACATAACAAGAACAATGAACCAGGACAGGTAGATGTCAAAAAAAAAGAAGGAGAGAAGAAGGTAAGAGGCCTTTCCCTTCTCTCTCTCTCTCTCTACAGGTTCTTCAATGGTCTTTTGTCTACTACGGGTACGCCTAGAGGATTTTAAGGGAGACTAGGGTGTGGTGTCAAAGGACCCCGAAGAACCATGGGCTTAGGAACTCACACGAACCTGAAAGACAAAAAATTCTACCTTAGTCTTCACTCTGATTTTTAAGATTAAGTGGTGGCCAACTTCCTTTCCAACTGTAGAGGGGTCCACTCTCTCGGGTTCCTCAGAAATGACTAACTGTTTGCAGGATTTAGCAGTCTTCCTCTTCTTAGTCTTAGGGCCAACCTTAAACCCTCAACACTTTCTTCAAGCTTAGCTCTCTTGACAGTTTCCTATTTGATTTTCTTCTCCTTACCTTTACCTACAGGAGTTGCAGCACCAATTGCCTCTATCACCCCTCTCTTAATAAGCACACCAGAAGAGACACCCACAATAAGGTCACATCCTGACCAAGCCTCAAGGAAATCATTCGCATAGCATACCTAACCGCCCCTAGCAGTATGCCACTCCGCAAATCCTATCTTGCTGCTTATCGCAGCAGACACAATGCCAGTAGTAGGGAGGGCTAGACGGTTGTTGAAGGTAGGAGTAGAGAAAAGGTCGGAATCAGGAACCCTTGAAATTTTACCAAAACCAACGAAGTCTGAGAATGATTTCTGAACTCTTCTCTAGTAATCAGCAAAGCGACTAGAAGCAAAGACTCCCTGCTGGGAGTTTGGCACCACAAATTGAGGGCTCCTCCGTGATCAATAAGAAAAAGCATGGGACCTTAGAAATGGATCCAGGGATGGAAGAGAAGGCACTACCTCCTTGAACACTGGCAAGATGTCCTGGTCGAAACCAAGCTTCCTAAGGACTCGATGTGCTGAGTAGTAAGTGTACCTGGGACCACTCGATAAGGGTACTGGAAGCCACAAAGGACTGATACAAGCTAAATACGCCAAACTACCTTCGTCTCCCCTACGCAGATCAAAAGTATTCCCTAAGGAGCTGAGGAAAGAAGCCAACACAGAATTGCAGGCGAACCCGGGACTGAACTCTCGAGGAGAATGCCAACCTAGGTGCCCTGCCTGATTAAATAGCTCCACCAAATTGAGACTGCCACCCTTTAAATTAGACCAGCGTAAAATAGGGGGTGGCTATTAGTAGAACTACCACAGAGACCCTTAATCACATCTAGGGATCCTTGGAACTTATCCTTCACAAACTTCAAACTTCTGTAATTCGCCAAAGTAATAAAAGAACGGTTCCACATGAACACCCGGAGAATGGCATAGTGAAGGGATGAAGTAATAGCATAGCAAGAATTGCCTTCAACTTCATCTCCATGAAGCAAGTCTAATTGGGAGTAAACATGGCCTAAGAATATGGGGGCTAAAGGATACTAAGCACCCTGGGCCAATCTAATTTCTAGAGGAAAGGAAACAGACTTAACCTCGTATCTGGGGAACTCCCTAAACAAGAACTTACTGAGCCAAAGTGCCAGGAACCTGGCTCGCCTAACTGTCTTGTCCTTCCCTCAAGAAAAGGTTCATGACCCACTTGCCCATTCTGGCCAGTTTCCCACCAGAAGAAGCAGTACGCCTGCCGAAGTGACTGAAAAGCTTGTCTTTGACCACGAGATCCTCGCCAGAAAGGCTGATATCAAAGGGATTCTCATTGCTAAACACTGGGAGGGGAAGATTATTGACCACATCCTCCAAAGTGATAGTGAGCTCACCAACGGAGAAGAAGAATGTATAGAGAAAAGGACAACAGCGGTGCCCTAAGTGTCTAAGGCCCTTAGCATCCCTAAAACCTTCAAGATTCCTAGAAATTGCTACTGATTTCAAGATCCCAGCACACTCCAAACAACTGATGAATTTGCCATCAGAAAACTCCCTGTCCACCCAAATGGGCGAAATGGTAATCTTACCAGGAACAAAGTCAAAGAAAATGGGAACCACCTCACGAGATCCTTGCCTAATCTGCAGATCTAAAATCTCCCTCGGATCTAGAACCTAATTAGAACTAGAAAACCCAGACTGGCCAGAGAATACCCGGGCATGAGGAGAAGGAGGGGTTTCACCGTGAGACACTTGAGGAAAAAAAAGGCTAGGGGTGTACCAAGGATCCCATAAAGGGAAGGCTGGGCATTTCGCAACTTCCTACATCTTGTCCTGTGCAGACCTAGAAGAGCTTTCACTCTCAAAAGGGCTGGGAGTATGCTTCCTTATTTTTCATGAGGAAGAAGAAGCCACGGAACGACAAATGCAATAGGAAACAGGGAAATTAAAGGAGTAAAGGACAGAGAAAAGGAAATAGAGAAACATAAAATTGGAAGGAAGAAGATAAGTTTGGAAATAAAATCTCTTGAAAGTGAAAAGAAAGTTTGAAATGACTACAATAATGGCACAAAGAGCAGTTGGAGAAGATGACGTATGGAAAGACGCGCTAGTTGCCAATATTTAATTTTATGAGGAAAAGTCATCGGCAATTATTAATGGGAGTTACAGGAAACGTAAAAAGTGGAAGGGTCATAAACACTTAACTGCCACGTTCCATGCAAAAGGCGGAAGTTGCAAAAAAAGCATAACACGTAAAAACCCAGGATACCTGAGGGTGGCGGGGAAAGGCAGGACCCTGAGGGAAGAAGAAGAGGGACCCTGAAGCCAATTATAACAGCGAGGAAGGAATTCCTATAGAAATTAAGATTCTAGTATACTTACGCGTGGGCTGCAGGAAACCCATAAGCTCGGGAGGCTAAATGTTGAGGTCCAAAAAATCAAAATGTTGTCCTAAAGCCCAAAAACAACACAAAGTATTGAAGTCATAAAGCATTCAGGCATCCAATAAAGGAAAAGGGAGAGGCCTAAACCCGTTAAGGGTCTATAAGGAGAGACCCGGGTCCATGGATGGTTAAGTTTTAGGCCTCATGAAATAAAGGGGAGAAAAAAGCCCAACCTAGTTATCAAAGGACAGGAAAATCGTTGGGGAGCCTGGAAAAATAATTGGGCCAGGACACCTAGGAACTCCCAAGAGCCTGGAATCCTTGGGAAGTGCAGCAGGCCAGGTTTGGATTAAGACAGCTCAGGGGGGGTGCCAAGAAACACAAGGAACGAGAGAAGATATGTCCCTATCAGTCACCCAATGATGCAGAAAAGAATCAGAAGGCTTGGGAACCAACAATTCATGAACAAGGGGCTGGAACCTCGGGGAACCCAGAAAGAAGAACCTTGAAGGAAGGTGGCTGGGAAACTTTCAACTTGGCAGGAAGGAATCAGTTCACTTGGGAAAAATGACAAAGGGAAAGGCAGCCGAAAGTTGAGTTTGAAAATGTGGAATCTAGAAGCCTTGAAAGAAGAAAGACCCAAGGTCAGCTCTTTAGAACACCCCAGAATGGAAAGACAACAGGAGGCTTTTGAGGAAGAAACCTGAAAAGAAGAAAATTATGAGGAATGAGGAAGGGACCAGCCACCAATGTTGCTAGCATGACATTGGTTTTAGTACCCAGGGGAGCAAATGGAGGGAATCAGTGGTACCCCAAAAACCCTAGAATGGCATTATAAAAAAGGAAGCAACGAACAAGTGAAAGACATTCAACAACAGTGAATTAGAATAAAATCATTGAGAAAGCTACGTTAGAATTCAAAAAAAAAAAAAAAAAAAAAAAAAAAAAAAAAAGGGAAATATTGCCCGGTATCCTCAAACAGCCACTAGAGAATACACTTGGATTCAAAGGAATTCAAACCTTGCAAGTTTTAGAGGCCTGAAGAGCCATCTAAGTCTGTGATTTTTGAACTTATTTGGACCTTATAACACATCCTAGTGAGCATAGTTTTACATGATTAAGAAAGTAATGGAATATTCTATATTGTTTTAAGTATCCCTAACGCTTCATTTTGTGTCCTTCTTTACCACGTCATTCCTTTGCTGTTTCTTGTTATTCAATACATATATTTCTTGTTTGTTAGCATGTATGTGTTGTAGGATTCGTGCTCTGTGCACCACCTGGTTTGTAATTGGCCCCATTTAGCTGCGGTGAACCAAGCCCAGTCCCTTAAAATAACAAGTATTGGGCCCAGGATCCTTGTTCCTACCTTGGGCCTGTGTCCTAAAAAAAAGAACCCACACAAAGTTTGACTATAGTAAACCCATATTTGACCGTCTAATCAGGATAATTCTAGCTTATGACCAAGATATAGCGAAAAAACAAAAAAAGAGTTTGCTGGATCAATTTTTGTGACGTGTCTTTAAATTTTAATTATAGCTTGATTTTATCAAATTATAATCAAGCAACCTTAGATTGGCCTAAATGAGAGGTCTTGTAATGAATTTTAATTTGGTAAGCTTGATTTGCTAAAATTCCTTCAAATAAAATGAATTAAAAAAAAAAGTTACTTTATTTTTTTAGAAACTATTATTATTATTATTATTTTTTAAAACTTGTTTTTCAGCCCTTTTTACAAAGCATTAAGCTTGCTCAATTTAAAAATTCGGGATAAAAAGCAAGAATCTTTAGAAACTCTCCAATGACACCTCGTTTTTTCAAAACGGAGGTCAGGAAGTCCAAAAAGTTTTGATGGAAACATAGGCCTAAGTCTTGAAAATCCATAATTAAAAAAAAAAATCAATTTTATTACTAAATTTGAACGTAGTTTGTTAATTGCTCAAGGAAATTGGACCCAAAAAAGTGCATGTTTTCTTGGACTAGAAGTATTCCTCAACATCTTGGAACTAACGGTGGACGTCCAGATTGAGAGATATTAAGCCAGGATGAAAGTTCAATATGGGTATGAAATACCCTTGAACGTTTAGACCCCAAATTACAAAATTACCAATTCAAGCTTTATATCAAACAATTAATGTGCGGAATATGATAACAAGCTTATAACAGAATTGATAAACAATCTAAGCCAAATATAAATACATCCACAACAGTAAATATAAGGCAAAGATAAAGGGAAGAAAGATGCAAACACACGGACAACACACGATGTGTTATCGAAGAGGAAACCGAAGTCCTCGGCATAAAACCTCTCCGCCGCCCTCTAAGCAGTGATAAAATCCACTAAAGAATATAGTTGGGATACATGAACAGCAGAAGACCCTTCAAGCCTAATCTACCCAAGTACCTAAGCCCTCCAAACTTCTTGCTCCAACGAGGTTACACCGAACCTATTTCTTCTTTAGTTTCCCGGATTCTGCCACTAGACCATAGCATCAACCAATGTATATTGGTTCCTTCCAAACTGCTTCCCTTAGCACCAAATAGACCTTCTCACAGACGTGGGTGTGGTGAGATAAGGATTTGGTAAAAGACCTCTCAAGGGTATGACAATGGAGAGGAAGAGAGTAGAGGAATTTGTAGAGTCTCTTAGATGAAGATTGGGGATGAGACAATCTTGTTTTTCTCTAGGGTTTTCTCTCAACAAATTCTCTCTGGAAGCTCTCTCAATTTAGTGGGTATAAGGGTCTATATATAGTGAGGTGAGAAAAGGATACGAAGAGACAGTTTTTGCCAAACAGGGTAAATTGGCGGCTTGGTCTCGCGGCTTGTCCAAGCCGCGAAATCAAGTCGCGACGTAACGGCCTTGCCAACCTGGGACTTTTGTCTTGTAGTACGACAGCTGGTGCAACCCTTTAGCTTCTCTGTGTGCATCTCACGTGCCTGAAGTTGGCGACTTGCAGCTGCGAGCCACCCGCGAGTCCTAGCCGTAAAGCTCTGCTTCTTTGCACATACTTGAGCTTTTCTTCACATCTTCTCACACACTACCCTTATAATAATCCCACCTAAATACAGGGTTACTAAGTGCTTAAATTACAAGCAAATTGACACGGAATAAAGCCAACAAGATGGTTGATAAATTTCAACCTTACAATCTCCCCCTTTGGCTATTCCGTGACAAAACCCTAAAACAAACTCTAGACTTAACGTGTGAGTTGGGAACAATTGGAAAACTCATTCACACCTAACTCTAGAATCTGTGAAGCTTTAGAACCATAAGAACAAGTAACTCCTGAAACACAACAACACAATAAGTTCATTGTACACAGAAACTTGTAATGCAAATGGAACAAGCACAATGCGATCATGCACAATGGAATAAAGCAATAAACCATGGCAAGACCAAAACAGGTAATCACTATAACCAAGTGATCACAATGCTCATTCACACTTGGAATGAACATCCGGACATTCAAGAAGATAAACACAAGGTAAATCGCTTGAATGACCAACACTCAACCAATGCACAGTACATGAAGTATGTGCATCTAGGAAAAATCCTACAAGGGCACAAGAGTGACAGTACATAGAAGAAAATGTAAGACATTTAGTTGAAAGTACTGATTTTAACAAAGCACAAAGGCTGCATAAAGCATGGCACAAACCACAAAGGCCTACAAACATGCATAAAAACAAACCCTTAAAGCTTACAGAAGCAACATGGGTACAAACCAAACCAAAAAGAAATATATGCTGAAAAACTACTGACAAACAACAACAATATATAATAATTAAACTAAGGATTAAACACATTCAAGAGTTACGAGTTTAAACCAAACTTAAACCACAATGTATCAAACCTATAACAACAGTAGTTATCCAAGCATAGAATCAAAATTATAAACACAAACAACATAAACACAGTGTATGATAGTGAGACTCCCCCTCAAAATAAACACTCCCCCTCAAGAACTGCCCTCAAAAGTTCTCCCCCTTTTTGACCAGAATGGCCAAAGGGTCACTGCTCCTGGTTGGTGGAGAGGCTGTCAATCTTAGCTGAAAGCAAGTCAATCTGATCCTGCATTACTATCATCCTTTTAGTCTGCTGACTTTGAACTTCTCTGAGTCCATCAAGTCTTTCCATGATGATTTGAAATGCATCAGGAGGAGGTGCTGCTGATGAAATTGAGGCTCTAATCCTCTTTCTTCTGCTCCTGGGTGTGACTGATTGTTCTGCATCTTCTGCTTCAGTCTCCATTGGATCCCCTTGCTCTTCACCATCTAGAAGACGACTTTGTATCCTTGAGATGGTGAATTTATTTATTGCTGACAGTGGAGTCAGGGGACTGATATCTTGAGGAATTCTAACACCTTTCGCTCTGAAGATCCTCATAAGGAGACTAGGAAAGACCAACTTTGCCCTGCCAGTAGTTTTAGTCTCATCCAAGATGGTGTCATAAATGTGTGAGCTAATGTCAATGATGACTTTCTCCTTGAGCTCCATGAGAAATATAGCTCTGGAATTAGTAAGAGTGGTCATCTTCCTTATGGGATATAAATTGAACATCATGATGGTGGTCAAACATCTCATGTTTGCAGGGAAGTGTTAGTGTTGAGACATCTCCCTTCCTTAGTACCACCAATCCGAGCCTGGACAGTATGTAGGGACATCATCCTGTCTTTGAAGTTGATGAACTCATACTCCTCTAAACTCTCAAGACCAAGGACCTTATCAATGTCATGTGCGTCTAAGGTGAACTCATGTCCTCTGACCCAGCAGTTCATCTCTTCATCCTTTATGATTACATTTGCATAAAATTCCCTTATTAAGGGATCATAGACTGTAGGTAGATCACTCAACAACTTCTCCCATCCTCTTCCCTCAAAACACTCTGGAATGAAGGTGTCCTTCAAATCTTGTAAGTCAACAAATCTCTCCTGGATAATGGTACCCTTCATGAAGAAATCTCTGTATCTCTCAAAGTGCTTGACAGACCTAAATAGATTAGGGTCCATTTTCATTCTTTTGTCAGCTTTCTTAGCAGTTGTATTTTTCTTTGAAGGAGATGCAGCCATCTGTAAACAAGCAGAAAAGGCCACAACAAGACATAGCACAGAATGGGGAAATGCACACATATTAGTAACAAGCTAGTTACACAGTGATAAACAGAATGACCAGACACAAACACAAAATAAGCACAGTTGATAACCAATCATTGGATATAACCAGATAACCAATTTTAAACTGAATAATGCAAACAAATTTAGATAAATTTGTTCAAAAGACAGTGAGTCATGACCCATTGGGTATGAACAGTGTAGAAAGAAAAGAAAAACATGTAGCAAAACCCACAAGATATGGTGATTTTAGAATCAAAATAATGCTAGCCATAATCACCTAAAGGCACAACCAAACAGATAACCTTAGAGCCAAAAAAAAACACTGCAGAAAACCCCACAACCATATGCCCAAAAATAAACAGACATATATCAATGCTCAGACTAAGGATTAGTACCCTGAGGTAAACTAATAACCCTAAACACAGTATTGCAACAAAAACAAATAACAGCACACACTCATTCTCAACAATATATGCAAACACATGTTCGAGCTCTTCAAAAACACAAACCAACAACACAACACTCAGATTCAAGAGAACAACAATGAAATCATGATGAATGAAGTGAAGATAAGAAAACCCATACCTTTTTCTTGGTGTTTGATGAAGACATGATGAAAAATTTGAAAGCTTTTTGCAAAAAGACACGGACAGTTGAGAGAGAGATTTTGGGAAGAAGATGAACAGTCACTAATATTCGAGGGAAAAACTGAAAAACAATTTTAAAATTGTCTTCAAAATGCAAAACACGCGTTTTTCGCAACTGTATCAAGTCGCTAGATTAAGCTGTGAAACACTATGAGGGAAAGAAATTTGAAAAATTTCTTTAAGTGTTTTTTGCGACTGGAAGGTCTACCCGCGAGATAGTCGAGATATGAGCCACGAAATTCCCTGAGTACCTCTCGCGACTGGACCTTCCACCTGCAAACTAGTCGCCACATTGACTCGCGAAAACAAGAAAACTCAAATTTTGGAAAAAGTTTCTAAGTCTTTTTCGCTACTGGGATGCTGACTCGCCAGTGACCCGCGAAAATCTCTGAGAGAGGTTCGCGAATTAAGCATGCGACTAGACCTACCCGCGCCTTAGTTGCCAAAACAGGGCAACATTGTTTTTGAAATTTTGACATTTTTTTAACAACAAAGTACTTTCCAAAAACAAAACAAAAACACTAAAAAATCTTTTTGTGTTTGATCAACAAAGATTAAGCTTGTGAAAACACATTTAAACAAGTACAATCACACAAATGAATATGACATTCATTGAACATAGACTTGTGTGTTGTGTGTGGATATAAAAAATGAGAAAGTCCTTAGTCCAATGTGAAGCTTCAATGATCAATTCAATCAAGGCATACACAACTAGCACTAGATAAAGTGACCTATCTCAATTATAGAAACATGCATATATGACCTCCCACAAGTACTTGATAACAATTCTCTGAAGCTTTTCATTTGGCTCCATATTCAACACATCATTTGCAACTTTTGAGCAAAGAAAATCTCATTGAGAGGTAGATGCCTGAAATTTTTGATATTCCAATTGATGAGTTAGCCTTTGGCTTTTTGGGCATTATACATTTTATTTTAGTCGCTTTCCCTTTTTCCTAGTCGAATACTAGTTTGTGCGACAGGCTTTTGTAGCTCTATATCTCTTTTCATTTGGAGATTTACATTTAGAGAGCTCTTTAAAGCAAAAAATATAAAAAGTGGGAAGATATATAGGCATGAGTCTATGCATGTCTCAAGATCAACAAAACCATTCACTAGTCATTCATGACAAGGTTGAAGATCTATTTACAACAGTCACATAGATTTCAGAATTTCTTCCACAATGATATGAGTGCATAAGAGACAAGCTAAGCTCGTTAAATGCACAAAGCCATAAGTACAAAGGTACAAGGCAAAATATGCTTTGAGACAAAACTCAACAAAGTGATCAAACTTTTTGGATCTTCTACTTTTTATGTGTTTTTGTATTTTTGACACAAAAACAGTAAAGGAATGATCAAAAACATAACATAAAGAACAATGTAAAAACATTTGAACCAAAGACAAACACACACACAACAAAAAAAATATCTAAAAACTAGCAAGAAGCACACAACCAAGCATATACACAAACATGGGAAGTATTGATGCATGGACATGTTGTAATGCTTATGCATGAGTACCCTTTGTCACCTACACGTCACGTGCGTTTGGGGCGATATCCTTGACGGATCGGGTACGAGAGTTGGGACTGTCAAACCTTCGTGTGAAGCTTTCCAAGCAATTTGTGAACGCACCGATCATCTTCATCACGTCCATCATTCCTGGTTCAAGGTTTTGGCTTCTTGGTTGCTCACCACCCCAAGTCCTTATATCATTTCTTCTTCCTTGTGACTGGGGTGCACTTGCATTATTGTCTGCTCTCAGCTTTTGACAGTTAGGTCTAGTATGTCCTTGTAATCCGTAATAGTGACAAACATACTCTGTTCCAGGACCCTGCTGCTGTCTTGGGAGTGATCTTCCTCTAACTCCATATCTGGATTCTAATTGATTACTGGACTTATGTAATGCCCGTTGATCAGCCACATTCTTCTTCTTCTCAGCCTTAATTTTCTCAGGACTGGACCTATCCACAGTCGTCTCCTTAGCCTTTACAAACTTCACTTCTTTGGTGACATTTGCTGAAGAGCTACTTCCTTCGGCATATCCCAATCCGGACTTGTCTGAGGCATGTTTTTGAGATGAAATAACGTCATCTAACTTCCTGGAGGAGACCCTATCTATCTTGGCATGAGCTGCCACTACCTCTTGCTCAAGGAATCTCACTTTTGTGTAAACTTCTGATAGCTCACCATTAAGTGCTTCAATCTCACATTTTGCCTCCTTGTATCGTGCCAGGAGACTTTTGTAATTTTCCTCAGCCCTCTTCATCTTCTTAATGGCTGCATTAGCCACCTTAGCATATTCACCGGTCTTCTCAAGGAGTGAGTTGTAAGTCTCTTGCAGTCCCACTGCTTCTCCAACTTCCTCATCTTCTGACTCCTCAACTATTCCAATAGATTCCAAATCAGAATGTTCCCCAAGCTCCTTCACAAGTGTACCCAAATCATCCGAGGTCTCCACATGTGCAATGCTCATGAAAGCAGAGTAATTTCCTTCTCCATCACAGCTATCTTCAGAGTCAGAATTTGATGAATCAGCATCACTCAAGGTAGTGGCATAGACCTTTCCTTTTGTCTTCAAATAATTGGGACATTCCTTTTTGAAGTGTCCATGTCCATTACACTCGAAACACACAATGTCCGAAGAAGATTGAGATTCCTTCCCTTCTTTCCTCGTAAACTCTTTCCTATCACCTCTTGAAGATGAAAATTTCCCTCTGTTGAATGGTTTCCCATTGTTCTTCATCTTTAGGAATTTTTGGAAGTTTTTCGCAAGATATGCTACTTCCTTCTCCACTCCATCTTCTTCGAAAGGATCATCCATTCTTTCGGTGATGGTTTTAAGAGCAAGCGATTTACTCATCTTATGGGAAGGCAGTCCAAGCTCATATGTTTGAAGTGACCCAATGAGCTCTTAGATCTTAATTTTATCCAAATCCTTGCTTTCCTCTATGGCGGTGACTTTTGCTTGAAAGCTCTCCGGTAAGGATCTCAAAATTTTTCTCACCACTTTGGTATCTTCAATCTTCTCACCAAGATTGAGCTTAGCAATGACTATTTCGTTGAGCTGCCCATAGAATGAATCAAACGATTCATCTTCACCCATCTTGAGCTCTTCAAATTTGGTGGTAAGCATTTAGAGCTTTGTGTCCTTCACCTTCTTAGTCCCCTCATAAGTTGTCTCCAAAACCTCCCAGGCTTCCTTGGCCACTGTCATGTGAGATATCCTGTGGAATTTATCTGGAGACACACCACAGAAAATAGCATTTAACGCTTTACTGTTAGCATTGGCTGCCGCAAGAGTTGCCTTATCCCAAGTAGATTTAGCAGCCTCCGGCCTAGTCCAACTGACTTTAACCGCATCCCAAACGGTGTCATCAATAGAGCATAGAAATGCCCTCATTCTAACTTTCCAGAAGGCATAATTATTACCATAAAAAAATGGTGGAATAGTGAGAGATTGAGACCTATCCATCTCAACAAGGGGTCAAGGATCACACTCAGGTATTAAAACCACAACAAGAGTACCCACTCTGATACCAATTGAAAGTTCAATATGGATATGAAATACCTTTGAACGTTTAGACCTCAAATTACAAAATTACCAATTCAAGCTTTATATTAAACAATTAATGTGCGGAACATGATAACAAACTTATAACAAAATTGATAAACAATCTAAGCCAAATATAAACACATCCACAGCAGTAAATATAAGGCAAAGATAAAGGGAAGAAAGATGCAAACACACGGACAACACATGATGTGTTATCAAAGAGGAAACCGAAGTCCTCAGCGTAAAACCTCTCCGCCGCCCTCCAAGCGGTGATAAAATCCACTAAAGAATATAGTTGGGATACATGAACAGCAGAAGACCCTCCAAGCCTAATCTACCTAAGTACCTAAGCCCTCCAAGTTTCTTGCTACAACGAGGTTACGCTGAACCTATTTCTTCTTTAGTTTCCTGGATTTTGCTACTAGACCATAGCATCAACCAATGTATATTGGCTCCTTCCAAACTGCTTCCTTTAGCACCAAATAGACCTTTTCACAAACGTGGGTGTGGTGAGATAAGGATTTGGTAAAAGACCTCTCAAGGGTATGACAATGGAGAGGAAGAGAGTAGAGGAATTTGTAGAGTCTCTTAGATGAAGATTGGGGATGAGGCAATCTTGTTTTTCTCTAGGGTTTTTTCTCACAAAATTCTCTCTGGAAGCTCTCTCAATTTAGTAGGTATAAGGGTCTATATATAGTGAGGTGAGAAAAGAATACGAAGAGACAGTTTTTGCCAAATAGGGTAAATTGGCGGCTTGGTCTTGCGGCTTGTCCAAGTCGCAAAATCAAGTCGCGACATAACGGCCTGGCCAGCCTGGGACTTTTGTCCTGTAGTGCGACAGTTGGTGCGACCCTTCAGCTTCCCTGTGTGCATCTCACGTGCCTGAAGTTGGCAACTTGCAACCGCGAGCCACCCGCGAGTCCTAGCCACGAAGCTCTGCTTCTTTGCACATACTTGAGCTTTTCTTCACATCTTCTCACACACTACCCTTACAATAATCCCACCTAAATACAGGGTTACTAAGTGCTTAAATTACAAGCAAATTGGCACGAAATAAAGCTAACAAAATGGTTGATAAATTTCAACCTTACACAGGAAAATTAACTAAAGTCATGAAATTAAATCAATATTGGCAGCCACTCCCATAAAGGACACATGTCAAAATAGTTCAACGTAGTTCTTCATACTCTAGTACAAATTATCAGCCACGCTGAAACAACTTGGCTTCAATCTGTGATAGCAAAAAGATTTGTAAAATTTGTATTGAAATTGACTCTAAAAATTTGCAGTTCATGGACATATCTTTTGTTTTCAAGTTTGTTTTCTGTCTTCCTTCGAAAATCCTCACGACTCTCTCATCAGAATCCAAAAGCCGTTGCTCCCTAAATCTCTATTGCGAGTGATTAAAAAATTGCATTGAATTGTCATAACATTTATTGAGTTTAGACATAGGATGAAAAAAAAGCTTGAAGAAATTATCTGACCATTGTTAATTATTCAAAAGAGATGAGTGACTGAAAGAATGGAAAGTGCAAATAAATGTACAGGAAGCAATTGCAAGTTTAAATAAGAAGGGCTTCTTTATGAAATTTTCTAATTTGGGAGGAGAAGGATATAAAAAGAGTAACTAGCTGTAAGTAGGAAAGTGGTGTGTGTGTGTGTTGGGGGGGGGGGGGGGGCGGGGAATTTTCTAATTTGGGAGGAGAAGGATATAAAAAGAGTAACTAGCTGTAAGTAGGAAAGTGGTGTGTGTGTGTGTGTGTGTTTGGGGGGGGGGGGCAATGGAAATTTTTTGTTTTGTTAAATATATTAGCAATGCGATGTGTTATATTATGTTGTATATGATAGAGTGGATATGAAAGAGGAATTATAGAATAGGAACACTGAGAACGCGAGGGTTACATGGTTATGTCCATAGAGGAAACCCTTAAGGGCTACATCTTTATTGTATAAGAGTGTAGTACAATAACCTGTGTTATAATGAACTATAATATGAGTATATATAGATGACTAAACCCTAGACTACTAGTACAAGTAGGAGTGAGCTTGGGCCTATTACATTGGGCTAATATGTCTAATATATTTCTAACATATCTCTAACATATTTTAAAGAAACACTAGTTGTTAGGTTCTAAGGTCTTAGGATTTTATGTATTTAGAACTCTAATTTGTAATGTTGGCAAACCATGATCAAAACATTGTATTTAGTCTTATTTAGACTTGCTCAAAGTTGGTTTAATATTGTAAAGTTAGAATCGAGTGGCTGCAGAAGTACTTGGGACTTTCGGCCTGGCTCGATCGATCGAAGAATATACTCGATCGATCGAAAATCACACAGGTTGATTTTTCTGCAGAATTTCCAACTCAGCCCTACTTCATTAAACGTTTAGGGTTTTATGTTTTTACCCTAGGTATATAAACTAAACCTTAGCCACGTTTTTGAAGGTTGTCCATATTGCTTTGTTGCTCATACATTGCTGTTTTGTGTGAATCTCTTGTGAGATCTTTGAGGAGCTTTCCTTTACACAAAACTTAGGGTTTTCAAGGTAGAGATGATTTCAACATCTTGAAGATCATTACCGTTGCAACCATTGGAACTTAAAAGAAAAAGCAAGCGGGGAGCTTGTAGCTGATTGAGGAATTCAAGAAAGAAGTAGTCCGTGGATTCGGAGCCTGCGCGTGGTCGTGTCAGGAAGTTCTACTGGTGGGTAGCATTAGGAAGTCGAGCGGGGAGCTTGTAGTCCTTTTGTAAGAACTTCAATTCTTTCATAGTGAATTCTGTTATGCCTTGAGGATCGGTGGGTCAAATCCTCCCCAGGTTTTTACTGTGTGGTTTCCTGGGTGATCATATCTTGTGTTCATTTATTTTCTGCTGCATTATTATTCTTGATATGATTGTTTGATTGCTTTAACCTAGAATTGCATAATTTGACTAAGTAACAACTTGGCTAATTAATCTAGGCTACGCAATCTGGTTGTTTAAGGGGTCTAAATTCCTGTCAAGTGGTATCACAGATCCATGCACAGATCCATGCATAGATATTTATTTTGTAATTGTAGTATAATGTATAATTTGTACTCTAAAATTTGTTGAAGATTGTTCTCCCTAAAATTTAAACAATTTCTAAAATTATTTCATCTTTTGACTTCTACCAATATATCATTCTATTATTTTTGGTATATTTGATTGATATTATTCTTTTATGAGGTTGTCCATATTCTTTAAAATTAAGTTACAGTGCACTATATTTTTCTAATTTTTTTATGCACTATGTTTTTTAAGTTTCAAATAAATCATTCAAATTGTCCACTCTCTTAAAGGAGATTATCATAATAATAAAAAATCATAACAAAATTGCACTTAATATTATTCAAATAATTGATAAGCACATTTAAATGCATAGTCAAGATTTTATTATTATTATATAAATTCAAATTCTCACTTTCAAAATAATTATGTATTAACTCAAAATCAAATCAAATCAAAATTATAAGAAGGAGAGAGACTACTTTTTTTTTTTTTTTAGAAGGTAGAGAGAGCGACTACTTGTTATGGGAAACTCAAAAACACAACACTAAAATGTATTAACCCAAAATAGAGTTTTAAAAAATATAATGATTCATCAACTTAAAGTAGAGTTGCAAAAAGAATAAAAAAATAAGAGAGAGAGAGAGAGAAAATAATCACTTTTTAATGAGAGAATGTAAAAGAGAATAACAAATTTATAGAAAATAAGATGTGAAGAAAAAAAGAAAAAAGAAAAAATAAAAGATACAGTAATAAATACCAAATTATATTATTATATATCATATTTATAATGCAATAGGATGACATCTATAAAATCAAAAAAGAATGAAAATGGAAACTTAAAAATACAAAATTAATCAACTTTAAAGAAGAGATGCAAGAAAAAAAAAATCCACAAAAATATAACATTTTATCTGTGGAAAAACTATGCATAAAATGGAGGGGAGAATGACAAATTGATAATAAGCGAATTGGAATAAGAAGTACAAAAATAATGGAAGATAAATGGATTGAAGAAAAATTAATGATATTGAGGTAGTTAGTAGTGGAGAGATGAAAGGTACAAGAGAGGGAGAAATAGAACATGGCATCACATGCTACATGCTACATGCAATAGAAGACTCTTGACAGAGTTAGACTCTCAATCGATAAAGGGATATTTGGTATAGAAAAGGGAGTTTATAGAAACATCAAGAACTGAATGTTAAATAGGATGTTGTGTGGAAGACTAACGATCCCTGTATCTATTTTGCATGGAGGCTTGGATCCTGAAAGCTGATTGAGGTACTGCGATTGATTTAGAAGATTTTGTTCTGGTTTGAGTTGGTTGTGCAACAATGACTTAGCTGCTTGTAATATTGTTATTTCGACAAAGTAGTACTGTCCTTTGGTTCGTGTATATTTCAACTTGTGTTTGTTGATCGTTGTCCAACTTCACTTATTTGCTAGTAAATAATGGATCCACCAACCAGTGAAGGGCAAGGGTAAAATCTTTGTTTCATGTGTGATCAAGTCTTGTTCACATGTAATGCAAGATAATGATCAATCCAGTAAAGGGCAAGGGTAAATCTTTGTTTCATGTGTGAATTAGTCTTGTTCATGTGTGGATATAATGCAAGTTGATGACATCAGTCTTCCACTGCGGGACTCCATAAAAAATTGAGGAAAAAATATGTCACTATATGAATAACGTCATTACTAGGTGCCACACTTCGTGAACCATTCTCGCAGGCCACAAAGATGGGCTGGAGGGTCTTAAATAATTTGCTCTCATCACGCAAAAGTCATTTTATTACAACTTTGGGGATATCAAAAACTATATCCGGCCTTTTACTGGACTGAAATCCAGAATTTACTAGGAAACGCCATTGTTCCGTAAGGTAGGATAATCAAATTTTCAGATGTTAACACGTATAGTGTTGTGGGTTTTAGGCCCAACTAAATTACTTGTATAACACATATTCTTGTACTACACTCTTACTTGTACTGCATTCATATGCCTCCTATATAAAGGCACTCATGTATATTCTTTCACTGAGAAATACAATACAATTATTCAGTATTTCTAACATGGTATCAGAGCCATTACTCTAATTTTCTTGTATTTTGCAGTCTTGTTTTGTTGGTATTTTCCACTGCCTCATCATTTGTGGTCAGTAAACCCTTTCAGTGCTCTCTCCCAAGTGCTCCACCGACGTCAGAGGTCCTCAGGGTTGAATCTCCACCGTCAGAAGCTCCTCCTTCGCCGCCAAAACCACTGCCAACATCGGATCTGTCACCTCTGACCTCCGATTAGGACATAAGATATATCAGCGTGTAGCTATTCAATCGCTCTACACATCGCCACAAGAAACATCCACATCTGACCATCCACGCGTTGCCACACGCCGGTCAAAGTTTTGGCCAATACTTCCACGCGCCACGAGGGTTGCTCCTATCTTGTTTCTATTGACACCATCAGAATCATCCTTCTTCGGCAAAGAATCAGCTTCATCAGATAGTCCACGCGCCCTCATGCGTCGCCTATAGCTTCGGCGAAGCTTATCCACGCGCCTTACGTGCCCCACGCGCCGCTAGGATACCTATTGACGTCATCTCTGACGCCATTACTGCCACATCAGCGCCATATCATCTGCTGACGTCATCTTCCCTTCTGCTGACATCATCGCTAGTTAGCTTGCTGACGTCATCCGTTCACCTTTCTCTGTTTACGGTTGACTTTGACCAGGTTTGATCATTGACTTTTGGCCAAAGTTGACTTTTTGCAGTCTAGGTGCTCCTTACCCAGTTTTTCGCATAGATTTCATTTTTGCAGTCTATTTTTGCATATTTTGCTTCTAAATGAAGAATAAGGATAGGTCTTCTTCTTGTTGTAATAATTGTCATCGACAATCTAGCAAACGTTTTTGCAATTTATGCAAACGTTTTGGCCATAATATTGAGACTTGCTATCATCGCAACAAATCAGTTGTTTCAATTTCTACTGCTACTGTTGCTAACACTGAGAATGTCCAACCAATAGCTCCTGTCTCTGCACAATCTAAGTCTTCAAGACGCACTTTCATCACGTCCACAGATGACCTTAAAAATATCATCGCCAATGTCATTCGTATGGTTGGTAATGTATCTTATTCCTCTTCTCTCTCAGCTTTATCTAGTATGTCTCTTTCCTCTTGGCTTATGGATTCTGCTTGTTGCAATCATATGACTCCTCACTCGTTCTTATTTTCTGAACTTAAACCTGTTCCACACCCTCTTAATATTCACATAGCAAATGGTTCAACAATGTCTGGTCATAATATAGGTACCGTTTCGACCTCCAATCTCTTGGTTCTTGGTGTCTTTAATGTTCCTGACCTTTCTTACAATTTATTTTCTATGGTACAATTAGCTAAGTTAGGTTATCACATTATCTTTGATTATTCTGGGTGTATTGTGCAGGATCCAAGGAAGGGACTGGAGCTTGGGACCGGTCCCAGAGTTGGGCGTATGTTTCCTATGGACAACCTTCGTCTTCCACTTGTTACTCCTATTTCTGTTGCTGCAGCTGCTGCAGTTTCTTCTACTCCTTCCCTTGCACTTTGGCATGCTCGACTTGGTCATGCATCTTACTCTCGGGTACAACAATTGGCTTCTAGAGGTTTGTTAGGTTCAGTGTCTACAGAAAATTTTGATTGTGTTTCATGTCAGTTAGGAAACAACCAGCTTTGCCTTTCAATACTAGTGAATCAATATCCACTGATACCTTTGACCTTATTCATTCTGATGTTTGGGGGCTTTCCTCTGTCTCTAGTATTGGTGGGTCTCGATATTTTGTTGTCTTTGTTGATGATTACTCTCGCTATAACTGGATTTTTAATATGAAACATCATTCTGAATTATTGCAAGTATATTCTAATTTTGCAAAAATGGTTGAAACTCAATTTTCCAAATGTATCAAAATTTTTCGATCTAATAATGCTCTTGAGTACACTTAATACGCTTTCCAAGCTGTTTTACATACCTATGGCACTGTTCATCAACTAACTTGTCCAGGTACCTCTCAGCAAAATGGTAGAGCCAAACGAAAACTTCATCATATGCTTGACATTATTTGTGCTCTCTTTCTCTCTGCCAAAGTTCCTGCTCCTTTTTGGGGCGAAGCTGCTCTTCATGTTGTTCATGCTATTAATTGCATTCCAAGTCCTGTTATCCAAAATCAAACTCCATATGAGCGCCTTTTTGGGTCACCTCCAGACTATCACCACCTTCGTTCCTACGGTTCTGCTTGTTTCATTCTTCTTCAGCCACATGAGCATAACAAACTTGAGCCTCGGTCAAGGCTTTGTTATTTTCTTGGCTATGGTGAAACTCAAAAGAGGTATTGGTGTTATGATCTTGTCTCTCATCGTCTTCGTATCTCCCGCAATGTTGTCTTTTGGGAACATCGCCTCTTTGTCGAGCTCTCTCACTTTTATGCCTCCCTATCTTCCTCCTTTGTCTTAGATCTTTTTCCAGATGAGGCACATATTCCTTCTGTAGCTGCTCCTAATCCTCCTGTAGTTGCTCCTGATTCTTTTGTAGACTTTTCTATCAAACCACTAGATATCATTGATCCCTTTCCTAGTTCACCCTTTAATGAATAGGTGGAAGATGAATAAGTCGAAGACGAGCTACCCAACCCCAACCTTGAGCTTGGGTCCCCTACTCCTGCTCCGCCTAAAGATCTTACACAAGACATTCCACCTCGTCACTCAACTCGAGTAAAATCCATTCCTGCACATTTACTTGATTATCATTATTACACTACCCTTGCTACACTACACGAGCCTCACACCTATCGTGAGGCTTTCACTGACCCTTTATGGCAAATTGCAATGAAAGAGGAACTTGATGCATTATCTAAAAAACCATACTTGGGATTTGGTGACACTCCCCCCCTGAGAAATCTGTGTTTGGTTGTAAGTGGATCTACAAGATTAAGACTCGCTCTGATGGGTCCATTGAGCGCTACAAAATTCGTCTTGTTGCAAAAGGTTTTACACAGGAGTATGAGATTGATTATGAAGAGACATTTGCTCAAATTGCTTGTATATCATCTGTTCGTGCCCTCTTAGCTGTTGCTGCTACTAGTAAATGAGACATTTTTCAGATGGATGTTAAAAATGCATTCCTTAATGGGGATTTAAGTGAAGAAGTTTATATGCAAGCTCCTCCTAGTCTCTCTGTTAACTCAAACAAGGTTTGTCACATTTGACGTGCACTTTTTGGCCTAAAACAAACTCTACGAGCTTGGTTTGCCAAATTCAACTCTACCACCTCTCGCTTGGGTTACATGGCCAGTCATTATGATTCTGCCTTATTTCTTCGTTGCACTGATAAATGCACTATTTTACTTCTCCTGTATATGGATGATATGATCATAACTGGTGATGTCCTCAGTGGCATTCAAGAACTTAAGGATTTTCTTAGTCAGCAATTTGAGATGAAAGATCTTGAACATCTCAGCTACTTCTTGGGTCTTGAAATCACCCATTCTATAGATGGACTTTATATTACTTAAGCCAGGTATGCCTCTGAACTCTTGTCTCGAGCTGGACTCACTGATAGTAAGACGGTTGACACTCCAGTTGAGCTTAATGCGCATCTAACTCATTCAGGGGGGAAACCATTGTCTAATCTCTCTCTTTACAGACGCTTGGTTAGCAGCCTAGTTTATCTCACTGTCACTCATCCAGACATTTTCTATGATGTTCACCAAGTGAGTCAGTATCTGTCTACTCCACAATCAACTCACTATGCTGTTGTTCTGCACATTCTTCGATACCTAAAGGGCACTATCTTCTATGGTCTTTTCCACTCTGCTCAGTCTTCTCTTATTCTTCGTGCATTTTTTTATGCTGATTGGGCAGGAGATCCCACTGATCACAGGTCCACCACTAGTTATTGCTTCCTTCTTAGTTCTTCTCTGATTTCTTGGCGAAACAAGAAACAAACTCATGTGGCCCGCTCCAGTACTAAAGTAGAATATTGTGCCCTTACTGATACCACATCTGAGCTCCTTTGGTTATGATAGCTTCTCAAAGACTTAGGTGTGTCTAAATCCTTTGTTACTCCTCTTTACTGTGACAACTAGAGTGCCATTCATATTGCTCACAATGATGTCTTCCATGAACGGACTAAACACATCGAGATCGATTGTCATTTTATCCGTTATCATCTTCTCCATGGTGCTCTCAAGCTGAGCTCAGTCTCCTTTAAAGATAAACTTGAAGATATCTTCACCAAGTCACATCTTAAAGGACGTCTTCATACTTTGGTTGATAATCTTAAGTTGGTCTCACATCCACCTTGAGTTTGAGGGGGGCTGTTAACGTGTATAGTGTTGTGGGCTTTAGACCCAACTAGATTACTTGTATAGTACACATTCTTGTACTACACTCTTATTGGTACTGCACTCATATATGCCTCCTATATAAAGGCACTCATGTATATTCTTTCACTGAGTAATACAATACAATTATTTAGTATTTCTAACATCAGAAGGATTAGAACTTGGGTCTTCATCTATTGATTCAGGCAAATGTCCAACAACAGTTTCATCATTCTTTTCCAATCCATCGGTGGACGATTAAGCTTCTGCTACATCTGCCTTCGCTAAATTCTAATCCAACTTGAATCTCACCATTGGGAAGGACATCGAATGGGTCACCAGAATCTGTAGTCTCCCTCCATTCAACTCATTCAGGTGGCTTATTAGTTTCAGCGTGTCCAGTTTCTCTTGAGTTGTTGAGAAGTGTTGTATCTTCTGATATTGTCCTTGCTTCTGGAGAAGATGTGCAGTGTCAACCAAGTCATCATCTTCAACCAATAATAAATTTATCATCACTGCCGCCATTAATTACACCAGTCACCTCAGTTTTGGGTGATGGGGAAGCGAGTGAGCTAGTTGAGCGTTCATTGGCAACTCTGTCATCCTCAAAAGCAAACCAGCTGGAATTTGTATAGAGAGAGCCACTGAACACACCAAGAGAAATGCAACAAATCATTTAGCAGTTTCTAGAAATAGAATATGGACAGATAGTTTGAACTACGACAGTATTGTTTAGATGAATAAAATACGAAGTATGAAAGCATAGTAAAAACACTATTCAATTCCCAACATATTATTTAGCAGGTTATACTCCGAATCACAGGCCCCACCAAAGAGAATTAACCCACTAAATCTTCAACGTGCATGTAAGCCAAAATCATAAGTTAGCCAGCACATTGAAGATTGTACCAAATTTGGCTTAGATATAGGGGCCAACACTTTAGCCCATCTCACCAAATTTGGCTTAGACTTACCCACATTGAAGATTTACTCACAAGCTATGAAGCACGGGTGCGTTTTTGGATTCAGGTGTGGGTGTGGGTGCAGGACTCGGCAATTTTTGAAAAAGTTGGGTGCGGGTGCGGCGATTAAAAAATTATTGAAATTATTTTTATTCATATTTTCTATATATTTCTACTATTAAAATATTCTTAAAAAACACATTACTATGCCTTGATTCACAAAACAAAGAAAGGAGAAGGCGAGAAACACAAAACAAAAAAGAAAACACAAAAGAAGCAACAAATATTCAAAATAAAATTAAGGAAGGACAGATTTAGGATGTTTAGGCCTCATTCAAAGTTGATTTCAGCTGTTCCGGCATGATTCAAGGCCGATTTTGGCCATTTTGGTCCGTTTTGGCTGTATCAGTCGCTGGCTAATATGACCCCATTCGGCCGATACCGCTTGATTCTGGCCGAATTTACTCGGTTTGGTGCGAATCAAAGTCGAGTTAGCGCGAATCAAGCCGAGTAGGAGCGAATCCGTGAAAAGAAAAAAAAAAGCTCAGACATGGCACCGATGCACGAGCAGCCGCGTCCCGCATCGGACTCCGGTGCGGCACCCTCCCAGCTGCGTCCGTGCTGCATAGCTCACAAGTAACCCGCCATTCTTACTAATGTCGCCAAGTGCACACCATTGACAATTATCTATATTTATTTGGTACAATTGCACAAGAATTAATTATTCACATGCAAAATGAAGATTTACCCACTAAATTTGGGCAACTTGTGATTTTGGCTTACATGCACATTGAAGGTTTACTCACAACTAACCCACCATTCTTACTAATGTCACCAAGTGCACGCCATTGACAAATTATCTATATTTATTTGGTACAATTGCACAAGAATTAATTATTCACATGCACAATGAAGATTTACTCACTAAATTTGGCTAACTTGTGATTTTGGCTTACATGCACATTGAAGATTTACTCACAAGTAACCCACCATTCTTACTAATGTCGCCAAGTGCACGCCATTGACAATTATCTATATTTATTTGGTATAATTGCACAAGAATTAATTATTCTTGTTTGTTCATAAGGGAAAAAAAATTTATATTGTGTGAAAAATCTTTACAAAGGCTTTGGTTAAGGAGTGGTGAAGTGTAGTAGTTATAGTTAAGGGTTTGTTGATTTGCTTATTATTTTTAGGCGAAAATACACTTTTGGTCCCTACATTTTGGGCGATTCCTATTTTGGTCTCTAAATTGATTTTACTACTAATGTAGTTCCTAAAAAAAGAAAATCAATTCTATTTTGGTCATTGCCGTCAATCCACTAATAGAAGAGTTCTACGTGGCAGATGGAGTGCGTAGGTGGCAAACATTAAGCTGACGTGGTTATTAAAATAATATTTTAAAAAACTTATTTGCCATTTAAAAAATTCCTCATAAGCATATTAATAAATAAAAAAGCCACGTAAGAAAAATAAAAAATAAACCTACAATCTAATAAAATAAATTTATTAAATTAAAAAAAATGTATTTTTCATTCTTCTCACTCTCTTCTCTCTCTCTCTCTCTGCCGATTCTCATTCTTCCTCTCTTTGATCTTTCTCTCCTAGATGTTTTTATATTTTTTTATATTTTATATTTTTTTATTTTAAAACTCTCCCAGCCGATTGAATGCTCTAAAATGGGGCTTGGCCTAAATCAATTTCTCAAGCTCGACCATGGAGTTTTATGGATTAGTGGAGGCGAAGGATCGGTTTGGGGTGGTGGGTTGGTTTGGATTCGTGGGTTATGGATTTGTGGGTGTGTTGTGTTGCTGTGAAACCCCAGACCGGTGGTGGTAGTGGTGGTTATGAAGGATCGGTTTGGGGTGGTGGTGGTCGTTTGGATTTGTGGGAGTGTTGTGTTGCTATGAAACCCCAGACCGGTGGTGGTGGTGGTTGCGAAGGATATGTTTGGGGTGGTGGGTTATGGATTTGTGGGTGTTGTGAAGCCCAAATTGGTGGTTGTGCTGGCTATGTTGTTGTGAAACCCAAATTAGTGGTGATGGTGTTCAATCCCCACGGCAAAGCCTCGGTAGTGACTCTCTTGACCTCACCCTTGCCCTAGACCTATTCCTTTCTCATACCAATGGCAGCTTTGATCGGCGGTTGTTTGGGTGATTTGGGTTGTGGGTTTGCCATCAGCTCCATCACTACACTGCCACCATGATGAAGCCACATCTCTACCTCTCCTCCATTCTACTATCTCGAGAATTTTGATGGGTATTTGGGAAAGAGATGGTTTTGGATTTGCTTTCACTCACTTTGATCTAGGTTTGTTTAAATCTTGTTGTCTATTGGTGTGTCTAAGGTTGACTTAGAAGTTTTTAGCTTATGATTTTTGTGGATTTGATGAAAAGGTTTTGCTAGTTGCTGGGAAATTGATGAAGGAAGTTGTTTGATTGAAATTCTGTGTATTTGGTTGGTAATCTATGTTATGAGAAATATTGTATTAGGATAATAATTTTGGTTGAATGTATAATTGATTTTTGTGGAAGAATTTTGTTAGGTTCTAAGGAATTAGGAACTAATGTATTAGAACTTCAATTTGTAATGTTGGCAAACCATGATCAAAACGTTTTAGTCTTGTTTAGACTTGCTCAAAGTATAGGTTTCTATGAAAAGTTGGAATCGAGTTACTGCAGAATTTACTGTGTAAATCTGCCTGGCTCAATCGATCGAGAATTAGACTTGATCGATCGAAAGTCGTGCAGATTTTTTTTTTTTTGGGTAGAATTTCCAACTTAGCCCAAGCCCATTTGATGCGTAGGGTTTTATGTTTTGTCTTAAGTATAAAAGGGAAAGCCCTAGCCACGTTTTGAGGTTGCTCTTTATGCTGTGTGTGTGAATCTTTTGTGAGATCTAGAGGTGTTTGCCTTCACACATACTTAGGGTTATCAAGAATCAAGACTATGTCAAGAACTTGATGATCAATTTAGTTGCAGATTCAAGAGCTTAAAGATACACAAGCAGGAGTGCTTGTACTTGCTGGGAATCCTAGAAAGAAGTAGTCCATGGACTCGGAGCTGTCACGTGGTCATGGTAGTAAGTTTTCTACTCAAGGTAGCAATAGGATGTTAGTGGTCTAAGTCGCTATTGTGTAAACTTTAATTCTTTCATAGTGGATTCAGTTTACCTTAAGGATAGCTAGGTTAAATCCTCCCCAGGTTTTTTACTAGTTTGGTTTTCCTAGGTCATCATAGCTTTGTGTTCTTTATTTTCCGCACTTTACATTGATATGATATATTTGTGTTAACTTAGATCTGATAATTTGACTAAGTAATCACTTGACTAATTAACTATATTAATCTAGTTATGTTTTAAGGGGTTAAAAACGTACAAGTAGTATCAGAGTAGGTAACTCTCTTGTTATGGATCCTTTGATCTAAGAGCTGATCCTTGACCCTGGTTGTCATGGAATACAGACACTCTCTTGTTATTCCACCTCACTTTGATGGGAATAATTATGCTTATTGGAAAGTAAAGATGAAAGCATTCCTAAAATCTATTGATGAGAGAGTCTTGAACTCCGTTGAATATGGATGGGAGAAGCCCACTACTCCTGTGAGTGAGTGGCAAGCTTCTCAGAAAGAAGTAGCCGCTTTCAATAGCAAAGCTATGAATGCTATCTTTAATGCTGTTTCTATGGAGGAATTTAAGAGAATCTCTAATGTTGAGGTTGCTCATATTGCTTGGAATATCCTCAAAACTGTGCATGATGGCACAAAGGCAGTTAAATTTAATAAGCTACAGCAATTAACAACTAGATTTGAAAGCATTAGGATGTCTGATGATGAATCTTTTGATGAATTCTATGCTAAGCTTAATGATATTGTTAATTCTGCTTATAATCTGGGTGAAATATATTATTAACCTAAAATTGTTAGGAAGATTCTTAGATCTTTGACTGAAGATCTTAGACCCAAAGTGATTGCCATCACTGAAAGCAAGGATGTGGACTCCATCCCTATTGATGAACTTGTAGGATCTCTTCAGTCCTATAAGTTGTACCTACCTAAGACTAGCAAATCTAAATCAATGGCTCTTAAGTCTGTTGATAATGTTGATGTGAGTGGATTTGATGATGAGCTCTTTGCTACAGAGATTGCTTATCTTGCCAAGAACTTTAAAAATTTTCTTAGGAACAATAACAAAAGGGCAAGAGGTAAGAACACTGTTGAACCTAGAAATTTTAGGAGAAATGATCCCACTAAGGTTAATACCACTGAAAAACCTAAAGAAAAAGTAGGTCAACCTTCAAATAATTCTATGGGTTAACAATGTTTTGGGTGTCAAGGGTATGGTCATGTAAAATCTGAATGTGCTACATTCTTGAGGTTTAAGAGTAAGGCTATGGCTGTAACCCTTAATGATGATGAAGTTTCTGATAATGAGTCTGGTAGTGATGAGGATGGAAACTTTATTACTTTCACTGCTACTGCTGTAGTTGATGAAAGTATTGTTGTTAAGGAGAACCTTTGTGATGGGGAACTCTTTGAGGATGCAGATTTACAAGAAGCCTATAATAAACTTTTCAAAGTTACTACAAAGGATGCTATGAGTGTTGATTTAGGCTTAAAGAAAATTGCATCTCTTGAACTTGAAAAGAAAATTTTGCTTGTGAAACTGTTTGATACTAATGAATTGTTGAATAATGTGAATACTGAGAACATGCTTTTGCTTGATAAAGTTAAAAATTTAGAACTTGAATTATTTGTTGTTAGAGAACAATCTAATAGGTCTGCAAGCTCCAAACTTGATCACATGCTGAGTGTTCAAAAGTCTCCCTCTAACAAAACTGGCTTAGGTTTTGTAGAAAGCATCTCTATGCCTGAAACCCATTCCACAAATTTTGTTCCTTGTACTGAACCCCCTGTGAGTGAGGTTGTCAAACCTTCTGTGAGTGAGGCTGCTAAATTTGTAGAAGTTACACCTCCTAGGAAGATTAGGGTTGATCTTCAAAAGTCTAAACCTAAAGCTCCTAATCCTCCTAAGGGCAAGTTGCAAGATAAGCCTGCATGAGTTTGTCATTTTTGTGGAAAGTCTGGGAACATTCATCTTAACTGTTTCAAGCTGCAAGCTGCTAAGCGAGCAAACAAATCAAAAGTACCTGTGCCTCAAGCACAAGATCCTATGGTACTTATTAGTGAATTAGTAAAGGCTCTAAACCTTTATTCCAATCTTGGAGTTGCTCAGGATTCTAATGTGAATAAGAACTCCAATGCTCGAGTTGCATCTAAAAAGTTTTGGATGCAAAAGGCTCGATCTAATTGAGTATTTCTGACATAGTTCTTGTGCTTCATTACTCTACTTTTTGTGACAATTATTTTTTGTTGTTTTGTTTTCCTTGTTTTTCTAGGATTTGCATTGCATAACATTCACGCATTTCATTCTAGGATTGTTTTTGTTTTTATTTTTTATTTTTTTTTTAAAAAAAAAGGAAAAGGGAAGCTAAATGTGTTTTGCATTATTTTTCTTGGTTTTGAAATCAAGGTTGGCCAATTTATTTTTATATAATATGTTTATGTACTTTGTTTAGCTTGGATGAGTTTATTTATTGCACTTTACTAGTTCGAGCTTTGTAGTGCATGTTGTGTGGGAAGATGTTTATAGTTTTTGATCACATGATCTTGATCTTGAAGTCACATGCCTTTGATTGTCGAACTTGAACTTTTTGAGAAAGGCATAAATAACCATCTCACCACTATTTACTAGCCAATCATGAACACCTTAGTGCATATCGTAAGATTTTGTGCTTGAGAAAGTGTAGCACATGTTCTTTTACAAAAAGAACATAAGGTGTAGTCTCAGTTTAAATGCTAAAATTGGTGTGTACATTATTGGGCCATAATAACTTTAAACGAAATAAAATTGGTGTGTACATTATCCCGGCTATTTTTAATAAGTTTCTGATTAAATAAAATTGGTGTGTACATTATGAGGCAAATCAAGAAACTTACATGATTGCAAGCTTTTATTCTAGGAGATGTGGAAGTTATATGATGTAACTCTTTAGGTGATAGTCTTTTTCAAATTCTATGTGATGAATTTTGTAGAAATTGTGATTGATTACTGTTCACATATCACCTCACTTGTATGTCAAGTTTTTGCTAGTTGCACACACTACACAAGTTACTCTTTGCTAAACTTTGTACATGTTATTGTGTGTGATTTTAGTTTGGCCAACCAACTTTGAAAATTCCTTATGTTTTATGCAAAACATGTTTGTTGTTTGACAATTTAAGGTGAATTGATTGAAAATCTTAATTTTAGGAAAACCGGGTTCAAAACAAATGTTTTTTGAAAAACATTTCATCTCATACTCATGCATTTTATTCATAAAATACTATGCTTTGAGGAGTTTCTGCATAAAAGTGCTTTGTTTTTCAAAAAATTGATTTTTCCAGAATTTTGATTGATCGAACCTGTTTCTCGACCGATCGAAATTGCGATTAAAATTTTTGTCAACCTCTGTCTGTTACAATCGATGCTCGATTGATGTTGGATCAATTGAAGCATTTTCGATTGATCGAACCTATTTTTCGATCAATTGAAAGTCGTATAGAGAGTTTTTTTAAAAACCTTTGTTTTTCACGTGTTCTATCACTTTCAAACTTTTTCAAAAACTCTTTTCTCTCTCTCTTAGATTGGTCAAGGCTTCAAATCAATTTTTTGTTGTTTTCCCTCAAACTTTTTGCAAGGTTTTTGTCATTTAAGGCTGGTAAAACCTTTATACCCCTCATTTTTCATTTATGTTCATGTTTTCATGCATTTTGCCATGTATTGAAGGAAAATTTCGAATCTAAGGGAAATTGGGATTTTTGTTGATTCAAGCATTTTCTATCACAATTGATCAATGGGTTTTTGTTGTGGGATGTTATACAACTGATTTATGTGAATTAATTTGATCAATTTGTTGATTTGTGAAAAATTGCAATTTCTTGGACTTGAAACTACCCGAATTGGGGATTTTGTTCAATTAGGTTTAATTTGATGAAGTTGGCTTGTTGGATTGACTTCTATGATCATTATATTGTATTACCTATCTTGTTTAATGATCAATTGGTCAATTTCTTGAAAATTGCACAAGTGGTTTCTCAAAATTTTGGGGTTTTTGATATAAACTCTATGCTCAAGCCAATTTTGTGATTTTAAAGTTGAATTGAACTTATTCTAATTGCATTAGAGCATGCATCATTTGCTTATACTGTTCATGCATCATATAGAATTGTTATTTCTATTTTTTTATGCTAACTTGCAGTCTGCCCTTGGTTTTTCTTTTGTTTCCTTTTGGTTCTTTTTTGTGTGTCTTGTCCTCTCCTTAGCACTATGCCTAGGAAGACTAGAGCCAATAGGAATGTCTCCTCCTCTTCTGTCTCTTCTTTTGTGAGTGAGAGGTTTCCAAGTAAGAAAAACAAAGAGACGTATGAGAAGCTTAACCTTAAGAGGAACATTTAGGCTGAGAGAAAGGTTCTATTAGATAAGCTTAATCTTGAGATTAGGTGTAACTTTGAGCGTAGGGGCTGGTTGCCATTGTTGGATATTTCTCATCCACCTCCGGCTAACTTGATTAGAGATTTCTACTCGAACCTTTCTATCCACACCTATGATTCCAACACTCAAGTTAACAGTTGGATACGGGGTGTAGAGTACACCATTACTACTTCAGTAGTGGCTAATGCTCTTGGGGTGCTTGTGGTCCAGCATCTTGTCTACCCTTATGATCAGTCTCCTCCCTTAGATGACATCATGACTTACATCATTGGGTCTTCTATCCAGTAGGGTTCTGATTCTCGGATCATTATTGTTGAGCTCACTGAGATTCACTATCTTTTCTTTAGGATTGCTTGTCATTCCTTGTGGCTTATCTCTCACTTGCACACCATTCCTTTGAAGCGTTGTGCATTTTTGTATGTCCTTGTTACTGATGCTCCTATGAGCTTTCCTCATCTTTTCATACGTTCTTTGACTGAGGTTCATAGGAGTAGTTTTACTGCACATGCTCTTTTCTTCCTTGTTTTTATTCACTAGATTTTGTTACATCTCGGTTTAGATGAGTTTCCGGCGTTTGAGTCTGTTCATATTATTACTCCCATAGGTGCTACCTTTCTTAGGCACTGGGTTGCTCAAATGAAAGCAAGCTCTAAACGCCCTAGGGCTGAATTGTCTGGTGTCGCACCTCTTCCTCCCTCTTCTATAGGTGATACTACGGTTGAGGAGTCTGTTGATCCTGCTGTTGCTGTTGCTACTACTGTTGTTCCTCCACCTTCTACCTTGGATGATTCAGACATTCGACGTATGTTGGAGACTGTCATGACCATTCAGGCGGCTCATGGTCAGCTTTTGGTGGACATGCTTGATGAGCTTTGTGCCTTGTGAGCAGATTTGGAGCATCTTAGACGGTCGCCTCCGCCATCTCCTTTTGATGATAAGTTTTGATTACCCTTTGACAATTCGTCACAAAAAGGGGGAGTACATTTGTATAGGAGATTTTGTTGTTAGGAGGAGATTTTTGTGTTTTGGAGTTGTGGAGCTTTTAGATTGTATCTAGGTGCTTCATTTTGTATCTATCATTTTTTGGCTGATGATGTATTTTTGTTTGGGTTGTCCATGGTAGGGGGAGATACATTGATTGTATAAGTTTTTTTTTTTTTTTTTTTTTTTTTTTTTTTTTTTTTTTTTTTTCACATTGCTTATTGATTTATATTTATGAGGTTATTCATGATATATGTCTTTATTTTGTGTTCTGTGAAATCAAGAAGTTATTTTGTTTTACTTGTATTTTCCACACATGCGCTTATGCGTTTGTTGAGTGTTTTAGGAAATATACAGGTTGATTCAGTCGTGTTACTGTCTACATTTGCAACTGATAGATAGTAGTTAGGTTGGATTTGTTATATTGGGCCATGAATTTGTAATGGGCTGTTTTTATGTAAACTTTGAGCATTTTGTTAGTTTGTGTTTGTCACGGATTGCCAAAAGGGGAGTTTGTTAGGTTCTAAGGAATTAGGAACTAATGTATTAGAACTTCAATTTGTAATGTTGGCAAACCATGATCAAAACGTTTTAGTCTTGTTTAGACTTGCTCAAAGTATAGGTTTCTATGAAAAGTTGGAATCGAGTTACTGCAGCATTTACTGTGTAAATTTGCCTGGCTCGATCGATCGAGAATTAGACTCGATCGATCGAAAATGGTGCAAATTGTTTTCTTTGCAGAATTTCTAACTCAACCCAAGCTCATCTGATGTGTAGGGTTTTATGTTTTATCTTAAGTATAAAAGGGAAAACCCTAGCCACGTTTTGAGGTTGCTCTTTATGCCGTGTGTGTGAATCTTTTGTGAGATCTAGAGGTGTTTGCCTTCACACATACTTAGGGTTATCAAGAATCAAGACTATGTCAAGAACTTGATGATTAATTTAGTTGCAGATTTAAGAGCTTAAAGATACACAAGCGGGAGTGCTTATAGTTGTTGGGAATCCAAGAAAGAAGTAGTCCGTGGACTCGGAACTGTCACGTGGTCATGGTAATAACTTTCCTACTCGAGATAGCAATAAGATGTTAGTGGTCTAAGTTGCTATTGCGTAAACTTCAATTCTTTCATAGTAGATTTAGTTTATCTTGAGGATAGCTAGGTTAAATCCTCCCTAGGTTTTTTATCGGTTTGGTTTTCCTAGGTCATCATATCTTTGTATTCTTTATTTTCCACACTTTATATTGATATGATATATTTGTGTTAACCTAGATTTGATAATTTAACTAAGTAATCACTTGGCTAATTAACTAGATTAATCTGTTTGTGTTTTAAGGGGTCTAAAAACAAACAAATTTGGTTACAAATTTTGGAATATTATGGGTTTCTATTCTTTTGTTCTTGTGTTTGAATATTCTGGTTTGTTGTTCTTATGTGTTCATGATCAAGATGAACACAAATCTCAATTGATGTGTTTTTTTTTACTTTTTATTTTGTTTTTCTCTTTTTTATTTGATTAAAACTGATAAATAAAATTTTTTTTTTTAATTTAAAAACTTATGTGCAACTGATGTGGAATATTAAAAAAATCAAATAAAATTTATTATTATTATTTTATTAGCCATGTCAATGCAACCTATGCAATCTGTCTGTCGCGTAGGACTTTTCTGTTAGTGGGTTGACAGCAGGGACCAAAATAAAATTGATTTTTGTTTTTTAGGGACTACATTAGTAGCAAATCAATTTAGAGACCAAAATAAAAATCAGCCCAAAATGGAGGGACAAAAAGTGTATTTTCAACTTATTTTTAATTCGATCATTTTTTTTTTTTTTTTTGGTGGAGTTGATAAACATTTTAGTTAAAAAGATATTGATTTTTATTTTACCATTAGTGTTAAAAATATATTTATTTATATTTATAATTATTATTATTTATTTTCTTTTTTTCAAATGCAAATTATATATGCAACAATGCAATGGACATATTCAAGTCCACCTTTTTTATTTTTTTTTTAAAATTATTATTGAAAAATCTGTTATCATTCAACTAAAATTGGAATGGAAGACAACAAGGTCATAGTACAAGAGTGAAAAAAGCCAAAAGTATTAGGCTTTTTCTAGCTGGATGAGGTGTTGCACCATAGGAGGTGAAACTCCCTTTCACCTGTTTGGTACCAGTACATTTTGCTTGTTGTGCTAGCTCATGGGCCACCCTGTTGCATTCCCTTTTCAAGTGTTTAATCTGCCAACTGCTAAAAGAGCTCAAAGTGTCTCTGATCCCTGAGAAATTATTAGGTCCACTAGGAGGCCTGCTAACGTGGTCCTTCTTGACCTCCCAATCAATAAAATATTGTTATTTATGCAAATGTGACATCACCAGGTGATTTTTATTTTTTATTCCTTGTGTTGATTAGGAATCTCACACATACATTTACATAAATAGCATCATCTCATTGGTCAGGGAAGATCACATCAGCAGTCCTATGTGTAAATAATAATTTCTCCTAATCCGTTGAGTAAGATGGCCAATTGTCCTTTTTTGTCACCTGCTAACATAAAAAATTAGGGGTCATTTGGTAACATTGTTCTAAAAAACGTTATTTGTATTTTTTAGAAATACGTGTGAGTAAAAAAATGTGTGAAAATATGTGTAATGTTGTTTAAAAACTGAAAACATGTGTACTAAACTGCTCCTTAACTACTCAAGTCCTCCTTGGCTGAAAAAAATAGGAGTTAATACGCACCATACCATACGTCTCCTATTACACACCATACGTTCTCAAAAATATCTTGTGAAAATTCAAACCCAAGTCAGTGTGCAACTGGAGACACCGCTTGTGCTGCCCGCAGAGGACCTGGAAGTAAGTCACCAACGACTTGAGAATTTATCTGATTGGTTTGATCCGCCTCTGAATCTTTTATATATTGCTATATCTTTGGGGGAATGGACAGACTAGCAGTGTGAGGGGCAACTATGTAGTAAGTTAGGCAACGTTTCAAAGTTTTAAGAAAAATAGCATCTCGAGTTTTAGAAACTCGAGATCCATATTAAAATTCGAGTTCCAAAGACTTGCTTTGCGAGTGTTTTGCTGGATAACTTGGACTGAAAATGCCACATAGATCTCAAGTTTTAGAAACTCAAGTTCCATGCAAAAAAAATTTTAGTGTGATCCCCTATAGTAGCGTTTTTAAGTCCTATAATGACGTTTTAATGCCCTATAGCGGCGTTTTTCTGTAAATTTTTTTATAAATGTGATCACCCATACTAGGTTCAGGAAACCCTATATTGGCGTTTTTAATCCCTATAGTGACGTTTTAAAGCCCTATAGCTGTGTTTTCTTGCAAAAATTTTTATAAATGTAATCACCCCATACTAGATTTAGGGAGCCCTATAGTGGCGTTTTTAAGCCGTACAGTGACGTTTTAAAACTCTATAGCGGCGTTTTCCTGCAATTTATGGAACTCGAGTCTTTAAAACTCGAGTTGCACGTAGATTTTTTTCCACATCAAACCCATCCGCTTACAAATCGAGACTTAAAAACTCGAGTTTTATCTTGGAACTCGAGTTTTAGACACTCGAGATGCTAATTTTTAACATTGTTTTAAAACGTGACAACTAACTAAATTTTTTTATAATTATTGTTATTTGAAAAGGGTGTTCTACATCTTTCTTTAAAACATCTTTTATATTAAATGATTGCAATCGTTGCATTGCATGATATCATTTTTGACTGATGGTTTAGCAGTCATACTCAATTTTAACTGATGGGTTAGAAATGAAGAGAAGTGACTGATGTGTGATACTCCAAACTCAAAAAAGTCCAAAGCATTAGTAACACAACCCAAAGGTACTCATAGATTTTTCTGGGCCCACCTTTTCCAATTCGTCAAATTGAGCAGAAATGGGGAGAGCAGCCGCATTTTCTTTTCTTCTTCTTTTTTTTTTTTTTTTTTTTTTCATTTTTTTTTCCCCTCCCTACTTTCAAACATATTCAAAGGAAAAATTTTCTTTATCATTTATTTTCCCTTTAATCTTTTCTTTTCTTTATGATTGAGTGAAGCATCAATGAAAGGTGTTTCAAAGTTATTCAGAACTTCCAAGAAGGGAGCAAAACCATTACCATCTTCACCTCTTCCTAAGGGATTATGCCGTCAATTTTCACTGGCTGAGATGAAGATTGCTACCAATAACTTCGATGCTAATTTAGTAATTGGTGAGGGGGATTGGGGCACAACATACAAGGGGTTTTTTAACGACTGTAACGGTACCAGAATCGTTGCAATAAAGCGCTTGAAACTCAAGGACTTAAGGAACAAGGTGGTGTTCGTTGGCCAGCTACACCACCCTAACCTCGTCTCTCTCATCGGATATTGTACTGATGAAGGCGTGAATATCCTAGTCTACGAGTTCGTGGTCGTTGGAAACCTCTTCAGCAAACTCGACCATCGCCTCTCGTGGAATCAAAGACTAAAGATTTGCGTTGGAGTGGCGCGTGCACTGCACTACCTTCACTCTGGGCTCAAGCAAACTATTATCCACGGTGACGTGAAGCCAACCAACATTCTGTTGGACAAGAATTGGGAGGCCAGGTTGTCAGATTTCAGGATGTCCAACATGCTTCCCCCGGGTTTCAAATTCGTGGAAATCAAACGGGATTCGGAAACTACTCTGAGATACCTGGATCCCGAATGTTTCATTACATATAGGCTGACCGATAAAACCGACGTTTACTCTTTTGGTGTGGTACTGTTGGAAGTACTCTGTGGGAGAAAAGCAATTGACTTCAAATTGATGGAAAAACGGCAGGGTCTGGTTAAGTGGGCCCAAAAATGTAAGCGAGAAGGGACCATCAATGAAATAATTGATCCGTATCTGATGGGGAAGATAGCTCCAGAGTGTTTCAAGATTTACGTCAACATTGCCATTTCTTGTGTGCAAAATAAGGGAGAGGCTCGTCCCACCATGGGTGAAGTGGAGTTAATCCTTGAACATGCACTTGAACTACAACAGAGTGCAGATGCTTCAATGAAGGATGTAGATCCTACCTGCAATGATTCTTCAAGAGACGCTTCTCCCCCATCTTATTTTCATAATTAATAGATTTATATGATAAATTAAAGATCATATTTATATTGTTTTTGATTTGGTAATGTTTCTATTTCGTTGAAGCCTCTAGTTCTTCGCTGCCTGAGCTTGAAGAATTTATTTCGGATTCAGATAGCTTGAGGTAATATTTTTTGAACACCGCCACACCAAACTACCAATGATTAATCACAAACAATTAAATATTCTGGAAGAATGTTTATAGAAATTGCATTCCGATAAGCTAAGCAAGTTCGGCATTTAATATTTATTTTTTCATTTGCCCATGTGATGGGTAGTAGATTAATTTGAGAATATTGTGAGATGAGTTGTTGTTGTCCCTAAATTGTTGTTAATTAGTAAATCATGTTAGATTCATCTTTAGGTAAGTTAATAGTAGAAGTGTTTCAGAATCCCAAGAGATTGGCGACAACTCCTCCTAATTTGGTTGAGTTCAATGTCATTAGAATAAAATTTGAAAAGTTTGTTATTTGCAACATGTAAATGAATATATTTTACCATTGAATTTCATGTAGTTGCAGACTTCTTAATGGATATATATGTGAGTAAAATCCCATATTGAGCAAGAATGATAAGAGAGAGTGATTGACATAGTTTGACCCAAACTTATTGGAATAAGCTTTTAGATTAAGTGGTGTCTATATATATTAAACCTTTAATTGGAGGCTCTCCAATGAGAGAGAGGTATTTCAGATATGAAAACTTAGATATTGTCACATCTACGATACTGGATTTTTTGGTATGTTGAAGTACATATTTTCCGTTCAAATCCTCTCAATCTCCCAAAAATTGATACAATGAGTGTTTCTTAGGTCAAAGGAATATTGACGTGTGTATGTTTTCATAAACAGGTTAGTGAGGAAATGTTGTCAAGAGTAGACGGGTTAGTTTCCTTGCACAAGAACAAGGTGACAAATAAATTGATAATAAATTTTGACAGGCCTAGATTTTCCTATGATTTGGTGGCACTTTGCAATCTAGTTGTTGCTATAGAAAGGACAGATAGAAATGAAAACCCCAAGTCAAAAGTCAAAGACAAATTACTTCAACAAGAGTAATGTCCACGGCAGAGCAATCATCAACAGTGAAAGAAGATGCAATCTCTAAGATTGCAGTCTTGTAAGAAATAGAGAGAACACACAAAAAATGGTGATATAATGCCAATCCCAATGTTACTAATTTGTTCCCCTTGCAATAGGCATTGAGCTATTGAGTGAGGAGAACATAGAGTAATGCATAGGCTTGTGTAGAAATAAAATAGAGAATGATGCATTAATTGCATTATGGATGGGGGAAGGTGCAGTTGAACTCTACCCAAGCCTCCACCCTTTGCTTGGCAGGGGGAGGAACTCAACGGAGAGAATTATCCGGATCAGACTACTTGGTGGAAGCTGAATTACGCATAGTCAAAGTTTAGTGTTAGAATGGTTCATTTGGATTGATATAATTGCCTTGTAATATTAGGAAATGGTATAGCATGTATGACATGATATCAGTAGCAAATTCTGCGATAATCTAAGTGGATAAAAAAGAAAATCGAATGACATTAAAGATCATGTGGAATATGGACCCAATGGGACTATCAGTATTTGCACAGAGAAGTTCTATTGGCAATGCTTGGGAATCAATGAGTGGTTATTAGGATACTCAGGAATATAATATCAAATTTTGTATCCTTTAACTGTTGTTATTTGTTGCCAATGAGGTATAGCTCAACTGATACTTTCCTCCTCCCGTAACAATGAAATGGATGGTGAGGTTGTGAGTTCAAAATTCATTGGGTGTGTGTAACTTAACAATTAAAAAACTGCTGCTATTTTGTTGATATTTAATTTTACATGAAATTCTAAAATATTATTGTCTTTAGATCTTCATATAAGTATAGTATCTATCAGTAGATTTTGTTTTTTCTTTGATGTCTTAGAAGCATTTCGGGAGATCTATTGGTTCTGTTGCAAGGTAAGCAGTTTGCTGGCCTTGTAAAATAAAACATTTGTAGAGTTAGTTATTGGCAGTAAGATCTCATTAGTGCATTCAATCTGTTTTCCAAGCCAGCAAGTGACTAAAACCTTTCTGTGAGGAAGTGGATGCAGATGGCACAAGAATCTGCATTGCACTTCAAGATGTACTCTCTTGTATGTCAATTTAAATGGTAAGAAATGGCAGAATCTAGTTGTTGCCATCTTTTTTATTTTATTTATTTCACAAGCAAAAGGTTTAGAAGGGAGTTTGTGTAAAACAAGACTGTCCACCGACGACCATAACAAATTAAGAACTGTGAAATTAGACATCTTTGGCGGTTAGTCAAGCTCACAATGCAGCCCTTTCTTAGGAGGAAGCATGCCCTGATATGGGTGTATACTTCCTCCTACTTGCAGCTATGTGGGTCCCACAGTTGGTAGGTCCCACCAGTTGTGAGTGTGAGGAAATAAGGGCAAATGGAATCTTATGCATAAAAGAATGGGAAATTCTTTTATTTTGTCTCTTAAGTTATGTAGAAATTCTTAGGCTATGCTTTTGTTCTTTACTCCTACGAGGTAATTTCCAGTACTCAATTTATATTTTGTTTCCAATGTTTGACACGATTTATATTCTATTTAGAAACAGCTTATTTAACTTTTTGTTAAAAATTTGCTAAAAACGAAAAATTAGCTTATAAGCTAATCTCAAACACACATTCATGAGTGTATTGTCCGTTTAATAATGTTGTTTATATTTTTTGAAAATATTTGTAAGTGAAAAAGTACGTGAAAATACGTGTAATATTGTTTATAAACTGAAAACTATTGTTTAAGTTTATGTACCAAAAAGGCAATATGCTGAAACTCCGGATCTTCTAATTTTATTATTAAAAAAATTTTAAAGACTCGATATGGTACTTAACAAACTAGCCAAAATTATGTGTAAGAGCAAAAAAATCCGAAATGTTATTATGCAACAAACACACTCAAGTCTAGGGGTGTAATCGATTCGGTTCGGTTGGTTTTTTTAGTTTTGGCCAACCGAAACCGAAATTTTCGTTTTGTGAAATTCTCAACTGAAGCCGACCAAAATAATTGGAAATCAATCGGTTTCGGTGGTATTTCGGTTTCCGTCGGTTTTCGGTTAAGCACATGGGCTATCTATTTTTCCAAAACTCTAAGTTAACATCACAGTCACAAAAAGAAAATAACAACTCAACAAAAAATAACAACTCAACATCACATTTTTTCAATAAGAAAAAAACAACTCAACATCAGATTCACAAAAAAATAGCATTGATTCAAAACCCACAGAAAAAAATAGCATTGATTCAAAACCCAAAATACAAAAAAGAGAGGGTTATCAAGAAATTAAAAAGATACTAGAGAAGGTCACCATGAGAATGAAAAGATCAAGCCGCGTGGGGAGGCCGGCGTGTGAAGGCCGGCATGTGGAGGCGGCAGCAGAGGCGTGAGGCGTGAGGGAGATGGAGGCGTGAGGGCAATGAGGGCGATGAGCCGATGAGGGAGATGGAGGCCGGCGTGAGGGAGATGGAGGATTTTATTTTCAGATGAGGGCGTGTAATGTAAGTGGGGTAGGTAGGGTAAGGGTTTTTATTTTCTTTATTTTCAATTAGTTTTTGTTAACCTAATTAATTTAGTTAATTAGTTTAATTTTAGTTAATTAATCTAGATTATCTAATGGGCAGTGGGCTTGAGTAATTCTGGCAAGGCCAAGCCCACTTTTACACACTTGATATTATATATATTTAATATAAAATAGAATATAATAATATATTTTGGTTCGGTTCGGTCAGTTCGGTGCATTCAAATCTGCCACCGAAAACCAAACCGAAATTTTCGGTTTTTTATGTAATAAAATCAAAACCGAACCGAAACCGAAACCGAACTGAAATTTTTGCAACGGTTTGGTTGGTTTGAAGCAATTTTTTCGGTTCGTCGGTTTTTTGCACGCCTCTAGTCAAGTCCTTCCATTGACTGACTCTTAACAGAGTCTTAAGTCAACTTTGAAAATTGAAACCCAAAAAAGTATGCAGCGACTTCAACAGCTTTTTTCCTCAGTTGACTGAAGCATCAATGGAAGGTGTTTCAAAGTTATTCAGAACTTTCGGGAAGAGATCAAACCAAAACCATCTTCAGCTCTTCCTGAGGAATTATGCCGTCAATTTTCACTGGCTGAGATGAAGATTGCTACCAATAACTTCGACGATAAATTACTAGTTGGTGAGGGGGGTTTTGGCAGAGTATGTAAGGGGTTTATTGATGACTGAAACAGAACCGTTGCAATGAAGCGGTTGGAACTCAAGCCGGGACAGGGGCTTGTTTTCGAGGACTTAAGGACCGTGGTAGTGTTGCTTTGCCAGCCACGCCACCCCAACCTCGTCCCTCCCATCGGATATTGTATTGATGAAGGCGAGAAGATTGGGAAAATCTGGATACAATGATTCTCGGTACTGTGAGATACCTGGATCCTGAAAATCTGGATAAATTCGACGTCTACTCTTTTGGTGTGCTACAGTTTGATGTACTCTGTGCCAGAAAAAGGAATCCGTGGCATCTGGATATGCTTAGCTGGGCCAAAAAAGTGACCATCAATCAGATAATTGATCCGTATCTGATGGGGAAGATAGCTCCAGAGTGTTTCAACATATACATGGACATTGCAACTTCTTGTGTGACAAATGAGGGAAAGGATCGTCCCACAATGAATGAAGTGGAGGAAGGCCTTGAGCATGCACTGGAACTGCAGGAGAGCGCAGATGCTGCGAGCAAGGATGGTGAATATTACTATCCCATTGATGAATATATCTGTAATGATTTTTCGGGATTCGCTTCTTCAGCCATTGTTGAATATATCTCTAGTTCTTCTCTGCCTGAACTTGAGGAATTCCTTTCGGATTCAGATAGCTTGAGGGAATACATTTGAACACTTTCACGCCAAATGACCAGTGATTCACCATAAATATCAAAATTGCACTCCCGTAAGCTAAGTAGGTTCTGCATTTATTTTATTTTCATTAGACCATGTGTTGGGTAGTATATTAATTTGGGAATATAGTGAGGTGGGTTGTTGTTGAATCTCTAAATTGTTCTTAGTATATAATCATGTTACAGTTACTGATTGAATTGAATTAGTGATGCCGTCTTTTTTTTTTTTCCTTTATATCTTACTTGTTTGTTGAATTCATGAAAGTATTTACAAGAATGTTGAAGCAAGTTGCTGTTAAAAGCAAAGAGCTTTAAGTTTCATACCAGGTGTGAAAGATTAAATATAACTCACTTGAACTTTGTTGATGACTTAATGATCTTCATTGCTACTTACTCGCAATCCATTTGAATAGTTTAAAGAATGTCAAAGGAGTTTCATGAGATTTCTGGCCTCTTAATAAATTCCAGCAAGAATGAAGTGTTCTTTACTAGGATGTCACGAGAAACCAAACATTTAGATCCACTCTATCTTGCATTTCAAGGAAGGTAGGTTGTTAGTAAAGTACCTTGGATTGCCTCTAATGCCTGGTAAATTCAAAGCTTAGGATTGTAGGCTAGTTGAAAAGATTACAGTTAGGATAACACCCTAAATAGGAAAGGAAAAGTCTCTCCTTTGCAGGGAAGCTTCAATTGCTGCAATTTGTGCGTTATGAAATCTAAGTGTATTGGACCAACATTTTTATCTTACCAGTGAAGATCATAATGGCTACTGAACAAAGGTTTAACTGCTTTCTATGAAGTGGTAAGGAAGGTTCTCCTATTGGATCAAACGTGGCTAGGAAGAAATTTGTCTATCCAATATGAAGGAAGGTTTAGGCATCAAAAGAATCAAAGAATGGAATAAATCTGCCATCCTCAAGTCCATAAGAAACCTATTTTCTCAGATGGCTCTGTATGGGTTGCTAGGACATACAGGTATTTATTAAGAGGAAAAAGCTTTTGGGAGGCCAAAATCCCATAAGCCAGTTCATGGGGATGAAGGAAATGTGACAACTAAGAGAAATAGCAAGACCTCTAATCAACTTTTCTGTGGGGAGTTATAGAATCCTTGGCATGATAACTGGCACCCAATGGTCCTGTACTTCCTAAAAATGGATTCAGAATCCTAATAAAATTCTATGGTTCAACAAATTCTACCTCAGTTAAAATTTCAATTTTCATTCGAGATGGGAAAAGATATTGGATGCCTGCTACATTTGATGATCTGGTGGACTTCCAATATAATATGACCAAGTTAAATTTGGGCAGGAAGATAAAAGTGTATGGGATTCCATCCAAATCACAGAGGTTTCTTTTCCACTTTTCATTGAATGAAATATGGAGAAAGGCTGTGACAATTGAATGGTGGAAGCTCATATGGTTTTTAACAGCTACAACTAAGAACTCATTTATTTATTGGTTGGCCCTGAAGTATAGGCTCTCAACTCTTGAAGGACTAGTAAAATGGGGTAATAGTGGAGAGGTTCTATTAGTTTAATGCAGAAATCTAGTCGAGAATCAAAAACATTTATTCAAAGAACATGGCATCACATGCTACATGCATGTGTGGTTGATAGGATTATTTTCACAATGGAAGACTCTTGACAGAGGAAGATATATCTCAATTGATAAGGGAGGATATTTGGTATAGAAAAGGGAGTTTGTAGAAATATCAAGAACTGAATCTTAAATAGGATGTTGTGTGGAAGACTAGCGATCCCTGTATCTATTTTGCATGGAGGCTTGGATCCTGAAAGCTGATTGAGGTACTGCAATTGATTTAGAAGATTTTGTTCTGGTTTGAGTTGGTTTGAGTTGGTTGTGCAACAATGACTCAGCTGCTTGTAATATTGTTATTTCGACAAGTAGTATTGTCCTTTGGTTCGTGTATATTTCAGCTTGTATTTGTTGATTGTTGTCCAACTTCACTTAGTTGCTAGTAAATAATGGGTCCATCAACCAGTAAAGGGCAAGGGTATAATCTTTGTTTCATGTGTGATCAAGTCTTGTTCACGTCCAAATGTAATGCAAGATAACGATCAATCCAGTAAAGGGCAAGGGTAAATCTTTGTTTTATGCATTAGTCTTGTTCACGGGTGGATATAACGCAAGTTGATGACATCAGTCTTCCACAACGGGACTCCATAAGATTGGACGTTAGTTGCTCAGCCTGTAATTACTTCCCCTAACAGCAGAAGAAACAAAGACAATCCGTTTTTCAGGCTAAAAACAAGAAGAAGAAAAAAAGGAATTCCAATTTTAGTGGATTTTTGATCTGTTGGGAAGTCATCAAAAATTAAGGAAAAAACATGTCACTATATGAATAACGTCATTTCTAGGTGTCACATTTCGTGAACCATGCTTGCAGGCTGCAAAGATGGGCTGGAGGGTCTTAAATAATTTGCTCTTATCACGCTAGAGTCATTTTTTTACAACTTTGGGTATACCAAAAACTATAGCCGTCCTTTTACCGGGCTGAAATCCAGAATTTTGTTAGGAAGCGCCATTGTTTCGTAAGGTAAGATAATCAAATTCTCAGAAGGATCAGAACTTGGGTCTTCATCTGTTGATTCAGGCAAATGTCCAGCAAAGTTTCATCATTCTTTTCTAATCCACCAGTGGATGATGAAGCTTCAGCTGCATCTACCTCGCTAAGTTCTAATTCAACTTGAATCTCATTATCGGGTAGAACATCAGACGGGTCACCAGAATCTGTAGTCTTCCCTCCATTCAACCCATTCAGGTGGTTTATCAGTTTCAGCGTGTCCCATTTCTCTTGAGTTATCAAGATGTGTAGTGTCTTCTAACTTTGTCCCTGCTTCTGGAGAAGATGTTGCAGTGTCAAACAATTCGTCATCTTCACCATCAATAACATTGTCATCACTGCCACCATTAATTACACCAGTCACCTCAGTGTTGGGTGATGGGGAAACAAGTGAGCCAGTTGAGTGTTCATTGGGAACTCTGTCATCCTCGAAAGCAAACCAGTTGGAATTTGTATAGTGTGAGCCACTGAACACACCAAGAGAAATGCAACAAATCATTTATTAGTTTCTAGAAATAGAACATGGACAGAAAGTTTGAAAAACAAAAGCATTATTTTCTGAATTACAAGCCCAACCAAAGAGAATTAACCCACTATATCCTCAATGTGCATGTAAACCAAAATCACAAGTTAGCCAGCACTAAGGTTGCAATATTCCAGAAAATTCTAAAATAGCTCCCCTGGCCAATTGATGTATAATTATAAGCTGAAATTCACACTGCACCCTGCCATCTTGATCAGCAGTGAACACATTAGTTTTCAAAAGGCCAACCATCCTTCTCTGTGCGAACTTGGAGTTGTGAAGACCATCATCAAATTCAACAAAAGGCTACAAATGTATGGTTGTAGCCTGTAAGTGTTATTAAAAGCATGTCAAAGCAGAAGAGTGGAGGGAAAAAGCACCTTTTAAAGCGAGCCGCATTTCAATTAAGCAAAGCAGAGTTGTGTTTAATACACACAAACTGTTACACAATTTTACACGCAATCCAATTTTGAGCTGAAACTGTGACTTGAAGTCATGATTTTGAACTTGAAAATCACAGTTTCAGCTAAACAATGGGGTGTGTAGAACTGTGTTTAAGGCTCTAATACACGAAGTTTATTAAAATAATCATTCACTCTGCAACCCGTTAAGATAGACCATTGATTTGTAATACTCACTTCGTTGTTACGCTTTATTTCACTACAATCAAGTCAATTCTCCCCCTTTTACCTTCTCTCACTTTTCAAGACTCATGTAAACACAGATGAAGAGAAAAAAAAAAATCCAAGAAAACAAATCGAAAGCAAAGATGGAAAACAATTTGAACAGATATTTATGGGTGATTGAACAGATACGGGGACTATCCTATTGATGTAATCTAATGTACTCATAAAGGAATTTAACAGCTTTGTATTACAAAAGTTGCTGAGTTGATGTTTACAAATTCTCCACTACTATTGGTCGATAAACATATAAATGTTGTCTGTTTTTAATTCTATCTATTTGACAAGCTAAATGTTTTTAAGGGAGTATGAATAAATCAAGACTGTTATGAAGGACCTTAAGAACTGTGAAATCAGATGAGAATTTTGGTGGTTAGTCACAATGCAGTCCTTTCTAAGATGTAAGAGCATTCACATCCGGGAATTCTATCACATCCTATTTTACTATCCTAAAAAGCTACTTTATCAATTACACAATACCATTTTACAATACATCCAGTATCCCAACTTTTATTTTCCTATTCTACTCATTAAAATAATATTTCTACATAATAAAACATATTTTTTCCTTTTTTATTTTTTCCCAATTTTCTCCTCCACACGCATATACATCTTCCAAACTTTTCCTAACTTTTCACCTTCTTCCAGACTCCTCCAAGCTCCCTTAACCTCTAGCACCATGCCTCCACTGCCTAGTCACCACCACCGCGCCTCCACCATGCCCACCACACCAACATTGCCCACCAAAATCCCACCAAAACAAAAACCCATATTAAAAAAAAAAAAAAAAAAACCAGATCAACCTTGATCAAAATCCAGACGCCACCACTGCCGCCGCTAGATCAACGTTTCCTCCATCGTTGATCAACCGAGATCAACCCATCATCGGTGAGAATCACAACATCACCCAAAAAAAAAAAAAAAAAAAAAAAACCAGATCCACCCTGATCAAAACCCAGACACCACCGCTGCTAGATCAACATTTCCTCCATCGTTAATCAACCCATCATCGGCAAGAATCACAGCGTCACAACAGGAAAAAAAAAATCACAAAACACGACCCGAATCGCAACCCACTAGAAAAAATGAACCACTGTGATGTGTGATGTTGATGTTGGGAGGAAGATGGTGTTTGGATCTAAAGAAAGGAGAGAGCAGATGAGAAACAGAGAAGGAAGAGAGAGAAGAGGACATAAATAATGAGAGAGAGGAGAGAGATATTTCGGGGAAAGTAGAATAAAATATATATATATATATATATATATATATATATATATATATATATATATATTTTACAATTGTGCTACAGTGCAATTCTAAAGGTAGAATTATTGCAAATTTTTTTGTAATACTTGTTTTTTACAAGTCCGGATGTGGGGGGTTTTTGGGCCTTTATGCTAAATTTTGCCTACATATGGCATATGACATTCTTAATGTGAATGCTCTAAGGCGAATGGAATCTTATACATAAAACAGTTAATTAAAGAATGGAAAAATCTTTTATTTTGTTGCTTAGGTTATATAGAAATTCTTGGGTGATTGTCCATGTTCTTAACTCCTAGGTAGTTCCTAATATTTGGCACTTTCTATATTTCATGGGTGCCACATCAAGATGATAACTAAGAACTATGACCATGTTTTGTTAACTTTTCATATATTGTTCAATCCATCAAGATGCACTCAAAATGAAATTCAAGATCTTCTGATGGCCAACTCACGAGTTGGACCTTGTGTTCTACGGATTGGGGTCATGTAGAACGCTTTTCCACTGATCTTGATTTGAAGCTCCAATTGCAATAGATCAGATCACCAGCAATAAAAAATAAATAAATAAATTATTAAAAAAAATGTTATATCATTAAATGAAAGTGTCATAGATTCCAAATACCAAATATATATATATATATTGTTGTTATTATTATTTTTACTAGCCGCGAATCTGCGCGTTACGCGTGATAATTATTTTTATGGTGGTTTTATTAATTTTTTTTTAACAATTTAAACTAATCTAATAATGAGTAATGTATTTCGTAATTATATTTTTATTTATTATAGGAACAATCATAAATATAATATAAGAACAATCCAAAACACCAAAAAAACGTAAACTAAAAAAAATTAATAAAACTTAACAATGATTAATTGAACCAATATTAGGATAAAAATTTATTTTTGATAATCTATTAAGGTTATTTTCTTTGTAGAAATTATAATTTTGGCCGCCCAAAACATATTATCAAATAAACAATTATTAGCAAAATCTAAGAATTAAATTTCTATACATGCATTGTTATAAAATAATAATAATTAAAATAAAATTGTAAAAGTTAAAATTTGTCACCTGTTCGATTATTTTTGTTTGGCTAACCTTTGCTTTTCTTTAAATGAATGACATTATAGAGTACTTCTAATACAACAATTAAGAGTACTTTGTCCACCACAATGGATTAGAAAATAAACAAAAAATAGTAAAGTCTCATAGTTTAACATCGAAATTGAGCACTATAAAAAATCATGCTATGTAACAGAATAAATACCAAATTATCTAAATCATGCTATTTATTTTTATTTTTTTGTTTTAAGAAAAAAGAAAAGAAAAGAAAAACAAGTTAAAAAAAATTAAAATTTTTTTTTGCATAAACTTGGGGATGTTGAACTATATGTGGGGTTGTTTAACTTCTTTTTATTTTATTTTATCTGTATCTGTATATATTAAGAGGATTTAGAAAGTTAGTTATTTCTTTTTTTATTATCAAAAATACCCCTAAATTAATTAACCTAAAACTTAAAAATGGGTTTAAAATAGTAAATTAAGGATTCAGAAAGTTAGTTATTATTTTTTTACTGTAAAAAATACCCCTAAATTAATTAACATAAAACTTAAAAATGGGGTTAAAATAGTAAATTGACAAAAATAATAAATTCCTACTTCTACGTTGATATAAATTCCTAAAAAACAAGAAATAGGGTTAAAACCGTAAATTGACAAAAATTAATAACAAAAAAGTGAAAAAATAAAAACTCTCCAGTCTCCACAATCCCCACTTTCTCCTAAAAAAACCATCCCACCTTCTTAAAAAAAAAAACCATCCTACGGTTTTCTATTACAAAAACACCTATCCTATGTTCTGTTAAAAAAAAAAAAAAAAAAAAAAAAAAAAAAAAAAAAAAAAAAACTACCCTGCCTTCTTTAAAAATCCCACCCACGGTTTCCTATTTAAAAAAAAAAAAAAAAAAGGCGCATATCACATTAAAAAAAAAAAAAAAAAAAAAAAAAAAAAAAAAAAAAAAAACTTAAACATATTTCAATGTTATTTTGTGTTCATTTTTTAGAGCTAGCCTTATTTTTTGGCCATTTTAGTGGTTCTAAACCTACAATTTTTGTGGGAAAATAAGTGTAAATCTCAAATTAAAATAAGTAAAAAATTATAATACTAATCCAAAAAAAAATCTCATCACACGCATGCGTGATGAGGCTAGTTTTTATGGAAGTTTTATTTGTTAGGATATGTACTGTGGGCAGTTTTTATTTATATAGAACGTGGTATAGTGGGAAGGGAAGTGAGAAGTATTTTATTATTATATTTAATTCTTTAGAACACAATAGGATAACATTTAACAATCAAAGAGAATAAAAAAAATAAAAAAAATAAAAACAACAATTTACAACAACAATTTAAAAAACAAAACCAAATCGCATTAACCCAAAATAGAGTTTTAAAGAATATAAAAAATTATCAACCTAAAGTATAGATGCAAGAAAAATAAAAAAATCCACCAAAAAATTTATAGAGAGAGAGAGAGAGAACCATCTTTTTTTTTTTGTGAGGGAAAACTATACATAGAATATAAGAGATAGTGACAAATTTATTAAGAAGATGTGAATAAGAAGAGACAAAAATAAAAGAAGATGAAGCGAAAGAGGAAGAATGATATTTGTGGGGGGTAAAAGCCCAGATTTACCAACTGGGCCTGGGGCCCTGTTTTTGAGACCACTTCATGTCCGAAGAGTAATAATGGGCTGAGATAGAGTTCACTTGTGGGCAACGAACCCAAAGATGGCGGATGAGTGCAATCCGAAGAGGTCACCATTTGTCCGAGGAGGTTTTACTCCTTGATACGAATAATTCTGATTAAAGAAACGTACAGAAAGCCCGAGTGCCCTTCTTGGTAATCTTGGTGACAAAGATAAGCTCTGGGCGCTCCTAGGGATAATAAGGATGAAGAAATATCTCAAGGAAAAGCTGCCACCACCGCATTTAATGCCCTGCAGCAACTTCTCTGGCCGCATTTATGTGGAGAAGACCCCTGAACAGTGCAACCTCAACTACCGCCACTCCCAAAAGCTAAAGAAGATGTTTGATATGACCTATACTCGAGTGTGATAGCAGATGGAAGACAAGTGGAGGGTTGGGATGTATAGGAAAGAGTCTATATAAAGAAGGAGAGCCCTTGATAGAGGGGATCGGAAAAGAAGAAAAAGAAGAACAAAAATTACTTTACTGTAGCTCTGGAATTTGTAACCGAAGTACATTCAATAAAATTCCTCTTCGGATCCCAAACCCTTCATAGTTTTTACGTGATTGCATGTTAGATTATTTTCCTATACTATAGCCAACCTTTGTTTAATCCATATCCGGCCCAGTTCTTTCACCCACGCTCTACAAATTTATTGGTTTGGGTTTGTTGGGCTCACATTCCACACTTAGTGGGCTTGGGCTACGAAAACGGACCCTACAATTGGCGCCGTCTGTGGGCAGAGCTTGTGCAGGAGTAAGAACAATCGTTGGTGATGGCAGAACGAAGCCAACAACAAGCAGAGTCTAGGGCATCCCAACATGCGGACCCATTTCTTAACTTGGAAAGAAGGCAGGATCGTGAGGGTAGTGTGCACACTGTGCATACTGGCCAAAGCCAGTCACATAGCGGAAGTCACATGTCCCATGCAGAGGAGAATCGGGGCTTGCAACTAGAAGTTGAGAAACTGAAGAGGGAGCTGCGCCATGCAAAGAGGAAACGGATTTCCTCATATTCTGATGATGACTCGGACGACGAGCAGGACGTCACTTATCAGCAGAAATCTCAGATACCGGTCAATGAATCCTTTTCCTACAAAGAAGAGCCTCATTGCAAAAAGCGATCTAGAAGCCCATCACACGGAGGCGTAGGGAATGATGCTATGAACGAGGCCTTAAATCAGATCTCTCGGTCACCTTTTACTCGCAGAATTAAGGAGGCAAGACTCCCTCGGCATTTTAATCAGCCAACGTTTACTATCTACAATGGTAAAACGGACCCCGTGGAGCACGTGAGTCATTTTAACCAAAGGATGGCTGTCTACTCCAGAGATGAAGCTCTGATGTGTAAGGTTTTCCTTTCCAGTCTGGGACTAGTGGCAATGAGATGGTTTGACGGCTTGAAGGCAAACACTATTAATTCCTTCAAAGAGCTCACTCAGGCATTTGGTTCACGATTTGTCACCTGCCGAAGAGTAGCCAGGCCCCTGTCTTCACTATTGTCCCTAAGTATGCACGAGGGTGAAACTCTGAAGGCGTATTCAGACAGATACTGGGAGATGTTCAATGATATGGAAGGCAATTCTAATGCAATGGCTCTCAGCACATTCAAGCTCGGCCTCCCTACTGACCACGGTTTAAGGACCTCCTTATCTGGCAAACTAGTCACTAATATGCGCCAACTTATGGACCGTATAGAAAAGTACAAAAGAGTTGAAGAGGATTAGCAACAAGGGAAGGGAAAAGATAAAGCAATCCCTCAGGAGAGAAGAGATTTCCGGTCAGATCGCTACAATAGCAGTAAACCGCGTAGAGATTTCACTGGACAATCAGGGTCGACCAATCCTCAAGCGGTCAATACTGTATTTAAAGAGCCAGTGCCCCAAGTTTTGGAGAAGATTAAGAACGAGCCGTTTTTCAGGTGGCCGAATAAGATGGTAGAAAATCCTGAAAGACGTAATCATAATCTCTACTGCCAGTACCATTAAGACCATGGGCACACCACGGAGGATTGTAGGAGCCTATGGGATCACCTGGACCAACTGGTTCGTGATGGTAAACTAAGACACCTCTTGCACCCCTCTAGCGACCGAGGAGGGCAAATGGGCTCAGGGCCATGAAGAAATGACCTTTCAAAGCCGCCACTAGGAACTATTAATGTCGTCTTCGCCGCGCCGGGGAGAACAGGGTCTTGGCCATTGAAAGTTATGTCGGTAGGCCGACCGCCAGCAGGGGACGTAGGCAGAGTTCCAAAGAGAGCCAAGTCTGGTGCTCCGCTTGTCATAGGGTTCTCGGATGAAGACATGACCGGCACCATCCAACCCCATGATGATGCGTTAGTCATCACCCTCAAAATTTGAGGGTACGATGTGAAGAGGGTGATGGTGGACCAGGGAAGCGCTGTGGAGATAATGTACCCTGATCTCTATAAGGGGCTAGGCCTGAAACCCCAGGACCTCATACCATACAACTCCCCCCTCGTCAGTTTTGAAAGGAGGGCAGTCACCCCGTAAGGCCAGATAAGCTTACCTGTCCAGACCGGGGCTGAAGTGGTAGAGGTGGATTTTATTGTTGTGGATGTGTATTCGCCTTATACAGCAATTATGGCCAGACCTTGGCTTCAAGCGCTAAGGGCTGTTTCCTCTACTTTGCATCAGAAGGTCAAATACCCGTCTAAAGGGCAAGTTTGTGAGATCAGAGGAGACCAATCCGCTGCCCGACAGTGCCTAGTGGCTGCCATCCAGCACGAGCCCGAAGCCGAGTCTTCATCTAGAGCCAAAGGGGGTTTATAGCAATTAAAGTCTCGGGAATTGCCCATTGAAGGTCCAGATGAAGGCACTCGATATGAGGATCTAACGAAAGTGGTTATTGGAGATGACCTTGATAAGTTCTTCCAAGTCGGATCACAGCTACCTCTTCAAGAGAGGGAAGAGTTAATAGAATTCCTCAAGAAGAATCTTGATGTATTTGCCTGGAGCACCTACGAAGCCCCAGGGGTGGACCCAGAGTTCATATGTCACCACCTAAAGGTAAACCTGCTGATTATCCCCAAGAAACAGCCTCCTCGGCGCCCATCCAAGGAGCATGCTGATGCAGTAAGAGAGGAAGTAGCAAAGCTCAAACAAGCCGGAGCTATTAAGGAGGTTTTCTATCCTGAGTGGCTGGCAAATACCGTGGTGGTAAAAAAGAAGAATGGGAAGTGGCGAGTATGCCTGGACTTTACTGACTTGAATAAGGCTTGCCCCAAGGATCCATTCCCTATGCCGAAAATCGACCAACTGGTGGATGCCACCGTCGGCCATCCTCGGATGAGTTTCCTGGACGCCTTCCAAGGTTACCACCAGATACCACTAGCCTTGAAGGATCAGAAGAAAACTGCCTTTGTCACCCCCATCGGTAACTACCACTATAAGGTGATGCCATTTGGCTTGAAGAACACGGGGTCCACCTATCAGAGAATGATGGCAAGGATGTTTGAGGCACAGCTGGGTAAAAATATCGAGGTCTACATAGATGACATGGTAGTAAAGAGCAAGGTTGTTGCTGAGCATGTGAAGGACCTGGAAAGTACCTTTGAGGTACTAAGGAAGTACAAGCTGCGCCTGAATGCGTCCAAATGTTCATTCGGAGTGGGGTCCAGCAAGTTCTTGGGCTACATGGTGACTCACAGAGGAATTAAGGTTAACCCCGACCAGATAAAGGCCATCAACGATTTACAAGCTCCTCGGAATCCCAAAGAGGTTCAGAAACTGACCGAGATGACTGCTGCCCTGAATCGATTCATCTCTAGATCAGCGGACAGATGTCGGCCCTTCTTCTCACTACTCAGCAAGTGGAAGGGATTCGAATGGACTGAAGAGTGTGCTTTGGCCTTCCAGCAGCTCAAAGATTATTTGGCCCGGCCACCAATCATGTCCAGACCTGAGCCAGACGAGGTAATATTCGCATACATCGCCATAGCTCCCTGTGCGGTAAGCTTGGTGTTAATACGATCAGACTGCGGCGTGCAAAGACCAGTTTATTACGTAAGTAAGTCACTGCATGAGGCCGAGGTCCGTTACTTGCCTCTGGAGAAGGCTATCCTAGTAGTGGTACTTGGCACGCAGAAGCTACCTCATTACTTCCAGGCCCATACTGTCATTGTCCTCACTCAACTCCCACTCAGGGTCGTACTCCGAAATGTCGATTACACTGGGCGGATTGCCAAGTGGGGTACGATCTTAGGGGCTTTCGATATCAAATATATGCCCCGCACATCGATCAAGGGCCAGGTCCTTGTGGATTTAGTGGCTGAGTTCACGGAACCTCAACTAGAAGAAGTAATGCCCATGTCGGACATGGATGAAAAATTAGTTGGCATGATTTCTCAGCAAGACCCCACTCGTTGGGAAGTGTATGTAGACGGTGCTGCTAATCAAAAAGGTTCTGGAGTGGGGCTAGTATTGATATCCCCTGAGAGAATAATCATCGAAAAGTCGTTAAGGTTGGACTTCTCGACAACGAACAATGAGGCGGAGTATGAAACCCTGCTGATAGGAATGGTCATGGTCTGAAAAATGGGAGGAAGGTCTGTGGAACTGTTCTCGGACTCAAGGTTAGTCGTGGGTCAAGTACAAGGGGAGTTTGAGGCGAAAGACGAAAGAATGCAGGGGTACCTGAGTCGAGTTAAATGTCTGCAATCGGAGTTCGACTCTTTTAGTTTGCTGCACATCCCCAGAAGTGGTAACGCACATGCCGACTCTTTGGCCACGCTTGCTACCTCCTCGGCGCAAAACTTGCCTAGAGTTATTCTCATTGAGGACTTGCATGGACCTACAATGACAAAAAAGGCTGTAATTCAGGTTCATCAAATTAGGACTGGACCCTGCTGGATAGACCCCATAGTTAAATTCTTGAAAGAAGACATCTTGCCTAAAGAAAGAGAGGAAGCAGATAAAATTCGAAGGAAGGCGACCAGGTTCTGGCTATCCGAAGACCAGAGACTGTATAAACGCTTCTACTCAGGACCATATTTACTATGCATGCATCCTGAATCGGCCGAGTTACTGCTAAAAGAATTACATGAAGGAATATGTGGAAGCCATACGGGAGGAAGGTCTTTGGCAAATCGGGCTATCACTCAAGGTTATTGGTGGCCGAACATGCAGAAAGAAGCTTAGAAGTATGTTAGAAAGTGTGATCAATGTCAGCGCTTCGCCCCAAACATTCACCAACCTGGGGGAACTCTCAACCCGTTATCTAGCCCATGGCCTTTCGCCCAATAGGGCTTGGACATCGTGGGACCATTCCCTAAAGCTGCAGGGAACAAGAAGTACCTTTTAGTCGATACAGATTATTTCACTAAGTGGGTCGAAACAGAGCCGTTAGCCAATATTAGAGACGTTGACGTTCAAAAGTTTGTGTGGAAGAACATTGTCATTCAGTTTGGAGTTCCTCACACTCTCATCTCGGACAATGGCTTGCAGTTCGATAGCAAAGCATTTAGGAGTTATTGTAGCGAGCTGGGGATCATAAATAGATACTCCACGCCTGCCTACCCCCAGGGTAATGGGCAAGCAGAAGCAGTCAACAAGGTCATAGTGAATGGCTTGAAGAAGAGGCTAGATGACGCGAAGGGCAAATGGGTAGAAGAACTACCACATGTGCTTTGGGCTTACAGAACCACGCCTCGCAGGTTTACTGGAGAGACCCCCTTCTCAATGACCTATGGAGCTGAAGCTATCATACCTTTGGAAACTGGATTCCCAACCTTGAGGACCAGTTCCTTCAGTCCGACTAGCAATAACGAGCAGCTAGAGAGGGGTCTGGATCTGATTAAGGAAAGGAGGGAAAGTGCAATGGTTCGACTGGCACATTACCAGCAAAAGCTCAGGTAGGGTTACGACGCTAACGTAAAGCTAAGGCCACTAGAACCTGGTGATCTGGTACTCAGGAAGGGCCGTACCGTATTACTTCAAAGGCTGGCATTGGGGCGTATTTCTTAGAAGACCTGAATAGCCATGTAATACCACGTGCCTGGAATGTAAATAACCTTAAAACGTACTATTATTAATCGAACATTCTCTCCAATTAATATGCTGATTCTGTATATGTTACTGTTCCTTAAGTGTTTAAACTTAAATCCAATCATGCCTGTAGTGCTCGGACCAGATGATTTGGGTTAGTTAACACTGTTACCATTCCTTAAGTGTTTAAACTTAAATCCAATCATACCTGTAGTCCTCGGACCAAATGATTTGGGTTAGTTAACACTGTTATTTTTCCTTAAGTGTTTAAACTTAAATCCAATCATGCCTGTAGTCCTCGGACTGGATGATTTGGGTTAGTTAACACTGTTACCGTTCCTTAAGTGTTTAAACTTAAATCCAATCATGCCTGTAGTCCTCGGACCAGATGATTTGGGTTAGTTAACACTGTTACCGTTCCTTAAGTGTTTAAACTTAAATCCAATCATGCCTGTAGTCCTCGGACCAGATAATTTGGGTTAGTTAACACTGTTACCGTTCCTTAAGTGTTTAAACTTAAATCCAATCATGCCTATAGTCCTCGGACCAGATGATTTGGGATAGTTAACACTATTACTGTTCCTTAAGTGTTTAAACTTAAATCCAATCATGCCTGTAGTCCTCGGACCAGATGATTTGGGTTAGTTAACACTTACTGTTCCTTAAGTGTTTAAACTCAAGTCCAATCATGCCTGTAGTCCCCGGACCAGATGATTTGGGTTAGTTAACACTCGTTCCAAGATCTCTAAATATTTAAACATACATTAGATCATAGCTGTAATCTTCGGATCGGATCATTTGGCGTAAAGAGCATCTTTATATAGTTACTGTCAGTGTTTGAGTTTATCGTGCTCGAAATCCATGGATGCATTTAAGTTACAATTAAACCCCTCGGCTAAAACCCTGCTCTACACGCTCACATGAAAGCCTGTGAAATGTTCGTCACTCACCTCCTTTTCTTTTCAACTGTTGAATAACCTACTCTCTTCGGCACCGATCTAAATTATTGGCCTTATTGTCATGACAGCATGTTTGAGTTTGCCTTTCTACTGTTAGTATATGGTTCAAGTTGTTTGCTGTAATAGAGAGATTTATAATTTAAACAACGCACGTATTGAATGCAAAAGATAGAATTTCATTAATCTGAATAAAAAGGTTTACAAGCTCTTATAAAAAAAAAAAAAACAACAACAACAACAACAAAAACAAAAACATACTACTAAACTAAACTGCTTACAATTATTAAGTAAAAACCATTGGTTACATCAGATCTACATCCGAGCAGCTGAGGGATCAGTCACTTGGCTGGGCTAGGCAACAGCGAGGTCTGGGACTTGTTCTCCGTCTTTTTCTTTTGCACCTGCAGACTCTTTGCTTGCTTCCACAGGGGCAGGAGGGACATGGCTGGCTGGAGGATGCTCCTCGGCTTCTGAGAGTACACGGATCTCTGGGTCATAGTATGTACTCCCAGGCAGCCTCAATGGAGAGTAATAATGGGCTGGGATAGAGTTCACTTGTGGGCAACGAACCCAAAGATGGCAGATGAGTGCAATCCGAAGAGGTCACCATTTGTCCGAGGAGGTTTTACTCCTCGGATACGAATAATTCTGAATAAAGAAACGTACAGAAAGCCCGAGTGCCCTTCCTGGCAATCTTGGTGACAAAGATAAGCTCTAGGTGTTCCTGGGGATGATAAGGATGAAGAAATATCTCAAGGAAAAGCTGCCACCACTGCATTTAATGCCCTACAGCAACTTCTCTGGCCGCATTTATGTGGAGAAGACCCCTGAACAGTGCAACCTCAACTACCGCCACTCCCAAAAGCTAAAGAAGATGTTTGATGTGACCTATACTCGAGTGTGATAGCAGATGGAAGACAAGTGGACGGTTGGGATGTATAGGAAAGAGGCTATATAAAGAAGGAGAGCCCCTGATAGAGGGGATCGGAAAAGAAGAAAAAGAAGAACAAAAATTACTTTACTGTAGCTCTGGAATCTGTAACCGAAGTACATTCAATAAAATTCCTCTTCGGATCCCAAACCCTTCATAGTTTTTACGTGATTGCATGTTAGATTATTTTCCTATACTACAGCCAACCTTTGTTTAATCCATATCCGGCCCAGTTCTTTCACCCACGCTCTACAAATTTATTGGTTTGGGTTTGTTGGGCTCACATTCCACACTTAGTGGGCTTGGGCTACGAAAACGGACCCTACAATATTAATGTAGAGGGTAGTGGGGAGATGAAAGGCTTCAACGGTTTTATTTTATTTTTTTTAATCTGAAAAGGCTCACACAAAACCCTAAAATTGAATTGAAAAAGCTTTGGGTTGGGCTTAAGAGTGGAACTAAATAAATAAGAGGTAGGCTGGATTAATTATACATATTTATTATAGGGTGATAGTGGAAGTAAATAAATAAGTAGTGGGCTGGATTTATTATAAGGTGATAGTGGTAGTAAATAAATAAGTAGTGGGCTGCATTTATAGGGCCGAAAATTGTAAAAACCATTTTAAAATTGTAAGACAAATTATATTTTTAAAAAAAGAAAAAAAGAATGACGTGGCAGCTGATGTGGCGCAACGTGAGAGCAGCAGTATTAAACGCTACACTTCAACTTTTAGTAATATATAGATTATTTGTTATAAATTCAAATTGTGTACTCTGATAATAGTTCTTAGAAGGGTGAAAAAAAAATTACTAATTGAAGTAGCCAACAGCCCACCCCCAATCGTCTCTTTTGGAGAGTTATCTATATTTCGTTGTTAACTTGTTATGGCATAGTGGCATACAGCAGAGCTGCGTAGCTACTTACCCTTACCTTCTCAACTGGAAAAAAGGGGAAAAAAAAATCTTGACTTGCTAGAGCATTATTAAAAAATAAAAATAAATGATTACAGTAGCTAAATTTATATTGATATAATTTATTTTGCATTTACTTTTTTATTTTTTTTTATGAATTTTGAAAAAAAAAAAAAAGAAGATAGAAAATAATAATTATTATAAGTAAAAAAATAATTAAAAAAATTTAGCATAAAATAAATAATTTAATTTTGAATACATTATATATATATATATATATATATATATATAAAAGATAATACCCTAAACTTTTCAACTGCAATAAACTTTCTTTGTTTTAGTTTGTCTATTTTCTTTTCAACTGTAAAAGACAGCTTTTTATTCTCATTTATTAATTGAGAGTTATCTAAATTTCGTTGTTCTCCTCCACTTGTTAGTAACTAGATGATATCCCACGCGATGTGTGGACTATTTTACAATTTTATTTGAAATCATTTTTATGTTTATTAAAATATACATATAATACTTAATACTTATTTTATTGTATAATATTTATGTTTGCCCACAATATTGGTAAATACTTTGAAACTTGATTTTTTTTTTTAATTCATAATTTATTTTTAAAAATTGTATAACATTTTAAGATTATAATATATTATAATATTTACCGTTAAAAGTAGATTTTATTTTTCAAACTGATTAAATGATTTTGAAATCTACAAATAAGAATTCAAAGTATAAAATACTTTTATATCCTAAAATTACATAAATTTAAGCAACCTACCAAACACTTTCTCAATCACTCTATTCTCACAACCAAATATGGAGATCTTGATCATAAACACCCAATTAATTATCTCAATGGAATTAAGGAAATCATTTGTTAGTATCAACATAAATAGAATGTGATTAAACAAAGAGAAATTTGCGAAAAACACATTCATTTATCAAAAATGCGAAAAATACTTTTAAGTCACTATCGATTTTTGTTTTTACCACTATGGCTACATACAAAGAAACCTACAAATTATGAATTCTAACACAAAATAAAATAAAATAAAAAGCTAATTTCATAAATAATCAATTAGAATGTTTCTTTTTCTTTTTCTTTAGTTCTAAAATAAAATACATTTATAACTTTCCCAAACCAAAATCTCAAACACCCAAAAACTCCAAGTGAATCATAACCTTCACAAAATCTATAATTTCTAACTTCAACATCAAAACCGTAAGTTATTGTCATTGAATAAAAAACGTAAGCCCCCTTTCTTGGTCGTAGCCTACTCATACGGGTTACAATAAAATGATACTGCAACGTTGGAGTTATGTAAGTGTCATTGAAAGGTTGAAACTAAATAACATCATTTTTTTCTAAGTGTATTTGAGATAGGATGGTATGAAAGGCAATGAACATGTGTATATAAAGAAGTAAAAGTGAAAATGATGAATGGAAATGCAAAGAGTTTTTTGTGTGTGTGAGAGATGGAAGGTCTTGAAACATTGGACCAAATGAAATAAATAGTAGTCTTAAAAAATTGAATACAAAATGTAACAAAAATTAGTCTTGAAACATTGAACCAAAGGGAATAAAGAGTCTTCACTTTAAATTTGTTCTTATCTCTAATATGGCTTAAGGGTATCTCAATTATCTTCATAGAGTGCGTCACATGGCAGAACCTCATGCTCTCTCGCATGAGGTCTCTACTTATATATATATATATATATATTAATTTGTCTCTTTTTGGAAAGGGATCTTATCCGTGATCGCCGGGGCAAGCAGCCACAATCTACTCCCTACTACATCATTTCAAGCTCATTGGTATGAAAGGTATTTCAAGGTTTAAATCAAAGTTATTAAGGACGTCCAGTAAGAGAAGGTCAGATGAAACAAACCTTCCATGCCGTCGATTTTCACTAGCTGAGATCAAGACAGCTACCAATAACTTCGATGATAATTTAGTAATTCATTGGACGGCTTTCGGGAAAGTAATATCACCATCCTCACACATTCACTAGAATTTATTTTTCAATCCAAATGCAAGGCTTAATAAATTGAATTAGGGTTTATCACATGCACAGACATTAAATTCAACATGCAAATTGATTGACATATTGGATGATATGATATAAATGTTGGCCACCATAGTCTAGAAGACTGGTTTCACTGGGCAAGGTGGGTGCCTAGCACCTTCCTACCTTATAACATAGCCTCCAAGCTTAGATTAAGGGTTAGTAGATCAAATGCTTATCCATTTAATTTTCAATTTTTAGATTATAACTAGGAAATAAAGCCATGTACTTTATCTTAGATTGTATCTAGGACTAAAGCCATGTAATTTCCTATGATAAATGTAAATTCAATTTCAAATTAATAAAATGAGGAATTTTTTTAATTTTGGTTTTCTTATTTTTTCCAATAATTAAATAAGTGACGACTCCATTGTAAAACTCTTAATCTAAAGGGGTAAATATAATCAGTCGAATCTCTATTTCGAGAGGCAATAACATGACTCTACCCATACATGTGGGTTTGGTCCAACATAAATTAAAAAAATTAAAAAAAAAGGGTCGGGGGCGCAGTTTCTCACATGTTTTTCTCTTTTTTATTTGATTAAAACTGATAAATAATTTTTTTAATTTAAAAACTTATGTGGATCTGATGTGACATTTAAAAAAAATTATTATTATTATTTTATTAGCCATGTCAGCATCTAGTATGCAACCTATCAACTCCGTTTGCCACGTAGGACTTTTCTGTTATTAGGTTGATGGCAGGGACCAAAATATAATTGATTTTCTTTTTTTAGGGAATACATTAGTAGTAAAATAAATTTAGAGACCGAAATAAAAATTTGCCCAAAATGTAGGGACAAAAAGTGTATTTTCGCCTTATTTTTAATTTGATCATTTTTTTTTTTGGAGTCGATAAACATTTTAGTTAAAAGGATATTGATTTTTTATTTTACCATTAGTGTTAAAAGGATATTTATTTATATTTATATTTATATTTATTATTATTTATGCAACACTGCAATGGACATACTCAAGTCCTTTTTTTTTTTTTTTTTTTTTTTTATTGAAAGATCTGTTATCATTCAACTGAAATTGGAATACTAAAATTGGAATGGAAGACAACAAAGTCATAGTACAAGAGTGAAAAAAGCCAAAAGTATTAGGCTTTTTCTAGCTGGATGAGGTGTTGCAACGTAGGAGGTGAAACTCCCTTCCAGACCTGTTTGGTACCAGTACATTTTGCTTGTTGTGCTAGCTCATGGGTGACCTTGTTGCATTCCCTTTCTAAGTGTTTAATCTGCCAACTGCTAAAACAACTCAAAATGTCTCTGATCTCTGAGAAATTATTGGGTCGATATGGAAGTCTATTGACGTGGTCCTCCGTGATCTCTTAATCAATAAAATGTTATTATTTATACAAATATAATATCATCGGGTAATTTTTATTTTTTATTTCTTGTACTTATTAGAAATCTCATATATATATATATATATAGTATCTTCTCATTGGTTAAGAAAATCACACCAACAGCCTCCAGTGTAAATAATAATTTTTCCTGATCCCTTGAATAAGATGGTCCAATTGTCCTTTTTTGTCACCTGCTAAAATAAAAAATTAACTACTCAAGTCCTCCTTGACGGCTGAAAAAAATAGGAGTCAATACGCCCCGTGCCATACGTCTCTTATTACACACCATACGTTCTCATAAATATCTTGTGAAAATTCAAACACAAGTCAGCGTGCAAATGGAGACGCCGCTTGTGCTGCCCGCAGAGGACCGGGAAGCAAGTCACCAACGATTTGAGAATTTATCTGATTGGTTTGATCCGCCTCTGAATCTTTTATATATTGCTATATCTTTCTTTAAAACTTCTTTTATTTTATTTTTTATATTAAATGATTGCAATCGTTGCATTGCATGATGTCATTTTTGACTGATGGTTCAGCAGTCATACTCAATTTTGACTGATGGGTCAGAAATGAAGGGAAGTGGCTGATGGCTCATAAATGGAGGCAAGTAATTGTATTTATGCTGTTTAGAGCATCAGCAGTGGGGCTTGTAAATGCCAAATCTTAAGAATATTTGGCATTTAAGCCCCAAAACTGCTCAGCAACTGGGAGGGCATATGTCATATGCCAATTTTTTTTTGAGATTTTGCTACAGTACCATCTCAAATGTAAGATGGTACTGTAGCTCAATGTTATAAAAAAAAAAATATATTTTAATGCACTCATTTCTCTCTCCTCTCTCATTTTAACCGGGAAATTCTCTCTCCTCTCTCATTTCTCTCTTCCTTCTCTCTTTATTTCTGCTCTCTCTTCTTTTTGCTCTATGATTCTTCTCAACGTCTTCACTCTCCGCCAACTCTCTAGATCGGCGTTGGATCGTCTACCATGATCGGAGAGGATCGGCGCTGGATCGTCTACCACGATCAGAGAGGATCCTCTACCACGATCGGAGAGGATCGGCGTTGGATCGGCGTTGTACCATGATCGGAGAGGATCGGCGTTGATCGGCGTTGTACCAAATCTAGATAGTGGTGGGTCTCGAGATCGGCGGTGGTTTCTAGATCGGTGGTGGGTCTCCGTGTTCTTCCTTCTCCGGCAACTCTCTAGATCGGTGGTGGGTCAACAAATCAACTTCCTTCAAGCTTCCCAGCGGCGAATCCGCTTCCTTCGAGCTTCGGCGGTGGTGGGTCTGGTTTTTGACCGTGGGTTGCTGTGTTTTTTTTTTTTTTTTTTTTTTTTGTGGTGTTGATGGGTGGAGAGGGAGGGTGGTGGTGGTGGTGTTGATGGTCAGAGGGCAGTGTTCTGGTCTTTTCTCTGGATTTTTTTTTTTTTTTTTTTTTTTTTTGTGGTGTTGATGGGCGGAGAGGGTGGTGGTGGTGGTTTTGATGGACGGAGGGCAGTGTTCTGGTCTTTTCTCTGGATTTTTTTTTTTTGAGTGTTGATGGTATATTATTGGTTGCCAGTGGTGGTGGTGGTGTGCAGCGGTGGTGGCGATGATGGTGGTTCTTGAACAGAAAGAAAGAGAAAAAGAATAAAAATTGAATAAATAATGTGTTGTATTGTACAGTGATAATTGTGAGATATTAATATTTTATTGCGGTAGAAATATTATTTTAATGAGTAGAATTGAGAAATAAAATTTGAGATGTTGGAGAATTGGAAAATTGTATTGTATAATTGATAAAGTTGCTTTTTGAGATGGTAAAATAGGATGGGATATAGAAATCGGCTGCGGATGCTTTTAGTTGGCTGGAGAGGAAGTAAACAAAGAATATGAGATCCATCCGGGCCCACCTTTTCCAATTCGTCAAATTGAGCAGAAATGGAGAGAAAAGTGGAATGGGAAGAGCAGCCGCATTTTTTTTTTTTTTGGTTTTCCCTTCCCCTCCTTACTTTCAAACATATTCAAAGGATATTTTTCTTTATCATTTATTTTCCCTTTAATCTTTTCTTTTCTTTATGATTGAGTGAAGCGTCAATGAAAGGTGTTTCAAAGTTATTCAGAACTTCCAAGAAGGGAGCAAAACCATTACCATCTTCACCTCTTCCTGACGGATTATGCCGTCAATTTTCACTGGCTGAGATGAAGATTGCTACCAATAACTTCGATGCTAATTTAGTAGTTGGTGAGGGGGATTTTGGCACAGTATATAAGGGGTTTTTTAACGACTGTAACGGCACCAGAATCGTTATAATAAAGCGCGTGAAACTCGAGGACTTAAGGAACGAGGTGGTGTTCGTTGGCCAGCTACACCACCCTAGCCTCATCTCTCTCATCGGATATTGTATTGATGAAGGCGTGAATATCCTAGTCTATGAGTTCGTGGTAAATGGAGACCTCTTCATGAAACTCCACGATGACCATGATCTCCTCTCGTGGAAACAAAGACTACAGATTTGTGTTGGAGTGGCGCGTGCACTGCACTACCTTCACACTGGGGTCAAGCAAACTATTATCCACGGTGACGTGAAGCCGACCAACATTCTGTTGGACAAGAATTGGGAGGCCAAGTTGTCAGATTTCAGGTTGTCCAACATGCTTCCCCCGGGTTTCAAATTCGTGGAAATCAAACGGGATTCGGAAACTACTCTGAGATACCTGGATCCCGAATGTTTCATTACATATAGGCTGACCGATAAAACCGACGTTTACTCTTTTGGTGTGGTACTGTTGGAAGTACTCTGTGGGAGAGAAGCAATGGACTTCAAATTGATGGAAAAACGGCAGGGTCTGGTTAAGTGGGCCCAAAAATGCAAACGAGAAGGGACCTTGTATGAGATAATTGATCCGTATCTGATGGGGAAGATAGATCCAGAATGTTTCAAGATTTACGTCGACATTGCCATTTCTTGTGTGCGAAATAAGGGAGAGGCTCGTCCCACCATGGGTGAAGTGGAGTTAATCCTTGAACATGCACTTGAACTACAATACAATGCAGATGCTGCAATGAAGGATGCAGATCCTACCTGTAATGATTCTTCAGGAGACGCTTCTCCCCCATCTTAATTATTTTCATAATTAATAGATTTATATGATAAATTAAAGATCATATATATTTATATTGTTTTTGATTTGGTAATGTTTCTATTTCGTTGAAGCCTCTAGTTCTTCGCTGCCTGAGCTTGAAGAATTTATTTCGGATTCAGATAGCTTGAGGTAATATTTTTCGAACACCTCCACACCAAACTACCAATGATTAATCACAAACAATTAAATATTCTTGAAGAATTTTTATCGAAATTGCATTCCCATAAGCTAAGCAGGTTCGGCATTTAATATATATTTTTTCATTTGCCCATGTGATGGGTAGTAGATTAATTTGAGAATATTGTGAGATGAGTTGTTGTTGTCCCTAAATTGTTGTTAATTAGTAAATCATGTTAGATTCATCTTTAGGTAAATTAATAGTAAAGTGTTTCAGAATCCCAAGAGATTGGCGACAACTCCTTCTAATATGGTTGAGTTCAATGTCATTAGAATAAAATTTGAAAAGTTTTTTATTTGCAACATGTGAATGAATTTATTTTACCATTGTATTTCATGTAGTTGCAGACTTCTTAACGGATATATATGTGAGTAAAATCCCATATTGAGCAAGAAGGATAAGAGAGTGATTGACATAGTTTGACCCAAACTTATAGGCATAAGCTTTTAGATTAAGTGGTGTCCTTATATATTAAACCTTCAATTGGAGGCTCTCCAATGAGAGAGAGGTATTTCAGATATGAAAACTTAGATACTGGCACATCTATGATACTGGATTTTTTGGTATGTTGAAGTACATATTTTGCGTTCAAATCCTCTCAATCGCACAAAAATTGATACAATGAGTGTTTCTTAAGGAATATTGACGTGTGTATGTTTTCATAAACAGGTTAGTGAGGAAATGTTGTCAAGAGTAGACGGGTTAGTTTCCTTGCACAAGAACAAGGTGACAAATAAATTGATAAAAATTTTGACATGCCTAGATTTTCCTATGATTTGGTGGCACTCTGCACTTAGTTATTGCTATAGAAAGGACAGATAGAAATGAAAACCCCAAGTCAAAAGTCAAAGACAAATTACTTCAATAAGAGTAATGTCCATGGCAGAGCAATCATCAACATTGAAAGGAGATGCAATCTCTCAGTTTGCAGTCTTGTAAGAAATAGAGAGAACACACAGAAAATGGTGATATAATGCCAATCCCAATGTTACTAATTTGTTCCCCTTGCAATAGGCATTGAGCTATTGAGTGAGGAGAACATAGAGTAATGCATAGGCTTGTGTAGAAATAAAATAGAGAATGATGCATTAATTGCATTATGGATGGGGGAAGGTGCAGTTGAACTCTACCCAAGCCTCCACCCTTTGCTTGGCAGGGGGAGGAACTCAGCGGAGAGAATTATCCAGATCAGACTCTTGGTGGAAGCTGAATTATGCATAGTCAAAGTTTAGTGTTAGAATCGTTCATTTGGATTGATATAATTGTCTTGTAATATTAGGAAATGGTATAGCATGTATGACATGATATCAGTAGCAAATTCTGCGATAATCTAAGTGGATAAAAAAGAAAATCGAATGACATTAAAGATCATGTGGAATATGGACCCAATGGGACTATCAGTATTTGCACAGGGAACTTCTATTGGCAATGCTTGGGAAATCAATGAGTGGTTATTAGGATACTTAGGAATATAATATCAAATTTTGTATCCTTAAACTGTTGTTATTTGTTGCCAATGAGGTATAGCTCAACTGATACTTTCTTCCTCCCGTAACAAGGAAATGGATAGTGAGGTTGTGAGTTCAAAATTCATTGGGTGTGTGTAGCTTAACAATTAAAAAACTGCTGCTATTTTGTTGATATTTAATTTTACATGAAATTCTAAAATATTATTGTCTTTAGATCTTCATATAAGTATAGTATCTATCAGTAGATTTTGTTTTTCTTTGATGTCTTAGAGGCATTTCGGGAGATCTATTGGTTCTGTTGCAGGGTAAGCAGTTTGCTGACCTTGTAAAATAAAACATTTGTAGAGTTAGTTATTGGCAGTGAGATCTCATTAGTGCATTCAATCTGTTTTCCAAGCCAACAAGTGACTAAAACCTTTCTGTGAGGAAGTGGATGCAGACGGCACAAGAATCTGCATTGCACTTCAAGATGTACTCTCTTGTATGTCAATTTAAATGGTAAGAAATGGCAGAATCTAGATGTTGCCATCTTTTTTATTTTATTTATTTCACAAGCAAAAGGTTTAGAAGGGGGTTTGCGTAAAACAAGACTGTCCACCGACGACCATAAGAAATTAAGAACTGTGAAATTAGACATCTTTGGCAGTCAGTCAAGCTCGCAATGCAGCCCTTTCTTAGGAGGAAGCATGCCCTGTTACGGGTGTATAATTTCTCCCACTTGCAGCTATGTGGGTCCCATAGCTGGTAGGTCCCACCAGTTGTGAGTGTGAGGAAATAAGGGCAAATGGAATCTTATGCATAAAGAATGAGAAATTCTTTTATTGTCTCTTAAGTTAGGTAGAAATTCTTAGGCTATGCTTTTGTTCTTTACTCCTACGAGGTAATTTCCAATACTCAATTTATATTTTGTTTCCAATATTTGACACGATTTATATTCTGTTTAGAAATAACTTATTTAACTTTTTGTTAAAAGTTTGCTAAAAACGAGAAATTAGCTTGTAAGCTAATCTCAACCACACATTCATGAGTGTATTGTCCGTTTAATAACATTGTTTATATTTTTTGAAAATACTATTAGGTGAAAATACGTATAATGTTGTCTAAATACTGAAAACTATTATTTAAGTTCATGTACCAAAAGGCAATACGCTGAAACTCTGGATCTTCTAATTTTATCATTAAAAAAATCTTAAAGACTCAATATGGTACTTAACAAACTAGCCAAAATTATGTGAAACAGCAAAAAAACCCAAAATGTTATTATGCAACAAACACACTCAAGTCCTTCCATCGACTGACTCTTAACAGATTCTTAAGTCAACTTTGAAAATTGAAACCCAACAAAGTATGCAGCGACTTCAACAGCTTTTTTTCTTGTTGACTGAAGCATCAATGGAAGGTGTTTCAAAGTTATTCAAAACTTCCGGGAAGAGATCAAAACCAAAACCATCTTCAGCTCTTCCTGAGGAATTATGCCGTCAATTTTCGCTGGCTGAGATGAAGATTGCTACCAATAACTTCGATGATAAATTACTAGTTGGTGAGGGGGGTTTTGGCAGAGTATATAAGGGGTTTATTGATGACTCTAACAGAACCGTTGCAATAAAGCGGTTGAAACTCAAGCCGGGACAGGGTATTGTTTTCGAGGACTTAAGGACCGAGGTAGTGTTGCTTTGCCAGCTATGCCACCCCAACCTTGTCCCTCTCATCGGATATTGTATTGATGAAGGCGAAGGGTGCCTTGTCTACGAATTAATGGTCAACGGAAACCTCTTCAGAAAACTCTACGACATGGGCCACGATGATCATGATCGCCTCTCGTGGAAACAAAGACCACGGATTTGCATTCGGGTGGCGCGTGCACTGCACTACCTTCACACTATGGTCAAGCAAACTATTATCCATGGTGACGTGACGCCGGCCAACATTCTGTTGAACGAGAAATGGGAGTCCAAGTTGGCAGATTTCAAGTCGTCCAAGATGGTTCCCCCGAGTTTGTCAGTGGTTTTTTGAAATCACCGAGGAAGATTGGGAAAATCTGGATACAATGATTCTCGGTACGCTGAGATACCTGGATCCTGAATATCCTGGATATCCTGGATCCTGGATACAGGTATTTATTAAGAGGAAAAAGCTTTTGGGAGGCCAAAATCCCATAAGCCAGTTCATGGGGATGAAGGAAATGTGACAACTAAGAGAAATAGGAAGACCTCTAATCAACTTTTCGGTGGGGAGGGGAGATAGAATCCTTCCTTGGCATGATAACTGGCACCCAATGGTGCTGTACTTCCTAAAAATGAATTCAGAATCCTAATAAAATTCTACGGTTCAACAAGTTCTACCTCAGTTAAAATTTCAATTTTCATTCGGGATGGGAAAATATATTGGATGCCTGCTACATTTGATGGTCCGGTGGACTTCCAATATAATATTACCAAGTTAAATTTGGGCAGGAAGATAGAAGTGTATGGGATTCCATCCAAATCACAGAGGTTTCTTTTCCACTTTTCAAGAATGAAATAAGGAGTAAGGCTGTGACAATTGAATGGTGGAAGCTCATATGGTTTTTAACGGCTTTTACTAAGAACTCATTTATTTATTGGTTAGCCCTTAAGTATAGGCTCTCAACTCTTGAAGGACTAGTAAAATTGGGTTATAGTGGAGAGGTTCTATTAGTTTAATGCAGAAATCTAGTTGAGAATCAATAACATTTATTCGAAGAACATGGCATTACGTTATACATGCATGTGTGGTTGATAAGATTATTTTCACAATGGAAGACTCTTGACAGAGGAAGATATATATCAATCAATAAGGGAGGATATTTGGTATAGAAAAGGGAGTTTGTAGAAATATCAAGAACTGAATCTTAAATAGGATGTTGTGTGGAAGACTAGCAATCCCTCTATCTATTTTGCATGGAGGCTTGGATCCTGAAAGCTGATTGAGGCACTGCAAATGATTTAGAAGATTTTGTTCTGGTTTGAGTTGGTTTTACAACAATGACTCATCTGCTTGTAATATTGTTATTTCGACAAGTAGTATTGTCCTTTGGTTCATGTATATTTCAGCTTGTATTTGTTGATTGTCGTCCAACTTCACTTAGTTGCCAGTAAATAATGGGTCCATCAACCAGTAAAGGGCAAGGGTATAATCTTTGTTTCATGTGTGATCAAGTCTTGTTCACGTCGGAATGTAATGCAAGATAACGATCAATCCAGTAAAGGGCAAGGGTAAATCTTTGTTTTATGAGTTAGACTTGTTCACGTGTGGATATAACGCAAGTTGGTGACATCAGTCTTCAACAATGGGACTCCATAAGATTGGATGTTAGTTGCTCAGCCTGTAATTATTTCCCCTAACAGCAGAAGAAACAAAGAAACAAAGACAATCCGTTTTTCAGGCTAAAAACAAGAAGAAGGAAAAAAAAAAAAATGGAATTCCAATTTTAGTGGATTTTTGATCTGTTGGGAAGTCATCAAAAATTAAGGAAAAAATATGTCACCATATGAATAACGTCATTTCTGTTGGGCTTTGTGGAGCCTAGTCGTGTTTGACTCGGTTGACGACCCGACCTGACCCAACCCGAATAATGTTGCATGTTTTTTAATGGGAGATTTTCTGAGGCTTAGTCTATAGAGCGGAGGCTTGGAAAAAAAATTTTGGCCCGTTTTGTAGCCCATTGTGTATCCTATGCACAGATGTAGAAAACGCAGCTTGATGATTACGGTTTTGTTGTTGTTGTGTTTTAGAGAGAGAGAGAAACACTATAGTCACACTTTGTATTTTTTCCTAATAATAGTGAAATCCCTACAACTCCGTAGACGTAGACAAATTGCCGAATCACGTAAATACTGTCTTGTGCGTGTAATTGTTTTTCTTTGACGTATGTTTTCTCTATTTTTTTTGTTTCTCACAGGTTGGAATTTCAGTTGAATTCCCTACAACTGGTATCAGAGCCTAGAGTTAGGTTTGAGCGGGAGCAATGGCAGAGGAAGCAGGAAAGGCGTCTGGAATAGAAAAGTTTGATGGCACAGACTTCGCTATTGGAGGATGCAGATTGAAGATTATCTCTATGGGAGGAAATTGCATCTGCCTCTTCTGGGGACAAAACCTGAGGCTATGAAGGCTGAGGAATGGGCTCTTCTTGACAGACAGGTACTAGGAATCATCAGGTTAACTCTGTCTAGGTCTATTGCACACAATGTTGTAAAGGAGAAAATCACAGCAAATCTGATGAAGGCTTTGTCTCGTATGTATGAAAAGCCTTCAGCAAATAACAAGGTGCATTTGATGAAAAAACTGTTCAATCTAAAGATGGCAGAGAACGCATCAGTAGCACAACATCTAAATGAATTTAACAGTATCAGAAATCAATTGTCATCTATAGAAATTGATTTTGATGATGAGATTCGTGCTCTGATCATCTTGGCTTCTTTGCCAAACAGTTGGGAGGCAATGAGAATGGTAGTAAGCAATTCTATAGGAAAGGAAAAGCTCAAGTACAATGATATATGAGATTTAATTCTGCCTGAGGAGATTCGCAAAAGAGATATAGCAGGATTTGGTTCTGCCCTAAACCTTGAGACAAGAAGCAGAGATAATAACAGAAATTCAAATCGGGGTAGATCAAAATCCAGGAATACTAATCGGAATAGAAGTAAATCTAGATCAGGCCAACAAGTACAATGCTGGAATTGTGGGAAAACATGTCACTTTAGGTACCAATGCAAAAGTCCTAAGAAGAAGAATGAAGATGATTCTGCTAATGCTGTAATAGAAGAGGTACATGATGCATTACTTCTTGTAGTAAACAGTCCACTTGATGATTGGATTTTGGACTCAGGAGCTTTATTTCATACCACTCCACATCGAGAAATCATACAAAATTATGTTGCAGGTGATTTTGGTAAGGTGTATTTGGTTGATGGTTCAGCCTTGGATGTTGTGGGTATGGGAGACGTCCGGATATTGTTGCCCAATGGGTCTGTTTGGTTACTGGAGAAGGTTCAACATATTCCTGACCTAAGGAGGAATTTGATTTCTGTTGGACAAACTGATGATAAAGGACATGCAATACTATTTGTTGGTGGTACTTGGAATGTTACAAAGGGAGCTAGGGTATTGGCAAGTGGAAAGAAGACTGGTACTCTATATATGACCTCAAGTCCAAGAGACACAATTGTAGTTGCTGATACAAGTACTGATACAAGTCTATAGCACCGCAAACTTGGTCACATGAGTGAGAAATGGATGAAGATGCTGCTGTCAAAAGGAAAACTACCAAAATTGAAGTCCATTGATTTTGACATGTGTGAAAGCTGCATCTTAGGAAAGCAGAAAAATGTGAGCTTCTTGAAAACTGGGAGGACACCAAAAGGCTGAAAAATTGGAGTTAGTACACACTGATTTGTGGGGGCCTTCTCCAGTTGCATCCCTTAGAGGTTCAAGGTACTACATCACTTTCATTGATGACTCAAGCAAAAAGGTATGAGTTTATTTTCTGAAAAATAAATCTGATGTATTTGAAACTTTTAAGAAGTGGAAGGCCATGGTTGACATAGAAACAGGTTTGAAAGTAAAATGTTTGAGATTAGATAATGGATGAGAGTACATAGATGGAGGGTTCAGTGAGTATTGTGCTGCACAGGGAATTAGGATGGAGCATACCATTTCTAGGACACCACAGCAAAATGGTGTGGCTGAACGCATGAATAGAACTCTCAATGAACGTGCTAGGAGTATGAGGTTGCATGCTGAACTACCAAAAACTTTCTGGGCTGATGCTGTTAGCACTGCAGCTTACCTATAAACTGAGGACCATCAGTTCTCATGGAGTTCAGACTTCCTAAGGAGGTTTGGAGCGGTAAAGGGGTAAAATTTTCACATTTAAAAGTTTTTTGTTGTGTTTCCTATGTTCATATTGATTCTGATGCTCGTAGTAAACTTGATGCAAAGTCTAAAATATGTTTTTCATTGGCTATGGTGATGAGAAATTTGGCTATAGGTTTTGGGATGGACAAAACAGGAAAATCATCAAAAATAGAAATGTGATATTTAATGAACAGGTTATGTATAAAGACAGGTCAACTGTAGTGCCAGATGTTACGGAGATAGATCAAAATAAATCTGAGTTTGTCAATTTAGATAAATTGACTGAAAGTATTGTCCAGAAAATGGGTGAAGAAGATAAGGAGAACGTAAATTCATAGGTAGATCAAGGTATACCTGTAGCTGAAGTCCGCAGATCTTCCAGGAGCGTTAGACTTCCACAGCGTTATTCACCTGCTCTAAATTATCTCCTGTTAATTGATGGTGGTGAGCCATAGTTTTATGATGAAGCCTTGCAAGATGTGAATTCAAGCAAGTGGGAGTTAGCCATGAAGGATGAGATGGATTCCTTGTTGGGGAATCAAACATGGGAACTGACAGAATTACCAGTAGGAAAGAAGGCTTTGCACAACAAATAGGTATACAAAATAAAGAATGAGCACGATGATAGCAAACGTTACATGGCCAGATTAGTTGTTGAAGGGTTCCATTAGAAGGAAGGCATTGACTACACAAATATATTTTCTTCAGTTGTGAAGATGTCAACAATTAGACTAGTACTGGGAATGGTGGCTGCTGAAAATTTATATCTTGAGCAATTAGATGTGAAGACGGCATTCCTTCATGGTGACTTGGAGGAAGACATTCACATGATTCAGCCTAAAGGGTTCATTGTTTAGGGACAAGAGAATCTAGTCTGCAAATTGAGAAAGAGTTTGTATGGCCTAAAACAAGCTCCTAGACAGTGGTACAAGAAATTTGACAATTTTATGCCTAAAATTGGGTTCAAGAGATGTGAAGCTGATCGTTGTTGCTTTGTTAAATTCTTTGACAATTATTATATCATTTTACTGTTGTATGTGGATGATATGCTCATTGCAGGTTCTAGCATTGAGGAGATTAATAATCTGAAGAAGTAATTGTCAAAACAGTTTGCAATGAAGGATTTGGGAGTTGCAAAGCAAATCCTTGGTATGAGAATCATTAGAGACAAGGCTAATGGTATATTGAAGCTTTCACATTCAGAGTATGTGAAGAAACTTCTCAGTAGGTTCAACATGAATGAAGCTAAACCAGTGAGCACACCTTTGGGTAGTCATTTCAAACTAAGCAAAGAACAGTCACAGAAGACAGAAGAAGAAAGGGACTATATGAGCAAGGTGCCCTATGCCTCATCTATTAGCAGCTTGATGTATGCTATAGTGTGTACAAGGCCAGACATTGCACACGTAGTCGGAGTTGTGAGCAGATTCATGAGTAGGCCTGGAAAGCAACAATGGGAGGCAGTCAAGTGGATTCTGAGATATCTGAAGGGTTCATCAGATACATGTCTTTACTTCATAGGTGCAAGTTTGAAACTGCAAGGTTATCTAGATGCTGATTTTACTGGTGATATTGATAGTAGAAAGAATACTACCAGATTTGTTTTTACTCTGGGTGGTACAGTTATATCATGGGCTTCAAATCTACAAAAGATTGTTACTCTGTCTACTACAGAAGCTGAGTATGTTGCAGCAACTGAAGCTGGAAAGGAGATGATTTGGCTACATGGTTTCTTAGATGAATTGGGAAAGAAGCAGGAGATGGAAATTCTACACAGTGACAGTCAAAGTGCTATTTTTCTTGTTAAAAATTCGACTTTTTATTCAAAGTCGAAACATATACAGAAAAAATACTCCTTTATCATGTACCTAGTTGAAAATAAGCTGGTAATACTTGAGAAGATTTGTGGATCTAAGAACCCGGCGAACATGTTGACTAAGGGTGTCACTATTGAGAAGTTGAAGCTGTGTGCAACTTCAGTTGGCCTTCTAGCTTGAGGACAGGAGGATGAGTTGCAGTGATGAGGGATTTTTTTGGAGGATTGCGGTTGATGTTGGTGATTGAACTAGTCTCCAAGTGGGAAATTTATTCGGCATTATGGAGTCTAGTTGTGTTTGATCCGGTTGACGACCCAACTTGACCTGAATAATGTTGTGTGGTTTTTAATAGGAGATTTTCTAAGGCTTAGTCCATGGAGCAGAGGCTTGGGAAAAAAAATTTGGCCCGTTTTGTAGCCCATTGTGTATCCTGTGCGCAGGATGTAGAAAACGCAGCTAGATGATTAGGGTTTTGTTGTTGTCATGTTTTAGAGAGAGAGAGAGAGAGAGAGAGAGAGAGAGAAACAATGTAGCCGCACTTTGTACTTTTTTCCTGATTATAGTGAAATCTCTGCAACTCCATGGACGTAGGAAAATTGCTGAACCACGTAAATACTGTCTTGTGTGTGTGATTGTTTTTCTTTGACGTGTGTTTTCTTCTTCTTTTTTTTTCTTTTTTTCTTTTTTTTTTTGTTTTGTTTCTCACAGGTTGGAATTTCGGTTGAATAAATTGTTGTCACATTTCGTGAACCATGCTTGCAGGCTGCAAAGATGGGCTGGAGGGTCTTAAATAATTTGCTCTTATCATGCAAGAGTCATTTTTTTGCAACTTTGGGTATACCAAAAACTATAGCCGGCCTTTTACTGGACTAAAATCCAGAATTTTGTTAGGAAGCACCATTGTTTTGTAAGGTACGATAATCAAATTCTCAGAAGGATCAGAAATTGGGTCTTCATCTATTGATTCAGGCAAATGTCCAACAACAGTTTCATCATTCTTTTCTAATCCACCAATGGATAATGAAGCTTCAGCTGCATCTACCTCGCTAAGTTCTAATTCAACTTGAATCTCATTATCGGGTAGAGCATCAGACGGGTCACTAGAATCTGTAGTCTTCCCTCCATTTAACCCATTCAGGTGGTTTATCAATTTCAGCGTGTCCCATTTCTCGAATTATCAAGATGTGTAGTGTCTTTTGACTTTGTCCCTGCTTCTGGAGAAGATGTTGTAGTGTCAACCAAGTCGTCATCTTCACCATCAATAACATTGTCATCACTGCCACCATTAATTACACCAATCACCTCAGTGTTGGGTGATGGGGAAACAAGTGAGCCAGTTGAGCATTCATTGGCAACTCTGTCATCCTCGAAAGCAAAGCAGTTGGAATTTGTATAGAGTTAGCCACTGAACACACCAAGAGAAATGCAACAAATCATTTATCAGTTTCTAGAAAAAGAATATAGACAGAGAGTTTGAAATACAAAAGCATTATTTTCTGAATTACAAGCCCAACTAAAGAGAATTAACCCACTAAATCTTCAATGTGCATGTAAACCAAAATCACAAGTTAGCCAGCACTAAGGTTACAATATTCCAGAAAATTCTAAAATAGCTCCCCTGGCCAATTGATGTATAATTATAAGCTGAAATTCACACTACACCCTGCCATCTTGATCAGCAGTGAACACATTAGTTTTCAAAAGGCCAACCATCCTTCTCTGTACGAACTTGGAGTTGTGAAAACCATCATCAAATTCAACAAAAGGCTACAAATGTATGGTTGTAGCCTGTAAGTGTTATTAAAAGCATGTCAAAGTAGAAGAGTGGAGGGAAAAAGCACCTTTTAAAGCGAGCCTCATTTCAATTAAGCAAAGCAGAGTTGTGTTTAATACACAAACTGTTACACAATTTGACACACAATCCAATTTTGAGCTGAAACTGTGACTTGAAGTCATGATTTTGAACTTGGAAAACATAGTTTCAGCTAAAAAATGGGGTGTGTAAAACTGGGTTTAAGGCTCTAATACACGAAGTTTATTAAAATAATCATTCACTCTGTAATTGGTTAAGATAGACCATCGATTTGTAGTACTCACTTCGTTGTTACGCTTTATTTCACTACAATCAAGTCAAGTCTCCCCCTCCCCCCTCCCCCTTTTGAAGACTCATGTACACACAGATGAAGAGAAAAAAAAAATCCAAGAAAACAGATCGAAAGCAAAGATGGAAAAAAACTTGAACAGATATTTATGGGCGATTGAACAGATACGGGGACTATCCTATTGATGTAGACTAATGTAATCGTAAAGGAATTTAACAACATTGTATTACAAAAGTTGCTGAGTTGATATTTACAAATTCTCCACTACTATTGGTCGATAAGCATATAAATGTTGTCTGTTATAAATTCTATCTATTTGACAAGCTAAATGTTTTTAAGGGAGTATGTATAAATCAATACTGTTATGAAGGACCTTAAGAACTGTGAAATCAGATGAGAATTTTGGTGGTTAGTCACAATGCAGTCCTTTCTAAGATGTAAGGGCATTCACAACTGGGAATTCTATCCCATCATATTTTACTATCCTAAAAAGCTACTTTATCAATTACACAGTACCATTTTACAATACATCCAACATCTCAACTTTTATTTTCCTATTCTACTCATTAAAATAATATTTCTAAACAATAAAATATATTTTTTCCATTTTTTTCCCAATTTTCTCCTCCACATGCGTATACATCTTCCAGACTCTTCCTAACTTTTCACCTTCTTCCAGACTCCTCCAAGCTCCCTTAACCTCTAGCACCACGCCTCAATTTCCTAGTCACCACCATCGCGCCTCCACCATGCCCACCAAAATCCCACCGGAACAAAAACCCATATTTATAAATAAATAAATAAAACAAACAAACAAACCAGATTAACCCTGATCAAAACCCAGACACCGCCGCTTCTAGATCAACATTTCCTCCATCATTGATCAACCCATCATCGGCAAGAATCACAGCGTCACAATAACACACACACACAAAAAAAAAAAAAAAAAAAACACCAGAACTCCAAAACCCAAAACACAAAACACGACTCGAATCGCAACCCACTAGAAAAAATGAACCACTGTGATGTGTGATGTTGATGTTGGGAGGAAGATGGTGTTTGGGTCTAAAGAGAGGAGAGAGCAGATGAGAAACAGAGAAGGAAGAGAGAGAAGAGAACATAAATAATGAGAGAGGAGAGAGATATTTCGGGGAAAGTAGAATAAAATATTAGTTTTTTTTTTTACAACTGTGCTACAGTGCAATTCTAAGGATAGAATTATTGCAAATTTTTTTGCAATACTTGTTTTTTAGAAGTCCGGATTGGGGGGGGGGGGGGGGGGGGGGTGGTTTGGGCCTTTGTGCTAAATTTTGCCTACCTCTGGCATATGGCGTTCTTAATGTGAATGCTCTAAGGCGAATGGAATCTTCTACATAAAATAGTTAATTAAAGAATGGAAAAATCTTTTATTTTGTCGCTTAGGTTATATAGAAATTCTTGGGTGATGTTCATGTTCTTAACTCCTAGGTAGTTCCTAATATTTGGCACTTTCTATATTTCATGGGTGCCACATCAAGAAATTCGTTCATGATAACTAAGATCTATGACCATGTGTTGTTAACTTTTCATATATTGTTCAATCCACCAAGATGCACTCAAAATGAAATTCAAGATCTTCTGATGGCCAACTCACGAGTTGGACCTTGTGTTCTACAGATTGGGGTCATGTAGAACGCTTTTCCACTGATCTTGATTTGAACCTCCAATTGCAATAGATCAGATCACTAGCAATAAATAAATAAATAAATAAATTATTAAAAAAAATGTTATATCATTAAATGAAAGTGTCATAGATTCCAAATACCAATATATATATATATATATATATATTGTTGTTATTATTATTATTATTTGTTATAAATTTAAATTGTGTACTCTGATAATAGTTCTTAGATGGGTGAAAAAAAAATTTAAGTAGCCAACAGCCCACCCCCAATCGTCTCTTCTGGAGAGTTCTCTATATTTCGTTGTTAACTTGTTATGGCATAGTGGCATACAGCAGAGCTGCCTACCTGCTTACCCTTACCTTCTCAACTGGAAAAAAGGGGAAAAAAATCATGACTTGCTAGAGCATTATTTAAGATAAAAATAAAAAATGATTACAATAGCTAAATTTATATTGATATAATTTATTTTTCATTTACTTTTTTATTTTATTTTATGAATTTTGAAAAAAATATATTAAATAATAATTATTATACGTAAAAAAATAATTAAAAAAATTAAAATTTCAAAAAAAAAAGTATAAAAAAATAATTTAATTTTGAATACATTATATATATATATATATATATATATATAAAAGATAATACCCCAAACTTTTCAACTGCAATAAACTTTCTTTGTTTTAGTTTGTCTATCTTCTTTTCAACCGTAGAAGACAGCTTTTTATTCTCATTTATTAATTGAGATTTATCTATATTTCGTTGTTCTCCTCTACTTGTTAGTAATTTGTCTATTTTTGGAAGGGGATTTTATCTGTGATCGCCGGGGCAAGCAGCCACAATCTACTCCCCTACTGCATCATTTCAAGCTCATTGGTATGAAAGGTATTTTAGAGTTTATATCAAAGTTATTAAGGACATTTGGTAAGAGAAGGTCAGACCAAACAAACCTTCCATGCCGTCGATTTTCACTAGCTAAGATCAAGACAGCTACCAATAACTTTGATGATAATTTAGTAATTGATTGGACGGCTTTCGGGAAAGTAATATCACCATCCCCACACATTCACTAAAATTTATTTTTCAATCCAAATGCAATGCTTAATAAATTGAATTAGGGTTTATCACATGCACACACATTAAATTCAACATGCAAATCGATTGATATATTGGATGATATAATATGAATGTTGGCCACCATAGTCTAAAAAACCGGTTTCACCAGATAAGGTGGGTGCCTAACACCTTCCCATCTTATAACACAGTCTCCAAGCTTAGATCAAGGGTTAGTATATCCATGTAATTTTTAATTTTTAGATTATAACTAGGAAATAAAGTCATGTACTTTATCTTAGATTGTATCTAGGACCAAAGCCATGTAATTTCCTATGATAAATGTAAATTCAATTTCAAATTAATAAAATAAGGAATTTTTTTTAATTTTAGTTTTCTTATTTTTTCCAATAATTAAATAAGTGGTGACTCCATTGTAAAACTCTTAATCTAAAGGGGTAAATATAATCAGTCGAACCTTTATTTTAAAAGGCAATAACATGACTCCACCCATATATGTGGGTTTGGCCCAACAAAAAAAAAAAAGGGTCGGGGGTGTGGTTTCTCACATGTTTTTCTCTTTTTTATTTGATTAAAACTGATAAATAATTTTTTTTAATTTAAAAACTTATGTGGAGCTGATGTGGCATTTTAAAAAAAAAAAAATAAAAATTATTATCATTATTTTATTAGCCACGTGAACATCTAATATGCAACCTATCCACTCCATTTGCCACGTAGGACTTTTCTGTTAGTGGGTTAACGGCAGGGACTAAAATAGAATTGATTTTCTTTTTTTAGGGACTACATTAGTAGTAAAATAAATTTAGAGACCAAAATAAAAATTGGCCCAAATGTAGAGACAAAAAGTGTATTTTTGCCTTATTTTTAATTCGATCATTTTTTTTTTTTTTGGGAGTCGATAAACATTTTAGTTAAAGGGATATTGATTTTTATTTTACCATTAGTGTTAAAAAGATATTTATTTCTATTTATATTTATTATTATTTATGCAACAATGCAATGGACATACTCAAGTCCTTTTTTTTTTTTTTTTTTTTTATTGAAAGATTTGTTATCATTCAACTGAAATTGGAATGGAAGACAACAAAGTCATAGTAGAAGAGTGAAAAAACCAAAAGTATTAGGCTTTTTCTAGCTGGATGAGGTTTTGCAGCGTAGGAGGTGAAACTCCCTTCCAGACCTTGTTGCATTCCCTTTCTAAGTGTTTAATCTGCCAACTGCTAAAAGAACTCAAAGTGTCTCTGATCTCTGAGAAATTATTGGGTCGATAAGGAGGTCTATTGACGTGGTCTTCCGTGATCTCCTAATCAATAAAATGTTGTTATTTATGCAAATGTGATATCATCGGGTAATTTTTATTTTTTATTTCTTGTATTGATTAGGAATCTCACACATACATTTACATAGATAGTATCTTCTCATTGATTAAGAAGATCACATCAACAATCCTCTGGTGTAAATAATAATTTTTCCTGATCCCTTGAATAAGATGGTTCAATTGTCCTTTTTTGTCACCTGCTAAAATAAAAAATTAACTACTTAAGTCCTCCTTGAGAGCATTCACATCAGATCATCTAAACTCTTCTAAAATAGATCTACAGTGCAAATTTTACAAATTTTGAGCAAAAACACACCCACATCAGTGGGTGTAAAAATGTGTAAAAGTATGTATATATTCCATGAGCTACAGTACCCGTGTAAATATACATGAGTACTGTAGCTCGTGCATTTATTATTTTATTAATTTCCGTTCACACCAATTTTTCTCTCTCTTCTCTGTGCACAACGACCTCAGCTCCTCACCTTCTTTTCCTCAGATGCACACAAACACACCCACACAGACAAACCAACAGAGAGATAGATCGGTGCTTGTAGAGCTTGGTTCGTGGATCGGCCGGTGAAGACACGATCTGGGTCGCCAAAGCTTGGTTCTGGGTCTGTGGAGCTTGGTTTGTGGATCGGCCAGTGAAGAAAGGATCTGGGTCGTGGAGCTTAGTTCGTGGATCAGCGGGTGAGACACGATCTGGGTCGCCGGAGCTTGGTTCGTGGATTAGCCAGTAAAGAAAGGTTTTGGCTCGGCCGGTGAAGTAAGGACCTGGTGAAGAACTAATCTGGGTTGTAGTTTTTGAGAAAGAATGTGAGAAGGTAGAAGAGAGAGATACAGAGATAGCGCGCATAAATAGGGAAGGGCAGTTAAGAGAAATAATAAAAAAAATTGAGAAGAATGAATATTTTATTGAAATATATTATAAAATAAATAAACTGATGTAAGTGTTTTGTAAAAATGATAGTGTAAAGTAGAAAGATGAGGTTTTTTCGTGTAAAATAGATAAAAAATTTAAAAGAACTGATGTAGATGCTCTGATGGCTGAAAAAAATAGGAGTCAATATGCCCCGTACCATACGTCTCCTATTACACACCATACGTTCTCATAAATATCTTGTGAAAATTCAAACCCAAGTCAGCATGCAACTGGAGACGCCGCTTGTGTTGCCCGCAGAGGACCGGGAAGCAAGTCACCAACGATTTGAGAATTTATCTGATTGGTTTGATCCGCCTCTGAATCTTTTATATATTGCTATATCTTTCTTTAAAACGTCTTTTATTTTATTTTTTATATTAAATGATTGCAATCTTTGCATTGCATGATATCATTTTTGACTGATGGTTCAGCAGTCATACTCAATTTTGACTGATGGGTCAGAAATGAAGGGAAGTGGCTGATGGCTCAGAAATGGAGGCAAGTAATTGTATTTGTGCTGTTTAGTTGGCTGGAGAGGAAGTAAACAAAGAATATGAGATCCATCCGGGCCCAACTTTTCCAATTCGCCAAATTGAGCAGAAATGGAGAGAAAAGTGGAATGGGGAGAGCAGCCGCATTTTCTTCTTTGTTTTTGTTTTTTTTTTTTTTTCCTACTTACTTTCAAACCTATTCAAAGGAAACATTTTCTTTATCCTTTATTTTACCCTTAATCTTTTCTTTTCTTTATGATTGAGTGAAGCGTCAATGAAAGCTGTTTCAAAGTTATTCAGAACTTCCAAGAAGGGAGCAAAACCATCACCATCTTCACCTCTTCCTGAGGGATTATGCCGTCAATTTTCACTGGCTGAGATGAAGATTGCTACCAATAACTTCGATGCTAATTTAGTAATTGGTGAGGGGGATTGGGGCACAACATACAAGGGATTTTTTAACGACTGTAACGGTACCAGAATCGTTGCAATAAAGCGCTTGAAACTCAAGGACTTAAGGAACAAGGTGGTGTTCGTTGGCCAGCTACACCACCCTAACCTCATCTCTCTCATCGGATATTGTATTGATGAAGGCGTGAATATCCAAGTCTACGAGTTCGTGGCCAATGGAGAACTCTTCGGGAAACTCGACAATCGCCTCTCGTGGAAACAAAGACTAAAGATTTGTGTTGGAGTGGCGCGTGCACTGCACTACCTTCACTCTGGGCTCAAGCAAACTATTATCCACGGTGACGTGAAACCGGCCAACATTCTGTTGGACAAGAATTGGGAGGCCAAGTTGTCAGATTTCAGGTTGTCCAACATGCTTCCCCCGGGTTTCAAATTCGTGGAAATCAAACGGGATTCGGAAACTACTCTGAGATACCTGGATCCCGAATGTTTCATTACATATAGGCTGACCGATAAAACCGACGTTTACTCTTTTGGTGTGGTACTGTTGGAAGTACTTTGTGGGAGAGAAGCAATGGACTTCAAATTGATGGAAAAAAGGCAGGGTCTGGTTAAGTGGGCCCAAAAATGCAAACGAGAAGGGACCTTGTATGAGATAATTGATCCGTATCTGATGGGGAAGATAGATCCAGAGTGTTTCAAGATTTACGTCGACATTGCCATTTCTTGTGTGCGAAATAAGGGAGAGGCTCGTCCCACCATGGGTGAAGTGGAGTTAATCCTTGAACGTGCACTTGAACTACAACAGAGTGCAGATGCTGCAATGAAGGATGTAGATCCTACTGGTGATGTCTGTATATATCCCATTGATGAATATACCTGTAATGATTCTTCAGGAGACGCTTCTTCCCCATCTTATTTTCATACTTAATAGATTTATATGATAAATTAAAGATCATATTTATATTGTTTTTGATTTGATAATATTTCTATTTCGTTGATAAGGGAGTTTGTGTAAAACATGACTATCCACTGTGGACCATAAGAAAACATGACTATCAGTATCAAGGATTACTATCTTTTCATTGAAAAGGGACAATACTACTGATAGACATACATTCCATTTCTTTAGACAGTATGGTGTGTGGTTCATTAAAAGGTTTTTTTTTTTTTTTTTTTTTGGGTTGATAATCTGCAATGGAATTAAACGGAGGAAACGAAACAAGGGGGATAATCTTCCTTTCAAACTGACTTGATAGCACTTGGAAGATTACCCTTATTAAAATAGACAGACAAACAGGAATTTAAAGCAAACTTAGCGGCTGTGTGAGCAGCAGAATTACAGTTTCTGTTGACCCAAACAAAAGAACTCGAAAAGGACCTAGCTAGACTCTTAACATCACTGATGATAGAATATATAGCCTAGTCAGCGGTGATATTAGAAGATAGAGGATCATAGCATGCTTTAGCATCCCCTTCAAAGATAACACAGTCCCAATGCTCTTTGGCTGCAAGCTCTACTGCCCAGAGAATGGCAGATGTTTCAGCCTGAATGGGGGAGCATAAATGCAGAAGTTTGGTCCACACTTTAATCACTTCACCTTTGAAATCCCTGGCTACAATAGCAATGGCAGCATTGGATGTTGACAGGGCTGCTGGGGCTGAGATGGTTGAGATTTCAGAGACCTTCGATAGAATGTGAAGAATGATCTGCAGGACATCAACTTATCTCCATTGTAGAGGACATGATTTCTCAGTCTCCAAATTTCATCCAGTGTGACAGCCATATGCAGGTTGACAAGCCATAGATCCGTGGGAGGGCAGGATGATCTTGGAGACTCAAGAATGAGTTTGATGATATCAATAGGGGAGGTGACAAGGGAGGCATCAGATCTGAAACCCCAGCAGGAGGAGTGCCAGATTACTCAAACAACTGGGCACTGCAAGAAGAGGTGGTTTAAAGTTTCAGGCTCATTTTTACAAAGAACACAAACAGGGTCAACGTGATCAATTCTCCTGAAAAGGTTCTCTTTGGTAGGAAGGGAATTAGAGCCTAGCCTCCATAAAAACATCTTGACTCTTTCTGGAGCTTTCAACCTCCACAGCTTTTTCCAAATAACCTCTGATGCACTGTTGGTGATGACGTGTTCTTGAGACGCTCTATTAAGAAAATGGGATCATTAGTCTTCATTAAGAAGTTTATTGCAGCTGTTATATCCTATTTCACTACAGGCAGGCTACTTTGGCGAAGTTGCTGCCACCAGTATCACATTGGTTTGTAAAGTTTGTAGTCTCTAAGAAATGAGGACTTTATACCAATTTCTTGTTTCAAAAAAATCTAATATTAATTACAAAGATCTTAGCCAAATGGTTGAATAATTGCAGCTTTTATAAAAGGAAGAAGCATAGCTAAGAATGTACTTCTTGCTCTAGAGCTAACGAACAATTATTGCAGGCTCCTTGGCCTTGCTAGATGCACCCTGATAGTAGACACAATGAAAGCATGTGATTTTGTAAAATAGTAGCTTTTCTCTGAATTGTGCAACTATCATTGGCTTTCCTAAAAGATCTATAGCATGGACAAGGGAATACATCGCTTCTCCTAGGTTCTCTTGCAATACATGAAAGTTTAGTGGGGTATTTCAAGGGGGAAAAAGGAATAATACAAGGAGATCCTTTATATCCTTATTCGTTTGTTGAATTCATTTATTCTTTGGCATTAAAGGATAGGCTCTCAACTCTTGAAGGACTAGCAAAATGGAGTTATAGTGGAGATTTTCTATTCGTTTAATGCAGAAGTCTAGTTGAGAGTCAAATACATTTATTCTTTGAGTATTCTCTTACTCGAAGAATATGGCATCATGTACTACATGCATGTCTATTTGATAGGATTTTTTTCCACAGTGGAAGACTCTTGACAGAGGAAGAAACCTCTCAAATCGATTAGGGATGATATTTGGTATAAAAAGGGAGTTTGTAGAAATATCAAGAACTGAATCCTAAATAGGATGTTGTGTTAAGACTATTGATCCCATTTTCTGTTTTGCATGGAGACTTGGATCCTGAAAGCCAATTTAGCTACTGCAATTGATTTACGAGATTTTATTTGAGTTGGTTTTGCACCAATGATTCAGCTGCTTGTAATATTGTTATTTTGGCAAGCTGTATTGTCCTGTATTTCTGCTTGTATTTATGATGGGGAAGATAGGTCCAGAGTGTTTCAATATATACATGGACACTGCCACTTCTTGTGTGCGAAAGGAGGGAAAAGATTGCCCCAAGATGGGCGAAGTGGAGGTAGGCCTTGAACATGCACTGGAGCTGCAGGAGAGCACAGGTGCTGCAAGGAAGTATGTAGATCCTGTGGTGATCAATATAACTATCCCATTGTTGAATATACCGGCAGTTCTTCTCTGCCTGTGCCTCAGGAATCTATTTTGGATTTGGATTGGACCTAATTGTATGGTTATTGCTTTTTTAATCCAAAAAAAAAAAAAAAAGAGTCACTTCTAGATTGATAATTCCTTTGTGTATAATTACAGCTCCCACTCATCTCGTTGTTACGCTATTGTTTTTGTAGATAAGTAGAGACCACAGAGAACTAGAACCTTCTGTTGGTAAGCAGTTGGCTTTCTTGCTTTAAATCTTGAGCCAAATAGTGAACTTATGGTATGTTTTCTTTTTTATTTATTTTGGGATGCAACATGGTAACTAGTAGGTTTAGGAAAAAAAAGAAAATGAGACTAGAAAAGGAAATGGAGTGAAATAAGGATGTATTCTTTACCTAGGAACTTAGATATGAATTGTTAATTTCTGAAAATTCTTCAAAATTTCATTCTTTCATTTGGCGAAATTCTAGAGAATTGTAATTTTCATGAACATCTCAATTCCCATGAATCATGGGAGTTCATGTCAATTCTCATAATCTCATGTATCATATCTTTGTGTGAATTACTAGTGACTTTTAACTCCAAATAAGATATTTGTTATTGTTCAAGGATATTACTCTCATTTAAAAAATAATCTGTAATGGTCAAATTATCAATTACTTAGTTACTAGATGAGGTTGTGTAAGATTATCTTAAAATTCTAATTATATATGTATATTTTTAAATATAGTGTTCTTTAAAATATCGTATAAGTATATCCAAGCAATATAATTGTCTATTCTAGAGCATTCTAATTTTCATGACTTTAAACTCTCAAGGTTTGGAATTCTTTGCAACTGAACAGGTCCTAAACTGAAAAATATGTATCTTGTTTGAGTGAAAGAGGGATTATAGAAATGTGTGTAGATGGAAGTGTTTAGATATTGTCACATCTACAATACTGGATTTTTTGGTATGTTGAAGTACATATTTTGTGTTCAAATCCTCTCAATCTCACAAAAAATGATACAATGAGTGTTTCTTAGGTCAAAGGAATATTGAAGTGTGCATGTTTTCATAAATAGGTTAGTGAGGAAAAGTTGTCAAGAGTAGATGGGTTAGTTTCCTTGCAAAAGTGACAAATAAATTGATAATAACTTTTGACATGCCTAGATTTTCCTGTGATTTGGTGGCACTCTGCACTCTAGTTACTGCAATAGAAAGGACATATAGAAATGAAAACCCCAAGTCAAAAGTCAGACAAATTACTTCAACAAGAGTAATGTCCATGGCAGAGAAATCATCAACAGTGAAAGGAGATGCAATCTCTCAGTTTGCAGTCTTTTAAGAAAAAGAGAGAACACACAAAAAATGGTGATATAATATGAATCCCAATGTTACTAGTTTGTTCCCCTTGCAATAGGCATTGATGCATTGCATTATGGACAGGGGAAGGTGCAGTTGAATTCTACCCACGCCTCCACCCTTTGCTTGGCAGGGGGAGGAATTCAGCAGAGAGAATTATCTAGATCAGACTACTTGGTGGAAGCTGAATTACGCATAGTCGAAGTTTAGTGTTAGAATGGTTCATTTGGATTGATATAATTGCCTTGTAATATTAGGAAATGGTATAGCATGTATGGCATGATAACAGTAGCAACTTCTTCGATAATCTAAGGTTTTAAAAAGGAAAATCAAATGACATTAATGATCATGTGGAATATGGACCCAATGGGACTATTAGTATCTGCATAGGGAACTTCTATTGGCAATGCTTGGGAAATCAATGATCGGTTATTAGGATACTTAGGAATATAATATCAAATTTCGTATCCTTAAACTGCTGTTTTTTGTTGCCAATGAGCTATAGCTCAACTGATACTTTCCTCCTCCCGTAACAATGAAATGGATGGTGAGGTTGTGAGTTCAAAATCCGTTGGGCGTGTGTGTAACTTAACAATAAAAAAAATGCTGCTATTTTTTTTTTTTTTATGTTTAATTTTACATGAAATTCTAAAATATTATTGTCTTTAGATCTTCATATGAGTATAGTATCTATCAGTAGATTTTTTTTTTCTTTGATGTCTTAGATGCATTTCGGGAGATTTATTGGTTCTGTAGCATGGTAATCAGTTTGTTGACCTTGTAAAATAAAACATTTGGTAGAGTTAGTTATTGGCAGTAAGATCTAATTAGAGCAATCAATCTGTTTTCCAAGCCAGCAAGTGACTAAAACCTTTTTGTGAGGAAGTGGATGCAGACAGCACAAGAATCTGCATTGCACTTCAAGATGTACTCTCTTGTATATCATTTTAAATGGTAAGAAATGGCAGAATCTAATTGTTGCCGTCTTTGTTCCTTTGGTATAGGCGATCTCAATTGCAGCAGGATTAAAACAGGAGGAGGAGAGCTATGGGAGTCAATCCAGATAATGTCCCATTCGATGACAATGAAGAAAAGGAAGAAGAGGCAGGGGAAACATGCAGCCCCCTCACATGCCACTGGCAAGTGGAGCCAGACCTATCTCAGGGATGCAGGGTTTTCCCCATGTTATGGTAGGTGCTGATAGGTTATCTTATGGTGATGGGTTTCCTATGCTAGATCTTGGCCGGGTCAAGAGATGCTGAGTACCTTGGATTGCCTCTAATCCCTGGTAAACTCAAAGCTTAGGATTGCAGGCTGGTTGAAAAGATTACAGTTAGGATAACACCCTAAATAGAAAAAGAAAAGTCTCTCCTTTGCAGGGAAGCTTCAATTGCTGCAATTTATGCTTTATGAAATCTAAGTGTATTGGACCAACATTTTTATCTTACCAATGAAGATCATATTGGCTATTTAACAAAGGTTTAACTGCTTTCTATGAAGTGGTAAGGAAGGTTCTCCTGTTGGACCAAATGTGGCTTGGAAGAAATTTTTCTATCCAATATGAAGGAAGGTTTAGGCATCAAAAGAATCAAAGAATGGAATAAAACTGCCATCCTCAAGCCCATACGAAACCTGTTTTCTCAGATGGCTCTGTATGGATTGCCTGGACATACAGGTATTTATTAAGAGGAAAAAGCTTTTGGGAGGTCAAAATCCCATAAGCCAGTTCATGGGGATGAAGGAAATATGACAACTAAGAGAAATAGCAAGACCTCTAATCAACTTTTCTGTGGGGAGTCATAGAATCCTTCCTTGGCATGATAACTGGCACCCAATGGTGCTGTACTTCCTAAAAATGGATTCAGAATCCTAATAAAATTCTATGATTCAACAAGTTCTACCTCAGTTAAAATTTCAATTTTCATTCGGGATGGGAAAAGATATTGGATGCCTGCTACATTTGATGATCTAGTGGACTTCCAATATAATATTACCAAGTTAAATTTGGGCAGGAAGATAACAGTGTATGGGATTCCATCCAAATCACAGAGGTTTCTTTTCCACTTTTCATTGAATGAAACAAGGAGTAAGGCTGAGACAATTGAATGGTGGAAGCTCATATGGTTTTTGTTGGTGTAAACACAATAATAATGGAAACAACACTAAGAGAAACTGAATAGTACGCTGAATATTATTAATTTAAAGAGAGAAATTACACAACACTATTTGGACTGAGGCGCGGCACTCGCTCTCTTTAAGGAGATTCAAGCCCTTGGTTGGCTAAACTTTGTAACCGGTGCAGACCTTCTCTGACTTGTCTCCCCCAGGATACAACAGCCCAACAAGTGTCGTATGGCTAAAACAACTTCTGCACAAAGTGTTCAAGCCCAAAGCTCCACCAGAAAGAACACCCTTCTTTGACAAGAATCTCTCTATTTTTTTTGTGTATATTGTATTTGTAGTAACTTGGATTGAGTCTAAATGAGACTATTTATAGACTCAATGGGCCTCACGAAATTATTACCCAATTTATTCTGATTAATTAGGTCCATTATTCTGATGTAGTGGGTGTTACAAGATTAATTGTTGGATATTAATCTGATGGGCTGGAGTTACACAATTAATGGTCTGATAAGGAGTTTCTGAAGAATGAAAAGGCCCAAACGGATAGTCCATTAAGTGGGTTAATGGCTCTTTATTTTCCATAGTATTACACAACACTATTTGGACTGAGGCGCGGCACTCGCTCTCTTTAAGGAGATTCAAGCCCTTGGTTGGCTAAACTTTGTAACCGGTGCAGACCTTCTCTGACTTGTCTCCCCCAGGATACAACAGCCCAACAAGTGTCGTATGGCTAAAACAACTTCTGCACAAAGTGTTCAAGCCCAAAGCTCCACCAGAAAGAACACCCTTCTTTGACAAGAATCTCTCTATTTTTTGTGTGTATATTGTATTTGTAGTAACTTGGATTGAGTCTGAATGAGACTATTTATAGACTCAATGGGCCTCACGAAATTATTACCCAATTTATTCTGATTAATTAGGTCCATTATTCTGATGTAGTGGGTGTTACAAGATTAATTGTTGGATATTAATCTGATGGGCCATTTACTCACCAACGGATATGGTAATTGCTCTGAATGGGCTGTCAAGTAGGAGGATCCAAGAGGCTGATTCATTTCCAATTTTGATACCTCCACTCTTCACCTCCCCCTTGCGCACGTATCTAGCCCAATATCTGAGTCAATACATTTTAGCCCATTAATCACCACAATTAAAAAGAATAAAATAGTCTCTCTCCTTTTCAATGTGGGATTAAATATTTTCACTAACTCCTCATCTTCCATATTCACTCCCACATCTTTACATTTATGTTATTACATTTATTCATTTTTATTCATTTAATATTAAAATGCTCCAACAGTTTTTAACAGCTATTACTAAGAACTCATTTATTTATTGGTTGGCCCTGAAATATTGGCTTTCAACTCTTGAAGGAATAGTAAAATGGGGTTATAGTGGAGAGGTTCTATTAGTTTAATGCAGAAATCTAGTTGAGATTCAAGAACATTTATTCAAAGAACATGGCATTACGTGCTACATGCATATGTGGTTGATAGGATTATTTTCACAATGGAAGACTCTTGACAGAGGAAGACATATCTCAATCAATAAGGGAGGATATTTGGTATAGAAAAGGGAGTTTGTAGAAATATCAAGAACTGAAACTTAAATAGGATGTTGTGTGGAAGACCAGCGATCCCTGTATCTATTTTACATGGGGGCTTGGATCCTGAAAGCTGATTTAGAAGATTTTGTTCTGGTTTGAGTTAGTTGTGCAACAATGACTCAGCTGCTTGTAATATTGTTATTTCGACTAGTAGTATTGTCCTTTGGTTCGTGTATATTTCAGCTTGTATTTGTTGATTGTTGTCCAACTTCACTTAGTTGCTAGTAAATAATGGGTCCATCAACCAGTAAAGGGCAAGGGTATAATCTTTGTTTCATGTGTGATCAGGTCTTGTTCATGTCCGAATGTAATGCAAGATAACGATCAATCCAGTAAAGGGCAAGGGTAAATCTTTGTTTTATGAGTTAGTCTTGTTCACGTGTGGATATAACGCAAGTTGGTGACATCAGTCGTCCACAACGGGACTCCATAAGATTGGACGTTAGTTGCTCAACCTGTAATTACTTCCCCTAACAGCAGAAGAAACAAAGGCAATCCGTTTTTCAGGCTAAAAACAAGAAGAAAAAAAAAATAGAATTCCAATTTTAGTGGATTTCTGATCTGTTGGGAAGCCATCAAAAATTACGGAAAAAATGTCACTACATGAATAACGTCATTGCTAGCAAGGTTTTCAGACCTGACTGTTCATTGAACCGTAAAAATGAGAGGTTCAAGGTTTTCAAGGTCGAACCGAGGTTGAACCGGAGTCGAACCGTGATGACGTCATAATTAATTTAATAATTATTTAAATATAAATAAATATATTAAAAATTAATATAAATAGAAAAATTAAATTAAATAACCCAATTAAATATAAAAATCTATCTTTCAAATGTATTTTTTCATATCATAACTTTCACAGGACAAATAAGAAATATCATATCCTAAGTATACATAGATATAATATTTATTTATTTATTTATATGTTCATTAGTTAAATTCGTGATAGTAATATTGTAATAATATAGGAATTAAAAGGACACTTAGTAATTTTAAATTAAAATAATTATTTAATAATTATTGTATACTATCTATTGACTTGCTATTTTTTCTCTACTATTCAAACTTTTGTTTTTGAGTAAATAATAATACTTATTAAAACACACATGAAAAATATAATAAATAAAATATTATAAGTACTTTTAATTAATATTTACAATTTTTTTAATCAAGAAAATCTAATATTACAAAATATTTCACAATTTTTTTGTCTATGACATAGCAAGACATAGCAAAGTTTGAACGGTCAAATCTCAGGTTCTTCCAATGGATTAATTATGACACTGTGCTATGTCAGGAGATGGATTAATTATGACAATTGTGCACTGTGCAGTAATGTCCACAGTGTACCAGACCTGCAGCATCAAAAAAAAAAAAAAAACAACAACAACAACAAAAAAACAAAATAGCATGCTCTCTCTGTTCATTGTACCATTACTGGGAAAAATACAAAGAAGTGGCCGTGACTGGCGATCTGTGCTAGGTTGCTAGCTTACTGCTTCAACTTCACATAGCCCCTACTTTGTCATCTTCTTCTTCTCAATATTTTTTTTTTCTCTCACAAATCTTCTGGTTCCAGATCTGAAAAAAGTCCAAAGTGCATGCCGGCCAAATCTTTAATTTCAGCAGGTATTTGCTAAAAAAAAAAAAAAAGGAATTATGAGAACCGCTAGAACCGTTCACGGTTCTCAGAACTGTGAGGTCCAACTGTAGTTCGCACGAGTCCCTACTTTTTTCCCATGAAGCAGTTCTTGAGGCTAAAGAACCGCAAAAATGAGTGGTTCAAGGTTTTTCCGGTTGGACCGTACGGTCTGGTCCACATTTCAAAACATAGTTCGTGAACCATGCTTGTAGGCTGCAAAGATGGGCTGGAGGGTCTTAAATAATTTGCTCTCATCACACAAGAGTAATTTTATTACAACTTTGGGTATATCAAAAACTATAGCTGGCTTTTTATTGGACTGAAATCCGGAATTTTGTTAGGAAGCGCCATTGTTTCGTAAGGTACGATAATCAAATTCTTAGAAGGATCAGAACTCGGGTCTTCATTTGTTGATTCAAGAAAATGTCGAGCTACGGTTTCATCATTCTTTTCCAATCCATCAATGGATGATGAAGCTTCTAAGCTGCATCTGTCTCGCTAAGTTCTAATACAACTTGAATCTCCCCAACAGGTAGAACATCACACGGGTCACCAGAATCTGTTGTCTTCCCTCCATTCAACCTTTACATGTGGTTTATCAGTTTCAGTGTGTCCTGTTTCTCGAGCTATCAAGATGTGTAGTGTCTTCTGACTTTGTTCCTACTTCTGGAGAAGATGTTGCAGTGTCAACCAAGTCGTCATCTTCACCAACAATAACATTATCATCACTGCCACCATTAATTATGTTAGAAATATTGAATAATTGTATTGTATTTTTCAATGAAAGTTATATAAGAGACATATGAGTGCAGTACAAGTAAGAGCGTAGTACAAGAATGTGTGCTATACAAGTAATCTAGTTGAGCCTAAAGCCCACAACACTATACACGTTAACAGCCCCCCTCAAACTCAAGATGGATATGAGACTAACTTGAGGTTGTCAACCAAAGTACAAAGGTGTCCCTTAGGATGTGACTTGGTAAAGATATCTGCAAGTTGATCTTTAGAGGAGACTGAGATCAGCTTAAGAGCACCATGGACAAGATGATACCGTATAAAATCACAATCGATCTTGATGTGTTTAATCTGCTCATGGAAGACATCATTGTGAGCAATATGAATGGCACTCTGGCTGTCACAATAAAGAAGAGTAGCAGAGAATGTAGACACACCTAAGTCTTTGAGAAGCCATCATAGCCAAGGAAGCTCAGATGTAGTATCAGCAAGGACACGATATTCTGCTTCAGTACTGGAGCGGGCCACATGAGTTTATTCCTTGCTTCGCCAAGAAATCAGAGAAGAACCAAGAAGAAAGCAATAACCAGAAAATGCACGAAGAATAAAAGGAGAATGGGCAGAGTAGAAAAGACCATGGAAGAGAGTGCCCTTTAGGTTTTGAAGAATGCGCAAAATAGCAACATAGTGAGTCAATCGTAGAGCAGACAGATACTGGCTCACCTGGTGAACAGCATAGAAAATGTTTGGATGAGTGACAGTGAGATAAACTAGGCTACCAACCAAGCATTTGTAAAAAGAGGGATTAGACAATGGTTTCCCCCTTGAGGAAGTTAGATGCGCATTAAGCTCAATTGGAGTGTCAACAGTCTTACTATCAGTGAGTCCAGCTCGAGACAAGAGTTCAGAGGCATACCTGGCTTGAGTAATATAAAGTCCATCATAGAATGGGTGATTTCAAGACCCAAGAAGTAGCTGAGATGTCCAAGATCTTTCATCTCAAATTGCTGACTAAGAAAATCCTTAAGTTCTTGAATGCCACTGAGGACATCACCAGTTATGATCATATCATCCATATACAGGAGAAGTAATATAGTACATTTATCAGTGCAACGAAGAAATAAGGCAGAATCATAATGACTGGCCATGTAACCCAAGCGAGAGGTGGTAGAGTTGAATTTGGCAAACCAAGCTCGTAGAGTTTGTTTTAGGCCAAAAAGTGCACGTCAAAGGTGACAAACCTTGTTTGAGTCAACAGAGAGACTAGGAGGAGGTTGCATATAAACTTCTTCACTTAAATCTCCATTAAGGAATGCATTTTTAACATCCATCTAAAAAAGGTCTCATTTACTAGTAGCAGCAACAGCTAAGAGGGCACGAACAGATGATATACAAGCAATTTGAGCAAAGGTCTCTTCATAATCAATCTCATACTCTTGTGTAAAACCTTTTGCAATAAGACGAGCTTTGTAGCGCTCAATGGACCTATCAGAGCGAGTCTTAATCTTGTAGATCCACTTACAACCAATCACAGATTTCATAGGAGGGAGTGTCACTAAATCTCAAGTATGGTTTTTAGATAATGCATCAAGTTCCTCTTTTATTGCAATATGCTATAAAGGGTCAATGGAAGCCTCATGATAGGTGTGAGGCTCGTGTAGTGTAGCAAGGGCAATGTAACAATGATAGTCAAGTAAATGTGCAGGAATGGATCTTACCCGAGTTAAGTGACGAGGTGGAATGTCTTGTGCAAGATCTTCAGGCGGAGTAGGAGCAGGGGACCCAAGCTCAAGGTTGGGGTTGTTTAGCTCGTCTTCGACCTGTTCATCTTCCATATGTTCATTAAAGGGTGAACTAGGAAAGGGATCAATGATATCTGGTGGTTGGACAGAGAAGTCTATAGGAGAATCAGGAGTAGCTACAGGAGGATCAAGAGCAGTTACAGAAGGAATATGTGCCTCATCTGGAAAAAGATCTAAGACAGAGGAGGAAGATAGGGAGGCACGGAAGTGAGAGAGCTCAACAAAGAGGCGATGTTCCCAAAAGACAACATTGCGGGAGATACAAAGACGATGAGAGACAGGATCATAACACCGATACCCCTTTTGAGTTTCGCCATAGCCAAGAAATCAACAAAGCCTTGACCGAGGCTCAAGTTTGTTATGCTCATGTGGCTGAAGAAGAATGAAACAAGCAGAACCAAAGGAGCAAAGGTGGTGATAGTCTGGAAGTGACCCAAAAAGGTGCTCATATGGAGTTTAATTTTGGATAACAGGACTTGGAATGTGATTAATAGCATGAGCAACATGAAAAGCAGCTTCGCCTTAAAAAGGAGCAGGAACTTTAGCAGATAGAAAGAGAGCACGAACAGTGTCAAGAATATGACAAAGTTTTCGTTCGACTCTACCATATTGCTGAGAGGTACCTGGACAAGTTAGTTAGTACCATAGAAATGCAAAACAGCTTGGAAAGCATATTGAGTGTATTCAAGAGCATTATCAGATCGAAAAATTTTGATACGTTTGGAAAACTGAGTTTAAACCATTTTTGCAAAATTAGAATATACTTGTAATAATTCAGAACGATGTTTAATATTAAAAATCTAGCTATAGCGAGAGTAATCATCAACAAAGACAACAAAATATCAAGACCCACCAATACTAGAGATAGAGGAAGGCCCCTAAACATCAGAATGAATAAGGTCAAAGATATCAGTGGATATTGATACACTAGTATTAAAAGGCAAAGCTAGTTGATTTCCTAACTAACATGAAACACAATCAAAATTTTCTATAGACACTAAACCTAACAAACCTTTAGAAGTCAATTGTAGTACTCGAGAAGAAGATGTGTGACCAAGTCGAGCATGCCAAAGTGCAAGGGAAGGAATTGAAGGAACTGCAGCAACTACAGCAACAAAAACGGGAGCAATAAGTGGAAGACGAAGGTTGTCCATGGGAAACATACGCCTAACTCTAGGACCGGTCCCAAGCTCCTGTCCTGTCCTCGGATCCTGCACAATACACTCAGAATAATCAAATATAATGCGATAACACAACACAACTAATTATCCCACAGAAAACAAATTGTAAGAAAGGTTAGGAACATTAAAGACCCCAGGTTTGAGTTCAGAAAATAAGGACGAGTAAGACGTCATGTGATTGCAACAAGCGGAATCCATAAGCCAAGAGGAAAGAGACATACCAGATAAAGCTAAGAGAGAAGAGGAATAAGATGCATTACCAATCATACGAATGACATTGGCGATGATGTTTTTAAGGCCATCTGTGGACATGGTGAAAGTGCGTCCTGAAAACTTAGACTGTGCAGAGACGGGAGCCATTAGTCGGACACTTTCAGTGTTAGCAACAGTAGCAGCAAAAATTGAAACAGTTGATTTGTTGCGATGATAGCAAGTCTCAATATTGTGGCCAAAACGTTTGCAAAAATTGCAAAAACATTTGCTAGATTGTCGACGATGATTATTGCAACAAGAAGAAGACCTGTCCTTATTCTTCATTTAGAAGGAAAATATGCTAAAAAAAAAAAGACTTCAAAAATGAAATCTATGCGAAAAACGGGGTAAGGAGCACCTGGACTGTAAAAGTTAACCCTAGAGAAAAGTCAACCGTCAAAGTCAACTATCGGTTAAAGTCAATGGCCTAGTCAACAAAGGTCAACGGTATGGTCAACGCGAGTTAATAGCCTGGTCAACAATGATGTCAGTTGACGTGGCAGGTGACGTCAGCAGATGAGTGGATGATCATGTTAACAAATGATGTGGCAGTGATGACATCACCTAGGGCTAACGTCAACAAGTGCAGATCTGGTGTGTGTAAGCATGTAGTAGTGCATGAAGAAGACTATCAGAACCTGGAGCGCATGAGCTTGTGCTCAGAATATTTGGGAGGCACGTGAAGGCTCGAGCAAGCTCCAATGACTATGAGATTTCCACGATTGAGTAAATCGAGTCTAGACGATCACTATGGTACTTGAAAAATACTTATCGGAGCAAGATGCATGGCAAAGATGGTAAGTGCAGTGGTCTGTGTGGTGCGGGACTCCTCAACAACGGCGACTGCAGGTCCGGAACCCAAGGACGACAGATGGAAGCCGTTAGAGGTTCTACGGCGAAAGGCTACCGCAGTTGCTGTTATGGTGGAAGCGATGTTGAAAATGAAGTCACACCAATAAAGACAAGACTGCTAAGAAAATGTCAGAACAGTGGCTCTGATACTATGTTAGAAATACTGAATAATTGTATTGTATTTCTCATTGAAAGAATATACATGAGTGCCTTTATATAAGAGGCATATGAGTGCAGTACAAGTAAGAGTGTAGTACAAGAATGTGTGCTATACAAGTAATCTAGTTGAGTCTAAAACCCACAACACTATACACGTTAACAAATTACACCAGTTACCTCAGTGTTGGGTGATGGGGAAGCGAGTGAGCCAGTTGAGCGTTCATTGGCAACTCTGTCATCCTCGAAAGCAAACTAGTTGAAATTTGTATAGAGTGAGCCACTGAACACACCAAGAGAAATGCATTTATCTGTTGCTAGAAATAAAATATGGACAAAAAGTTTGAACTACGACAACATTGTTTCAATGAATAAAATATGAAGAATGAAAGCATAGTAAAAACACTATTCAATTCCCAACATATCATTTAGCAGGTTATTTTCTTAATTGCAGGCCCCACCAAAGAGAATTAACCCACTAAATCTTCAATGTGCATGTAAACCAAAATCACAAGTTAGCTAGCACTAAGGTTACAATACTCCAGAAAATTCTAAAATAGCTCCCCTGGCGAATTGAGGTATAATTATAAGCTGAAATTCACACTGCACCCCTGCCATCTTGATCAGCAGTTAACACATTAGTTTTCAAAAGGCCTACCATCCTTCTCTGTACGAACTTGGAGTTGTGAAGACCATCATCAAATTCAACAAAAGGTTACAAATGTATGGTTGTAGCCTTTAAGTGTTATTAAAAGCATGCCAAAGCAGAAGAGTGGAGGGAAAAAGCACCTTTTAAAGCGAACTTCATTTCAATTAAGCAAAGCAGAGTTGTGTTTGCTACACACAAACTGTTACACAGTTTTACACACACCCCAATTCTGAGCTGAAACTATGACTCGAAGTCATGATTTTGAACTTGGAAATCACGGTTTCAACTAAAAAATGGGGTGTGTAAAACTGTGTAAGGCTCTATGCAGTAATACTTGAAGTTTATTGAAATAATCATTCACTCTGCAACCGGTTAAGATAGACCATTGATTTGTAATACTCACTTCATTGTTGTGGTTTATTTCACTACAATCAAGTCAATTCTCCCCCTCCCCCCTCCCCCTTTTACCTTCTCTCACCTTTCAAGACTCGTACACGCAGATGAAGAGGAAAAAAAAAAAAATCCAAGAAAACAGAAAGCAAAGACGGAAAACAACTTGAATTTTCAGATCGGTTTGATCTGCCTCTAAATCTTTTATTGCCACTCAATCTTGTAAACTCTTCTTGAAAAGACTACTCTTTTTGTAAGTCTTTCTGTTATCAATTTATCATTATTATTATTATTTTTAAAATGATGGCATCATTGCATGGCGTGATATTATCATTTTGACTTATGGGCCAGCATACATATCTAAATCTAATGGCTTCTCAATCATTCATAGTCATGTAGAAGAGTAACTCCTTATGCTCATGAATGATGTTTATTATGGACAAATTCCCAATTGTCTGAAGCAATTTCTATTTCTAATTTATGAGCTGCCAGCCAATGGAATCTGTTTCAGTCCATATCAAAGTTATTGAGGAGACCAAAACAATCTTCAGCTCTTCCTGAGGAATTATGCCATTGATTTTCACTGGCTGAGATCAAGATAGCTACCAATAATTTCGATAATGATTTAGTAATTCACCAGTGGGGGTTTTGCAGAGCATATAAGGGATTTATTGATGACTGTGCCAGAACCGTTACAATAAAGCGGTTGATTACCAAGTCAGGACAGGGTTTTGAGTACTTATTAAGGACTGAGGTGCTATTGCTTTGTCAGCTTCGCCACCCTAACCTCATCCCTCTCATTGGATATTGCATTGATGAAGATGAGAATATCCTAGTTTGCGAGTTCATGGTCAATGGATGTCTCTATAGAAAACTCCTCTACAAGGATCACGACAAAGATCCACTCCCATGGAAACAAAGACTAAAGATTTGTGTTGGAGTGGCGAGTGTACTACACTACCTTCACACTGGGGTAAAGCATACTATCATCCACCATGATGTGATGCTAGACAACATTCTGTTGGACGAGAAATGGGAGGCCAAGTTGTCAGATTTCATGTCCTCAAAGATGTGTCCCCCGAATTTGTCACCAGTTCGTTTTGTATACACGGGGGAAGATATAACTTCTTTGATTCACAGTACTGTGGTACAACACTTGGATGCTGAGTTCCTTGTGAGTGGGGAGCTGACTGATAAATCACACGTCTACTCTTTTGGTGTGGTACTTCTGCAACTACTCTGTTGCAGAAAAGCATTCTATGTGGTTGATTGGGCCAGAAAGCGCATACAAGAAGGAACCATTAATGAGATGATTGATCCGTATCTGATAGGGAAGATAGCTCCAGAGTGTTTGAAGATATACTTGGACATTGCCACTTCTTGTATTCGAACTAAGGGAGTGGATCGTCCTACGATGGGTGAAGTGGAGATAGAGCTTGAACATGCACTGCAGCTGCAAGAGAGTGCAGATGTTGACAACAAGGATGGTGTGGATCCTTCTGGTGAATACAACTATCCCATTGTTGAATATACAGGCCCTGCTTCTCCAACGCCTGAGCCTGAGGATTCAATTTGGGATTCAGATAGCACCAGTTCTGCCGACTTGTCCTTCAACACCACCATGCCAAACAACCAATGATTACTCACAAACGATTATCGAAATTGCATTCCCAGAAGCAAATGGTATGATTAATAATTATTTGACCCAAAAAAAATAAAGAAGAGTTGGCATTTCTAGATTGGCAAAAACTAGGTACTGAATGCATTTCCTTGTGTATACAGCTTTCAACACGGTTGAATTCAATTGGAAAAGTTGAGTTGCAATACCAAAGTCCAACTCTTTCCAAATATGAAAATTTAATTTATTTTCTTTCTTTTTTTCTTGTATATTTATTTTTAATGTCTATATGATAAAAACGTCTGCAGACATTATAAAAACTTGATTCAAGCTGTCTTTGTGGTACTACTTTTTTAACTACTATGGCTGAATATATAAAGAAGGGTAAAACTTAGTATAGAGTTAAGTTCTTTCATTAAAGTCAAAACATAGTTGCATTGAATTTAATTCTCCTTGAAAAATATACAACATCTAAGGAATTGTACTTAAATATTTCCTGAGATCTTTTCCTAAAGCAAAGGGTTGAGAATGAAAGTAAAAGAGGTGGAAAAAAGAAAAAAGGATTACTCCAAATAGAGGAACCAGCAATGATCAGATTGTATAAAAACCTGAATAGATTCAAGCTAACTTTGAAAAAGTTTAACATAGGAAATTTTCGTAATCTTTCTTGAGGGGTTCAATAGGCAAGGGAGGGATTGGAAGCAACACAAAAATAAAATATTTCTGTTTCGAGTATAGATTATATACGTAATGGAGGAGAATAAAAAAATGACGCTAACTCAACTATAAGAAGAGCTATGGAAGCTATTTTCATAACATAGGTTCAAGAATCAGTGACTGAAGTTTAAAACCAGAGTTTTATTGGTTTTTATAAACTAGTCAAGACCCTTTATCCCAAAAGAAAAGAAACAAAAAGAAAGAAAAAAAGAAAAGGGAACTAGTTAAGATGAGAAATACGAAAACTGTTGATGGATGGAAGATAAAAGATATGGTTATTGAGTTCGACCAAAGGTTGTTGGGGAGTTGTATTTAGAAACACTAGTCGCAAACCAATGCATAGATATTTATTTTGTAATTGTGTATCGTTTGTGCTCTAAAATTTGTTGAAGATTGTTCTCTCTAAAATTTAAACAATTTCTAAAATTATTATATTTTTTAATTTTTACCAATATATAATTCTATTATTTTTGGTGTATTTGATTAATATTATTCTTTAATGATGTGATCCATATTCTTTAAAATTAAGTTATAGTGCACTATGTTTTTTTCTAATTTTTTTCTATGAAGCTAAACATTTTAAGTTTTAAATAAATCATTCAAATTGTTCATTTTCTTAAAGGAAATTATCATGATAAAAAATTCATAACAAAATTGCACTTAATATTATTCAAATTTTTGATAGGCACATTTAAATGCATAGTCAAAAATTTTTTTTTGTTATATAAATTCAAATTCTCACTTCCAAAATAATTACATATTAACTCAAATAAAAATCAAATCAAGTACTATAAGAGGGAGAGAGATTACCTTCTTTTTTCTTTTTCTTTTTTGAGACGGTAGAGAGAGAGAGAGAGAGAGAGAGAGAGAGAGAGAGACTACTTGTTATGGGAAACTCAAAAATACAATACTAAAATGTATTAACCCAAAATAGAGTTTTAAAAAATATAATGATTCATCAACTTAAAGTAGAGTTGCAAAAAGAATAAAAAAAAATAAGAGAGAAAGAGAGAATAGTCTCTTTTTAATGAGAGAATGTGAGAGATAATAATAAATTTATAGAAAATAAGATGAGAAGAAAGATATAGTTAGTAATAAAAACCAAATTATAATCTTATATACCATATTTTATAATGCGATAGGATGACATCTATAAAATCAAAAAAAAATGAATGAAAAAGGTAACTTAAAAATACAAAACAAAATCACATCAACTCAAATTAGAGTTCTAAAGAATACAAAATTAATCAACTTAAAGTAGAGATGCAAGAAAAATAAAAAATTCACAAAAATATAACATTTTATTGGTGGGAAAACTATGCATAAAATGGAAGAGAAAATGACAAATTGATAATAAGAGAATAAGAAGAACAAAAATAAAAGAATATAAATGGATAAAAGAAAAATGATATTAAAGTAATTAGTAGTGGGGAAATAAAAAGGTAAAAAAGAGGGGGGAATAGAACATGGCATCACATGCTACACGCAATAGAAGACTCTTGACAGAGGTAGAAACCTCTCAATCGATAAAGGGAGGATATTTGGTATAGAAAAGGGAGTTTATAGAAACATCAAGAACTGTATGTTAAAAGGGATGTTGTGTTGAAGACTAACGATCCCTGTATCTGATTTGCATGGAGGCTTGGATCCTGAAAGCTGATTGAGGTACCGCAATTGATTTAGAAGATTTTGTTCTGGTTTGAGTTGGTTGTGCAACAATGACTCAGCTGCTTGTAATATTGTTATTTCGACAAGTAGTATTGTCATAGGTTCGTGTATTTCAGCTTGTATTTGTTCACTGTAGTCCTACTTCACTTAGTTGCTAGTAAATGATGGATCCATCAATCAGTAAAGAGCAAGGGTAAAATCTTTGTTTCATGTGTGATCAAGTCTTGTTCACGTCCGAATGTAATGCAAGATAATGAACAATCCAGTAAAGGGCAGGGGTAAATCTTTGTTTTATGTGTGAGTTGGTCTTGTTCACGTGTGGATATAATGCAAGTGGGTGACATCAGTCTTCCACTGCGGGAATCCATAAGATTGGATGTTAGTTGCTAAACCTTTAATTACTTCCTCTAACAGAAGAAGAAACAAAGACAATCCGTTTTTCAGGCTAAAAACAAGAAAAAGTAGAATTCCAATTTTAGTGGATTACTGATCTGTTGGGAAGTCATCAAAAATTAAGGGAAAAAATGTCACTGTATGAATAACATCACTACTAGGTGCCACATTTCGTGAACCATGCTCGCAGGCTGCAAAGATGGGCCGGAGGGTCTCAAATAATTTTCTCTCATCACGCAAAAGTCATTTTATTACTGGACTGCAATACAGAATTTTGTTATGAAGCGCCATTGTTTCATAAGGTACGATAATCAAATTCTCAGAAGGATCAGAACTCGGGTCTTCATCTGTTGATCCAGGCAAATGTCCAGCAACTGTTTCATCATTTTTTTTTCCAATCCACCAGTGGATAAGGAAGCATCAGCTGCATCTGCCTCGCTAAGTTCTAATCCAAATTGAATCTCACCATTGGGTACAACATCAGACGGGTCACCAGAATCTGTAGCTTCCCTCCATTCAAACCATTCAGGTTGTTTATCAGTTTCAGCGGGTCCCGTTTCTCTTGAGTTATCAAGATGTGTAGTGTCTTCTGACTTTGTCCCTGCTTCTGGAGAAGGTGTTGCAGTGTCAACCAAGTCGTCATCTTCACCAACAATAGCATTATCATCACTGCCACCATTAATTACACACTCAGTGTTGGGTAATGGGGAAGCGAGTGAGCTAGTTGAGCGGTCATTGGCACCTCGGTCATCCTCGAAAGCAAACCAGTTGGAATTTGTATAGAGTGAGCTACTGAACACACTAAGAGAAATGCAAACCAGTTGGAACACACTATATTGATTGTTTCATTATTGTTTAGCCTAACATAATTTAGTTGTTTAATTTGTTTATTAATTGTCTTCTATAATTTGTTATGTGTATAATTAATATGTATAATCTATATATTACTAAAAACTGAAGCGTAGCATTTAATGTTGCTACGCTCCCATTGAGCCACGTCAGCAGCAATGTCATTATCAATTTTTTTATACAATTTTTTAACATTTAAAGTCAATTAAAAACTTTATTATATTATAATCAAAATATCATATTTAATTTATCTTATTTTTAATTATTCTTATTTATTATTAAATTTTCAATTTCATTTTAACTTTTCATATCCCCACTACTCTCAATATTAATATTATTCTATCTTTTTATCTTCCTTTATTTTTGACTCTTCTTATTCTTATCCTCGTGCTATAAAATTGTCATTCTCCTTCTTATTCCATGCATAATGTCTATTTTTCCACACACAAAAGCCTCTCTCTCTCTCTCTCTCTCTCTCTCTATATATATATATATATATATATATATATATATTTTTTTTTTTTCCCTTCAATTTTTGGTATATATTTTTTTTAATTTTAGTGTAACAGGTTAACCATCAAAACATACTGATGCAATATTGAAAGCTCCACCAAATGCATCGCAGAAATCAGTTTTAGACTACTAGAAGTCAGTTAGTTTGCTAAAATTGGAATTGAAAGGTAATCCAGCTTGATACGATTTAGTTTTATCTTTTATGTTGTTATCTTTTTTATTCTCATTGGTTGTTAATGTTATATTATTGCATTATAAAGATAGTATATAAAAATATAATATTATTTTTTTACATAGCATAACTAAAATAATATGGTGTTTATTGCTATACATTTCATTTTTATTATTTTATTCTCATCTCATCTTATTTTATTCAACATTTAAATTTAGCAACATCCTCCATATCATAATTATTTATATTTTGTCTCATTTTTAAAAAAATTAAACGTATAATATTTTATTCAATAAATAAAAATTGTTCTTATAAAGTCTTCCCATGAAATGTTACAATGCATCAATGGAAAAATGAAATACAAAACAAATATCAATTTAGAAACACTCAATTAAAAAAAAAAAAAAACAATTTTCTTATAAAATATTCCCATAAAACGTTACAATGCATTAATAGAAAAAGAGAATACAAAACACATGCTATTTTAGAAACACTAAATTTATAATAATAGTAATAATAATAATAATAATATCAAACCAAACATATCATAAAATAATAAACTAATAGTTATGGATGTACTAACTTCATGGCAACAAAATGAAATAAAATAAAAATAAAAATAAACGTTACAATATGCATATTTAGTACATTAGAATTATCATCAAATTTGGGAAAACAATAGGATGTTAACAAAGAGGGAGAGAAAGAGATTAGTAAAAGAAATCAAACGTCAATTAAATAAATTAATCAGTAACTGTTAATTGGAAAACAAAGAGACCGACGGCTAAAGGAGTAAAAAATTAATTAAAGATGACCTTACGAATGTTATTATAAACTTTACAATGCAAATAAATAAATCATTAAATTCACTTAATTAAATCATATAATCAACAATTAAATAAAATCATACAAAATTTAAACTTGAAACTAATCAAACTCTAATCTAGAAAATCATATTTATTATCAAAACTAAAAGGGAAACGTTCTTCAATAATAATAGAAATATATAAGAAATAAAGATGAAAATTTTCAAAATCTTTTTTTTTTTTTTGACATTCCATTTAACATTATTTATAAAGAATAAAATATAAAAAAAAAAAGTCCTTAAATGCTAATATTCTTCACACACCATGACTTTTAAAATCTAATGAAAGGTTCTAAGAATTTAACTCTCATTTAATGCCACTATTATGAAAATCAACCGCCAGAAAAATATGATAATAGTAAGAAACGTTATAAATGAAAACATGAAAAAACTAATTAGCGACTATCATTATGGAATAGATGTCTTTTTTTATGCATCTAAGAAAATGAAATGTATAAGGTTTACTTATTAAGGTATATGTAAAGATTCATGTTAAAAAAATATGTAAAGGTTTTTTGAAAAAAAAAAAAAAGTATATGTAAGGTTTTTATTAACTTAAAAGACAATGAAAAGCCAATTTTTAATTACTAAAACAGTTGCTACTCTATAAATCACACACAACACTATATTCAATATCCTAAACAACATAGTTGGGTTCTTTTGGATATACACCACCATATTCAAATTATAAATTACAACCCAAATCAATTATACAATTACACAATCAAAGCATGAACATGTAACATGTATTACCTTCTAAATTATTGCTTGGAATTTTCACAATTATTGAAAGAGAATCTCCAAATTTAATTTTTAGAAAACATCAAGACAAGGTGAATTTTATTCTTTTTAACTTCCATAGAAAAAAAAATATTACGCACCTTATTTCAACCCTTATGGAAAAGAAGGTTTACATGTAGCATGCAAAACGTGTTTAATTGACTTAGAGATGTAAAAATAAGTCAACCAAATATGGTAGAATTAAGGTTTCAAATTTTAAATAAAACAATTCTACAATAATAAAAAATTATTTTGTGATAAATATCATTATGAAATGCATTACTTTTCATTAAATTAGTTCAAATTACAAAATAATAATAATAATAATAATGAGATCATCATAAAAAATAATCACGCGCAACGCGCGGGTTTGCGACTAGTATAATTAAAAGTTGAGTGGGTCAATCAAGTGATAAACCCAAGCCTTAAATTATACCCGTCATAACCCAAACCATAAACCAAGGCTCACCCTTTAATTTTATTTTATTTTTAATAACTTTTTTTCCCTTTTCCTTTGTTTTCTCTGTCAGGTTTTATTTTAACTTATGTGTCATTTTTGCTTTAACCTTTTTTCTCTCCTTCACACGTGTTTTACATCTTATCTCTATCCGGTCTCTTCTAGATTTTTCTTCAGGTCTACTCTCCTCTTTTCTTTCTTCTTTTCTTTCTTCGTCCTTATTTCTTAGTCACAGCTTTTCTTCTCTCTCAATGTTCTCCTTAAGCATCGTTTTACGCCGCCGCCATGCTTCTTTCAACAAGCATCGTTCATCCCTAATAGCACCTCCATGCTCCTTTCTCAAGCCGCCTCTACCCAACACAATATCTCCTCACCTCCATTGCTGATCTATATCTGCTTTGTTTGGATTATAGGTTTATATTTGCATTATTTTGTATGGGAAATCAAGAGTTTTTGTTTCGGCCCGGAATCTGTTTTTGGTTGAGGGTGTTCCTAATTTTGGTTGAGGTTGTTCCTAATTTTTTTTTAAGGGTAAACAAATAAAAAAAAATTAATTATTATATATAATTTATTTTTCAGGTCAGGGCATTCCTAGGAACACCCTGACCTGAACATGGCGCCGCCACTGATTAGGAATGAGCATATGGTTATAACACCAATCGGTTTTTGGTGCAAGCAGAGATTGAACCTTAGACTCTTATTTACTAATATTTGAGAATTCATTTTTAGGGGATAACATTCTCTGTTTTATAATGTTGAGTTTTTCTTTCTTGGGTTTGCTCTCTCCAAATCTTTGTGATTTATGTATCTTTGAGTTAGATTTGTCGAATTTTGTTGTTGCTTTTGTTATTTAAATTTTGTGTATATGATTCAAGAATAAAAATATGCCTTCTGTGTTACTTATAAAAAAATATGCCTTGATGTTTTATTGAATCGTGAGAATAAATTATTATTTTTTATAGTTTGTTCTTAAGAAGTTGAGTTGATTTAAAATATTGAATATGAGCATTACCAAAGAGCTCAACACCAAGCACAACAAGTTTCAATTCTTTTTACCCAAGACCCTAAAATTTAGTACAATATTATGCTAAAAAATTAACTTGGATAAATAATCTTTAAGGTTTTTGGTGGATTTTGATCCATGAGTAGTTCTGTGTTGATAGAAACTTAATTAGAGTGATAAAGAGCTTTAGAGAGGAAGTGATGGGGAAAGGGCTCAAGAATTGGTGGCTATGTTGAAGGTAACCATAGATTTGGTAATAGATCAGAATATTTTGAAACATTAATAGTATGATTTTTAAGCAATTCAATAATTAAATAATTATAAATAAATTCTAATTCTGACCTTGATGGCAATATTTTTACTAGTAGATGAATAAAATAGGAAGAATGAAAGCAAAGTAAAAACACTGTTTAATTCCCAACATATCTTTAAGCATGTTATACTCTGAATCACAGGCCCACCAAAGAGAATTAACTCACTAAATCTTCAATGTGCATGTAAGCCAAAATCACAAGTTAGCCAGCACTGAAGGTTCAAAATATTCCAGAAAATTCTAAAATAGCTCCCCTAGCCAAATGAGGTATAAGCTGAAATTCACACTGCACCCCTGCTGTCCTGATCAGCAGTTAACACATTAGTTTTCAAAAGGCTAACCATCCTTCCCTATACGACCCTGGACTTGTGAAGACCATCATCAAATTCAACAAAAGGCTACAAATGTAGCTTAGACTTACCTTTGTGGTTAATACGCACCATACGTCTCCTATTTTATTTACACACCATTCGTTCTCATAAATATCTTGAGAAAATTCAGACCCAAGTCAGCGTGCAACTGGAGACGCCGCTTTTGCTGCCCGCAGAGGACCTGGAAGTCACTAACTGTAAGGGGGTAATGGTCAGATATTTTTGGACCAGACGTGCCCACCTACTCCATTTAACCCCCACTACTCATCTCACAAATATGTCTTTTCTCTCTTTTGGCCGGCCATCTCTTTTCTTCCTATCATTTTCTTTCTTTTCTCTTTCACTTAAACACACACACGCTCATTTCCCACACTCTCCCACCGGGTTCCACTCCAAACCACCATCACACCATCATTTTTCTTGCAAGATCACCGAAAAATCCTTAGAAACTTCTAAGCATCTTCATCCTTTTTATTTGAGGTAAAAATTTCTAATTTTTTTGGTGGGTTTTATATTTTGCTTGAGGTTATATTTTTATCTAAGCTTTGATAATGATACCCATGTGATTTATGAGTTTTGAAAATGATATTCATGTACTTATATGTATGGGTTTTGTGTTGGTGAAATTATTTGATGAGTGGATTTATAATTTTTTCAACCGTAGTTATCTAAGTGGTGAAGATTTGGGATTTTTTGTTTTTTAATGTGAAATAAATGGTGAATATAATTTTTATTGATTATTTGGAACTAGTTAAAAATTTAAGTTGTTTGTCTTGGAGAATATTATGATTTTTGATATCATGGGTCTCTTGTTGATGTGGTGTTAATCTTATGGGATCTACTTATTAAGTGTTGGAGTTTTGATGTTAGAGATAATACCTTGAATGATTTATGAGAATAAGCTGGAGGCTATGCCTTGTAAATTAATTGGTTGAGAAACTTTGGAAGTGAAAAATATTATTTGTGAGGTTAAATACTAGGCTTGCCTAATTAAGTGCTTATTTGGCAATCCCTAAATTGTAGCTAAATACAATTTCAATCTCTATGCTTATTGTGATAAGTTTACTTAATATTGTCTAGGTTCTAGCTAGGGGTGGCAAAATAAGCCCAAACCCATTTATCCGCCTAAACCCATTTATTATTTGAGTTAAATGGGCATCAACCCAATTAGACCTAGTAATTATTGGGTTTTAACTAAAAACTCATTGAGACCAATTAAACCCAAAAACAATTAACCCAAATTCAACCCAACCCTTCCCATCCAAAATAAAAATTAAAAACCCAGTCTTGCCCCTCTTTCAGCCTCTCTAATCGTTTCACTAGGTTTTCATTTAAAATTTTCCTTCATTTTCTTAGCCCCTAATCATGTATTCAGATTCCTAAACCTACCTAAGCAAACCATCCCAAAAACTCCAAAATCTTGCTTCACTCTCTCAACAATGGCGGAGTCAATGACTGACAAGAGCTTCCAGGGCTTGACTATGCAAGCATGACCAAGAGTTGGCAATGGTGGCGGTGGTGGTGATGAAGCGGAGGTGGAGGATGGCGAGGTTGGAGGAGAGTTGGGAGTCAGAGCCATCGAAGAAGACGTTTTCTTGGAGAAGGGTTTTGGTGTAGAATGGGGAGAGGAGTGTAGAAAGTTTTTGGTGGGAAGTTGAGTCTAGGAGTCTGACTTTCACTTCCACTTCTATTTCTTGGGGAGTGTATGGTTGCTAAGAAAATTAGAGTTTTGTTTTTCTTGCATTTTCTTAGCAATTAAACACAGAGGGGAGATATAGGGTTGTAGAAAATGAGCATAGGGGTTTAAATTTGTTGGATTTTGGATTATTTTATTTAATGGATGGTGGCAATTTTTTTTTTTGGGAGATTTGATGAAATTTTCCAACCTCACTTTTTGAACCAGAGAAGGATAAGGGTTGGAGCCGTGAGATTTGAGTTTTTTACTTTAGGGGCATTTTGGTAATTTTGATAATTGGGTAATTGGGTAGGTTGGGGTTTATTCATAATAATTGGGTTGGGTTGGATTTGGGTTAGAAGTAATTAGTTAAATTGGTTTTAATGGGTAAATGAGTTTTATATATCCAACCCAATTATGCCCACCCCAAACCCACTCAAACCCACCCATTTGACACCCCTAGTTCTAGCTAATCTCCTTGGAGCTTGGAGAATTAGGCTTTTGCAGTTGTGAGGTAAGTAGCTTTTTAATAGAATTTTTGAAAAATAAACATGTTGCATAAATGTTGTTTTTGGGTTAGACACACTTTTGGAAACTACCTATGGAAATTATATTTTCCTAAAATCTATTGTGTCGTAACCTTAATATATGTATGATTAATTGATTATATATGAAAATGCATCATATTTGGTATTGCATTTGGGGAAATGCATGAATTTGTTGATATGGAAAACTGAGCATCTTTTATGGTTTATTAGAAAATTTAAAGATGCTTATCTTGTCTTGTTATGTGGGAAATTGATAGAAAATCTCTTGACAAGAATGAAGTCGAAAATCTTACAAACTTTGTAGAAGTTAGATTATTTAAGGTTTTTCATAAACTACCTGAATATAAACTGTGTTTCAAAGTAATGTAACCTGTGAGATTTATGTGATTTTAATACCATGCCATGTGTGATTTCCCAGTGATCACCCAATTTGGTTTCTAGTCTTTTTGACAACAGAATCAAATCTAGGCCAGTGCTCTTTCACCCTGGATGACGCATTCTTCCTTGCTGCCCATGGGGGAAGCGGTTCCTACTGTATGTTAGATTTTATGGCTTTAGAAATTATATTGTTAGTGCTCACATATTATAGTATATAGTTTCATGGTATTATTTTGAGAAATTTTGTGTTCATTATTTATCATTCTTGTCATATTATTATTGAAAATAATCTTGCAGTATTCAGTTAGGAATTTCCCAAATTAAAACATGCTTTGTAATTATTCATCATCATAAAACTTGCATTTCCTCCACCCCTATTAATTATGCTACTTGCTGGGTTTTAGCTCATCCCACCCTCTAACAATTTTTTCAGATTAATTAGCTATACCTTGGGTATGAAGCTTACTTCTTTGGTAATGATTAGAGTGCTATGTTAAATTTGGAGACTTTTATTATAAATGATGGTGACTCGATCTTGCTATGTTCAACAAGACCTTAATTAATTCTATTGGAGGTTGGTTGCTTGAGATTTGTTAGCCTTTGACGTGGTAGGCCTAGACTCAATGTTAAGGTCCTTATTCTTGATAAGATTGTGACTTTGTGTAATCCAATTAGAGTTTTGTAATATATTCATATATTATGTGGAAGCACATGATTTTTAGTTATTGTTCGTAAATGTATTATATAGTTCTGACTTGTAATACGGAGATTTTAGTATGGTGATATATTTTTAACTTATGGAAAAGAAAGGAAAAGAAAGATCTTCTACAGTTTGAATTATCAAAAAGAAAAAATCAACAAGTACCTTTGGGATTTATTTCTTATACTTTGGACCCTTCTGAATTTGGGAGCGTGACACCAACGATTTGAGAATTTATCTAATTGGTTTGATTAGCCTATGAATCTTTTATATATTGCTAGATCTTTCTTTAAAAAGTCTCTTATTTATTTATTTATTATTAAATGATTGCAATCATTTAATAATAAAAAAATATATAAAAGACTTTTTTGCATGATATCATTTTTGACTGCTACTCAATGATAAGACTGCTACTCAATGCAGTGACTTCAACAGGTTTGCCGGCTTTTTCTCAATTGAGTGAAGAGTCAATGAAAGGTGTTTCCAAGTTATTCAGAACTTCCGAGAAGAGAACAAAACCATCAACATCTTCACCTCTTCCTGAGGGATTATGCCGCCAATTTTCACTGGCTAAGATGAAGTTTGCTACCAATAACTTCGATGCTAATTTAGTATTTGGTGAGGGGGATTTTGGCACAGTATATAAGGGGTTTTTTAACGACTGTAACGGTACCAGAATCGTTATAATAAAGCGCGGGAAACTCGAGGACTTAAGGAACGAGGTGGTGTTCGTTGGCCAGCTACACCACCCTAACCTCATCTCTCTCATCGGATATTGTATTGATGAAGGCGAGAATATCCAAGTCTACGAGTTCGTGGTAAATGGAGACCTCTTCAGGAAACTCCACGATGACCATGATCGCCTCTCGTGGAAACAAAGACTAAAGATTTGTGTTGGAGTAGCGCGTGCACTGCACTACCTTCACACTGGGGTCAAGCAAACTATTATCTACGGTGACTTGAAGCCGGCCAACATTCTGTTGGACAAGAATTGGGAGGCCAAGTTGTCAGATTTCAGGATGTCCAACATGCTTCCCCCGGGTTTCAAATTCGTGGAAATCAAACGGGATTCGGAAACTACTCTGAGATACCTGGATCCCGAATGTTTCATTACATATAGGCTGACCGATAAAACCGACGTTTACTCTTTTGGTGTGGTACTGTTGGAAGTACTCTGTGGGAGAGAAGCAATGGACTTCAAATTGATGGAAAAACGGCAGGGTCTGGTTAAGTGGGCCCAAAAATGCAAACGAGAAGGGACCTTGTATGAGATAATTGATCCGTATCTGATGGGGAAGATAGATCCAGAGTGTTTCAAGATTTACGTCGACATTGCCATTTCTTGTGTGCGAAGTAAGGGAGAGGCTCGTCCCGCCATGGGTGAAGTGGAGTTAATCCTTGAACATGCACTTGAACTACAACAGAGTGCAGATGCTGCAATGAAGGATGTAGTTCCTACTGGTGATGTCTGTATCTATCCCATTGATGAATATACCTGTAATGATTCTTCAGGAGACGCTTCTCCCCCATCTTATTTTCATAATTAATAGATTAATACGATAAATTAAAGATCATATTTATATTGTTTTTGATTTGATAATGGTTCTGTTTCGTTGAAACCTCTAGTTCTTCGCTGCCTGAGCTTGAGGAATTTATTTCGGATTCAGATAGCTTGAGGGAATATATTTTGAACATCGCCACACCAAACGACCAATGATTAATCTCAAACAGTTATATATTCTTGCAGAATGTTTTATCGAAATTACATTCCCATAAGCTAAGCAGGTTCTGCATTTAATATATATTTTTTCATTTGCCAATGTGTTGGGTAGTAGATTAATTTGAGAATATTGTGGGGTGAGTTGTTGTTAGTTAGTATATCATGTTAGATTCATCTTTAGGTAAATTTATAGTAAAAGTGTTTCAGAATCCCAAGAGATTGGCGACAGCTCCTTGTAATTTGGTTGAGTTCAATATCTTTAGAATAAAGTTTGAAAAGTTTGTTATTTGCAACATGTAAATGAATTTAATTTACCATTGAGTTTCATGTAGTTGCAGACTTCTTAATGGATATACATGTGTGAGTAAAATCTTACATTAAGCAAAAATGATAAGAGAGAGTGATTAACATAGTTGGACCTTATCTTATAGGTATAAGCTTTTAGATTAAGTGGTGTCCTTATGTATTAAACCTTCAATTGAAGGCTCTCCAATGGGAGAGATGTATTTTAGATATGAAAAATATTGTCACATCTACAATACTGAATTTTTTGGTATGTTGAAGTACATATTTTTCGTTCAAATCCTCTCAATCTCACAAAAAAAATTATACAATGAGTTTTTCTTAGGTCAAAGGAATATTGAAGTGTGCATGTTTTCATAAACAGGTTACTGAGGAAAAGTTGTCAAGAGTAGATGGGTTAGTTTCCTTGCACAAGAACAAGGTGACAAATAAATTGATAATAAATTTTGACATGCCTAGATTTTCCTGTGAATTGGTGGCACTCTGCACTCTAGTTATTGCTATAGAATGGACAGATAGAAATGAAAACCCCAAGTCAAAAGTCAAAGACAAATTACTTCAACAAGAGTAATGTCCATCGCAGAGCAATCATCAACAGTGAAAGGAGATGCAATCTCTCAGTTTGCAGTCTTGTAAGAAATAAGAGAGAACACACAAAAAATGGCAACATAATGCGAATCCCAATGTTACTAGTTTGTTCCCCTTGCAATAGGCATTGAGCTATTGAGTGAGGAGAATATAGAGTAATGCATAGGCTTGTGTAGAAATAAAATAGAGAATGATGCATTAATTGCATTATGGATGGGGGAAGGTGCAGTTGAACTCTACCCAAGCCTCCGCCCTTTGCTTGGTAGGGGGAGGAACTCAGCGGAGAGAATTATCCAGATCAGACTACTTGGTGGAAGCTGAATTACGCATAGCCGAAGTTTAGTGTTAGAATGGTTCATTTGGATTGATATAATTGCCTTGTAATATTAGGAAATGGTATAGCATGTATGGCATGATATCAGTAGCAATTCTGCGATAATCTAAGTGGATAAAATGGAAAATCGAATGACATTAAAGATCATGTGGAATATGGACCCAATGGGACTATCAGTATCTGCACAGGGAACTTCTATTGGCAATGCTTGGGAAATCAATGAGTGGTTATTAGGATACTTAGGAATATAATATCAAATTTTGTATCCTTAAACTGCTGTTATTTGTTGCCAATGGGCTATAGCTCAATTGATACTTTCCTCCCATAACAATGAAATGGATTGTGAGGTTGTGAGTTCAAAATCCATTGGGTGTGTGTAACTTAACAATAAAAAAACTGCTGCTATTTTGTTGATATTTAATTTTACATGAAATTCGAAAATATTATTGTCTTTAGATCTTCATATTAGTATAGTATCTATCAGTAGATTTTGTTTTTTCTTTGATGTCTTAGAAGCATTTCGGGAAATGTATTGGTTCTGTTGCAAGGTAAGCAGTTTGCTGACCTTGTAAAATAAAACATTTGTAGAGTTAGTTATTGGCAGTAAGATCTCCTTAGTGCAATTAATCTGTTTTCCAAGCCAGCAAGTGACTAAAACCTTTTTGTGACGAAGTGGATGTAGACGGCACAAGAATCTGCATTGCACTTCAAGATGTACTCTCTTGTATTTCAATTTAAATGGTAAGAAATGGCAGAATCTAGTTGTTGCCATCTTTTTTCCTTCGGGATAGGCGATCTCAATTGCAGGAGAATTAAAACAGGAGGAGGAGAAAGCTATGGGAGTCAATCCAGATAATGTCCCATTCGATGACAATGTAGAAGAGGAAGAAGAGGCAGGGGAATCATGCGGCCCCCTCACATGGCACTGGCACATGGAGTTAGACCTATCTCAGGGATGCAGGGTTTTCCCCATGTTATGATAGGTGCTGACAGGTTATCTTATGGACCTGCTACACCTGATGGGTTTCCTATGCTAGATCTTAGCAGGGTCAAGAGATGATGAGTCCAGGTTGTGGACCAGATGATGACTCACAATGTTAGCATGGATTCGAGGTTCACCATGATGATCAAAATGGTGCTGGTAATAACTTCAGAAATGAAGAAAGAAAAAGTCAGGAAGATTGCCAAGGTACCACTGTCTCGGATTAGTGACAGATGCCACCAGCTGAGCGGCAAATGAGTGACAGTGCTAATTGGAGAAAATGCTTCCTCATGCTTACCTGCTTTCTTTTCAACATGATCAAACTACAATTCTTTCACCAATTCTGTTTTTTAGTTTTTGATAAATTCTGGGTGATATTTTTTAATTTTTTGAAAATTAGTTGAAAATATTTAAATATGTTGCTAGGATGTGTTATATTTATGTAACAAATCAGGGGAAGGGCGATTGAACAGATATGTGAGACTAAACTCTTGATCTAGACTAACGTACTTGTAAAGGAATCTATACAACGTTGTCTTAAGTAGGATGCTGTGTTGATTTACAAATTCTTCACTATTATTGATGGATAATATATAAATGGCCTCTGTATTTTATTTTATTTATTTCACAAACAAAAGGTTTATAAGGGAATTTGTGTATAACAAGACTGTCCACCGAGGACCATAAGAAATTAAGAACTGTGAAATTAGATGAGAATCTTTGGTAGTCAGTCACAAACTCACAATGCAGCCCTTTCTTAGATGTAAGGGCAAATGGAATCCTATGCATAAAAGAATGGGAAATGCTTTTATTTTGTTTCTTAAGTAGAGTAGAAATTCTTAGGTAATGTTCTTGTTATTTACTCCTACGAGGTAGTTTCTAATGTTTGACTCGATCTATATTATGTTTGGAAACAATTTATTTAACTTTTTGTTAGAATGTGCTAAAAACCAAAAGTTAGCTTATAAGCTAATCCCACACACACATTCATGAGTGCATCTTGATATGCTTATGAAACTCAGGATCTTCTAATTTAATCATTAAAAAATTCTTGAAGACTAAATGTGCTACTTAACAAACTAGCCAAAGTCTTATTATGCAACAAACACACTCAAGTCCTTCCATTGACTGACGGTTAAGTGAACTGAGAAAATTCAAACCCAAAACAGTATGCCGCGACTTCAACAGCTTTTTTCTCAGTTGACTGAAGCATCAGTGGAACTATGGAAGGTATTTCAAAGTTATTCAGAACGTCCGGGAAGAGAGCAAAACCATCTTCAGCTCTTCCTGAGGTATTATGCCATCAACTTTCACTGGCTGAGATCAAGATTGCTACCAATAACTTCGATGATGAATTAATAGTTGGTGAGGGGGGTTTTGGCAGAGTTTATTGATGACTGTAACAGAACCGTTGCAATAAAGTGGTTGAAACTCAAGCCGGGACAGGGTCTTGTTTTTGAGGACTTAAGGACCGAGGTGGTGTTGCTTTGCCAGCTACGCCACCCCAACCTCGTATACGAGTTCGCAGTCAACGGAAACCTCTTCAGAAAGCTCTACTACACGAACCACGATGACCATGATCGCCTCTCGTGGAAACAAAGACTCCGGATTTGCATTGGGGTGGCGCGTGCACTGCACTACCTTCACGCTGGGGTCAAGCATACTATTATCCACGGTGACGTGAAGCCGGCCAACATTCTGTTGAACGAGAAATGGGAGGCCAAGTTGTCAGATTTCAAGCCGTCCAAGACGGTTCCTCCGGGTTTGTCAGTGGTTCCTTTCGAAGTCACGGAGGAAAATCTGGATACTACGATGCTCGGTACTTTGGGATACGTGGATCCCGAATATCGCATTACCAGTGGGCTGACCGATAAATCTGACGTCTACTCTTTTAGTGTGGTACTGTTGGAAGTACTCTTTGCTAGAAAAGCAATAATACACCTCAGATTGTGGAGGCATCAGTTGCATCTGGCTATCTTATGGAGAAGATAGCTCCAGAGTGTTTAAACATATACATGGACATTGCAACTTCTTGTGCGCAAATTGAGGGAAAGGATCGTCCCACGATGAATGAAGTGCAGGTAGGCCTTGAGCATGCACTGGAACTGCAGGAGAGCGCAGATGCTGCGAGCAAGGATGGTGAATATTACTATCCCATTGATGAATATATCTGTAATGATTTTTCGGGATTTGCTTCTACAGCCATTGTTGAATATACCTCTAGTTCTTCTCTGCCTGAACTTGAGGAATTCCTTTCGGATTCAGATAGCTTGAGGGAATACATTTGAACACTTTCACGCCAAATGACCAGTGATCAAGGCCGGCCCAACAAAATTTGGGGCATTTTATATGGGCCTTTTTATATGTAAACATTAATTAAATAAAATTATATAATACTAATTAAATTAAGACTAATTTGATGTAAATACAAAATTTGATGAATAATGCTAGCTAAACTAAGGTTAATTTCAAATAGAAGATTGAATATTATAGTTGAATCAAAAGGAACTTACTTTAACTTGGATATATGACTATGCATAGTTAAGTACAGTTGTAATTTAAATTTAAATTTTATATATTCTTTTTAAGAGAAAGAGATAGATAGAAATTATTTGGTGTGTGGCTTAGTAGGAGATTAGTCATCATTGGTGATTTATCACATTTGCAGCATTTTATTTGAAACATCTTAGGGTTTCGATTGGGTTAAATTTTTATTGGTCTCCTATAGAAATGAAAAAGAAAAATACTACAAATACTACAAAATGTTCAAAATAAATGTGATTATGACTGTAATTGATGAATTTCAACCACTTAATTTATTTGTGTTTGGATTACTTTTTTATGTGATTGGTGATATGTCAGTTAAATTTATAATAAAATTTGTGGTATTTTTAGCATCATTTTTAAAAAAACAAGTACCAATTATTTAAAAAATATTAAAAAAAAGTACCAATTATTTAATAAATGTTATATTTTAATAAAATTTTGGGCCTTTTACTAAGGTAGATGGGGCCTTTTCTTAGTAGGGAAATTTTTTATTTGTTGTGGGGCCTTAGGCCTAGGCCTAAGTTGCCTAGGCCTCGAGCCGGCACTGGCAGTGATTCACCACAAATATCAAAATTGCACTCCCATAAGCTAAGCAGGTTCTGCATTTATTTTATTTTCATTAGACCATGTGTTGGGTAGTATATTAATTCGGGAATATAGTGAGGTGGGTTGTTGTTGTATCCCTAAATTGTTCTTAGTATATAATCATGTTACAGTTACTAATTGAATTGAAATAGTAATGCCGTCTTTTTTTTTCTTTATATCTTACTTGTTTGTTGAATTCATGAAAGTATTTACATAAATGTTGAAGCAAGTTGCTATTAAAGCAAACAGTTTTAAGTTTCAGAGCAGGTGTGAAAGATTAAATCTAACTCACTTGAACTTTGTTGATGACTTAATGATCTTCATTGCTACTTACTTGCAATCCATTTGAATAGTTTAAAGAATGCCAAAGGATTTTCATGAGATTTCTGGCCTCTTCATAAATTCCAGCCAGAATGAAGTGTTCTTTGCTAGCATGTCACAAGAAACCAAACATTTAGATCCACTCTATCTTGCATTTCAAGGAGGGTAGGTTGTCAGTAAAGTATCTTGGATTGCCTCTAATCCCCGGTAAACTCAAAGCTTAGGAATGCAGGCTAGTTGAAAAGATTACGGTAAGGATAACACCCTAAATAGGAAAGGAAAAGTCTCTCCTTTGCAGGGAAGCTTCAATTGCTGCAATTTGTGCTTTATGAAATCTAAGTGTATTGGACCAACATTTTTATCTTACCAATGAAGATCATAATGGCTATTGAACAATGGTTTAACTGCTTTCTATGAAGTGGTAAGGAAGGTTCTCCTATTGGAGCAAACGTGGCTTGGAAGAAATTTGTCTATCCAATATGAAGGAAGGTTTAGGCATCAAAAGAATCAAAGAATGGAATAAATCTGTCATCCTCAAGTCCATAAGTAACCTATTTTCTCAGATGGCTCTGTATGGGTTGCTTGGACATACAGGTATTTATTAAGAGGAAAAAGCTTTTGGGAGGTCAAAATCCCATAAGCCAGTTAATGGGGATGAAGGAAATGTGACAACTAAGAGAAATAGCAAGACCTCTAATCAACTTTTCTGTGGGAAGGGCAGATAGAATCCTTCCTTGGCATGATAACTGGCACCCAATGGTGCTGTACTTCCTAAAAATAGATTCAGAATCCTAATAAAATTCTATGGTTCAACAAGTTCTACCTCAGTTAAAATTTCAATTTTCATTCGAGATGGGGAAAGTTATTGGATGCCTGCTACATTTGATAATCCGGTGGACTACCAATATAATATTACCAAGTTAAATTTGGGCAGGAAGATAAAAGTGTATGGGATTCCATCCAAATCACAGAGGTTTCTTTTCCACTTTTCATTGAATGAAATACGGAGTAAGGCTGTGACAATTGAATGGTGGAAGCTCATATGGTTTTTAATAGCTATTACTAAGAACTCATTTATTTATTGTTAGGCCCTGAAGTATAGGCTCTCAACTCATGAAGGACTAGTAAAATGGGGTTATAGTGGAGAGGTTCTATTAGTTTAATGCAGAAATCTAGTTGAGAATCAAGAACATTTATTCGAAGAACATGGCATCATGTGCTACATGCATGTGTGGTTGATAGGATTATTCTCACAATGGAAGACTCTTGACAGAGGAAGATATATCTCAATCGATAAGATAGATATTTGGTATAGAAAAGGCAGTTTGTAGAAATATCAAGAACTGAATCTTAAATAGGATGTTGTGTGGAAGACTAGCGATCCCTGTATCTATTTTGCATGGAGGCTTGGATCCTGAAAGCTGATTGAGGTACTGCAATTGATTTAGAAGATTTTGTTCTGGTTTGAGTTGGTTGTGCAACAATGACTCAGCTGCTTGTTATATTGTTATTTCGACAAGTAGTATTGTCGTTTGGTTCGTGTATATTTCAGCTTGTATTTGTTGATTGTTGTCCAACTTCACTTAGTTGCTAGTAAATAATGGGTCCATCAACCAGTAAAGGGCAAGGGTATAATCTTTGTTTCATGTGTGATCAAGACTTGTTCACGTCCGAATGTAATGCAAGATAACGATTAATCCACTAAAGGGTAAATCTTTGTTTTATGAGTAGTCTTGTTCACGTGTGGATATAACGCAAGTTGGTGACATCAGTCTTCCACAACGGGACTCCATAAGATTGGACGTTAGTTGCTTAGCCTGTAATTACTTACCCTAGCAGCAGAAGAAACAAAGACAATCCGTTTTTCAGGCTAAAAACAAGAAGAAGAAAAAAAATAGAATTCCAATTTTAGTGGATTTCTGATCTGTTAGGAAGTCATCAAAAATTAAGGAAAAAATATGTCACTATATGAATAATGTCATTTCTAGGTGTCACATTTCGTGAACCATGCTTGCAGGCTGCAAAGATGGGCTGGAGGGTCTTATATAATTTGCTCTTATCACGCAAGAGTCATTTTTTTACAACTTTGGGTATACAAAAATCTATAGCCGGCCTTTTACTGGACTGAAATCCAGAATTTTGTTAGGAAGCGCCATTGTTTCGTAAGGTACGATAATCAAATTCTCAGAAGGATCAGAACTCGAGTCTTCATCTGTTGATTCAGGCAAATTTCCAGCAACAGTTTCATCATTCTTTTCTAATGCACCAGTGGATAATGAAGCTTCAGCTGCATCTACCTTGCTAAGTTCTAATACAACTTGAATCTCATTATCGGGTAGAACATCAGACGGGTCACCAGAATCTGTAGTCTTCCCTCCATTCAGCCCATTGAGGTGGTTTATCAGTTTCAGCGTGTCCCATTTCTCTTGAGTTATCAAGATGTGTAGTGTCTTCTGACTTTGTCCCTGCTTCTGGAGAAGATGTTGCAGTGTCAACCAAGTCGTCATCTTCACCATCAATAACATTGTCATCACTGACACCATTAATTACACCAGTCACCTCAGTGTTGGGTGATGGGGAAACAAGTGAGCCAGTTGAGCGTTCATTGGTAACTCTGTCATCCTCGAAAGCAAACCAGTTGGAATTTGTATAGAGTGAGCCACTGAACACACCAAGAGAAATGCAACAAATCATTTATCAGTTTCTAGAAATAGAATATGGACAGAAAGTTCGAAATACAAAAGCATTATTATCTGAATTACAAGCCCAACGAAAGAGAATTAACCCACTAAATCTTCAATGTGCATGTAAACCAAAATCACAAGTTAGCTAGCACAAAGGTTGCAATATTCCAGAAAATTCTAAAATAGCTCCCCTGGTTAATCTATATATTACTAAAAGCTGAAGACAGACAGTTTGAAAGCTACCCACCTTCCTGCTCTACCGTTTCGTAGTAACGGCTGCCTATCTAATTTCCTTCATTCCCATCTTCCTTTCCACATGGTGTATAAACACTGACAGAACTTGCCTACTTCGGTTGAGGTGTCTCTACATCTCAGTTCCTTTTTGCCCCATAATTTTGCTTTATGGTTTCTGATTCCCTTATTAGATTTTGTTATAATTCTATGTGATTCCAACTACTTAGTGTGACTCTGATTTCTTAGTATAGTGCTGTGGTGTTTGCTTCCACTGTCTACTTTAATATCATGATTGTATAACATGGACTGGGTTTTAGAATCAAAGCAAATTGTTTTCCTGGTGTTTCAAATTTCTGTAGTAATTGTTCTGCATAATTTTGTTTTAGAACTATTGCTCAATAAATCTGTGTGCTGTGATTGATATATGTGATATATTCATTCAAGTTTTGGATACTGTGGCTTGGCATATATATAATTTTATATGGGTATGAACTTGATTTGTAAAAGTTATGGATAAAGATGCACACCGCCAATGAGATTTCTAGGTTTATTGAGATATGATATAACTTCTTTGTTTTATCATATAATAGTTGAAGCACTAGAATCTTTGTTTCGATTATGATATATCTAAGGAATTATGTGCTTGACATCATTTGTATGCTTTTATATCCTTAGATTAAATGAATATATATAGATTCATGTGCGGACATATAAACTATTGTTTTCTAACTTTTTTCCTTTTTCCTTCTTTTTTTTTTTTTTTTTAATATCAGTTCATGATTATATGGGTTAGATTTTGTTTTAACTAAGGTCTTTGGGTTAGAATTGATTTTGCTTTGGTATTTGGGTTAGATTTGATTTTTTTTGGGATTATTGTTTTTTGGTAAAAGAGATTGAAATGGTGTTGCCTCCCTTTGAAGATACTTTACATATACAATTTCTTTTTTTTTCAGTAAACTAAAATATTTGAATGACTGAAATAGATAGGAATAGGTCTAGTGACTAAGGGTGGAGTAGCATCCATTGATCAACTCCAGTCTTTGGGAGGGAATTCATGAAAGGCAGGCATTAAGAAGGGATTCAATTAGAGGTTATTTCTAATGGAATTTTCTATCCGATTCGGATTGGGTGTTAATTCAAGGTTTAAGTAGTTTTTAATAAATACTATGTAAATGGCAAGTGTAGCAATTTAAAAATAAATATTTGATGTGAGATTCAATTTTGATGTCTATTTGTGTTGTTAGTTAATTGCTCTCTTCTTGCATTTAGTATTAGCATCTTTCTATGATTTCACTTCTACGTGAGTTGATTGTCAAAATTCATTAGTTGCAATGGCATAAGTTTGTAATAGCTTATAGTTGTGTGACATATGAAGCTTTTTTTTTTTTTAAATGATTATCTCTAATTACTTATTAACTAATTTTAGGGTGAAAATTTCTTAATATTTTTAAATTGTAATTGTGAAATGTAAACTGCACTTTGAAAGGGGTCATTATGCATGTTTAATTTTGGTTATATGACTAAAATTTTAAATTGTAATTGTGAAATGTAAACTGCACTTTGAAAGGGGTCATTATGCATGTTTAATTTTGGTTTTATGGTTATGTAATGGACTGTGTGTCGAGATTTACTTTTGTTATTGTTTGCTCTGTTGTGGTTTGTACTGAGATTTAATTTTGTTGATTTTGGTTCAATAAATCAAGCTCAGAAGACTTTGGTTTTGTGCCTCTTGATTTGCAAGCATTGTTGGAGTTTTGATCTCATGTTGGGTTAATGTTATATGAAAAACTTTTTGAATAGCCGGTGTTCTTAAAAAGTTCTAGGATATATTAAAAAAGAACACTACAATTGGGATAAACAAAGTAAAGTTGCCCGTGGGTGGAACCAAAGTTACCCTTTTGGCACATATTTAAATCCTCTTGGGCTGTTAGATTTTTTTACCAATTATAGTCAAATTTCAATATGAATAATCTTAGGCATCTACATCCCATTGTGGATTTCCATAGCATGCATGTAAGTGATTCTGCTACTAACTTTAAGCCTTAATGTTTTGGACTTCAATGGAACCCGTAGATGGAATGTGATATAAATTTTCATTTTTTTATTTTTTGAGGTGTAAGGAGTACTTTTAGAAACATGATCATGTGCTTTAATTTATTGTCTATATGAAGAGGTACTTTATCCAATTCAATTTCTTAATGCTTTGGAGATTTTAACTTACACCCAATTACTTTTGAGATATTTAAGTAATCTTAATGTTCACAATTACTTCTCAACTTTTTTTTTTCTTTTTTAATGGAGATCAAATTGACACTCTACTCCCATAAACTTGGATCAAGACCCCTCTTGGATGCATCTATTCTGCCATAAGAAAATGTTTCCGCCATCCCCTATTTCATAACAAAGAAACTGCCTAACCATGTCTTTAATCTATTGCTCCAAACTGCTATAATTTTGTGTCATACTACCAACTTAGTCCAATAATGTGGTAAAATTAAAACTGAGAGAAAGTAACAAACCTTGTTTTACATGAAAAGGAAACATACAATTAGATGAAAGGAACTAAATGACCAACACAAAATGCTAATCCCCAACACAAGGACGTGATGCACAAGCCCGTCACTTTCGAAATTTAATTAATTATAATGTGGGGAAAGAGAAGGTATGATAATCTCTTACATATGAATAATGAAGGTACATGAAAGAGAGAAAGAGGTCTTGGGACCAAAAACAATTAAAGAAAGATTGAACAAAGAGGAGACCCATGTAACCCACTTCATTGCCATACTAGGTTTATACATGTTTGGTTCATTGTTTGGGTCACATAATCCAGCTCCTACAACCCAAAAATAAACTATCCTTTATTGGTTCATGTGTTCAGCTGAGAACCAAACAAACCATCCAAAGATAATCCAGTTGGTTTCACTTTTAGGCTAACCAATCTCAAGTCACAACTTACACCAATGGTAACAACCAATTACAAAATGAAAATGGAGGTAATGTCAATAGAAAATACAAAGCAGAATGAGAATAGAATATATCTTATAACCAAAAATTTCCATATCACGCCCTCTTGAACACTGAAATTCTATCTGCAAAACACTTGTATCTGTTACATAGAAGTGTAAGATACAGGTTCCTTTGGACATAGCTTTTTTTTTTTTTTTTTTTTTTTTTCAATTTTTGAAAATTGACTAAAAATAATTTATTTATATATAGATAAAATTGATTAACTACTCAAATTAACTACTCAAATTTATAAATTGAGTAGTTAATCGTAAATGGAAATGATAACAAAGGCTTTTACATCAACCACTCCAATCCTATTAATTATTATAACCCCACCATCATTGTCTCAAGCAGGCCTATAGCCAGAACCAGAGGCTGAGCCACATAGTGGCTTGGGGGGGCCGTGGCCCCTGCAAAAAAAAAAAAAAAAAAAAAAAAAAAAAATCCCATTAGACTATGAAGAAAAAATAAATAGGCCCCCCCAATATTAGACAGCCAGCCCCCCTACCCATTTCTCACCTATTCTCCCAGCCCACTCCCAGCCAGTGGCGATACAGGTCAGGGTGTTCCCAGGAACACCTTGACCTGAAAAAAAATTAATATATATATATATATATTTAAGCTGAATTAGGAACACCCTCAAATTAAAAAAAAAATTATTTGTTCTAATTTCAAGCAAAAAAAAAAAAAAAAATTATCTGTTCTACTTTCAAGCAAAAAAAAAAAAAAAGCCCAAAAAAAATTTGAACTAAAATCAGAAAAAAAAAAATTATAACAGAGCCAAGCCCACGACTACCCCAATAGATTACAGAGGTAGCTCACTCATGGCAAGCCCATGGATTCTCAACCAAAAAAAAAAAACCAATACAGAGAATCAGAAATCAAACCCATCACGTCGCTTGCAGAGAAATCCAATCCCCAATACTGTCTATACAGAGCAAAAGCAAAACAAACTCAAGCAAACCAAATACAGAGGTGTTTATCAAAAAAAAAAAAAAAAAAAAACCCAAAACACAAACCAAAACCAAACCCCAGCAAACCAAACCCACAGTCACGTCGTCGTCGTCGTCGCCATAGCTCGCTCGTCGTCATCATCGTCGCTCGCCCGATCGCCCCTCATCGCAGATCGCAGATCGCTCTGCCTCTACTCTAGTGCTCGGTGCTCCCTCCGGCCCTCCCTCAAGGTATTTCTTTGTTTCTCTCTCTCTCTCTCTCTCTCTCTCTCTCTCTCTCTCTCACTGAAATGAAAAAATGAAATGAAATTTTCGCAGATTGTAGATCGGAGATCGCAGATCGCAGATCGCTCCCTCTGCCTCTGCTCCGGCGCTCGGTGCTTCCTCTGGCCCTCCCTCAAGGTTTTTCTCTCTAACTCTCTCTTAGTCTCTCTCTCTTTATCTCACTAAATGTAAAAATGAAATGAAATTTATAAACGAGCCTCTCTCTTTATTCTTTAATAGCCTATCTCAGTAAGTCTCTCTCTCTTTTGAACTGTGAGTCTCTGATTGGCTGGCCATTTTGCTTTTTTCCTTTTTTTGTCTTTTTGAATTTGGTTTTATCTTATCCATTGGTGTTGGTCAATGTGTTGGTGTTGGTGATATATTGATTGTCATTTAGTGTAATGTGTGTTGTGATTTGTGATTGGCATTGCGAAATTTTTTAATTGCAACTGGCTATTGTGATTAGGGCGCATGTTGTGCTTGTCTGTTGTCTGTTGTCTGTTGAGTGTGGTGGGGAGGGGGTAGATGGGCTCATGGGCTCATGGGACGAGTAAACAATAATTAAAGCAATGTAATGTGCAGCACATTACACTGCTTTAATTATTGTGCTCGGGGGCATATCTAGGAATAAATACTTGGGGGGGGGGGGGGGGGGCGGGTTGTAACAGAGATATACTAAATATAATTCTTAAGTCTATTGGATACAAAATTATCAACTTTCATATATCATCATATACTTGAACATGTTGGGGATTCAACCGAAATTCCAAACCTGTGAGAAGCAAAAAAAATAGAGAATACAAAACGCCAAAAGAAAAAATCACACGCACAAGACAGTATTTACGTGGTTCAGCAATTTGCTTACATCCACGGAGTTACAGGGATTTCACTATTATCAAAGAAAATTACAATGTGCGGCTATAGTGTTTTTCTTTCTCAAAAACAATAACAAGACAAAACCCTAATCACAAAAAAATATGGCTTTTATATCCTGTGCACAGGATTCACATTGGGCTACAAAACGGGCCAAAAAATTTTTGTCGGCCCAAGCCTTCGCTCCATGGACTAAGCCTTAGTAAATCCCCCATTAAAAAGCACGCAACATTATTTGGGTCAAGTCGGGTCATCAACCGGATCAAATCATGCCTGACGACGATTTTTCATGGAATAAAATTCATCCATTATCATCTCTATAGTGAATTCCCTGCAATTTCCTTCTCTATATAAACTATCATATTATCTGCCAAAAGCTCATCCTCCATTCTATTGCGAAGTCTTGCCTTTAACAACTTCATAGCTGAGAAAGCTCGTTCTGTAGTTGCTGTAGAAACTGGAAGGGTCAACACAAGACGAATAAGTCTATCAATCAGAAAATAGATTTTAGACTTTCTTGAAATTTTTAATCCTCTACATAGTTCGGAAATTGTACTCATATTCTGAAAATCTAGATGTTTTATCACATCAAGCTCATAATGTTGCAATTGAGACTCCAAAAGTTCTTGTTCATGTTCAGTGAAATCTTGAGGATAATATTTCTTAACCAAATTGCATATATGAACAATTTTGAATAATCTAAAAGCATCCTTGGGATTTAAAGCTGAACTAAGAATGACAAGTTCCGTTATTAGCTCACAAAATCTACTTTTCAATTCTTGCAATTGAAAGTCTATTGCAACTGTAAATATGCCAATTCTAAAATGATGTTCCATTGTTAAATCCTCATCTTGACGACGATATCTACCTCGACCTTTAGTGTAACGAGCATTCATATCAGAAATATCAATTTCATGTTGCTCACAAAATAATATAACACTAGCAAGTAAAGGCTCCCATCCATCATCTCTCAACTTTTGAATAAGTGATTTTGTAGTTGAAACTAAATGCATGGCATTTAAAAGGTCTTGAGAATGTTGTTGCAAAGCTTGACAAAGAACATTATTAATTCCCATTATCTCTTTCATCAAATGCAAGATTAAAATAAATTCAAATGATGTTAATACCTGATAAGCTCCCTTGGCATCACCTCATTGTTTATAGTTAGCCCCTTCCTTAGAGATAGTGTTGATAATTTTGCAAGTAGTATCAAACATTTTAATCAAACTACAAATAGATTGAAAATGAGATCCCCACCTAGTATCTCCAGCTCGTTGCAAAGTACCAATCTGGTTTGCACCTCTTCCAGTCTCAATTCTATTAGAAGCAATCATATTTTCAACTTGTTCTGCTTGAGCATGTTGCAATTCATCATTATGCTTACTAGAACCAACAACAATATTGATAATATTAACCAAATGATCAAATAACTGATGAACATCTTTTACTTCTCTAGATGCTGTAACTAGAGCTAATTGCAACCTATGAGCCATACAATGTACATAATAAGCATATGGGCAATCTTTAAGGAAAAGAGCTTGTAATCCATTCCATTTACCACGCATGTTACTAGCCCTATCATATCCTTGACCTCGAATATTTTCAATGTGGAGAATGTAATGAGAAAGGACAGCACATATCTCATTCTTTAAAGTCAATGCAGTAGTGTCTCTAACATGCACAACATGAAAGAAATGCTCTTTAATGAAAACTTCTTTATCAACAAACCTCAAAATGATAGCCATTTTCTCTCTCTTCGACTCATCCCAGGCTTCATCAACAAGAATGCAAAATTTTGCATCCCCAATTTCTTCATGAATAGCACTTCGCACATTACTAGCAAGAATATGCAAAATCTCCTTTTGAATTGTGGGTGATGTATATTTGGCATTTCCTGGAGCATTTTCCAAGACAACACTATCTACTTTGTCATTGAAAGTTGATGTGAATTTTATCAATTCAATAAAATTACCTCTATTTTTTGAAACAAGGCTTTCATCATGACCTCTAAAAGCACAAGCTTGGAATGCTAGCCATCGAGCACACTCTATTGAGGTTTTGAGCCGCAACCAATTATTCTCTAATTCTTTTGACGTTTGTTTCTCAATTAGCTTGTCAATATGTCGTGAATAATTTTTTAAATCCTCGCAACATTTCACAACAATTTTATGTAGGGAGTTTGGTTCTTTCCCTACATGACGAATTAAAGGACAATTCATTCTATCTTTCACCTTTTTCCAATTATTAAAACCTGTTGAAATGAATGCATCTGATCCGGGATGACCTATTGGTTTCTTACTAAAAAGGTAGCAAGGTAGACAATATATCGCATCCATTGAAGGTGAGTATTCCAACCAATCCTTATGTGATTCAAACCATGAAGGTTGAAATCGACGACGATGAGTATCATCATTGTATGGATAGTCTATATTTTTAGGTTGATATGGACCTTCTTTGAGATAAGCTCGTCGGATTTCATCTTGTTTGTTGATAAGAAATTCTCATATTTGTTTATGTGATCCTGGATCACAATCTATCTCTTCAAATTGAAGTTTTGGACATTTGGAGGGGTATTCATCAGACATTGAAGTATTAAAATTTGTTTCTACAGCCACAGGTGTCCTAATTTCTGAATTGCTAATATTTTTTTTCTTAAAGAATGCATCAATTGTTTTTTGTTTGCTCATAATTCTTTTAACTTTAAGAATATGACTCAAAATTTAACCTGAAAGGAATTTTAAAAAATAAAATTTTAATTCGAAATTTTTACTTAGTTATATGAATGTTATTCATACTCAAGAAAAAAACAAAATTTCCACTATAATTTAAACAGTCAAGCCATTTTTAATACAACTTTAATTAATAATAACTCCTCAAACAAAAACAAAAACAAAAACAATTTAATTAATTTGTCTTTTATAATGTATTGGTTAATTTAATTATATAGCTTTAATTATTGTTGTTTAGCGTAACAATAAACTATATTGCTTTAATTTATTTGTCATTAATTATACTGCTTTAATTTGTTATGTTGTTTAGTCCCTTGTACATATTACACTACAAGAGCCGAACATTATACATTCCATGTGCAGCACAATCAGGGGCGGAACCACATAGTGGCTTGGGGGGGGCCGTGGCCCCTGCAAAAAAAAAAAAAAATTCCCATTAGACTATGAAGAAAAAATAAATAGGTCCCCCCAACATTAGACAGCAGACCCCCCTACCCATTTCTCACCTATTTTCCCACCCCCTCCCAGCCCACTCCCAACCAGTGGCGATATAGGTCAGGGTGTTCCCAGGAACACCTTGACCTGAAAAAAATTAAAAAAAAAAAAATTATATTTAAGCTGAATCAGGAACACCCTCAAATTTAAAAAAAAAAAAAAAAAAATTGCAATGGAGCCTAGCCTACGGCGACCCCAATAGATTACAGAGGTAGCTCGCTCACGGCAAGCCCACGGATTCTCAACCAAAAAAAAAAAAAAACCAATATAGAGAATCAGAAATCAAACCCATCACGTCGTTAGCAGAGAAATCCAATCGCTAATTCTGTCTGTACAGAGAAAAAGCAAAACAAACTCCAACAAACCAAATACAAAGGTGTTTATCAAAAAAAAAAAAAAAAAACCAGTACACAAACCAAAACCAAAACCAAACCCCAGCAAACCAAACCCACAGTCATGTCGCCATCGTCGTCGCCGCAGCTCGCTCGTCGTCATCGTCGTCGCTCGCCCGGTCGCCCTTCATCGCAAATTACAGATTGTAGATCGGAGATCGCAAATCGCAGATCGCTCTGCCTTTGCTTCGGTGCTCGATGCTCAGTGCTCCCTCCAGCCTTCCCTCAAGGTATTTCTCTCTATTTCTCTCTGACTCTCTCTTAGTCTCTCTCTCTCTTTATCTCACTAAAATGAAAAAATGAAATGAAATTTTCGCAGATCGTAGATCGCAAATCGCTCCCTCTGCCTCTGCTCCTGTGCTCAGTGCTCCCTCCAGCCCTCCCTCAAGGTTTTTCTCTCTGACTTTCTCTCAGTCTCTCTCTATTTATCTCACTGAATGAAAAAATGAAATGAAATTTATGAACGAGCCTTTCCCTTTATTCTTTAATAGCCTATCTCAGTAAGTCTCTCTCTCTTTTGAACTATGAGTCTCTGATTGGCTGGCCATTTTGCTTTTTTTCTGTTTTTGTCTTTTTGAATTTGGTTTTATCTTATCCATTGGTGTTGGTCAATGTGTTCGTGTTGGTGAGATATTGATTGTCATTTAGTGTAATGTGTGTTGTGATTTGTGATTGGCATTGCGAAATTTTCTGATTGCAGCATGCTATTGTGATTGGGGCGCATGTTGTGCTTGTCTGTTGTCTGTTGAGTGGGGTGGGGAGGGGGTAGATGGGCTCATAGGGCCGGGTGAACAATAATTAAAGCAGTGTAATGTGCAGCACATTACACTGCTTTAATTATTGTGCTACACATGGAATGTATAATGTTCGGCTCTTTTAGTGTAATATGTACAAGGGGCTAAACAATATAACAAATTAAAGTAGTATAATTAATGACAAATAAATTAAAACAATATAGTTTACTGTTACGCTAAACAACAATAATTAAAGCTATAATTAAATTAACCAATACATTAAAATACAAATTAATTAATTTTTTTTTGAGGGGTTATTATTAATTAAAGTTGTATTAAAAATGGGTTGACTGTTTAAATTATAGTGAAAATTTTTTTTTTTAAGTATGAATAATATTTATATAACTAAGTAAAAATTTCTAATTAAAATTTTATTTTTTAAAATTCTTTCAGGTTAATTTTTGAGTCATATTCTTAAAGCTAAAAGAATAATGAGCAAATGAAAAAAAATTCATGCATTCTTTAAGAAAAAAGATGTTAGCAATTCAGAAATTAGAACACCTGTGGCTGTAGAAACAAATATTAATACTTTAATGCCTGATGAACACCTCTCCAAATGTCCAAAACTTCAATTTGAAGAGATAGATCGTGATCCAGGATCACGTAAACAAATATGTGAATTTCCTATCAACACATAAGATGAAATCTGACGAGCTTATCTCAAAGAAGGTCCGTATCAACCTAAAAATATAGACTATCCATACAATGATGATACTCATCGTCGTCGATTTCAACCTTCATGGTTTGAATCACATAAGAATTGGTTGGAATACTCACCTTCAATGAATGCGATATATTGTCTACCTTGCTACCTTTTTAGTAAGAAACCAATATGTCGCCTGGATCAAATGCATTCATTTCAACAAGTTTTAATAATTGGAAAAAGGTTAAAGATGGAATGAATTGTCCTTTAATTCGTCATGTAGGGAAAGAACCAAACTCCCCACATAAAATTGCTGTGAAATGTTGCAAGGATTTAAAAAATTATTCACGACATATTGACAAGCTAATTGAGAAACAAACATCAAAAGAATTAGAAAATAATCGGTTGCAGCTCAAAACCTCAATAGAGTGTGCTCAATGGCTAGCATTCCAAGCTTGTGCTTTTAGAGGTCATGATGAAAGCCTTGATTAAAAAAATAGAGGTAATTTTATTGAATTGATAAAATTCACATCAACTTTCAATGACAAAGTAGCTAGTGTTGTCTTGGAAAATGCTCCAGGAAATGCCAAATATACATCACCCATAATTCAAAAGGAGGTTTTGCATATTCTTGCTAGTAATGTGCGAAATGCTCTTCGCGAAGAAATTGGGGATGCAAAATTTTGCATTCTTGTTGATGAAGCCCAGGATGAATCGAAGAGACAGCAAATGGCCATCATTTTGAGGTTTGTTGATAAAGAAGGTTTCATTAAAGAGCGTTTCTTTCATGTTGTGCATGTTAGAGACACTACTGCATTGACTTTAAAGAATGAGATATGTGCTGTCCTTTCTCATTACAACCTCCACATTGAAAATATTCGAGGTCAAGGATATGATGGGGCTAGTAAAATGCCTGGTGAATGGAATGGATTACAAGCTCTTTTTCTTAAAGATTGCCCATATGCTTATTATGTACATTGTATGGCTCATAGGTTGCAATTAGCTCTAGTTACAGCATCTAGAGAAGTAAAAGATGTTCATCAGTTCTTTGATCATTTGGTTAATATTATCAATATTTTTGTTGGTTCTAGTAAACGTAATGATAAATTGCAACATGCTCAAGCAGAACAAGTTGAAAATATGATTGCTTCTAATGAAATTGAGACTGGAAGAGGTGCAAACTAGATTAGTACTTTGCAACGAGCTGGAGATACTAGGTGGCGATCTCATTTTCAATCTATTTATAGTTTGATTAAAATGTTTGATGCTACTTGCAAAGTTATCAACACTATCTCTGAGGAAGGGGCTAACTATAAACAACGAGGTGATGCCGAGGGAGCTTATCAGGTATTAACATCATTTGAATTTATTTTAATCTTGGATTTGATGAAAGAGATGATGAAAGAGATAATGGGAATAACTAATGTTCTTTGTCAAGCTTTGCAACAACATTCTCAAGACCTTTTAAATGCCATGCATTTAGTTTCAACTACAAAATCACTTATTCAAAAGTTGAGAGATGATGGATGGGAGCCTTTACTTGCTAATGTTATATCATTTTGTGAGCAACATGAAATTGATATTCCTTATATGAATGCTCGTTACACTAAAGGTCGAGGTAGATATCGTCGTCAAGATGAAGATTTAACAATGGACCATCATTTTAGAATTGGCATATTTACAGTTGCAATAGACTTTCAATTGCAAGAATTGAAAAGTAGATTTCGTGAGCTAATAACGGAACTTGTCATTCTTAGTTTAGCTTTAAATCCCAAGGATGCTTTTAGATTATTCAAAATTGTTCATACATGCAATTTGGTTAAGAAATATTATCCTCAAGATTTCACTGAACATGAATAAGAACTTTTGGAGTCTCAATTGCAACATTATGAGCTTGATGTGATAAAACATCCAGATTTTCTGAATATGAGTACAATTTCCGAGCTATGTAGGGGATTAAAAATTTCAGGAAAGTCTAAAATCTATTTTTTGATTGATAGACTTATTCGTCTTGTGTTGACCCTTCCAATCTCTACAGCAACTACAGAACGAGCTTTCTTAGCTATGAAGTTGTTAAAACAAGACTTCACAAAAGAATAGAGGATGAGCTTTTGGCTAATAATATGATAGTTTATATAGAGAAGGAAATTGCAAGGAATTTCACTATAGAGATGATAATGGATGAATTTTATTCCATGAAAAATCATCGTCAGGCATGATTTGATCCAGTTGATGACTCGACCTGACCCGAATAATGTTGCGTGATTTTTAATGGGAGATTTACTGTGGCTTAGTCCATGGAGCGAAGGCTTGGGCCGACAAAAAATTTTTGGCCCATTTTGTAGCCCATTGTGAATCCTGTGCACAGGATATAAAAATCGTTTTTTTTTTTTTTTTTTTTTTTGGTGTGATTAGGGTTTTGTCTTCTTGTTGTTTTTTAGAAAGAAAAACACTATAGTCGCACATTGTAATTTTCTTTGATAATAGTGAAATCTCTGCAACTTCGTGGATGTAGGCAAATTGTCGAACCACGTAAATACTGTCTTGTGCATGTGATTGTTTTTCTTTTGGCGTTTTGTTTTCTCTATTTTTTTTTGTTTCTCACAGGTTTGGAATTTCGGTTGAATTCCCAACATGTTCAAGTATATGATGATATATGAAAGTTGATAATTTTGTATCCAATAGACTTAAGAATTATATTTAGTATATCTCTGTTACAACCCAGCCCCCCAAGTATTTATTCCTGGCTACGCCCCTGTGAATAGTAACGAAATCTTTCAAAAAGTTTATCAAATAATGCAATCAGTTATTGATATATATAAATATATATTGTGTATAGAAAAGAAAAGAAAAATTAAGGTTGAAAACAAAACTCCCTTTACGTGCAAACACGATTTTATTTATGCAAAACGCGATCACCAATATTAGAACTTATATAATTATCCCAATTCAATCACAAAATAACTTCTCAAAACTTATTTAGGAAAGTTTCCATGGAAATCACAAAAATAAATTGAGGAAACTATGTCTTAAGATTGTTAGATATTATTACACAAATAATTTACTTTCGTAATTTTGTGAATAAGATCAATAAACAATATATGCACAAATCTGATTATGTCCAAGGATGCCGTGTTTTGATAGTCTTTATATTATCGATGAACACATAATAAACGTTTATTGGTAATATTAAAGTTTAATGAATCGTGCTTTTGTATTCTTGAAATCCTTTAATATATTTTTATATAAATGGATTCATATACATGCGAGTCATATAAGCCTTTTAACTAATGCTTTGAAGGAATATCAGTTCAAGTTTTTTTTTTGGGCACTGAGAAGTATAACTGATGGACGAAGTGGCCCACAGTATATCTTTTAATGACAGTGCCGACTTTGCTAGTTTTTTTACTAGTGTTGTACACCGTCAATCTTTATATAGGATTCATGGCCTAACTTCAGTCGGATTAGTTTAGATCCTTAAATTGATAATATATGCATGATGTTACTTTGAGAAGTTAACCATGTAAACATTCAAGGAATTCTTTTTTTCAGTACTGATATAGATGCTCTCATGCTAATGCTAGAATTAGATTGTTAGGGTTTGTGCCCTAAGAGAAATAAAGTAAAACTTACAAACCAAATGAATACATAATGTTTGATATAAAACTAACCAAGATACAATGATCAACAACATGCAGAAGAAGCACTACAATCTCCCAGCACAACAAATAGAATTGTGTGTGTCTCTCTCTCTAAAGATTCTTATGAATGAATGAAAAAACTAACTTTTAAAAATGAAATGAGGGATGCCTTTTTATATCAGAATAGGTGTAATTGTGAATAAATATATTAAAAATATGCAATTATTGGATGTTTTTAAATGTATACATGGCATAAATTTGTGTAGTCACATCACACAATAAAAAGTGGTCAGCAAAAAGTCAAACGTTTTGACTATTAGTTATTATATATATATATATTGTTATTATTATTATTATTATTTGTTATAAATTTATTTATTTAAATTTAAATTGTGTACTCTTTGATAATAGTTCTTAGATGGGTGAAAAAAATTTACTAATTGAAGTAGCCAACAGCCCACCCCCACTCATCTGTTCTAGAGAGCTCTCTATATTTCGTTGTTAACTTGTTATGCAATAGTGGCATACAGCAGAGCTGCCTACCTACCCTTACCTTCTCAACCGAAAAAAAGGGAAAAAAATCTTGACTTGCTAGAGCATTATTAAAAAAAAAAAAAAAAAAATGATTACAGTAGCTAAATTTATATCGATATAATTTATTTTGCATTTACTTTTTTATTTTTTTATGAATTTTGAAAATAAAAGAAGATAGTAAATAATAATTATTATACGTAAAAAACAAATTAAAAAAATAAAAATTTTAGTATAAAATAAATAATTTTATTTTGAATACATTTTATTTATATATATATATATATATATATATATATATAAAGTAAGATAATACCCTGAACTTTTCAACTGCAATAAACTTTCTTTGTTTTATTAATTGAGAGTTATCTATATTTCTTTGTTAGCTTGTCTATTTTTGGAAGGGGATCTTATTGGAATTCAGTTACATCAATATAGACTAACTGCATGAATTCAACATTTTTTGTAACAAAAAATTTGTTTATTGCTTTTTTGTAACTGTGGGGCATTTGCATCTCATAAACAGTTAAAAGAGTGGTTAAACTATACATATGTTGCAGCCTGTAAATAGCAATGATGCATAAATTTTAGTTTTTTGCCTATTGGAGGAACTTTCATTCATATTTCCCACACACCCCCCTCAAACTTCCAAGCCTTGATTTCACATTTTCATCATTTTTGTTTCTCTCTGTTGCTCTTTTATTTTTTTGATCTTATAAAATTTGGCGAATTTAAAATGTGATAATTTACTGTTTTTTAGATTGGAGACAATGAGGGTTTTTATTTTAATTTTTTCATCGGACTTCCAATTCTATGTCTTTCAATGACCTCATTTTAGTGGGCAAGAAAATGAGTACAAACTACATTTAATGCTTACCATAAAAATGATTTTTTTTTCTTAAGCTCATAGCTCATAGGCAAGTTACAATAGTATAAATGCCCAAATGAATTCTCCAACTGACATTGGCTAAATTCTCTTTTAGATTGTAGATTGATACTGAAATTGTTGAACTCATATAATTCTCCTTTGTACATCACTACCACAAATGATTTACAATTTTTTTTTTATTAATATTAATTTTTTTATGGTAGTAGGTAGACGCCTTATAATTGGTAAACAGCTGAACATGCATATACATTAGCCTTATCAATTTTAGTATCTTCTATTTGGGTTTTTACCAAGTTTTTCTTTTTTTTACTCTTTGATCTTCCGTGGAAATTCGGCAACACCTTATTAAAAGATAAGAAAAATATGACTATATTTTAATAGATACTTTCCTATGTTTATTTATTTATTTATTGGACTTTGTTTTATAAGTAAAATTTTTATTAGACATGTTTAAAGGAAAAAGAAATGATAAGAGCTATCTAACACTCATTCATGTGATCTAGATTTTAGATGGTAGAACTAATTTTGCATTTGCATGTGATCTTCATTTGGAATCAATTTAACATTAACATTTTGTTCTGAATCTTTTGATATGTCTAGGTATGCAAAAAGATCCTCAATGGCTTGGTTGCTTACAACATTAGACCCATAAAGACTTTTAAGAGAGAAAGCATGAAGTCCATAAACAAAGTGTTAAACTATTTGACTTTCGGTTTATTTTAGGATTTTAAATGTTATTTTGAGCTATGAATCTAAATTTTTATGATGTTATGAAGAAAGGTATTTGTTTTTCTTCTGCTGTAAGTTTAATTTTTCCCGACTATTCAAATTGTGTTAATATATATTATTATGATGAAGTATTATTTACTTTAGATGATGTTATATAAAAAAGTTGATGATGCTATAAACAAACAACCAACACAATTATAAAAATCCCGTGCATTTGCACGGGGTTATAAGCTAGTTTTTATAATGCCAGCGGACATTAAAAATAAACATATAAGAAAAAAAAATTATATTAAGTTAGTTTGCATATCTGGAGTCAAACTTAGGTACTGCAACTTAAATTCACTAGTTAAATTTAGCTATGTTATAAGTTGTAATTATGAATATGAGAGCACATTCTGTAATCTGTACATGAGTCTTGCCATTCTAGAAAAACCCACTTTTTTGGGGGGGGGGGGGGGGGGGGGGGGTTGTGGTCAAAGAACTACTAACCATACAAATTGCTTCTTGGAATGCGAATTTTGATCATTGTTTGTGGGTAATCATTGGCCGTTTGGCGTGGTGGTGTCCAAGGACAAGTCGGTAGATGTGGTGCACTTTTGATCACCAACAGGATCCACATCCTTGCTAGCAGCATCTGCGCTCTCTTGCAGCTCCAAAGCATGTTCGAGGCCTACTTCCACTTCAACTATTGTGGGACGATCCTTTCCCTCATCTTGCACACAAGAGGTCGCAATGTCCACATATATGTTTAAACACTCTGGGGCTATCTTCCCCGTCAGATGCGGACAAATTTTCTGATTTATGGTCCCTTCTTCTTTGCATTTTTGGGCCGAGCCAGGCAGGTAAATCTCTTCTTCTCTCTCCTTTCTGGCACAGAGCACTTCAAATAGTACCACACCAAAAGAGTAAACGTCAGATTTATCGCTAAGCAACCCCCCGCCAAAGAGATCCGAAGCAACGTATCCACAAGTACCCGCTAATGCCACAAATTCCATTTTAATTAAAGCCTTTGACAAACTAGGGGGACCCAAAACGGAAAGCTCGAAAGCTTCCAACTTGGCCTCCCATTTCTCGTCCAGAAGAATGTTTTTCGGCTACACTTCACGGTGATAAATACAATGCTTCAGCCCAGTGTGAAGGTAGTGCAGTCCATGCGCCACTCCAATGCAAATCTGGAGTCTTTGTTTCCACGGGAGGGGTTCATGGCGTTTAGTGGCGTAAATGTGGTCGCCGAAGTTTCTATTCACCATGAATTCGTAGACTATGACCACCTTGCATTTATCGAAACAATATCCAATGAGACGGACGAGGTTAGGGTGGTGTAACTGGCAAAGCAATAGCACCTCGTTCTTACCCGACAATAAATCCGTAGGCTTTACTGCAACACTTATGGTACGGTCATCAATAAACCCCTTGTATACTTTCTTCCCATAACGATCCTCACCAATTACTAAATTATCATTGAAGTTATTGGTAGCTATCTCGATCTCAGCCAGTGAAAATCAACGGCATGGAAGGTTTGTTTCATCTGACCTTCTCTTACCGGACGTCCTTAATAACTTTGATATAAACTTTGAAATACCTTTCATACTAACGAGGTTGAAATGATAATGAATAGGATGCACAAACGTATATAATTTCTTAGTGAACTGAAACACCAGCCAAAGCTCCAAAATGGTCATATCATTGCAACCAACAAATGTCTCAACACCCAAACACAAATCCACAACTACCCAAAGTTTACCAACCACAAACCAACATAAATTCATTGGAAAAATGTTTGAAATAACAATAATAAATAGAGAAAAACTCACCTTATATAAGATCATTGTTTTCTTAAACTCTGAAACCAACTTAAGTAGATAGCCATTTGTCTAAACCTACAATAGAATGTTAATAATTCAATAGCCAAAATAACAAAAGCCTTACAAAGAGTACTTGGCTATTGAGGATCACACTACACACCCACTTTAAATCACTGAAAGCAAAATCCCAGGTTAGTTCTTCTAATTTTTCCTCTTTTTTACACAGTGGATTTGCGCTTCACTTTTGGTCATTAAGGGAAAAAAAAATATATAGCAATGTTGCAGTGCTTATAATTTTAATGTGACATTGACAGACATTGAGAAAAATTAGGACGCTGAGAAAGCATTGGTTTCATAAGTAATCTAGCTTCTTTTATATAAAGATATGCCTCCCACATAATGCGAAGACCAAATAACATGCGGAGAAAAGGCACCTCTGACATTATATTAGTAAATAAAATTTAGTTAACCAACTCCAACTTGCAACCACCAAAAAATAGGTTCCAAAAAAATAACAAATAGCTATATAACGTCATAAATACAATTGATCTACTTACAGAAAATGATTCTTTTGCACACAGAAATAACCATTGATTAAAATGCACTGGAGAAATGAACAAACAAAATCTGAAATTACTAAAGGATCAAACCTCATCCAATCAACCAAAACTAAATCAAGAACAAAAAAAGACTCAAGTAGGTATCTAACTGGAAATTAGTGTTCATGAAAAATATTGATGTTACACTAGATAAAAAAAATTTTCTTTGTAATAGGTGCAGATTTTTAAACCTGTCAAAATTTGATTTTACATAAAATATTAATAAGTTGTAGGTTCTTACATGTTTTCTCAAGGTTGTTCAGCACCATCTTGACTTGTCATCTTGCTCTAGTATGCTCCTGTGCCAAATTGAAATACCTCCAACTCAAGAAATTCCAAAAGAAGAAGAAGCTACTTCTTTTTATTTCTCCCCAAATCCTATAATTTTGTGGTTCTATTAGGCAAAGTTAGAAAACCTAAGAATGAAAACATACCACACAAAATGAGGAAATTAGTGGAGATGAAAAAAAAAATTACAGCAACTAAACTAATTTATGAAATTTTCAAATGACAAATTTCTCTAATGAGTCCAAATAGAAATTCTCCATCAAATGAATAATACCCTTCATTTTTCCTCACACCCACACTGAAATTAGAGTTCAGAAGCAAATGATGACCGGGCCTGAATTTATTTTGTTTTAAAAAGCCTTACATTTTTTTTGTCTTTGATAAGTGAGTCACATTAAGAATATTGATGAAGATATATACATTAATCAAATTAATAAAAGAAATTCCTGTCTTTATTTTCCTCAAGAAACAAAGTAGAAACAAAAATTGACTCATAACATAAATGATTCCGATTTAATTGAAGACTAAGAGGCAAGATTTTTGCTTAAAACAGGAAGGGCAAAGTCTACTCGAGTTTTGTAATGCCGTCAATAACCGGTGGTAATTGTTTTCATTACTAAATTCTTAATCAAATTGTAAAGTAATAGCATCTTCAGCTGCTAAATATTATTTTAAGACTTCTACAATTGAATATTAAACATTAAACCACAACACAATGCTATAAATGCCAAAAGGGCTTCACTTTCCACCAAATAGAAAGAATGCCTTTGTTACCAAAGAGTTGTAGGACTGTTATATCCTAAATATTAATTACAAATGCAGGTATCAATTATACAAAGGATTCAAGGGATAACACTAACAACTTAAACAATTATTTTTTTTAATCCATACTCATCTATGAATTTCTCGTATGAAAGCTATACCGTCTACCTAAAGTTTAATGTAAACAATGTGTGTGTTTTCTTTAAGCAGCATTCATATTCATTTAGTTATCTAATCAAAAGTTTTAAAAGTGTGAACTTTTATAAAGCATCGAGTTTAAAGTGACTAACAATAAACTTACTGGTACTGATCCTGATTTGGAAAGATTTTGTTTTAAAGGTGGCAAAAAAAAAAAAAAATGGAAGTCTAAAAAAATGAATTAATTCTTGGACCTAAAATGTGCATAATTTTGAAGCATTTTTAATGCTAGAATTAAATGAATTCAAAATTCAGAGGCAGGAAAAGAAAATCTAACAAAAAAACTGCCAAATAAAAACCAAATCTAACCAAAATACAATAATCAACAAAACATAAATCAATTCAAATTTCAGGGGCAAATGAAAAAAAGTACAAATCTAACAAAAAGAGGCCCCCCAAAAAAAAAAAATCTAACCAATACAATAATCAACAAAACAGAACTTAAGAAATTGAAAAAATAAATGCGAGATTAGGGTAATAGGTAGCCAAACCTTTAACCTTGATTGAGTAATTCCTTTTGCAGAAAACCTAATGGCTTTATCTGGCATAGAAAATCAGTATTATGTGATTGGAGAAAAGACAGAATAGAAAGAGAAGATGTATTAGAAAGATGGAATATAATTATATAAACAACAGTGAATGGTATAGAAAGAATAATAAGGCATAAACTATGTAAGATCAGAAATTAAGAATGGAACCTTTCTTGTGACAGGGAAGGAGCAGAAAAGTAGGAGAAGATGGAATTGTAGACAACAGTTTTTTTTTTTTTTTTTTGAGAAACAAATACAATGAATTCCATAAATGATCACTCAAAACCAAACCAATCTAAATCAAGCCAGAACTAATGCAAAAATAATTTAAAATGTAAAAAATAAACAACGGGCCAAATTACCTATCAAAGGCATGCTAATCGAAGCCTAACTCAAAACCAAAACTAACTATAACTAAATCTAAACCAATCCAACCAAGAAATTCAAACATAAATCATATTCAATCCCCAAATTTAAAAACGAAAAGAAAAAAAAAAAAAAAAGGATAACTTTACCCGTTACGATATAAGCTTATCTCTGTATGCCTTACGGACTCTATCTGGTGCATGCTGTTCCAGCAGGAAAAGCCTAAAATAAGATTGAAGAAGGAAAATAAATGTTAGAAACGGAAATACCCAAAGATTTCAATCTTACACTTATTTAATCTCAATGATTTAGTGATTTCTGTAATCTAAAACAAAAACAAAAAACAAAAAACAAAACAAAACAAAAGCAAATATCTAAAATTGAAGAAACAAACATTTTGATAGAAAACCCAAAAACCGAAACAAAAACGAATCGAATCTAAACCCATTCAACAAAAAAAAAATAGAGTTTTGAGATGCGTACGAAACAACCTTTCACAATTTAATTGGCAACATGGATTAAGAATTCTAGGATAAAACAAAAGATCGATCAGTAATTTTATCAAACAAATTGCATATTAAAAATAAAGTTGTTCGCCTAATACATTCAGATTTTAAATAATCCAAGGCGAATTTTGACTTTTAACCACAGTAAATCAAGGGCAAAATCCCTAATGTTACCACCAAAAAGGATATAGAGGGATAATTTGGAACCAAAGCATCCAAAGAAAGAGAATCAACCCATCTAATTTTTTTTTTTTAAAAGGGTAAAAGAAGAACCCTAGAAAATTAAGTAAGGGGAATTGCCGATTTTGAATTCAAAAACATAGAAATATTGAATATTTAGGATTCTAATTCGAATAGGAAAAACAATGATGAGGAGTTTCAATCTTTCAAACAACAAAAATAGTATTTGAAGAGGAAGGGAGTATGTTGACCTTCGGTACAAAAGACAGAAAACATACCGGTGGAGGGTACGGTGGTCTGATGGTGGCAAATCCTGATTTTCTTCTCAGATTTTCCTCTCTCCACCATCTACGCAGACCAAAGTTCTTTCTCCATCATTCTCTTTCTCGGTTCTCTTTTTCTCTTTGCAGCGTATGTCTGCTTTGGGTTTTTATGTTTTTTTTTTTCTTTTTCTTTTTTTTTTAAGCGGGTTGGGTTTTTATAAGACTTTTCCTAAATGATGCACCGTACGGTTTTTTAAATAAGAAACTGGAAACGTGGTAGCATTTTAAGGAGGACTTTTTGCTTACGTGTCAGCACCTCGTAAAAGCTTCTGCTATTATATATAGTATTAGATTATATTAGATGATTCAAGTTTTTCTTTGTAGTACTACTTTCTTATCTACTATGAGTCTATGACTGAATGTATAAAGAAGGGTAAAACTTATTATAGTGTAACTTTCATCAAGTGTAGTACATTAAATTCTCTAATTAAATTTAAAACATATTCAATTTTGATTGTTCTTGGAAAATATATAACATCTAAGGAATTGTAAAAGCGGGGGTGGAGGGAAAGGATAGCTCCAAAAAGAGAAAGAGAGGGGAAAGGGGGGGGGGGGGGTGTGGGGGGGAGGAGGGGGGAGTTTGTGGTGAACAATTGCAAGAGCTACTTTTTGAAAAAGAGAGATTGAAAAACAGAGACTTTTTTTGGTTAGGAGCATTCTCGTTAAGAATGCTAAATTTTAACATCAAGTTTGTAAAAAGCACCAAAAAGCAAGCTACAATAAACATGCTAAACTTAAAAAAAAAAAAAAAATAGCAACTGAGCTACGGTGAGCTTTCATCTTTGAAAGCTCACTATTGCTCCAATCTTTAAAAAAATATTATTATTTTAATGCTTGTGGTGGAAAAGATGGTTTGTGTAGTTGTTTTTATTATTTTAATGAGTAGTTTATATTATTTTAAACAAAATTGTAAAAAAATAGAACTTTTGATGTTGGGTGTATTGTAAAATGAGTTGTTAAAATTGATTAAGTGGTTTTTTGAGATGTTAAATGCTAAAATTTTTAAAAGTTTTGATGGGAATGCTCTTAGGTTTTTTTAGGTTAGAGAGAGAGAGAGATAAAGCAAAAAAAAAGGTATATGATTATCTTTTAATTTTAGCTAAAGGTAGACCACGCTTTCACAAAAAGATCAATGTAAATGAAATATATTTTATTTTAGATTGTTATATAAGTACAATATTATACTATAGGACTAAAATTATAAGGCCTTGTACCATTTGGAACTTAGGAAATTTTCTAATTTGAGGAACCAGCACTGCTCAGATTGTATAAGAACCTAAATAGATTTAAGCTAGCTTTTGAGAGTTTAACAGAGGGAAGTTTGGTAATTTACCTTGAGGGAGGGATTGGAAGCAACAAAAAAGAAAGTCTTTTAGTTTCAAGGATATATTATATGCATAATGGAGGAAAATGAAAAAATGATGCTAAGTCATCTATAAAAAAAGCCGTGGAAGCTTTTTACGTAATAAAGGTCCAAGACCAGAATATTATTGTTTTATATTTTATAGCTAGTTAAGATCAGAATTTCCAAAAGTGCTTGCAGTAGTTAAACCCTTTATCACATTGGTTTTATAAAGTTTATAATCCCTAAAAAATGAGGACTTTAGACCAATTTCTTGTTTCGACCCAATCTAAAATTGAATTACAAAGGTCTTAGCCAAATGGTTGAATAAATGCTTGACTGATCTCATAATGGAGGAATGCATCACTTCTCCCCGGTTCTCTTGCAGTACGTGGAAGTTTAGTGGGGTATTTCAAGGGGGGGAAAAGGATTAATATAAGGGGAGCCTTTATCTCCTTATTGTTTGTTATAGTCATGAAAGTTTTTTCAAGAATGTTTAAGAAAGTTACTGTGAAACCAAAGATCTTTAAGTTTCATACCAGGTATTAAAGATTAAATCTAAGTCACTTGAACTTTGTTGATGACTTAACGATCTTCATTGCTACTTACTTGCAAGCCATTAGAATAGTTTAAAGAACTTCAAAGGAGTTTCATGAGATTTCTGACCTCTTTATAAATCCCAGCAAGAATGAAGTGTTCTTTGCTAGGATGTCACAAGAAACCAAAAATTTAGATCCTCTCTATTTTGCGTCAGAAAAAGTTTGGCTCTAAATATGTTTGGAGCCATCTTTTTCAACCAATTATGTGGCGGATTATTAGACTATCTATGTGTATTATTTAAACAAGTCACATAACTCATTTAAAAAGTCGCGCGACTAAAATTACACATGAATGATTTCTTCAATTTTCAAATAGTAGGTTGGAGCAAGATAACTTCAAACATGTTTGAAGCAAAATTTTTTCCTTTTGCATTTCAAGGAGGGTAGCTTGTTAGTAAAGTACCTTGGATTGCCTCTAATCCCTAGTAAATTCAAAGCTTAGGATTGTAGGCTAGTTGAAAAGATTACAGTTAGGATAACACCCTAAATAGGAAAAGAAAAGTATTTCCTTTTCAGGGAAGCTTCAATTGCTGCAATTTGTGCTTTATGAAATATAAGTGTATTGGACCAACATCTTTATCTTACCAATGAAGATCATAATGGCTATTGAATAAAGGTTTAACTTCTTTCTATAGAGTGGTAAGGATCTCCTATTGGAGCAAACGTGCCTTGAAAGAAATTTGTCTATCTGATATGAAGGAAGGTTTAGGCATGAAAAGAATCAAATAATGGAAAAAAGCTGCTATCCTCAAGCCCGTACTAAACCTATTTTCTCAGTCTGGCTCTGTGTGGGTTGCTTGGACATATAGATATTTATTAGAAGGAAAACGCTTTTATAAGGTCAAAATTCCTTAATCCAGTTCATGGGGAGGGAGGAAAATGCGACAAGTAAGAGAAATAGCCTCTAATCAAATTTTCAGTGGGGAGGGGAGATAGAATCCTTCTTTGGCATGATAACTAGGACCCAATGGTGCCGTACTTCATAAAAATGGATTAAGAGTGATATGTGCATGGTTCAACAAGTTTTACCGTTAAAATTTCAATTTTCATTTGAGATGGGCAAAGATATTGGATGCCTGCTACATTTGATGATCTGGTGGACTTCCAATATAATATTACCAAGTTATATTTGAGCAGGAAGATAAGGTGTATGGGATTCCATCCAAATCAGGGAGGTTTCTTTGCCACTTATCATGGGATTGAAATAAGGAGTAAGACTGTGACAATTGAAGGGTGGAAGCTCATATGGTTTTCAACAGCTATTACTAAGCGCTCATTTATTTATTGGTTGGCACTGAAGGATAGACTCTCAACTCGTGGAGGACTAGTAAAATGGAGTTAAATGTGGAGTTATAGTGGAGATTTTCTATTTGTTTAATGCGGAAGTCTAATTGAGAGTCAAAAACATTTATTCTTTGAGTATTTTCTCACTCAAAGAATATCGCATCGTGTGCTACATGCATGTCTGGTTTATAAGATATTTTTTCACAATGGAAGACTCTCGACAGAGGAAGAAATCTCTCAATTATTAAGGGATGACATTGGTATAGAAAGGGATTTTGTAGAAATATCATCCTAAATAGGATTTTATGCGAAAGACTAATGATCCCATTTTCTCTTTTGCCTGGAGGCCAGGATCCTGAAAGTCAATTTAGCTGCTGCAAATATTTATGAGATTATATTTGAGTTGGTTGTGTACCAATGGGTTCAGCTGCTTGTAATATTGGTATTTTGGCAGGTTGTATTGTCCTGTATTTCAGCTTGTATTTATTGATTTTTAGTTGTGCAACTTTCATTTTGCGGGTAATTAACCGATCAATCAATCGGTGAAGGGCGAGGGTAAAATCTTTGTTTCCTGTGTGAATAAGTCTTGTTTCATGTTTTAATAAGTTTTGTTCACACTTGAATATAATGCAAGTTGGTGACATAAGTCTTCTTTCCACAACGGAACCCCATAAGATTGGATGTTGGATGCTAAACTATTAATTACTTCCCCAAATAGCAGAAAAAACAAGACAATCTGTTTTTCAAATTCATGGAAGATTGAATAGATACGGGGAAATATACTTTTGATGTAGACTAATGTACTTGTAAAGGAATTTATAAAGCATTGTATTAACAAGGCTGCTGAGTTGATTTTTACAAATTCTCCACTACTATTGGTCGCTAAACATATAAAAATGTTGTAAGTTTTTTATTCTATTTATTTGACAAGCTAAAGGTTTTTAAGGAGATTTGTATAAATCAAGACTGTTTATGAAGGACCTTAAGAACTGTGAAATCAGATGAGAATTTTGGTGGTTAGTTACAATGCAGTCCTTTCTAAGATGTAAGGTGAATGAAATCTTATACATAAATCAGTTAATAAAAGAATGGAAAAATCTTTTATTTTGTCGCTTAGGTTAAATAAAAATTCTTGGGTGATGTTCATGTTCATAACTCCTAAATAGTTCCTAATATTTGGCACTTTCTATATTTCGTGGGTGCAGCATCAAGAAATTCACTCACGATACCTAAGATCTACGACCATGTGTTGTTAACTTTTCGTACATTGTTCAATCCATCGAGATGCACTCAAAATGAAATTCAAGATCTTCTGATGGCCAACTCACGAGTCACGAGTTGGACCTTGTGTTCTATGGACTGGGGTCATGTGGAACGCTTTACCACTGATCTTGATTTGAAGCTCTATGAGAATTTCGGCTCGTTGACAAAATGTTTTTCTTGTGCTAAAGTTTTGTTTACCAGAAACCCTAATAGCACATTAGGATGTCATCCATGTATTTAACTAATTACTTTTTCTTTTTTTTTTTGAGAAGAATGTATTTAAGGTGGAACTGAAGATTGTTTTGCACTCTTCCTGCTGGACTTCAATAACTTCGAAATAGACTGTGAAACACCTTCCATTTATGCTTCGGTCAACTGATGAGAAGCTTCCAAAGCTGTTGAAGTGGCAGCACATATCCTAAAATTATAAAATTGCGGTCAATTCAGAATGAGAATTGTCAATCAACATTTTTTTTATTTATTTTTTTTTATAACTGTTAGAAATTCCTAAATCACTCTAGATCTATTGTCAATTCTTTAGTAATTGTACCAGCTAATATGAACTAGTTTATCAAAAAATATATAAAATTTCTTGTTAGTATTCTATTCAATCAACATCTTGAGAAAATTAAAACCCAAACCATTGTGCAACTGGAGCCACCGCAGGTGCTGCCCGCAGAGGACCAGGAAGTTGCCATGAATTGAGTATTTTCTGATCTTGTTTGATCTGCCTCTGAATCTTTTATTGCCATTCAATCTTGTAAACTCTTATGGAAAAGACTACTCCTTTTGTAAGTCTTTCTGCTATCAATTTATCATTATTATTGTTATTATTTTTAAAATGATGGCATCATTGCATTGCGTGATATTATCATTTTGACTTATGGGCCAGCGTACATATATAAATCTGACGGTTTCTCAATCATTCATAGTCATGGAGAAGAGTAACTCTTTATGCTCAAGAATGATGTTTATTATGGACAAATTCTCAATTGTCTGAAGCGATTTCTATTTCTAATTTATAAGCATGGAATCTGTTTCACAGTCTATATCAAAGTTATTGAGGAGGGTTGGGGGTGGGGTTGGATAGCTACCAATAACTTTGATAATGGTATAGTAATTCACCCCCCGGGGGGGGTGGTGGGGGGGGTGGTGTTACGATAAAGCGGTTGATTATCAAATCAGGACAGGGTTTTGAGTACTTATTTAGGAATGAGGTGCTATTGCTTTGTCAGCTTTGCCACCCAAACCTCGTCCCTCTCATTGGATATTGCATTCATGAAGACGTGAATATCCTAGTCGGCGAGTTCATAGTCAATGGATACCTCTTCGGAAATCTCCTCTACAAGGACCACGACAAAGATCCACTCCCATGGAAACAAAGGCTAAAGATTTGTGTTGGAGTGGCGAGTGTACTACACTACCTTCACACTGGGGTAAAGCAGACTATCATCCACCATGACGTGAAGCTAGACAACATTCTGTTGGACGAGAAATGGGAGGCCAAGTTGTCAGATTTCATGTCCTCAAAGATGTGTCCCCCGAATTTGTCAACAGTTTGTTTTGTATACACGGAGGAAGATACAACTTCTTTGATTCTCGATACTATGGCACAACACTTGGATGCCGAGTTCCTTGTGAGTGGGGAGCTGACTGATAAATCCGACGTCTACTCTTTTGGTGTGGTACTTCTGCAACTACCCTGTTGCAGAAAAGCATCCTATGTGGTTGATTGGGCCAGAAAGCGCATACAAGAAGGAACCATTAATGCGATGATTGATCTGTATCTGATAGGGAAGATAGCTCCGGAGTGTTTGAAGATATACTTGGACATTGCCACTTCTTGTATTCAAACTAAGGGAGTGGATCGTCCTACGATGGGTGAAGTGGAGATAGAGCTTGAACATGCACTGCAGCTGCAAGAGAGTGCAGATGCTGCGAGCAAGGATGGTGTGGATCCTTCTGGTGAATACAACTATCCCGTTTTTGAATATACAGGTCCTGCTTCTCCAACGGCTGAGCCTGAGGATTCAATTTGGGATTCAGATAGCACCACTTCTGCCGACTTGTCCTTCAACACCACCATGCCAAACAACCAATGATTAATCACAAACGATTATCGAAATTGCATTGCCAGAAGCAAATGGTATGATTAATAATTATTTGACCCAAAAAAAATAAAGAAGAGTTGGCATTTCTAGATTGGCAAAAACTAGGTACTGAATGCATTTCCTTGTGTATACAGCATTCAACACGGTTGAATTCAATTGGAAAAGTTGAGTTGCAATACCAAAGTCCAACTCTTTCCAAATATGAAAATTTAATTTATTTTCTTTCTTTTTTTTCTTGTATATTTATTTTTAATGTCTATATGATAAAAACGTCTGCAGACATTATAAAAACTTGATTCAAGCTGTCTTTGTGGTACTACTTTTTTAACTACTATGGCTGAATATATAAAGAAGGGTAAAACTTAGTATAGAGTTAAGTTCTTTCATTAAAGTCAAAACATAGTTGCATTGAATTTAATTCTCCTTGGAAAATATACAACATCTAAGGAATTGTACTTAAATATTTCCTGAGATCTTTTCCTAAAGCAAAGGGTTGAGAATGAAAGTAAAAGAGGTGGAAAAAAGAAAAAAGGATTACTCCAAATAGAGGAACCAGCAATGATCGGATTGTATAAAAACCTGAATAGATTCAAGCTAACTTTGAAAAAGTTTAACATAGGAAATTTTCGTAATCTTTCTTGAGGGGTTCAATAGGCAAGGGAGGGATTGGAAGCAACACAAAAATAAAATATTTCTGTTTTGAGTATAGATTATATACGTAATGGAGGAGAATAAAATAATGACGCTAACTCAACTATAAGAAGAGCTATGGAAGCTATTTTCATAACATAGGTTCAAGAATCAGTGACTGAAGTTTAAAACCAGAGTTTTATTGGTTTTTATAAACTAGTCAAGACCCTTTATCCCAAAACAAAAGAAACAAAAAGAAAGAAAAAAAGAAAAGGGAACTACTTAAGATGAGAAATGCGAAAACTGTTGATGAATGGCAAATAAAAGATATGGTTATTGAGTTCGACCAAAGGTTGTTGGGGAGTTGTATTTAGAAACACTAGTCGCAAACCAATGCATAGATATTTATTTTGTAATTGTGTATCGTTTGTACTCTAAAATTTGTTGAAGATTGTTCTCTCTAAAATTTAAACAATTTCTAAAATTATTATATTTTTTAATTTTTACCAATATATAATTCTATTATTTTTGGTGTATTTGATTAATATTATTCTTTAATAATGTGATCCATATTCTTTAAAATTAAGTTATAGTGCACTATGTTTTTTTCTAATTTTTTTCTATGTAGCTAAACATTTTAAGTTTTAAATAAATCATTCAAATTGTTCATTTTCTTAAAGGAGATTATCATGATAAAAAATTCGTAACAAAATTGCACTTAATATTATTCAAATTTTTGATAGGCACATTTAAATGCATAGCCAAAAAATTTTTTTGTTATATAAATTCAAATTCTCACTTCCAAAATAATTACATATTAACTCAAATAAAAATCAAATCAAGTACTATAAGAGGGAGAGAGATTACCTTCTTTTTTTTTCTTTTTCTTGTTTTGAGATGGTAGAGAGAGAGAGACTACTTGTTATGGGAAACTCAAAAATACAATACTAAAATGTATTAACCCAAAATAGAGTTTTAAAAAATATAATGATTCATCAACTTAAAGTAGAGTTGCAAAAAGAATAAAAAAAATAAGAGAGAAAGAGAGAATAGTCTCTTTTTAATGAGAGAATGTGAGAGAGAATAATAAATTTATAGAAAATAAGATGAGAAGAAAGATATAGTTAGTAATAAAAACCAAATTATAATCTTATATACCATATTTTATAATGCGATAGGATGACATCTATAAAATCAAAAAAAAAAAAATGAATGAAAAAGGTAACTTAAAAATACAAAACAAAATCACATCAACTCAAAGTAGAGTTCTAAAGAATACAAAATTAATCAACTTAAAGTAGAGATGCAAGAAAAATAAAAAATTCACAAAAATATAACATTTTATTTGTGGGAAAACTATGCATAAAATGGAAGAGAAAATGATAAATTGATAATAAGAGAATAAGAAGAACAAAAATAAAAGAAGATAAATGGATAAAAGAAAATTGATATTAAAGTAGTTAGTAGTGGGGAAATAAAAAGGTAAAAAAGAGGGGGGAAATAGAACATGGCATCACTTGCTACATGCAATAGAAGACTCTTGACAGAGGTAGAAACCTCCCAATCGATAAAGGGAGGATATTTGGCATAGAAAAGGGAGTTTATAGAAACATCAAGAACTGTATGTTAAAAGGGATGTTGTGTTGAAGACTAACGATCCCTGTATCTGATTTGCATGGAGGCTTGGATCCTGAAAGCTGATTGAGGTACCGCAATTGATTTAGAAGATTTTGTTCTGGTTTGAGTTGGTTGTGCAACAATGACTCAGCTGCTTGTAATATTGTTATTTCGACAAGTAGTATTGTCATAGGTTCATGTATTTCAGCTTGTATTTGTTCACTGTAGTCCTACTTCACTTAGTTGCTAGTAAATGATGGATCCATCAATCAGTAAAGAGCAAGGGTAAAATCTTTGTTTCATGTGTGATCAAGTCTTGTTCACGTCCGAATGTAATGCAAGATAATGAACAATCCAGTAAAGGGCAAGGGTAAATCTTTGTTTTATGTGTGAGTTGGTCTTGTTCACGTGTGGATATAATGCAAGTGGGTGACATCAGTCTTCCACTGCGGGAATCCATAAGATTGGATGTTAGTTGCTAAACCTTTAATTACTTCCTCTAACAGAAGAAGAAACAAAGACAATCCGTTTTTCAGGCTAAAAACAAGAAAAAATAGAATTCCAATTTTAGTGGATTACTGATCTGTTGGGAAGTCATCAAAAATTAAGGGAAAAAATGTCACTGTATGAATAACGTCATTACTAGGTGCCACATTTCGTGAACCATGCTCGCAGGCTGCAAAGATGGGCTGGAGGGTCTTAAATAATTTGCTCTCATCACGCAAAAGTCATTTTATTACTGGACTGCAATACAGAATTTTGTTAGGAAGCGCCATTGTTTCATAAGGTACGATAATCAAATTCTCAGAAGGATCAGTCTTCATCTGTTGATTCAGGCAAATGTCCAGCAACTGTTTCATCATTTTTTTTTCCAATCCACCAGTGGATAAGGAAGCATCAGCTGCATCTGCCTCGCTAAGTTCTAATCCAACTTGAATCTCACCATTGGGTAGAACATCAAACGGGTCACCAGAATCTGTAGTTTCCCTCCATTCAAACCATTCAGGTTGTTTATCAGTTTCAGCGGGTCCCGTTTCTCTTGAGTTATCAAGATGTGTAGTGCCTTCTGACTTTGTCCCTGCTTCTGGAGAAGGTGTTGCAGTGTCAACCAAGTCGTCATCTTCACCAACAATAGCATTATCATCACTGCCACCATTAATTACACCGTTCACCTCAGTGTTGGGTAATGGGGAAGCGAGTGAGCTAGTTGAGCGTTCATTGGCAACTCTGTCATCCTCGAAAGCAAACCAGTTGGAATTTGTATAGAGTGAGCTACTGAACACACCAAGAGAAATGCAAAAAAATCATTTAGCAGTTTCTAGAATTAGAATATGGACAAAAATTTAGAACTACGACGTCATTGTTTCTATTTCAATTTCTATTAACTATATAAAAAGCACGAATTAGCCTGTGAACCGTGCTTTGTCGAGCTCCTTGCTTGGTTATTGTGAACAGTACTTTTGTCGAGCATCTTGCTGGGTTTGTTTGTTTTTTGTGTGCATAAGTTTACACTTCTATCCTTAAAAAAATTTCAATTTGAACAGTTAGAGAGCCTCGGTCTTTTGGTCATTTGCCCCTATTTTATTTGATCTTATCTCTTTGTTGGCTTTTTTGGTCGATCGTACTCTGTAGATGGACACGCGTTTGAGGTAGAAGAAGAACGCTGGAGAGGAGGAGTTTGGTTTACCAACTACAGTAGCTATGAGTAAATAATAAAACAAACGCAAGAGAGAGAGAATTCTTAATTTGAATAGTTAGAGACCTTGGGGCTCTTATCTCTGTTGATAAACACAAAAACAGGATCCAAGGGATTGAGATAAGGCTAGAGATAAGAAACAAGAAAGCATGTCATAAACTCTTTTATCTTTTCTCTTTTTTTTTTTCTTTTTTTTTTTTTTTTTTTCCTTTGATTCCAAAACAAAATTCTTGTCTCTTTCTTAACAGGACGTTGGATGCGTTAATCTTCGGATTGTATCTGATTTGTGTTAAAGCTTCAAAGTAACAGGTAAGTACAGTACTTTTATTGTATCTTTTTTGTCTGGTCATATTTTTTATCATAAACTCTTATGTTGTTTTATATATTTTGTCATTTATTTCTAAATTTTTGCACTCAAATTATTATCATTCATGTGTATTCCGTTTTTCCTCATTGCTGCATAATTTTTGGTTACTTTTAAAAACATATTTTTCCCCTTTTCTAATTTTGCTGTTCATTTTTAGCTTACTAGCATAAGATTATATGGAGCCTACGGATATAGATGATAGTTCAACTAGGAGAAATTCCTATAAATCTATCCCAAAAAGAAAAGCCGTATCAAGAGTTGATGAAGTGCAAAGCATTATTGATGATAATGCTATTGTTGCAGATTCATCGGTCATGTTAGTCGGTAGCTCACAACAGAAGTAAGTTTACGCACGTATAAAATAGTATAGTTTAAAATTAAACTAGATATATAATGATAACTAATATATATGTAATATATAATATGAATAAAGGTGTTAAAGAACAACCAAAGAAAAAGAGATCTTGAACGCTATTAGGAACAGTGGCGGCTTTAAGAATTTTTTTCAGGGTGTTCCTCAACAAGTATAAATTACACAATTTAATAAAAAGAAAAATTTGTATATTGATAACAATAACAATAAAAAAAAATATGAAAATATATAAAGTTTACAATTGTCTTTTACGTGATTTTCTTATCAAATATTTTTCCATAATTCTAGCAAAAGAATAAATAATAAACTATAAGTTCATTTGAAATATTAATAAAATTATTAATTATTGTTATTTAGTTGTTTCATTAATTTGTTTGTCTTTTATAAACTATAATTTGTTATATTGTTGTTTGATTAATTATAAAATTATTAATTATTGTTTAGCCTAACATAATTTAATTTGTTTGTCTTTTATAATGCACTAGTAAGGTTGTAATGTTTTATGTAAATTTGTTTTTGGAAAATATTATACATATATTATAGCATATTTATTATAAAATTTTGTTAGTAATGAGTTCATCATAAAAAATAACAATTATAAATTGCACACATATATCTATTATAATTATTTTGTTCAAGTAATGAACAATAATGAAAACAACTTGGAGTAATATTGTATAATAAAAGTTGATAAAAGCATATTAATTCATTCTACATTATTGACTTTTATTATGTGATGTAATAAAAAGCTTCATTACGATTTTATTTTATTTTTTGGAGAAATTACACTTTACCCACCTGTGGTTTGCTCAAAAAACACTTAACCCACTTGTAGTTTAAAAAATGGCACTTTACCTACCTGTGGTCTAATCTGTTAACCAAACGTTTACCCACTTCTGTCCTGTCGTTACTCTTAACACTATTCCACTAAAAAAAAACTATAGCAATTGAATCAAAACACTTTCCTGAGAAAAAAAAAAACTTCCTTTTACTTGATAGATTGCTCAGAAGATGACGACAGCTGCAAATAGACCAATGCAAGAGCCTTATGAGAAAGTAATTCAGTAATTGGTCTGAACACAAATTAACCATTTCCTTATCTTCAAGCTTCCTCTTTTCCTCTGGCAACTCCAAATCCAACAACGTGTCCACATACGACACAACAAACTCATCGTCATTTTCTTTGCCTTCTTTCGTTTTACTCTGTCTTTCTTGCTTCACTTTCCTCCTTGCTTTAATCAAAGGAATTAACACATCATCTTGGTTTCTCCGAAGTTTAAACAACTCTTCCCAACGCTTACGAAATAAAATCCTTTCAATACTGGGGAAAAAATTGAGTATAGCAATTAGCAAACCGACCAAAGCTCAAAAGCAAGCGACGTTCAACCTCTTCGATTTTCTTAATCTGGGTTTCACCGAGTTTGTCTCTAAAACACATAAGAACCAACAAACAAAACATGGAGTATTGGAAATGGTCTTTAACAACTTATTCAGTGTTGGAACGAAGGCGATTGAGGAGAATATCCAAGACCTACTTGCGCGCGTGAGAGTAAGATTTCATGTGCGAAGGGTGGAGAATCTTTGAAGTGAGATTACAACGAAAGAGTCGCCATGTGGGACCATAAGAAGCAAAGTTGATGTTGTGTTTGTTACTAGATACGATCACAGCTGTAGGTGGAGGAGATGGATGGTCAGCGAATACTGCACTGTTTTGAATAAGAGCTTTGTGTGCAAGAGAGTGGTTGGCAACGAAGATAGCTGGGCTGAAGCCTGTGTAAATGGTGATGATGGATCCGTAAAAGATAAAGAAGCTTTTTTTTCCCCCTCAGGAAAGTGTTTTGATTCAATTGCTATTGTTTTTTTAAGTGAAATAGTGTTAGAGTAACGGCAGGATAGAGGTGGGTAAACGTTTGGTTAACAGATTAGACCACAGGTAGGTAAAGTGTCATTTTTTAAAACATAAGTAGGTAAAGTGTTTTTTGAGCAAACTACAAGTGGGTAAAGTGTAATTTCCCCTTATTTTTTTGTTTCTTCAATGCTTTGTTATTGCAGTATGGTGACGCTTGTTGTCATCATTAGTTTATCCATCTTCAACATTTGAAATTTAGTCTGTCCATATTTGTTCAATTTTTGAGCTTTCATCATATTTTCCTTTTGTTGCATCATTTGTGTTAATTACTAATGAATTAGCACCGAGAGATTCTTGATTAGATTTTACAAAGTTTGGATTTTTTCGCTAAGATTTTTCATAGGTATTTGCCTTTGTATTAAATTTCAATGATATGACAGTTTTTTGTAATTTTTTTTTGGTTAATTTTGGAATAGTGCAGCAAAAAGAATTAATATAGCATGTTGAATTGTGGTTTTTTTTTTTTTCCTTGCATACCTTTTTATCATTTGAAGGTGCATCAAAAATCTTAGCAACTATGTAATTTTCAAAACCATATTTTAGATTGAATTCATTCAAATGAAGTAGAGAAATCCATTTTTTTCCTAATTTTTTTTTTTCAAATTACGTAGGATTCCTTCTCCAATATCAATATTTTTACAATAATTTAAATAAGTTGTATCTCAATTTATTTTTCAGCAAGATCTCGATCTTGTAGATTTGTTTAGGATTTTCTCGGCATCTCGATCAAATATCACAAAATTTGTTTTGTTAGTTGCCTTAAAAACTTCAATTTGAATCCTATATCTGAAGTAGTTTGCAATTGTATATATATAGTAGTTATAGTGAGATAAATATATTATAAATATTTGGAGAGTATGTAGTTAATGTAAGTGCCTCTAACTTTGGGATAGAAAGATTTATTTTTGTTTTACATTTTGCACACCAAAATGATCTTGCTTGTGGTTTGATATTCTTTTCACGAAGTACGCACAAAATGTAATACCAACCCATTGTTGTATCAATGTTACTTATTATTGCAATACCCTAGCAGTTCTCATCTTGTAATGAACTTTGAAATTAATATGTACTATTTTTTTAATGTAAATAATATGATGTTTTTTTTTTTTTTTTACATAAATGATTAGTATAATTTGAAATGATTAATAAACTTGTTTCGTAGGATCTCATTCCATGCATTTTATCTTTACTATTGTCTTCATATTATTTAAAGATAAATCCTCCAATGAAAATTGTTTTGCATGTATTTTTGGTATTTCTTGTATAGGATCATGTTTTTGACCATTCTTATCATTGAATTTTTTTTAAAGAAAATATTAAGTTAATTGCATTTTGTGAGATAGTTTATGCTATTTATTAGACCTTTTTGTTATTATAAATTTTACAAATATGTACTTGTCAATTATTTCAGCAACCTTAGAGATCTCAAGATTTATATATATTTTTATTGCACTGGTCGATGACAGAGAATTTGTCTGTATAAATTGCATAGAATATTATTAATAAACAAAAACATATTGAATTAAAATTGGGGAAAAATGAAGACATATTTCGTGAGAATGAGATTTTCTAGAAGTATCATCTATACGTGAGGGAGGAAGAAGAGAGTTTGTAAGAGGGTAAAAGTTTTTGCTTTGATTTAGGGTCAAACTTAGGTCATAATATGTAAGGTAAGAACTAGGTCTAAGTTTTTCATAAGGTTTGGTCTACTTTTAAAAGGTAATCCATTTTATAGTGAATAACTTTTGGTCTAATTGGTCTAATTGTCAAAAACAGCTCATATTTTATACTATAATAGTAAAAATAAGTTACTATGATCTATTGGGTAATAGTAAAAAAAAAACTTAATAAAAAGAGGTAAAAAATGCTAAATTTATATAATAGTAAAAATAAGTTACTATGATTTATTGGGTAACAGTAAAAAAAACTTAATGAAAAAAGGTAAAAAAAGTTAAATGCAATATCAGAGTGCCACGTGGCAGGACCTCATGCACTCTCACATGAGGTCTCTGCTTTTATATATAATATATAATATATATATATATATATATATATATATATATATATATATATATATATATATATATATTAATTGTTTCATTATTGTTTAGCCTAACATAATTTAGTTGTTTAATTTGTTTATTAACTGTTTTCTATAATTTGTTATGTGTATAATTAATATGTATAATATAATTAAAAGTTGAGTGGGTCAATCAAGTGATAAACCCAAGCCTTAAATTATACCCGTCATAACCCAAACCATAAACCAAGGCTCACCCTTTAATTTTATTTTATTTTTAATAACTTTTTTTCCCTTTTCCTTTGTTTTCTCTGTCAGGTTTTATTTTAACTTATGTATCATTTTTGCTTTAACCTTTTTTCTCTCCTTCACACGTGCTTTACATCTTATCTCTATCCGGTCTCTTCTAGATTTTTCTTCAGGTCTACTTTCCTCTTTTCTTTCTTCTTTTCTTTCTTCGTCCTTATTTCTTAGTCACAGCTTTTCTTCTCTCTCAATGTTCTCCTCAAGCATCGTTTTACGCCGACACCATGCTTCTTTCAACAAGCATCGTTCATCCCTAATAGCACCTCCATGCTCCTCTCTCAAGCCACCTCTACCCAACACAACGTCTCCTCACCTCCATTGCTGATCTATATCTGCTTTGTTTGGATTATAGGTTTATATTTGCATTATTTTGTATGGGAAATCAAGAGTTTTTGTTTCGGCCCGGAATCCCTTTTTGGTTGAGGGTGTTCCTAATTTTGGTTGAGGTTGTTCCTAATTTTTTTTTTAAGGGTAAACAAATAAAAAAAATTTAATTATTATATATAATTTTTTTTTCAGGTCAGGGTGTTCCTAGGAACACCCTGACCTAAACATGGCACCGCCACTGATTAGGAATGAGCATATGGTTATAACACCAATCGGTTTTTTGTGCAAGCAGAGATTGAACCTTAGACTCTTATTTACTAATATTTGAGAATTCATTTTTAGGAGATAACATTGTCTGTTTTATAATGTTGAGTTTTTCTTTCTTGGGTTTGCTCTCTCCAAATCTTTGTGATTTATGTATCTTTGAGTTAGATTTGTCGAATTTTGTTGTTGCTTTTGTTATTTAAATTTTGTGTATACGATTCAAGAATAAAAATATGCCTTCTGTGTTACTTATAAAAAATATGCCTTGATGTTTTATTGAATCGTGAGAATAAATTTTTTTTTTTTTTTTTATAGTTTGTTCTTAAGAAGTTGAGTTGATTTAAAATATTGAATATGAGCATTACCAAAGAGCTCAACACCAAGCACAACAAGTTTCAATTCTTTTTACCCAAGACCCTAAAATTTAGTACAATATTATGCTAAAAAATTAACTTGGATAAATAATCTTTAAGCTTTTTGGTGGATTTTGATCCATGAGTAGTTCTGTGTTGATAGAAACTTAATTAGAGTGATAAAGAGCTTTAGAGAGGAAGTGATGGGGAAAGGGCTCAAGAATTGGTGGCTATGTTGAAGGTAACCATAGATTTGGTAATAGATCAGAATATTTTGAAACATTAATAGTATGATTTTTAAGCAATTCAATAATTAAATAATTATAAGTAAATTCTAATTCTAACCTTAATGGCAATATTTTTACGGATGAGCATGTGCCTTACACGTGCATCCTATACTAGTAGATGAATAAAATAGGAAGAATGAAAGCAAAGTAAAAACACTATTTAATTCCCAACATATCTTTTAGCATGTTGTACTCTGAATCACAGGCCCACCAAAGAGATTTAACTCACTAAATCTTCAATGTGCATGTAAGCCAAAATCACAAGTTAGCCAGCACTGAGGGTTCAAAATATTCCAGAAAATTCTAAAATAGCTCCCCTAGCCAAATGAGGTATAAGCTGAAATTCACACTGCACCCCTGCTGTCCTGATCAGCAGTTAACACATTAGTTTTCAAAAGGCTAACCATTCTTCTATATACGACCCTGGACTTGTGAAGACCATCATCAAATTCAACAAAAGGCTACAAATGTAGCTTAGACTTACCTTTGTGGTTAATACGCACCATACGTCTCCTATTTTATTTACACACCATACGTTCTCACAAATATCTTGAGAAAAATCAGACCCAAGTCAGCGTGCAACAGGAGACGCCGCTTTTGCTGCCCGCAGAGGACCTGGAAGTCACTAACTGTAACGGGTAATGGTCAGATATTTTTGGACCACACATGCCCACCTAGCCCATTTAACCCCCACCACTCATCTCACAAATATGTCTTTTCTCTCTTTTGGCCGGCCATCTCTTTCTTCCTATCATTTTCTTACTTTTCTCTTTCACTTAACCACCCACGCTCATTTCCCATACTCTCCCACCGGGTTCCACTCCAAACCACCATCTCACCATTATTTTTTCTGCAAGATCACTAGAAAATCCTTAGGAACCTCTAAGCATCTTCATCCAGATAAAAATTTCTAACTTTTTTGTTGGGTTTTATATTTTGCTTGAGGTTATATTTTTATTTATGATAATGATACCCATGTGATTTATGAGCACTATTTTAAAAACCGGACCGGCCGGTCTGATCGGTTCAACCGGGAACCGAGTGCTAGTCTGGTCCGGTTAAAAGCCCCAAAACCGGTCAACAACTGGAAAACCGGCCAAAAACCGGGGTTGAACCGAAAATTAAAAAAAACAGTTCGATGACCGGTTTGGTTTTTAAAACCTTGTTTATGAGTCTTGAAAATGATATTCATGTGCTTATATGTATGGGTTTTGTGTTAGTGAAATTATTTGATGACTGGGTTTATAATTTTTTCAACAGTAGTTATCTAAGTGGTGAAGATTTGGGGTTTTTTGCTTTTTAATGTAAAATAAATGGTGAATATAATTTTTATTGATTATTTAGAGCTAGTTAAAGATTTAAGTTGTTTGTCTTGGAGAATATTATGATTTTTCATATCATGGGTCTCTTGTTGATGTGGTGTAAATCTTATGGGAACTACTTATTAAGTGTTGGAGTTTTGATGTTAGAGATAATACCTTGAATAATTTATGAGAATAAGTTGGAGTCTATGCCTTGTAAATTAATTGGTTGATAAACTTTGGAAGTGAAAAATATTATTTGTAAGGTTAAATGCTAGGCTTGCCTAATTAAGTGCTTATTTGGCAATCCCTAAACAGTAGCTAAATCCAATTTCAAGCTCTATGCTTATTGTGATAGGTTTACTTGATATTGTTTAGTTTCTAACTAATTTTCTTGGAACTTGGAGAATTAGGCTTTTGCGGTTGCAAGGTAAGTAGTTTTTTAATGGGATTTTTGAAAAATAAACATGTTGCATAAATGTTGTTTTTGGGTTAGACACGCTTTTGGAAACTACTTATGGATATTGTATTTTCCTAAAAACTATTGTGTCATAACCTTAATATATGTATTATTAATTAATTATATATGAAAATGCATCATATTTGGTATTGCATTTGGGGAAGTGCATGAATTTGTTGATATGGAAAAATGAACATCTTTTATTTAATCTTTGATAAGGAAATCTTGGATTTTATGGTTTATTAGAAAATTTAAAGATGCTTATCTTATCTTTTTATGTGAGAAATTGATATAAAATCTCTTGACAAGAATGAAGTTGAAAACCTTACAAACTTTGTAGAAGTTAGATTATTTAAGATTTTTCTGAAACTACCTAGATATAAACTATGTGTTTCAAAGTAATATAACCTGTGAGTTTTATGTGGTTTTAACACCATGTCATGTGTGATTTTCCGGTAATCACTCGATTTGGTTTCCGTAGTCTTTTTGACAACGGAATCAAATCTAGGTCAGTGTCCTTTCACTTTGGATGGCGCATTCTTCCTTGCTGCCCATGAGGGGAAGAGGTTCCTTGATTGTGTGTGGGTGAGGCTGCTGCCCATGGAGCCAAGGGACCACATGCAAGAGAGGTCCTATTGACGCGCTCTCTCTCCTGCCCATGGAGGGAGAGAGAAAGCTTGAGTGTATGGGTGACACTGCTGTGTCACGCCCCACACCCAAAAGGGTTCAAAGCATAAGGGAAGAACCATTAAAAGTGAGAATGTAGGAGATTTTTTTTGCTTCTATTCCTCTCCTCGACACATGATAAGAATAAAAAACCATACTAAAATCTTTATAATACAAGTCAGAGCTCTATAAGACAATTACAAACAATAACTCAAGTCATGTGCCTCCAAATAATGCATGAATATATTTCAAAGCTCCAAATGAATAACACAAAACCACAATCCCTTTTAGATTACACAACCTCAACATTGAAGTTAGGCCTACAAAGCCTAAGGCTAACAAACCTCAAGTATCCAACCTCCAATAGAATTAATTATGATCTCGTTAAATTTTGCAAGATTGAGTCACCAACCAATCATAGCATAAATCTCTCACTTAGCATAATGCTCCAACCATCACCAATAAAACAAGCTCCAAGCCCGAGGTATAGCAAATTTATTTGAAAAACTGTTAGAGAGTGGGATGAGCTAAAATCCAGTAAGTAGCATAATTAATGGAGGTGGGGGAAATGCAAGTTTCATGATTATCAACAATTTGCGAAACATGTTTTAGTTTGTGAAATTGCTAACTGAATACTGCAAGATCATTTTTTTGTAATAATTTGACAGGAATGATTAAATGGTGAAACACAAAGTTTCTCAAAATAATACCATGAAACTATATATTATAATATGTGAGCACTAACAATACAATTTCCAAAACTATAAATTCTAACATACGGTAATTTTATCACAAATATACCATACAACCACATAGACCAGTCAAGGGATCCACCCATTCACAACTGGCATGATATTGTCCTCTCTAGTATGCAGACTCTTGGCCCCATGGACAGTAGCCTCACCCATACCCTCAAGGTTTTTCTCTCCCCCCATGAGCAGTAGAGAGAGCGCATCAAATAGGACCTCTCTTGCATGTGGTCTCTTGCCCCATGGGCAGCAGCCTCACCCACACACAATCAAGGAACCTCTTCCCCCCATGGGCAGCAGGGAAAAACGCGTCGTCTAAAGCGAAAGGGCACTGACCTAGATTTGATTCCGTTGTCATAAAGACTACAAAAATCAAATCGAGTGATCACCGGGAAATCACACATGGCATGGTGTTAAAACCACGTAAAGCTCACAGGTTTGAAACACATAGTTTATATTCAGCTAGTTTCAGAAAAGCTTAAATAATCTAACTTCCACAAAGTTTGTAAGGTTTTCAACTTCATTCTTGTCAAAAAAAATTTCTATCTTTTTCCCAAATAACAATACAAGATAAGCATCTTTAAATTTTTCAATATACCATAAAATCAATGAATTCCTTATCAAAGATTAAATCAAAGATGCTCATATTTTCCATATCAACAATTCATGCATTTCCCCAAATGCAATACCAAATATGATGCATTTTCATATATATATATATATATATATATATATATATATATATATATTAAGGTTACGACATAATAGTTTTTAGGAAAATATAGTTTCCATAGGTAGTTTCCAAAAGCGTGTCTAACCCAAAAACAACATTTATGTAACATGGTTATTTTTCAAAAATCCCATTAAAAAGCTACTTACCTCAGAAGGCCAACCAATTTTAACTCAACCGGGCACCACAAAATCAACTAATCCAGTCACTAGGTCCATCACCAAGAATATCAGAACCTAGAAACACAATGATCAAACCTATCAATAACAAGGCCTTTCATAAAGTACCATCACACTTATCTCCATAAATCGTAACAATACCCTAAAATCAAACCAAATGCCCTAAAGTCTAGCTTGCCCGTCCTAAGACAAGTACCCTTTCCAAGCAGGAACCAAACAAGCATCCAAGAAACTCATAGTGCTGACACAACCAAAACATTTTAAATTCACTACCGCAAAAATGTGCATCATAAGATAATATAACATACTCATGAATCTCTTTGAGTACTAAATAATATATTTAAGCCAAGATAAGATCAACCGAGGTTTGGGATTAATTCCACAATTTCTCAGCGTTTTAGTCTTGCTTTCAGATTCAGTACATAACAGGGCAGCCATTTGTAAAAATTGTTTGGTCAATGAAAAGTTATCCGATTAATTCAACACTTTAAGGTAACATTCCCCTATATGTATAAAATGTACCACAAAAAATTAGGTTGCGTTTGTTTTGGTGGTAAACAATTTCAGGAAATCATTTTCCACCTGACCCGCGTGTTTGGCAGTTACGAAAAATAGAATTTTTTGAAAAATCATTTCCTATTTTCCCTTTGACCACGGAAATGGTTTTCAGTTCCTATTTTCACTTCAAAGTATTTCCGGAAAAAGAGAGAGAGAGAGAAAGAGAGAGAGAGGAAGAAGAGAGAGCCCAAATCGCAAAGAGAGAGGAAGAAGAGACTTCGCCAGAGAACCCCGATCGTCGATCGCAGCACCGCGCCGCGCCGATCGTCGATTGCACTTCCAGACCCATCGCCTTTAACCCAGACCCAGACCCAGCGAGTCGCACAGCGCCACGAGTCGCACCGACGAGTCGTGCCGATCGAACCAAGTCACCTCACACGCCTTCGCCTTCGCCTTCAAACCCAGTCGCCTCACCGCAACGATCTGACCGGATTTGATAATTTTTTTTCTTTGGTTTTGTTTCTTTTGTGGCTTTTGATTGCCGGAGTTTGCTGCCGTGGGTTGAATTGGAGTTTCGGTGGTGTGTGGTGTTGGGATTTGGCTATGATTTGTTCAGTGGATTGGAATTTGGCTATGATTTTGAAATTTTTTGTAATAAAATTTGTTTGGATGCTGAGAAAATAACTGAGAAAATGTGAAAAATGTGTAGGAAAATAGCATTTTCAGAATAGAACCAAATACATGAAAATATTTTCTACAACAATTTTCATAATGCAACCAAACACCTAAAAATATTTTCCTTTTCCGAAAATAGTATTTCTAGAAAATAGGCAATTTTCCAGAAAATATTTTACGGGAACCAAACACAGCCTTAAGCCCAAAACAATTTTGCTGTAATTTATTAAAAATCATGCATTGCGGCTGACTCAAATCTGTCATGACAGCTTTAGAAAATTGCTATAGTTGTAAGACTAGCCCAAATTATTTGAGAATTTACTCACATTAAAACCACCAGATTTAAAGCATATTAAAAACAAGGAATCAAACCCAAAAATCTCATATAAACAACTTATCAAACACTTGGTATGCAAAAGCACTTGCTCACACTTAACTTGCATAAATTCGTAGTTATCACTCCACTCACACCCACATTTTCCAAAGTCATCTAAAATGCAAAGAACACACTTCCAAAAATCAACCCAAACTTCCACAAAATCAACCCACATGATTGCTCAAGGAACCCAAATTTTAACCATGGAGAAACCCAAATGATCACCATTTGTAAAAGCCCTTAACCATTTAACAATTAAGTCCACCAAATCAAAAACCCATGTACTCAATCACATGTATATCACTCAAGTAGCTTAGATTAGAAAGAAATCTTACAAGAACTTAAAAAGCTACTAAAATAGTTAAAGAGTTTTACCTTTAAAGTTTGAGATAATGGAGCGTATGGGGTTTCTAATGGGGTTCTCCGGTGAAATCCGCCAAAAGTGGTGGTAGATGGCTGGTTTACCGGTGAGGGAGTGAGAGAAATAGAGGGAGCTAGAGTGTGTAGGTGTGTGGGCTTCAGTGGGTGGGTGAGATAGAAAGATAGAGAAATAGAGAGAAGGGGCAGCCAGTCATGAGGGAGAGAGAGATATCAACGTGAAATGAGGAAGAAAAGAGAGGGGGGGGTGACTCAAGTTGAAAAAGGTTAATTACCAAATTGCCCCAAAAATATCTTGAGTAAAATACCTTTGCCCCTCAAGTTTCCTCCAAAATACAATAACTGGGGTGTTACATGCTTTCCATGGAGCCAAGAGTCTGCATACTAGAGAGGACAATATCATGCCAGTTATGAATGGGTGGATCTCCTGACCAGTCTATGTGGTAGTGTGGTATATTTGTGATAAATTACTGTATGTTAGATTTTATGGCTTTGGAAATTATATTTTTAGTGTTCATAGATTATAATATATAGTTTCATGGTATTATTTTGAGAAATTTTTTGTTCATTATTTATCATTCTTGTCATATTATTATTGAAAATAATCTTGCAGTATTCAGTTAGAAATTTCCCAAATTAAAACATGCTTTGTAATTATTCATCATTATGAAACTTGCATTTCCCCCACCTCTATTAATTATGCTACTTACTAGGTTTTAGCTCATCCCACCCTCTAATAGTTTTTCAAATTAATTAGCTATACCTTGGGTATAGAGCTTACTTCTTTGGTGATGATTAGAGTGCTATGTTAAATTTGGAGACTTTTGTTGTAAATGGTTGGTGACTCGATCTTGCTATGTTCAACGAGACCTTAATTAATTCTATTGGAGGTTGGTCGCTTGAGGTTTGTTAGCCTTTGGCGTGATAGGCCTAAACTCAATGTTAAAGTCCTTATTCTTGATAAGATTGTGACTTTGTGTAATCCAATTGGAGTTTTGTAATATATTTATGTATTACGTGGAGGCACATAATTTTTAGTTATTATTCGTAAATGCATTATAGAACTCTGACTTATAATGTGAAGATTTTAGTATGGTGATATATTTTTAACATGTGGAAAAGAAAGGAAAAGAAAGATCTTCTACCGTTTGAATTATCAAAAATAAAAAATTAACAAGTACATTTGGAATTTATTTCTTATGTTTTGGACCTTTTTAAGTTTGGGGTACGAAACCAACTATTTGAGAATTTATCTGATTGGTTTGATTAGCCTCTGAATCTTTTATATATTGCTAGATCTTTCTTTAAAAAGTCTTTTATTTATTTATTTATTATTAAATGATTGCAATCATTTCATAATAAAAAAAATATATAAAAGACTTTTTTGCATGATATCATTTTTGACTGATAGGTCAGCAATCATACTCATGCATATATTAAAATCTAAATCTAATGGTTTATTTTATTAATCATTCATAATATAGAAGGATAATAATAAGACTGCTACTCAATGCAGTGACTTCAACAGCTTTGCCGGCTTTTTCTCAATTGAGTGAAGTGTCAATGAAACGTGTTTCAAAGTTATTCAGAACTTCCGAGAAGAGAGCAAAACCATCAACATCTTCACCTCTTCCTGAGGGATTATGCCGTCAATTTTCACTGGCTGAGATGAAGTTTGCTACCAATAACTTCGATGCTAATTTAGTAGTTGGTGAGGGGGATTTTGGCGCATTATATAAGGGCTCTTTTAACGACTGTAACGGAACCAGAATCGTTGCAATAAAGCGCATGAAACTCGAGGACTTAAGGAACGAGATGGTGTTCGTTGGCCAGCTACACCACCCTAACCTCATCCATCTCATCGGATATTGTATTGATGAAGGCGTGAATATCCTAGTCTACGAGTTCATGGTCAATGGAAACCTCTTCAGAAAACTCGACGATCGCCTCTCGTGGAAACAAAGACTAAAGATTTGCGTTGGAGTGGCGCGTGGACTGCACTACCTTTACACTGGGGTCAAGCAAACTATTATCCACGGTGACGTGAAGCCGACGAACATTCTGTTGGACAAGAATTGGGAGGCCAAGTTGTCAGATTTCAGGATGTCCAACATGCTTCCCCCGGGTTTCAAATTCGTGGAAATCAAACGGGATTCGGAAACTACTCTGAGATACCTGGATCCCGAATGTTTCATTCCATATAGGCTGACCGATAAAACCGACGTCTACTCTTTTGGTGTGGTACTGTTGGAAGTACTCCGTGGGAGAGAAGCAATGGACTTCAAATTGATGGAAAAACGGCAGGGTCTGGTTAAGTGGGCCCAAAAATGCAAACGAGAAGGGACCTTGAATGAGATAATTGATCCGTATCTGATGGGGAAGATAGCTCCAGAGTGTTTCAAGATTTACGTCGAAATTGCCATTTCTTGTGTGCGAAGTAAGGGAGAGGCTCGTCCCGCCATGGGTGAAGTGGAGTTAATCCTTGAACATGCACTTGAACTACAACAACAGAGTGCAGATGCTGCAATGAGGGATGTAGATCCTACTGGTGATGTCTGTATCTATCCCATTGATGAATATACCTGTAATGATTCTTCAGGAGACGCTTCTCCCCCATCTTATTTTCATAATTAATAGATTAATATGATAAATTAAAGATCATATTTATATTGTTTTTGATTTGATAATGGTTCTGTTTTGTTGAAGTCTCTAGTTCTTCGCTGCCTGAGCTTGAGGAATTTATTTCGGTTTCAGATAGCTTGAGGGAATATATTTTGAACACCGCCACACCAAACGACCAATGATTAATATCACAAACAATTAAATATTCTTGAAGAATGTTTATCGAAATTGCATTCCCATAAGCTAAGCAGGTTCTGCATATAATATATATTTTTTCATTTGCCCATGTGTTGGGTAGTAGATTAATTTGAGAATATTGTGGGGTGAGTTGTTGTTAGTTAGTAAATCATGTTAGATTCATCTTTAGGTAAATTTATAGTAAAAGTGTTTCAGAATCCCAAGAGATTGGCGACAACTCCTTGTAATTTGGTTGAGTTCAATGTCTTTAGAATAAAATTTGAAAAGTTTGTTATTTGCAACATGTAAATGAATTTATTTTACCATTGAGTTTCATGTAGTTGCAGAGTTCTTAATGGATATACAAGTGTGAGTAAAATCTCACATTAAGCAAGAATGATAAGAGAGAGTGATTAACATAGTTGGACCCAAACTTATAGGCATAATCTTTTGAATTAAGTGGTGTCCTTATATATTAAACCTTCAATTGGAGGCTCTCCAATGAGAGAGATGTATTTCAGATATGAAAAATTAGATATTGTCACATCTACGATACTGGATTTTTTTGGTATGTTGAAGTACATATTTTGCGTTCAAATCCTCTCAATCTCACAAAAAACGATACAATGAGTGTTTCTTAGGTCAAAGGAATATTGAAGTGAGTATATTTTCATAAACAGGTTAGTGAGGAAAAGTTGCCGAGTAGATGGGTTAGCTTCCATGCACAAGAACAAGGTGACAAATTGTGATTTGGTGGCACTCTGCACTCTAGTTATTGCTATAGAAAGGACAGATAGAAATGACAATCCAAAGTCAAAAGTCAAAGACAAATTACTTCAATAAGAGTAATGTCCATGGCACAGCAATCATCAACAGTGAAAGGAGATGCAATCTCTAAGTTTGCAGTCTTGTAAGAAATAAGAGAGAGCACACAAAAAATGGTGATATAATGCCAATCCCAATGTTACTAGTTTGTTCCCCTTGCAATAGGCATTGAGCTATTGAGTGAGGAGGACATAGAGTAATGCATAGGCTTGTGTAGAAATAAAATAGAGAATCATGCATTGCATTATGGATGGGGGATGGTGCAGTTGAACTCTACCCACGCCTCCACCCTTTGCTTGGAAGGGGGAGGAACTCAGCGGAGAGAATTATCCAGATCAGCCTACTTGGCGGAAGCTGAATTACACATAGTCGAAGTGTAGTGTTAGAATGGTTCATTTGGATTGATAAAATTGCCTTGTAATATTAGGAAATGGTATAGCATGTATGACATGATATCAGTAGCAAATTCTTCGATAATCTAAGTGGATAAAAAAGAAAATCGAATGACATTAAAGATCATGTGGAATATGGACCCAATGGGACAATCAATATCTACACAGGGAACTTCTATTGGCAATGCTTGGGAAATTAATGAGTGGTTATTAGGATACTTAGGAATATAATATCAAATTTTGTATCCTTAAACTGCTGTTATTTGTTGCCAATGAGCTATAGCTCAACTGATACTTTCCTCTCCCATAACAATGAAATGGATGGTGAGGTTGTGAGTTCAAAATTCATTGGGTGTGTGTATCTTAACAACAAAAAAACTGCTGCTATTTTGTTGATATTTAATTTTACATGAAATTCTAAAATATTATGTCTTTAGATCTTCATATAAATATAGTATCTATCAGTAGATTTTGTTTTTTCTTTGATGTCTTAGAAGCATTTCGGGAGATCTATTGGTTCTGTTGCAAGGTAAGCAGTTTGCTGACCTTGTAAAATAAAACAATTGTAGAGTTATTTATTGGCAGTAAGATCTCATTAGTGCAATCAATCTGTTTTCCAAGCCAGCAAGTGACTAAAACCTTTTTGTGAGGAAGTGGACGCAGACAGCACAAGAATCTGCATTGCACTTCAAGATTTACTCTCTTGTATGTCAATTTAAATGGTAAGAAATGGCAGAATCTAGTTGTTGCCATCTTTTTTCCTTCGGGATAGAGGATCTCAAAATAGGAGGAGGAGAAAGCTATGGGAGTCGATCCAGATAATGTCCCATTCGATGACAATGAAGAAGAGGAAGAAGAGGCAGGGGAATCATGCAGCCCCCTCACATGCCACTGGCAGGTGGAGCCAGACCTATCTCAGGGATGCAGGGTTTTCCCCATGTTATGATAGGTGCTGATGGGTTATCTTATGGACCTGCTACACCTGATGGTTTCCTATGCTAGATCTTGGCAGGGTCAAGAGATGCTGAGTCATCATCTTCACCATCAATAACATTGTCATCCCTGCCACCATTAGTTACACCAGTCACCGGCAACTCTGTCATCCACGAAAGCAAACCAGTTGGAATTTGTATAGAGTGAACCACTGAACACACCAAAAGAAATGCAACAAATCATTTATCAGTTTCTAGAAATAGAATATGGACAGAAAGTTTGAAATACAAAAGCATTGTTTGGATGAATAAAATATGAAGAATGAAAGCATAGTAAAAACACTATTCAATTCCCAACATATCATTTAGCAGGTTATTTTCTGAATTACAGGCCCCACCAAAGAGAATTAATCCACTAAATTTTCAATGTGCATGTAAACCAAAATCGCAAGTTAGCCAGCACTAAGGTTACAATATTCCAGAAAATTCTTAAATAGCTCCCCTGGCCAATTGAGGTATAATTATAAGTTGAAATTCACACTGCACCCCTGCCATCCTGATCGGCAGTGAACGCATTAGTTTTCAAAAGGCCAACCATCCTTCTCTGTACGAACTTGGAGTTGTGAAGACCATCATCAAATTCAACAAAAGGCTACAAACGTATGGTTGTAGCCTGTAAGTGTTATTAAAAGCATGCCAAAGTAGAAGAGTGGGGGAAAAAGCACCTTTTAAAGCGAACTGCATTTCAATTAAGCAAAGCAAAGATGTGTTTACTACACAAACTGTAACACAGTTTTACACACACCCCAATTTTGAGCTGAAACTTTGACTTGAAGTCATGATTTTGAACTTGGAAATCATGGTTTCAGCTAAAAAATGGGGTGTGTAAAATGGTGTGTAAAGCTCTATGCAGTAATACTTGAAGTTTATTAAAATAATCATTCACTCTGCAACAGGTTAAGATAGACCATTGATTTGTAATGCTCACTTCATTGTTATGGTTTATTTCACTGCAATTACTTCTCTCACCTTTCAAGACTCATGTACACACAGATGAAGAGAGAAAAAAATCCAAGAAAACAGACAGCAAAGATGGAAAATAACTTGAACAGATACAGGGGACTATACTATTGATGTAGACTAATGAACTCGTAAAGGAATTTAACAGCATTGTATTACGAAGGTTGCTGAGTTGATTTTTACAAATTCTCCACTAATATTGGTCGATAAACATATAAATGTTGTCTGTTTTTTATTCTATTTATTTGACAAGCTAAATGTTTTAAGGGAGTTTGTATAAATCAAGACTGTTATGAAGACCTTAAGAACTATGAAATCAGATGAGAATTTTGGCGGTCAGTCATAATGCAGTACTTTCTAAGATGTAGGGGTGAATGGAATCTTATACATAAATCAGTTAATAAAAGAATGGAAAAAACTTTTATTTTGTCACTTAGATTATATAGAAATTCTTGAGTGATGTTCATGTTCTTAACTCCTAGGTAGTTCCTAATATTTGGCACTTTCTATATTTTATTTTTGTATGTTGTTCAATTCATCGAGATGCTCTCAAAATGAAATTCAAGATCTTCTGATGGCCAACTCACGAGTTGGAACTTGTGTTCTACGGATTGGGGTCATGTGGAACGCTTTGCCACTGATCTTGATTTGAAGCTCAATGAGAATTTCGGCTTTTTGACAGAAAATATTTTTCTTGTGTTGAAGTTTTGTTTACCAGAAACCCTTAATAGCACATTAGGATGTCATCCATGTATTTAACTAAAAACTTTTTTTTTTTTTTTAGAAGAATGTATTTAAGGTGGAGCTGAAGATTGTTTTGCACTCTTCCTGCTGGACTTCAATAACTTTGAAATAGACTCTGAAACACCTTCCATTTATGCTTCGGTCAACTGATGCGAAGCTTCCAAATCTGTTGAAGTGGCAGCACATATCCTAAAATTATAAAATTGCGGTCAATTCAGAATGAGAATTGTCAATCTACATTTTTTTTTTTTTTTTATAACTGTTAGAAATTCCTAAATCTCTCTAGATCTATTATCAACTCTTTAGTAATTGTACCAGCTAATATGAACTAGTTTATCAAAAAAATATATAAAATTTCTTGTTAGTAATCTATTCAATCAACATCTTGAGAAAATTAAAACCCAAACCGTTGTGCAACTGGAGCCACCGCTGGTTCTGCCCGCAGGGAACCAGGAAGTTGCCATGGATTGAGAATTTTCTGATCGGTTTGATCTGCCTCTGAATCTTTTATTGCCATTTAATCTTGTAAACTCTTCTTGAAAAAGACTACTCTTCTTGTAAGTCTCTTTGTGGTACTACTTTCTTAACTACTATGGCTGAATATATAAAGAAGGGTAAAACTTAGTATAGAGTACACTTTAGTAAGTGTAGTACATTAAGTTCTTTCATTAAAATCAAAACATAGTTGCATTGAATTTAAATCTCCTTGGAAAATATACATCTAAGGAATTGTACTTAAATATTTCCTAAAATCTTTTCCTAAAGCAAAGGGTTGAGAATGAAAGTAAAAGAGGTGGAAAAAAAGAAAACGGATTACTCCAAAAAGAAGGAACCAGCAATGTTCAGATTGTATAAAAACCTGAATAGATTCAAGCTAACTTTGAAAAAGTTTAACATAGGGAATTTTGGTAATCTTTCTTGAGGGGTTCAATAGGCAAGGAAGCAACACAAAAATAAAATATTTCTGTTTCGAGTATAGATTATATACGTAATGGAGGAGAATAAAAAAATGACGCTAACTCATCTATAAGAAGAGCTATGGAAGCTATTTTCATAACATAGGTTCAAGAATCAGTGACTGAAGTTTAAAACCAGAGTTTGATTGGTTTTTATAAACTAGTCAAGACCCTTTATCCCAAAAGAAAAGAAACAAAAAGAAAGAAAAAAAGAAAAGAAAAGGGAACTAGTTAAGATGAGAAATGCGAAAAGTACTTTCAGATGCTTATATAATGATGAAGGAGTGAAAACTGTTGATGGATAGCAGATAAAAGATACAGTTATTGAGTTCGACCAAAGGTTGTTGGGGAGTTGTGTTTAGAATCAAATCATTACTCAAGCTGGCCTAGATCAAACAATATAGTTTACTATAGTAGCTGAGAAAATGAATTTTCTACAAAAAGGTGTGATTGGTATAGAAATCAAGGAGACTATCTTTCATTGAAAGGGGACAAGACTCCTAATGGCTATTCATCCCATTTCTTTAAAAAGCATGGTATGTGCTTCATTAAGAAGTTATTGAAGCAGTTAAACCCTTTTTCACTACAGACAGGCTACTTGGGGAAGTTGATGCCACCAGTATCATATTGGTTTATAAGTTTGTAGCCCCTAAGAAATGATGTACTTTAGAGCAATTCTTAGCCAAATGGTTGGATAAGTGCTTGACTGATCTCATAAGCCTAACCTATACAGCTTTTATAACAGCAAGGGGCATAACTGAAAATGTACTTCTTTCTCAGGAGCTGATGAACAATTATCACAGGATCCTTGGCCTTGCTAGATGCACCCTGATACTAGATACAATGAAGGCATATGATTTTGTAAAACAGTAGCTCTTTTCTGAATCGTGCCACTATCATTGGCTTTCCTAAAATATTTGTAGAGTGGACAAGTGAATGCATCACTTCTCCTAGGTTCTCTTGCAATACATGGAAGTTTAGTGGGGTATTTCAAAGGGGAAAAAAGGAATAATACAAGGATATTCTTTATATCCTTATTTGTTTGTTGAATTTAAGAAAGTGTTTTCAAGAATGTTAATGAAAGTTGCTGTGAAAGCAAAGAGCTTTAAGTTTCATACTGAGGTGTGAAAGATTAAATCTCACTTGAAATTTGTTCATGAAGAATGCAGTGTTCTTTGCTAGGATGTCAAACGAAACAAAAAATTTAGAATCACTCTATCTTGAATTCAAGGAGGGTAGGTTGTTAGTAATACCTTGTATTGCCTCTAATATCAGCTAAACTCAAAGCTTAAGATTGTAGGCTAGTTGAAAAGATTACAGTTAGGATAACATCCTAAACAGGAGAGGAAAAGAAACTCTCTTTTACAGGGAAGCTTCAAATGCTGCAATTTGTGCTTTATGAAATCTAAATGTATTGGACCAACATTTTTATCTTACCAATGAAGATCATAATAGCTACTGAATAAAGGTTTTAACTGCTTTCTATAAAGTGGTAAGTAAAGTTCTCCCATTCGAGCAAACATGGCTTGGAAGAAATTTGTCTACCCAATATGAAGGAAGGTTAGACATGAAAAGAATTAAAGAATGGAAATTATGGAATTAAGCTGCTTTTCTCAGGCCTGTACGAAACCTATTTTCTCAGTCTGGCTCGATATGGGTTGCTTGGACATATAGGTATTTATTAAGAGGAAAAATCTTTTGGAAGGTCAAAATTCCTTTAGCCAGTTCATGGGGAGGGGGAAAATGCTACGAGTAAGAGAAATAGCTAGACCTCTAATCAAATTTTGGGTCGGGAGGGGAGATAGAATCCTTCTTTGGCATGATAACTAGCATCCAATGGTGCTGTACTTCATAAAAATGGATTCAGAGTGATACATGCATGGTTCAAGAAGTTCTACCACTATTAAAATTTCAATTTTCATTTGAGACGGGCAAAGATATTGGATACCTGCTACATTGGATGATCTGGTGGACTTCCAACATAATCTTACCAAGTTAAATTTGGTCAGGAAGATAAGGCGTATGAGATTCCATCCAAATAAGGGAGGTTTCTTTGCCACAGGGCCACTTATCACAGAATGAAATAAAGAGTAAGGCTTTGAGCCTGTGACAATGGAAAGGTGAAAGCTCATATGGTTTTCAACAGTTATTACTAAGCACTCATTTATTTATTTATTGGTTGGCACTGAAGGACAGGCTCTCAACTCTAGCAAAATGGAGTTACACTGGAGATTTTCTATTCGTTTAATGCAGAAGTCTAATTGAGAGTCAAAAACATGTATTCTTTGAGTATTCGATTACTCGAAGAATATGGCTTCATGTGTTATATGCATGTCTATTTGATAGGATTTTTTTCCACAATGGAAGACTCTTGACAGAGGAAGGAGCCTCTCAAATTGATATGGGATGATATTTGGTATAGAAAGGGAGTTTGTAGAAATATCAAGAACTGAATCCTAATGATCCCATTTTCTGTTTTGCATGGAGGCTTGGATCCTGAAAGCCGATTTAGATACTGCAGTTGATTTATGAGATTTTATCGATAAGGGTTGTGCACCAATGATTCAGCTGCTTGTAATATCGTTATTTTGGCAGGTTGTATTGTCCTGTTTTTCAGCTTGTATTTGTTGCTTTGTGCAGCTTTCATTTTGGTGGTAGTTAACGGATCAATCAATCGGTGAAGGGCAAGGTTACCTATGTTTCGTGAGTGAATGAGTCTTGTTCACGTGTGAATATATTGCAAGATAATGATTAATCCGTAAAAGGGCAAGGGTAAAACCTTTGTTTCATGTGTTAACAGAACTTTTTCACTTTTGGATATAATGCAAGTTGATGACATAAGTCTTCCACAACAGGACCTCACAAGATTGGATGTTGGTTGCTAAACCATTAATTAATTCCCCAAATGGCAGAAGAAACAAGACTATATGTTTTTCCCGACTAAAACCCAGGAACCAAAATAAACAAATAAATAAAAGGAAGAGATCTCAGCCAATTTCAGTGAAATCCTTAGCTCTTGGGAAGTCATAAAAAATTAAGAAAAATCTGTCCCGGGAAGAACAAGTCATTATTATGTGCCACATTTCGCGAACCATGCTCACAGGCCACAAACCTAGGCAGGAGGGTCTTAAATAATTTGCTAATTACGCAAAACATCTTTATATTACAACTTCGGGGAAACCAAAAACTATAGCCGACCCTTACTGGACTGAAATCCAGAATTTTATTAGGAAGCCATTGTTTCGTACAGTTCGATAATCAAGACATTCATGTGGAATTAATTTCTAATAATAAACACTTGATATTCTTGGAGGAAAGACAATCGTACAATATAGACAGATTCTTGTGGCAACACGTGACAATTCAGTCTCTGTATCACCTAACAAAGGTACTTGATTTATGAAACATTGAATTTTTGGTAGAAAAGTTTGAAAATCAGAACCTGCCCTTTCTGTTTTTCCTATATCAGAGAGAGCAACTTTCATGGATGGGGGTAAAGAATCATCAGCCCTATTTAACAAACACTGCCCCCATTGATGATGTACAGAAGGCTCTTAAAGTTACAGTCGCCTATCCAACCTCCAGAATCCATCTTCCGACCTGCTCAATGTTGCAACGTATGAGTTAGCCCAATAAAACTGGTTCTTGCAAATTTACATTAGTTGCCGGCTTCCTTAACATCCTTCTTCTCTTCTTCTCCCTCAGGAGTGCCTTCCTTTTCTTCAGCCACCACCACATCATCAGAATCAGTTGGGCCTAAACTTGATTTCTCATTATCATCCTTTTTGTCTTCTTCTGCCTTAGGAGTGCCTTCTATTCCTTCAGCCACAACCACATCATCAGAATTGGTTGGGCCTAAACTTGATTTCTCATCAACATCCATTTTTTCTTCTTCTGCTGTAGAAGTGCCTTCCATTGCTTGGGCTGCAACCGCATCATCAGAATCAGCGGGGCCTAAACCTGAGTTCTCATCAACATCCTTTTTTTCTTCTTCTGCCGTAGAAGTGACTTCCATTCCTTCAGCTGCAACCACATCATCCGAATCAGTGGGGCCTAAACCCGATTTCTCATCAACATCCTTTTTTTCTTCTTCTTCCTTAGGAATGCCTTCCTTTCCTTCAGCCGCAACTACATCCAAATTGGTTGGGTCCAAGCCTGATTTCTCACTAACATCCTTTTCGTCTTCTTCTGCCATAGATTTGCCTTCCGCTCCTTCAGCCACCGATACATCATCAGAATTGGTTGGATCTAAACTTGAATTCTCATTAGCTGATTCCGACTGCTCAGAAGGATCAGGACTTGGGTTTGCATCTGCTGATTCAGGCAAATGTCCTGCAGCGGTTTCATCATTCTTTTCCAATCCATCAGTGGAAGATGAAGCTTCAGCTGCATCTGCCTCGCTAAGTTCTAATCCAACTTGAATCTCACCATTGGGTAGAACATCAGATGGGTCACTGGAATCTGTAGTCTCCCTCCATTCAACCCATTCAGGTGGTTTATCAGTTTCAGCATGTCCCGTTTCTCTTGAGTTATCAAGATGTGTAGTGTCTTCTGACTTTGTCTCTGCTTCTGGAGAAGATGTTGCAGTGTCAACCAAGTCGTCATCTTCACCAACAATAACATTATCATCACTGCCACCATTAATTACACACGTCTCCTCAGTGTTGGGTGATGGGGATGCGTGTGAGCCAGTTGAGCGTTCATTGGCAACTCTGTCATCCTCAAAAGCAAACCAGTTGGAATTTGTAAAGAGTGAGCCACTGCACACACCCCAAGAAATGCAACAAATCATTTAGCAGTTTCTATAAATAGAATATGGACAGAGGGTTTGAACTAAGACAGCATTGTTTAGATGAATAAAATATAAAGAATGAAAGCATAGTAAAAACACTATTCAATTCCCAACATATCATTTAGCAGGTTATACTCTGAATTACAGGCCCCACCAAAGAGAATTAACCCGCTAAATCTTCAATGTGCATGTAAGCCAAAATCACAAGTTAGCCAGTACTAAAGTTCAAAATATTCCAGAAAATTCTAAAATAGCTCCCCTAGCCAATTGAGGTATAAGCTGAAATTCACACTGCATCCCTACCATCCTGATCAACAGTTTAACACATTAGTTTTCGAAAGGCCAACCATTCTTCTCAGTACGGACTTGGACTGTTAAGACCATTATCAAAATCAACAAAAGGCACATGCAAACATTAGCCACATGCTCTTTCTTAAGGTACTACGTAGTAAGGCCACTTTTTAATAGAATATGAGATTTATTAATTAAAAATAATCATTCACTCAGCAACCGATTAAGATTGACCATTGATTTGTAATACTCACTTCGATGTTATGGTCTATTTCACTGCACGCAAGTCAATTCTTTTTTCTTACACTTAACCGCACCTTGAGCTTCTAACAACACTAACCTACATGCATAAATTGTCACCTATCACCCACCGCCCCCATCTCTCAAGACGCATATACACACAATATAAAAAAATAATCCAACAAAACAGAAAGCAAAGATGAAAGACAACTTCCAGCTTCACAGCCGACAAAACAAACTTTGTTCTAATAAAGAATTGAAGTGTACCTTTCCTGGTCATCTCCCAGTCGTAGAGAAGATAAGACAACTTCAGCAGATTCATCATCAAAGTAAACATCCTGCCAAGTATATCCAGGTAAGAAACTTCTATTATTCACAAAACTTCTGTTTCCCACAAAAACAGCCTGCTACCAAGAAATAGAACAGTAGCTACATATGACATGCATGTGTAAGTGAGATCATAATCAGTCAAAACCATGCACCGAGTTTCTTGTATTTTCTTTCCTAAAACTAAAAATCAAAATTATAAATCACTTCAGGAATGAAAAAAAAGGGGTAAAACATTTGACTGCTCTGATAACTCAGTTACAGAAACACCACTTACAGGGATGAGATGCTAACATTAATACATATTGAACTGCAACCTAAGTAATCTAACTCAAGCTTTAACATAATTCTTTAACCTATCTAAGTTCTTGTCCATGTGACTTGAAAAACATTACTCATATATGGCTCACCATGACACAAATGCAGATAATATGATCCAATTTAATTTAAGAAGTGCTACATCCACAACAAATGCAGATAATATGACCCAATTTACTTTCTTGCCCTCCAATAACAGCAAGTAACAACCTGTGTACTTGGGCTGTTTTATTTTCTTAATAAAAGTTTTAATATTACTTATCAAAAAATAACAGCAAGTAACAACCTGCCACCTAGGATTTGAGGTGGAAATGTTGTGAACATAGGCATTTCCCATTTAATTTTTGCACGACACATTCAAGCTAACATTGTTGCATTCATCCCAAAAGACCAATTCAGTTGAGATCAAATTGTACGATTTCCAACTTAAATAAAGAACATATAAATTGAGCATACTCCTATTCATTTAATCCCCCACCCCCCCCCCCCCCCCCAAAAACCAAAAAAACCAAAAAAAAAAAAAAAAAAAAAAACTGTATATAGTTCCCCAGGAGAAGGGTTAAGCAAATAACTTATAATGAGTAATGTCCTAGTCAATCCCCAAAGAGGAAGTATGAACTACTTAAATTCAGTTAAATCAGACAAAAATGAAAGACAGTGGCCTCTTCTGGAAGTACTTGGCAATTCATAGAAACTAAAAACATATTCTTCCTATATTAAATTTAAGTTTAAGCTAAAATGTGTCTCTTAATGTACAGTTCCGATGACTACATCAACCTTCCTGACTGAAAATGTGAGTAGCAAAAGATATTCATAGGCTGCCAAAAGATGATCCCTTGTACAGACCTAAGATCATTTCCAAAAATTTCCCCTCAAAAAAAAAAAAAAAAAAAAAAAGATCATTTCCAAATGAGGCACTAGGCTAATGATAAAACATAGCACTCAACATACAAAACCAACATGTTATATACTTATATTTTTCTAACTAAAACCAGTTAAGTTTCTAATGTATCTCATACCTCGTCATCTCGTTCAAGTGAGCCATGAGCCTGAAATGTATGAACAAGAAGTCAAATAAGTAAATGAACAATTATCAACCAAATGAACTGTAACTGGACAAAGCAATGTACTCATGATAATAGTATGACAGTAGGACTGAATTAAAATACACTAAGGTTGCATTTGGAAACTTGAATTTGGATTTTAAATCAATAGATTTGAAATGCCTTGATTTTAGATGTTATTTCAAATCCAACGATTTTAAAGGTTTAAAATCCCTGGTAGATATGGTCCAAACCAAATCCTTGATATTTTGAAGCTGTCCAAACAAGGTATTTGGATTTTAATCACTCAAATCCAAATCCACAAATCCTGCTATCCAAACACACCATAAATTAAAGTGAGTACTTGAAATTGCATTTAGTGTGGACACTGGCCTTCCAATGATTGTTTAAGAAATAAAAGTAAACAGAAAGTTTGATTAAGAATTGTAGAGAATAATACATGTGGTCAACCCTGATTGGTCTGTTTGAGGATTTATGGCTGACCCAATAGTTCTGGGACTAATGCTTTGTTGGGTTAAATTCTTATTACCAAGAGTAACATACAAAATTATTAAAATCTTAAGCTGCTGTTCAATAAAAGCTCAGGGGAAGAAAACACAACACAGTGTGATACTAGGTAAACAGGTAAAGACTGACCAAGCCACTGATGCTTAGCTGGTCTTTTGGGATGATAGCCACATTTTTTTTTTTTTTTTTTTTTTTTTAGTTTATGCTTACTGCTTGTTTATCTCTAGATTTATTGTAGAGACCATAGTTCACATGATTTTGCAGAATCATTTGTCACTCTATATACAAAAACTTTAATTTCACAAATCTCTACTGAATCTTTTCCTCAGGATCCTAGCCCAAAAGCTAATATATAGCCATAAGATTGGTCTTGAGGTATGCCCATCTTATTAGACTTATACCTCATACATCCCGTTTTGTTGCTAACTTGTTTTTTTCCTTCCCACTATGGTAAAATCCTTTCTTTTAAATGATAATGAGATTATAAGAAATTATTGCTGTACCTCTCATACTTCCACGTAACATATATGTTTCTTATCTAAAAAGAAAACCAAGAAAAACAAAACTAAATGAGCTATTATGAGAAAGTTTTAAAGGGAACCTCATCAATATCATCATTACTGTAAATGCCATATCGAAAAGCCTGGCTTAAGTTATTTGCAAGAGCTGCAACATCATAGTCTCTATCTTGGTAATCGTCATCGTCGCTATCCCTATTCCGATCTTGCAGTGCTGTTGGCCGCCTATTAAAAATGATTAAATCATGATAAATATAAAAGTAAATGTGGGGAAAAAAAAAAACAGGCCCATTATTCTATAAGATATGACCAGCTCACTTCCAATTTCATTCACCTCCTAAGTCTCAGAGATTACTGTAAAGCATGAAATATTTACAGTTCAGTAGGTTATTTAAGGCTCTAACACATGCCTGATATACCTCTCAAATATTGATAGCCATACCTGAGAGAAAAGCAATATTGCCTCACAAAAAGCTCTAACTGTGAGCAAAGCAACAAGTAAATCTAATAACTAGAAAACCAACTGAAGAAGTGGCAACACACCAAAAACAAAACAAAAAATTGGCTTTTGCAAGCATCAGTGGCTGCTCTGACATACCATTGAAGTTCCAATGGCAAAGCGACAAACCAAATCATCTTAAACATTATCATTAGCATATTTTGCATTATATATCGTAGAGTACATGAAAACAATAAAAATAATAGATACACAAGTACAAATGACATTTATTACAAACTACAGACATAATCAATCAATCACTTATTTTATGGTCATTAATGCAGCAATATTTCACAAAAACTAATTTCAATTCATGAAAATATATTACCACACTCAAAATTTAGAAAATTATTTTATTTTCAAGTTACAATGCATAAAGTAAATAATATGATTTGAGACAACACATCCTTACGGATAATATGATTTTATGAAAAATGAAAAATAATATGATTTTATGGTCATTTAAAAGACTCACGAGAAAGTGACAACACATCCTTACGGATAATATGATTTGAGAGCTTTTCTGATACACCCAAGTGATTTAAAATTATTTTACAAATGATTCCATACCATTGTTTGATACGATACATGATACACTCGATTATAACAATTATGCTCCATACATACGTAGCTAAATGATACTACAATACGCAGACACACAAACACACTAGATACTTTTTCTTTTTTAGATTAGTAAGTTACAATAGCATCTATTGGGTCTTAGTACCCAAGACCCTCCACCCTGCTCTTATTTGAAGATTTATTGCCATTTAAGCAAGAGCTCATTGGCACATGCATAGTGTGGTTTTCAACAAGCTGTTCCACTAGTTGCAATACTACTGGTTGTATTCTCATATAGTTCAAGTTATTCCAAGCATGGTCCAATGCAGAGCAATTCATCAGAATATCAACCTTGCCTGTCTGGGCCATGCATGGAATAATTATTGAACGTACTTTAATTTCATTTACTTAAGCTTGAATCAGAATATTGGGAGCTGCAGATGTGAGAAGAGTTGCAACATTTGAAATGAAGAAAACATACCCACATGCCCACTGAAAGACATTTTCCACTGCATTCCGCTTGGATAGAACATTTGTATGCCAATCAGTCCACTCGCTATTTTCCTGTCAAAAGTAAATTCACTTTAAAGCATGACTTTTGTGGATAAAGCTGTCTATGATGGTCACATGTCAAGCTTTGGTGTGGGTCATGTAGAGGGAAGATCATTGGCAGTGTCTCATCTTCTCTTTGCGGACGACACTTTGAGGATGACACTTTGATTTTTTGTGGTGCTGATCTGGATCAGGTTCTATTTCTCCTTATGATCCTCATTTGGTTTGAGGCGGTCTCTAGTCTAAAGATAAATTTGGGTAAATCAGAGTTGGTTCCTGTTGTTATGGTGCATAATTTGGACTTATTGTTGAATGTCCTTGGCTGTAAATAAGGTACACTTCCAATGATGTATTTGGGTCTTCCTTTGGGAGCTAATTCAAGGATAAGGCAATATGGAACCCAATTCTAGAGAAGATAGAACGGAGATTAGCAGGATGAAAACGTTTTTACTTATCCAAGGGAGGTAAGAATCACTTTAATTAAAAGCACTCTATCTAATTTATCCACTTATTTTCTATCTCTATTTCCTATTCCTACAGCTATGGCTAACCGAATTGAGAAACTTCAAAGAAATTTCTTATGGGGTGGCATTGGAGATGAACCAAAATTCCATTTGGTTAAATGGGCTACTGTTTGCAGTCCCATTGCTTCAGGTGGCTTGGGGATAAGGAAGGTAAGACTTTTTAATGAAGCTTTGCTTGGGAAGTGGCTATGGAGATTTGGGATGGAGAGGGCTGCCCTTTGGACGCAAGTGATAGAGGTGAAATATGGCTGTGAATGGGGTGGCTGGTGTATTAGGCCTGTTAATGGTCCATATGGTGTTGGCTTGTAGATATATTAGTCGGGGATGGCCTTCTTTTTCTCACCACATTCTATATGATATTAGGGATGGGTCTAGGGTGAAATTTTGGCAAGACCATTGGTGTGGTGAGACTTCTCTTGCAGTCAGCTATTCTGAATTGTTTAGAGTTTGCCGAGACAAGGAGGTTAGTGTGGCTAAGCTTATGAAGCTTGATAATGGAGTCCTTTTTTGGGATGTAAGTTTCTTTAGGGGTGTGCATGCTCGGGAATTAGAGGCACTAGCCGGTTTCATGGATACCATTTATGGTGCTTCGGTGAAAGGGTTTGGTGAGGATAAGATGTGCTGGAAACTTGATAGAGAGAAGGGCTTTCTGGTTAAAGATTATTATAGTCTCTTAGTGGGCTCTAATGACTATTGCTTTCCTTGGAAAAGTATTTGAAAACAAAAGATTCCTTCTTAAGTAGCTTTCTTTGTTTGGACTACTGCTTTAGGGAAGTGCTTAACGATTGACAATTTACGAAAAATGAAGGTTTGGATATTGGATTGGTGCTAAATGTGCAAGTGTAATGGTGAATCGGTTGATCATCTTTTTCTTCATTGTCCGGTTGCAATGGATATGTGGGCTATGGTGTTCGGATTGGATATTGGATTGAGCTAGGTTATGCTGCAATCTGTAGTGGGGCTTTTAGCATGTTCGCAAGGCAGATTTGGTTGTCATCAAAATGGGTATGCATATATGGTTGATTGTTCCCCATTGCTTATTATGGTGTCTTTGGAGAGAGAAATAGTAGGATCTTTGAAGATAAAGAGAGATTAATATCAGACTCGAAGCTATTTTTCTTTAGAACTTTAATGGATTGGTTGGCTGCATTGCGGAACCAATCATTTTTATCTTTTCTAGATTTCCTAGATTCTTGTAATTTTTGTTCTTGATTGTTTGACCCCTTGTACACTCCCTGTGTGTACTAGGGTGCTCCCCCTTTTTTGATATCAATAAACTTATTACTTATAAAAAAAAAATGTCAGATAGACAACAAAAGCATTTACACTGAATCATAGCCCCACAAATATTGGTAGGATAAATATGTCAACAACAACTACTGGAGACTTAGGACTACACCTGCAAATATGCCTGAATCTTAGCGCTGTTATTCCCCAGTTGAATAAGTTTGTTAGATATACGTGTCAAGTGGCCAATATTCCCTATTCTGGGTGGCAATCTACCCTCAGAAGGGACAGTTGGCTGCAGAAAAGAATTAAACAAAGATAGTGTCAAATACTTTTTACACATCTGGAACAAGATCTCCAGAATATTTAGATTTAAAAGAAGTAAAAGAAAAAACAAAAATCCTAAGGCCTGTACTGCCATGAAGACATTAATTATTTATAGATGACTGCACCACTACCTTGTTCAAATCAGCTGCCAATTTGTAATTATTTTCAGCTTCAAGAATTCTCCCAACAAGATTACATTCATGAAGAAGATGTTCAATAAGAGGAACATTCTTACTCTCCAAACATGACACTAGAATGTTCTCTATATGATGATGCAGAAAGTTATTGTACGGGTACCTTCACAAGCAAAGAAATAAATAAGAGTTGAGTCCTGCCACCTTCATAAATAAAAATTTATAATTTTAAAAAGAAATTAACTTACTCAAAGAACAAGTCTAAAATTCTTTGTACAGCTCCAAGGTGAATTAATTCCTTCTCAGCAGCTTCACTACCAACTGTCACTAAGACTGAGATGAACTCTACAATCTGAAAAAAAAAAATTCTATGCTCAGTGATTACCAGCTAAAATGCAAATATCACTAATCAGAACCTGTTAATATAATCAATACCATATTTGTACAGGTAATCTGTTAATATAATCAATACCATATGTGTACAGGTAATCTGTTAATAACAAAATTGAAACAAATTAAGACAATCAAACATAAAAAACAGCCCATGATTATATAGGAAAGAAAACATACGAAATAGTCAGTACTCCTAACACACCAAAAAAGATGTTAAATACTCATATGAACAATACCTTTAAACGATGTTTTCCAAGAGGTGGCTGTAACTTTCCATAAGTAGTTAACAACTCATTCTCCGCAGATGAGACCTCCAAAAGCTTGAGTAAATCACCTGCAGGATAAATCTGATCAATACTTGATTTGATGATGGGAATTTTAACAAAATAAAATGCTCATAAGATTTCCAGGAGATTAATTCCCAAAGAGAAGGAATAGGGGAAGTAGGGGAAGTTAGTGTTAAATAATTAAAAAAGAAAAAGAAAAGACACCAACATATAAGAGGTACCCTTACCTAAGCTTTCCAGCATGCCTTCAACTGTCTCAGGATTAGCAGTTACAGGAGGTCCTTGAGTTATCTGGCGGTTGTATGTATGATGATATACTCCCAAAGTTAGCCTCTTAGGGTCTAACAAAGATATGCATACAGACAAAGAGTTAACCAGAACGGACTTTGGTCGTGCATCTTCTAAAGCATGACGAAATAATCTTCCTATAAAACTGCAACCAGAAAGATAAATTTAAATAAATAATGGAAAAGCCAGAGTAGAATTATACATATTTCCATGCAACATGAGAACAAAAGCAAACCCTACCTTGGGCTGGAGATTTTAGCAGCCAGCCCAGGTGGAGCAAATCGTGTAATAGCACAAAGTGTTTCTGCTGCATTAGCATGAACTTCAGGAGAGTCCTGTAAAAACCATGTCCCACAAACGTTTCTTTAACATCAGTACAAAGTTCTTACAAAAATAAATCATACTCATCAAACAGATTGTCCTATAAATGAGACAAGCAATACAGGAAAAAAGGCACAGTATATGCTGGCATGATACCAAATAACTATCTGACAAGAAGATTATCCTGCCTCAGTTCTTCATATTTGCAGGCAAAGATTGCAGTAACAGACCTTAAGAAACCAGATTTTGGTTCCTAAAAGGAAGTTTCATCAGCACTTTAGTGCAATGAAGGATCAGCAGGTAGTAGCAAACAAAATTTACAAAAAGAGGCATACCAAATTCAAGTATCCATACATGAGCACATGGGTGTATAAACGTGTAACATCAAATTTCCATCAATTGGTCCAAAACTCTTTTATCCTAGATGAACACACCCATCACATATTCATATCCTATATTGAATTTTCAGTACAGCATCTACATTCAATCAAAGAATATTTAAAATCCAAGTGATGTTGCAGTCACAGCATCATTGAATAGAAAATCTTGTCTTTGCAAATCAAACCTAAAAAATAGTATATAAAAGTTATAGATATTCAAGTACTCAGAAATATCTAAACAATATATCTAAATATCATGATATTTCAATTACATCATTTATTATTATTTATTTTATAACTCCTTTGCAATAGCATGATGCAGCAACAAATGATCTTGAGTCTCCCCAGCCCCTTTGCACATACAACACCAACTCACCAAAATTGTGCTTACGTACATGTGGCTAACCTTACTAATTTGTTGAGGACCCATAGCCAGCCCCAAAATTTGGGCTTGGTTAGAATTTTGGCTTCTCCCCCCCCCCCCCCCCCTTTTTTTCCTTCACATTCAAAGCACTAATTACAGTTTCCAAGACCATCTTTCTTGCAATCACGTTAGCTAAAGTCTAGAACTCTATTCATTAATCATTTACTGTAGCCGCCAAATGATCTATTAAATCATACTCAAAAACCCTTCTAATGAGCTACATTTTTCAAATTTTCAGCATTTTGATTTCTTAAAGAAACAACCCCTCTTGCTTTTGTTCCATATATTTTCTAACCTGTAATCAATCTACAAACCATGTGCACATTCTTCTAATTCCAAGCACTTAAACTAAAACGTCTCAGATTGCTGAGCCTGATAAAATAGACTTGTCAGCAAGTAGGGCATCAAAGTGGTTAGATCTATGTTAGATTTGCCAAGGTGGGATCACTGGGATGTGGCTGGCTTGTTGGTCTGTCTTCCTCGCCCATGGGCTAACGGGCGAACCCCATCCATCATGGGTAGGTAGCCATCACAAACCATAGCCCACCATAAAGCACTCATAAGTTTATAGGCAGGTTATCTAACCCATCCAATTTCACTACGTTTCCTACTTAAAAGAATATCAAATAATAAATAAACCTTGTTGCACCAAATCTCTTAAATAAGAAAAGAATGCTAAAGGGTATGGCATATGGGGATGATATGAAAGGAAAGGCTAAGACAGAGATGGATATGAGTGCTGGAAAATGGTTATAATCCTGAGGAACTTTGAGCTGTGATTGCAGATAGGTCTTTAAATTCAGGAAGGATAAAGGCTACTTTGTTTTTCAAAATGTCTAAGCTAGATATCAGAGTGCAAAGAAATAAAATGAGAACAAGAAATGGAACACAGAGTTACATGTATAAAGTAGTGCCAAGAGCCTTGTAGCTCCACTGGTTGGCACCTCTTGATGTTTCCAATTGAGACATTCAAGGTTCAAATCCCCCCTCCCCCATTGTAACTATCGAATTACAAAAATAAAAAATAAAAAGAGATCAACCAAGCACTGAGACAGAACCATTCACATCTGTAGGTTCTTGGTATGCAAATTACTTACTGAAGAACTAAACTTGTCCACTATCATCTCTAGCACATCTGTGTCTTCAATCCACTGCATTGCTTCCATATAGTTTGAATACATATGTTCATCAGCACCAATCAGACGTATTAAAACCTGTTGAGCAGGAAAATAGGTCTCAGAAACTACACTGCCAAATTGAGCAGAGTCAATCAAAAGTACACTAAAACTTTAACAGCTTCTTTTAATAGCTGATGGGGTCAAAAGTTCAAAATGCCAATCATTGTTTTAACTTTAAAAGATAAGAGGAGGTGAATTCAGTAATTCAGTTGCAAACTAAAAAAAATAAACTATGATAATGATGATGATGATGATGATAATTATGAAACATGTGCAAATATTAATTCTTATGATACAAACAATAAAAATCAAATATATAAACCACAAATAGTCAATGACGCCACAAGAATACACATGTACAGAGACTGCAGATAACATATATTTGCAACTGAAGATGAATAAAAACTTATGCAAGGAGTTCAATATCAAAAGCAATAAATGGATGGTATCAACAACCAACCTCCATGATAGATGTAATTCCAATCAGCTCAACTAGCTTCTTGACAATATCCTGATTAGCCTGGATGAATGCACAAAAAGAAAAATTCAACCCTTATCTTTTCTTTTCTTTTTTTGGATAGGTAAATAAAGGTGAATTCCCAATACATAGGATGTGTACTTAAATAACACAAAAGAAGAATATGAAAGAATAGAAAAAGAAAAGTTAGCTAATATACAAAAAATCCATGAAATATAAGGATAATTACATTAAAGAAGAAGAAACATTACACTTACTTGAATATAACGCATAAAAGGAACTGTCTTACGCAACAACAGGCATATGACAACCTAGCATTAAGAAATGAGGGCACAAATGACCCAGGTAATATGTTATTGATAATTCCTTTGAAACAAAAAAGAAACTGAAGATATAACAGGGCTAAAATAGAATGCATGGTAGTAAAAGTTATATCCACAAAAGGACCATCCTACTGAAGTAGAAGATAAACTAGATTCTAAAAGTTCAACAAAGAACAACCTTGCTAAAATACCCAGCCAATAGTGTGCTATGGGGCTGTTCTGGCTCCAAAAAGGAAAACAACAAGTTCATCAACTGCCAACAACCAATGATCAAAAGAAATCAGTAACAGAAATAAGTTTTCAAAGAGTAATAGAAGTATAGTTTCAAAGAAAAAGGGGCTTATATGATTAATGTTTATCACCTCCTCATCCTCCACCAGTGTTTTGAGTATAATATCAACTTCACAAGTAAAAATCTCACAGGCAATAAAAGGAAACCTGTGAAAACAATAATTTGACAAAATCAATCACAGGATTTATCAGGGTAAAGAAGAGCATCTGGGAAACAAAAGCACCCTACTTGAAAGTTCGCCTCTTTTCAGCATCCTCAAGAGCTTCTTCCACGATAAATCGTATGAGCTGTTCAACTTGAGCTCTTTCTCGCAAACTGCAGAAAACACAGTACAAGAATATCAAATAAAGCCAAAAAAGGATGAAAACAAAATTCAGTTGATAAAGTAATTTAACATCTAACCATCATTAACACTATTCTACTAAAAAATAGAGTAAAATTTTTCTTTATTTATTTTTTATTGGTAAGTTACAAATGTACTAGCTTGATCTTGAACCCACAACCTCACCATCCATCTTTCTCTTACAAGGGAAATATGTGCCACTAGAGCAAGTGCTCATTGAGCCGTGAAAATTAACCGACAGTGTCATTACATTAGCTGTTGTTGGATGGCTGTGCCATTACATAAGCTTTGTTGTCATTAACATGCCATAATTGTCAGTTTAGAAGGCATACAGAATAAATAAGCTATTGTTAAAAAAAAAAAAAATCTAATCATGTAATGGCACAGCCATCCAACAACCTTAACTGACATTTTTTTTTTTTTTTTGGTTGATAATTCGATAGTTACAATGGGGGAGAGGAGATTTTAACCATAGACGGCTCCGTTGAAAACACTAGGAGATGTCAGTTGAGTTACAAGGCTCTTTGCCTTAATTGAAAATTCTGACCATGGCAACATTGTTACAAAAGGTATAATCATGTCCCTCACTCAAAGGAAATTATTATCACAATTGATTTAACAAATAATTGGATCCTTAATTGGTTTAAAATCAGAATATTTTATTCAAACACATACTTAGAAAACCATAATCTTCATCCACTTGACAAGATATGAAATCAAACCATGAGGGCCTACAATTTCAACTACTTATACCATATGAATTCAAGCCATCTCCTTCTTCACTGTCACGTAGCGCATTCTTTATGGGTATCTATGCTTTAGGCTTTCGGTATTCAGTGGGTCCAGCCAGGCTCTATGGCGGAAGTATTATTTTGTTGGAGTCATTGGCTTGGGAAACACAATTCAGATATTTGGAATTTGATTCCAGGTTGTTTGATGTGGACTATTTGGACGGAACGGAATCATCGTTCCTTTGAAGATTCTGAGAAGTCTTTGGTTGAGTTAAAACACTTGTGTCAGCGTAGCCTTTTTGATTGGTCTCGGTTCTGGGAATTTACAGATTATTCTTCTCTTTCACAGTTTTTCTCTTCTCTTAGTTTAGTTTCCTGATTGTTTTTCTTTTTGTTTTCTGTTTTGTGCTTTGCTGTTGTTCATCTTCATGAACACATTGTATGTTTCTTTTTTATGATTTCATCAATAATAGTACTCATATTACCTATCAAAAAAAAATTTTGATCACTTAAAGAACAAACTGATCCCAAAATGCATAAATAAATGGCAATACTTGTACGAATGTATTTTATATTGTCACTTATCCAAAAAAAATATGTTTTGAATATTGTCACTTTTTTTATAATCTTTTTATTAAAACAGGTGGCAAAAGGGAAATTTATTACACTATAAAACTTTAACCTTCATTATTTATAGTCAAATTATCAAAGCATAATGTCACATCATACAAAATCCTGTTAAAAGCCTTTCACCAGAAAACATAGTACGGACATCAATCACTCATTGACAGACAGTACATCTTGACACTAAAAGATATGGGAAAATGTGACAATGAAGAGAGCATTACAAATTGATAAGGCGGCCATTAAGAGCTTTGCATTCTTGAATAATTTCATCCTCATCAAGAAGTTCCTCCAATGTAAAATTTTCCTTATCCAATATAGTCTCCACCTGCAATGAGCATATATCGAAAACAAAGACAATGGAAGAATAAAAATCACATTTGAAAAAACATTCACAAAGAATATATGTTACCTTCCAAATTACCAACAACCAAGTAAGGTAAGAAAGGACGGGTGAAATTCCTCAACAAAAACTAGCAACAAGCAAAGGTTATTTCAGCAAATCAATCCAGCCCTCTTACAAGAGGCATGGCAAATGATAACCATACAAATCCACTCCTAGGTTCGGACAAAAGTTGAGATCACAAAATTGCCAACCCTACTAGTGTGCTCTCAGGTTTACACATAACATGAAACTCTGTTCTCCTAAGCTTTATTATAAGCAGTTAATTTCTGCTTATAATGCATTAAATAAGCACAAAAAGGTGCAACCCTAGTACACAGGAAGTATACAATAGAAACACCAAAAAAAAACTATCCTCTAAAATTTGATGAGTCTATGACTTCCAATATAAATTATATAATAAATAAAATAAAAACACAAACAAACTAGTCTTTATCCATGCATATGGTGACTGTAGGAAATGAAGCCTCAACTCCATAAATTTAGGTTAATAAAGACCAATATTGCACAGCCAAGTACCAATAACTCAATTACATAGCTTTCAAATTAAAGAGGCTATTCCAACATATGCTCTTCAGATTCTCATCATTTAAAAAATACAATGTTACATCAGTATGAAGGAGAATGCTTATATAAAATCAGCATGATGGGTCAATTGGAATCCAGATTCCAGCATGTGAAAGGATTATATCCACTGTAGCTATATGACACCACTCTAGACACATCATCCACCCTGCTTCACGGTAAAATCCTACTCAGTTTCCCCTTCAATAAGAATGATGATTCTAACACATTGAAAATAATCACTATTAGGTCTCTTCCTCTCTAATAAAGTTTTAACACCTCCACTCGCGTTAGAGCATAGGGCTAAAAAAAATTGCAATCCAAACATTCCCATCCTACTTAACCAAAGTTCCCTACATTCCAATGTTTTGATATCATCAACTAAGACTATATTGGTGTAAATGTTTTGATAAGTAAGACTATATCAGTGTAAAATACATGCGTCAAAAAGCATCATCCTAAACATCCTGTGTATTGGGATTGCACTTTTATTTTAATGAATTTATTTACCTATCAATATATACATTGATAGATAAGAATAATTCAATTAAAAAGAGACTACTTCATGAGCAACATGAATAAACCTAAAGAATTACAAAGAAAATTATGTACAAAAGGGCAGCGATTGCAAAAATGTCGCAATAGAGTCGAAATGCAAAAGCAAATACAAGGCACTTTTAAATAAATAAATAAATAAGTAACAAATACAAGAAACATTTTGGTTGGATACTTATGTGATGATGGGCTTTTATAAAATCTATGGTTTTTTTTTTGAATTTTTATTGGTTATATTCATTATTATGATTATAAGCACAATCCATAATCCTCATTATTTGTTTAAGTGTTCCCCACTAAGAGGTGTACTTACTTCAGAGTACCAATCATTACCAAATCTAATAAGTAACCAGCACACATGTGCAGGTAACAATAAAAATATATATTTAAATATGTACCTGTAAATGACAAAGCCTAATTTTATCAAAATAAGGATACTGCTCATATTACAGATGAAATTATGCATGGATGTGTTTAGTGGTCAATTTTTAAGTCTTTAAAGGAAAAAAAAAATGTTTTAAGTATCAAATACAGAAATGCATATACAGTGAAAATACACATTTCAAAACCTACCAGTAAGTAGAAATGATAACTTTATCAGGATATGGAAGAATAAAACTTGACTATGACTGGGATACTGTGCGGATATGTCAGCAATAAGTTTTGAATCTTCTATAGAGAGAGAGAGAGAGAGAGAGAGAGGTCTGTAAGTATCCTGTACATATATGCAGGGAACGATGGAAATACATATTTGGATCCATAGCTGTAAAAAAATTTTTAAAAAAAATATTCATAGGATATGGTAGGTAGGATACAGATTGAATATGATTGGGATATGGCATTTTTTTTTTTTTTTTTTTTTGATAACTAGTGTCTGCCCTAAGGGATGGGGAAATGGGGGAATCAAATTGGGGGATACAGCATGGATATGTTTGGGAGTAATTTTGGATTCTCATTAACCAAAAAACAAAAGAGGGCTTAAATGTAAGCTATGGGATCGACTGCTTAAGTGAGAAACATTCATATTTTCAATATCTACGTATGTCAAGTATGGGTCATGTGGACTTTGTTATTTATAGCTTCAAAATAAATTTTACTATTTTCATATTTTACGCATATTGTGCACTAAAATTTCAATATATATATATATATATATAAATTTATCTGTACCATATTGTGTGCTAAAATTTCAAGAACTGACATACTGTGACTAGTCCATTTCCTCAGCTTCATATAATTTCCCATTATAAAGCCCATCTCTCTCTCTCTCTCTCTCTACACACACACACACACACACTAAAAATGTATCTGTTCCACATTGTGTGCTAAAATTTCAAAAACTGACATACTGCCTTGACCATTTCCTCAGCTTCATATACTTCCCCATTATCAAAGCCCATCTATACTTTTTGTACCAACCAAGTTTAGCCAACACTATCCTCAAATTTGAATGGCAACGATTGCAGTGACACCCATCAAAGCAAGAACATGAACAAAACACCTAAATTTAGTCTTCCCTCACAGTACCACATTGTAATGTCACTCTCACAAAGAATTCGGAGAGCATAAAAGTTCTTTCCAACTGCCAATTTACCTTAGTTCTGATCAAATCCAACCTTTAATGAAAGAACCATTCAATCTAAACCTCAACCCCCAAAAAAGAAAACCAAAGATATTCATTGAGTTATATTCCCTAAGAAGACAAATAACGCTTTTAACAAATAAAGACTCAAAATCTACAATGACTCCTGAATAGCTGTAAAGTGCGCATTATTAAACAAGATTCACAAATTCAATTTCCTACATTTTCTCAGCAACCAAACATAAAAAAAAACCAGGCACAATCCACACAAATCACAATTATCTCATTGCGCACAAAAAATGCAAAACGAAACCGAGGACTCACGGGAGAGGCCGTGGACAAGCCCGCCATACGCCAAAACATCTTGGAATTGTAGAGCGAAATCTCCCTCCCAGGGAAAAACCAGTCTCAGATCTACGCAGCCTCGGAAACCCTAGGGCGAAGCCCAATGAATCGCCACGCGCGAATGATCGAAACACGAAAACCCTAGAATCCGATTCGAATGGAATTGGATCGAATCCACAAAGCGAATAAGAGAGAGAAAGAAAGCGAGCACGAGAGAGAAAGAGAGAGAGAGAGAGAGAACCTGACACCTGCAATCGCGGGAGCGAGTGTTTGGAAATGGAAATGGAAATGAATAGAGATGTTGTGACTTGTGAATACGGCTGAATAATAATTTCCCCTAATATATAATACAGGGGTCTTCTTGGTTAATTTTAGTGTTTTTCTTTTTCTTTTTCTTTTTTTTTTACATAGGAAATGATTTTTTTTTTTTTTTTGTGGGTAAGAAATGGTAATTTTTTCTTTTTCTTTTTCTTTTTTTAAATTTTAGTTATGAAATGACGTTGGGGTATTAGCTATTCGGGTATGGAGAGGGGGTTATGATCCGCCAAGTAGGTTACAGTTGCTTCAACTCTTCCTTTAATGTTGGAGGTTTGTTGTCCACTAGCTTCAGGGCATTTAATGTGTCTCACTGTCTCCACGACTTTTGTTTTTACTTTTCTTTTCTATACTTTTCTTTGAAAATATATATATAGAAAGCAGTATATTGTAAACCTTTTCTTTTCTTTTGAATTATATGGTAAACCCTTAAACTATAAACCATATGATTTGATTTAATTTCTCTCATGTACATATATGCTTTGTGTAGGGACCTGGTTTGAAGGAGTGGACTCAAGCCTAGTTTCCCCGCAATGAATTTATAGATGATGGGTTCAAGAACTAGGTGTTAGTGAGAAATGCAACGATCACACATGGCTGTACATGGGTTGGACAATTTGAATGTACATTGGGGTGAGTAATAATGCTCCTCGGACGTATTTTTCTGGACCGGGAGTTCTTCTCATTTCTTTCCTTTAGACGAACTATGAAGTTCTCTCAGAACATGTAAATTATTACAGTGTTTTTCTCCCCTCCCCTCTTAGGAGGAGTTCCTTACATTATATATACCTTTCCCAATAGATCCTAACCCTACATTTGTAAAAGGATTAGGGCATCGCTTGAGTGCCTGTCCCATCAGCCACCTTCCCCCTTTATCTCTGTGGATGGCAGCAACTAAGGTGGCACTGTTGGGGCGTCTCTTCCCCATTAATGCGGCCAGGACATTAGTTGGGAGCATTTAATGTGGAGGTGACAGTTCATCTGGGATTTGCTCCTCCACCATGCTTCCATGTCCGGTATTTGGTACCCGCTGTTTGTTCCTCGGATGCTCGAGGGGGGCTCCCTTTGAGGGAGTGCTGCTTGCACTTTCTCGGACCTCGGACTTCCGAGGATGCTATCATCCTTGACGTTGTTTAGAGGGTAGCTGGGCGCTACACTTCAGTCCTCGGTCCATGGGCGCGTCCTCGGACATGGGCCTTGGGCCCGGTTGGGAGTGGGCTGGGGTCGTCTGACCATTTCTTGGCCCCACAATAGCCCCTCAAAATCTTGTTGTCCGCATCCTCGGGCGGAAAGGAGGATTTTGATATCCTCGGTCCTGCTCCGCGTCCAATCGCGTCTTGTCCTTTGTCAGCGCTGGAGCTTTTTCGTCTGCCCAAGGTGCGTTACTGGCGTTTCGGTGTGCGCAACGTGTCCTGCATTAAATTCGGGCGGCTTTGTGCCCCCCACGTTCGGAGGGCAGTTAGCAATCGAACGGTCGTGATTCGCTTAACATTTATGGGCGGGAAAACTCGCGCGGCTCTTCTATCCAGGGTATAAATACCCATTCGAACCGTTTCCACCTTTTTCCATTTCATAATCACGAGCCCTTGCGCCTCCTCTCAGAGTCCAGCCAAATTTCCACCACCATCTCCAGCATAAAAGGCCTGTCCGAGGAGCTTCTCCTCGTTTCTGTAAGTCGCTCTATCCCTTTCTGAGCTTTTCTTCCTTTTGCTCTTCCTCTTCTTTTATCTGCTCTTTCTTTAGCACTCGTAGGCGTCATTTGGGATGGGTAGACTTAAAAAGTATGTCTTTACTGAGGAGGCGATGGAGAAATTCATCACCGACTATAAGATACCGGCCAATGTGGGCTTGAGGTATTGCGAGGAGGGGGAGTGGGAATTCCGGAGGCAGGAGGGCGAGGTGGTGATTCCCATCATCGCCTTTCTTGAAGGAGGGATGAGGATCCCTATGGGGCCAGTGACGAGGGGCTACCTGTCATATTTCCGGTTAGCCCCCACTCAGTGCGCCTCCAATATGTTCAGAATTCTGGGTAGCGTGGACGCTCTGAACGAGAAGATGGGGTTAAGACTGACTCATCATGACATGAACTACTGCTACAATCTTCAACGCCTGAGGGATAAGTCCTACTATATGAGGACAAGGGACGACAGGGTCCGGCTCATCCAGTGCCTCCCTGAGTCCAACAAGGGGATGAATGAGGACTTTCTCATCGTGTCCGGAGCGTGGCATGATGGTATCCATTGCCCGACGACAGAAGGGACACCAGGTGGGGTAGTAGGAATGGGAGGGGGTTCAGAGATTCTGACTTGTTTTATGCGTTACTTCTTTTTGTATTGTTTTGGTTGCTAATGGCGAACGCGTTTTCTTCTTGCAGATCCTCACTCCCTCGCGCCCCGCTACAACTTGATTAACAGGGAAGATTTGCAGAAAGTGCTCAGGTCGGCAGATTTTGAAAACGAAGCCGACCACCAGGTTCGAGCTGCTCACAAAATCTTGGGGTACACGCCGCTCCAAAAGTCATTTGCGGCCCCGAAGCACGTGATCAGAGTAAAGGATCTTCGTCTGCAGAAAATAGCAGTGACCGAGGACGGGTTCGAGCTTCCCAAGGGTCCCTCTACTTCAGAGGGCGTCACGGTAGCAGTACCCTCTGCCTCTCATACATTCTCGGAGGCCGCGGAAGAGGGCATTGAGGGGGAAAGGGGAGTCGCAGATCCTTGCCCTGGAGGGGACGATTTTGACGTTTTTGAGCGGATTCATCAGTCCGAGGACCCTTCTGGAGACTTGGGGGACCCACGGCTGACCGAAGCAGTCCCCTCGGCGTCAGAGATTCCCTCTCGGCTAGCGATGGGCTACAAGAAGAAGGACCAGCCCACTCTATTCGAGCTGATCGAAGGGCAACCGGGGAAGTCCAAGTTGAAGCTCCCACCCCCTTCTCCAAAGAATCGTCCTCCCCAGACTAGGTCTACCTCGGCCCAATCTAGGCTTCCTCCCCCTCCACCTCGGACGAGTCTGTCTTCCCGGCACGAGCCTTCCGGTTCCAAGCAGAAGAAGGACAAGGGCAAGAGGCCCATTAAGGAGAAATCTGGGCCCACCCGGGAGGGGGATGACAATCGGCGGCCCTCGAAGTAGCTGAGGATAGGCTCCAGGTCTCAGGATAGGCAGGTGGATGCCCCGGCCGAGGCCCAGGCATGGCTGCCTGCCCCAATGCTTCGTGGGGCTCCTCTGCGGGATGATTCCTCTCTCAGGGACTTTAGAGAGGGCGAAGGCGCGCGCGTGGCCGACGCCGTGGAGAGATGTCTGCTACTTCCCGCGGATATGGAGCAGCTGGGGACCATGAAGAGTAGGGAGGTCTTCCTCAGCCTCAAGCGTTATTTGGGGATGGTAAGGCCTCTACACTTGTGCCCCCTTTTTTTTGTTTAGCCCGGCTTATTATCATGTGCTCGTTTTGTTTGGTAGGCTGTCCAGGCCACCTTCAGGCTGGAGGAGGCGGCCCACGACCACGGAAAGGCAATGGAAGAAGAGCGTGAAAAGCGCTTGGAGGCCACTCAGGCCCTCAAGAACTGCGAGGCGGACCTTGCCAAGACCAGGCAGGAGTTGAAGACTGCGACCCAGGCTCGGGACAGTGCAGTATCAGGCCTTGAGGGTGCACAGAGGCAGGCCAAGACTCAGACGAAACGTCTAGGTGAGGCAGAGGAGCAGCTGAAGATCGCAAAGGATTTGATTGCAGACCTGACGAAGAAGGAGGCTGCTGCCGAGGATGCCAGGAAAGTGGCCGAATTCGCTAGGGACGAAGCTGTGAGGGCCAAGCTCAAGGCGGAGAAGGGTAGGGAGGAAGCCTAGACCATCAAGGAGGAGGCTGAGGAGGCCGCCTATGCTGCTGGAGCATCTGAGACAGCAGCTGCCTACAAATCCCAAGTCCCTGGGTTATGTAGGCGCTACTGCTCCGAGACTTGGATGGAAGCCCTTAGGCAAGCTAGTGTGGAGGCCTCTTCTGCCCTGTGGAAAGATGAGAGCGTGTACTATCCCTCTGTCATTCGCGAGGCCGCGCCAGACAGTCCAGGCGGCTCTGAGGCTGAGGAGGCTGCCGTGGATATTGCTGCTACTCCAGGCAGGGGGGCTCCGGATACTAGGACCGCTGGCGAGCCAGACCAAGGGAATAGTCCTTCCCTGGTGGTTGAAGTGAGCGATGGCTTTAACGAGGACGCCCCCCAGCAGGTTGCAGGGCCATCCCCTGATGCTCAGGTTTCTTCTACTGAGGGGGTTGTTATTTCCGCCGCACCTCTGCAGGCTATCCCACTCAGCCAGAGCTCAGAGGACCCCGGAGATGCCCTGGTCCAGCCACCCACGGGAGCAAGCAATTGAGCAGAAGGAGTATGCCCCCTGGTGCCTCTGCTTGCTTTATTTCACTTTCCACACACCCCCCTCTTTTTTTTTATCTTTCTTTGGTAATGTAATTCGTATCGTGTAAATCCTATTGGACTCAATGAAATGCGAGTTTTGTTTCTTTTTCTGTTCCTCGTGGTTGTTTGCCTACTTGTATGCTATCCGCTTTTTCTGTACTCGTACGATTTTAACTGCAATTGCACCTCGGCAAATGGCGGCATTAGTTATTACAACGTAGGTCCCCTAGAGGCAGTGTTTTTCCACATAGGCTTGAGTCCGAAGACCATGCAGTGCCCTGGCTCCGCCTAACACTTAGGCTTTTGAAGTAGTTAGTTTCCCCATAGGCCTGAGTCCGAGGACCATGCAGTGCCCTGGCTCCGCCTAACACTTAGGCTTTTGAAGTAGTTAGTTTCTCCATAGGCCTGAGTCTGAGGACCATGCAGTGCCTTGGTTCTGTCTAACACTTAGTATTTGAAGTAGTTAGTTTTCCCATAGGCCTGAGTCCGAGGACCATGCAGAGCCTTGGTTCTGTCTAACACTTAGTATTTGAAGTGATTAGTTTCCCCATAAGGCTGAGTCCGAGGACCAAGCAGAGCCTTGGTTCTGTCTAACACTTAGTATTTGAAGTGATTAGTTTCCCCATAGGCCTGAGTCCGAGGACCATGCAGAGCCTTGGTTCTGTCTAACACTTAGTATTTGAAGTGATTAGTTTCCCCATAGGTCTGAGTCCGAGGACCATGCAGAGCCTTGGTTCTGTCTAACACTTAGTATTTGAAGTGATTAGTTTCCCCATAGGCCTGAGTCCGAGGACCATGCAGAGCCTTGGTTCTGTCTAACACTTAGTATTTGAAGTGATTAGTTTCCCCATAGGCCTGAGTCCGAGGACCATGCAGAGCCTTGGTTCTGTCTAACACTTAGTATTTGAAGTGATTAGTTTCCCCATAGGCCTGAGTCCGAGGACTATGCAGAGTCTTGGTTCTGTCTAACACTTAGTATTTGAAGTCCGGACATGTGATCTCAAGTTGAAACAGGTTAAGAGTCGGAATTCAAAAAGAATTGCTTCATTAATAATAATACCTTTTCAGGTTATTTACATTCCAGGGGCGAGGTACAGGTTTTTCGTCTAGATCTTCTAAATAATATGCACCTATTCCTGCTACCGAGGTGATTCGGTAGGGGCCTTCCCAATTGGGTCCCAGCTTTCCCCAGGATGGGTTCTTGGCAGCCCCGACGACTTTTCTCAGCACCAGGTCCCCCGGTGCCAGCGGCCTGAGTTTCACATTGGCGTCATATCCTTGCTTGAGCTTTTGCTGGTAGTAGGCCAGCTGGATCATTGCTTGTTCCCTCCGTTCGTCCACCAAGTCCAGGTTCCTTCCCAGCAGTTCATCATTGCTGCTGGGAGTGAAAGAGCTCGTTCGTAGCGTCCGGAAATTCGTCTCCAAGGGGATCACCGCTTCGGCGCCATAGGTCATGGCGAAAGGTGTTTCTCCTGTTGATCGCCGAGGGGTGGTCCGGTACGTCCATAGGACGTGGGGCAGCTCCTCAACCCATCTTCCTTTGGCGTCGTCCAGCCTCTTCTTAAGCCCATTGACGATAACCTTGTTAACGGCTTCGGCCTGTCCATTTCCTTGAGGGTAGGCGGGCGTCGAATATCTATTAGTAATCCCAAGTTCACAGCAGTACCTCCTAAAGGCCTTGCTGTCGAATTGGAGCCCATTATCTGAGACAAGGGTATGAGGGACTCTAAATCGCGTGACTATGTTTCTCCAAAGGAACTTTTTGACGTCCACGTCCCTAATGTTTGCCAGGGGCTCGGTCTCGACCCATTTCGTGAAGTAGTCCGTGGCTACCAGTAGATACCTCTTATTCCCTGGCGCTTTCGGGAAGGGACCTACAATGTCCAAGCCCCATTGGGCGAATGGCCAGGGACTGGACAAGGGATTGAGGACCCCTCCTGGCTGGTGCATGTTTGGGGCGAATCTCTGGCATTGGTCACACTTTTTGACATATTCCAGGGCCTCCTACTGCATTCCCGGTCACCAATATCCTTGCGTGACGGCTCGGTGTGACAGGGATCTCCCTCCAGTATGACTTTCATAAATTCCTTCGTGCAGCTCTTCGAGCAGTAGCTCTGCTGCCTCGGGGTGGACGCACAGGAGGTATGGCCCAGAATAAGAGCGCCTGTATAGTCGGAGGTCCTCAGATAGCCAGAACCGAGGAGCTTTTCTCCGAACTTTCTCAGCTTCAGCCTTATCTTTGGGCAGTATATCATCTTTGAGGAATTTCACTATGGGATCCATCCAGCTGGGACCCACTTCAATCTGATTGACGGTGACCGGCCCCCTTGGCATTTCGTTCGCTCTTTCTAGGTGCTCCACAAGTATGATCCAGGGCAGGCCCTCCGCCGAGGACGTGGCGAGCGTGGCTAATGAGTCGGCATGGCTATTCCCGCTCCGGGGGATGTGAGACAGGCTAAAGAGGTCGAACTTCGACCGCGAGCACCGGGCCTGGCTCAGGTATTCTTGCATTCTCTGATCTCTGGCTTCCATTTCTCCGTTCACCTCTCCTACCACCAATCTCGAGTCTGAGAATGCCTCTATCGATTTTCCTCCCATCCTCCGTACCATGACCATGCCTTGTAGCAGCGCCTCATACTCGGCCTCGTTATTAGTTGCTGAGAATCCGAGTCTCAGGGATTTCTCAATGACATGACCCTCAGGGGATACTAGTACTAGCCTCACTCCGGACCCCCTCTGGTTGGCCGCGCCGTCAACATATACTTTCCAATGTGGTGATCCCGGGATGGAGACTGCCCCAACTGATTTTTCATCCGAGCTCTCCTCCCCGGGGGCTACTTCCACAGTGGGTTCGGTAAATTCGGCCGTCAGATCCGCCAGGACCTGTCCTTTTACGGAAGTCCGGGGCATATACTTGATGTCGAAAGCCCCAAGGATTGTGTTCCACTTTGCGATTCTCCCGGTGTAGTCGGCGGTCCGAAGTACAGACTTCAGGGGCAGCTTGGTCAGGACAACCACTGTGTGAGCTTGGAAGTAGTGGGGGAGCTTTCTCGTGGCGTGGACCACGGCCAGTATGGCCTTCTCCAGAGGCAAGTACCTGACCTCCGCTTCATGCAGCGACTTGCTGACATAATAAACTGGCTTCTGTACGCCACTGTCATCCCGTATAAGTACTAGGCTCACTGCGTTGGGCGCCACAGCAAGGTATGCGTACAAGACCTCATCGGTGTTAGGATTGGACATGATAGGCGGTCGGGATAGGTATTCCTTAAGTTGTTGGAAAGCTATGACACAGTCTTCCGACCACTCAAATCCCTTCCACTTGTTGATCAAGAGATAGAAGGGTCGGCACCTGTCAGCCGATCGGGAAATGAATCTGTTCAAAGCCGCCACCATCCCAGTAAACTTCTGGACCTCCTTGGGGTTCTGCGGAGGCTTCAGATTGTGAATAGCCTTGATTTGGTCAGGGTCAACTTCGATTCCTCTATGGGTGATCATGTACCCAAGGAACTTGCCCGAGCCCACCCCGAACGAGCATTTTGAGGCGTTTAGGCGCAGTTGGTGTTTTCTTAGGACGTCAAATGTGCGGCCGAGGTCTCCCAGATGCTCGGATACTATCTTACTCTTTACCACCATATCGTCAACATAGACCTCCATGCTCTTGCCCAGCATCGGCTCGAGCATCCTCGTCATCATCCTCTGATAGGTGGATCCTGCGTTCTTCAGACCGAAAGGCATTACTTTGTAGTGATAATTCCCGACGGGTGTCAGAAATGCAGTCTTCTCTTGGTCCTCCAGGGCCAGCGGTATCTGATGATAGCCTTGAAAGGCGTCTAGGAAGCTCATCCGAGGATGGCCCGTGGTCGCGTCTACCAGCTGGTCGATCCGAGGCATAGGGAACGGGTCTTTTGGGCATGCCCTATTTAGGTCGGTGAAGTCCGCACAGACCCTCCACTTTCCACTCTTCTTCTTGACCACCACAGTATTGGCTAGCCATTCGGGATAGAAAACCTCTTTGATAGCCCCAGCGTGCTTGAGCTTATTCACCTCTTCCGTTATGGTGTCAGCGTGCTCCCTCAATGGGCGTCGGGGCGGCTGTTTCTTGGGCATCGCAGATGGGCTAACATTGAGATGGTGACAGATGAAGGACAAGTCAATCCCTGGTGCGTCGCAGGGGTCCCATGCAAATACGTCGATATTGCTCCTAAGGAACCCAACCAACTCCTCTTGTTCGTTGGGGGGCAGCCGAGCCCCGACCCGGAAGAATTTCTCGGGATCGTCATCGATTACCACCTTCTCCAAGTCCTCGCACTTGACTTCCTCGGCAGCTTCATTAGAGCACGCTACTGTGGCCTTTGATTGCTATAAACCTTCGTCGGTGATGGCCGAGGTCTGCGCGTCGAGCTGACATGATATGGCAGCCACCGTGCATTGCCTCGCAGTGGTCTGGCATCCATGGATTTCCAGAACCTGGTCCCCTGAGGGGAACTTCACCTTCTGGTGCAAGGAGGAAGCTACGCCCCCTAAAGCGTGGAGCCAGGGTCTTCCCACGATGGCCGTGTAGGGGGAGTATGTGTCCACCACTATGAAGTTCACCTCTACCACTTCTGGGCCGGTCTGTATAGGCAGCCTGATCATGCCTCTCGGGATGACGAGCTTCCCATCGAAACTCATTAGGGGGGAGTTATACAGCGTCAAGTCCTCCGGTCTTAACCCTAGCCCCCTGTAGAGGTCCGGGTACATGACCTCTGCTGCGCTGCCACCATCTACCATCACCCTCTTTACGTCGTAGCCCCCAATTCTAAGGGTGACCACCAGGGCATCATCATGGGGCTGGATGGTCCCGATCTTGTCCTCCTCTGAGAAGCTCAAATGAGGGCAGGACTTCCTCCTAGCTCTTTTCGGCCCGGCTTGGGACTCCCCGGCTTCCGGTTGGGCCACGGACAACACTCGCGAGGGGCCCGCGCCCGTTCTCCCCGGAGCCGCCAGGATTACGTTAATCGTGCCCACGAGTTGTCCCATGGCGGTATCCCGCCGGGGCTCTTGATACGCTTGGCCCTGGCGATTGTCAGGGTTGAGCAGCAAGTGCTTCAGCTTTCCTTCCCGGACCAGTTGGTCCAGGTAGTTCCGGAGGTTCCTGCAGTCCTCCGTGGTATGCCCATGGTCCTGGTGGTATTGGCAGTAGCGGTTCCGATTGCGCCTCTCAGGTTCCCCCGCCATCTTATTCGGCCACCTGAAGTACGGGTCGTCCTTTATTCTCTCCAGCACCCTATGCACGGGTTCTCGGAATATGGCGTTGATGGTTTGAGCATTGGTCGCTCCAGATTCTCCTCCAAAATCCCTCCTCGGGCGGGCGCTGTTATACCGGTCCGACCTGAAGTCCTTCCTCTCCTGAGGGATGACTTTATCCTTCCCCTTGCCTTGCAGCATATCTTCTTCCACCCGCTTATACTTGTCAATCCGATCCATCAGTTGCCGCACGCTGGTGGCAGGTTTTCCGGTCAGGGACTTCCTCAGGCCGTGCCCCGGTGGTAGCCCATTCTGGAATGTGCTGATGGCGACGGCGTCATACTTGCCGTCCAGCTCATTGTAGATCTCCCAGTACTTGTCCGAGTAGGCCTTGAGGGTCTCCCCGTCACGCATGGATAGGGACAGCAGCGCACTCATGGGCCGAGGAGGCCTGCTGTTCGTGAGGAAGCGGGAGCCGAAAGCCGGGTCAGCTGTCTGTACGAGTTTATGGAATTCGTCCTCAGACCGTTGAACCACCTCATCGCCACAGGTCCTAGGCTAGATGGGAAGACTTTGCACATCAGCGCCTCGTTCTTCGAGTGGACAGTCATTCTCTGGTTGAACTGGCTCACATGCTCTACGGGATCCGTTTTGCCGTTGTAAGCAATGAAGGTTGGTGGCTGGAACCGCCGAGGAAGCTCTGCCTCCTCTATACGACGCGTGAAGGGCGACCTGGAGAGCTGATCCAACGCCTTGCTCATGGCGTCACTTCCTACGCCCCGGGAGGTTCGGTCGGCGCACCTACGCCTCTGGTAGCGCTCCTCCTCGTGGGAGAAAGTCTCGCTGGGGGGCGTTCTAGACCTTTGCCTGTATTCGTCGTCACTCTCGTCGTCAGAGGGCAAGTCAGGGCTGGGTTCAGGTTGTCTTCGCTGTGCACGACGCAGCTTCTTCTTCAGGTCATCTATCTCGCGCTGCATGGCCACCTTATCGTCCTTCGCCTGGGAGGCGTGACTATGGGCCTCCTCCGATTGCGTAGCCTGGACAGCGTCGCGCTTCTGGGCTTGGTTTTCGCTTGCTGTCGAGGTATGCAGGCTTCCTTCTCGAAATCGTCCGTTATCATTCTGACCGCCTCCGGGGTCGCCGTAGTCGCCATGATGCCGTGGCTTCGCCGGTTCGGGTCGATTGGGAGTTGTTTGGTGAGGGCCCGATCCTACCATGCTTGACTGTCGTCCTTACCAACGCACAAGTTCTTCCCACAGACGGCGCCAATTGTAGGGACCTGGTTTGAAGGAGTGGACTCAAGCCCAGTTTCCCCGCAATGAATTTATAGAGGATGGGTTCAAGAACTAGGTGTTAGTGAGAAATGCAACGATCACACATGGCTGTACATGGGTTGGACAATTTGAATGTACATTGGGGTGAGTAATAATACTCCTCGGACGTATTTTTCTGGACCGGGAGTTCTTCTCATTTCTTTCCTTTAGACGAACTATGAAGTTCTCTCAGAACATGTAAATTATTACAGTGTTTTTCTCCCCTCCCCTCTTAGGAGGAGTTCCTTACATTATATATCCATTTCCCAATAGATCCTAACCCTATATTTGTAAAAGGATTAGGGCATCGTTTGAGTGCCTGTCCCATCAGCCGCCTTCCCCCTTTATCTCTGTGGATGGCAGCAACTAAGGTGGCACTGTTGGGGCGTCTCTTCCCCATTAATGCGGCCAGGACGTTAGTTGGGAGCATTTAATGTGGAGGTGACAGTTCATCTGGGATTTGCTCCTCCACCATGCTTCCATGTCCGGTATTTGGTACCCGCTGTTTGTTCCTCGGATGCTCGGGGGGGGCTCCCTTTGAGGGAGTGCTGCTTGCACTTTCTCGGACCTCGGACTTCCGAGGATGCTATCATCCTTGGCGTTGTTTAGAGGGTAGTTGGGCGCTACACTTCAGTCCTCGGTCCATGGGCGCGTCCTCGGACATGGGCCTTGGGCCCGGTTGGGAGTGGGCTGGGGTCGTCTGACCATTTCTTGGCCCCACACTTTGTAATATAGTTTCACACTCACTAGCATGAAGAACTATTTTTTCTTTTTATTTAGTAGTCTGAATGGAAGATATTCCACTAAACATTTTATATATACTTCAGACTAATTTGAACAGTCTTCCTTAATATTGTGGCGTAATGTCTTTCTTCTCAAAATAAAAACATATAATTTCAAAATTAACAAAATTTAAATTCTAAGATTTCTTTAAACTATGTAATTTTAAAAGTAAGAAATTATTCTATCTTTTATCTCAAAAAAAAAGGCAACAAATTAGACCATATAATTTCAAAATTAGAAAATTTTAAATTCTAAGATTTCAAAAATTAATAAAATAAATCCAAAACACAATATTATTCCACTTAAATGGGTTGGTATTTAATTTGTTAGTTTTTGAAACATTAGGATTTAATTTGTTACTTTTGAAAACACAAGTATAAGTGCTTATGAGATGTAAGGGACAAGAGTCAAGGTTCAAGTCTCTAGGAATGAATTTCACATACATATACACTTAAATTAGACTAAAGTAGAATTTCTATCTTGTATAAAAAAAATATATAAAAAAAAGTACAAGATTTAATTGTGCATTAAACTATACATATATGGTTTAAAATGTTACTTTCGTATTTTCTATAAGGAAAATATGTAATTTTTATATATAAGAAAGAACCCCAAGGGGTTGGTCTAGATTTAATGGTTTTTATGGTCTCATGAGATCCATGAGGTCCTTAACCCATGGGTCCTAAGATCGAAACTTAGCTCCAATACCTATGTTGAAACTCAAAGTCTTTCTCAAATTGAGATTTGAATGGTGGTGTTTGTTACAAGATTGAGAGACACAGTATCGACAATCCCATATGCTTTTATGAAGTTGATAAGAAAGATTGAGATATGTTTCTCTTGGTGTTGTTCCATGCAATACTATGTGTTAATTTTATTTCAATCATTTGCACCAATGATCCCTAACCCCTTTTATATAGACAACCAAATGGTACAAAGATAAGAGATGCAAATCTTTGTCAATAAACACAACATTTTGCAATGGGTTGGACTGTATCCACTATTAGGCACACTTTATTTGGGGTTTGGAATAACCCAATATTTTGAACTATTTCAAAACCTCTAGCCAACATTTTGGAACCACCCCCAAGAATTTTTCTCTATAATTATCTAGTGTAAGTGTGACGAAAGTACTACACACACCTATGGAAATAGTAAGGTTTTCAAAGATAACAATTCTAATAACTCATTGTATGGATGAGATTTTATAATAAAAAACCACTCATAGTGTGTGTGTGTGTATTGTTTGTTCGTTTAGACCCCTTAAACCAGATTGTTTAACCTAATTAATTAACCAAGTTGATTATTAGGTTTATTATTCAGATCTAGGTTAAACAAGCATATATCATATCATGCACAGATGCAGAAAAAAATCACATATGTCCTTAGAGCATTAAACACATCCTAGATCTACCCAATTACAAGTAAATTGCGTTTTGTCAAAGAATTAGCTAATTCTAATTTGACATATGTTCCTAACATTAAATCACATATGTCCTAACAGTATGAGATTCTTTAAAGCCTCAAGATCGTATAGCATGCCCCCTTTATTTTTCAAACACAATTGGAACATTGTTAAGATGGAGATGGTTAAAGCAATGCAATTTTTCTTCATAAACAAGTATATGTTCTTCTATAATAATAATAAAAAGTATACATGTTAAAACAACTTAACAGCACATTCATAACTTTAATTCCAAAAGTTGAGGGAATTGCCAAAGTGGAAGGGTATAAACTTATCAGCCTATGTAAATAGGCTAAAAAAATCTCCCTAAAATGATATCCCCTTAAAGGAGCCTTAGTATGGGGAAGAGTTAGACAAGACAACAATATAAATAATAGTGTATGAGATAACTTCGGCAATGAGAAAAATGAAACGAAAGCAAGGATTTATGACTCTAAAAATTTGACATGGAAAATGCCTATGATAAAATGCAATGAGGTTTCATTTTGGAGACAATCGGGGTTTTTGATGAATGGATTGATATGGTAAAGGAATGCATCTTAAGTCTCAACCACATTCTTCTCATTGATAAATGGTTCACTCTCAGGTATGATTATTCTTAAAGAGGTTTGAGGTAGGGAGACCCTGTTTCTCCATTCCTCTTTATCCTTGGGGTTGAAGTCCTTTTGAGATTTCTCCAAAATAGGAAGGTATCATTAAGGGGTTTTGTTGGAGTGTTTTAATAATAATAAAAAATTATAATTTATTTCCCCACTAATATTTACTTGAAAAATTGACCATGAGGTTTTACCCATAGATTGAGGTTTAAGATTTATAACCATATTAAATCCATAGTTTAATGCCCATTGTTTTATATTTATTTGGTCTATTTAATCTCTTTGTAACTAACAAATCCATTAAACCTATAAATAGGTTCTTCTCCTTTTCTCCGGGGAAAAAAAAGGTTCTTCTCCTCCACTTATTGAGATAGATACACCATTAGTCTAATATATATTCTTGTTTCTTGTGTTATTCACTCCAATTCCTTACATAAAACCTAGTTTAAAACTTTAAAAAAAAAAAAAAAAAAAATGAAACTTTGAGTATGAAGGAGAGTACTATTTTACTAAGTAGTCCAGACTAGTAAAATAACGGCAAGAGTGGCCAAGTTATTGCATCTTGGAGATGGCATCTCTAAAAAGTTTGTTGCATCAATTGATAAAATATTATGCAAACAACACATATCATCTCAAGAAAGCAACATTGTTTACGCATTAACTTGATCACCCACAAACTCATGGAATTAATAGTAACATTTCTATTTTTCATGTTAAAAGATATGTCGAAGCATCAATAGGTAACATCTTTTTTTTTTTTTTTCTTCTCCATCTTGTGGTGAAATTGATCTTCTATGGGATATTATAATTTATAGTATAAGTTTGTAAATTATGAAATTCATTTGATCTATTAATTTATGTTCATAGGAACAAGTTTAACCTAGCCCTAGGGTTCCCTATAGTCTTTTTTTTTTTTTTTTTTAATTTTCAAAATTTTATTTATAATTTGATAATTATAAAAGCCATTGGAGAATTTGAATCTTAGATGTTGGTCACTTACAATTTGCGGAGAATCTAATCATTTTTGTTAAGGCCACTCATGAAAATGTAGTTAAAGATCGGGAATACTTATCAAAGATTAAGGAGTGGCCTGGCCAAATGGTAAATTTCAAGGAATCTACAATAATGTTCAGCAAAAATGCTCCTCTAGAAACCCAAAAAAAAAAAAAAAAAAAATCTAAAAGCTTCCTTAAACTTAAGTCAACGGATTTGCGCACTCTAGATATCTAGGTCTCCGTCTGAATCACGTCTCAAATACTAACACCCTAGAGCAAGTTATTGCAGAAGTACAACACAAAGTACAAGGGAGGAAACAAAAAATACTTTCCCAGGCCTCCAGTTCTTGTCTAATTAAGACAGGAAAACTAATGGATTTACCAAGGGTGTTAATTTAAGAAATTTTTTAAGAAATTTTTTTATGAGAAAAGAAAAAAAAATAACTAATTTTTTTAACAATTTTTTATATTTTCTATAAAAATGATATTAAAATTTTTTTTTTAAATAGTTTATTTACAAATATTCTGAAGCACCCATTGACCGGACCTTAAAACAGTAGTTGCAGATTTGCAGGCACCTAATTATGCTGTCATCACTTAGGTTCCCAAAAAAAACATGTGAGAAAATTGACTCGAAACTTAATAGACTGAGGGTCTGTTGGAATACCGCTTATTACTGAAAACTGAAAACACTGTAGCAAAATAATTTTTAAATGTGTGAATAGTACCTGTGAGACTCAGTTTTAACTTAACATTTACTGAAATCTGTACTTGTGAGTCCCATGAACAATGCATGGGACCCACAGACAAAACGCCAAACTCAGGGAATTTCATTTTTCAGTGCAATCCAAACTCAACCTGAGAATTGAGAGAAGTGCTGGAAAAAGAGCACGTTGGAAGATTGGAAACAGTATGGTATTAGACACTTGGAATGCTCCATGCATGGGTCCCTGAGCTAAACTTTTTTAAACGAAAATCTAGAATAAATATCCAAAATAACCCAACTTGTGTCTTGAAAATTATCCTGCAAAATCCAGTTATATGGGATGAAAGGAAGATTAGAGACACATTTGATAGTGAATCTGCAAGAAAAATACTCCAGATCCATTTGCCTCAATCCCAACAAGAAAACTCCATTTTGTAGGTCCCCAGTTCTTTGGGCAAATTCTCTACAAAATCAGCCTATCAAATTTCCCAATTAGCTGGAAACTAGAGATTGGACCATTCGAAGCCAAATACTGGAAAAAGTTGTGGAAATTGAGAATACAAGACAGATTAAAACTTATTTTTGGGAAAATGGCTTGGCAAATTATCCCTACAAGAGACGTGACCAAGAAGAATGAACATTAATGAAAAGGGATGTATCTTGAGTGAGGCCGAGGAAGAGAACATGAAGCACCTCTTTATAGGCTGTTCAATTGCTAAAATAGTATGAGTATAATCACCTTTGTCATTCAGATTCTTTGAGTTGTATTTTAATTCCATTATTGAATGGGTTAGAGGTGTGCTACATTTAGATGCAACTTTGAAGGTGCCAAGAGAGGAATAGAGAGACTTTATATTATTCGCAGCAATTTGGTGCGATATAATTTAGATGAAAAGAAATCACATCTTGAGGAAAAATGACAGGGAAGTTCATGATCCTATGCTCTTAAGCAGGGGCGTAGCCAGAAATTTTTATATGAGGGGGCTGATTCGAACCATGAAGGTTGAAATCGATGACGATGAGTATCATCGTTATATGGATAGTCTATATTTTTAGGTTGATATGGACCTTCTTTGAGATAAACTCATCGGATTTCATCTTGTTTGTTGATAGGAAATTCACATATTTGTTTACGTGATCCTGGATCACGATCTATCTCTTCAAATTGAATTCTTAAATATTTGGAGGGGTCAGGGTGTTCATCAGGCGTTGAAGTATCAACGTTTGTTTCTACAGCCACAGGTGTCTTAATTTCTGAATTGTTAACATATTTTTTCTTAAAAAATGCATCAATTGTTTTTTCGTTTTCTCATAATTCTTTTAGCTTTAAGAATATGACTCAAAAATTAACCTGAAAAGAAGTTTAAAAAATAAAATTTTAATTAGTAATTTTTACTTAGTTATATGGATGTTATTCATACTCAAGAAAAAACAAAATTTCCACTATAATTTAAACATACAACCCATTTTTAATATGACTTTAATTAATAATAACCCATCGAACAAAAACAAAAATTAAACACACAAGTATTGGTACACAACATAAACCAAATAATTTAACAACACCCATAATCACATCCACAACCACATGATATCTAACTAATCAAAAATAGGTAATAAATTAAAATAATTTTACCTTTGAAACTTTGTCTTCACAAAGTGCAAAGATGGGTTACCCGTGTGACAATGCCTACTGCCTCTACCTGACTGCCTCCAACTTTAGATCTTCCCTTCAAGACTCATCACAAACAATCTCCCAATGCCTTCAATCATGTATTTCTCTTAAAATCTATGAAAATATAAAGAGCATATGAATATTATGTGTAGATAGTTGAGAAAATAAAAAAAAGACACTAAAAAGAGATGAATGTCTAATGCTTAAGAAAGAGAAGAAAACTCACCAGTCACCAAGTAGTCACCAGGTTCCAAAACTAAAACTGATGAAGAAAGAAAAAATTGGTCAGAATTTTTTTTTTTTTTTTTTTTTTTGGGACTGTGAATACAAAAGACTAGAGTTTTGGGGGCTAGTAGGTAGGCAACGGAATAGAGCAAATGAAAGTGTATCAAAGAAGACTAAACAAAAGAATAAGAAGTAAAGAAAGGGATTCTGTGGGTCAGTGGGTGGATTTTTTGAGATGAAGAAAAAGTGAAATTTTGTTTTTAGTGTTTAAACTTGTGCGGGCTATCTTGTTTTATTTGGAGTACATAAGGTGATAAGGCCTAAAACTAAAACTAGGTTTGGGAGAATATTTGAGCTAGGCTTGGGAGAATAGTTGAGAATTGGGCATTGGGGGGGCTGGCTATCCAATATAGGGGGGGACCCAATTTTTTTTTCTACCTACTCTAATGGAAAAAAAAAAAAAAAAAAAAATTGCAGGGGCTGGGGCTCCCCCAAGCCACTACGTGACTCCGCCCTTGCTCTTAAGTAGTGAAATTAGCAAAACATACAATGTCAAACTATTGTCTTTGGAGTTTGCAGGTGAGGAGATATGTGGAAGTATTTATTGGAATCCATAAAGTAAACTTTGATGCAACCATCAATAAGGAGAAAGCTTGCTTAGTAGTGATTGGTAGAACACAAGAAATAATTACTTTTGTAAGGACAGAGTTGACATAAGACCAAGACCAGCAAAAAGCATAAGCTAAAGCAACTAGGCTAACAACAACAAAGATAGTGGAGTTCAAGTGCAAACACATAATTTGCGAAGGAGACGCTTTGAACGTAGTTCTTCCCCTATAGAACATTATGTCATCTTCTCATTGGGCGATTAAACATAGGGTTCGTTTGGATACAACTTATTATTGCTAAAAACTGATTATCGTTGAAAACGCTATAGTAAAATAATTTTTAAATGTATGAATAGTGCTGTGGGACCCATTTTTAATATTTTTTAATGCGTGAACAGTGTATGCACAGTACGTGAACAATGCATACACTGTTCATGAACAGTAAATATTGTCTCTCAAAGTCAACAAATGCGGGCAAAAAAAAAAAAAAAGGAGAAAACGCAGACGCAGGTTTAAGTTGTATCCAAACCCTCACATAATATTGATGAGACAAAATTGGTTCTAAAATGTGGTGTATTCACTTTTCATTTTCTCTTTTGTGTATTCAAGTTTTAAAATTGAATATAGAAAAAATGACTCATTTTTACATTTAAGAGTGTTTGGTAATTTATTTTGAATACATAATTTGGATATAAAATACATCATACCGGGTTTAGCATTTTTTTTTTTTTAAGTTACTTTTGCCACTTACACCTGCTCACATTTGTCAGGTAAGACTCTTTGCATTTTTACAATATTTACAGAATTGCCACTATATTCGTTTTCTATGAAAATGAAAATGTTGAAAATGAGTTTTCATTTTTTTTGTATTCAAATTTAAATTTTAGGATACTGAAAATGAAAACTGAGTACAAATTCTTAAGCCAAATATGTTTTTTGCAATGGACCCCACTGAAAATTGAAAAAAAAAAACAAAAAACACTAATTTTTTTAGCTAACCAAACAGCCTCTAGCTTTGTTGCCCATATTTTAGTCAAATGTGCCCTTTTAAATTGTAAAGAGGGAAACATACCCATCTCTTTTGTTCCCGATTTGAGAACATGTTAGAGATGGGGTTCGATCCTCTCTGTATTTTTTTTCCTATTTTGTGTTTTTATGCAAATTTCTTACTCGGGAAAAAAGAAAGAAAGAAAGATGCATTTAGGGTCTGTTTGGTTTGTATTGAGGTTGTATTTATTTTCTATTTTCATTTTCAGTACTCATTTTCTATACTCAAATCTTGTACTTATTTTTTGTTCCCATCTATTTTTTGTTTGGCATCATTTTCTACTTTGTCTTCCCTTCACTTTTTTTCTTGACCACCACTAACAAATAGCGAGAGAGAGAGAGAGAGAGAGTGTGTGTGTGTGTTTTGGGTGGGTAATAAAAAAGGAACTTTTACGGTGAAAAGTGCATACTATGTTGCTAGAAAAATCCTTGAAGGAAATAGCAGGGAGAATCATTTGTTGGAGACATAAGAGCTCCGTTATGGAAGAAGATGTGGCACTTAAATATCCCAGTAAAGGTAAGAATTTTTGTTTGGAGGCTATGTTTGGATGCAATCCCCACAATGCTAAATTTAAGTAAAAGTGGAGTCCAAGTAGAACCTATCTGCCCATTGTGTAAAGATGATGTAGAATCTGTTAAGCATGCCATTTTTAAATGTGGTATAGCTAGTGGTGTGTGGAAGATGTGGGAGGATTGCCCTATTAGCCTGATGGATATCAATAGGGATGTTTCAGATCTGGCCATTGAAATACTCCACCAAGGAACCCAAAGGGATCTAGAGAAGGTTTTTGGAGTGGCTTGGAGGATTTGGTTGAATAAGAACTAGGTAATTTATGAAGAACATGGAGTACTAGAAGCTCATATTTGGGGGTTTGCAGTTCGTATGATTGAAGACTACAAAGATGTAAATGGCTTGGAGGCAAAGCACAAAGTGAAGAAGCAACAATGGGAACCTCCTCTAGAGAGCTTCTATTATATTAATATGGATGGAGCCATCCCTTTGACCAATGGACAATTTGGGGTGGGAATGACAATTTGAGATTGGAATAGCAGAGTGATAGCGGTTGTGTCTATGCCCCTCCTAAGAAGATACTCTGTTGAGGAAACTAAGGCAATCACAGTTGAACAAGGCTTAGTTTTGCCTAAAGAACTTGGATTGGAGAAAATTATTATAGAAGGCGACTCCCTCTTGACTATCCAAGCTGTTGAAGCCATGGATGTTAAGGGGGGTTGTTGGCCACATTATAAAGGGTATTAGGCAGGGATGTAGCAACTTTCAAGAGGTTAAAGTCAGACACATTGACAGGAATAGCAACAAAATAACCCACGAACTTGCCCAACAAGCCAAAAAAACTATAAAAAAAAAATATATATGTTTGGAGGAATGAGATCCTAGATTTTTGTTTGACCTTCTTAGATTAGAGGGATCAGTCTAGGCAAGGTTTCTTTGTTTTTGGTCTATGTTGTTACTGTTCTGCTTGCTACTAGTGTGTTTATTGCTCATTGTATTTGGTTTTTCTCCTTTGAATGAGAATTCAGTCTCTTTTCAAAAAAAAAAAAAAAAAAAAAATGAAGTCCTCACATCCCTCATCTTCTTCTCCAACTCTAGGTCATCTAATGTCAATAATATAAAATAATATAATTAATATTAAAAAAGTTAGTTTCTCCAAAAATAAAAGAAGAAATAAAAAAGCCACATAAGAATATTAATGAAAAAGAAAAAGCCATGTCAAATTAAAACAAAAAACAAATTCTGAAAAAATTAATTGAATTTTTTTTTTTAAATTCTAAATCTCTTTTGTATTCTCGCACTTTCTTAGTTGTCAAACGCATTACCCAGAAAGCAACACAATAATCTGAAACTAGACACTAATCAAACATTCACACTGTTATCAAAATCATACACAAATCCAAACAAGAAGTATCTTTCTTTCTTTTCTTTTTCTTTTTTCCTGCTATATATATAGAAGAAGGCCAAAATGGCACAATAGTATTGTTTACTGAATCTACCACTGTTTCGGAAATATGTAAGGATCTACCACTTTTTGGATACTTGAGTTTGGAGAACTCAAATTTTCCATAATACTTGAGTTCCATGAACTCGAGTTCCATAGAAAAATTTTGAAAATTTTTTATGGTACTTAAGTTCCATGAACTTGAGTTCCATGAACTTGAGTTCCATCAAAAATTTTCCGGCAAATTTGAAGGCTATTTTTTCAAATAACTCAAGTTTATGGAACTCGAGTATCCCAAAAATGGTAAAACCCTACATATTTCCGAAACAGTGGTAGGTTGATATATATTTCGGGAAACAGTGGTATTTGGTCATTTTGGCCTAAAGAAAAAGCTAATTGAACCTTTTTTTAGCAAAATCAACTAACGATGGTTGATGGGTACATTCAGCTAGAATAATAGATTAATACAATCTTCTTCTACTTCAACGCCTCAGCCATCCTCACAACACAGCAGCAGCATGTTGTCCTCTCTGCTGTTGTTTGGCCAGATCTAATGCAAACGGAGCTAGGATGTGGTGGGTGCTATCGTGATCTAATGGTGGTGGTTGTGGTGGGAGCATGGTGGCGGTGATAACAGCGTTTTGGGTTAGAACAGTGGGATTCCCATGTGGGCAAAGTGTGAATTGGAGGGGAAAAAAAATTGTTATCTTATTGTCTTCATTCTATTGTTTTTAGTGTCTGCACAGTGCAAATCATGGTTAGATTATGGTCAAAATGGCCAAATACCACTGTTTACCGAAATATATATCAATCTACCACTATTTCAAAAATATATAGGGATCTACCACTTTTTGGGTACTCGAGTTTTCCATGATACTCGAGTTCTTTGAATTAATAGCCTTCAAATTTTCAAGAAATTTTTTGATGGAACTTGAGTTAATGGAACTCGAGTACCATGGAAAACTCGAGTTTCCCAAACTTGAGTACCAAAAAAGTGGTAGATCCCTACATATTTCCGAAACAGTGGTAAATTGATATATATATATATATATATATTGGTAAATAGTGCTATTATGCCATTTTGGCCGTTAGATTGTTGTGTTTCTTGCTGGGTAATATGTTTGGTACCTAAGAAAGTGGAAGAATACAAAGGAAAATAAAAGAAATTGGGGATTTTTAAAAATTCATTTCCTTTAATTTTTTCTTTTAATTAACTTTTTCATATATATTTTTTTAATTTGACATGATTTTTTTTTTCATTAAAATGCTTAGGTGGCTTTTTTAATGTTTAATTATATGATTTTATATTATTATTATTGCTATTGTGCACCAACAATGCAAATTGTTTTGCCACATAGGTATTTTCTGTTAGTGAGTTAACGATATGGACAAAATTAATTGCAAGTTGAAAATAGCAGGGACCAAAATGATTGCTACCAAAATATAGGGACCACATTGATTGTGACCCCAAAATGTAAGGACCAAAATAGTATTTTCGCCTTTCTTTTTCTGATTGTTATTCTCGGCTTAACTTCTTTCTACATCTTTGATTTTTTTTTTTTCTCTTGTGTCCTTTTCTAATTTAGTTCATCTCTTCCATGGCTTTCCCTCACTATCATATCCAAAAGTTTCCTTTAAGTTTGTTTTTTATTTTGTAATTTTTATTTGTATTTTTCTAAGTAAAATTTGTTATGTTTTGGGCTGAGCATTTACATGGGTTTGGGCAAGACTAGGCTAGGTTAGGCTAATGATTTTGGAGGGAAAGGGGCTAGACTACTTGAAAGAGAGGCTTAAATATAAATTTTATTTTTATAGGCTAAAAATATACCTACTATGTATTTATTTTTTTAAAGGCTAAGGGGACCAGGGCCCTTTGGGCCCTCCCTTAGGTCCGTCCTTACTTTAAACTTTTACGAGTATCTTCAAATTATAAAATCATCAACCTACATTTAATTAGTTGTTAAATACAATTAAGTTAACATTTTTTTATCTAACATAAACATGTACTTAAACATAAACTTGTTTTTGAACATATGAAAGAAATTAGATATTCTTTTGTCCAAAATACACTAATGGTACCCAAAGAGAGATAATGAGAATGAGGAAAGAAAAACATATGTAGATATCTTTTGTTGTCAATGCCAACATAAACTAGTCTTGGAGAGTTTTTTTTTTTTTTTTTTTTTTTTTTTTTTTTTTTTAACGAATGAGAAAAAATTTGAAACATTTTTTTTCCTTCCTACAAAATTAAAATAGTTTAAGAGTAGTGCCGCTAACGCAAAAATTTTACAAAAAATTCACAACAAAATCTAGGTGGTAAGTTATTATTGGTAGGTAAAAAAGTAATGTCAGTTGTGGATGTAGATAAAAACCAATTACAACTTACCACCTAACCTTTTATTGTGAAATATTGTGAAAGTAATACTAAGAGGATCATATGAAAACTTATTTTAGCTAGGTTTAAAAATAAGCTTTTGGGTCAAGGTATTCAAATTTTTATTATAGGATAAAAAAAAAAAAGTTTCTAAAATATTATATATTATATTTTTCATTTGTATGGAGCCAGGTCAGAAGGTTAATAGATTTGTTAATACATAGGTAATAATAGATTTCTTTCTCCCCGAAGATTGCAAACTTACGCCCATATAAGTCAGACCTAACAAATATATTTCAGAGAAATGATCTCACAGGCACTAGAGCCATGAAAGAAAGAGAGCTAGGAAGAGCCCTAATTCTTTTCCATTTTGCCACAAGTTGCATTTCATCTAATTTCTTTTATTTTCCCACTCTATGACTTCAGTATTCAATGGACTACCTATTTCCAAGCACCCTTTTGCTTAGACCCATCATCCAAGGAATACGATACATGTAGCAGGCCCCCTAGTAAATGAGAGTTTAGCTCAAGTATCCGTGTCATTGGGTACTAATCTCGAATATTATTCCAAGCATTCTTCAACCCTTGTCAAACATTACCCCAAGCATTATGCCAAACATGCTCCAAACTACCCAAGATCCCCTCCTTCGAGGTGCGAATTAAGGAGCAATACAAAAAGTGATATGTCTAGAATCTTGTTGTTATTGCTATCAAAGGGTCCCATATTCCAAGACTTTACTATAACCTTATTCTTCAACCCTTGTCAAACATTACCCCAAGCATAATGCCAAACTTGCTTCAAACTACCCAAGATCCCCCCTTTGTAGTGGGAATTAAGAAGAGCAATACAAAAAGTGATATGTCTAGAATCTTGTTGTTTTTGCTATCAAAGGGCCCCATATTCCAAGACTTTACTATAGCCTTATTTTTTCCGAGTAAAGATAATAAGAAGAGTAGATGAAAGTTTTAAAGGTTAAGCCTATAACGTACCTTTGCTCTCACTGATTGGGATATGGAAAATGTTTTGAGGATTAAAAAAAAAATTATTTTACATCATGTGTGCTTACTAGAGAGAATTGAAAAGTGGAATGATATAGAATAAATTATTATTGTGCCCTTCTTAATAAAATTACATGACTGAAATTGGAATGATATATAGAAAATTACTCTTATGTGATTTATTAGTAGGATTATATTTAATGAACACAAATATTACAATAAATGATATTCAACTTATATATCAAAGAATTTAAACTTTTACGAGTAACTTCAAATTATAAAGTCATCAACTTGCACTTAATTAGTTGTTATATACAATTAAGATAACAATTTTATCTAACATTAACATGCACTTAAACATAAACTTGTATCTTGAACAAATGAAAGAAATTAGATATTTTTTAGGCTAAAATACACAGTTGATCCCTGAAGGTTAATTCGTCAGTGCAATTGGTCTTCAAGTTTCAAATGAGCGCAATTAGTTCTTCAAGTTTCAAAAATGAGCATTGTTAGTCATTCTGTTAATTGTTGTTAGTGCCAATACTTACGTGGCTAACAAAGCAGTGATGTGTCATATTTTAAAGTGATGTGACATTTTTTATATTTAAAAAATTACAAAAACTCAAATGACACATTAGAAATCCATAATCCCCACACTTCACTTGATTTCTAACAGATTACACAAATCAAACCTCCCAAATTCTAAAATCCTCAATCTAAAACACATTATGATTAGGGTGAATATTTTGATTTTCTCCTTAACTACGGCTATACACGAAATATCATACAAATTTTGTACTGGTTGGGTTATTCCAGCATCATAATAAAGAGCAAAATTGCAGAAGTTGAAATCTATCCAATGTGAATCATATTGTTCGTTTTAGTTTACATTTCTCATTCACAAAGATGAACCAAGTGATCTATATAACTATACTAAATTTCATGAAAAGATTGCTAATTATTATTCCTTAAAAATACTCATGGATTATCATAAGCGTTGTCGTATTGTGCCTTAAAGTATATTTGTCACTTGAAGTAGGCACCGCCAGACAATTACAACTAATAATGATGGTCTAAATTTATACGCGTCATACTTCTTTGAATATCCCCCGCCTGCACCATACTCAGGGGCAAAGGCAATATAACAAACATTTCCCTTCATATTCATAAACTACTCACACCACTATACTCAATGCCAATATCTTTCTTTTGCTTTCTTTTGTTGTGTTATGAAAGGAGATGAGAGGAAGAAGCAACAAAAACACACAAAGATGGAAAATAATTTCACATATAACAACAATTTTTTTATTTATTGGGGATTTCATATTTAGGGGATTTGATTTGGGTAACCCATTAGGAATAAGGTCAAGTGTGGGGATTATGGGTTTCGGATGTGTCATTTGAGTTTATATACATTTTTAATGAAAAATTGCCACGTGTCTCAAATTGGAATTCAATTAGAGTTAGTTTTGTGCCATGTTTCTCATCTAATGTAAGTTTTTTTAATTTTTATGCCAAGTGAGATTTTTTTTTTTTTTTTGGAGAGAAAAAAAATTGGCATAAAAATTAAAAAAAAAAAAAAACATAATCATATATATACATAATCATCTTATGCCAAGTGAATTAATTCAATGTAGAAAACGAGGAGTTCAATATAAATGAATCATAAAAAAAAAACATAATCATATGTGTGTATATATATATATATATATATATATATATAACCAATGCTTAGAGAAAATTTAATTAGATTTAAAATTGAATTTTGCTTTTGTTAGCTTTCCATACAAATTAAATTGTTTATATTGTTGCTGTTATTTGTTCTTTGAAGAAATAAATATATTTTTTTTATACTGTTTCTATTAAGATATTTTGTATATCAGGATCTTAAACGTAACAAATTGTAATTGAACTGAACGATCTCATGCACCTATCTCCATGTGCCTATAATGCTGCAAAGTTTATGATGAAATCTTTTTATCAATCTCAAGGCATTATTTATCAATTAAGTTGTGTACAAACCCCTTAACAAAATTCCATTGTTGAGAGAAAACTTTCATACCCTGATATGGGATGGACCAACATACTTATACCAAGTCTGATATTATCACGAACCAACTACAAGGATCACAACTTTTTCTTTCTTATTTCTTGATTATCTTGCTCTTAATGATCTTAATACAACTAATAGGTTAACAAACTATACTTCATTACTTTGCTGATTCCTGCTTGAAAATTTCTATAACATTATCGATATTGTATTAGCCATTTGGGTAAAGAAAAAGGGCTATGATCTAGCTAAATACACCTAGATTAAGTTGTCTTGTTGAAGGTCTATTCTCTATCGAAAGATACTACCTAAATACTTCTCTATTGAAAAATCACTTTTAACCTAAACTAACATTAAGTCCCAATATAAGTGAGTAATCAATTTCATATTGCATGCATATTAATATATCAACTAAAGAAAATAAAACAATATGAAAAACGGACCAAAAATATACAAACCACACAAAAACACCGAAGTTGTTTTCAAAGAGAAAAGTTGGAGTTCTCTACACACACACACACACAAAAATTCTAGTCTCTACGGCACCTCCGTCAAATCTCCACTAGTGAATAGTTGTAGTATAAGTTTACAATAGACCTTCTAAGCCTAAAGCAACCCTAATACTTGAGCCCTCTAAGCTCTAGCTAACAACTGATTATTCTGAGTTCTTTTTTCATTTAGTCTCTAGAGTCCACATGTTGAGTGATCAACAATAAGCACCAAGTCCTCTTGGATCTGTGGTATTACTTCTCTAATGATTTCCAACATCAATCAATCACCAAAAATCACTCAAAGGTAATATGGAGTGTTTGGATAATCCCCTCTCAAGCTATGGAGATTTTGGAAGGGAAAGAAAAAAGAGAATGGTAGAGATTCACTCAAGGACCATAGGTTCCCTCTGTCTCTGTCTATGACTCTGTCTCTGTCTCTGTCTCAGTCTCTGTCTCATACACACACACACACAAAGGGATGAGTACACTGTTGTTCTCACAATTTGCTCTCTAGGGTTTCTCACATAGTACATGCATATTGGAATGGGTTGAAATTGATTGGAATGAACTGACCTAGGTGATAAGAATGACTTGCTAGATTCTGTCCTCGAGCAAATAGCGAGCGCTACTTGGTCGTGACTTACATAGAAAAATATCTCTCCTTTATCTGCCTTGTGCCCATCTTGCATGCAAGGCTTGAATCTTGCGAGCATGACTTGGTCACAACTCTTCACAATTAGGGGCGGAGCCACCTTATGCATTGGGGGGGCCATGGCCCCTCCAAAATTTTTTAAAACCTCTCTAATTATAGGTAAAACTAGGCTAGAATCATTTTGAGTTAAGAGTTGGCCCCCATAAGATTAAAAGATTGGCCCTCCCTCCAACACGTCACTCATAAAATTCTTCTCACCCCAAATATCAACTGTGCAATCATAAAAATTAACTCCTTTTATCTTTTCCATTCTTCTCTAAAGCATGATAGCCACATCCATATTTTTTTAGTTTTTAGTTATTCAATTTTTGTGAAGGGATAAAATTGAGATGTAGTACATTAGATTACCTGATTAAAATCATATGTATTGAATTTAATTATCCTTAAAAATAATAAAATTATTTGTATTTTATTGGTCATGTTAAACATGTGCTTGAATTTAATTGAAGAACCTAATGTATTAAACTTAGGATATTGTACTTAACTTTTGCACTTTCTCAAAACTATTACGATATCCCTTTCCACTTAGAAACCACTGAAAAGACTCTCCTCATCACTTGGTGCTCTCTCTTCAGTTACTCTTCATTAACTCTTCCATGGGATGCTCTCACATAATCACATTTTCATTAGTTTCTCCCTCTTCCTTAACAAAGAGTTTTCTTATTTAAAGCTAAGCAAATATTGAGAAATACCATCTTCTTCTTTTTCTTCTTCTTCTGCAGTTTTGTTGTATACTTATATTTGATTTCTATGAATGTTATGGACTTATGGTTTTTCAAAAGAATAGGAGAAACTCAAGAAAAAAAGACTTAAGATGCTCAATTGGTCGATTAACTTGTTAGTATTTTGATAATTGAGTGCTATAGAATTACACTGGCAAAAAAATTCTATCAATAATCTTGTGTTATAAATATACTATATTTTGAGTTTTTCGTTGAATTGCAAATCAAAATGATAGTTTTACCTTGGCCTCCTCAAGTAAAAATTCCTGGCTACGCCCCTGTTCACAACAAATTTGACCAAGACTCAAGTACATATATCCAATCACATTGTAATTCCAAAATGCATGAAAATTAAGTAGAATTATAAGTAAATTTGACACATAATTAAGCCAACAGAAGACATAGACTTAACATTTGTTGTCCACATGCTTGGGAGGCAAGAGGAAGAGCTCCACAGAGAATACTAGAAATTACAAAGAAAAGAATGAATAAGCTATTCACAGCTAGGGGAAAAAAAAAAAAAAAAATCACTAAGGTTTAGTGGTTTACGACACGGTTGTTTCTCCTGACTACGATTGTAAGAATGAGGAGAAGCGCAATTAAATTTCTATAAATAAATAAATAATTAATGGGAATTGGGTGTCCGCGAAAGGGGAGAATTGTGGTTTTTTGTGAAGTTCTATAAGAAGTTATTCAAATCTAGTAACCCATAATTTCTAGGAGAAGCACAAAAATGTAATATAACCAATGGTTATAAGAGATGATAATGATGAGCTCATTAAGGTCCCTATAGAAGAAAAAATCAAGAAAACAATTTTTAGTATGAGATTCTTTGAAGCCTCAAGAGTCAAGACCGTATAGCATGCCCCCTTTATTTTTCAAACACTATTGGAACATTGTTAAGATGGAGGTGGTAGTGCAATGCAATTTTTCTTCACAAACAAGTATACGTTCTTCTATAATAAAAAAAAGTATATATGTTAAAACAACTTAACCACTCCATAATTTTAATTCCAAAAGTTGAGGGAATTGCCAAAGTGGAAGGGTATAAACTTATCAGCCTATGCAAATGGGCTAAAAAAATCTCCCTAAAATGATATCCCCTTAAAGGAGTCTTTTTATGGGGAAGAGTTAGACAAGACAACAATATAAATAATAGTGTATGAGATAACTTGGGCAATGAGAAAAATGAAACGAAAGCAAGGATTTATGACTCTAAAAATTTGACATGGAAAATGCCTATGGTAAAATGCAATGAGGTTTCATTTTGGAGACAATCAGGGTTTTTGATGAATGGATTGATATGGTAAAGGAATGCATCTTAAGTCTTAACCACATTCTTCTCATTGATAAATGGTTCACCCTTAGGAATGATTATTCCTAAAGAAGTTTGAGGTAAGGAGACCTTATTTCTCCATTCCTCTTTATCCTTGGGGTCAATGACGGCTCTAGAAATTTTTTTTAGGGGAGTCAATTTTGACAGTTTATTGGTCTTTGTCATTATATTAACTATGAGGTTTTGAATTCCATTCCAGTGAACACTCCAAGTTGACTAACGGAATGGAATATTCGGGTAATCATGTAAACCGGTACAAAGTTTTAATATATATTAAACTTATTGTCTAATCAAAAGCTTTAAAAAAATACCTGCTTATTTTCTCTTTTAAGTCTTTAGTACTTCTATCAATGGTCTTAAAAATTAGATTGGTCGATTAAAAAATTGAAAAAAAAAAAGAGCGATTCTTGGTTTTTTAATCTAATCAAGATCAAATTGATGATCGAACGAATGACATCATAATAGTTATTTAGTAATTTAAAATTTTATAATTATATATTTAACTATATATATTTCCTTTTAAAAAATCTGCAAATATTAATTTAGTTGATCATCTATTAGATAGTGTTTCACTGTTTTGTGCATATATTTGACTAAAAAAAATGGTTGCATGGCCACAACGTGGCAATCTATCAATTTATTGATTTTTTTTATTAAAAAAAAAAAAATTCTTAACGAGTAGCAAAGTAGAATGTGTCATCCAAATTAATTTCCCCACCTACCCCACCTATCTCAATACTTGAATTTTTTTTTCCCAAATAACCTTAAATATCAAATAATTTCGTTAGTTGTCATGTTTCAAAACAATGTAGGAAACTAGCATCTCGAGTGTCTACAACTCGAGTTCCAAGATAAAACTTGAGTTTCTAAGTCTCGATTTGTAAGCTGTGGCATCTGAGGTGGAAAAATATCCACGTGGAACTCAAGTTTTTAAGACTTGAGTTTCACCATTTTATTTTTTCCTGTGCATTCTTCTTCCTTGCATTTTATTTTTACCTTCTTCTTTTTCGTTCTTCGACGCTGCAGATCTAAAGACCCGATCATCCAATCGCTTACCCAGCATTCAATCGTCGAATCAACCAGATCGGCTCACCCAACATTCAATCGTCCAATCGACCATATCGTCCCTCCGTTCTTCGGAAATCCAGATCGTGCCTCTTCAGATCTATTCTTCCTCTGTTCTTCTTCAAATCGTTCTTCTTCTGTTCTTCTTCACATCTGATGTTCTTCAAGTACAAAAATCGAGTCTTAGAGACTTGGTTTTGCTTTTTGGAACTTGAGTCTCTAAGACTTGAGATCTATATGGCATCATACTGCCAACTCACCAAGTGGGAATCGAGTCTTTAACCCTCGAGTTTTAGATTGAAATTGAGTTTATAAAACTCGAGATGCTAGTTTGCAACATTATTTTAAACACATCTTAACTTATGATATTCTTTCTCCTCACTATGCTAGTCTGCACATTCCCTCCTCAATAGTTCTTTCTTTCTATTTTGCTGTTGACCAACTGGTTTCTCTTTCTCTCTTAAATCTATGGAGATCACCAACAAGCTATAGCCTATGAGTGTCATTTCCTCTGTTGTCTACAACTAGCATGGTCACCACTACAAGCCATCGTGATGGAGGGACCTCCTCTGCTGCAAAGCTATGAAAAAATGATATCCTCCATTGCAAAATGAACATTTCTCTAATCCTGCATTGTGAATCTTTCTATATTGTCATCTTCATTTTCTTCTTCTTCTTTTTTTGGGTTAGGGTGTTCAAGTTTATATTTTAGGGGGTCAAAAAAAAAAAATTTAAATACACTATATAATTTTTTTTTTTGCTCTTTGGGTGAGGGGGTTCATTTGAACCCCCTGCCATCAACGTAGCGCCGCCCTTGCTTCGGGTTGAGGTCCTTTTGAGACTTCTCCAAAATAGGAAGGTATCATTAAGGGCTTTTGTTGGAGTGTTTTAATAATAATAAAAAATTATAATTTATTTCCCCACTAATATTTAAGTGAAAATTTGACCATGAGGATTTACCCATAGATTGAGGTTTAAGATTTATAACCATATTAAATCCATTGTTTTATGCCCATTGTTTTAAATTTATTTGGTCTATTTAATTTAAATTTATTTGGTCTATTTAATCTCTTTGTAACTAACAAATCCATTTAACCTATAAATAGGTTCTTCTCCTCCTTTTCTCCTGGGAAAAAAGGTTCTTCTCCTCCACCTATTGAGATAGATACACCATTAGTCTAATATATATTATTGTTTATTGTGTTATTCACTTCTATTCCTTACATAAAACCTAGTTTTTTTAAAAAAAAATTTAAAACTTTGAGTATGAAGGAGAGTGCTATTTTACTAAGTAGTCTAGACTAGTACAATAACAGCAAGGGTGTCCGAGTTATGGTATCTTGAAAATGGTGTTTGTAAAAAGTTTGTTACTGATAGGCTAAAAACGTATTGACCCTTTGTGATGAATTAATTGATTAAGTAGTCAAGTTTATTAATTAATCAAATTAACATGCAAACGCATGGTAACACAAACAAATCACCAATTAAACTAAGTATGCAGCGGAAATTAAATTGACACAGTGATTTGTTTACGAATAGGGAGAACCTATACGGCAAAAACCCTACCGGGTGATTTTAAGGTCACCACTCCCGAGAATCCACTATTATCATAACAAGCAGTTACAAGTAAAGGAATCTCAGTACCTTATACCAACCTACAGTTGAACCCTTATCCCAATACCTAATTGGAATTGTTCTATAGTGACAATCTCTCCTTGTAATGCATGGCTCTTAGTACGTGACTAACCAATTGCGCAGATCACAGTACGTGACTTCAATCACCAACTAGAGAAGGTTGTTACCTGCGAAGTTCTTCAGTTCATCCAGACGATAAAGATCAAGAAGATGCTTGGTCATAAAATCCTACGGTGTACAAACATAGCAACTTCTTCACAAGAATGATGAACTAGGACAAATTCTGTCTCTTGTCACAATTTGCTTGAACAGACTTTGCTCAACACTTGTGCAACTTGTTCCCACTTTGACAGTCCTTAAAATAATCTTTTTATATGTCTAGGGTAGTGAGAAAAGAAAGCCCAAACACATAATTACGGATTGAAGGAAAATAGAACAGAAAAATCTGTTTTTCTTAAACTTTGACAGATAGCTATCTGTCGAGCTGCTATCGAGCCACTGGGTTGGAACAGCTCTTCAAGCTCGATAGATGCTAGTTGTCGAGCTTTAATGACAGGCACTTCCTTAGCTTGAATCTTGGACAAACTTGCATGGCTTTAACACTTGATCTTGAAACAAGGTTTCTTAAAGTATTAAACATATCCTAGATCTACCCAAATACAAGTAAAGAGTGTTTTGTCAAAGTATTAGCCAATTACATAAAATAGTGACATATATTTCTAACAAGTAAATCACATATGTCCTAACAGTTGCATCGATTGATAAGATATTATACAAACAACGAATATTGTCTTAAGAAATTAAGCAACATTGTCTACACAACTTGGTCACCCACAAACTCATGGGATTGACAGTAACATTTCTATTTTTCATGTTAAAAGATATGTTGAAGCATCAATGAGGTAACATCTCTTCTTCTTCTTTTTTCTCCATCTTGTGGTGAAATTGATCATTTGTGGGATATTATAATTTAAAGTATAAGTTTGTAAATTATGAAATTCATTTTATCTATTAATTTATGTTCATAGGATCAAGTTTAACCTAGCCCTAGGGTTCCCTATAGTCCTTTTTTTTTTTTTTTTTTAATTTATTTATAATTTGATAATTACAAAAGGCAAGGGGGAATTTGAACCTTGAATATTGGTCACTTACGATTTACGGATAATGTAATCATTTTTGTTGAGGCCACTCATGAAAATGTAGTTAAAGATTGGGAATGCTTATCAAAGAATAAGGAGTGGCCTGGCCAAATGGTGAATTTCAAGAAATCTACAATAATGTTCAGCAAAAATGCCCCCCAACCCCCAACACACCCCCTAGAAACAAAAAAACATATCTAGCTTCCTTAAATTTAAGTCAATGGATTTGCACTATAGATATCTAGGTCTCCCTCTGAATCACAACGTCTCAAATAGTAGCACCCTAGAGCAAGTTATTGCAAAAGTACAACACAAAGTACAAGGGTGGAAACAAAAAATACTTTCCCAAACCTCCAGTTCTTGTCTAATTAAGATAGAGGAAAACTAATAGATTTACTAAAGGTGTTAATTTAAGAAATATTTTTAAGAAAAAAAGTAACTAATTGCTTTGATAATTTTTTATATTTTCTATAAAAGTGGTATTAAAACTTTTTTAAAATAATCCATTAACAAACATTCTAAAGCAGCCATTAACCGGATCTCAAAACAATAGTTGCAGGCACCTAATTATGCTGTCATCACTTGGATTCCCAAAAAAAAAAAACACAGGTGAGAAAATTGACTCAAAACTTAAGAGACTTATGGTGGGGGAATAAAGAAGAGAAAAAACCATGTGGGAATCGAGAGAAGCGCTGGAAAAAGAGTATGTTGGAAGATTGGAAACAGTATGGTATAGCGTATTAGACATTTGGAATGCTCCATGGTTCCCTGAGCTAAATTCTTTTAAACCAAAATCTAGAATAAATATCCCAAATAACCCAACTTGTGTCTTGAAAACTATCATGAAAAATCCAGTTATATGGGAAGAAAGGAAGATTACAAACACTTTTTTTTTTTGGAGAAAATTTCAATTCTATGGCATCCACTCTTGATGATAGCTCTTAATCATCAGACCAAGACATCAATCGGTTTTTGGTGTAAGCGGGGATTGAACATTAATGAAAATGGATGTATCTTGAGTGAAGCTGAGGAAGAGAACATAAAGCACCTCTTTATAGACTGTCCAATTGCTAAAATAGTATGAGTATAATCACCTTTGTCATTCAGATTCTTTTGAGTTCTATTTTACTTCCATTATTGAATGGGTTGGAGGTGTGCTACATTTAGATGCAACTTTGAAGGTGCCAAAAGAGGAATAGAGAGACTTTATATTATTCACAGCAATTTGGTGCGATATAATTTGGATGACAAGAAATCACATCTTGAGGAAAAATGATAGGGAAGCTCATGATCTTATGCTCTTAAGTGGTCAAATTAACAAAACATACAATATCAACCTATTGTCTAAGGAGTTTGTAGGTGAGGAGATATCTAGAACCGTTTATTGGGATACTAAAAGTAAACTTTGTGTTGTTCTCAAAAAAAAAAAAAAAAAAAAAAAAGAAAGTAAACTTTGTGTTAGGAACCCACATTTAGGTATATAATGCATTTGATTAGTTAGTATGTTAGTTACAATTCCAAGCATATCAATCACATTTAACACATATTGGAATTATTAATGCACATGGGGATCGAATAATTGAACCATTAGAATAAGGCCATGTGGGCCAATAGAATAGTTTTATGATTATATAAATACCTATTTGTAAACCAACTCATTGTTTAGTGTATATTCTCTATAATTCCTATCCGTCCCCATTAGTAACCACCGGATTCTTAACACTTTGATGCAACCATCAATAAGGAGAAAGCTTGCTTAGCAATGATTGGTAGAACACAAGAAATAATTACTTTTGTATGGACGGAGTTGACACAAGATCAATACCAGCTAAAAGCATAAGCTAAAGCAACCAGGCTAACAAAAACAAAGGCAGCGGAGTTCAGGTGCAAACACGTAATTTGCGGAGGAGACGCTTTGAATGTAGCTCTTCCCCCTACAAAATATTAGGTCATCTCCTCATTGGGCAATTAAACATATTATTGATGAGACCAAATTGAGTTTGGGAAAATGCATACATATAAGGAAGTTAACTTTGTTGCCCATAATTTAGTCAAATGGGCCCTTTTAAGTTGTAAAGAGGGAAACATACCCATCTCTTTTGTTCCCGATTTGAGAACATATTAGAGATGGGGTTCGATCCTCTTTCTGTTTCCTATTTTGTGCTTTTATGCAAATTTCTTACTCGGGAAAAAATGAGAAAAGAAAGAAAGAGGCATTTAATGTGTCTCTACGAGTTTGTTTTTCACCTTTTTTTTCCTCTCGACTATAATAAGCTTGACAATTATATGTGTGTACTATTTATGGCTGGACAAAAATTGTTTAAGCTATAATTTGCAAAATTTTCTCAAAAAAAAAAAAAAAAAAAGCTATAATTTGCAAACAATGACAAGAAGCCATCTAAAAAAACAAGGAATAATTAATGTATTCCAAGACTTTACTATAGCTTTTTTTTTTCTGAGTAAAGAGAATAAGAGAGGTAGATGAAAGTTTTATTGAGTAAATTCATAACCTACCTTGGCTTTGTTTGATTGGGAGTATGGAAAATGCTATGAGGATATATAAAAAAAAAGAAGGTATTTTACATCATGGATGTTGAGGAGAGAGGATTGAAAAATGGAATGATATAGAATAATTATTATTGGGTCATTCTTAATAAAAGTACATGATTGACATTGGAATGATGCAAGGTATATTACAATTATGCCATTCTTAGTAGGATTATTATTACTAAACACAAATATTACACAATTGATCCCTGAAAAGAGATAGAGAGAATGAGGAAAGAAACACATATGTCGATACCTTCTGCTATCAATGCCAAAGTAAAATAAAGTCTCGTAAAGAAATTTTTTTTTTTTTAAATGGAGAAAAAATTGGAAACATTTTTTTTTTCTTTCTTACAAAATTAAAAGATTTTAAGAGTAATGTTACTGACATAAAAATGTTCAAAAAATTCACAACAAAATCTAGGTGGTAAGTTATTAATGGTAGGTAAAAAAGTGATGTCAGTTGTGGATATAGATAAAACTAATTACAACTTGCCACTTAACCTTTATTGTGAAAGTAGTACTAAGATCATATTAAAACTTATTTTAGTTGGGCTTAAAAAATAAAATTTAGGATCAAGGTATTCAAATTTTTATTATAGGATCAAAACAAAAAAGTTTTCAAAATATTATTATTATACTTTTGGGGGGGGGGGGGGGGGGGGCGCCAAGTTAGGGTGTTCATTTGAACCCCTTGGGTTGGTCGTGGAGCTGCCCTACTCTGCCACTCAATCTCAACTACCTTCTCTTTTCTCAAAACCTTCACTCTTTTAGCACCTAACTATTCTCAAGGTGTGTGCAATCTCTCATCTTACACACACACACACACACACAAGGTAATTATAGTGAGAAATTTCATAGGAGTTTTCCTTGGTTCAAATCTCTTCCTTTCGTTTCTAAATCTGAATTATTGGTGTTAACACACACACACACACAGAGATTAAAAATTGTTTTTAAATATTAACCAGTAGTTTTTTAGGTATTGTGTGCACATGCACCTCGTAATAGCTTAGTATATATATGCTTTATTAGAGAAATTTCAAATAGATTTGTTAATAGGTAGGCAATAATAGATTTCTTTCTACCCCATCGATCTACGTCAGATAGAATTGGCATTTGCAAATGTACCATTCCCTGACCCATATATTGGAGAAATCATCTCACAAGCACCAGAGCCATGAAAGAAAGGGAGGAAGAGCCCTATTTCTTTTCCATCTGCCACAAGTTGCATTTCATGTAGTTTCTTTTATTTTCCCACTCTGTGACTTTAATATTCAACAGCCTATCTGGTTCAAAGTCATCATCTCGCTTAGATTCATCATCCAAAGAACACGATACATATAGCAAGCCCCCTAGTTTGTGAGATTTTAGCTTAAGTATCTATGTCATTAATTAGGTACTCATCTCGAATATTATGATCCTAGATATTCTTCAACCCTTGTCAACATTACCCCAAGCATGCTTCAAATTACCCAAGATCCCGCCTTTGGATGCGGAACTAAGAAGAGCAATACAAAAAGTGACATGGTGAGAAACTTGTTGTTTTTGTCATCAAAGGGTCCCATATTCCAAGACTTTACTATAGCCTTATTTTTTTTTCAAGTAAAGAAAATAAAAGGAGTAGATGAAAGTTTTAAATGTGTAAGCCTATAAGTAATCTACCTTTGCTCTCTTTGATTGGGATATGGAAAATGTTGTGACTTGAGGATAAAAAATGAAAAAAGAAAAGAAGAAGAGTATTTTACATCATGTGTGCTTAGTAGAGAGAATTGAAAAGTGGAATGATATAGAAAAAATTATTATTGTGCCCTTCCTAATAAAGGTACATGATTAAAATTGGAATGATATGAAGTAAATTACTCTTATGCCATTCTTAGTGGGGTTATTATTAATGAACACAAATATTACAATAAATGATGTTCAGCTTATATACCAAAGAATTTAAACTTTTATGAGTAACTTTTTTTTTGAGGAAACTTTTATGAGTAACTTCAAATTATAAAATCATCAACTTGCATTTAATTAGCTGTTAAATAAAATTAAGTTAACAAATTTTTCTAACATTAACTTGTACTTAAACATAAACTTATATTTTAAACATATGTAAGAAATTAGATATTTTTCAGGCTAAAATACACAATTGGCCCCCTAAGGTTAGCGAGCGCAATTGGTCTCTCAAGTTTTAGGTGAATGTTATTAGTCTCTCAAATTTCAAAAATGAGCATTTTAGTCAATTTGTTAACTGTCAGTAGTGTCAATGCCTACGTGGCTAACAGAGTAGTCATATATCATCTTGTAAAGTGATGTGAAAGTTTTTATGTTTAAAAAAATTACAAAAACTCAAATGGCACATTAGAAATCCATAATCCCCACACTTCACCCGATTTCTAATGGATTACCCAAATCAAATCTCCCAAATTCTAAAATCTTCAATCTAAAATGTATTATGATTAGGGTCAGTATTTTGATTTTCTCCTCAACTACGACTATACAAGAAGGATAATGCAAATTTTGTACTGGAATGACTATTCTAGCATTGTAACAAAGAGCAAAGTTGAAGAAGTTGAAATCCATCCAATGTGAATCATATTGTTCTTTTTAGTTTACACCTCTCATTCATAAAGATGAATCAAATGATCCATAGTACTATATTAAAGTTCATGAAAATATTGCTAGTTGTTACTTCTTAAAAAACTCACGGGACACAATAAGTTTTGTTGTATTTCGTTTAAAAAATATTTGTTGGCGGGCGCTAGCAGGTAGACTAATGAATGAAAAAAGATCAGACTTTAATCTGTTTCCAATTGCACCACACCTTGAGGGAAACACAATACAACAAAAAATTCCCTTCATACTCATTTCTCGCTGATAACACCATACTTAATGCCAGTATCTTTCCTTTGTTTTCTTGAGTTGTGTTTTGAAAGGAGATGTGAGGAAAAAGCAACAAAACTACATAAAGAGGGAAAATAATTTCACATATAACAACAATTTTTTCTTATTGAGGATTTCATATTTAGGATATTTGATTTGGGTAACCTATTAGGAATAAGGTCAAGTGTGCGGATTATGAGTTTCAAATGTGTCGTTTGAGTTTATATATATTTTTAATGAAAGATTGCCACATCGCTGCTCTATTAGCCATGTAAACATTACAATAATAACAGTTAACATAACTAACAATGCTCATTTTTAAGACCTGAGGGATCAAAATAGTTAACTTAAAAATTTAGGGGGACTGATTGTACTCACTAAGTAAATTTGAGGGACCAACAATGTATTTTGTACAAAAAATTATCTAATTTCTTCATATTTTCGAAACACAAGTTTATGTTTACGTACATGTTTATGTTGTCGAAAATTGTTGAATTCATCGTATTTAACAAATAATTAAATGCAAGTTGATGATTTTATAGTTTTATCTTACTCATAAAAATTTAAATTCTTTGATATATAAATTGAACATAATTTATTGTAATATTTACCTTCACTAATAGGAATCCTACTAGCATATAAGTTTGAAAGAAAGAGTTTTTTGAGTGTCTCGATAATTGTCATAATTTTTGAGTTAGCATGTGTATTCTTATTTGTTGAAGGACCATTGGCAACCATTATAGTATATGTTCATTTTATATACTTAAGTTACATTTCCACTATGGAGAGCACTTACATTGTTGTGGTTTTTCCTCCCACTTTTAAAGGGTTTGGTTGTAGGGTCATCAATGCAACAAATTGGTTCACAACTCTTCTAGTGACAACATGTGTTAATAATCTTATCAAAGTTTAAGAAATAGTGATTTGGCGTTGTTGTTAGAGGTATATTCCACTTAATGTAATACTTTAATCATTACCGAGATAAGCGGATTGCTTAAATAGTACAGTGCAGCTGACTTAGAGTTTATAATTATCTAATGTAATTTAATTTCTTAAAAAAATATTTCACTTCATAATTTATTTTATTTATTTATTTATTTATTTATTTTGCTGGGTAATTGTTTATGCATGGACTAGAACCCCTGAGTTGAAAGTCACTAGACTTGGCCAGGTACCACTGGGCCAGCAGGCCCGGTCATAATTTATTTTATTTTATGTTCTGTGTCTTTACGTAATTATATTACATATGACCCCAAAAAAGAGTCATCTTCTTCAAAAATAAAATTAGAAAATGACACATTTTCCATTCTTTTTAGGCATTTACTTAAAGTTGACTCATTGAAGTGAATTTGTTTTTTTCTTTTGTTATTTACATCACGACAGGCACAGTTGTTCACTTTTCCGGAATGTACCTAGAAATCATTAAGTACTAATCACATACCAAAGCGACGAGAAAATTCGTAGAAACAATTAATAATTAATCACATATAATTCTTAAATAACAATCTATGAATTCCTAAATGAGGACACTATAGTCTCCTTAATTATGATTTTTTAAAATTTTTTTTATTCATCAAAAAAAAATTATGATTTTTTTTTTTGGTTATTTACATGTTGAATTTAGAAAAATATTTATAATTTTATAGAATTTTCTTTTCTTTTCTTTTTCCTCTTTCAAAAAGTTTTTTTTCCTTTATATGTTAGAAGCCAAAAATGTTTTGCAACTCAATTTTTGGTTTTAACATAAAAGATCTTAATATTTTCTCTTTTATCTGTATAATATAGTACAAAAAAATGTAGTGTACATATGGAACGAAAGTTATAAAAAAAAAAAAACTATTTAATTTCTTCCAGATATTTTCTTAATTTTATCCATATCTAAAATAAAAGTTTATGACTACTTTCTTAGAACTTCTTTCTATACATGTTAAATTTAAAAGAAAAAACATTATGTAGCTTAAACTGTGGTTCAATTCCATCATTAAAAAAATCTCAATATTTTCTATTTTATAGAATAGCATAGTACACAATATAAACATGTGGGATGAACGTAAAAATAATTTAATTTCTTTCGTATGTTAAAATATATATTTAAGAATATGTTCATTTTAAAATGTTTGTTATCTTTGGTTTGAGACATTTCCTTGCTTTTTAGCTTAGGAGACCTTGGGAAAGCCCTACTTAATTATGAAATTAAAATAAATTAGACATATGCAACTAATCACATCTAGAACCATAGCTGGTGGCAATCACAAAAAATGGAAAATTAAGTAAAAAAGATTCACTCTTGCACACGCATCACCTTAAGTGTCACGTGTTACACACACATGCATCATGCACCTGCACGTCACCTTGAACTTCATTAAGGATGTGGGGGTTGAATGCCGAGAAAACCCGGTATTGACACCAATTTTGCTATCTTATATTGAGAACTAATCGTGTCCTAACATATAGCAAATCATTGTACATTTGTACCTACATAATAAAATGTTTCGCCGATTTCCTTTCCACTTTGTTAGGCTTAACTTTGAAAATTCATTGGCATGATGGCATCCCTAGCTTATGCCTTATTGAGGGCTGTTTGTGCCCTTGCATATTGCGAATCACCTTGCTTGAATTATAGTGTTTATCAGCTTTCTTATCGTTTTGTAAGGTTTGCATTTGAAACTACGTCGGCTTTCCTACCTTATTGGGGCCAGTTGTACCCTCGCATGTAGCAAATTACCATGCGAAAATAATAGAGTGCTTCGCGAGCTTCCTTACTACTTTGTAAGACTTTCTTTTGAAAATTCATTGGCTTTTTCTACCTTATTAAGGGATGTTTGTACCCTCAAATGTAGCATATCATCCTACTTGAATAATAAAGTGTTTCAACCGCTTTTTTACCAATTTGTAAGGCTTGCCTTTCAAACATCGGTATTTTTTTTCCTTATTAAGGGCTAATTGTATCCTTGCATACAGTGGATCACCGTGCTTGAATAATATAATGTTTAGCTAGCTTTCTTACCATTTTGTAAGAACACTAACATCCGAGGATGCCAAAAAAAAAAAAATTTATTTTACATCTTCAAACATCATTCTATTTATTTTACCAACCTATTTTATAACTCACTTAACATCTCAGTTCTTATTTTTACATATAACCCAATGAAATAATATAAATTATCTAATAAAATAATAAAAAGTACTATTTTCTCTCTCTTTCCTTCCACTTTCTTTTTTTCTTTACTCACAATCACAATTAATTTTTTTTTAAATTACAACCCATGAATAGTAAAGTTGCATATATGTAACCTTACTATAGTAAGATGGCAAAATTTTTTAAGAACATAAACCTGAATGAAGTGGGTTTTGGATGTTTTGAGTTGCAAAATAGCAATTAGGGGTGTTTATGCCCGTAATGTGCTTTAAGACCTGTCTTTGAAAAAGTATTGGCTTTTCTACCTCATTGTGGGCCCGTTGTACCCTTGCATGTTGCAAATCACCGTGCTTGCATGAATAATAACGTGCCTTAATGTTGGCTTCCTTGTAGCTTTGTATTTGCCTTTGAAAATGCATCAACTTTTCAACCTTATTAAGGTTTGGTTGTACACATGCATGTAGCGGATCATTGTGCATGAATAACAAAGTGCTTCACTGGGGAAATGGCCTAATTCAGTGATGGACTTCTCAACGGCCCTTGGCAGTTGGCATCATGAAGAGTATTTTCAGCTCTAAAAGTTAAAGTAACCATTGAGCAAGTCTCCTGGAAAAGATGGGTCCTCGTAGTCATAGGAGTGTTCTTATCGAATTGGACTTGGTAACGAGGTATACGGTGTGCCACTCAACAATGCCACTCAACATTGTTACTCAAAAATTGAAAACTAATATGGATATGTTTTCAAAATGTGGTGTTTAAATACTATAAATTGAGAACTGTAACTCAAATACTCTTGATAAAAAAAAAAAAAAAAAAACTCTAACCAAACACATTTTTTGGGGGCCTATAGGTTTTAGTGCTTAAACACTAAAAGCTGTTGTTTAAGCTTGCTTAAGGGGCTGTTTGGTAGTGATGTTCAAGTATTATTGTTCAAAATGTTGTGAAAACTGTATGTAAGGACCAGATTTGAGTTCCTAGCCCAAAAGGTGAATGGACTTAGGCCCAAAAAGCCTAATACAATGAATTTGTAGAGAGTGGGTTGGAAAAATGGATTTTAACGAGTTGAATAGTAAATATAATGAATTCAGGAGACAAGAAAAAGAAGATAAATTGTTTTAAGCTAAAGAAAATTGTCCTCGACACGGTCCGAGGAGATTAGTTTTTATGTATTTCTTTCAAGTGTGATTACAAAGTCAGTTCTTGATGGCTACAATATTTCACTCTTAATTTCTCGATCTCCTTTTCCTCAGGGGTTTCTTACATTATATACCTCCTTTTAAATGATCTTGGCCCTCCATTTGTTGATCATCCGCGCCACTACTTGAGTACTTATCCCATCGGACACCCTCTCTGACTCTTTGTGAGTTGGGGTAGTCAAGACAGCACTGTTCAGGGGTCTTCTCCACATAAATACAACCAGAAAGTTAGCTGCAAAACACTTAATGCGGTGGCAGCAATTTTTCCTGAGATATTTCCTAACTCCCATTCTTCTAGTTCGTTCATAGTGCATATCTTTATCAATAGAACCTCCTGGAACGTCACCTTGGATGACATGAGGTACATCTTGATCCTCCGTTGCGTTTATTTGAGGGGATATTCCTCTTCGGACAACCTCTTCCAGCCTCTACAGTCACAGTTTGCTTGTGAAGTTTAAAGTATTACGTCTTCCTTGATGTTGATCCATTCTCGGACCATTGAACCTCCTTGGACAAGGCCCAAGGCCCAACATACACTTGGACTTGCATCCCCACGATAGCCCCTCAAAACTCCGGTTTTTCCCTTCCTATCCGAGGAGAAAAATGGGGTTTTAATGTTTAAATAATAATCCACACTTGTTTCTCTGATTTCCATACGTGGGAATGTCATTTCGCGTGTCCCATAACCGTTCCTGACGCTTTGGAGCTCACGACGTCCCATTAAATGCTCCAGGCGGCGTTATGTTCCCCGTGTTCAACGATGAGATATGGATCCTACGGTTGGTATTTCTCCTTGAATTTTAAGCGGGATAACTCCCACTTAATTTCGCCTCCTATATAAGGCGCCTGGGGGGAGTTATTTCCCTTCACTTTACCAACTCTCAAGCTTTCTAGAAATTCCTAACTCTCAAACCTCCAAGGCTTCCCAAGCTTCCAAAATCTTCAAGTCTTTCTCTTTAAAAAGTTTAAACCTTTAAGAAGTACCAGAAGCAACACACGTGCTCGTTCTTGTAAGTTTCTTCTTTTTTATGATCTTTTCTCCTCGACCTTCCCTTCTTTATTTCCTTTCCTTGAAGACTTCGCTCGTTTCCTATTAGCTTAACTAAATGGGTAGATTCAAGCATCTCGTAGATTCCCCCTCCAGTATGGAGGGCTTCAAGGCTAAGTACCACATGCCGCAAGGGGTAGCCCTGTGGTATTATGCTCCAAACCAGATAGGTATTGATAAGAGAGAAGGGGAGGTCGTCATTCCAATGATCGTTTTCATAGAAGAAGGAATGATGCTTCCCATAGGTAGGGTGACCCGAGACTACCTGCTTAACCATAGGTTATGTCCTCACCAATGCGCGCCCAACCTATTTAGAGTCTTGGGTAGCGTTGATGCTCTCAACGAGCATATGGGTTTAGGGCTCACTTGGCACGATGTCATCCATATGTACGAGTGCCATTCACTTACCGACTCGGGGTATTACCTCAAGTCTAGGTCCTTCGTTGTTAAGCTCATATCATGTCTTCCCAAGTCCAACAAGGGCCTAAAAGATAACTACCTAATTGCCTCTGGGGAATGGCACGATAGTCTTCACTGCCTAACTTGGGAGGAAGAGCCAGGTGGGGTACCCTAGGGTTAGGTCCCATGAAATGGGATTTAGTTCTTTCAACTTTTCTATTCTTCTCTCTTGTGTTTTCTTTTCCCTTGATGATGAATTTAATCAGTCTGACTATACTTTTGCTCCTTGGTCGTTTTTGCAGATAAATAGCACGTAGCACCTCATCTTAGTTTGGTTAACGCCGTGGGCCTCAACAAAATTCTAAGGTCCGAGGTGTTCGTGAGTGAGGACGGGTAGTTAAGAGCAGTCCACCTCATCCTTGATTTTGAGTCATTATTAGACGCTTTCTAGGAGTTGGCAACGCCATCAGGGCAGGTGACCCTCAGCTATAGAGGATAGACGTCTTGATTCCTGGCTTTCTGGCCCGAAGAGACCTTTCGCCCGTCGAGTTGCCCGTCCGTCTTGCTCTCCTCGAAGTAATAGCCCCAAAGGAAGAAGCTGCTTCCTCGCGTTCATCACTCGAGAGGGAAATTGATCAATTTTGACTCGAGAAAGAAGCGAGAAGAGCCCATTGAAATCCCAGGTTCTGAGGGTGAGCTCGACAGAGCCTCAGTAGTTGGTCATCCCCAATTGATAATCGCTGAGATCAATAGCAGTTCCGAGGGGGAAGATTTGATGTCTTTGAATCCGAGAAGAGGTTTAAGGGACCTTATGGCCGGGCAGAACAAGGGGTCATCATCCAAGGAGGTCCCTAAACCTCAGGATCTCGCCAATCTCTCTCCTTCCCCTCCTCTTCCCACAACCGCGTTTGGCTTGCTTCCCATTCCTAACCTGAAGAAGAAGAGAAAGGAGCAGGAACTGGAGGAGGGGGAAATGGTCCTTCAAAAAAGGGCCAAGTAGCAAAAGACTGCTAAGGATAAACGATCCTCCTCCTTAGACAGTAGGGAGGACCTAAATGGGGCCGAAGTGTGCCGACAGCAACGCTTCTGGGCTTTTCGACTGGAGTTGGATGGCGCTGCCATCCCCTGGGACACCTTCGTCTGGGAGTTCCAGAGATGGCACTCAGCTTATATTGTCGAGGCCTTGGAGTAACCCCTCATCCTGCCCAAAGATATGGAGGCTCTACGGCATATGAGGCAGCCAAACCTCTTTATGTCCTTGAAAAGGGATCTCGCTATAGTAAGTTCACTACCAAATCCTTTAGATAAATGATAAGTTCCCTTTTTCAATTTCCTTTAAGTGGGATTCCTTTGTTGTCTTTGTACAGGTTACTCAACAGGTTTTGTGGCCGAGGAGTAGGTCAGGGATGCTCGTAATGTGGCTAGGGCTGAGGCCCACTCCCATGCCGAGGCTGAGAAAACCCTGGGAGCCGTGAAGCAGGAGCAGCTAAAGTTGGCTGCCAAGCTAACTGCGGAAGAGAGGGCGAGGAGGAGCGCCGAGGAGGGGATGAAGAACACCGAGGATCAAGCTGAGGACTAATGCAAAAAGCTCTATCTCACTGAGATAGAGCTTGCCACACAGAAGCAGCAGGTCCTAGACTTGAAAGCTGAATTGAAGAAGGCTAAAGCTGCCGCCCGGGTAGCCGAGGAAGCTACGGAGGCCTCGAGGCAAGCAGCTTACAATCTCAAGGTGCAAGAAATCGAGATACGGTTGGCTGAGGAGCAAGGATTACTACAAGGATACCTGGAAAGAGGCCCTCAACCTTGCAAGGGTCCTTGCTGACTCGAAGTGGAGGCATGCTAGGTGTATATATTATCATCCTGACATCCGCGAAGCTTTAGTTGTCCTCCCACCTCCCTCTACCCTTGCCCCGGAGTCCTCTGAACAGCCCCTAACTATTCAGGCCATCCTCCCCCCTAGTGATTAGGGCTAAAGGGCCGAGGTGGCCAAGGACAAAGGCAAAGGCAAGGAGGTCAAGCCGCCCTCAGAGGCTAAAGATGCTGCTAAGGCCAAGGATGCAGTTGAGGCCAAGGATGCTACAATCAAAGCTAAAGAAGCCGAGGCCAGATCCAAAGAGGCTAATCCTAAGGCCACAGATGCTCCTGCCTCTCAGTCGAGCAAGAAAGAAGACCCTCCTCCTCCAGCCAAGGCCTAGATCTTAGGATTTTGTTTCCTTTCTACTATTTTCCTTTTCTTTTTGTAGTTTTTGTTTTGTATTGTCTTTAATGGCAATTTATTATTGTATATGATGTACTTTCTTTTTATTCAATGAAAATACTTCACTTTTTACTTCATGAACCCTTCTATTTCCTGTAAAATTTATTCTCTGACTGGTGCAGTTGTTGTGTTGTCTTCTGTTGAGACTTAGGATTAATAAGGTTGTTAACAGTAGTGGGTTTTTGTCACCCAAACTTTGACAAAGGCTAACAATAGTGCATTACTACTAATTCAGATAAATTAAACAAGTAAAAATAGTAAAGAAAATGATCATAGGTTTGAGATGAGAGCTAGACCTCCAGCAGGGCAAGCTAAATCTCATGGAGATGAACAATATACTTAGTGAAGAATAAGTAGAGCAGACAACTAAGGACATTAACTTGCTCAAGGTAGGTGATCCGTGAAGTTAGGTTTAATTTGGGACCTGTTTATCACTTAGAAAAATAAATAGAGAGTGTCAATCTACTCAAAGCATGTGGTCCGAGGAACAAGACGTAAGTAGGATTCTGTTTAATACTTAGGAAAGTGAGCTGAAGTGTTAATTTACCCAAAGTATATGGTCCGAGAGGTCAGGCATGACTAAAACTCTGTTTAACACATAGTGAAATAAACTGAAGTGTTAATTTACTCAAAGTATTTGGTTCGATAGACCAGGCATAACTAAAGTTCTGTTTAACACTTATTGAAATGAGCCTAAATATTAATTTACCCAAAGTATGTGGTTTGAGGGACCAAGCACAACTGAGGTTTTGTTTAATACTTAGAAAAGTAACTTGATATATCAATTTACCCAAAATATGTGGTCCAAAGAGCCAGACATGACCAAGGTTCTGTTTGATACTTAAAAAAATAAATTGAATTGTTAATTTACCCAAATTATGTGGTCCGAGAGACCAAACATGATTAAGGTTTTGTTTAACACTTAGTAAAATAAACTGAAGTGTTAATTTACCCAAAGTATGTGGTTCGAGAGACCAGGCATGACTAAAGTTCTGTTTAACACTTAGTAAAATAAACTGAAGTGTTAATTTACCCAAAGTATGTGATTCAAGAGACCAGGCATAACTAAGGTTCTGTTTAACACTTAGTAAAATAGCTTGATATATCAATTTATCCAAGGCATGTGGTTCGAGGAGCCAGGCATGACCAAGTTTCTGTTTGATACTTGGAAAAATAAACTAATGTATTAATTTACCCAAAGTATGTGGTCCGAGAGACCAGGCATGACTAAGGTTCTGTTTAACACTAAGTGAAATAAACTGAAGTGTTAATTTACTCAAAGTATGTGGTTCGAGAGACCAGATATGACTAAGGTTCTGTTTAACACTTAGTAAAATAAACTGAAGTGTTAATTTATCCAAAGTATGTGGTCCGAGAGACCAAGCATAACTAAGGTTCTATTTAACACTTAGTAAAATAGTATGTAGCAACTAATGTTATCAACAAAAGTATGGCAGAAAAGACTTTCATGAATAATAGTACCTTTGCAAGTTATTTACATTCCAAGGGCGTGGGATAACATGTCCATCCAGATCTTCAAGATAGTATGCACATATTCTAGCCACTAAGGTGATGCGATACGACCCTTCCTAGTTGGGTCCTACCTTTCCCCATGCCAAGTTCTTTGCAGTACCCAAAACCTTTCTCAATACCAGGTCTCTAAGTGATAATGTTCTAAGCTTTACATTGGCATCGTACGCTTGCTTGAGCTTATGCTGATAATATGCCAATTGGACCATGGCATTTTCTCTCCGCTCTTCAAAGAAGTCCAAGCTCTTCTCGAGCAACCCGTTATTGCTGCTCGGAGTAAAAGAACTTGTTCTCAGTGTTAAGAATCCAGTCTCAAGAGGGATAACAGCCTCAGCTCCATAAATCATTGAAAAGAGTGTCTTTCCTGTTAATCTGTGAGGTGTTGTCCGATATGTCCAGAGGACATGAGGCAGCTCTTCCACCCACTTTTCCTTCGCATCGTCCAACCTCTTCTTGAGTCCACCCACTATGACCTTATTAGCTTCGGCCTGTCCGTTCTCCTGTGGGTAGGCTGGGGTAGAATACATATTCGTAATCTCCAGGTTACAACAATACCTCCTGAAGGCCTTACTATCAAATTAAAGTCCATTATCTGAGATAAGTGTATGAGGAATCCCAAATCGAGTGACAATGTTTTTCCAAACAAATCTCTTGACGTCTACGTCTCTGATATTTACCAATGGTTCGACTTTAACCCACTTAGTGAAGTAGTTCGTGCCGACTAGCAAATATCTCTTGTTCCCCGCTGCCTTAGGGAAAAGTCCAACAATATCTAAGCCCCATTGAGCAAAGGGCCAAGCGCTGGATAGAGGGTTAAAGACCCCTCCTGGTTGATGGATATTTAGTGCAAATCTCTGGCACTAGTCACACTTCTTCTCATATTCTTGGGCTTCCTTATGCATGTTCAGCCACCAGTATCCCTGTGTAAGAGCTCTGTGAGATAAGAATCTACCTCCTATGTGGCTTCCACAAATCCTTTCATATAGTTCCTCCAGAAGTGGCTCTAATACCTCAGGGTGTATGCATAATAAGTACGGCTGGAGAAAGAGCGTTTTTATAATTTTTGGTCATCGAACAGCCAAAACCGAGGAGCTTTCCTTCGTACCTTGTCAGCTTCTGACTCATCCTCGGGCAAGATATCTTCCTTAAGGAATAATACTATAGGATCAATCCAGCTGGGCCCCACTCTGATCTGATGGACCTAAACCATTTCCCTCTTCCCCTCAGTAGGTTTACACAAGTCTTTAACAAGGATGACCTGGGGTAAACCTTGTGCCGAGGAGGTAGCAAGAGTGGCTAGAAAGTCAACATGTGTGTTCCCACTCCTAGGGATATGCAGCAAACTGAAAGACTTAAATCCTAATTGCAAGCGCCTAACTTGATTAAAATATTCTTGCATTCTCCCATCCCTGGCCTCTAACTCTCCTTCTACCTGGCTGAAAATCAACCTCGAATCTAAGAATATCTCCACTGTTTTTCTACCCATTTTCTGGACCATGGTCATTCTTACCAACAGAGCTTCATACTTAGCTTCATTGTTTGTGGCCGAGAAGTCCAATCTCAAGGATTTCTCAATTATGATCCTCTCGGGAGATATCAAAACTAGCCCCACTCTAGATCCTCTGTGATTTGCTGCCCCATCAATGTATACCCTCCAGGATAAGGGTTCTTGTAAGGAGACTAACCTAAAAAATTTTCTATCCATGTCATGCTTTTCTATTTTGTCTTCTAATGGAGATTCGGCAAACTCAGTCATCAAATCAGCGAGGACCTGGCCCTTGACAAAGGTGCGAGGCATGTATTTGATATTAAAAGCCCCTAGGATCGTACCCCATAGGCAATCCTCCCCGTATAATCAGCACTTCAGAGTAGAGATCTGAGCCGGAAGTTAGGTTAGGACAATAACTACGTGCGATTGGAAGTAATGGGGGAGTTTAGGCGTAGCATGCACAACTGCCAAAATGGCCTTCTCCAGGGGTAAGTAACGGACCTCGGCCTAGCGTAGTGACTTGCTCACATAATAAACTGGTTTTTGTACATCGCTATCAACCTGTACCAACACCAAGCTCACCATGTATGGGGCCACTGCAATGTAAGCAAACAAAACTTTATCCACCTCGGGTCTGCACATAATGGGTGGGCGAGAAAGATACTCCTTTAACTGCTGGAAAGCCAAGACGCACTCCTCAATCCATTCAAATCCCTTCCACTTGTTCAACAACTGGAAGAAAGACTTACACTTGTCTCTTGACCGAGAGATGAATCGGTTTAGAGCAGCGGTCATCCCTGTTAACTTCTAGACCTCCTTGGGATTCCGAGGTGGCTGTAGATTGTTGATTGCCTTAATCTAGTTGAGGTTGATTTCAACACCGCAATGTGTAACCATGTACCCCAAGAATTTCCCTAATCCAACACCAAAAGAACATTTGGAAGTATTAAGTCGCAACTTGTATCTTCTCAAGATCTTAAAGATACTCCTAAGGTCATTAACATGCTCAGATTCAAGCTTGCTATTGACCACCATGTCATCTATATAAATCTCAATGTTCTTCCCTAGCTGTGACTCAAATATCCTAGTCATCATTCTCTGATAGGTGGACCTCGCATTCTTTAGACCAAAAGGCATCACCTTGTAGTGGTAATTCCCCGTGGGAGTGATAAAAGCTGTTTTCTCCTAGTCATCCAAGGTTAGAGGTATTTGATGGTACCCTTGAAAGGCATCTAAAAAGCTCATCGAGGATGACTTACAGTTGCGTCCACTAGCTGATCAATCTGAGGCATGGGGAAGGGGTCCTTTGGACAGGCTTTGTTCAAGTCTGTGAAGTCCACACACACTTGCCACTTGCCACTTTTCTTCTTCACTACCACCGTATTAGCCAACCACTTAGGGTAAAAAACTTCCTTAATAGCCCCTGCCTACTTAAGCTTCATCATCTCGTCTTTGGCAGCATCAGAATGATCCTTGGATGAGCACCGAGGTGGTTGCTTCTTAGGTGTGACAGATGGATTGACATTCAAATGATGGCAAATGAAGCTCGAATCCACCCCCGAAACTTCGTAAGCGCTCCATGCGAACACATCAACGTTCTTCCTGAGAAATACTATCAGCTCTTTCTTCTCCAGAGGAGGTAGTTGAGCTCTAACCTGAAATAACTTCTTCGGATCATTACCCACAACAATCTTCTCCAAATCCTCACATTTTCGCCTCCTTGGCCAGCCCATAGACAAGTAACACTAGAGACTTTGACTGCTATAAGCCCCTTTCAACAGAAGCTGAGGACTTAGTCGCAGACTGATGCATAATGGTAGCCATGAGGCACTGCCTAGCCATGGACTGACTCCCCACAAGCTACTTAACTCGGTCCCCTGATGGATACTTCACTTTCAAATGCAGGGTTGAAGAAACGACCTCTCGGGCATGAAGTCAGGGTCTGGCCACAATGGCCGTGTAGGGAGAGTATACATCCACCACAATGAAGTCCATTTCAACCACCTCTGAACCCATTTGTACAGGCAACCTAATTTGACCATTTGGGATGACAATTTTCCCATCAAAGCTCACCAAAGGTGAATCATAGGCCGTCAAATCTTCAGGGTTTAAGTTCAACCCCCTGTATTAGGGGTGTTCACCAAATCGCATAAACCGCACAAACTGCAAAAACCACACCAAAACTATCCGCAAAATAGCATAACTGCACCACAAGTCCGCATGTACAGTGCAATTTATGGTTTTATAATAAGAAAACCGCACAAACCACACCGTACCGCAGCCTTTCTATATATTAATATATTTATTTATTTTTAATATTAAATATATTATTAATAGTTTAATAACCCTAGTTTTCAAAAAAAAAAATAATAACCCTAACAAGTGTTGACTAGAAAAGCCAACCCAAAATAAAGAAAAACTAACTCAATAATTTAAAACTTGGCCCAAAAAAAGGGAAAAATTAGTTTTGGGTTGAGTAGGAAAAGCTCAAAATTTGAAAAATATACTGACTTCAAACCGCATCTTATACATAGTATCGCACATGTGACTGCAAAAATAAGGTGTGGTGCAGTTATGGTTTTAGCTAAACCGCATCGCAAAGTGCGGTGTTAAAAATGGCCTAAAACCGCACCGTACCACACTACATCGCGAACACCCTTACTCTATATAAATCAAGGTACATAATCTCTGCACCACTATCCTGGTCTACCATCACCCTTTTCACATCATACCCCCTATTCTGAGGGTGACCACCAAAGCATCATTGTATGGCTAGATGGTTCTAATTTTGTCTTCGTCCAAAAAACTCAGCGCCGGTCGGATCTCCACTCTAGCCCTCATTGGCAAATCTCCAAAGCTTCCCAAGCTCCAAAACACTCTCTACACTCTGAATAGGTGTAGGTTGTGTTTGGGTACAAATCTCCTCTCAAGGTAAGACAATGGGAGAGGGAAGGAGAAGAGGCTAGAATGATTTCTCACTAAGGATAAGTAGCTCTCTCTCTAAAAGATGGGTGTGTGTGTTGTAGAAAACCTATCTAGGATTTTTCTCTCTAAATAGCCTCTCTACAATTTGTAGGTAATGAGGGTATATATAGCATGGGTGAAGGGTAAGAAAGTAACATTTAAAAAAAAATAATAATAAAAAACTCCAGACAAATGTTTTGTGACTACCTCGCAGGAAGGCCTTACCCGCGAGATACTGGCGAAACTGACAGCCTGGTATGACTCTTTAGCTTCCAGTCATGTACTTCTCACATGGCTACTTAGCAGGTTGACTTCTCGCGAAATCCACTTAATCTTCAATTAAGCTTAAGTCTTCATCAACTTAATACTAAACCCAATACAATAAAATCCCACAAAATACAAGAAACAAAATTAAAGCAAATACAACACTTTTTGTCATGGAATAAAGCCAACATAAAACATAGTTGTAAATCAAACTTTACAATCTCCCCCTTTGGCTATTCCGTGACAAAGCACCCTATAACAGATTCTAGACTTAAACGTGAATTTGGGAACAATGGCAAAACTCACTCACACCTAAATCTAGAAGTTATGATGAACTTGGAACATGTATACCTGTAATCTGAAACACTAGCACAAAACACATTAGACCCTCAAGGTAAATCAAGTGATAAAAGGACAAGTATAATGTAACAAGTAAAATACAATAAAGTAAACATGATGTGAAACATATGAGCAACTTGATCAAACACAAAGCAGTCATATTCAAATGACTACAATGATCATATAGTAAAGCAAATGATCATCTGAATATGCAACCAATAAAGCACAATAGCATAAGGATGTATGCACGTTCAATACAAAAACACGATGCGATGAAATCAATAAAGTGTAGATATTGATGAAGCGTGAATTCGTCAGTCCGAGTGTGCAAACGGGAGCAATCTCCAGCCTGTGTGAATGTGCTCTCGAAAGTGGTCACCGGTGTGGTGCCTGCCACAACACCTCCGATGCCAAAGTCAGTATAAGGAGCTTTTTAAGAATGAGCAATATAATGTAATGGAATCAAAGAAATCTCTTAGTATCTATCTGAGTGTGTATGTACCTTATTTTTGGCAATGTGAGGGCTTTATATATGTTGTTACAGCCTCTAGCCGTTGGGGCAGTTATGGTAGCTTTAATGCCCTTCTGGATAACGTTTCCTGTCTAATAATGTTGCTTTAATTTGCTCCCAACGGTCTGTACAGTTGGCTTTGTAACCGTCTAGGGTGTTATTGGCAGCATTGAATGGAATGTTTTACCTTCGTCAGTGAAATGAGTACTCGTCCTCCCAAGCCGATCCCGTCCAGGCCAAGAAGGACGAGCCTCTATCAAACTTGGGGAAGAAAGCAGTACGTGTTATTGGGAAAAGTGGCTCTGTCCCTCCTGCTTCCTTCGTCAGCCCAATCGTGTCAAGGGTTGCGAAGATGAGGACTGCTTCTCCCACGACTTCAGTGGAGGAAATTGGGGGTACTCCCGTCTCCAAGAGGTCGAGGTTGTTCGAAAAGGAGAAAGAGAAAGGCGACCCTCGTCCATCCACGCTCTGGACTGATGAGAGGCTTGCAGTGGACAGGGCTTATGGAGTGGTGACTGCTGCAGATCTGAAGGTCCTATCTGGCGTCCCATTCAATGACGTGGTTGCTCGCCACGTCCACAAGCTTGTATAGGTTAGTTCACTTGCACCACTTCTCTTTCTTTTTTTCTTTTTTTTTTTTTTACTGACGACTCTGAACTTCTTTTCTAGGTACTAGAAGAGAGTCTCCATATCACTTCTGAGTATCTTACCCATGAGGTGAAGGTGGCATCCCTCACGTCCAGAATGGCAGCTTTGGAGGCGGAGAACTCTACTCTGAAAAAGAATCTTATTGATTCTATGGGCGAAGCTGCTTCCCTGAAGGAGAAAGTGAAGACACTGGATAACGAACTCAGAGTTGAGCGCCAGTTGACACTGGAGAAGGATGAGCAGCTTTTAGGTGCTAAGGAGAAGCGGAAGACAATTGCTGCAAGGTCGGTGGAAGCATTCCAAACTACCGACGAATATAGCACCATTTTGTTCAGCTGGTATTTCAAAGGATTTGAGCTCCTGAGGAGATACCTTATGAAGCATCCTTCTGGGGTGGACATGGAGAAGTTAGACCTGGAGGAAATAGACCAGGAAATGGCTGCTGACGAGGCCGCCCAATCTTCTGCCATTGAGCCCGACGCTCATGAGGATGTTCTTGCTAATGACGCTCCAACTGGTGATGACGATGCTACCAACGCCTAATACCGATACTTGTGAAAATTTCTTTTCATTTTGGTGGATGCCCGTCATGTTTTTGGGCCCCTTTTTTTTTTTAGATCTAATTTCTAAACAATTGCTTTTTATTCTATTTTGAGAACAATATTGGTAGCCCAGTGTTTATGGGTTTTTTTCCCTTATGTAAAAACAATGGTAGTTGCCCTTGGTTTTGGGGCTTTAATTAAATTTGCAGTATACTTACTTGTACCCGTGGTTGCACACTTTTTTGTTGAGTTTTGCCTGAGTCCATATGTTGTGCTTAGCTAAAGTTCCTTACTATGACTTTCCTCTCTTTCGTCCGTAGTTTCAGCGGTTTTCTTGCAACTAGAACTCCTTTGGTTCAGGCAAATGGGTTAGGTGCCCAGGTTCAGCTTTAGTTTTGATTCGTTGTGAGATCCTCGTCAGTAACTTACATCCGTCAAGGCGGAATCTTGCTACTTAGTTGTTTTATCATTTACATCCATTTACACCCACTTAAGGGATTTTGTCGTCTTTAATTCTCTTCATCAGTAACCTACATCCATCACAGTGGAATCTTGTTACTTAGCCACTTTTTTGACTTACACCCTTTAAAGGATTTTGTCATCTTTAATTGGATTCGTCCGTAACTTACATCCGTCACAGCGGAATCTTGTTACTTAGCCACTTTTTTGACTTACACCCATTTAAGGGATTTTGCCATCTTTAATTGGATTCGTCCGTAACTTACATCCGTCACAGCAGAATCTTGTTACTTAGCCATTTTTTTTGTTTAACTTACACCCATTTAAGGGATTTTGTCGTCGTTAGTAACTTACATCCGTCTAGGCGGAATCTTGTTACTTAGCCATTTTTGGCTTGTGTGGCTTATATAGTTGACCAAACCTATTTGCACGGAGACATTAGCTGAATAATTCATTTATTGACTTTAATAACGAATACATTTATACGCTACGTCTATTGATGGTATTTCTTCAAATGCTCAATGTTCCATGGCCTTGGTAGTCTTTGCCCGTCTAGGGTCTCCAAGTGATAACTACCTTGTCTGGACTAGCGAATGACTCGGTAAGGTCCTTCCCATGTGGGGTTAAGCTTTCCTTGGGCGGAGTCTTTAGTTGCCGTGGTGACCTTGCGCAGGACGAGGTCGCCTATGCTAAGTCGTCTGAGCTTTACCCTCTTGTTGTAATAGTCAGTCATTTTCTGCCGGTAACCCGTCATTCTATTGCAAGCTTTGTCTCTTACTTCGTCTAGACAATCCAGATTAACTTGTAGAAGATCGTCATTGTCTTCTTCATTGAATACCTCTCGTCTGGTGCTGGTTACTCCTACCTCGACCGGGATCACTGCTTCGGTACCATAGGTAAGTCTGAAGGGGGTTTCTCTCGTTGGGGTTCTTGCTGTGTTTCTGTAAGCCCATAAGACATTAGGCAACTCCTCTGGCCAGGTCCCCTTTGCATCGTCTAGCTTCGTTTTGATGATCTTAAGCAATGTTCGATTTGTCACCTCCGTCTGTTTATTTGCCTGTGGATGCCCTGGGGATGAGAATTGATTCTTGATGCCTAGTCCTGAGTAGAAATCCCTGAAGCCTTAGCTATCGAACTATCGTCCATTGTCTGATATGATCGTCCGTGGGATCCCGAACCTGCAAATTATATTCTTCCACATAAAGTTTTGGATTCTTGCTTCGATGATGGTCGCTAGTGCCTCTGCTTCAAACTATTTTGTAAAGTAATCGATAGCAACTAGTAAGAATTTTACCTGACCTTTGCCTTGTGGTAGTGGGCCGATGATGTCGATTCCCCATTGTGCAAAAGGCCAGGGGACGCAATCGTTGTCAATTTCTCTACTGGAAGCCGCAAAACATTCTCGAACTGCTGACGCTTGTCACATTCTTGACGAACTCTGTGGCGTCCGTCTGCATAGTTGGCCAGAAATAGCCTGTTTGAATGACCTTGCTCACCGAGAATCTAGGACCAGCGTGATCCCCGCAAACTCTTTCATGGATCTCCGTAAGGATGTACTTTGCTTCTTCTTTGTCAACACACTTCAAGTAAGGCATGGAGAAACCTCTCTTGTATAGGGTGTCATTGAGGATTACAAATCTAGCTGCCCTCTTTTTGATCTTCCTAACCTCGTCTGTGTCCTGAGGGAGATGTCCATCTTGAAGGAAAGATAGGATGGGCGTCATCCAGCTGTTTGTGTTCTGGATCACGAACGTTGGGATTTCTTTAATGCTGGGGTTTTTCTAGACTTCCATCATCAGGTCTGTGTTCGATCCCGCTTCTTCTGACTAGGCTATCTTTGAAACTTCATCTGCTGTCATATTTTGGCTTCTGGGGATTTGCATAAACTCCACTTCATCAAACCCCTGAGTCAGATGTTTCGTCAGCTTAAGGTACTTCTGCATTCTTTCTTCATTCGCTTCATATTCCCCCTTGATTTGCCCAATTACTAGCTTTGAATCATTTTGGACTAACAGGTTCCTAGCTCCAAACTCTTTTCCAAGCCTCAAACCCGTCAGAATTCCTTCGTACTCGGCCTCATTGTTGGTGGCAGGAAATTTCAGCTGGACTCCATACTTTAGTATTTCTCCTTCGGGGGTAATTATGACAACCCTTACTCCTCCCCTTTTTTGGGCTGACGAACCGTCAGTTTGTATTGTCCATCACTTGTCTTTGCCGGTGAGGTCGTCTTCATCTGGGAGGGTAAATTCTGCAATGAAGTCTACCAAAGCCTGTGCTTTAATGGCTGTCCTGGGATGATATTCAACATCAAATTGGCTGAGCTTGATTGCCCACTGGACCATCCTCCCAGCTGCCTCAGGTTTGCCCATGGACTTCTTGATAGGTTGGTCCTTCATCACCAAGATTGGATTTGTCTGAAAATACTGTCTAAGTTTGCGCGAGCTCTTGGAAGGCTTGGCTGACGTAATAAACTGGAAGCTGTTTCCTATCTTCTTCCTGGATCAGGGCTGCACTGACGGCGGTAGCTGACACTGCTAAGTACAAATACAAGTTCTCACCTTCTTTTGACAGGCTTAGAAGGGGTGGATTGCTTAGGTAGCATTTGAGTTCCTGGAAAGCTGCCTCACATTCGTTAGTCCAGGTGAAAGCCTGTTTCAAGGTTTTGAAGAAGGGTAGGCACTTGTCCGTTGCTTTAGAGACAAACCTATTGAGGGCGGCAATTCGTCCTGTGAGCTTCTGGACTTCCTTGACGATCTTGGGTGATGCCATTTTCCCTGAGGCTACACCAAAAATACATTTACTAGGATTCAGCTTCATGTGGTATTGCTTGAGGGTAGCAAATGTCTCTTTGAGATCTTCCAGATGGGCAAGTTCCTCTTTACTCTTGACGAGCATGTCATCCACGTACACCTCCATATTCCTGCCTATTTGCTTGCTAAACATTCTGCTCACTAATCTCTGATAAGTAGCACCTGCATTCTTTAGTCCAAAGGGCATTACCTTATAGCAATAGAGCCCTTGACTAGTGATGAAGGCCGTTTTCTCCTGATCCTCGTCAGCCATTTTTATCTGGTTGTATCCTGAGAAGGCATTCATAAATGTCAACAGCTTGTGTCCAGTTGTAGAGTCTACCAGCTGGTCTATTCTTGGAAGAGGGAAGCTGTCCTTTGGGCAGGCCTTGTTCAGGTCCGTGAAATCCACACACATTCTCCATTTTCCATTCGCTTTCTTCACCAGGACGACGTTTGCAAGCCAATCTGGATAGAATACTTCCCGAATGAAGTCTGCAGTCAAGAGTTTGTTAACTTCGTCAGCAATCGCTTGGTCTCTTTTGGGTGCGAAGACTCTTCGTCTCTACTTAACGGGCTTCCTTGCCGAGTCTACATTCAACCTGTACTGAATGACTTCTGGAGATATGCCTGGCATGTCGTCGTGGCTCTAGGCAAAGACGTCTAGGTTCTTTTTAAGAAATTGGACCGGCTTCGTTCTCATCTCGGGACTTAGAGTCGTCCCTATCCTGTTCGTCTTATTTGATTCTCCTTCGGCCAGTTCTACTGTCTCCAGGGCCTCCACCTTTTCTTTCTCCTTTTCTTTGATCGTCCATGTATGGTTCTCCCTTGCGGCCACGACGGCCTGGTAGCATTCTCGAGCTAAAACTTGATCTCCTTTAACTTCACCAACACTATTCTCCATTAGGAATTTTACCTTCAGGCAGTAGGTAGACGTGGATGCTTTCCACTTGCTGAGTGCTGGCCTTCCGATGATTACATTGTAGGACGAGGGGCAATCTACCACCAAGAAGTCTAGATGACAGGTCAACTGCTTCGGGTAGGTTCCCACCGTCACCGTCAACGTCACTATGCCCTTGAGGTATACGTTGTTAACACTGAAACTGACGAGGGGGGGAATCAAATGGACGTAGTCTTTTTGGATCCAGTTTCAGTTGTTGGAATGCAGGGAAGTATATGATATCAGCGGAGCTACCATTGTCCACGAGGATCCTTTTTGTGTTGAATCCTTATATGGTAAGCATTATGACCAAGGGGCCATTGTGAGGCTGCTTCACTCCCCTAGCATCTCCTTCGTTGAAAATCATGTCCTGATCAGTTCGTTTGTGCTTCAGCGGGGGTGTCATGTGAACGCTGTTCACCTATCGTTGATATGCTTTCTTAAGGGACTTGAATGATCCTCCTGCGATCGTCTGTATTTCCCTGATCACATTTTGAGGAGGTTGGAATTGACGGTCACCGCCCCTAGATGAGGACCCATGCTGGCCCTTGTTTTCATCCCGGAACTTACTGTACTCCCCCTTCTTCACAAACTTCTGCAGCTTCCCCTTCTGTGTCAACTCCTCTATTTGCTCTTTGAGGTCTCAACAATCTTCGATGTAGTGGCCATGATCCTTGTTAAATCGATAGTACTTATTCTTATCGCGGACGTTAGGAGACGAGTGTAATGGTCGCGGCCATTTAAGGTTGTGTTCGTCCTTAATCTGCGTTAAAATTTTATCAACAGGCATAATAAGAGGGGTAAATTTTTCTGTTTGCGGACCTTTATCATCTCTTCTCCTGATCCCGTCATTGGTTCGGCGATTTGGGCGCTCTTGCTTTTACCCTCTACGATCGTCATCTTTCCTTTCTTTGTCCCCTGGTCTCTCTGCACCCCTGATGGCTGCTAATGCGTCTTCAGCGTTCATGTACTTCTGTGCTTTAAGGAGCATCTCGGCTATCATTTTTGGGGGATTCTTTGCAAGTGACATAACTTGCCTTCTGGATCTTAACCCTACCTTGAAGGTTGTCAGCTTCGTCTACCTCTAGTGTCTCGCGAGTAAAGCTTTTCACGTATGACCTTAGGGTTTCCTTCTCTCCCTGCCTGATGGTAAGTAAGTGGTCCGCGGTCCTTTTAGGATGTTGTCCTCCAATGAAGTGATGCAGGAAGGCGTTGCTCAACTGCTCGAAGTTGTTAATGGACGATGTTGGCAACTTTGTAAACCATTCCCTTGCAGCTCCTTTGAGAGTGGTCAGGAAGGAACGACACAATATTTCGTCTGGGGGCTGCTGGAGCCCTAGTGTCGTTTTGAAGGTGTTAAGATGATCTTGAGGGTCCTTTAGCCCATCGAACGGTTCAAGTTGGGGCAACCGAAATTTTGACTGCACTGGGCATTCAAGGACTGCTGTGGTGAATGGCAAATCCGTTGTCCTGACCATTCGATCTACACTTCGTTCTGTTTTCTCCTTGATGGTGTTCCTAAGTTCGTCCATCTCCCTCCTCATCTCTTGGAGAAGATCCAAGTTGCACTCGGTTGGAGTAGTAGACCTTTGATGGTCACTTCTTCTATGACTATCTCCCTCGTCATCTCGGTTCCCTTTAGACCGATTCTTCTCCTGCTGAATCCATAGCTTCATTTCCTGATTTTGTCTGGTCAGTTCTTCAACGATGGCTGCGAGAGCCTGAACTTGCTAAGCTAAGGCTGTGGAATCTTGATTGGACTCCATCCGATAGTAATTGTTGATTGGAAACTACTTTTTCGAGATTGAACACGAAAATGTCGTCCCCACAGACGGTGCCAAACTGATGAAGCGTGAATTCGTTAGTCCGAGTGTGCAGACGGGAGCAATCTCCAGCCTGTGTGAATGTGCTCTCGAAAGTAGTGGTCACCGATATGGTGCCTGCCACAACGCCTCCGATGCCAAAGTCAGTATAAGGAGCTTTTTAAGAATGAGCAATATAATGTAATGGAATCAAAGAAATCTCTTAGTATATATCTGAGTGTGTATGTACCTTGTTCTTGGCAATGTGAGGGCTTTATATATGTTGTTACAGCCTCTAGCCATTGGGGCTGTTATGGTAGCTTTAATGCCCTTTTGGGTAACGTTTCCTGTCTCATAATGTTGCTTTAATTTGCTCCCAACGGTCTGTACAGTTGGCTTTGTAACCGTCAAGGGTGTTAATGGCAGCATTGAATGGAATGTTTTACCTTCGTCAGTGAAGTGAGTACTCGTCCTTTCAGGCCGGTCCCGTCTGTCCTATTGAGCTCGTCTGTAATTGATTTCGTCAGTCCCATCAGATACTAAATATAACTCAAAGCACCATAAAATAATGAGAAAACAAGTAAAAGGTAAAACAAGACAAAACAAGGTTTTCTAAAAAAAAATGTCTTCTCCCTCTTGGTATATGCATCTCCCTTATGACTTTCTCCTCCTACGAATGTGCACGAGGTAGAATTTCTCCCCTTAAGAATGTGTACATGAGTCATATAGAAATGACGAAACACACCGGTATACTATCCGGTATACTCTCCCCCATTTTGTCATGAATAGACAAATAAGTCAAGAGGAAGGAGGGAAAGAAAAGAAGACATGAATAAGAGTAGAAATGATGCATGAGAGATGCAAGATGAATGAGAAATTGAAGCTCAAACGAAAGACAAAAACACCAAAAAAAATGCTACAAAGCATAGAGTAAATACGACATGATAAGGACGATGGAACATGTAATTGACCTAGGCATGACACAGAAACAAGTACATGTTAAAAGTGCTAAAAGGTCCAAAAAAAAACTTAACTAGCATGAGTGAATGTAAAAACATGTCAAGTGATCAAGTGTGTGCAGCAAATGTGCATCTAGTGTGCATGTGAGGTGCATAACCAATGCATGAGCAAGCACTCAAGGGGCAAAATGTATAAAACACACGACCAATAATCAAAACATGATAAACATGCATAATCATGGTAATCCCCAAAGTTTGGTACTCATCGGAGTCCAAAACAACAACAAAATGTCATTTAGGCATTTTATCAAATACTTAGAGTGCACACACTACACATGTATGTTAAACAATGCATGAACATATGAAAATCTTGTCTAAATACATATTATTTATGCCACAAGGGGCCAACATCCAGAGCAAATCATCATTTAAAACAAAACTCAATCAAAAAGATTGAAAAAAAATAAGTTTTCCAACTCCTATTTTAGAAAATCTCAACTATGAATATAAAACCCCCCAAAAACATAATCTAAGGATCAAAATCAATGAAAAGTGTTAAAAATTACCTTAGAGATATTAATGGAATGAAAAACACTTGAATTTAGTTGAGTTTTGATGTAGAAACATTAAAACAGGGGTTTAGGAGAAGATGGGAGACGTTTAAAACAAATGTCTCACGAAATGCCCTTTAAAATCTGATCTAGAAATTTTCGCTGGTAATTTCGCTAGTTAACATCCCGTGAAATTTCGTTGGTATTTTATTGGTAAGCTTTACTCACGAAACAACTGCAAAACAGTAGCGAAACTCTCTGTCCAAAGCTGAAAAACTTGAGAATTGAACCATTTAACTCCCAACTGAGCTTACACATGAAATAGGTCATGAAAACACTCAGAAAACATGTTTTTTCACACAAAAACAATTTGAAAAAACTTTGAAAAACATGAGTGATACAAATCACTTCCAAAAGCAAACAAAAAGAACAAAAATCTTTTTGGTTTGATTCACATAAGGTTGAGCACACACACATCACATTTGATCATGTACAATCACACAAATAAAATAAGCATTCATTGAACAAAAGTCTTGTGTGTTGTGTATGAGTATCAAATGTGGAATGGTCCTTAGTATAGAGTAAAGTTTCAATGATCGATTCAATCAAGTCATACACAACTGGTACTAGGTCAAGTGGTCTATCTCAATTATAGAAATGAACATATATGACCTTCCACAAGAAAATGATTACACATCTTTGAAGTTTTTCATTTGGCTTTTTTGCAAATCATAACATTTGATCATTTTTGAACAATATATCTCATTTTGATATCGGTGCTTGAAATTTTTGATATTTCAATATTGAGAATAAGACTTTGACTTTTTGAGCACCATACATTTCAATACAAAGTCACTTTCCCTTTTTCCTAGTCAAATACTAGTATGTGCGACGGCTTTTGTAGCTCATTATCTCTTTTCATTTTGAGATTTACATTTGTTGAGCTCTTTAAGCAAAAACATAAAAATAAAGTAGGAAGAGATATAGACACAAGTCTATGCAAGTATCAAGACCATCAAGACTATTGAGCAATCATTCATGATAAACTTGAAGATTGATTTACAACAATCACACATAGTTTTCAAGATTTTTTCTACAAAGATATATGTGCATACAAAACAAGCTAAGCTCGTAAGTGTACTATGCCATTAGTACGAAGTTACTAGGCCAAACTCACATGTGATATGTGCTCAAACAAATACGATCAAACTTTTTGAATTTTTCACTTTTTATGTGGTTTTGGATTTTTGCACACACAAAACAAAGACGTAAAAGTAAGATCAAAAACAAAAACAAAACAACACATATGAAAAGATGCATAATGCACAAATGCATGACAATGAAGCATCTAATGCATAAAGGGTCCTACAAAGATCGAAAAAATTAGATCAAGGACCAAAAGAGCATAAGCTCAACCATAGGAACTCCTCTTCATCCAAACGGAATGATTGTTTGGAATGAGTGTCTCATGAGAAGTGAGACAAGGGTTGGAAGAATGAGAACTGGAGATGCACATAGACAAGAAGATAAGAACATTAAAAACTTTCTTAAACAACTTACCATTTTCCATCAAATTCGGTTTAGTTTGCACAGCACAACTTCCAAAAAATTCAAGTTTCTCTTTTCTTTTTATTCTTTTAAGAGCTTAAAACTTAGAGCAATGAGGTTTTAGATGACCAAAGGCACCACAATGGTGACAAACAATGAGTTTAAGTCCACTAGGCCTTTTAGGGAGGCTTAAGAGCCTTTCTCTTCACTTTTTGGTTTCTTTTGTGTAGAGGAATGTACACCAATTTGTCCTTTGAGGTAGAACACACAATAGACACAAAATCGGGTACCACAACATGATTGCAACAAATATTATCATCCTTTTTAGCAATAGGTTCAGCAATCAAATACTTGGCATGCATCTTAAGATATTCATTTTCACATTTAAGATCATCAACTAGTTTGTTAGACAAAACAAGTTTAGCATCCAAGTCCATATTCAAACATTCAAACTCCTTCAACTTTTCAAGAGAATTTTCAGCAAGCTGCTTATACTTTTCAACCAATTTATTGAATTCATTGAGCTTAGCAATCAATTCATCCTTTCCGCAACGAAAATTGCTCAAATTCTTATAAAACTTCTTAGCCTCTTTCTTCAAGAGTTTGATGTTAGGAAAATCAACAACACCCATATATTCATGTAACATGCCATCCTAATCATGTAGATAAACACTCATAGAGGCATTTTCACAAACACATGGCATGTTACAATCAACAATATCCATAGAAGCATACAAAGTATTATCCATGGCAAAACACACAAGGGGTCAAGGATCACACTTAGGTAATGAAACCAAAATAAGTGTATTCGCTATGATACCAATTGAAAACTCGGATTTGTGTGAAAACACAAGAGCTTGTTTAGACTCCCAATTAAAAATATTATTTTATTTTTTGAGTCAATAAGTCTGTATACAGCAGTTATTTTTGAAATAGTGTGTCTGTTCAATAATATATATATATATATATATATATATATATATATATATTCATAATCTCTCATTCATGAAAAATACTTTTAAGAAACTATCCTAGAGAGAAAATATTTTGTCCATTAAAATTTGAGTCAAAGAGAGAGAAAGAGACATAAATTAGTTCGTAGAACACGGACCTTGTGTGCTTTTTCTTTGTACTATAGATCATTTTATCTGTAAGGCAGACGTCTGTGAGTCTTAAAATATCACAAATTGTGTAAAGGGTGAAATCTGCTTTAAGGAGATTGTGTCAAACACAAGACTTGATCTATATCATTCATCATTCATGCATTTGGTCTGTGAGTTTTTTCTTATTTTGCAGATTTTTTCTTATATATATAGTATCTATTTATTGTTTTTGCCTATCATATCTATTTATATTATTGCTTATAATTAGATTTGTATGTTGTTCATTTTTTGCTTAACCACAAAAGTAGATTGTTGAAATATATCCAACAATATGTTTACAATCTTAATGTAATTATAAGTTTATACTATATATTATTTGTTATTAGCATATATTCTTTTTTTTTTTTTTCAATAGGAAACATTTTCAGTGCTTCAATATATATACACTTCTTGATTTTTCCCTTAAAAAATAGAAATTAAAGTATAACTTATATGTTCATGAATATGTTTATTTTAATAATTTTTGTTAAAATTGATTATACTTTTATAGTTTGATATACACGTGAAACTCTTTATTCTTGGGAGCATTAGTTGAACATCATTTTTTGTAATATTTGCATCAATTTCTAAAAAAGATAGCCAATAATTATTTTTAATGAGTCTTTGTTTCTAAAAAGAACATAATTTGTGAGAGTTAGGGATGAAGTGCTCCAAACTCGTGTAGAGTATTATTTATAAAGAAAAATAATTTTTTTATAAAAAAAACATGTACTTAAACATAAACATGTTTTTCAACATAAGAGAGAAATTAAATAATTTTTTTACTTTCATTCCGTGTATACATATTGTTGGTATTATGCAAACTGATAATTATATAATTTCATGTTATTTGTAAAAATTTTAAATTCTTTGGAGTATAACTTGAATATCATTGATTCCAATAATTACATCAAGTTGAACATCATTGAGTTTAATCAAAGTCAAGTACTATTCTTAGGATATACATTGTGGGGTAATTAACACCTTCCCTACACGTAACCGAACTTCCCAATCCACGTTATTGACTTGAGACATTTCCTTACTTTATAGTTTAGGAGACCTTGGGAAAGTCCTAGTTAATTAGGAAATTGAAATAATTTAAACATAGGTGACTAATCACACCTATAACCATGGTTAGTTGCAATTTCTAAAATGAGAAACTTTTTTTTTTGAGAGCTAGAGTTTCAACCTATAACGTTTGCTTCTAATGATTGCCCTTTTTCATCGGACCAAAACATCACTTGGTTTTTGGTGTAGGTGACGATAGAACTTCAAATCTTTTATTTTACGATATGAGATTTTACCAGTTAAGCTAACTAAAACCCACAAAAAAAGAGAAACTTAAGTAGAAAAGAATCATTGTAATACCCTAACTTTATCATCATCATCATCATTATTATTAGCTTTGAGAGGTGATGTGGATAAGCATGTAGTGTCATGATGTTAAATACATGCTATGATATTAAATACATGTTGTGTATCATGTATGGAACAAGACTAGACATTGCCTTCACAGTATATAAGCCTTCAAAGAATTTAAAACTTGAGGTTGATTACTAGAAAACCATTAAAGAGTGATGAATATCTATTAAATAAAATATTCAAATGTTAATTATATTATTTATGTGGGTCATAAAATCTATGTTTGGTTGGATATTCACTACATATAGGGTTGATATGTGTAAGCATTAAAGATATAAGGTTATTTCTTACTCTAATATAGAATTAAATTGAAAGTATTGGTTGTAACTTGTAATGGACAAGAAAAGAAAATGGCTAAGGTTTGGTTTGATCTAAGAGGTTTAAATGGTAACAACAAGCTATTGATACGTAATTAGTAAAACACTAAAATTTGTGTCTCATTTAGGATTGTTGGGAAATTAAGACCCCAGTTGATAGAATTAACAAGTTTTAAACCCAAATTGTTAATTAGATTTATTATGAATAAAACTTGTTAAAACAAACAAACATCAATATCATATCAAAATAATGCAGCGGAAAAAATAAATAAGACAAGATATGTTGACCCAGGAAAACCAATGAAACCAACCAGTTTCACAGTAAAAAACCTGGGGGGAAACCTTCCCGAAAAGCAATCCACTATAGTAAAGAGAAGTTTCAGATCTAGTACAAAACCTTTATCCCTAGACTCTACAATCCCTGTAGATGAACTCACAGCAGAAACCTTCTACCGCTTCAGAACCTCTGAATTCTTCAATATATGAACGTCATCCTTTTTGTTACACGAATCCCAATACGTGACTAACCAATTGCACGGATTCCAGTACGCGACTTCAATCACCAACTAGAAGAAGATGTTGACTGCAAAGTTCTTCACTTCATTAACAATGAAAATCAAAAAGCACTTGGTTACAAAACCCTAAGGCGCAAAGACGCAGTAGCTTCTTTCAGAGAGAATAAGGCATCAGTCACCTTTTGCATATGTTCTCCTTGTATTCTCTTTTGTGACGGCCTCTAAAATAAGCCTTATATAAGTCTAGGGTTGTGAGAAAAGAAACCCTACACAAATACAAAAGCCTAACCCAAAAATTAGATCTGAAAATTTTGATTTCTCGTAACCTCGATCGATCGGAAGGTGTTGAGGAGGTGTCGAGATTTAAATCTCGATAGATAGCTAGGTATCGAGGAGCTGTCGGGCTATCTGTCCGCAGATATCGAGCTATCTATCCAACTTTAATGAATACATTTTCTTCACTTGTTTCTTGGTCCAATCTTCATGACTTTAATGCTAGACTTAAACAACATGTTCCTTGAAGTATTAAACACATCTTAGATCTACCCAATTACAAGTAAAATGCGTTTTCTCAAAGGATTAGCCAATTTATATAAATAAGTGACATATGTTCTTAATAAGTGAAAACACATATGTCCTAACAATCTCCCTCTTTGGCAATCCGTGATAAAACCACAACAAACAAATGAACATATTAGAGAAGTCATAAATCACTCAACTCATACTCACTTGTTGAATACAATAAAATCTATCCTATCACAAACCTTTGAAAAATTTTGCAAAAAAAGAGTTTATGGCAAGTAGACTTTAACAACCTGTATTTCTGAAACACTTTAAACAAAACTCATCAAAGCATCTTAGTGTGAAATAGAAATAATAGATTGCATACAAGTATAAGAAACATATGTATAAAGATAGAAAAGAAACAACACATGTAAAGGTAGGTGAAAGAAAACATACATCATCATATATATATCAAAGATAAGCACAATGTATGTAAACATGGTCACAAAACCCAATGTACAAGAAGAGGGAAGTAAGCACTCCCCCTAACAAGATGAAACACATCTCCCCCTTACAAAGGAATGTATTTCTCTCTCTAACATGTAGAATCTTATAAAAAGAAACCACATTCCACAATTTCTCCCCCTTTTTGTCATGATTGACAAAGGGTACAGAAAGCTAGAAAGCTTCACCCGAGAAACATAAAGATGATCAAGGGGGTACAAAGAAATCTATATAAATGCATAAATGTAATGAAACAAGATGCTATGGATGACAAGATAATAGAAGGATGCAAAACATGTGAAAAACAAGAAAAATGTTAAGCACATAGATCCCAAAACACACACACACACTAAACAAGTCTAACCAATTTTATATTTCAAAAACAAGTCAAGACAGTTTAGTGAGTATACATAAACACATGTAATCACTTGTGATGGCCAAATCACATTGTACCTGCACATGTATCAATAGTAGCAAAGAATATTGCGTGTTGTGTGTGACAAACATCGCAAGATTGCATATGTGTATACATGTTATGACAATCTGAGATATGAAAAAATAACTTTAACTCACACACAATCATAACTGTTTGATGGGGACTATCACCTTCGAGGTACATCCTATAACTCCCACATCTCCTATAAAACACACTTGCAATCATATTTAAAGCATTTTAATTTTTTTGCTTTATATTTTTTTTGCATATTTTCTTTTAAGCATATGATGCATGGGCATAAAAAGAAAGAAAAGAAATACCCAACATGTTAAGCATAAACATTGCACTTTTGCTATGCCGAAGCATACGGATGTCTTTGACACTGCACTTTTGCTATGCCGTAGCATACAGGTGTCTATGACACTGGACTTTTGCTATGCCGAAGCATACAGGTGTCATATTATGATTGGCAGACAACAGTGGTGAGATGGTTATTTCTGCCTTTCTCTTAGGATTTTCTAGTCCTACCAGTCAAAAAGAGTGATATGAGTGTTAAGTTTTAAGAGATAACTTAATCTTACTCATCACAAACAAGAGCCACAAAACTCACTTGCTTAGTTGTGCATAGAGATACTCATCTAAGTTACAAAAGATACAAAGTTTAGAAAACTTTATTTCAATGGCCATCCAAGGTACACAAGTACCAATGTACACAAAACACACACTGTTTTTGTATTTTCCTGATTTTTCCTTTTTATTTTTATTTTGAAAACAAAACAAAATAAAAACTAAACAACCAAACAAAAACAGACAAACAACATGGATGCATGAAGGAAAAATGCATATGCATGAAGGCATGATTTAAATATTTAAATGCATGAAAATATGATTTCAAAAACAGATAAGAAATCAAGCAAAAAGAGTCTTCCTTTAGATAGAAAGAATTAAAGCAGAGAACAACAAAAAAGACAATTAAGTCTTAGGCTCCTTTCTCACCTACACAGCACGAGTCTTTGGCCGTGAAGATGAAAAGGCATGTGTCCTAGTATGTCTACTAAAGGACATAGAAGAATTAGAATTCTCCTGAAATTGAGTTAAATAGCTCAAAACTTTTAATTACTCTCCAAACAAAAGTGTAGGTCCTTGAGAAGAAACCTGTGACTGTTTGGACAATTGCTTATGAGGATACAACTTAAAGCAATTAGAACGAATGTGTCCAGCAACACCACAATGGTGACAAACATGAGATCTAACAAAGGATTTAGAATTAGCGAGATCAATTTTGGATTTCATACCTTTATTACCTTTCTCAGATTGTGGCACAAAGACAGTCATTGATCCAAAAGCCGTGGAAGAGGAAGGGCTGGAGGAAACAGCATATCCTAAATCAGTCTTGTCAGAACTAGGCTTTTGAGCACTCAAGACCTCATTAAGTTTTGCACTAGACATTCTCTCTATTTGAGTTCTAGCTTTACTAAGCTCAACCTCAAGATTCTTGACATTCTCTTCTAATGAGGCGTTCTCCACAACAAGAGTCTCAACTAACCTTGTAGTCTCACATAGTTTGACTAACAGATCAACTTTTTCAGTTTTTACCTCATTGAGCTCTTTTCTACAAAGATGAGAAGTCTTTTCAGATTTTATGAATTCAGTGCATAGCTTATCATAGGCTTCTTGAAGGGTCATCTTCTTGGGTACGTCATCATCAAAAGAATCCTCGCTGTCACTAGCACTCTCCACAATCACCTTATCGGTTGAGGCAGTAAAGGCCATAACGTGACGACATTCATCCACAAACTCATAAGAAGAGTCATCCTCAGTATCACTCCAGGCAGCAACCAACCCTTTATCTTTTGATTTCTCGATCTTTTCCTTTATGAGATAATTTGGACACTCTATCCTCATATGACCAAAACACTTGCACTCATGGCATTTGATGAGGGGTTTCTCATTCTTGCCCTTCCTAGAGGATTTAGATTTCTTAGGAGGTTTGCCCTTATCCTTTTTCCTAAACTGAAGAAGCTTGATAATCTCATCAGTTATGAAGATCAGATCCTCATCCTCATCTTCATCTTTACTTTCATCTTCATCTTCAGAGTCCTCAATCTCTTCCTCTATACCCTTAAGAGCCAAGTTTCTACTCTTTCCACCTTTTCCCATTGAGCCTAATCCCATCTCATAGGTTTGAAGGTTCCCTACAAGCTCAGTCAAAGGAATTTGATCAATGTCATTGACTTCTTCAATGGCAGTGATCTTGGCATGGAATCTTTCAGGTAAGTACCTAAGGATTTTTCTAACAATTTTGGATTCTGCAATACATTCTCCAAGGTTGAAAGTAGAATTCACAATATTCTTGAGTTTGGCATAGAACTCATCAAATGTCTCATCCTCCTCCATCCTTATTTCTTCAAAACTACTAGTGAGTTGTTGAAGCTTCACAGTCTTTACTACATTGGTACCTTCATAAGTGGTCTCAAGAATGGTCCATGCTTCCTTGACAACTTCAGTGGATGAAATTTTCTTGAATTCTTCATTGGTCACCCCACAAAACAAAGCATTCAAGGCCCTACTGTTGAAATTTGCCGCTATGATTGTTGCATCATCCCAATCCACCGGCGCATCCTTTGGCTTAATCCAGCCAACTTCAACAGCTTGTCATACCTGTTCACCTAGGGCCTGCAAGAAAACTTTCATACGAACTTTCCAGTACGCATAATTAGTTCCATCAAATAATAGAGGCATAAATAAATATTGTCCTCTATCCATGATAACATGGGTCAATGGATCACACTCAGGAAATTAATCCAATCAGAGTGAACCCGCTCTGATACCACTTGTTGGGAAATTAAGACCCCAGTTGATAGAATTAACAAGTTTTAAATCCAAGTTGTTAATTAGATTTATTATAAATAAAACTTGTTAAAACAAACAAACATCAATATCATGTCAAAATCATGCAACAGAAAAAATAAATAAGACAAGATATGATGACCCAGGAAAACCAATGAAACCAACCAGTTGCACAGTAAAAAGCCTGGCGGGAAACCTTCCCAAAAAGCAATCCACTATAGTAAAGAGAAGTTTCAGATCTAGTACAAAACTTTTGTCCCTAGACTCTACAATCCCTGTAGATGAACTCACAGCAGAAACCTTCTACCGCTTCAGAACCTTTGAATTCTTCAATATATGAACGCTACCCTTTTTGTTGCATGAATCCCAATACGTGACTAACCAATTGCGCGGATCCCAATACGCGACTTCAATCACCAACTAGAAGAAGATGTTGGCTGCAAAGTTCTTCACTTCATCAACAATGAAGATCAAGAAGCATTTTGTTACAAAACCCTAAGGCGCAAAGACGCAGTAGCTTCTTTCAGAGAGAATAAGGCATAGGTCACCTTTTGCATATGTTCTCCTTGTATTCTCTTTTGTGACGGCCTCTAAAATAAGCCTTATATAAGTCTAGGGTTGTGAGAAAAGAAACCCTACACAAATACAAAAGCTTGACCCAAAAATCAGATCTAAAAATTTTGATTTCCCGTAACCTCGATTGATCGGGAGGTGTCGAGATTTAAATCTCGATAGATAGCTAGGTGTCGAGGAGCTGTCGGGCTATCTGTCCGCAGGTATCGAGCTATCTGTCCAACTTTAATGAACACCTTTTCTTCACTTGTTTCTTGGTCCAATCTTCATGGCTTTAATACTAGACTTGAACAACATGTTCCTTGAAGTATTAAACACATCTTTTATCTACCCAATTACAAGTAAAGTGCGTTTTGTCAAAGGATTAACCAATTTATATAAATAAGTGACATATGTTCTTAACAAGTGAAAACACATATGTCCTAACAAGGATGGATTAGTGTTGTCCGTTATGATGTAATAAAGGATGAGTTTTATACTTTTAATGATGTTCATAAAGAGAAAATGTTTGTGTGACAAAGAAGTGGAACTTCACTTTTGTGAACATAGAAGTGGTGTTGCTTCTAATAAGAGTAAAAGAGTTTCTCTTGTAAATGTGCACTAAATCGGGAAGAGCACAAGGCCATAATAGTTCTAAGTTTTGTGGATATTCTCATGTGCATGTTGTTTTCGATTCAACACATAATAGTTTTGGTTTAAGCACCAAGCAATCATAAAATCTATTGAAGTCTTGAGACAATTACACTAATGGGAGGTTTAAGTTGAAAGACATTTTTTTTATTTTTATTATTCATTATAAAATGTCAACCAAATGAAATATGGATATATGACAACTGAATGAGGATTGTTGTATATATAGGTATATACAATATAAATTGTAATATATAATAGAGGTTTCTCAAAAAAAGAAAAAAAGTAATATATAATAGAGAGTATACCATTTGAATAAGATGATGAGTTGTTTAAGGAGTTTGACTCCTATTCATAAGGTCGAAGTATTTCGATTCCTTTTTGACAGGCTGAAACAATGGTGGAAAATTTCTGGGCTTTTGAATTTTTTCAATTTATATTTGATTTATGTTCAACCAGTCGAAAGTTGGAGAAAACAGTTTATGCATAAATAATTCTGCAGGATTCATTGTAACTATTGCATATCTTAAACGTTTGTAATGCCTAGTGAATGTTCAAATAAACCGATGCAACTCTCTAAGGGTGTCTTTTGAAAGGTAACTTTTCTCTCAACTTTCTTAAAAACACAAGAAATTCTATGGGTCTTCTCCAAAATTGTTATTTGTAGAACAAAATAGACTTGGTTGTTTCAAGGAACAAGTTTTTAGTAACTCCAATGTGGAGACAAATATTATCTAAGGATTTTATTGTGCATCATAGTTATCAATTTTTCTGTTTACTTACTAAATCATTTTGTTTTTTCTTTGTATATTCCTTTAATTTCCAACACATTTGCCGTGGCTGCATTATAGACTGTATCAGAGTCTCCTTCCATAATCTACTGATAAAATTCAATCTGATTTGCAAAAACTAATCCAACTTCCATTGCCAATGCTTTCATTTCACTCACTTGGAGAATCCCTTGCACTCTTCGGCACATGGTAGCCATAGTTTCACCTTTGTGGTCGCATATAATCAACATTGATTTTGTACGAACCTGAGTGTGGCGGTACCCATCAACACTCTTTGTGTTGCTTTGACTCTTGGCAACTGTGGTTGTGAAGCCCCCATTTCTTGAATCAAAGTCAAGACTTCATTGTATATTTGCTATCCTGTGATTCCAGTTTCCTCATTAATAATACGGTTGCAGTGTTACCTTACAGTCTAATACCATACAAAGAAACTTCTTAGCCTCAGCTGCATATCGATACTTAAACAGTGCATGCCTAACAGATTTGGCCTCTGTTTCGCAAGGACGAAATGCTGGATCATTGCTTATATGGCATTGGAATTGATCATTTTTCATTGGCAAAATGTTACGGCTAGCTCTCTAGGCAAACATTTGGTATTGTTCGGCAGCCATATTTTACTCCACCATAAATGAATATATTCTTTTAATATTGTCAAATTATACTTGCTTGACAAACTAAACATATTTCTTTCATATTTATTTGCATATGCTTCATAGCTTAAATTACTTGCACATGAAAAAGCTATTTTTCTTATCACTGCTTATATTATGGTTTTTCCTAGGGGAAAAAAAAAAAAAAACACAACAATAACGATCAACGAGTGACCCATTGAAATGAGTACTAGACTCGACTAACCCAAAGAATTCGATCTGAAAGTTCAATATGTGTATAAAACACCCTTAAACGTTTAGACCCCAAATTACAAAATATCAATTCAATCTTATTATCAAACAATTAATGTGCGGAACATGAACATAAGCCAAACACAGAATTGATAAACTATCTAAGCCAATTATAATCACATCCACAACAGAAAATAAAAGGCAAAGATAAAGGGAAGAGAGATGCAAACACAAAAACAACACACGATATGTTATTGAAGAGGAAACCGAAACTCTCGGCTTAAAACCTCTCCGCCGCTCTCCAAGCGGTCAATAATCCAATAGAAAATGTAGTTGGGATACATGAACAGCAATAAACCCTCCAAGCCTAATCTACCCAGGTACCTAAGCCCTCCAAGCTTTTTGCTTCAACGAAGTTGCGCCAAACCTTTTTCTTTTCTAGCTTACCGGATTCTGCTATAGCCCATAGCATTAACTAATAACCATTGGTTCATTCCAAACTGCTTCCCTTAGCACCAAAAAACCTTCTCACAGACGTGGGTGTGGTGAGAAAATGATTTGGTCAATAACCTCTCAATGATGTATCAATGGAGAGGAATAGAGTAAAGAAATTTGAGGAGTCACTTAGTAAAGATTAGGGATGAGGCAATCTTGTTTTTCTCTAGGGTTTCTCTCTCAATTTTATCTCTGGAAGCTCTCTTAATTTAGTGGGTATAAGAGTCTATATATAGTGGTGTGTGTTTGGAATATGAATAGACAGTTTTTGCCAAACAGGGCTGGTTGGTGGCTTGGCCTCACGGCTTGTCCAAGTCGCGAAGTAACGGCCTGGCCAGCCTGGGACTTTTGTCCTGTAGTACGACAGCTGGCGCGACCCTTCAGCTCCCCTGTGTACTTCTCACGTGCCTGCAATTGGCGGCTTGCCAGTCGCGAGTCAGCCGCGAGTCCTAACCGCGAAACTCTGCTTCTTTGCACAAACTTGAGCTTTTCTTCACACTCTCTTCACACACTACCCTTGCATAAATCCCATCTAAATACAGGGTTACTAAGTGCTAAATTACAAGTAAATTGACACGGAATAAAGCCAACAAGATGGTTGATAAATTTCAACCTTACACGGTGTAATTACTAACCTATCAAAGTATGACATGTGTCATGGCCACAAAAAGAAGGGGAAAATGGGCATTTGCCCTTAATTTTCAAACTATGCAGTAAAATGCTCATATTTTGAAATTATTTAGCAAAATGCCACTGCTTTTAAAATTCGATTTTAATAAAATCGAGTTATGTGTAAAACTCGATATCTTCAAAATCAAGTTATATGTATATTTTTATGTGGAACTCGACATTAATAATGTCGAGTTTTACTTAAATTTTCAAGAAAAAAATTAGTAACAAAATATACATAGAACTCGATATTGCTAATGTGGAATTCCACCTATAACTCGATTATGTTAAAATCTAGTTTCAAAAACATGGGTATTTTGCTAAATAACTTCAAAATATGGGCATTTTGCTGCATAATTTGCAAAATTAGGGACAAATGACCATTTCCCCCCAAAAAGACTAATACAACTTTTTTTTGCAATTTTTTTTTTTGCAATTTTTTATTTTTATTTTTTAAATTTGGTGACTTTTGTTAGAGTGGTAAATATAAGCTTTTGCATTTCAATTTCTTATTTAATTTAATATTTATTTTCAATTATTTTTTGCAATAAAGTTAGGTACCCTAAGAGCATTCCCATCAAAACTTCTAAAAAATTTAGCATTTACCATCTCAAAAACCAACTTTATAATATATAACACATCACTTTACAATATCTCTTACATCAAAACTTATATTTTTTTTAAACACTTCATTTAAATATTATTTATTCATTTTTTATTCTTCCTCTCTCTCGTCTGTCTCTCTCTTTCTCAACCCCACTATTCTTAGCATTGTCAACCACCACATCCACCCACTCATACCACAACCACCACATCCACCCACCATCACCGCCACCAGCCACCAGCCAGATCCACAACAACCACAAACAACAGCAAAGAAAAAAAAAAAAGGCCTCCACATCCACCCACCACACCCACCATATCCACATCCACCCATACCACAACCTCCACATCCACCCACCATCACCACCACCAGCCAAATCCATTGCAACCACAATCAACAGTAGGAAAAAAAAAATCAAAATCAAAATCAATCGGACCGTCGGTGACCCAAGAACATGATCCATCGCCACTAGCCAGACCCACCAGCAATCAGATCGTCGGTGACCTAGGAACACGACCCATAACCGTCGGTAACCCAAAATCAAAATCAAAACCACGACCCACGACCCAGTAACACCACACCGTGATCATCGAACCATTAGACCACATCAAACCCATGACCATCGAACCACCATCACTGGACCACAACCATCGCCGGACCAAAACCATCGGGAGAGAGAAGAGAGAAGTGAGAAAAGAGAGGAGTTGTGAGAATAAAAAAGTTTTTTTTTTTATTATTTTTTTTTTACAATCTAGCTACAGTGAGCTATTATTGATAATAACTCACTATAGCTGAATGCTAAAATCTTTAGCATTTAGCATCTTTGATGTATGTGTGTTTTTATGATTTGAGGTGTTAAAAATGCTAAAAAATAGGATTTAGCATTTTTAACACATTTGATAAGAATGATCTAAAACGTTCATAACAATTTTGTAGCATGTCTAAATTAGCATATAAGAATTTACCACAATCTATAATTTATAGGTCAATTTGAAAACGTTGTGAAATTATGATATTTTTTCTTTAAAGCTTATGGATTTCTACCTAAATTTTAGAAAAAAAAATAGTTTTTTTACCCCCTTAAATTACTTAAAACTTTATTCCTTTTGTCAATTATATATATATATATATATATATATAAAAGAGACTTACACTACATGTACTTAAACTTTAAAAGGATTTTTTTTTTCTATAAACTTTTTTTTTTCTTTTTAGCCTTGTAATGCATATAAAATAAAACACTTTTCATCCTTAAATTTTATAAATATCATTTTTCATCTTGAAGCTATTTTATTCAGTTAAAATAAAAGTTATTTTGTCTTTTACTGTATTTTTTCTTTAATTTTGTCCTTCAAAGTTGTGCTAAGTGAATGCATATAAAGTTGAGCTTAAAAAAAATAAAGAAAAGATTTGTTTAGATATCCAAAGAGAGAATAAAACCTAAATACAAAAACATAGGGAAGACCAATTAAAAAAAAATTGGTTTTTTTTTTTGAGGGAAAAAAAAAAGGTTGAAAATAGTTTTTTTAGTTTTTTATTGAATATTTTTTTTTACTAAAATTGTATTAAAATAAAATATAAAAAAAAAAGTAAAAATTTTAAGAAGTTGTAAATAAAAGTGTTATAAATTAAAAAGCCCAGCAGATTTTAATTCCATTGTGAAAAAAATAAAATAAAAAAACCCCCTAATTTAAGCCAATCTCATACTCTCAGTCGCATAACATCACACACCCAATTCGATACTACTTTTTACTGCCGCATAAATCTCTAATAATTCAAAACCCAAAGCTCCCACCTTTTCAATGAAAAATTTCCCAACTCTTTGTTTCTCTAATTATCATACTACTACTACTTTGACTGTGTAAAAAAAAAATTTCGATTTCGCTAGGGTTTTCCAGAGCCACGCGTGTCGAAATGCTAGGTGGGTTGTATGGAGACCTCCCTCCACCCTCTTCGGCCGACGAAGACAAGCCCAGCAACACCACCGTCTGGTCCAGCAGCGCCAAGATGGCTCCGCCGACTCTCCGCAAGTCCTCTTCGGTCTTCGCTCCGCCGCAGACCATTCTCAAATCTCAAACCAAGCCCAAAACCCCCAATCCGGCACTGGCGGCGCAGCCGAAGAGCGTGACGTCGTTTTCGGCTTCGGCAATGCCATCGCTGATGCAGGAAGACTCGGCGCAGCCGGCATTGGTTGGGGTGACGTCGTCGGTGATCGAGGAGTACGATCCGGCGAGGCCGAATGACTACGAGGAGTACAGGAGGGAGAGGAAGAAGAGGGCGATGGAGGCGGAGGTGAGGAGGGAGCTCGATCGGCGGCGGCAGGAGGAGGAGGAGAGGGAGAGGAGGGAGAAGGAGGAGAGAGAAAGAGAAAGGGAAAGGGAAAGGGAAAGAGAGAGGGATTACAGCGATTCGCGACTGAATATATCGGGAGAAGAAGCTTGGAGGAGGCGTGCGGCGATGAGCGGGGCGGTGCCGCGGCGGTCTCCATCGCCGCCAAGTAATGCCGACGGGTTTATGATCGAGAAGTCGGAGACGGTAGGGTTGGGCGTTGGGGCCGGCGGGCAAATGACTGCGGCGCAGAGGATGATGGCGAAGATGGGGTGGAAAGAGGGGCAAGGGCTCGGGAAGCAGGAACAGGGGATTACTACTCCTTTGATGGCGAAGAAGACGGACCGGCGAGCTGGGGTGATTGTCAATGCCAGTGAGGTGAAGCAGGATAAGAAGGTGAAAGGCGTCAGCTTTAATGGCTCGCCTACTCGGGTTTTGCTGCTTAGAAACATGGTATGCTTATATGCCCAACTTTTTACAAAACTTGATGCTGCTCAATATGTTTACTTGGAACTTCAATTATTTTTTTCAATTGTTTTCATGTGAATGCACTTTTTTAGTGAAGTGTATGTGTTTATTTTTGTGCTTGTTTCTAATGCTGCTATCAAATAAAGCCACCTTTCTAATCAGTACTAAAATTAAATTGATCCGTTTTGGGTTGTTTGTAGTTTCTGATTCAGTTGTCACTCTGATTTTTTGTAGCTAGAAAATATCAATTCTTTGTGCTGCTTATTTTTTGGTCCTTTTCTGTTCATTTGTTTCGTTTAGTTCTTATTGTATAACAGTTACATCAGATTAAAAGTAACTTTTAAGTATGTTGCTTTACAGGGTTATATCTTGATGTATAAGTTGTTGAGTAATTCATCAATTGAGTTTTAGATTTCAAATTTAGTACCTTTTCCACTTGCAGTTGTCAATAAGAATTGTTTGTTAACAAAGTAGAGGTTTGTTCAGAGGGCTAGTCCAATCTTTAATGGTCTGTACATAGACCATTTTTCAGCCTAGTTAGGCTGTTGGACATTAGGGTATTTGTGTATGGCCTAGTTAAATAATTAGTTTTTTTCAAAGCACTGGCTTTAGCATATTCATGTAATGATCATGTTCTAAGGTGTGTGAATGTGAAAAGAGTAGAGGTTTGTTCAGAGGGTTAGTGCAATCTTTTATGGTCTGCACGTAGACCATTTTTTTAGCCTAGTTAGGTTGTTTTACACTAGGGTATTTGTGTATGGCCTAGGTAAATAAATTTTTTTTTTTCAAATCACTGGCTTTAGCATATTCATGTAATGATCATGTTCTAAGCTGTGAGTGTGTAGCACTATTAGATAAAAAGTGTTGGCAAGCTAGTGTTTACAATGGTATTTAAGATTTTGTTTTGCATAATGTTGGTTAGGCAACATCTAGAACATTTTATTTATTTATTCAGGATCCATAGCCTTTATATAAGGCTTAAGTCAGTAGTGGTAGTTCACAAGTGTTGTCATTATGCTTTAAGGTCATGAATTAATAGTTGGGCATGCAGCCAGACAAAATAGGTGTGGGTTAGTTCTTGTTTGGTTGGGAATTGAGGTATTTCCAGGCTGATCTGGAAATATACAGAGCCTTAGAAGATCTTTCTCCTCAACATGTTTGTGGCACTGGATAGATTTTTATCAGTTGATTATCTTATTGAAAGAAATCGAGCTTTTCTTTTGATTAAGTATGAGTTGGGCAAAGACTAAGCAGATTCAAATGGACCATCTTTTTATCCAGTGGTTGTTCTAGGATGAGAACTCTTTCTTTCTTACAGAATTTTTCATAAGATGTTGAATAATTTCTTGATTTCTTGGTATTTATTTTGTATTTGATGCCTTATTGTTGGTATGTGTGGATGTTCCTTTTGAGTCTGATTAATTATCCTCATTGTCATTCATCCATCTTGTAAATGCAATACATGCCTTTTGCTTTCTGTAAAAAACATTGCCTTTTTGTGTCTCTGTGTGTGTGTGTGTGTGTTTTTTTTTTGGGGGGGGGGGGGTATCATTCAAGTTACTTTGTGATAATTAGCTATGAACTTGGTGTTGATGGAAATCAATAGTGAAGTTAAGTTGTTACTAGAACTGTTACGTTAACTTCTAGAGGGTGGACGGCTACCATAATTATGATCAAGCTTAAATGCTGTAAAAGCCTATGACTTTAATAAATTTATTGGTATTACCCCAGTCTCACCAATGAAATAAAAAGTGTAATGTATATGATAAAGAGTTTGAGAAAATACAAGATTAAATTCTACAACATTCAAGAATTGTGGTCTAGTTTTGATGTGGGGCCTTCTTGGCACATTTCGTAGTCTACTTTAGATATTATTGAGTCTAAGTATTGAGTTTCTTTAGGTTAGAATAAGGGCAATTTGGTAGATTCCAGATTTTCTGGAATGGGCTATCCTTGGCTGTAAAAGAAGGTCTATAATAAGTTCTATAGAGTCCTATTACTTCTAAGAAAGGATGTAGCTATAACCTATATAGAGGCTTTATCGTTGTCAATAGCATTTGTAATGAAATTGATTTTAGTAAAATTCCAACAGCTTATTTAAGCTTTGAGGGTGTGATTGCCTTGTTCTACCTAAGTGTGATTACTTAAGAAAACCTAGGTAAGTTTGCCTAGCGTTTATCTTCCTTTGCTCTCATTCTATTCATTTTTTAATACCAAAGCCATCAAACGTATTAAAGATCCAATCTTTTATTCAACTATGTCCACTTAAACCCTTAAACACCAAACCCTCTTCAAGTTCTCATCCAGAATCTAATTTAGTGCTGAATTTCTGAAGATCCTCCATCAAAGTGATGGCCTTAACTCTTCACCCCTCTTGCACATACAGTGCCAATCTACAACTGTAATATTATGATTGCAAAGATTGTCAACTGCAAAATTTTACCCAATGTTTCTGTCAAAGGGAAAAAAAAAACAACCTCTCGAGGTACCCTAGCACCTCAAAATGCGTCTCCATGGGAATCATATTCATGTAGATCTTTTCATGTCATAACATGGGCAAACTTCAAAGTTTTCTTTCTTAGTAAAATGCCAAGGTACCTGATCCTCTTGTTGAGTAGATGGAAAGTTAGAATACAATTAGATTAAAGAAATTCTCTACATACTCTCATTTTCAACCCTGAAGGAACTAAGTGAATTTAAGATTACATTGCCAAGTACCTTGATTATCTGTGAGATACATGACTAAAGATGCATCCTCTTTTTTTCTTGGTTAAGGGATTGGTTGTTTGCTTTGCAACAACAATCATTCCCTTCTTTTATTGATTTCCTAGACTCTTGCAATTTTTGTATTTGATTTCTTTTCCCTTGTTCACTCCCTGTGTACTAGGGTGTTCCTTTTTTTTTATCAATATATCTTATTACTTATCAAAAAAAAGTACTATTGATGTAATATTATCCACTGCCAGTCTAAACTGCTCATGAAAGAGATCCTTGAGGGGGCAATCCTCACACCATGATCAGGCCAAATATGAACACAAGAGCCATTTCCAATAATAAATTTAATATTTAGGTTGCCTGTAGGTTTTACTGGTTAAAGGAGACGAAAGGCCTCCTTTATAAAGGTTCCCTACATTATTAAAAAATAATAATTATAGAAAAGGCATTCCACCCTCCTCTAACACATTTCTTAGACCAACCTGCCATGTATCTCCATGTTTCACTAAAGTAACACATCTCCAAAGGTGCTTCTTCTTAACTCCAAAACTTCATAGCCATTTACCTGAAATGGCTTGATTAAATGTACTCAATTTATGAATCCCCAAATCTCCCCTCTTCAGTGGAGAATATGCCATATCCTAGTCTACCAGATTTAATTTAAAGGCATCTCCTGTCCCTCTCACAGGAAATCTCTTTGGAGTTTTTCCACCCTATTTACCATATGAATTGGCATAGTGACAAGTGACATGACATACCTAGGAAGGGAAGATAATGTGATTTTGCTGAGAGTGACCCTTCCCACCTTTTGAAAGATACAACTTTTTCCACCCAGCAAGCCTTCCCATCAATAATGGCATTCCAAATTGCTCAATTTTTAAGGAAGAACTAAAAGATAGTTTGAAATTACCTACTTTACGGCCCACTACTGAGGCTAACTCAATTTTATTATTCTCTTCCTACACCCACTGGCACTGGTTCCCTAGTTTATTTCTAAACTTGAAACTGCTTCAAAACAAACGAGGAGGCATCAGAGGTATCCTAGCTGTTCTGGATTTGCATTGGAAAATTTTTTGGTGTCATTAGAGCATTCTCATCAGCTCTCTCAAATGTTCCAAATGTCAAATATTTGGCACATTTGACACACCAAACACCAAAAAAGCCTCTCATGAGGGGTGCTAAATGTCTCAAAATTTTGAGACATGCTACAGTACGCTCTCAAATATGAGAGCGTACGGACAAGAATGCCAAATACTGTTTGGCTTATTTAATTTCTTTTTTCTCTCTCCTCCTATTAGATGTCTCTCTCCGTCTGCAACCCATCTCTCTCTCTCTCTATCTAGATTCTCATCGCCGTCTCGCCAGCCGATCTTGCCACGCCGAGAGACAGAGACCGCCCAGGCTCGCCACTGTTGCTTGCCGTGTGTCGTGGGTGAGATTTGCTCGCCATGGATGGTGGGCTTTGCTCGCCGTGGGTCTGGGTGTTGGTTTGGTGGATGTTTGGGGCAGTGGGTCTTTGGGTGTTGGTTTGGATTGGTGTTTGGCCAGATCGATGGGGGTGGCAGCGGTTTGGACTTTTGGGGGTTCGGGTGGCTATGGGTTGTGATTTGGAGGCAGTGGGTTTCAATTTTGGTGCCGGTTGTGGTTGTTGCGGTGGTGTACGGCGAGGATCTTGTACATCGTCGATGAGGAAGTCCAGGCCAAACATTTGCCTCCCTCTCCAACGAAACCCAGGCCGAAGCATCAAGCCAGGCTGATCTCTATGGCAGTGGGTTTTTTTTTTTTTTTTTTTGGTTTTGTGGTGATTTGATGGTGGGTTATGGCGGTGGGTGGGCTACTATGGGCTGATGTTGGTGGGTTATGGTAGTAGGTGTGGGCTATGGTGGTCGGTGGTAGTGGGTTGGTTGGTTGATTTTGGGTTTTGGTTATGGTTGTTGACGGTGGTAGATTGTGGTGGTTGTAGGGGTAGGCTACTATGGGCAGTGGTGGTGGTGTTGTGCTCTAGGTAGTGGTGGTGGTGGGCTGTGTAGTATATATTACTGTTTGAAGTTTTTTTTAATGATATTTTAATGTGATGAATATATTATTTTAATATATGAGATTGAAGAATAGAACATCTGATAAATGGTATGCTGTAAAATGATGTGCTAAAATAATAAAGTAGGTTTTTGGTGTGTCAAAATGACATTTTTTATGAGAGAGCTGATGAGAATGCTCTTAGTAAAGAGCAAGTGTGAAAATTCCATAACTCCTCAATTGCCTCATCCAACCTTGAACCTCAATAAGACCCCAACACTGAAAAATATTTTGTAAACAACCATTTTGAACATGATTGGCAGATTGGATTGGGTAGAATCACATGAAGTTGAAGACAAGGTTAGAAGGTAATTAGAGAATGTCAGGCAAAATGTAAGTACAAAAATATTTTTGCCTTGCCTCAATCCCCTAAAACATTTAAAGAATCTGTCTGAGTTGCCTTATAATATAATGGAGAACCGAATGGTTGAAATGCAATTCCAAATTAATTTTTGCTGTTTTTCACGAAATCCAAACCTTTCCAATCAGAATTGCAAACAATCCCAATTAACATGTTTGTATGGCTTTTCAATATCTAGCTTACATATACCCCAGGGATACCACTCCACATTCTACCGTCCAAGCCATTTGTTTCTTTAACAATAATTATTGAATCAAGAATTTGTCTTCCGGTAACGATCCCAATTACTCTGATTGTCTGTTTTTGAGTGCAATGTCTTAGTAGATTACTACTTCAGGAGATAACCCTTTTTGTTGAAAGCTTATTTTCTTATTTGCTGAACATATAAGCTGTTGCCAAACTAAATACATTAATTTTTATCACATTAAAAGAACATTAAATGATCTACATTTAAAATACTGTTATGAGCAAAATGTTACTATACCTATTTTTAGTATGAAATTCTCTTCCTTGACAATTTATTTCTATGTTACATTCCTAAACATATATATAGATAGATGAGTAAATGGAAGAGTTGGAAACAGGGTATTAGGTCATTTTACATTTCTTGTATTTCCATGGGAATTAGTGTATATTGTTGATGTATTCTAGTGGTAGCATCCATATACTTCCATTACCTATTAAAATTGGTTTCTCTTTGAATCAGTTTCAAACTCACACATCTGAACACATTTCATTGGAACTCCTACACCATACATAATACATGCTATATACACCATGAATTGCCAATAATAGTTTAATCATGCTTAGTGTATAAAATTTGGTGTGGATAAAAAAATACTTTATAATCTTTATTGTGGTTTTGGGAAAGTGGAGATTATTAAAATGCACCTAAAAACCCTCATTAATTTCTGCTTGTAGCACAGGAATGTTAATTTTATGTTGACAATTATACCTCACTTTCTAAAATTGATTGGCTTCTTCTGATGTTGGTTACCCTGCTATATGGGCCATGCAGGCTGTCATTTGTCTTCCACCCTCTAATATTTAAAAATCTTGGCCAAGAGCATTGTAGCTGTCCTGATGTTTTCAAACGGAGACATCCAAGGCTCAAATCCTCCCTCCCTCAATTACAATATAATAAAAATAAAAATCTTGTGCAGGATTTCCCTAGTGCCAGCTGTGATATATTTCCCAAAGACATTCTTATTGGCTGTATCTTTTATGTCTTATCTCTTTCCTTTTCTTTCTTTATAATTAAATATTTTTTAAATCACTATTAAAATCTCTCTAATTGGATGGAGTAGCTAGAAATATAGTGGTCATCATACTAAATTATTGTCTTGAGACATTTGTTTTCTTCATTCTTTTTTATTATGTGATGCTCTACTAAACAAAATGAAGATGAGGATGGCTAATTATTTTGCTTTCCCATTCCCCCTCCCCTTGGTGCCAAAACTTATTGAAAAGAAAATTGTTTGCTTTCTTCTTGAAGGTGGGCCCTGGTGAGGTTGATGATGAGCTTGAAGATGAGGTAGGATCAGAGTGCGCTAAGTATGGGACAGTAACTCGGGTTCTCATTTTTGAGATAACCGAGCCAAATTTTCCAGTGACTGAGGCAGTCAGAATCTTTGTTCAGTTTGAGAGACCAGAAGAAACAACCAAAGCACTTGTTGACCTAGATGGTCGATATTTTGGAGGTAGGGTGGTCCGAGGCTCATTCTATGATGAGGAGAGGTTTAGCAAGAATGAGCTGGCTCCAATGCCGGGAGAAATCCCGGGCTTTACATAAATTAATGGACTGTTTTGTTCCAATTCAAATGCCCCTAGTCTACGGTGGTTGAAATAGATAGATCAACTTGGATTTGATTTTCATTGCTGTGTGAGAGTTGCGTGGTGTTGTAAGTAGCATTCAAATTCAAGGAGCAACCCTCCATCTCTTAACTAGGTCCAGATGATGTTTGTAACAGAAGCAAACAGTAGTCATAAGGAAATTGTTGAAATCATATGGACAGACAGCCTTTTATTTTAACAATTGGGTGTATTGTGGTTAAATTGTGTTCCGGAAAAAAGTATGGCTATAGCGAAGTTATGATTTCGTTGGGGGAAACTAGGCTGGAAATCATCAAGGCTGTCCTTAGATGTTAAAGGAAAATTTACTTCGAATGTTTTATGATAAAATGATTCCTGATAGACTTTTTGTGCATTCATTACAAATGGTATTGAATTTATTACTTTTCAGTTTTATGTATTTTGCTGGAATCCCATTAAGAGCTCTCTTTCCCTCTGTCAAATGTGAGGAGATTAGTTGGAGTAATATCACTATTTTGGATGGATAACTTATCTAATTCTATTCATTGAGTTTCTAACTTTTAAACTTTTGAGAACAATAGTTACCCAAACATATGGGTCAGTGATGATATCATCAGGTCACCAGTTCAAAATGGCAAACTAGTTGTTCTGTCAGTGTAGCAGCAACACTTCAGATTGACTACTTCAAGTAAAAGGGAATTTGCATGGTTTGAAGAACACGTTTCTTCAGATCCAGTGGTCAACTAGTGTGGTTTCAGTTTTGTTTTGGATCCAAACCTTTCTTACCCTTTTGGCTAAAAACTTTGAAAAGCAAATTACTAGCCCGTTTGGAACGTGTGTTTAAACAGTAGTTTTCAATTTTTTTGAAAATATGTGTAGGTGAAAAAGTGTGAAAATATATAAAATATTGTGAAAATATGTGTTTAAAATGGTGTACCAAACAAGCTTACATCTTTTTTTTCCCTATTTGGACAGAAAAAGCAAATTACAGTAGCCCTTAGCAGTGTCACACAACAATCACAACACATTGTACCAAAAAAAAATAATATACTTGTTTAAGTTCACTGCATCTACACGTGGCAGCACAAAGGAAGGATGATCATGTAAACTACTTTTTCTTTTGGAGTTTGTTTTGAAATTCCAACACGAATGGTTGTCGTGTTACTCGGTTAAAACATTTGGGCTCTGTTTGATAAGGAAGTTCAAATAACAAATTTTAGTGTTTAAATACTGAAAATTATGAAAAAAAAAAAAAAAAAACACATTTGGTAAGGAATTTTATTTAGGAGTGTTTGAATTATGTTTTTCAATTTAGGGTGTTTGAACACTAGATTTAGAGTATTTTTTTTTCTAGTTTTCAGTTTTCAAATAACATTGCTTAATGACACTTTTGTAAATATATTAAATCTACCTAATTATACCACACTTAACAGAACTTATTTCTCTATCTCACGCCTCCAGGACTTCTTTTCTCACTCTTTATCCTAGCATGTACTAGTGGCTTCTCTATGACACTTCAAACACCGCTTTCTCCGTCTTTCACAATAGATTGGACTCTATCCCATAATGCAAACAACGGGGTAGCGTGTCACAAGCGAAACTATGTGTATACTCGTGCTAACTACAGCAAGAAAGTCGTTCGTTCTATCTTGAAGCTGTTTCCAAGACAAGATCGCTTTAATTAAAAAAAAAAAAGTAAAATTGGGAGCCAACTCCGACCTCTGTGCAGCAAATTTTATAAATGATAATAAATAACAGATAAATAGAACAGAGGGTAAAAGAATCAAAGAGAATATGTTCGACTTGGAACATGTAAGAGCATTAGTATTGGGGAATGCTAATGTCAAATCTAAGATAAATTTAAAATTTTAAGTCCCAAAACTATCTGCATAGGGGAATGCTAAGTAGTAGTATTGCAAATTTTTTTGCAATACTACTATAGTGCAATTCTAAACATAGAATTGCATTGTAGCAAGTATTGTAAAAAAAAAATAATATTTTATTTGGAAGAAAGTTGAAAATGAGAGAGAGGAGAGAGATGGGAGAGAAGATATAATTTTGAGATATATTATTTTATTATGTAGATATATTATTTTAATGAGTAAAAGAGGGAAATAGAAGTTTGGGATGTAGAGGTATTGTAAAATGATATGGTATAATAATAAAATAATTTTTTAGAATTGTAAAATAGAGTAGTATTGAAATTTTCCAATGCTAATGCTCTAATAGGTACTCCAATAAACAAATAGGAAAATTATTAGTTTGCAGAAATCTATTGTAGACTAAACAAACATATATAATATTGTACACATTTACAATATATATATATATATATATATATATATATATATATATATATTGTACATATTTGTTTAGTTTATAATGTAAACTTTACATTGATAGTAAAATATAAATCGATAATTACCCAAACAATTATTTCAATATTTTATACTTGTCCAAATAGATATTTTAATATATATATATATATATATATATATATATATATATATATTTTGTACATATTTGTTTAGTTTATAATGTAAACTTTACATTGATAGTAAAATATAAATCGATAATTACCCAAACAATTATTTCAATATTTTATACTTGTCCAAATAGATATTTTAATACTGTATACTGTTTTTAATATATATAAATTTTATCATTTTAATGGAAGGAAAATACTGTTATGAAGATCCAATTAGGTTATAAAATATACTTTTTAAGTTTGTTAAATAAATTTTTTTTACATAGAAAAGATTCGAAATGAGAAATCCATTTAAAGTAAGATTCGAAATGAGAAATCCACTTAAAGATAAAGAAGGTATTATTGGTAAAAAAATAAAAAATAAAAAAAGAAGAAGAAGAAATTGTCATCAAAGTTAGGTGAATTGATTCAAGTTGAAAAAAATGAAAAATTGATGAAGATAAAAATAACTTTAATAGTTATAATAAGAAAGGACATGGCAATGAAGAAAATAATAGAGAAAAAAAATACTTGCATGTATTTATCAAATTCGTATGTTAAAAGCCTGCTAATTTGACACATTTTCATGCACAAAGTGCTTGGAGGTCTAAGGGAGAAAATATTCAAACGGCAGGATTAGCGGCATGTATTTATCAAATACATATAAGTTATCTCTTTAATATTATACTAATGAGAAATTACTATGCTTAATGATGATGCTAGGATCGTCAGCAGAGATGTTCGTCCAGAATGATATCGTCAGCCTTCGCTCCAGATCCTGCAAATAATATTCCCAGATACAAATGAATATGGTCACCGGTGTGGTGCCAGCCACAAAGTCTCCGATGCCAAAGTTAGGAAAGATCCTCTTATCTCAAGGAAGAACAAAATATATTTTGGTAATGAAATTTTTAGTGAGTGTTTCTTGTACCTCTTCCGGATCCTGTTTTGGGTATATATAGGTAGTATCCTTCTAGCCGTTGGTTCTGCCATAATGAGGATGTAATTCCTTGATTTTGCAACGCCCGTGCGGGGTAGTAAATATGACAGGTACTTCTTCAACGGTATTTGATATTTATTGTTCATTTTGTAACGGATGGTCTTGACAGGTGTATGGACGACTAACTTGTAAGTCCGGGCAATCAGTCTCGTTCTTATTAGTCGTCCACAAGCGAGGTATGGACGGTCAAGTATTTTTTGGGTCTATCAGCTGCCCCCTTATTCCTAGATCGTCCATATGTCGAACGATCCTAGGAATACGAAAGGTCTCTTTTTTTTTCTTTTTTTTTTTTTTTTTTTGAAAGTGCCCTCCGCATTAATTGCCTTCTGGCGGCGTGGCGTGCGTCGTGGCCACGTGTCTAGTTCTGACTGGCGGGGAGGCATCGTTTCCGGTGAGTGTCTTTTTGGTTTTTCGCGGTTTTCCAAAGCATGCCTTTTAGCTTGACCTTTCTCTTTCCTTCTATTTCCTGCGTTTCATATTTCTTTGTTTTTCTTTCTTCTTCTGGGTTTCTTCTTTTTTGTCTTCTCTGTGTTTGATTCCGAGTCTTGCTGCCGCGGCTGCCTTGCCTTTTTTGACCTCCGATTTTCTTCCTTCTCTTCAGGTGCGTATCCCTTCTTTTCTGCTCCTTTCCCCTTTTTCCTGCTTTGTTTTTGCTTTGTTTCCTTTTTTCGTTATGTGTGTATCCCTCTTTTAATGGTGGACTACACAGCATTTCAGCAAATTTGTCCCTCTATTACTTTTCTTTTTGCGCGTCTGGGAGGTTTTTTAGAGTTTTCCGGTGACCGGTGTCTATACCTTGGTGATTTTGTGGCTGGGGGGGGTGGTTTAGACTTAGCGTTGAGCGAACTGCACCCATTGTTGCAGCAGTCTTTTTCTTGGTTTAAATCTGTTCGCGGGGTCTTTGAGAGGGAAAAGATGGGTTCCGCGGTGAGGTCGAATGGTCCTGAAGGGAGTTCTTCTTCTGGCGCGGCCGTGGACGGGGCTGTGCTAGACACAGCTACCTCTGCGCTTCCTTCGTCCAATTCTCCCTTGTCAAATCTTCCTTCGTCTTCCGCTGTTGTCCCTCGTCCCTTCCACGCTCTTAAGGAAAGATGCAATTTGAAGGTCGATGTTTTTAGTAGATTCAGGGATAGGTTTCAATTTCCAGCGGAAACTAGGGTTCGTCTCCCCAAGAAGGGTGAAAAAGCTTGTGCCTTTGCCCACGGAGAGGTTTGCTTTTACGAGGCGGCCTTCCTGTGTGGTCTAAGGTTTCCCGTCCATCCATTCATCATGGAGCTTCTTGATCACCTGGGGATTGCTCCTGGGCAACTTATGCCCAATTCTTGGAGAATTGTCATAAGTTGTATGGTGATCTGGACGACTATAGCGGATGGAGAGATGATCACGGTGAACGAGCTTACCAATCTCTATCGTCTAAAAGAGTCTAGGGAATTTGGGTATTATGAGCTTGTCCCCTGGGAGAGGAGGTTACGTTTGGTAGCTGATCTCCCTTCGTCCTTTCGTTATTGGAAGTCAAGATATTTTTTTGTGTCCGGAGATGGTTGGGAGACCTTGTCAGATGAAGTTTGGGGAAATGTCCCCAGGTTGCTGCGCCGGTGGGAGATCCCTGGCCTTGGTGCGTTTGTCTTTTTTTTTTTTTTTTTTTTTTTTTTGATCGTCAGTGTGACCTTGAGTTACCTTTTTGCTGTGCAGTGAAGAAGCGCCCTGGTCTCGACAGCCGATTTGAAGCGAGAGTTCAGGAAGCGATCAAATACTCAAGGACGATCGAAGATTTCGACGAACTTATCGATCCGCGTACTTTGGCTCGTCACTGTTTGGGACCTGATCCTTCACTATACGTCCTTCAGGTTCTTGATCGGGAGCAGAAAAAACGTGAGTAGACGTGTATGATACGTATGTGTATATGTGTATATATATATTTTTAACTTTCCTTAGCTTTCTTCTCCAGAAATGACGAGCAAATTCAACAAAGATCTGTATGCGAAAATCAGGGGGAAAAAGAACAAGCCCCTTTCAAGCATTGGTCAGAAAACTTTGAAGTTTACTGACAGAGAGAAAGAAAAGGAGAAAGAGAAAGATACGGTGGAAAGGGGGTCGTCTACCCCTACTCAGGACGAGGCAAGGACAGCTTCTCCTGCAGTTTCAATTGAAGAGGTCCCTGGACCAAAAAGGCGAAAGACATCGCACAGAGGTAAAGAGAAGGTGGGTTCCAGTATTTGGGACGATGCAGAGGCTGCCGTAGCCCGGGCCAATGATTTTTTAACTCCTGAAGAGAGAAAGGAGATTTCTCTCGTACCTTCTCATGAAATGGTGAACCAGCACGTTCATAAACTCGTGCAGGTATGTTCTTTTTACCTTATCATCATATTATCGTCATCTTATTGTTTTCTCAGAAAGCTCATAAGCTAATATTTTTAGGTGTTGGGAGAAACGATGCACCTTACTTCACAATTCTTGGCGAGCGAGGAGAAAGCTGTTATGGCCACCTCGAAGGTGGAAGCCTTAGAGGCTGAGGCTTCGGGCTTGAGGAAGGATCTGATTGCGGCGATGGATGCCAATAATACTTCCAAGGAGCAAATCAAAGTCCTGACTGAACATCTTGAAGCTGAAAAGGCGAAGGTGAAGCAGAAAGACGATCTCCTTGCATCTGCGGGCCAAAGGATGAAGGTTGCTGTGGCCAAGGCCGTCCTTGCCTTCCAGTCGACAGATGAGTACAATACTGTGCTGTTCCAGTGGTACTTCAAGGGATTTGAGCTGTTAAGAAGATACATGATCAAACATGGGCAAGGAGTCAATCTGGACGACCTGGACTTTGAAGCTGTTGATAAAGAGATTGAGGCGGACGAGGCTGCATTGGCAGCTCAAGATTCAAGAGCTTCGGGTGAGGACCCTCCAGCAACTGACGAGGGTGATGGCCAGGCTCCTCCAGCATAAACACTTAGTGCCCCCTTTTTTTTTTTTTGAACAAACACTACTTCAGGTCCCCGTATGTTTTGGGGTTTTTCTTTGAACAACTTTGCACTTTTGTGTTTATATATATGAGTACTGTTTGTTGTTTTTTTATACTTCTTTTAATCGTTTCTCCCCTTTAGCCTTAGAAGAATTTGAGTTGAAATTATTCCTTCGTTTCTTGAAGTATTCATTCTCTTCGTCCGTCTGTGGACTTAGATGATTTTTGCTTGAATGTTCTTGGTCAATTAAAGGATTCCCTCGTCATTTTGATCTGGACAATGAGCATTCCTTGCGGGAATCTCATCATCTTTTCGATCTAGACGATGATAGTTACTTCAAGGCTTTTTTAGGACCTGCTAGATCTGAACGATGCTTATCCTTTCGCAAGGTTTTATCGTCTCGACGTAAACTCTTGTAGTGAGTTTTATGGCCTTTTCGATCTGGACGATGTACATCCTTTCGTAGGATTTAATCGTCTTTTCGACCTGGGCTATCAGCCGTTTTAAATTTTGAGAAGGCAATTTTAGAACGCGGGGAGTGCTGAATAACCACTCATGGAGCCCTGAACGATTACTTATATAGTCTTGTATAAATACATAACTTGTGGTAGACAACATAAAATTAATTTGAATAAACAGAAAGAATGGAATCAAATTTTGTTAACTGCTTACAATTAGGCCATGGGTTCTTTCTCGTAATACCTCTTTAGGTGCTCGACATTCCATGGACAAGGTAACTTGTTCCCATCTTGGTCTTCTAAGTGGTAGCTTCCTTGTCGTGAATAATGGACGACTTTGTAGGGTCCCTCCCAGGTTGGGCCTAGTTTGCCTTGTGCAGGATCTTTCGTTGCAGGAGTAACTTTTCTGAGGACGAGGTCACCGATGTTGAATCTTTTTAGCTTCACTCTTTGATTGTAGTATCCTGCCATCTTTTGCTGGTATTTGGCCATTCTTTGCGAGGCTTGATCTCTAACTTCGTCCACAAAGTCCAGGTTTAACCTCAACTGGTCGTTGTTTTCTTCTTCGTCAAAAAAGTTTCTCCTGATGCTAGTGAGCCCCACTTCGACGGGAATAACTGCTTCCGTGCCATAGGTTAGGTTAAAGGGGGTTTCTCCTGTTGGTGTTCTTGCCGTCGTCCTGTAAGCCCATAGGACGCCTGGTAGTTCCTCGGGCCATGCTCCCTTTGCCCCCACTAACCGAGACTTGATTATCTTGAGCAAGGTTCGGTTCGTTACTTCCGTCTGTCCGTTGGCCTGAGGATGCCCTGGTGAGGAATACTTGTTTCTGATGCCTAAGCCTGAGCAGAATGATCTGAAACCTTGGCAATCGAACTGACGACCATTGTCGGATATGATCGTCCTAGGAATCCCGAACCTACAAACAATATTTTTCCACACAAAATTTTGTACCTTAGCTTCTGTGATCGTTGCAAGCGCCTCTGCTTCCACCCACTTTGTGAAATAATCAATCGCGACGAGCAGGAACTTCATTTGTCTTTTTCCCTGTGGCAGGGGACCGACGATATCGATTCCCCATTGAGCGAATGGCCAGGGAGAGGAAATGCTCGTCATTATCTCACCTGGGACTCGTTGAACGTTCCCATATCTTTGACAGCTGTCACACTTTTTTACAAAGTCGGCCGCGTCTTGCTGCATCGTGGGCCAGAAATAACCTGACTTCATGATTTTTCTGACGAGTGACTTTGACCCCATATGATCTCCACAGATTCCTCCGTGAACCTCCTCGAGGACATACCTGGCCTCCTCGTCTTCTACACATCTTAAATACGGTTGGGAGAAACCTCTTCTAAATAGTTGATCATTCAAGATAATGAACCGGGCAGCTCTTCTACGGACTTTCCTGGCCTCTTCAGTGTCTGATGGCAGTTGCCCGTCTTTAAGAAAAGCAAAGATCGGACTCGTCCATCCCTGGTGTGTATGCACAGAGAAGGCTTGCAACTCTTTGATGCTTGGGAGACTTTGCTCTTCTAGTCTCCAGTCATAATTCTTGTCCTGAAGATCTGCTGATGCGCTGCGAGCTACTTCGTCGGCTTCTGTATTCTGTTCCCGTGGAACCTGTAAAAACTCCACCTGATTGAAATTGCTTACCAGCTGGTTTGTTAACTTTAGGTATTTTTGCATCCTCGTCTCTTTTGCTTCGAAGTCCCCCCTGACTTGCCCTACGACGAGCTGTGAATCACTTTTTACCACAATTTTTTCAGCTCCCAATGCCTGAGCTAGTCGGAGACCTGTTAGCAGAGCTTCATATTCTGCCTCGTTATTTGTTATGGGGAACTTCAGCTGGACCCCATATTTCAGGACATCGTCCTGGGGAGAGACGATCACAACGCCTGCTCCTCCCCCTTTCTGTGTGGACGATCCATCTGTGTTGATCGTCCAGATATCTTCCCTCGATTCGTCCTGCCCGTTGGTAGTGAATTCCGCTATAAAGTCTGCCAAGGCCTGAGCTTTTATGGCTGTTCTCGATCGGTATTCAATATCGAACTGGCTAAGTTCTATCGCCCATTGTACCATTCGTCCAGCTGCCTCGGGTTTGTTCATCGCCTTCTTGATTGGCTGATCCGTCATTACCTTTATCGGGTTAGCCTGGAAGTACGGGCGTAGCTTTCTGCAGGCCATTATTAGGGCGAAAGTAATTTTTTCGATCCGGGGATATCGAGCCTCTGCCCCCTGGAAAGCTTGGCTAACATAATATACAGGGAGTTGCACCTTGTCTTCCTCCCTGATTAAGGCTGCACTTACTGCCGTGACAGACACTGCCAAATATAAGAACAGATCTTCTCCTTCCTTGGATGGACTCAAGAGCGGGGGATTGCTTAAGTACCGTTTCAACTCTTGGAATGCCGTCTCGCACTCCTCCGTCCAGGCAAAAATCTTCTTCAGGGTCTTAAAGAATGGAAGACACTTGTCCGTCGCTCTAGAGACGAACCTGTTAAGTGCCGCTACTCTTCCTGTGAGCGATTGTACTTCTTTGATCGTCCTCGGTGAGGACATTTCAATGATGGCTTTTACTTTTTCTGGGTTTGCTTCAATTCCCCTTCGTGAAACCACAAACCCGAGGAACTTCCCTGAGGAGACTCCGAAAGCACATTTGGAGGGGTTTAGCTTCATGCTGTGCTGCCTGAGTGTGTTGAATGTCTCCTTAAGATCGTCCATATGATCCTCTTCTTCTTTGCTCTTGACGAGCATATCGTCAACGTACACTTCCACATTTCTCCCAATCTGCTAGCTGAACATTTGATTTACCAACCTCTGGTATGTGGCTCCTGCGTTCTTTAGACCGAAGGGCATGACCCTATAGCAATAGAGCCCTTGGCTAGTGATGAATGCAGTTTTTTCCTGATCTTCTTCTGCCATCTGTATCTGGTTGTACCCCGAGAATGCGTCCATGAAGGTGAGAAGTTTGTGCCCGGCAGTAGAATCTACTAGTTGGTCGATTCTGGGTAATGGGAAGCTGTCCTTCGGGCAGGCTTTGTTTAGATCTGTGAAGTCAACGCACATTCTCCATTTTCCATTTGCCTTCTTGACCATGACGACATTGGCCAACCACTCCGGATAATAAACTTCTCGAATAAAGTTTGCATCAAGTAGCTTTCTTACTTCGCCCATCACAGCTTTATTACGTTCAGGAGCGAAAACTCTTCTTTTTTGCTGGACGGGCTTTTTTTCCGGATCTACGTTTAGGCGGTGTTGGATGATTCCTGCCGGGATCCCGGGCATATCTTCGTGGCTCCAAGCAAATACATCGAGATTGTTTTTCAGGAAAGCAATGATTTCTGCCCTCGTCCTCGGGTTTAGGTCCGTTCCTACCTGAGTCGTCTTTATCGGATCCCCTTCGACCAGTTCCACTGTTTCTAGCTTCTCCACGATCTCAGGTGTTTTGTCCTCGATCACCCACGTATGGTTTTCTTTCGAGGCTAGGACGGCCTGGTAGCACTCTCTTGCCAATACCTGATCTCCCCTTATTTCTCCGACCCCCTGCTCTGTTGGAAATTTTACCTTCAGGCAATACGTGGATGTGGCAGCCTTCCAACGGTTAAGGGTTGGTCGTCCTATGATAACATTGTAAGACGATGGTGAGTCTACAACCAGAAAATTGTGTTTGTTGGTTACCTGGAGGGGGTATGAGCCAGCTGTGACTGTCAACGCCACTATCCCACGTGGGTACACCTTATCTCCGCTGAAGCTGACGAGGGGTGATTCAAAAGGACGAAGCCTCTTCGGGTCCACCTTCAATTGCTGGAAGGCAGACATATAGATAATGTCCGCTGAACTTCCGTTATCTACCAGAACTCTCCTCGTGTTGAATCCCTCAATCATGATCATTATGACGAGCGGGTCGTCATGAGGTTGCCTTATCCCCCTGGCATCTTCTTCTGAAAAATACATGTCTTGGTTTGTTCGTCGCTGCTTCGCGGGAGGTAAGCTATGAACACTGTTTATTTGCCTTTGGTATGACTTTTTGAGGGATCTGAACGATCCTCCTGTGGACGGTCCTCCCGTGATGGTTTTTATTTCCCCTTTTGCATTTTGCGGACGAGGTGGCTGGTCTTCAGTTCTTTGGAAACCTCCGGGCGGGTCCCTCTTACTGTATTTGCTGGCTTCTCCCCTTTTCACGTACCTTTGAAGCTTCCCTTTTTGAATAAGTTCTTCCACCTGCTCCTTCAGGTCTCTGCAATCCTCCGTGTAGTGTCCGTGGTCTTTGTGGAAACGGCAATATTTCTTTTTGTCACGTACACCGGGTGGTGATTGGAGTGGCCTGGGCCACTTAAGGCTTTGTTCGTCTTTGATCTCCGCCAAAATTTGATCGACGGGCATCACTAATGGCGTGAATTTTGTTTGCCGAGTGTTTTTATCATCCCTTCGTCTATTCCTGTCTTCATTACGTCTGTCAACTCGGTCTCTCTTCTGCCCCCTTCGATCGTCATTCTCATTCCTCTTTTCTTTTGTCTTTTCTGTCCCGTCTATGGCTGCCAGGGCATCTTCAGCGTTCATATACTTCTGCGCCTTCAGCAGTGCTTCGGCCATCGTCTTGGGAGGGTTTTTTGCCACAGAAACCACAAAGTCCCGGGATTTCAGTCCTGCTTTAAAGGTCGTAAGTTGTACCTTGTCGTCAGACTCATCTACTTCCAGCATTCCTCGTGTGAAACGTGTCACATAGGACCTCAATGTTTCTTTCTCCCCTTGTTTGATCGTGAGCAAGTGATCGGCAGTTCTTTTTGGACGTTGTCCACCAACAAAATGACGAACAAAAGAACTGCTTAGCTGTTCGAAATTATCGATGGAAGATGTGGGCAATTTTGTGAACCATTCTCGGGCGGCTCCTTTCAGGGTTGTGGGAAAGGATCGACATAGAATCTCGTCAGGAGGCTGTTGAAGTCCCAAAGTCGTCTTGAAAGTATTCAGGTGATCCAACGGGTCTTTCAATCCGTCGAAGTGCTCGAGCTGGGGTAGGCGGAACTTGGAGGGTACCTGGCACTCCTGGACGGCTGCGGAAAAAGGGGAATCAGTTTTCCTGACGATTCGGTCCAGCCCTTGATCCGTTTTTCCTCTTATTGCGCTTCTCAACTCGTCCATCTCTTTCCTCATCTCCCTGAGGAAACTTGAGTTTGGCTCTTCTGGAGTGCCGGTTCGTCTCCCATGACTGTCTCCGTCCTCATTCCCATTGACTTCTGTGTTGTTGTCTCCTTGTTGCAGTCGCTGTTTCATTTCTTGGTTCTGCTTGGTGAGCTCTTCCACCGTGGCTGCAAGTGCTTGAATTTGTAGGGACAACGCAGCGGGATCTGGGATACAGCTGGACTCCATCTCCTTAGAATAGAACAGTACCCTTGAACCGAAGGCTCAGGAATAGATCCCCACAGACGGCGCCAAACTGATGATGCTAGGATCGTCAGCAGAGATGTTCGTCCAGAATGATATCGTCAGCCTTCGCTCCAGATCCTGCAAATAATATTCCCAGATACAAATGAATATGGTCACCGGTGTGGCGCCAGCCACAAAGTCTCCGATGCCAAAGTTAGGAAAGATCCTCTTATCTCAAGGAAGAACAAAATATATTTTGGTAATGAAATTTTTAGTGAGTGTTTCTTGTACCTCTTCCGGATCCTGTTTTGGGTATATATAGGTAGTATCCTTCTAGCCGTTGGTTCTGCCATAATGAGGATGTAATTCCTTGATTTTGCAACGCCCGTGCGGGGTAGTAAATATGACAGGTACTTCTTCAACGGTATTTGATATTTATTGTTCATTTTGTAACGGATGGTCTTGACAGGTGTATGGACGACTAACTTGTAAGTCCGGGCAATCAGTCTCGTTCTTATTAGTCGTCCACAAGCGAGGTATGGACGGTCAAATATTTTTTGGGTCTATCACTTAATATCAGCTGTCTTGACTCTCGAATTTTTTTTTTCTCCATGAGTTCTAGAGGTTCATAAAGCACCTGTTTTACAAGAGTTTTAAAAGTTCTTAAAACAACTAACTTCCAGATGTATTGTAATCCCTGTCTTTACTATTACAATATTTATTAAAAACACATATGGCCACTTTTTTTTTTTAATTTTTCATTACAATCAAGGAACCAATGGTAAGAAAAAAAAAAAAAAAATATATATATATATATATACACACACACACACATTATTCTCTTTCACTTAATCATTAATTTGGACATCTTATTCTCCTTCAATTAATCTTGCATCTCTGTGACCAACTGACCATTTTACAATGATCCTTTCTTTACTCCTTTTTTTTTGGTATATTAAAGTCACAAAGTAAGCAAGAACTATGACTACATTGAATCCGATATGATATATATCTCTCTTTTATAATTTTTTTTAATATTAGGTTAACATTTAATATGATTACTATTTTCTCAACCAAAAAAAAAAAAAAAAAAGAAGATTAGTGCTAACCTCAAAAAGAAAAATGAAATACATTTTGATAAGATATGATCAATTGTTAATAACTTATAAATAATGTTCCTAATAACCTTTTTTTTTCCACCATTAATATAAGCCACAACCCTAAGCCAAGGAGAGAGATATAGTAATATTAATCCAAAAACTATTACTAATAACAAACTGGGTTTCTTCTTCATCAATTAAGCAAAAATAATTAAGAAAAACCCACATCGATACCTGTTTTTCCTATTCTTCTATTCTTTTCCATTACTATTCTAGTTGTTTCCAATTTCAGCCTCCTAGTACCACAGAATTAAAAAAGGTTTCCAACTTTCTAATTTCTTATCAAGCGCGACGCAGAGGTGAACCCACCGGCGTGTTCTGATTGGAAGCCATGGCTTCCTGCACGTACAACTGACTTTGCTGCTGCTGCTGAGGATATTGGGGTCCCATTACCAACGGCCCACCAACGCAGCCACCAGAAGCGGAGGAGGGGTGGTGGTGGAGCCCACCGGGAAGCCCATTATCGTAGATGTAGAGCTCTAGTGGACTATTGTCACCTTCGGGCAGCGAACCACTCGTGGACCCACCAAATCCAATCTTGTTAATGTTGTTGTTCACCATAGACACAGACACAGACATAGACATAGAGTCTCCTATAGGCGACGCAGTGGTTGAAGCACAGTACTCTCCTCCACCACCCCCACCACCCATCACAACGGAGCTGCACGGCGTCGTATTGTTGCTCGTTATCCCGGTCCCACACATAGCACAGCAACTCAAACCCTTAAACCAAACAAAACAAACACAGTACAGTCAGAACTACATTAGCCTCTGTTTGGTTGGTGAGAAAGTAATACTTAAAAAAGAGAGAAACTTTGTAGCTGCTACCATACATTGGAGGAGGAAGTGGCGGAAGAGCGGAAAGTGGTTCCGTCGGGAAGGACGACCCAGCCAGCCTCACTGGCGAGGTGGCGAAGAAGCTCGTTGATGTCGGCGCGAGGAGAAAGGCAGTAACCGCCGTGTTTCCTCAAGCCCTGAAAGATCTTGGTGGTGATAGCCCTTCTGTTCCTCTCTCTCATCTTCGTCTTCTCCTTCTCGCTCTCTGTCCTCCCCACACTACTACCACCATTTGGTCTCTTCATAGTCCTTCCCTGGTGGGTCCCACTAGCTTCTCCTTCCTCCACTGCATTTCCCATGGCTGCTTCCTTCATCTTCTACTCTCTCTCTCTCTCTCTCTCAGTCTCTGTTGCTTTGTTTCTGTTTTTCTTTTACTTTTGTAGTAGTGGTGGCAGTGAGGGTTTTGGTTCTGGGTTCGAGATCGGACGGGTGTGGGAGTGACACGTTTACGGTTGTTATGTGTTGAGAGAGGAAGGAGATTCTCTATTTGATTTTGTAGTGTACTGATGATATGTACTGTTTCTCTTCTCTTCGTTTTGCATGAGATGGGGAAGGTGAAGGAGTCACAAACGCGTGTTCTGGTTTTGAGAGAGGGCTAAGGATAGGTACGCGCTGAGATTAGCGCGTGAGGGAGATTGGGATTGATTGATAGTGTCTGGAAGTGGTAACAGGGAACTGGTAAGGGAGAGAGGAAGACGGGTGGGCTTGGCGGCTGAAGTGACAGACATACTCATTGCTCAATATCAGCATATTATAGGGTGCCTGCGCCTTTACTTTCTCTGACAAAATTAGTTACTCTAGTTGTTTTTACTCAGTTTAATTTGGTCCCTTCGAAACTAAGAGCATCCACAGCTGGAATGCTAATCTCATCCTATTTTATCATCCCAAAAAGTCACTTTATCGATTATACAATACCATTTTACTATATATCCAACATCCCAACTTTTATTTTCTTATCCTACTTATTAAAATAATATATTTACACATTAAAATATATTATCCAACAAAATGTACTCCTCTCACAGAAAAACGCAGCAACCCTGTTCCAAAAAAAGAAAAACCCAGAACCCACCTTGCCACCACCACGCCACCGGCCAGCAACCACCACCACAACCAAACTCACCACCAATAACAACCACAAGAAACAACCATCAAGAGGAAAGGAAACACAAAAAATTGCCAAAAACTACCACCACCGATCGAGGAAATTGCCAAGAAACACAAAAAAATTGCCAGAAACACACCAAGAAGAAAAACCACTTCAAACCCACGCTCGAGGAAATCACTTCAAACCCACCACGCCGACTCGCCGAACTCCATAAGCCACCGATCAGCAAACCCACCCCGCCGATTTGAAACCCAGGCCGTCGAAAATACTCTATCACTGATTTGAAACCCACGCCGCCGATTTGAAACCCACGCCATCACCGATCAGCAAACGCCATCGCCGCCACGCCTTCAACGGACCTTGCTTCCACCAATAGCGAGTCAGAGAGTGAGAGAGCGTAGATGAGAAAACAGAAAGAGAGAGTTGAGAAAGAAAGAAACGTCTCAGCCCCAGAGACAAAGAGAAAGAGAAGACAGAGGAGAGAGAGAATAAAAGAGATTAAAAAATTTATACAATTGTGCTACAGTGCGATTCTACATGTAGAATCGCACTGTAGCACAATCCTAAATTTTTTTAGGATTCTTCAGATTTACAATCCCAATTGCTGACTCTTTTAAGCTTAAAATGCCAAAATTTCCTTAGATTTAGCATTTACAATTTCCACTGCGGATGCTCTAAATCAAAGATTATATTTAGTCTGCTTTATTTATGTTTTCCTTTCCAAAAAATAATCTTTTAATTAAAATGTGCTAGTTAATTTATCACAATTGGCATCTGTTTATTATATAATTTAAGTGAAAGGGAGATATGATTATGAAATTTATTTTTCTTTTTTGGTTGATAATTTGATAATTAAGACTTGAGAGAGAGAGAGGAGTTTGAATTTTGTATCTCTTTATTGAAAACGTCAAATAGTTTAGTATGAGTTACAAAGCCTTTAGATTATAAAATTGAATTAATTTTGTATCAACTAATTAGGTCATATATCTTAGTAATAATTAATTAATTAATTACGTAATTTTGCGTTAGTGTTTTAGCTCAATCAGCTCAAGAGAAAGTCTATGTACATGTGCAGTAAATTATCATAATAACTTTATTTTAAATTGCGGTGATTCTATTTATTTTTAGTTTATTTAAAGTTATGGTAGGTTGACATTTTTAATTTATTGTGAAAATATTATTAGATTTTGTCATGACTGATAAAAGAACTCTTTAACCCAAACATCCAAAGGCCCAAGATTTCATGTGAGAATTTGAGATATCAAATAGGGTTGATGAGAAAATTATTAGATATACTAAGTATACAATGTGCGAAGAGAAATGAGAGGCAACAAGTAAAACTAGTCACATATAATGCAACATTAATAAAATATATGAAAATTGTATCAACTAGCATGTAACCGGCATTATGTGTGACTACAATTCTTCATAAACTAAGATTTGAAGATCCTTTACTACCAAAAAAAAAAAAAATCTAGATCATATGTTTAGCTATAGTATTTTAATATTTTTAGGTTGTATTTTTTATTTTAAATCCCTTTATATTGTAGCTTATATTTAACTTAAACATTGATAATTTCATTTAATTTTTTCTTATTTTAAATATTCTATCATATAGTTTCAAGGAGTTGTTTTGATCCTAATCAACATGTATATACTTACAATTTGGTCAATAATTTTTCATTTTTTAGGTACTAAAACGAAACTAATCAGTTACCACATGTTGCTTCTAGCATATTACATAGTTCATAAAATGCAACATATTATCCCAAGATCAATCTTAGGGTGATTTAGATCATACGTATTTATACATAAAGAAAGATTAAATTAGGTGTATAATTAGTTTTTTTTTTATATTTTATAATATGGTGCATTTAATGTTGGACTCTTTGTTTTTTTTCAATGAATAATTAACTTGGCACCAAAAAATAAATTAAAAAAAAATTAAATTGGACATGTGGTGCAAAACACAATCTTAATTAAGTTCTTTACACAAGAGCACATTAGTGATTTTTTTTTTTTAAAAGAACAATTCAATTATCACCCAAGGAAAACCTATGGATTGGATTGGGCTGGTCAAGCACGCATTGTATATCTTAGGTTTTTTCCCCCCTAAATAAATTAATGAAAAAAGAAGAAGTGAATGGTATCTAAAAAAATATGCTTTTAAACCTTTTTTTTGTAATTTAAAAATTACTTACGATGCTGTTAACCGCAGCATTTTGTCCTTTTTTTTTACAGCTTTATTGCAACTTCAAGTAATATTTTTAGAGTAATACTACAGACACAAACTATTTTACAACATTTTTACAAACTGCTGATGTAATCTTAGTAATTTTCAAAGAATTATTGGTAAATATAAATGTGACGTTAGTAGTAGACTCATATTAAAACTAATAAGAATTTGACACATTAATAGTTTGTAACAATGTTGTAAAATAGTTTGTAGTTGTAGCATTACTCATATTTTTATAGTTTTTAAGTTGTGGGACCAACTTCATATAGAAAAAAAAATATATATGTATCAAAATAAATTGTAGGGTTAATTTTATGTCTTTTTTCTATTTATTTAATTTTATTATTAAATAGACCCACGTTAGTACAATCTTAACAAGCATCAATTTGTTCACATTTGCCTATTTTATATACATGGTTGTATTAGGCACAATGTCTACCTCGACGTGACACATCACAATGTTATGAATCTCATTTAGAATCTCAACCTGGAGGATATACAAAGTAAAATGGGAGAAAAAAGAAGCTTAAATCTTAACTGGTGTGAATTGTGAATTTGGAATGTATTGACGTACCCAATTTTGAAACTGGGTATGGGTTCCTAGTTTTAAAGCTAGCAATCGTTCTTCTGAAAAAAAAAAAGATTTTAATTTTGGACTGGGTTGAAATAGAAAGATGAGAGACTAAAAGTAAATGTGGTTACAATTTTGAACCGTACAATGATGGCTACAAAGGCGTGTTTTTATTCAAGGGGAAAGTTTTTGATACACTTTTCTGAGGAGAGTGAAAATTCTCTCTGTACAGTATCATCCGTACAGTGCTTGCAAACTGTGTTTTTGCCTATGTCTTTGAAATGGCACCACAACCAGCCTCGGGGCTGTCGAGGGAGGAGGAAGCAAAGCTCGCAAGGAGCAATAAGAAAGTAAAGGATGTAAGGCATGCTGGGTTCATGGAGGAACAAGGGTGGGGATCGGGATCTTTGGAGACGGGCAAGGCTTTCACATTCCGTACACCACCTTTATCCTTTAAGGATAAGCTGGTGGGCGAAATCCCTAGAGCTTTTACCCAGGCTTTCAATTTTACGGAGAGTATGGATGATGATATGGAATCAGAGGATGAAGTAGAATCTCTCAGGCAAGGTCTAGTGGAAGTAAAGTTCACAAAGGATTTTAAGCAGGAAATCCGAAATCCGTGGTTGAAGGCTTTCATTGTCAAAGTCTATGGCAGAACAGTGGGTTTTAGTTTCTTACACTAAAAAATCCACTCCCTGTGGAAACCGGCCGGTCGCCTGGACTGTGTACCTTTGGGTCATGATTTTTTTCTCATCCGTTTTTCTTTAAAGGAAGATTTTGAAGCGGTGCTGAGAAAAAGACCTTAGTTCGTAGGGGAGCATTTCTTATCTATTAGGCCGTGGGAGCCTAACTTCAAACCTTCGACTGCCAACATTTCATCAATTGCGGTATGGGTGAGACTTTATGAACTCCTCATTGAATACTACAATGCCGAAGCACTACGCTAAATAGGTAAGGCCATAGGTAATGTATTAAGAGTGGATACCCACACGGCAACGAAAACAATGGGCAGATTTGCACGGCTGTGTGTTTAGATAGACATTGAAAAGCCGCTCACCATGGCGATAAAAATTGGTAGGTTGGAGCTAGGGGCGTTCAACCAAACCGCACAAACCGCAAAAACCGCCCGCAAAATGACATAACCGCACCGCACCACACCGCATGGTGTAGCGCAGTTTGTGGTTTTATAATAAGAAAACCGCACAAACCGCACCGCACCGCACCGTACCTTCTCTATATATTAATATATTTAATTATTTTTAATATTAAATATATTATTAATAGTTTAATAACCCTAGTTTAAAAAAACAAAATAGTTTGATAACCCTAGCAAGTGTTGATTAGGAAAGCCAGCCCAAAATAGAGAAAAACTACCTCAATAGTTTAAAACTTGACCAAAACAAAGGGAAAAATTAGTTTTGGGCTGGGTAGAAAAACCTTAAAATTTGAAATATATACCAACTTCAAATCATTCAAACCGCATCTTATACACCGCACCGCATATGTAACCGCAAAAATGAGGTGTGGTGCGGTTATGGATTTGGCTAAACTTTAAACCACACCGCACCACACCGCACTGCACAAGTAACCACAAAAATAAAGTGCAGTGCAGTTATGGTTTTAGCTAAACCGCACCGCAAAGTGCGGTGCTAAAAATGGCCCAAAACCGCACCACACCGCACCGCGGTGCAGTTATGGTTTTATCGCCTGGACTGTGTACCTTTGGGTCATGATTTTTTCCTCATCCGTTTTTCTTTAAAGGAAGATTTTGAAGCGGTGCTGAGAAAAGGACCTTAGTTCGTGGGGGAGCATTTCTTATCTATTAGGTCGTGGGAGCCTAACTTCAAACCTTCGACTGCCAACGTTTCATCAATTGCGGTATGGGTGAGACTCTATGAACTCCCCATTGAATACTATAATGCCGAAGCACTACGCCAAATAGGTACGGCCATAGGTAATGTATTAAGAGTGGATACCCACACGGCAACGGAAACAATAGGCAGATTTGCACGGCTGTGTGTTCAGATAGACATTGAAAAGCAGCTCACCATGGCGATAGAAATTGGTAGGTTGGAGCAGCCTGTGAGTTATGAAGGAATTCATAAACTATGTTTTTCTTGTGGTCGTATTGGTCACCGGCGGGAAAACTGTCCATACTTAGTTCGAGGTGATAGCATGGACAAGGAGAAGGGAAATAGACCGGAGGTAGTATGGACTACACAAACATGCACTTTGCATGAAGCTGGGAGCTCTGACAAGGTAAGGGGGTCCATTTTGGATACACAAGAGGACGCATACGGTCCGTGGGTAGTGGTTACGCGTAGGAAGCAAGGGACAAAATTTAACAGAAGTAGCGGAGGCGAGTCTAATAAGACGAATGACAAAAAATTGCAGGATCGTGAGGACGTGGGGAATGAGACAAGATTAGAGGCTGAAGTGGGAGAGCATGTCCCTTTCATGGATAGCTCAAGCTAAGGCAAGAGGAAATTATCTCCTTTGAGAGCCCCAACGGGCCTCCAACTTTCTGAAGTGGTGCAAAATATCAAGAAAGGAAGCACTCCTTTGGATTTGAGTGCTGCTGGTTCAGGCCCAAAAACAAAAGCCCAATCATACCCGGTTATAAAATAAGGCCCGTTGAAGACTAAGGCCAATCCGATTAGTAAGGGCAAAAAAGTAACTGGCTGTGGCAGGGTTTACAAAGACTCTTTGAAGATAACATCTGATAAGGCCGCCCCTTCCTCATCATCAAAAATCAAAGGTGTTGATACCCATGGAGCTGACAAACTGGAATAGAGAGCTTCTGGGGAGGCTCATCTCGCTGCTGGGTCCTGGCTAGAAGTGGGATATATATTTGAAAGGCATGGTGGTGAAGTGGCCGAAGGTGGTAAGCATGGAAATTTGGGCACAGTGATCCAGCGACAGGGTGGGAAAGACGTGGAAGTGTGCTTCTCCACAGACGGCAGTAAGTGCCAGAGCACCTCGGCCTTGAATGGCGAGACTGAGCGGAGATTAGTTGGAGAAGTTTATGCTGAGGAACGGACCGATTGCGTCATTCATCATAGGGAACAAACCCATCATAAAGGTGTTACTAGTGCTCAAACCCATGGAAGAATTAAATTTCCATGTGATGGTGCAGGAAGTGGAGCCAATTTTGATGCCAAGGAAAGGTCAGACGGCAGAGTTGATGAGAAAGATAGGATGGAAATGGAGGGAGGAGGTGAAATCGCCACTTCTAGTTGATGAGTATCCCAACCCTTTACCACTCATTAATTATGAATATTATCATTTGGAACTGCAGAGGTGCACTAAAGCCCTCTTTTCAAAAGCATGTTAGGGATCTGGTGAGCAATCATGATCCGATGATTCTCATAGTTATGGAGACTAAGATTGGTGGAGATAAGGCAGCAAAGGTTACAGAGAAGCTCCCTTTTGATGGAGCAATCCATACTGATACAATTGGTTACGCTGGTGGTCTTTGGGTGCTATGGAACTTAGATAAGGTGAAGGTAGCTCCATTGACAAAAACAGAGCAAGAAATTCATGTCTCTATTAACGTATGTAACTTTACCTCTTCATGGCTTCTCTCTGTTGTTTATGCTAGTCCTAGGAGTGCCAAAAGGCACATATTATGGAATAATTTATCACAAGTTGCAGATGTGCACAATTTACCCTGGATTATAGCGGGTGACTTCAATGAACCCCTTGTAAATGAGGATAAGTTTGGAGGCAGACATGTGAGTATTAATAGATCCCTTCTTTTGAAAAAATATTTGGATAAATGCAACATGGTGGATTTGGGTTTTTCGGGGCCAAGATACACATGGACCAATCGAAGAGATATTCAGGGGCTTATACAAGAGAGAATTGATAGATTTTTTGTTAATCCCAATTGATGCTTGCTTTATCCGGAAGCGAGAGTAACCCATCTTACAAGATGTCACTTGGATCATTGCCCGATCCTCTTAGAGATGCAGCCTAAAGCTCAGTCTTGTAGAGATAAGCTCTTCAAATTTCAAAAGTGTTGGCGGTCTAATCCGACCTTTGCAGGGGTAGTAGCAAATGCTTGGAATTAGGCCCCTCTTCTCAGTAGTGCCATTGAGAAATTTCAGAAGGACGCTTCGCTGTGGAACAGGGATCATTTTGGCAACATTTTTAAAAAGAAAAAGGTTATTATGGCCCGACTCAATAGAATTCAACATGCAAACTCCATCAGACCTTCAACCTATCTTATTAATCTTGAAAATGAGCTTCTAAGGGAGTTGGATGTGATCTTGGGGCTAGAAAAGGATCTTTGGATGTTAAAGTCTCGGGTTAATTGGATGCTACAGGGAGATCGAAATACAACGTTCTACCATGTGTCTACCTTGGTCAGAAGGAAAAGAAACCAAATCTTTTGCAATTAAAAACTCTATTGGGGATTGGATTCAAGAGGAGAAGGAAATTGCGGACTTTATCAGGAAGGGTTTTGGGGACATTTATACTACGTCGTTCACAGCTTCATCAAGAGCAATGCCAGCTTTTTCTCAATGGCAAGGCCGGCTTATTGAAGAGGAAAAAGAGAGCATTGGAGGGCAGGTAACAGTGGAGGAGATCAGATCAGCCCTTTGGTCGCTAAAAGCCTATAAGGCTCCGGGTCCGGATGGATTGCATGCAGGTTTCTTCCAGAGTTTTTGGCCAATGGTGGGTGATTTGGTAGTGCGGGAAGTTAAAAGTATTTTCATGAAGAAAAAAGTTCCGGAGTTTCTGAATCAGACCTACATCACTCTCATTCCGAAAATTCAGAGTCCTGAGACTATTGGGAATTATCGGCTTATTAGTTTGTGTAACACAATTTATAAGGTGGTTACAAAAATAATAGTAGCAAGACTCAGACCGTATTTAGAGAAACTTATTTCACCTCTTCAGACAGCTTTTGTACCAGGGCGTACGTAAGGGCATTGACAACTCTATCATAGTGCAGGAGCTTATCCACTCCATTAGTAAAAAGAAGGGTAAGGTGGGCTATATGGCCATTAAGTTAGATTTGGAAAAAGCCTATGACAAGCTTGAGTGGGCTTTCATCAGAAATATGTTGCTAAAAATTAATCTTCCTGGAAATCTCATTGACCTTATCATGAGTTGTGTTTCCTCTGTCTCTACTTCTATTCTCCTAAATGGTGCTCCTCTAGAACAAATTCTTCTGTCTAAGGGAATTAGACAAGGGGTCTCCCTTTCCACTTATCTCTTTATTCTTTGTTTGGAGTACCTTGGACAACTCATAGAAGAGAAATGCAGCAATAAACTGTGGAATCCAGTTAAAGCATCTCAAAGTGGGTGGTCCGGCTTGTTCTCACTTAATGTTTGTGGATGATCTAGTTCTCTTTGCAAGGGCTGATCACTTGAATTGTTCCACCATTAGAGAGGTTCTTGATGAATTTTGTGAAGTTTCAGGCCAAACGGTAAGTGAAGCGAAGTCTAAAGTGTTTTTCTCCCCGAATGTGGATGAAGACACAAGGGAGGAGCTTAGTAATGTGCTCAGGTTTGCTTCTACTCAGGGGTTAGGAAAATACCTCGGTATACCTACTAAGCACCCTGGCTCTTCCACACAAGACTTTAACTTCATCTTGGATAGAGTGAAGCAAAAGCTTGCGGGCTGGAAGGCTAATTTACTATCCCTAGCAGGCAGGGCTGTTCTTATATAGGCTTCTTCTTCGACCATTCCATCCTATGTGATGCAATGCTTTTACCTTCCTACGAGAATTCTTGAAGGAATGGATAGGGTCAATAGGAATTTCCTATGGGGTAGATCAGAATCAACTAGGAAGGTTCACTGGGTGGGTTGACAGAAGGTAACAAAGCCCAAAAAGGATGGAGGTTTAGGCTTACAAGCAGCTAAGGGTAGAAACACAGCCCTTTTAGCGAAGTTAAATTGGTGCTTTCATGCAAAAAAAGACTCTCTTTGGGCTCATGTGTTAAAATCCAAGTATTGTTCAAGCCAAAGATTAGCGTCAAGAAATCAATATAAGCTCCCATGCTCCCGAACGTGGTCTACTATGAAGAAGGGCAGAGAAGTTTTTAACAGAGGTGTTAAATGGACAATTGGAAGGAGTAGTACTCTTAGCTTCTAGTATGATCATTGGGCAAACCATGGGGTTTTGCGAAGTTTGGTGACAGGCCCTCTTTCACAGGAAGATTCGAGATATCTTTAAGGATAATATGTGGCATTGGAGATGTTTAGACTTTGATTTACCCCAAAATGTGAAGCTCATGATTCAAGCTACCCCTTTGGCCTTGGCAACAGTAGGAGAAGACAGATTGGCGTGGTCAAAATCTTCCCAAGGGAATTTTGATTTAAAAAGTGCATATAAGATGGCTATGGGGGATGACTCGAAGCTTAGTTTCAATTGGATTTAGAAGTTGGATATTCTGCCAAGAATTCAAACTTTTGTTTGGATGTGTGCCCATAATAGCATTGGTGTCTGGGATTGTCTTCGAAGAAGGGGGCTGATGGAGGATGCTAGTTGCCTGCTATGTAAACAGGGGGGGCTGAGTCGATCATACATGCTTTACGAGATTGTGAGAAGATCAAGCCAATCTGGAATCACTTGGGTATATTATGGACGGATCCTTGCTTCTGGTCTGGGAATCTTCATGAATGGTTGGAAAGTAACGGGAAAGCAACAGATACACACATCACTGGTAAACCTCCTTGGAGTGTGATATTCCTATTTGCAATATGGATCATATGGAAAAGTTGAAACAATGTTGTATTCAATGGGAAAAGTCCTAACCCAGCTATGGCAAGGGATATAAAGACGCAAGCAATGGAGTATTTTTTCTATGCCTACTCGCCTAAGAGTGTAGCCCGTTTAACTCTAAGGCCTATCAAATGGAAAAAACCACAAAGTGGGTGGATAAAAGTGAACACTGATGGGTCTGCCATTGAGAACCCGGGGATAGCTGGCTGTGGGGGAGTGTTGAGGGATGATTAGGGCCGTTGGATAAAAGGGTTTTGCTAGAAAAATAAGGATTACAAATAGTTTTGTTGTTGAGATGTGGGGTCTAAGAGATGGGCTCCTCATGTGCAATAGCTACAATGCTAGTTGTGTTGAGATTGAATTGGATGCTAAGGCTGTAACTGATGTGTTACTCAATTCTAATTATGTAAACAATATAGTGTCTCCCATCCTGGATGACTGCAGACAATTGATATCAAACTTCTCACCGATTCGGATCAGGCACTGTTATCGCGAAGCAAATCGATGTGCAGATAAGCTGGCCAGAATGGGATCGAGTCATATTTTAGATTTTGCTATTTTTGATAATCCACCTTTGGATGTTCTTGTTGCTTATGAGGATGACCTCAATGGAGTATATGTAAACAGGCTTTGCCCTGAGATTGAGTTGCTGGTTTAGTTTTAATGTAATCCTTTCTTGACCCAAAAAAAAAACAAAGGCGTGTTTGTGGAGTTATTTAAGAATAGGTGAACGTGGAAGCTAGGTACAAATAAATGAGTTTCACAGAGAGATTTGGGGATCTTTCTAGTTAGGGGTTGACTGACCAAGCATAATAGAAACTGTGTATCCCTCCTGTGTAATCGTCCCAGAGAATAAAGAGGTTGAACCACTACTTTCCAGTGCTATAGTGTGATTTATTAAAACCACCCGCTTCTAAACTTTAGTGGAAAATGGTCATCAGTTGTTTATAACACTTTTTTTTTTTTTTTTTTTTTTTTAAGGATTTATAACACACGCATTAATACCATTCTCCTTGCAACTCCTTGCGACGTTCCGAGAATTAAAAATGGTACTTTGGGTCCGTTTAGATAGCACTTATTGTTGCTGAAAGTTGATAAAAACTGATTGTTGCTGAAAACACTGTAGCAAAATAATTTTTAAATGTGTGAATAGTATTGTGGGACCCACTTTTAATATTAAATATTGCGTGAACAGTGCGTGAACAGTACACGCACAGTATACGCACAGTGAATTTTGTCCCCCCAAAGTCAAAAAAGCCGGCCAAAAAAAAAAAAAAAAAAAAAAAAACTGAAAACGCAACAAAACTTTGAGTGGAAATAAGTGCAATCCAAACCCACTCTTTTTCTTTTCTTTTTTTTACATTCTTATGGAATTCACTTATTAAATTTATAGTAAATTTTACCATGAATGTAAGAGAAAAAAGAATAATTTCTTTGTAATTTGAAAGGAATTGAGATCTAGTGCAATTAACCTCTCTCCTTCTTACAACAATTTTTTACTATTCTTACTTTTTTTTAATTTTACTTTTCAAAATTTTCTCATTTTTTTAATTTAATAGTAAAGTTTAGATTTTCTTTTTATAACTTTAAATCTTAGCCATTCATAACAATTGCATCAGGCGCAATATTTACCTTAAATATTGCACATGATTTCAATCCGACCCTCTGAGAGGAAAATTTATTCAATCCTCCTGGAGCAATGCTCCCTCCTCTCACATGAGGGGTGGGACTCATGTGTATGGTGTAGGACCCACTCCTCATGTGAGACAGTGGCGGCTTCAGAAAATTTTTCAGGGTAGTTATTTAGAAACTTAAATTAAACAATTTAATAAAAAGAGAACTTTATATATTGATAACAAAAAAAATTTGTTTATAATATTTTGGGTAGGAGAGGAATCTTGGGTACATGATTTTCGTATCAAATATTTGTCCATAATACTAACAAAAAAATAAACAATAAATTATAAGTTCAATTGAAATATTATTTCTTGATATAATAAAAATATTAATTATTATTATGTCCATAGCATGACTCTATTAACAATTTTACCCAACATAAATTTTTGTTGTTTAGTTGTTTCATTATTTTTCTTTATTGACCACTAACAATCTAGCACACACCCCATTACCACAATATAAAGTCTAAACTAGTAAATACAATGCCTCATCCCACTGCCTTACAATTGCATAGTTTAATTTTTTTTTTCTTTTATAATTATTTGTTTACTTACTTTACTATCACTAGTCAGCTAGTCCATTACCCCAATTGCCCAAAACATACCCAAAGCTCCCGTTTCGGCTTGTCCATTAGAACAAAATATTTTAGTACTAGTCTATTTCGGCGTACTATTACGAAGTTACCATTATTATAAATATGTATGTATAATATAGATTAAAACTCATATAAATTATTAAGGGTCTTAAAATTATAAGTCATATTTCAATTAGCATGTCAACCTTTAAGCCCAAAAAACAAATTAACAATCAATTTTTAAAAATATAATAAGATTAAAATGTATTTAATAATGAATGAAAGAAAGAAAAAACAAAGACATATGCTGAATTATATATATATATATATATATATATATATATATATAATAATAATAATTAAAAAAAAAAAAGATGATAACGTGGAGGCAGGAGGCTTAAAGTCAGTATAAAAAGCTGAATTTAAGCTTCCTTTTCAAATACTACTTGTACTAGTCATGCACTTGTCACGTGAAGGTTGACAAAACTAAAAATAATATTACACAAAACTAGGCAATAAAGTTGAAGTGAGCGGACAACTCAAGGATTAGAAAAATTGAATAGAACTGCAGAGGAAACGTAGAACGAAGAAGAAGAAGGAGGAGGAGGAGGAGTAGGAGGAGGAGGAGGAGGCGACAACTGTAATGGGCTGCATTCCTTCAGGTGACCAGGGATGCGACTGGATGGGTTGATTTAGGCCATTCTTAAGGTTGAAGCGATGATGGCTGGGTCAGTGGGTCTGGGATCAGCGGTGGTTGAGACAGTGGCTCTGCCATCTGGTAATGAAAGGGGCTAGAGCGGACTACCGAGAGGTTGAAGTTATTTCCGTTTAGGTTACAATTTTTTTATTCAAAATTTGATTGGGTATTTTTTTTTATTGTGTATTTGGTTTATAGCAATTTAATTTTTGTTTTCCGATTTTAGTTCTATATCTTCTTTAATTTTCATATTTTAGTTCTATAAATTTGTTTGAAAGGCCACAACTTTATGAGACCAAATTATGGAACAATATTTAATTTTTTTGGGCTTAAAAAATTTTTAGAATGGTCACAGCTCTTTTTTAAAGGTAGGCAAATATAAAAATTTTAAATTATTATATATAAATTTTTTTTCCCAGGGTGGTCCTGTGATTACCCTGACTTGAACGTGGTGCTGCCTTTGATGTGGGAAGAGAAAGCATTGCTCCGGGAGTACGCAATAACTTCTCCTTTGAGAGTACTTAAGAAATTTCCCTTTACTTCATCACTCTTTTGACGTTTCTTTTTTTTTTATTATTATTACCAAAAAGATGCATTTGTTAGTTTCTTACTTTTTGTGGACCTGATAAAATCAATCTTATGAAAAGGGGGAGGAATTCTAAAAAAACAAAAATAGGAAAATGAGATTTTTATTTTTAAAAAAAAAATTTGGTTGCGGTGAAAAGTAACCAAAAAAAAAAATGAGTGATGAAAAAAAATGAGAATTTTTTTTTTTAATTTTTTTATCTTCCTGCTTTCTATTATTTCACTTTTAATGATAAAATTATAATAGTAATTTACTCATTATTTTTTACTTTTTCATCTTTTTTCACCAAATATACATGGTAAAAAATACAAATACTATTTATTATCTTAATTTTTTATTCTTTCGATCAACATTTTTCGCCCTCTCTCTTTTTCATTCTCCCAACATTAACCAATCTAAATTTGTTTGGGTCATATGTTTTGATCCATACTAGACCTGAAAACAAACAAATCAAAATGGTATAAAAACCTGAAAACATATGTGAAGAGGTGAGAATAAGTTGACGGATCCAAGTAAGGTTGATGGACGGGCCCATCATGTGCAAGACTTGGTGAGGACGGATTTGTTGGCCACGTGTCAGACAGAATTCTTATATGGAAATACTTGGGGCATACACCACAGAATGTTGGGAAAAATAGAGTCCTAGCGAGTTCTAGAAGCTGTGTGCATTAATGGAGATCTTCTTTATAAGGAAGAGACTTGTCCATCACGTTTAGAATTTATGAAGAAGACTCCTACGAGGAAAGGACTTCAATTCCACGGAAAAGAGGTCAACTGTCGACTACTATAAAAGCCTCAATACCCTTACAAATCAAGGTACGCATAATTATCCCTCTCTAGCACTCTGTAGTTGTAAACGATTCTAACTTGACCTTCGGAGGGTATTTGCTCGGCACCACACCGGTGCTCTTTGTTTAGGTTTTTCTCATTTCTTGTGTTGTGCAGGTTGCATTCAAAGCGCGCGAGTACGTGTGGCTCATTAGTTATTTTTTCGGCATCATCAGTTGGCGCCGTCTGTGGGAACCTAGCATTTCTTTCGTGATTCGAAAGCTACATTATCGCTTCCCGGACAAAAGAGTTACATGGTGCTAACCCGCTCAATGGCAATAACCAATAACATCCAAGAGGAGGAACCACCTATGACCCCCTTCGAGAGACAAGTACAAACCCTCGCCGCAGTTGTGGAGCGCCTCACCAAGCAAAATCGTGACCTAGAAGAACAGCTGCGCCAGAAAAACGCAGCACAAAACAATCAGAGGGAACAAGAAGGTACCAGTATTGCGCGAGGATATCGAAAGGGGCCTGAAGGCAGTAATGCCCCAAGCAGGCCAGAAAGGCAAAATATCAGCCTCCCATCCCTCATTGATGGGGCTCCACCTCCTATTATCGCAGAGATGCAGGCGATGAAGGAGCAAATAGAGGTCATGATGAATGCCTTGAAGGGACGAGTATCCAGCGACCTTGATGATTTGGTCAATTGAATAGACTCACCGTTCACTGCGGTCGTCAACTCCTTCCCCCTACCACATAAGTTTCGAATGCCACAGATCGATAGTTACGACGGAGTGAAAGACCCTCTAGACCACCTGGAAACGTTCAAAACCTAGATGCACATTCAAGGGGTCGCGGATGAGATAATATGCAGGGCATTCCCCACCACGCTGAAAAGAGTCGCGAGGATTTGGTTCAGCCGGTTAACACCAAATTTCATTAGCACTTTCAAGGAGCTAAGCGCCCAGTTTACCTCACACTTTATCTGGGGACATAGGTACAAAAAGTCCATGGCGTGCCTGATGAGCATCAGACAGCGAGAGGACGAGACGCTGAGATCTTACATAACACGCTTCAACAAGGAAGCGCTTTCGATCGATGAAGCCGACGATAAGATATTGGTAGCAGCCTTCACAAATGGGTTACGAAAGGGTAAATTTTTGTTCTCTCTTTACAAAAACGACCCGAAAATCATGTCGGAAGTTCTCTATAGGGCCACCAAGTACATGAATGCAGTAGACGCATTGCTGGCCCGAGATGAAAAGCCCAGGAAGAGAGAATGACAGGAAGACACACGGCAGGAGCAAGAACGGAAGAAACCCAGAACAGGAGACCGAAGGGACAAAAGGCGCCCTAAGCCCACAGGAGGAAGGTTTACAAGTTTCACACCGTTGAACACCCCATTAGATCGAGTCCTGATGTAGATCAAGGACGAGGGGTCTCTAACGTTTCCAAGAAAGCTGAAGAGCGATCCAAACAAGCGTTCTAGAGACAAATATTGCCGCTTCCACCGGGACCACGGTCACGACACAACCGACTGCTATGACTTGAAACAGCAGATTGAAGCCTTTATCAGACAAGGCAAGTTACAGAAGTTCATTAGCAAAGAAAGAACGGATCTGAACCCCTAAGAGTAGGCCCCCCGACGGGACAATGAGCGTCCAAGACCCCTAGTTGGAGACATAAGGATGATTGTAGGGGGAACCACAACTACTAGCTCCTCCAAAAAGGCTCGGAATATCTACCTGAGGACGGTCCAGAATGTCCTGCTGACAAGCTCCGTACCGAAAATAGCACGAAAGGAAAGCCCTATCGTTGGATTCTCGAAAGAAGATGCGAAACGGCTCCATCATCCACATGACGACGCGCTCATTGTCAGTATACGTGTAGGGGACTACAATGTTCATCGGGTGTTGATTGACAACGGCAGCTCGGCAAATATCCTATACTACCCGGCGTTCCAACAAATGGGAATCGACAGAAACAGATTAATACCAACGAGCTACCCATTGGTAGGCTTTGGAGGAACCAAAGTATTCCCACTGGGTTTGGTCACGATCTTGGTGATGGTGGGCGACTATCCTCAGCAAATCACTAAGAATGTGACATTCCTCGTGGTCGGCTGTTCTTTCGCATACAATGCTATTATCGGACGACCCACCCTTAACTCATGGAAAGCGACGACATCGACATACCATCTGATGATCAAATTCCCTACGAATTGCAGGGTCGGCGAGTTGTAAGGAGATCAGGTGGCCGCACGTGAATGCTACGTCGCCATGCTGAAAATGGAAGATCACCATCAGACTTTATGCATCGAAGAGCAACGAACCACAGCAGAGCCAGTGGAAGAACTAGAAGAGATAGCACTTAATGAATCGAGACCCGAACGGACCACCAGAGTAGGGACATTGGCCAGCCAGCTGATACGTCGAGCCCTCACAGCTTTCCTTAAAATGAATCAATATATATTTGCCTGGAGCCACGAGGACATGCCCGGGATTGACCCTTCGGTCCTAACACATAGTTTGAATGTCAACTCCGAATCTTCCCCCGTCCGACTAAAAAAATGAGTCTTCGCGCAAGAACGAGATAGGGTGATAGCTGAAGAGGTTAGGAAGCTGCTGGAAGCAGATTTTATCTGAGAGGTATACTACCCTAACTGGCTGGCGAACGTAGTCATGGTCAAAAAGACCAATGGAAAATGGCGGATGTGTGTAGACTTCACGGACCTCAATAAGGCGTGCCCAAAAGACAGCTACCCACTGTCTCGAATAGACACTTTAGTAGATTCGATGGCGAGACACCAGCTCCTCAGCTTCATGGACACCTTTTTAGGCTATAATCAAATCAAGATGAAGGAGGCTGACCAAGAAAAAACTTCCTTCGTCACCAGCCAAGGACTCTTTTGCTACAAAGTAATGCCGTTTGGGCTCAAGAACGCAAGGGCAACTTACCAGAGGCTGATGAACAAGATGTTCGCGCATCAAATTGGGAGGAACGTACAAGTCTATGTGGACGACATGTTAGTAAAGAGCCTGCACGAAAATGATCACCTAGACGACCTCCGCGAAACGTTCAAGACACTCCGTTCATATAAAATGAAGCTCAACCCGAGCAAGTGTGTGTTCAGAGTCACGGCAGGGAAGTTCTTGGGATTCATGGTATCACATAGGGGTATAGAAGTAAACCAGGAGAAAATACGGGCTATCATGGAATTGAAACCACCGAGGACGGTGAAGGAGGTGCAAAGGTTGAATGGCAAAATTGCAGCCTTAAACAGGTTCGTCTCTAAAGCGACGGACAAATGTCTACCATTCTTCCGCACCTTGAGAAAATCGTTCCAATGGATGGACGAATGTCAAAAGGCATTTGAAGACCTGAAAAAGTGCCTTGCCTCCCCACCATTGCTCAACCCGTCCAAACCAGATGAAGAACTCTACCTCTACTTAGCGGTTTCGCAAGCCGCAGTCAGCGCAGCCTTAGTGAGAGAAGAGGAAGGATCTCAACGACCCGTCTATTTCATAAGTAGGGGATTTCGGGGGGCAGAAGAGAGGTACCCCCAGATGGAGAAGTTGGCCTTTGCACTTGTGATTGCAACCCGAAAACTCAAGCCGTACTTCCAGGCCCATACCATCATAGTCTTGACGGATCAACCACTAAAACGAGCCATGAGCAGCCCTGAGGCTGCTGGATGAATGGCTCTATGGGCAATAGAGCCGAGCGAGTTTGATATACAGTACCGCCCGCGAACTGCGATGAAGGGACAAGCTGTGGCAGATTTCATCGTAGAATATACTCAATTAGAAGGCAAGGGGGCGGACGCCCTTAAACCATGGAGTATCCACACGAATGGATCTTCAAACAAGCAAGTTGAAGGTGCCGGTATGGTGATCCATTCCCCTAACGAAGATAAAATAAAATGCATGATTCGACTGGACTTCCTAACGACCAACAACGAGGCCAAGTATGAAGCATTGGCGGCAAGGTTAGACCTCGCAAAGGCAGCGGGAGCTGAAAACATGGTTGTATATTGCGATTCCCAGGTAATAACAAGTCAGATTAATGGCGTCTACGAGTGCAAAAATGAAAGGATGAAAAAGTACCTAGAAAAAGTAAAGAATCGTATCGGCAGCCTTGAAGTCAGATTCATTCAAATCCCAAGGGAGGAGAACGAATGTGCCGACCGATTGGCAAAGGCAGTTTCGGCAGAATTTATGCAAGTCCCCTATCAAGTATTGTCGTTTGTCCAAGTTTCCTCAATTATTGATGATGGAACGAAAGTGCAGGAGGTGAATTCTGAAAACAACTGGACTACGCCATTAATAGCATACCTGAAGATGGGTACACTACCGGACGAAAAAGACGCAGCCAGGAAGCTGAAAGTCTAAGCCTCGCGATTTGTGCTGATCAACGATATCTTATACAAAAGGGGATTCTCACGATCGTACTTGAGGTGTTTGGTTCAAGAGGAAGCAGACTACGTAATGAGAGAAGTCCATGAGGGTATCTGTAGAAACCATTCAGGGGCACGGTCCTTAGTACACAAACTGATCCGAGCGGGGTACTACTGGCCTACAATGCAAAAGGACGCACAAGCTTACGTTAAGACTTGAGACAAATGTCAAAAGTTCAGTAATCTGATCAGGCAACCAACCGAGGAGCTAACACCCATGACGGCCCTTTGGCCATTCGCCCAATAGGGGCTAGACATCATAAGCCTCTTCTTGACGGCAGCAAGCAGCTAAAATTTCTGTTAGTTGGTATCGACTACTTCACTAAGTGGGTGGAGGCAGAGGCCCTAGCCACTATCACGGAGAAGAACATCCAGAGTTTTGTATGGAGAAATATCATATGCAGGTATGGGATACCCAGAGTGCTCGTCTCTGACAACGAGAAGCAGTTCGACAACAGTGCGTTCAGGGACTTCTGTTCGGAGTTGGGGATCAGTAACCACTACTCGTCGCCAGCACACCCACAGGCCAATGGGCAAGTCGAAGTCACAAACCGGTCCTTGCCCAAGATCATCAAGACCCGGCTCGAGAGGGCTAAGGGCATCTGGCCTGACGAACTACCGAGCGTCTTATGGGAATATCGTATTATGGCAAGAACACCCACTGGAGAAACACCGTTTAGACTAGCATACGGAGGTGAGGCTGTCATTCCAGCGGAGGTAGGGCTTACAAGCTATCGAGTGGAGAACTACAACGAGGATTCGAACGAAGAGGCCTTAAGGTTTCAGATAGACCTAGTAGACGAGGTCCGGGCTATAGCAGAGCAGAGGTTGGCGTGATACCAGAACCTCATGGCAAAATACTACAACTCCAATGTTAGACACAGAGACTTTCAGATCGGAGATCTTGTGCTACAGAAGGTGATGGGAGCTGCTAGGGATCCTTCACAAGGAAAACTCGACCCCAACTGGGAAGGACCATACTGGATCTCATCCTGGCAAAGGAAAGGGACCTACCACCTCGAAGCTCTAGATGGGCAGAAGCTGCAGCACCCATGAAACACGGACCACCTACGGAGATACTACCAGTAGAGACGACATGAGGAGCATCGACACTCCCTAGTCTCCAATTTATTATTGAGTTTTATTAATTTTTACTACGAACAATTTTTTATTATATAATTTTACTATCGCTAGTTTTTACTTCAAACAATTCTTTCTACAAGTACCTTTTTAAGCTCAAGGGGGCAGGTACTTTTCTACATGGTTTTCTTTCAATAAGAGAAATATTCAAACACGACTGTGTTTTTCCTACTTAATCAACTAAGTCCACAAAGTGGACGGACCATCTCAAAGGGATGGAAGTACAAAGTCCAATAATGGACGGACATAAATAAGTCCATAAGACGGACGGGTATAAGCAGGTCCACAAGATAGATAGGTCATTCCAAGAAGATGAAAAGTAACAAGTCCAATATTGGACGGAGTATCAACTAAGTCCACAAAGTGGATGGACCATCTCAAAGGAATGGATGTACAAAGTCCAATAATGGACGGACATAAACAAGTCCATAAGACGGACGGGTATAAGCAGATCCACAAGATGGACAGGTCATCCCAAGAGGATGAAAAGTAACAAGTCCAATATTGGACAGAGTATCAACTAAGTCCACAAAGTGGACGGATCATCTCAAAGGGATGGATTTACAAAGTCCAATATTGGACGGAGTATCAACTAAGTCCACAAAGTGGACGGACCATCTCAAATGGATGGATTTACAAAGTCCAATAATGGACAGACATAAACAAGTCCATAAGACGGACTGGTATAAGCAGATCCACAAGATGGACGGATCATCCGAAGGGATGAAAAAAGTCCACGAGATGGACGGATGTAAACTAAAATCCACAATGTGGACGGATCATCCAAAGAGGATGAAAATGCTAAGTCCATAAGATGGACGGATCATCCCAAGAGGATAAAAAATTCTAAGTCCACAAAATGGACGGATATAAACTAAAATCCACAACGTAGACGAATCACCCAAAGAGGATGAAAATGCTAAGTCCATAAGATGGACGGATCATCCCAAGAGGATGAAAAATTCGAAATCCACAAGATGGACGGATATAAACTAAGTCCACAAGGGGGACGAATCATCAAAAAGGATGAAAACTCTAAGGCTACAACCTGGACGGATATAAAAAGCAAGATTAAAAAAAAAAAAAAAAAAAAAGCAGCGTCAACAGGATTAAATGAAACAGACGGATATATTCCGCAAAACAAAACATCAAAAAAGTCGACGGACCTAGCATAGCTTAACATAAATAAGAGCCCTTAAGGGAAATGTTTACATTACCCCAAAAACATGACTGGGGAATCACAAAATTGTTCTCCACATATTCTTACATAAAAAACAACTAAATTATTACAAACTATTAGTCTTCTGCAGGAGTGTCTTTCTCCTCAGTATGACGGGCTTGATCATCCTTCGGACCACTTTCGACTACCGTCTGGTCAACAGGAGCTTCACGGTTAGGGGGGTCCTCACCAAAAAGGTCGTCTGTACCGTCTGATTGGGCTGGCTTGACGGATGTTTGCTCGGGGGCATTAATGTTGACGGTTGACAAATCCAGCTCTGGATTCAAGGCCTTCACCTGACGAACGGCATCGTCAAAACCATCGTTATATGAAAGGCTAAGCTCTGTGATAAGGGCCTCTGAATCACGATACTCCCGTATTGCGACCTCCTTAGCTTGACAAATCTCCTTGTCTTTTTCCTCTAAAGCTTTCTTCAGGTCCTCCGTCAGCTTGATATATTCATCCCTAGCTGTTTCAGCCATTTTGAGTTTTTTCTCTTGAACGACCTTTCAGGTCTTCAACTCGAGTAGCTCATCCTCCGTCACCTTGGCCTTTTCACGAACACGGACTAAGGTCGTTTCATGGTTGAGACACCGTCCCATCATCCCCTTCATCATAATCATGGCCTGGAAGAAAACATAAGTTAAAAAAAAAAAACAAAGTGGGAGAGGACGGACTGCACGACAACGGATGAGTTACCTGAGCAATGCTAAAAAGGGCCATCTCACCCATCGCCTCGATCGAATGGTTACACAAATCCTCATAGTTCTCGGTTGTTATGATGGACGAAAGCCTCTCAAGGGCGTATTTGGAATCCTCGTGGAGTAAAGCGGGTGGCTTCTTCTGGCTTCTGGACGGATCGATCATTAGGCCCTTACCAGCCCCGTGCTTCACGGGGGTGACCGTCTTAGCCCCCCCGGCCAGCAAGCCAATGACAGGCTCCAAAGAAACCTTGGGCTTTTTGGGTGCACGGTCGCCCTTTGACAGTTGCCTCCTTTTAATTACTTGCTTGCTAGAGCCCGTCCCCATAGGGTCCGCACCAGCTTCTTTGTTTTTTGCAGCTTGTAATCTGATAGCTGCTTTCCTTTTAGCATCGTCCATCTCCGAAGAGGTAGACGGGTGTCAAAAGTAAAAACAAAATAAATTTGAACAAGGAAGAACGACAGACTTACGTTGACGGGTGCGTTCTTCGTACTTCATTGCCACTGGAGTTGGCTCGGGTCCGTCACAGTACCAATTGATGGTGTTGAGGTTGACGAGTTTGGCCCAGGTTCGTTCCTCTAGTTTGGACTTGGCAAAAATTTTCTCAAGAAAACTGAACTCCTCAAGCGTAACTTGAGGGCACCGTCGGACTGTACAAAAGAAGACAGACGTTAAAAATATAATGTGTATTAAACGGGCTTCGAATAATTGTTATATGACGGGTTCATACTAGACTGGTTTAATACGCCCCAAACCTTGTCGACGGGCATGTAATCTGTTTCCCCTGGATGACATATCCAACCGTCGCCCTTAATGAAAAAATAGCGGCTCTTCTAGTCTCTATTCGAGTCTGGGGTTTCATAAATCACTTTCAAGACGTGGCTCCTAGGAACAAAACTATACATCCCCCTTGATTTGTCTATCTCGTCTGGACAGTAGTAGTGGAGGAATTCCCTTATCGTCAACCTTCTTCCATCATCGGACATGGCCCCGTACAGGACTTCCATTGCTATGAAGACCTTCTAGGCATTTGGGGATATCTGGCTGACGGATAAACCTAGGTATTTGAGGAGTTCGCAGTGCAGGGAGCTTAGAGGAAATCTGAGGCTTGCCTTGAGCATCTGCTCGTACACTCCTACACCGTCTACTCCTTCATAATAACATTTTTCTAACGTATAGGGTAGACGGATGGGGATGTAGTCTGGGATTTGATAATGGGCCCTAAGGGTATTAAAATGAGTTTCCTTGATGGTGGATGTAAAGGCATTCACCGTCCATTCTGGAAGCATGATGAACTCCCTAAGTCCATCAGCTCCCATGACGGATCTAACTATTTGATCTTCATCATCAGCGGAACCTTCCTCTATCTCGACCATCTCTATATCCTCATTTGTTGAGGACGGGGAAGATGAAGACGAACTCCTCTCCTTGCTTAGATTGTCTTGGTCTTTGTGACCTGACGGGTATACCTCTTCGTAACCCGCCCCGTCACGGACGACTGACTGGTTACTGGACGCACTAGACATGGCCTACATATAATGACAAAACCTAAGACTCTAACGGGTTTGGAAAGAGTGACAGGGGCATAAAGAAAAAAAAAATATTTATATATATATATATATAATATACCATGAGGCCTGAAGATAAATGTGAGTTAAAAAGAGGATGGATAAAAGATTACTTACCAAGTTAAGGAATGAACCAACGAAGTTGCAAACGACGGATGCAGTAACTGGACGGTCTCTCTCTGACAATGAGTTTCTTCGTAAAGAAGGAAAATGAGAAGGGAAGGAGGTGATATTTATAAGAGGAAGTGCACGGAAGACAAAGCGACGCTTCGATCCAATACAACAGCCTATAGCAGCGCAACATGTGTTATGGGTAATAAATGTGTTCCTGACAATCTGTCCGGATACATGTTAAAACCATCACCCCAATTGTTGAACCGTCATCCCTATATTTGAGTCGTCACCCCACGGGTCCGTTTGCTCGATTATGACGGACCCATGGGGTGAGGGGGCAACTGAAGAGGTGAGAATAAGTTGACGGATCCAAGTAAGGTTGATGGACGGGCCCATCATGTGCAAGACTTGGTGAGGACAGATTTGTTGGCCACGTGTTAGACAGAATCCTTATATGGAAATACTTGGGGCATACACCACAGAATCTTGGGGAAAATAGAGTCTTAGCGCGATTAGAGTTCTAGAAGCTACGTGCATTAATGGAGATCTTCTTTATAAGGAAGAGACTTGTCCATAACGTTTAGGATTTCTGAAGAAGACTCCTACAAGGAAAGGACTTCAATTCCATGGAAAAGAGGTTAACTGTCGACCACTATAAAAGCCTCAATACCCTCACAAATCAAGGTACGCATAATTATCCCTCTCTAGCACTCTGGAGTTGTAAAAGATTCTAACTTGACCTTCGGAGGGTATTTGGCCGGCACCACACCGGTGCTCTCTGTTTAGGTCTTTCTCCTTTCTTGTGTTTTGCAGGTTGCATTCAAAGCGCGCAAGTACGTGTGGCTCATTGGTAATTTTTTCGGCATCATCAATATGGGTCATATATACTGAGTTTATTTGGCCCAAAAAAGACCATGCAAGGATGATAAAATAGCATTATGTTTTCCTGTTTTAGTCCGATACATTTGTGACTCCTACATGGTTTGATTTGTACCTAATTGGTTCAAAAAAGTTCAAACACAAATCTATTTGACTTGATTCATTAGTCTTTATTTTTTCCTTTTAAGAAAAATTTATCAAGTCTAGTATAAAGTGATGATGGTGTAGTTTTGAAGCAAAGCTATTTGTGAAAATTCCCACACACAAAAGAAAAAGCTATTTGCGAAAAAAAAATCTTTTGTCCCACTCTTAAAATTTCACTTTATAATTCATTAACTGTCGTATGTTATGTGTCTATTTTTTTTTAAATCAAAAGGAGATAGAGGATTTTTATTTATAACTTACCAATATAAATACAGATAGCTTTCCACGTATTAGTACCCTTTTCCATTTTTAATTTCTTTGTGTACATAAAGATAAAGATCACAGGCTCACGGTGAGATTGTGATGAATCTGATGGTTAATGGCATAACCGTATAATGATTAACAAAATCGTGATCTGAATCGAAATAAAATCACCATAAGACAACAAAATTAAGGTAAAGCTGCATGCGCATTGGACCATCCATTTTTCAGCCTACACATTTTTTTGAGAACCATTTAGAGCCCAAACTGAATTCTTTGAATTTGAGCCCAAAGTGAAAAGAAATATATTAATAATAAATTGAAACTATTGTAGCTCAACTAATTCACATTTTTTGGTATTTGCAACAAAAACATCTAGAATTCAAATATCATTCCCTCTCCAACTATCGAATTATATATATATATAAAGGGAACAACTTGTTGTTGTGCGTGTGTTTTTTCCCCCATACTTTTAATTTCTTGGGCATTTGATTCTTTTGAATTGTAGGAAAATTTAAAAATTTACAATCAAGTTGGGGCTATATAAATAATTATGCATAGTTGCATACCAATTGTAACTTACATTAATGTTTACAAAATATAATGTAAATGTGATTAGATGACAAATGATATCTTGACAATAGAATACTCTTTGGGAGCCGCACACACGAGTTGTACAATGTCATAATTTGCTTGTGTGCAGTGGAGCCTACATGTCTATGAGAGGGATGCTATATAAGATAGATGCAAGAGATACTTTTTCCGTTGTTTGGGAGAGTTTGGGAAGTTTAGGACTCCTAAACACCGCTTGGGTTAGCATTTTGGGCTTAACGGATCGAACTAGGTGTTACAAATAATATTAGAACATTATCCTACTTTTGAACTGAGGGTTAGTAATTGTTGTATTTGAATATATATATATATATATAGAGAGAGAGAGAGAGAGAGAGATTTTCTAATTGGCCTGCATAATATTTTTATTTGTCTCTTTAACGAGTACCATGCTAGTTGACTGACATAGTCCCAATTACACCCACCTGCTATAATTTTGACACGGACCCAATTACATCCACCTCCTATAATTTTGGCATTGTTACACAATTAAAAATGTTGTAGACGTATCACTACTCTTTTATTAGACATGTATTTTTGACAAATATAGTCATTAAGATTAGGATCTATGATATTTCTTTCTCTCTTATCTTATTTGTAACAAAGACAAAGATTGCAGTACAGAAGCTTTAGAATTTAGAAGAAAAGTTTATATAAACAGTAAGTCCGTTTTACCGAATGATCAGCCTTATTTTCTAAAGCTTAATTCAGAAAAATAATGGAAAGCACGTGTTGGACTACTGTCACCAGTCATTTGATGGTTAACCTTGATCCACTGGATGCATACATAACACGGAGATGACATCATATAGAAATCCAAACAGACTACTGTCAAGCTTCAACACAGAAAAAGAATTGAACTCAAGTATAGTAGGGAAATAACTCTTACACACAGGCTAACACACATAAACAAACACATGTGAGATTTAAACTGAAATTGTGACTTCAAATCAACCAATAGATTCTCTTTATGGTGACTCCTCGCAGCTGCAAACTTCAAATATTATTGTAGGCACAGAATCATTCTTTTACCTTGCTATCCAGTAGTTGCTCCCATTAATGTACCTACACATGAAACAAACCATTTCATAGGCGATTCTTTGTTACCACTATGGGTGCTATCATTTGCTATTTGTGCTAATAAAGGAGTAACAAGTGCCATGGCAGTTAATCGACTTCAGTTCCTCCTATAGTCCCAATTATAGTCACCTGCTACAACTTTTGGCATTTTTACACAACTTAATATCTTTCTATTGGATTAGGATTAGCATTATGACATTTCTTTCTCTCATCTTCTTTTTAACAAAAATAAAGGTTGCAGTAGAGAAGCTAAAGAATTTAGAAAATAAGTTTACACAAACCTTTGAGTGCGTTTTACCAAATGATCACCCTTGTATTCAAAGCTCAATTCAGAAAAGTAATGGAAGGCACGTGCTGGACTCTGTAGAAATCCTCTCCTCCTTCTTCAAGCCTATGTTTGAATGCTCTTGGCATCCATCGAATCTCCAGTTCCTGAAGTGCGCTGACAAACTTCAATCCATCTGGAACTGTCTCCAACTTGTTGCAGTCTGTAATCTCTAAACGGAAAAGACTTGGCATGGCACCTGCTTCCACTATCCACTCTTGTAAATTAGGAAAGCCCCGTAGAAGTAAAGATTTGAGTTGAGGAAACCCTTTTTCAGAACAAACCATTTCCTTTCCAATGAAGGCTTCCCATCCTCTTAAGACCCTCAAGTAAGGTAGCTTCTCGAGTATTGGCATTGGATCTTCCACAAGTCTAGATCCCCACAAAGTTAACTTGGCAAGGTATGGAGGAAATTCCTGGTGATTTGGTAGTTTGTTAATCCGCCCTTCTATATGCAGCTTGTGAAGACGAGGACAGCCTTGTACTACTTGTTCTATGTCTACTACCTTATCAGGGAATGAAAGCATTTCAGTCTTCATGGACAAGGACCGAAGGCTGCTTAATTTTTTATTAGGAGGATTGAAGATTTCCCCAAACTCTTGGAAATCTCTGGGGTCATTTAGCACCAATTTTTTAAGATTGGTCAAATTGAGAAGATCTCTTACATCACATTTGTTTGTGGGATAGTTCACTAGCGTCTGCAAGTTGCTCAGTTTTGCTAGTTGTAGCTTATCATCAGTTAAATAGTTACACCACTTTGGAAGATATAGATGTCTCAACTTTTTCATCTTCCATATCACTGTCGGTATTAGTACAGTTGATTCCCAACTCAATTCTTCAATGGTTTCCAAATTTAGGGTCTCTAAACACACCAAATTGACTATGGAGTAAGGCAATTCTCGTATATGAGTTTTCTTCAAGCTTAAAAACCTCAAATGAATCAAGCTTCCTATTTGATTTGGTAACTGTCCATCCAATGACTGGATTCCTTCTAGATCCAAAACTCTAAGCAATTTTGAGTACTTAAAAACTGATTTGACTTGCTCGCTAATATCATTGAAGTATATAAGGGACCTGATCTGGGGATTTTCTTTGAAATAATTATTTGTCGGAACGTCAGAAAATATGGCAAGCCTTCGAATACTAACAGTTGATGAATCAACTGTCTCATTTCTACTCCAAGGACTCAGTATGTGGAGGAAATTTTCCTGCTTTGCCTTTGACAAGCATAGGTCTCGCATAAGATCATGGAGACGGCAAGATTTAATCCTTCCATTTGACCCAATTACACCAACTTGAACCATGCATCTATTTATCAACTCAACCAAGTAGCGTTCTGCATAATCTTCCAACTTTTCATCTCCCTCTTGTTCATACTTCGGAGGCACAAAGCCTTCTGCCACCCATAGTCGAACCAATTTCTTTGCTGGTATATCGAAGTCCTCTGGGAAATGGCTCAAATAGAGGAAGCATGGTTTCAATTGGTAAGGCAATTCAAAGTAACTCAAAGCCAACACCTCGTAAACTTTTGATTGTTGACCGCGGCCTCTACCTAAGTGTGACTTTATATTTCGATGCACAATATCCCATTCATCCAATGTTTCTTTTGTTGCCAAAAGTCCTCCAAGCACAATAATTGCCAGTGGTAAACCAGCACACCTTGCCACCATTTCCCTCCCTATATTCTCCATGTCTTTGGAAATTCTGAATTCTGCATCATGATGATAAACATATATAACGACAACACTAACACCATCAACAATAATGATAAAAGGAACTACATTAGAAAGCATAACACTTTCAAGTATTAGAAGCTCAACATTGTTATTGGAAGCAAAAGTGATGTGGATGGAAGGGGTAGAAAGAGAAAATTAGAGGCACAACAAGTTTAAGAGATAGATAAATGGGACCTATGCTCAACCAAATGGCAATACTTAATATAGAATTAGTTCAAAATGCTTAATTTGGAATCCTACAGTTTACTATCATATATATAGTCTAGAGACAACACCACCCTCATTATTTCTACCACCTCCAACAATTGAAAGCACAACTCACAAGACAAACTCAAATTACAGGGGCACATAATTATACAGCTTATTTTCAAGACAAAGACTTAATTGACCAAGTCCACACTTTAAACTGACTTTTAATCTGCAATGGCCGTCTCTTCAGCGCTTGCTTGGAAATTACTTACATTTATTCCCAGTTCGGAAAGAATTTGTCCTCTAGTTTACAATTTAAAATGATAGCCTTTCCCCTGATCTTTCAGAAGCCAAATAAATGATTCTAGTCCTTTTTAGCAAACAAGACAAACTAAAAGGCTACTTATCAATCTTAAATCATTAGTGATATGCATTGTTGAATGAATTTCAATGCATAATCTTCTTTTCATTGATTGAGATTGAAGTCGTTTGCACCTAATTACATTGTAGCTTTCGATAGCTGATTTGAAGCCCTAATCACAAGCTTTAAGTTAATACCTTGATTAAATTTTACCTAAATAAACTAAAAACTACAATAGAAAGAAACCACTTGCGTTTCTCAGCTTTTAATACCTTGATCAAATAATAATTACAATAAAAACTACTATAATAAAAGAACATTTATGAGATTATAAGATGTTCTAAACATGAATCAAGATTTCCTCAATTTGTAGTGTGTCAATGCAATTGTACATATGTAAACCATAAAAGTGGTAGGACGAGAATATACCTGGATCTTGTCTATGAAATGCCTTCTTCTGAAACAGCTCCCAGCTCTGTTCTTCGTTTAAACACCCCGGTTCATGTAGAAAACCACTTGGATCTATATGCAAGGCTACTTCTCGATTGCGAGTTGTTAGTAGAATTTTGCTACTAATTACCTGTCCTGATGGGAAGCCAGGACTAAGTAAATCCCATGCCTCTGTGCTCCAAATATCATCTAGGATCACCAAACATCTCTTCTCTTTCTGAACTTGATTAAGCTTCTTTGCTACCTCTTCATCTCTCATTTTCGAAATTTGATCCCTCTCATCTTTGGTTGGAGAGGTAAGTTTAATTAATATTCCTTCCCAAACATCCCTTGTTTTGCATTGCTGGGATATATAAGCCCAAGCGAAACCATCAAAATGACGCCTAACATCACTGTGATGGTAAACTTTCTTAGCAAGAGTGGTCTTTCCTAGACCACCCATCCCACAAATAGACACAACTTGACACTGTTTATCTTCATTCACCAACTGACCAACAACTTCTTTTATATTTTCATCCAATCCCACAATATACTCTTCAACAATATGGGAATATTGCCATCTCAATTGCCTTTGCCTGTCCAAAGCTAAACTTGAACCCTCTTCTTTCATGGGAGTCACACCATAAGTTTGTAAGCTTCTAGTGAGATCGGAAATTTTTGTTTTAATGGACTCAATCTTGGACCCCACTTTGTGAAGCTTTCTGCTGTTGTTGAAGCTAGGAACATATCTCTTGACTGGGTTGTTGTCTCTGTTCTTTGAAGCGATCTCAAGGGCGAAAGTTTCAATGACATCCTGAACGTCGTAGGCAGCTTCCCGAATCTCCGAAACCCAATTTTGAACACTTTCATCATCGTTTTGCTTTTTGTCTGCGTCTTTTAAGAAGCACTGCATCCGCTTTAGTTCGATTTGAATCTGCTTTACTTGCTGGTGCACTCCTTCTAAAAACGCTGCTTCTTCAATTAGAAGGTTGCCTAGCCTTTCCACGACAAAGGACACTACGGACTCTGCCATGCTGTGCGCCTCCTCCTGCTTTTTCCTTCTTGAACCAGAACAGGAAGCAATGGCAACACTACTAGCATGAAAATATCAAACTATAGTAAATTACCAAATGTGGTTCTGGTTCGGCTCAATTGATTTGAATGTGAACACAGACTTTTTTGACCAGCTGCAAGTGGAGGATGAGGTCCAAGAGGGTAGACTCTGATGACTTTTTTTTTTCTTTTTTCTTTTTTCTTTTTTTCTTTTTGAGAATATACTCTGATGACTTAAGAGCACCAGCATTGCAAAAATGATTGAAAAGATAAATGTGTTAAATTTACTCTGATGACTACTTCTTCTTCTTTCCTTTTCTTTTTTTATTTTTTTTATTTTTTTTATTTTTTTTTTAGAGCATTTTCATTTATAATAGAAAAATGTGTTAAATTTACACTTTTTTATCTTAAAAATAACTCACATTAGTCCATATATAATAGTGTAAATTTACAAATTTGCTACAATAACCTATATTGACATTATTTATTTTGCATTTAGTTATATATTCTTTCTTTAAATATGTCGAGAATTTTAATATTTTAATAATATTCTTTCTTTAAATAATAAGCAAAATTCATACTTAATATTTTAAAATACATTTTAATTAAAATTGTGGGGGCAAAAGCCCAACATTGGGTATTGGGCTTGGAGCCTCATTTTTGGTTTAAGGTACATCCGAAGAGAATGATTGGGAAGGATCCTACATGGGAGATGTACCTGGAAATGATTGTGGAGTATAGTCCGAAGAGATCATCAGCCGGCCGAAGAGCGTATTCTCCTCGGATACAGAGCGTCTCGATCAAACAAGTACCTGAGAGGTTCAAGTGATCTTCCTAGCAACTCCAATGATAAAGATAAGTTCTGGGCATGTCTGGAGATGGTAAGAACAGAGAAATATCTAAAGGAAAAAGCTGCTACCACCGTGTTTAATGCACTGCAGCAACTTTTCTGACTGCATTTATGTGGAGAAGAGCCCTGAACTGTGCAACTTCAACTACCAACACTCTTGAAGAACTAAAGAAGATATCTGATGTGACATATACTCAAGTGATTGCTTGGATGAAGATGATTTAGAAGAAAGTTATATAAACGAGAAAGGTCTCTAAAGAAGGGGGATCGGAAAAAAGAGAATAAGAGGTGGAGAAAAACTTTACTGTAACTCTAAGAACTGTAATCACTGTTCAATCAATACTATATTTCTTCGGATGTCAATTTGTTTAGCTTTTATGTGTGTTTTTACGTTGGTTCATTCTTAGATATCATCATTAACTGTTGCTAAATTCACGATTAACCTAACTCTTCTACCCACTCTCTACAAATTCATTGTTTTGGGCTTGGGCTACAAATCCTAACCCTACAATTGGCGCCGTCTGTGGGAAGAGTTTGAGCGAAAATGGAAGCAACAGTTGATAATGGCTGAACCAGAGCAACAACCAGCAGAGTCTAGGGCATCCCAACACGTTGACTCTTTTCTTAATTTGGAGTAAAGACAAGATCGTGAAGGTAGTGTACTCACTGCGCATATTGATCGAAACTAGTCACATGGTGGAAGTCACATATCTCATGCAGAGAAGAACCAGAACATGTAACTAGAAATTGAAAGGCTAAAGAGGGAGTTGCGCCATGCAAAAAGGAAACTAATTTCTTCATATTTTGATGAAGATTTTGATGACGAGCAAGACGTCACTTACAAGTAGAGATCTCGAACACCAGTCAGTGAATCCTTTTCCTATGAAGAAGAGCATCATCGCAAGAAGCAACCTCGAAGCCCATCACGTGGAGGCATAGGGAACGATGCCATGAGCAAGGCTTTGAATCAAATCTCTAGGTCACCCTTTACACGCAGGATTGAAGAAGCGAGACTTCCTCGGCGTTTTAACCAGCCGACGTTCACCATTTATAATGGTAGAACGAACCCTGTGGAACATGTGAGTCACTTTAATCAAAGGATGGCTGTCTACTCCAGAGATGAAACTTTGATGTGCAAGGTTTTCCCCTCCAGTCTTGGACCGGTTGCAATGAGGTGGTTTGACAGCCTAGAAGCAAACTCCATCAATTCCTTCAGAGAGCTCACTAAAGCATTTGGTTCCCGTTTTGTCACATGCCGAAGAGTGGCCAGGCCATTGTCTTCACTGCTATCCTTGAGCATGCAAGAGGGCGAGACCTTGAAAACGTACTCAGACAAGTACTGGGAGATGTTTAATGATATGGAGGGCAATTTTGATGGAATGGCCCTTAGCACGTTTAAGCTCGGCCTCCCTACTGATCATGATTTAAGGAAGTCCTTAACTAGTAAGCCAGTTACTAACATGCGTCAGCTTATGGACCGTATTGAAAAATATAAAAGAGTTGAAGAAGATCAACAGTAGGGGAAGGGAAAGGACAAGGTTATCCCCCAGGAGATGAGGGATTTTAAGTCAGACCGTTACAATAACAGTAAACCACGGAGAGATTTTTCTAGGCAATCATAATCAACAAATCTTCAAGCAGTTAACACTGTATTCAAAGAGCCAGTACACCAAGTTTTGGAAAAGATTAAGAATGAACCATTCTTTAAGCGGCCGAATAAGATGGTGGGGAACCCTGAGAGACGTAATCATAATCTTTATTGCCAGTACCACCAAGGCCATGGGCATACCACTGAGAATTGCAGGAGCTTGTGGGATCATTTGGACCAACTAGTCCGCGAAGGTAAATTGAGGCACCTCCTGCACCACTCTAGTGGCCGAGGAGGTCAGATGAGCTTAGAGCCCCGAAGAGATGACTCTTCAAAGCCTCCATTGGGAATTATCAATGTCATCTTCGCAGCACCGGGGAGAATAGGATCCTAGCCATCTAAGGTTATGTTGATAGCCCGGTTACCTGCAGGGGACTTTGGCCAAGGTCCGAAGAAAGCTAGGCCGGATACTCAACCGGTTTTAGGGTTCTCGGACGAAGACAAGATTGAAACCATCCAACCACATGATGATGCTTTAGTAATCACCCTCAGAATTGGAGGGTATAATGTGAAGAGGGTAATGGTTGACTAGGGCAGCGCGGTAGAGATAATGTATCCTGATCTCTACAAGGGCCTGAACCTAAAACCTCAAGACCTGACACCATATAATTCCCCCCTGATAAGTTTTGAAGGGTTGTTACCCCGAAAGGCCAAATACGATTACCTGTGCAGATCGGCTCAGAGGTGGTAGAGGTGGATTTCATAGTTGTAGATGTGTATTCGCCCTATACGGCAATTGTAGCCAGACCTTGGCTTCATGCACTAGGGGCTGTTTCCTTTACTCTGCATCAGAAAATTAAATATTCGTCTGAAGGACAGGTTTGTGAAATCCGGGGAGATCACTCTGCAGCCAGACAATGCTTAGTGGCTACCATCCAACATGAGCCTGAAACTGAGGCCTCAGCCCAAGCCGAAAAGGGTTTATAGCAGTTAAAACCTCAGGCATCGCCCATCGAAGACCCAGCCGAAGGTGCTAGGTACGAAGATTTAATAAAAGTTGTTATCGGAGACAATCTAGAAAAAAAATTTCAAGTCGGATCTCAGCTGCCTCTTCAAGAGAAGGAAGAGCTAATAGAGTTCCTTAAAAGAAATCTTGATGTATTTTCCTGGAATACTTACGTAGCCCCAGGAGTGGATCTCGAATTCATCTACCACCATCTGAAAGTTAACCCATTGATTATCCCCAAGAAGCAGTCTCCTCGGCGCCCATCTAAGGAACATGCAGATGCAATGAGAGAAGAAGTAACAAAGCTCAAACAAGCTAGAGCTATTAAAGAAGTTTTTTATCCGGAGTGGTTAGCAAATATTGTGGTGGTGAAGAAGAAGAACGGGAAATGGCGAGTCTGTGTAGACTTCACTGACTTAAATAAGCCTTGTCTTAAGGATCCATTCCCCATGCCAAAAATTGATCAACTTGTAGATGCCACTGTCGGCCATCCTCGGATGAGTTTTTTGGATGCTTTCCAAGGCTACCACCAAATACCGTTAGCCCCGGATGACCAGGAGAAGACTGCTTTTGTCACTCCTATCGGTAACTACCATTATAAAGTGATGTCATTTGGTTTGAAAAATGCAGGATCTACCTACCAAAGAATGATGACGAGGATGTTTGAGTCACAGCCGGGCAAAAGTATCGAAGTTTATATAGATGACATGGTGGTGAAAAGCAAAGTCGTTTCTGAGCATGTAAAGGACCTTGGAAGCATCTTTGAAGTTCTAAGAAAGCACAAGCTGTGTCTAAACGCTTCCAAATGCTCATTTGGTATGGGATCAGGCAAATTCCTGGGGTACATGGTGACTCACAGGGGGATTGAAGTAAACCCCGATCAGATAAAGGTCATCCGCAATTTACAAGCTCCTCGGAATCCCAAAGAAGTTCAAAAATTGACTAGAATGGCCGCTGCCTTGAACCGATTCATATCTCGATCAGCAGATAGATGCAGACCTTTCTTCTCATTGATCAATAGATAGAAAGGGTTTGAGTGGACTGAAGAGTGTGCTTCGGCCTTCCAACAACTTAAAGACTACTTGGCCCGGCCACCAATCATGTCCAATCCTGAGCCAGATGAGGTCTTGTTTGCCTACATTGCTGTGGCTCCCTGTGCTGTAAGTTTGGTATTGATACGAGTGGACCAAGGTGTGTAAAGGCCAGTTTACTATGTGAGTAAGTCATTGCATGAGGCCGAGATTCGATACCTATCGTTGGAGAAGGCCATATTAGCAGTAGTACTTGGTACACGGAAGCTGCCTCATTACTTCCAAGCACATACGGTCGTCGTGCTCACACAACTCCCGCTTAAAACCATACTTAGAAGTGCTGACTACACGGGAGGAATAGCTAAATAGGGCACTATCCTGGGAGCTTTTGACATCAAATACATGCCTCGCGCTTCAGTCAAGGGCCAGGTCCTTGCAGATCTAGTGGCCGAGTTCACAGAGCCTAGTTTAGAAAAGGTAATGGCAGAGAAGGACATGGATGAAAAATCGGTTAGCATGATTTCTCAACGAGGTCCATCACCTTGGGAAGTATATGTAGACGGTGTAGCAAATCAGAAGGGTTCTAGTGTAAGGCTGGTGTTAATATCTCCAGAGAAGCTTTACTGATGGGAATGGCTATGATTCGAAGAATGGGAGGAAAGTCAGTGGAGGTGTTCTCGGACTCGAGATTAGTCGTTGGTCAAGTACAAGGTGAATTTGAAGCGAAGAATGAAAGAATGCAGGAATACCTGAGCCGAGTTAAGCGCCTGCAGTCGGAGTTCGACTCTTTTAATTTGCTGCACATCCCCAAAAATGGTAATGCACATGCTGATTCTTTAGCCACGCTCGCTACCTCTTGGCGCAAGATTTGCCGAGAGTTATCTTCATCGAAGACCTGCATGGGCCTATAGAAGCAAGAACAGAGGTAGTCCAGGTTCACCAAATCAGGGCCGAACCCAGCTGGATGGATCCCATAATCAAATTCTTGAAGGATGATGCTTTGCCCGAAGAAAGGGGGGAAGCTGACAAAGTTCGGAGGAAGGCGACCAGGTTCTGGCTATTTGAGGACCAGAAACTGTATAAACGCTCCTATTCAGGACCATACTTATTATGCATGCATCCTGAAACGGCTGAATTATTACTAGAAGAGCTACATGAAGGAATCTGTGGAAGCCACACTGGAGGTAGGTCCTTAGCTCACTGAGCCATTACCCAAGGTTATTGGTGGCAGAATATGCAAAAAGAAACTCATGAGTATGTTAAGAAGTGCGACCAATGTCAATGGTTTGCCCCAAACATTCATCAGCTAGGGGGAACCCTTAATTTGCTATGTAGCCCATGGCCTTTCGCTCAACGGGGCTTAGATATCGTGGGTCCATTCCCAAAAGCCGCAGGAAATAGGAAATACCTTCTGGTCGGCACAGACTATTTCACAAAATGGGTCGAAGCTGAACCTCTAGCCAATATCAGAGATGTTGATGTGCGAAAATTTGTGTGGAAGAATATTGTCACTCGGTTTGGGGTTCCTCATACTCTCATCTCGGACAATGGCCTACAGTTCGATAGCAAAGCATTCAAGAATTATTGTAGCGAACTGGGAATCACAAACAGATACTCCACCCCTGCCTATCCCTAGGGGAATGGACAAGCAGAAGCGGTTAACAAGGTCATAGTTAATGGATTAAAAAAGATACTAGACGAGGCAAAGGGCAAATGGGTAGAAGAATTGCCACATGTACTTTGGGCATACAGAACTACACCTCGTAGGTCTACTAGAGAGACCCCATTTTCAATGACTTATGGAGCTGAAACTGTCATACCTCTGGAGACTGGGTTCCCAACCATGAGAACTAGTTTGTTCAGTCCGACCGGCAACAATGAGCAGCTAGAAAAAAGTTTGGATTTGATTGAAGAAATGAGAGAAAATGCAATGGTTCGATTAGTACATTATCAACAAAAGCTCAGGCAGGGTTATGATGCCAACGTAAAGTTAAGGCCTCTAGAGCCTGGTGATTTAGTACTCAGGAAATTTGTGGGCACTGCGAAGAACCCAGCTTGGGGAAAATTAGGACCCAATTGGGAAGGGCCATATCGTATTACCTCAAGGGTTGGCATTGGGGCGTATTTCTTGGAAGATTTGGATAGTCATGTAATACCACGCCCCTGCAATGTAAACAACCTTAAAAGGTACTATTATTAATCAAATTTTTACTTTAATCAATATGCCAGTTTATTATGTAAAGTTTTTGGATTTCTCCTAAGTGTTTAAACTTAAATCCAATTATGCCTGAAGTCCTTGGACCAGATGATTTGAATTAGTTAACACTCTATTACATTTCTCCTAAGTGTTTAAACTTAAATCCAATCATGCCTGAAGTCCTCGGACCAGATGATTTGGGTTAGTTAACACTCCGTTACATTTCTCCTAAGTGTTTAAACTTAAATTCAATCATGCCTGAAGTTCTTGGACCAGATGATTTGGGTTAGTTAACACTCTTTCACATTTCTCCTAAGTGTTTAGACTTAAATCCAATCATGCCTGAAGTTCTCGGATCAGATGATTTGGGTTAGTTTACACTCCGTTACATTTCTCCTAAGTGTTTAAACTTAAACCCAATCATGCCTGAAGTCATCGGACCAGATGATTTGGGTCAGTTAATACTCTCTTATGATTCTCCTAAGTATTTAAACTTATCTGAATAAATGCTAGCTTATGATAAATCTCTTCGGCCATACACTTAAGACAGTTGGTGCTCAGAAGTATTCTTCGTAAATATTCGAGAAAAACTGCGAGTTCTTCATATCATTCATTGCTTTTAGTGTTTGTTAATAATTCTTACTCAATCAGTTTCTTCCAGTGTTGAAGTAAATTGTTTGCATCATTAATATGATATCATTGTTAAGTTTGGCTATGTTATATTAACTACAAGTTAGTCATTTGCAATAATAGTAAATTTTGCGACATGTACAACGAAGACAGAAAATAAAAGAACAATTCCATTGATCAAAAGAAAGTAGTTCACAATTCCTTACATAAAAGAAAAACTAATACAAGTATGAAATAAATAAAAAAACTTCTAAGCGTCTAAGCCTTCATCTGAGGGGCCAAAGGGTCAGCTGGCTTGCCCTGATCACTAGGTTGACCAGACTCTTTAGGGGCCTCAGGGTTGATTGGAGGGACTTGGCCGATCGGGGATTGCTCCGTAGCCTCTTGGAGTTGTATGGGGGGAGAGGAATCAGACTCTAGGAGTTCGTGAATATCAAAATCGTAGTATATACTCCCAGTTAGTCTCAAGTCAGATTCCGCAGGGACCCCAGCAGCATCCAGCGCTTTTCCCCAAGTTACATCGCAATACTCTCGGCTGACCAAGGCAAATTGCTTAGTAAGGTTGGCTTGGGTCTCCTCCACCCCCAGCTTATACGCTGCCTGCCTTTCAGCCTTGACCGCCTCCTTGGCCAACTGAGCATTCTTCTCGGCCAATTTGGCAATCTCCCTGGCTTTTTAAAGCTCAACATGAAGATTTTTGACCAACTCTCTCTTTGTTGCCAGATTGATTTCGGTCATGCGCAGTTCTTTGCATTGTTCTTCGGCTTGCTTCTCAGTGTTTTTAAGGCCTGCATCCAGACTGTCCCTCTGTCTAGTCATTTCTTTCAACTGCTCGGACAGTAGAGAATAGTCCTCCTTCAGATCACCCAGTGATTTTTCTGCCTCAGAACGAGAGTGGGCCTCCACTTGGGCTTCAATATAGGACTTCTTGTTCCACTCCTCGGCCACATAAACTTGCTGAGTAATCTGTATAACAAAAAATTTCAATATAGAGCAAAGAAAAGGAGTAAATAAAAAAATCAACACCTTAATTAAGCGGACCAGTTCACTTACCCCTGGCTAAATCCCTCTTAAGGGATAGGAAAAGCTCGTATTGATTGAAGCACCTGTAAGACTCCATGTCCTTCGGAAGGAGAAGTGGCTACTCCAAGGCCTCAGTAACGAGACCTGCCCTCCCCCCATTGTAATTTCTGAGGGAGGTCTCCCAAGGGATTGGAGCACCATCCAATTCCAGTCTTGGGGACCAGGTGCGAGGTCCTCAACGCATATCAGCCACGACGCCTTCATCTCGGCTCTCTGTAGACGGATCCCTCTTGCTTCGGTGGTCTTTAATCATCTTTTGATGTTTGGTCCCTTTCGGAGGCGCTACCTCCCTCTTTTCATTGTCAGTGAGGGGCCTCTTCTTCTTTGGATCTGGCAATTGCTTTGCGCCGAGATCCAAAGGAGCTTGGGAAGTGGTGGAGGAAGCCTAATAGTTGATTGAGACATCCCGGTCTCTTTGGGCCCAGCTTTTTTGCCTCTATTCTTCATCAAGTCCTTCAGGCTGGCCATATCTTCTTCCTCTTCTGAGGAGTCGTCTGGAACAGGGGTTATTAAAACAGGAGGGCGAGCACTAGACTACCTGTCAGGTTCCTCATCGGCTTCTGAAACTTGTATCACTGGACCCTTTTCTGAAGCCTCTTCTTCAAATCTAAACTTGTCTATTTGCTCCTCAAGTGAAGAGTTGAAGAAGCGACTCTTTCACCTGCTACCACTGGTTCAGGGGAAGCCTGCTGAACCGGCTGGACGAGCAATGGTATACCCTGCGAATTTGGGTGTGGCACGGGAGTAAGGTCAAACGGAGCTAAAAAATCTTTTCGGGCAACGTCTATACGGTTGATACGACGGTCTCCCTGTCTTATCGCGTTGCCGACCAGCTGAAAATCAGTTGATTTCGACGTGAAACCGAGAATGAGAGGAACGGACCGGAGCTGCCTGTCTTCACTCACAAAAATTTCTGATCAGAGTAAATAATTGAGCGCGGCGACGTTTGTGAGGCTGAGCCGAGGAGAAACGTGGTCTTTATCTGTTCACATCACAACAGAACTTAGTCAGAAACTTGAAAGTAATGATACAAAGAGAAGACAAAATTGGAAAAAAATGGAGATCCTAAATCTACTGTTAGTAAACCTAAATCTAGGATGTCCCACTTAGCTCTCCTGGTTGAGTTGGGCAATGAAGACCGTCATGTCACGCGCCCGAGACGATCAGATAATCATCTTTCATCCCTTTGTTAGATTTGGGAAGGCAGGAGACGAGCCTAACAATGTCGGATCAGGATTTAAGGTAGTATCCCGCTCCTTTCTGGCTATGACACTCATACATATGCACCACGTCGGGCCAGGTGAGTCCCAATCCTAGATGATGGTTCAGTTCATCAACTGCTCCTAAGATTCTAAAGACGTTAGGCGCACATTGGTCAGGACTAAGTCTATGGTTTCAGAGGTAATCTCTGGTAATGCAGCCCAAAGGGATATTCATTCCCCATTCTAGGAAGGCGATGATGGGGATTATAACTTTGCCCACCCCTCGATCTGTTAATAGCCTTTCCGGAGGACAATATCTCAAACCCACATCTTGAGGTATGTGATATGTGGCCCTAAATTCCTCCATCTGGGCGGGGCTATCTACCGTATACTGAAATCTACTCATCTCAATAAAAAAAAAAAAGGGAGAAACTCTAAACGCAGTGACTGGAGAGTGACTACTCGAAGGCTGAGGAGGCTAGCCGAAGAGAAGATGAAAGCTTTGAATAAGAGAGAACTTACACACTAAATCGGAAGATGATCTTTAAACTCGTGGAGAGAGTCTTATAAATTCGGGATTTGATGATTGAAGAACTGGGTGGAGTTGAATGTTCGAGTTCGCTGGAGAGTCTGAGAATTTGCAAGGTAAAGGAGAAATAACCTCTCCTGAGGCTTTATATAGGGACGAATGAAAGGGTAGGAGTCATCTCGCCCAAATTCTGAGGAAGAACCACATCCATTGGATCAATAGTCCACTGTTGGATACCAGAGATAAAACGCTGCCTGAAGTAATTAATAGCACCTGGGGAATGCTGAAACGATAGCAGCAATGATGAAGCGCCCAAATCTATGCCTATACGCGTGTGAGCTCAGAGATCTTTGTGCTTTAAGCTTTTATTTCATAACAAATCAAAATCCTAATTTTTCTCCTCGGATGCGAGGAAAAAATTTAAAATTTTGAGGGCTATTGTAAGGGTAAAAGCCCAACATTGCGTATTGGGCCTGGGGTTTCATTTTTGGTTTAAGGTACGTCCGAAGAGAAGAAAATGATTGGGAAGGATCCCACATGAGAGATGTACCTGGAAATGATTGTGGAGTCCAAAGAGATCATTAGCTAGCCGAAGAGCGTATTCTCCTCGGATACAGAGCGTCTCGATCAAACAAGTACTTGAGAGGTTTAAGTGATCTTCCTAGCAACTCCAATGATAAAGATAAGCTCTGAGCATGTCTGGAGATGGTAAGAACAGAAAAATATCTAAAAGAAAAACCTGCAACCACCGTGTTTAATGCACTGCAGCAACTTTTCTGGCCGTATTTATGTGGGGAAGACCCATGAACAGTGCAACTTCAACTACCAACACTCCTGAAGAACTAAAGAAGATATCTGATGTGACATATACTCAAGTGATTGCTTGGATGAAGAACAAGTGTACGATGAAGATGATTTAGAAGAAAGCTATATAAATGAGAAAGGTCTCTAAAGAAGGGGGATCGGAAAAAAGAGAATAAGAGGTGAAGAAAAACTTTACTGTAACTCTAAGAACTGTAATCACTGTTCAATCAATACTATATCTCTTCGGACGTCAATTTGTTTAGCTTTTATGTGTGTTTTTACATTGGTTCATTCTTGGATATCATCATTAACCGTTGCTAAATTCACGATTAACTTAGCTCTTTCACCCACTCTCTACAAATTCATTGTTTTGGGCTTGGGTTACAAATCCTAACCCTACAAAAATATTAAAACAAAGAATTTTAATTATAAAATATGATAATTTTGAAAACCTATCCTTAAGTAAAAGGCAAGTTAGTATACAACACAGTGGCGGAGTCAGAAATTTATATTTGGGGGCGCCAAACATAAAATTAGACAATTAATTATTTATCTATGTATATATTAATTATATCCATACTAATAGTAATGTACATACAATTCAATAATCAAAACCCAAAAGTGTATTATTTCTGAATTATCATTTCCTAAACTTGTCCATAAACCTAGATTTTTCAAATTAAATTATCACCTATTAAATATAATGACTAAAATTTAAAAAAATACTAATAATCTAAAATTTTCTAAATAAAAGACAAACAATCATTCAAATTTCAATATATATATATAAAATATCTCTAACTACAACCAAATTCATGTTATATTATTTTATATATAAATTAAACGATAAAAATAATATTTTTTAATCATATACATTTATAATGTATTGATATATTGATTATTTAAAAATTTTAGGAACAAATAAAAATGTGAGAAAAGTCAAATCAAACAAAATGAAAAATAAAATAAAAGTACATGGTAAAGTGGGAGTAGCCTACACAACTACGCACCTACTCTTGCAGGAAGTATTTTAACCACACACGTGCTTATTTAGTAGAGAAGAATAATTTAAGTGCTACTTCACAATATTTTTATAACAATTTTACAATAAATGTTCAGTGGTAAGATTTTATTAGTTTTAATTTTAATTCACAATTTAAATAACTTTTTTGTGTACCTGTGACAACCAATGATAACTTACCACTTAAAATTTGTTATAAAAATATTGTGAATATAACATTTCTTTATTAAAATAACCCTATTATATATATATATATACACACACACATTTTTTTTTCAAATAATTTGGGGGGGCCCAAGGCCCCTTCAGTCCCAATGTGACCCTGTCACTAACACAACATTGTCATAACTATGTCAATTGAGTTATGTTAATTGACACTTTTGATATCTTTAAAGAAGATGATTAATGTTCGAATTACCCTCCTAATTGTCGTGATTATTAATTTTTAGAAAGTATAAAATAAAAAAAATGTGTGCTTTTTATTTTATTTTTATATATAACTTAAAATATCTACTTGTTTTAGAATAAATATATTAGTTTCCTAATGTTATTATGGTACCATTTGGCAGTCTACAGGTTGGTTCTTAATCTAAAGACCTTTTCCTCCAAGTTTCTATCACTATAGCAACCAATTTTTTAATTTTTACCCTTTTCTCAAGAAAAAACTAAGTTTGAGTTGGATAGCATCAAAAGTGGTTCTTAGCTACTTAGGGCCCACGGTACTGTTCATGAGATCACCAAATTCAGCAAAATACACATATTCATGTATTTTTGGGTCGCATAATACTCTTTACATATTTAAAAATTATTTCGCTACAATATTTTTAGCAATAAATTTTTAATTTTTAATAAATAAGTGATAGCCAAACATATCCTAAAAGTTAGAAATCAAAACTAACACTCTTACTAACGAGCAGATATTTGTGTGCCATGAGTTGTTTTTTTTTTTTTTTCTTTTTTTGTATTTCCGCAACACATTACTCATTTCTCTCTCTTTCTCTCCCCTAACGCTCCTCTTCTCATTTGTCAAATAAATTTGAATAGTACTCATATAAAAAATAAACTTTATTTTTTACAATATTCAACCAAAAAACTCTTACATTGAGTCAAACATAGCCTTAATCTTAGCAATTTTTTTTTTTGACTTTTCCAGACTCACCCTTTGAAACGGACAACTGTGAACACCGATTTTTTTATTATTTTTTATTTCCATCAGGAAAAAAAGGTTAGCACTACTTTTTTGACTAGATGGTTGTTCCGACAGTATCTGAGTTTTGGACCACCGCACCACAAATATCTAAAATATAAAAAGGATTTTACCGACCTGCTCCCGTACAATTAATTAATAAATTAGTCAGGGTTTTGGTGTTTAGCAACCAGTCAGGACGCAAGAGTGGATTGATGTGTTGGGCTTTGGGCCCCAAGCAAAAATTATATAACAAGGAAAAGAATGAAAATTATAAGTAAAGGTGTATTTGAAGCTCCTCGTGACTGTGGTCAGAAAAGGAAAATTCTATTGGCACATTAATATTATATTTTTTGGCTTCTGTTTCCACTTGTTTATAATATTACTAAGTTTTGGTGGTCCATTGTATCAAAAAAAAAAAAAAAAAAAAAAAAAGTTTTGGTGGTCCAAATTTTGATGCTCGTAATTACTACTTTGTTGAATCATGTTGCATTTTAAGGAGGTCCTCAAATTATCCATATTGGAACAACTTTTTGAATTAATCTTACTTGGGCCTAAGCTAAGATTGATTTGATTAGGATTAATGGCCTAAACCTTGAGAGTATATAATGCAGAATAGCAGCAACCAGATGCATGTCATTTTCCATGACGGTGATATCTCTATTCCATAGGTTGATATATGCATGGTAAATTTTTCCTTTAAGAGAAGCAAAAGCAATTTGTTGGGCAATGGAAATAACAAAGCAAAATAGGATGATATCTAGATTATTTTGATCATTGCAAATTTAAAGCTACAAGTGACAAATTGAATTTGATTGAAAGCTGTTAGTTCGTTTAGAACCTAACAAAACCAGCTGCAAATTAATGCTGCTATTACGCTACAAACTCGAATAAGATATAATTCTAATTTTTTTTAAAAAAATTTACTTTTCAATAAGGGAAGGAGATTCAAATTAAAGTTCTCTTCTATGGAGAACCTAATAATAATAAGATAGAATAAATATACAATATTTTAGAATTATAATGACATTCAAAATCACAACAAACTATTTAAACAACATAATAAAAACTGCAATAATATATGATGCCATTTATAGGACACCCAGTACTACCAAAATGACCTATTCATCAAAAAACTTAACCATGATGACCTTAAATCTCAGAAAACCAGCAAAGAAAAAGTCTGAAACTACATGAAACTTAATATGGATAGGTAAAATAAATTCGTTTACAAGCAGCAAACAAGCTCTAAAGACATTGAAACTCAACCAAATTACAAGGATTCAGCACCGGTATTTATCATCTCCGGTGATTCTGAATCCTAAAGAGAAGTAAATCTGTTATATCTGTACATCTCATGCTCAATTGGAGAATCACTATAGGCTAATTCATCAATGGGATAGTCATATTCACCTTCCTCCCTTGCAGCATCTGCGCTCTCTTGCAACTGCAGTGCATGTTCAAGTCCTACCTCCACTTCACCCATTGCTGGACGATCCTTTCCCTCTCCTCGCACGCAAGAACTCGCAATGCCGACGTAAATCCTGAAACACTCTGGAGCTATCTTCCCCATCAGATACGGATCAATTATCTCATCGATGGTCCCTTCTTGTTTACATTTGCTGGCCCAGCTAATTAGATGACCCCGTTCCGAATCCAAATTAAGTCTTGCTTTTCTACCACAGAGGATCTCAAACAGTACTACACCGAAAGAGTAGACGTCGGATTTATCGGTCAACTCCTGGCTCCTGAAATATTCGGGATCCAGGTATCCGAAAGTACCCTTCACCGTAGATTCGACCCTAATTAAAGCCTTTGACAAACTCGGGGGACCCATCTTGGAAAACCCGAAATCTGCCACCTTGGCCTCCCATTTCTCGTCCAACAGAATGTCACTCATCTTTCCGCCACGGTGGATAATAGTATGCTTTAGCCCAGTGTGAAGATAGTGCAGTCCACGCGCGACTCCGATGCAAATCGCTAGTCTTTGTTTCCACGGGAGGGGATCGTGGTTAGTGCCGCAGATGTGTTGGTGCAGGTTTCCATTGACCATGAATTCGTAGACAAGGCACCCTTCGCCTTCACCAATACAATATCCGATGAGAGGGATGAGGTTAGTGTGGCGTATCTGGCAAAGCAACAGCACCTCGTTCGTTAACTCGCGAGAACCCTGGGCTGATGACGACTTGATATTCAAACGCTTTATTGCAACGCTTATGCCACGGTCATCAATAAACCCCTTATAGACTTTGCCAAAACCCCCCTGACCAATTACTAAATCGTCAGCGAAGTAATTGGTAGCTTTCTTGATCTCAGCAAGTGAAAATCGACGACATAATCCCTCAGGAAGATCTGAAGAGTAATATTGTTTTATTTCGTCTGACCTTCCCTTCCCGGACCTCCTTAATAACTTTGAAATAGACTGTGATATACATTCCATTGACGCTTCGGTCCTATACCCACGAACGACGAGAGAATGATGCACTCGGAGTGGAAAGGATTATTGTTTTGGAACCTCCTGCAAACAATTTTTACAAGCATTGTTGTTGTTTATTTATTTATTTATTTTGTTTCCTGGAGCAGATAAGGGTAATTAATTATGGGCTAAGAGTGTCGCATCAATTTTGTGCGTTTACATGTGGTTCAAAAGAACTCGTAATATTTGCGTGTAACCAAATTTTCACAAGAGGGTGTATATAGTATAAAAATGTTTATGCATCTCGAGAATAAAAGAATAGAGTAGATGTTATTGTGTAAGAAGAAATATAAACAATTAAAAAAATTAAGAAAATTAATATTTTAATAAAATTTTGTGTAAAATAAATAATTTGATGTATAGTGTTTTGAAAACTGAATATTTAAAATAGAAAAATATATTCTTATGTTAAAATAAACAATTTTTTTTTAAAGATAATAAGCCACTTTCACCTCAAAAAAACTTGTATTTTGTAGAATGAAACCAAAAATGCAATAATAAGCCAAATTTTTTTTTTTTAGAAGTATATGTGCTATGTGTGCATTAAATGATCTACAATACACATTTCTCTAATTATTTGACAGTTCTACTGTACCGTAACAACGAAATATAGCAAAATCTCGAATGAACTAAATACGGAGGGGCGTTTTGGCTACTTTCAATTGGTTTGATTCTTTGTTTTTTGTTTTTTGTTTTTGTTTTTTAATTTTTTCAACAAAGAACTCTTTTTTTTTTTTTAAGTAAACTCCAATAAATAATAATACTAGCATGGAATGAAAAAATATAATTTCAAATCTAATATATCAAAATATAGTAGATGAGAGAGTACAAATTATAAGCCCAAACTAACCTGATACCACTTAATAAGAAAACCACCTTATATATAAATACAACAAAGTTCTTAAGTTAAAAAAATGATAAAATATTATTTTTATCCTTTGAAAACGTTCCAATTTGTATTATTTCCTCAATTTCTAGTTAATTTTTATCTTATTTGTACTAACGAAAATGATGATGTGATAAATTTTAAACGTATTTAATCATCAGAAACTTTACCCGTTAACCTAATAGAAAATCACCCATAATCTATGGTTAGAAGTTAAAAATTAACCAAAAAATAAAAAAAAACCCCCATTGTTGCTTACGGAAAAAAATGAGATCAAAACATCCCAATCTGGAGCTAGGCTCAAAGAACTAAGATTATTTTTTAAAAAAAATTTATATTATCAACAAAAGAGCCACTCAATAGAAAAAATAATTGACAAAATAAAAAACTTCACAGTTGAGATTGACAAAAATCTACATAAATATTAAAAGCCAAAATTGAGAGAAAATCAAATTAGAATCCAAATAGAATTTCAATTGGAGTCTAATTTTGTGCCATGTATCTCATTTAATTTTTATACCAAGTAAATTATTGAATGTAAAAATTGAAGTGTTCCATCTAATTTTTTTTTTTTTTTAATTTTTCGTAACAAGTGAATTATTAGGTGTAAAAAATGAAAAGTTTAAATCCAATTAAATTCAAATTATATATATAATGAGAAACCATTACATATTTTAGAAATTTATAGTTTAAAAAATATGTAAGTTAACACTATATATAATTTCAATCTCTTCTTATAAAAATATATAATTTAAACTATGTAATTATTATTATTTTTAATTGTACTCGTACATATGCACGAGGTTATACACTAGTGTGTGTGTGTGTGTGTGTCTATATATACATATAAGTTGGGTTCAAGTTACAACTGGTGTAACTCTAAGCAATGTTACAATACCAAATAACTTGTTATAGAATTCATAATTTGAAAATCTTACCGTTGAATTACATGTTTTATATATTCTTAACATTTATGCTAATTTTTATGTAAATTGGATGTTATTTACCATTCGATCCATAAACTCATCTTTTATACATTATTTTAAACTATAAAAACTTGAATTTAAACAATTAATTAATTATATGACTATTAATTTTTGATCACCTTGAAATTTTGCAAGTATAGAGAATATATGAAAATAATATAATCTAACAATAGATTTGTCAAAATTCAAATCCAATTAAAAAATATTGAGTGATGTAACATTAATTAAAGTTACATCAGGTGTAACTCTCTCTCTCTCTCTCTCTCTCTCTCTCTCTCTCTATATATATATATATATATCACACGTGTTTCGTGCGTGTGATGAGGCTTTTAAAAAAAAAATTAATTAATTAACCTATTTCATACAATGTCTTGGTTTGAATTATGTGCATTTTCTGTGCTCAATCGGTGGTGAAATACATGTAAAGCTTGATTTGTGTTCTGTCTAACAGATTGAAATGTAAAATGCGTACATTATAATGATATTTTTGAGGCTTTTTTGAATTTTGAATGAATCTTTGTATGAATAACCGTGACTCTTCTGTTATATCTTTGAAAAGTGATAGGTATTATTATTTATAAGAAGGATTGGGTTTGTGATGGATTGCCGGGCTTATAAAATTAATGAATCTTGAAGATATGTTTTTACCAAAATGCTCTCATAAAATCAAGGAATTAGTCAGGTTTAGCAAATCAGTCAGTGTGTTACATCCAGCATACATGCCCATAAGCAAGAGAAATTTGTGGCTGGACTCCTCTCTAGGTCTCCATCCAGTCCCGCATGATTGAAGGGAAGCAATCCTGACGGCACTTTTCTTTTTTAAAGTAAGAAAATATTCCATCATCGAAAGAGAGGCCTTTAGAGCATTCACAGTAGTGGTGCTATATAGCTATAATGCTATTTTTTTAGCTCTCAACTACAAAAAAACACCACACAGCAGTGGAGCTAAATCTAAAAGATTTAGCTCCTCAGCTACAGTGCACATCTATCTTTAGATGTGCACTGTAGCTCACATCTAAAAAAAAAAAAAAATTTTATTACACTCTCTCTCCTCTCATTTAAATATATATTTCTCATTCTCTTTCTCTCTTCGGATTCTCTTCTTTCTTCTTTCTTCCTCCACTTTCCTCATCTTCTCTCTTCTTCCTCCACCGCCAGCCCGACTCACAGCCTAGTTGCCAGCCCAGCTTCGACCCATCACCGGCGCCAAAAAACCCATCTCGCCGATCTCCCCACCCTTTCCGCCAAAAAACCCATCTCGCCGATCAGACCCAAGCTCTGGATTTCGTGGGGTTCATTCGTCGATCCAAGCTCTGGGTTTCATCGTTGAAGCCGCCGCTTTCTTCTTCCGCCCAATGCTTTGGTTTTCCATCGATCCAAGCTTTGGGTTTTTTTTTTTTTGCATTGCGTGAATTTGATTGCCGTGGTGTGGGTGTTGCCTGGTGGGTCGGTTGGGTGTGGGCTTGGTTGATTTTTTTTTCTTTGTTATGGGCTGTGGTGGTGGTGGTTGTGGGTGTGGCTGACAGTAGAGTGGGTTTGTTTTGTGGTGCTGTGTTGGCGGTGGTTGTGCCTTGCTTTGTGGTGTTGTGGGTTTTTTTTTTTTTTTCTCTACTGTGGACTGCCGGTGGTGGTGGTGGGTGTGACTGTGGCTGCGGCTGCGGCTGAAGGTAGAGTGGTTGTGGTTGGTGCTTTGGTTGTTATTTTTGGGTAGTAGGATATATTATTTTATTGTAGTAGTTATATTATTTTATTGTGATGTGTATATTATTTTATTATGTTGAAAGTTAAAATAGATCCACTGCTGCAGTATGGGTGTAAATAAAATAGATAAATTAATTTTTTGTGTAACTAAATAGCTAAAATTTTACCCTCACTGCTGTGAATGCCCTTCCAGCAAAGAAGCCATTAACAGCACTTTTCAAAAGAAAGTGATTACACTATGGTCCGAAAGAAAGTGATTTCACTATTGGTTTTTGATTGGTTTTTCTTCTTCGGACAGGCTGGCTTTTTTATTGGGAATGTGTTGTGCTAATTTTTTTTTTTTTGCAATCACATTAATTGTCACTTTGATCCCTTGGTCTTAGTGGCTCGTGTCAAGCGCTTCCGTAAGGTCAAATCTTCAAAATATCTTCCTCAAGTGGCCAAACAAATAATTGAATGACATTTATTGCACCATGGTAAAATCCAACGGCCGTTTGGTAACTAAGTTTCAGTAAGGTATTTTGGGTGTTTTTGATATATGTGTAGATAAAAAAATGTGTTGAAATATGTGTAAGTGTGTTTAAAATGTGAAAAATATGTGTTGAGTAGGGTTAGCAAACGGGCTCTAAATTATCTCAATCATTGCAAATAAATTTGTAACTATTTTGATTCTAAAAAAAAAAAAAATTGTAACTATTTTTAACATATTAAAGACGTGATAAATTTTAAACAAATTTAATTATTAGAGATTTTACTAGTTGTGCTAACTGAAATCCACCCACTAACCTATGGTTAGAAATTAAAAATTAACAAAAAAAAAAAAAAAAAAACCTATTATTGCTTATTGAAAAAAATGACATCAACAGATTGGGTTTTGGTGCTATTATACGCAATGAGAAAGGGGAAGTTATGGCAGCCATGACAGCTAAGGGTCCGGAAGTGTTTTGTAGTGAGGAAGCTGAACTACTTGCCTGTAGGAAAGCGATTGAATTTGCGGTGGATGCGGGTTTCTCAGAATTAGTTATTGAGGGAGATAACAGCTCGGCCATGATAGCTATTTCAACGCTGAAGATTGATCAGTCATTGTTGGGGAATGTGGTTGGGGATATTCAACATTTGATTCGAAATTTGCATTAGGTAAGGATTGATTGTATTAGAAGAGGAGGGAATCGGGTTGCTCATGTATTAGCTCAATTTGCTAGGCATATTACTGAGGATATGTATTGGATGGAAGATGTTCCTCCAATAGCTAGAGAAGCTTTGTACCAAGATGCTAATTTTGTTGATTAAATGAATGATATGCTTCTGTTTCAACAAAAAAAAAAAAAAAGATCAAAACATCCCAATTCTGGAGTTAGGCTTAAAGAATTGAGATAAAAAATCACCACGTAATTTTTTTAAAAATTTATATTATCAACAAAAATGCCACTCAATAGAAAAAATAAATGACAAAATAAAAAACTTCACGATTGAGATTGACAAAAAATCTATATACATATTTGTGCGTACCCAAAACGATATTAACGGGTTGACCCTTGCTCTTGGGCTCACAATCTATTTGTAATGTGGGCCTTGGATTTCCTACTTTGGGCGATTCTAGCTTAGAGACCCAACACTATCTCTCCAACCTTTGTATTCCTTCTCTCTCACTTTTGTGACTCTATTGTTCTCAACTCTAAGCTTCCTCCAGAACCTTTCAACAACCCCTTTCCCTTCTTTAGCTTCTCATATTTATAGCCCAATATTAGTGGAAGAATCATGATTACTCTTATGGCTAGTGGGAGAGGAGGTCCAATGTTGTTATCGCTAAGTGAGTGTTTAGTTGGGAGTGGGGTGTGGTGAGAGTGGCATTGGAACTGGTTCCCACCTCGGGGGGTAATGTTAGGAGCGGTACTTCTCAAGACGTCACCGGGCATCCAGGATATGGCCTTTCTGATCAGTCACACTCGTCGGAGACGAGATTTGCCTAGCAACCTCCTAATCATGAACCAATGGGCATATATTACAATGACCTGCCTAACGGGTTCTAGGCCGAACATGACGACACAAGGTCCGTATCCATGGCCCTAGTGGGCCTTAAGCCCAGTTTCTAACAGGGGTGTTAGGACCATGGGCCACACTGTAGAGCTAGGGTTTAAAGCCTAAATGGCCCTAGAGGTCCAGTGCCTTACAATTTTAAAAGCCAAAATTGAGAGAAAATCAAATTAGAATCCAAATAAAATTTCAATTGGAGTCTAATTTTGTGCCATGTGTCCCATTTAATTTTTAATTTTTGTGCCAAGTAAATTATTGAATGTAAAAATTTTTGTAAACAAGTGAATTATTGGGTACAAAAAATAAAAAAGTTTAAATTCAATTAAATTCTAAATCATATATATATATAATGAGAAACCATTATATATTTTAGAAACATGTGGTTTAAAATATGTGTAAGTTAACACTATGTATAATTTGAATCTCTTATAAAAATATATAATTTAAACTATGTAATTTTGATTGTTTTTAATTAGACCCGTGCATATGCACGAGGTTACACACACACACACACACACACTATTAATAACAGGATTTCTTGTTTGGGTTTCGACATTTTGCTTACTAAAATACCCTTACACAATTTCTTAAACTCTCTAAAATACTTTGATCTTTTAGTTAAATAATTTTAAATTATAAAATACAAATTGGTTAAAAGAGTAATTTACTGTTCCTAAATTTTAGTTCTTTTCCTCTACATGGACACTATCTTTATCTCATTTTTAAACATTATTCTACATTACCGTACCTCTTTCTTAAAAAAAAAAAAAAAAAAAAATACAAACGGTTATTTATATAACACTTTTAAACATTATAAAACTAAACCAAAAAAACAAATAAATAAAAAAGAGCATTATTGCACACACAAAGTGTGTGTGATGAGTCTAGTATATATATATTAGAGTTCAACTTTGCACCACGTGTCCTATCTAATTTTTAAATTTTTGTGTCAAGTGAATTATTAGATGAAAAAATGAGGAGTCTAAATCCAATTTTATTCTAAACGTGTCCTATCTAATTTTTAAATTTTTGTGTCAAGTGAATTATTAGATGAAAAAATGAGGAGTCTAAATCCAATTATATTCTAAATTGGATTTCAATTGGATTTGCAAGAAAGAATTTACTAACAACAATTTGAGGGTAAGACTTAGCTCTAGTGGTTTAGTGTATGGGATCTGACACAATAAAAACATGGGGGAAAAGTCAGATGCGTGTTTATATTGTGTTGGTTTTAGTGCAATGGAGTCGTGGAGCTAAGTTGTGTCCTTTCAAAAGAAAGAGCCTACACTACGTTCCAAAAGGAAAACGACAAGATACAACGAATCCATTCCAATGTGTTGCTTGTTTTTTCTTTTTTTTTTTTTTTTTTTTTTTTGGTAAACAAAAATAAGGGTTAGCAAGGTTACGCCGGTCCCCGGGCAGAGCGCTCGGGTTAAAGCCCATCCTTTTTGGATGTTGCCAATCCTCATGGATGCCCACCAACGGAGTCTTGTTGGCGGCAAGACTTGAATCTAGGCAGGTTAGATGAAGTGCCTGAGCCTTACCAATTGAGCCAAGCCCCCCTTAACCAATGTGTTGCTTCTCATCATGATAGATGTAAAAGTCCGTTCCTAGGGTGTTACATCCAGTATTCTAGAATAGACTAGTCTTGGAGCCAAGCTGTTAATGAATGTTAATGAGTGGTGAATAGAATGTATTTGACATGAGTTGTAGATTTTTTGGCAATTGAAAAAATAGTTAGGGGTGAGAATTTGACTTCCATACATGGTTATTACCATAGTAACACCTTAATTGTCATAGTAACCTCTTAACTGCTTCCAAATAGACTCCTCTGTGAAAGCAATATAGGGGTACAAGGAACACCAACAATTTGCTAGGGTACACAAACTGATTGGTGTCTTGATCTAATGATAAAGAGCTACCATTAGGAGTAGACGCCATAGGTTGAAACTCTCTTAAAATAAAAAAATAAAAAAAAACTTATGAATTTTAAATTATCTATTTTAAACTCATATTTCATCAAAATATTAATTTAAAATTTTTTTTTTTTTTTTTATCTTTCTACACACAACAATTAACATTCAAATTTTTCGTTCATTATTCAGATACATAAAATAAGAATAAAAAATTAATGCAAAATAAATAATACTACACGACTATTATAGTAACTAGTCGCAAACTCACACGATGCGCAAGAAAATTTGATATAATATTTTTTTATTGGATAATTATTGAATTAATATATTGGATTGTATATTTTAAAAAGTTCAATATGTGTAATTTGAAATTAGGTTTTAAATTAGAAGTTTTTTTTGTAGTGTATTATATATAGTGAGATATGTATGAAAACACAATGTAATTTTTTTTATTTATAAAATTGATAGTGTGAGAACTGATGAAGTGCAAATCGTCAGCCTTTGTAAGTTCGTCCAAATGGAGCTGGGTCCTCGTCAGTATCTCTGCAAAAGTGGAATAATGGCTCCCTTAGGGTGGTCACCGGTGTGGTGCCTGCCACCCCGTCTCCGATGCCAAAGTCAGTATATGACAATCCTTTGAGAATAGTAAGAGAATATGGGATGTCAAAGTATCTATGAATACTTTTAGGTGAGTTTTTTTGTACCTAGTTTGTCTTTGATCAAAGTGTATATATACAGCTTTGTGGTTCCTAGCTGTTGGGGTCCTTAATTGTGGCTTTATTGCCCTTTTTGTTACGCCTCAAGGCTCATGAATATGGGTTTTAATGAGGCTCCAATGGTCTGCCAACTGTTTAGTAACTGCCCAAGTTAGTAACCGCCTAAGGCATTGAATGTTATTAATGGCTCTCTTGTGTTCGTCCGTGTCGCACCGAGGTGGACGAGTACGTTTGATGAGATCGTCCAGGGAAATTGAGTTCGTCAGTCCCATCAACTGCCCCTCGGGTTCTGTGGTCATCGTGATGTGTCATGACGACCATCAGAAGGTGAAAGGTTTTCTAATTGGACATGGCTCTTGGGATTTTGCTCCATATTTAATGCGTGGTGGCGGCGCCACACATGACGTGGCATGTTCTGATCGGTGGAGTTAATGCTCCAATTGTATGACTCTTGGGTTTCCCGCTGAATTTTAGTTTTTGTGCCTTGGTTTTTAAACTTCTCTTCTTTTCACTTTCCCCTTCACTTTCTCCAACTCCTAATCATTGCTCTGAATTTCTTCCTCTCCAACTTTCTTCTGTGATTTTCTTCGAGCCAGTGCATTCAGTGGCTGAGCTCTCTGCATTTTCCTTTTAAGTTATGCCTTTCTTCCCTTCCCTCTTTATTTTATTTTATTTTTTTATTTTTTATGGCATAGACATAGATTATGACAAATTTCTGATTTTGTGTGTGTGTGTGTGTGTGTGTGTGTGTGTGTGTGTGTGTTCGTTTTTGGTTTTTGGGGTTTTAGGATTCATCTCTTTCCTTCCATTTTCTAGTTTTCATGGTCAATAGTTATGAGGTTAGGGTAGCTTGCCTCTTGGTTTCCTTCTTTTTTGCACATTTGGTGGCTTCTTTAGGTACTTCTCATGCTATTCTCCCTTTGGTTGGGAATTTTGTTTTTGAGGGTAGTGGTTTAGGTGTTGTATTGGGTGAGTTGTTCCCTGTGCTTTGTCAATCGATCAATTGGTTTGGGGTTTGGTAAGTGAGAGAGGGGCAATGTTTGAGGTGAGATTGAGCAAACTTGAGATCGAGCTGTCATCTAGTGACAATCTTGTTGGGGGGGGGGGGGGGGGAGGGGTGGTACTGCCATCTCCGTCCCTTAAGAGGTTAGGGCTTTCCATGCCTGTTGGGGAGGCGTGTGGTTTGGACGGTGAGATACTATCTAGATTTAGGGATAGATTCCAATTCCCTGATAAGGTTAGGGTTTGTCTTCCTCGTGAGGAGGAACGAGCCTGCCACTTCTCGCCCAGGGAAGTATGCTTCTATGAAGCTGCTTTCCTAAGTGGGCTTAGATTACCCATCCACCCATTCATTATGGAGCTTCTAGGACGTTTTGGTATTGCTCTTGGGCAACTTATGCCCAATTCGTGGAGGATAGTGTTCAGCTGTTTGAAGATATGGCTGACCGCTACGGACGGAGACATGATTAGGGTGGACGAACTTGTTTACCTGTACCGTTTAAAGGGGTCTAAGGAGCACGAGTTTTATGAACTGGTGTCGTGGGATAGGAGGACTAGGATTGTTCGGGATCTACCTTTATCATCAGATATTGGAAGTCCTGGTTCTTCTGTGTGTCTGGGGATGACTGGGAGACTTCCTCTGACAAGGTTTGGGGTGATCTCCTTAGGTTGCTCCGTCGGTGGGGGACCTCGAACTTAGGTGCGTTTGGGGTGATCTCCTTGTGTTCATTTTGTCGTCACTAACTCTTTCTATCCCTTGTCTTGTGCAGTTAAGAGACGGCCCAAGCTTAAAAGTAGGTATAAAAGACGCGTTGAGAAGGCCATCGAGTATGTGAGGACGATCAAAGATTTTGACGATCTGATTAACCCGCGGACTCTAACCTTTTATTGTCTTAGTCCAGAGCCACCTACTTTTGTCCTTTGTAACATTGAGATTAAGGAAAAAAGGAGAAGGCTGATTCTCGTCTATTTAGTGTTTGGGACGATGCTGGGCTGGCTGTGGAAAGGGCGAATGAGGTCGTCACTGTCGAGGACTTGAAGGTTCTTTCTGGGATGCCTTCCAACGAGGTTGTGACTCGTCATGTCCACAAACTTGTTCAGGTAATGTATCTGTGCAATTTCAACCTTTTCTTTCTTCTTTTTTTTCTTTTCTTATCATCCTAAAGGTTTCAATTTTCTATTCAGGTGCTGAGGGAGAGTCTTCATATCACCTCGGAGTACCTCACTTAGGAAGCGAAGGTTGCATCTGTGATGTCCAAGATAGAGGCTTTGGAGGCAAAGAACTCCAAACTGTAAAAAGACCTAATTGTCGCCATGGACGAGACCAACACCATTAAGGAAAAGGCCAAGACCTTGAGTGACGACCTTAGAGCCGAGTGGCAGCTTACTCTTAAAAAGGACGAGCAACTTTTGGCTGCCAAGGACAAGCTCAAGACCATTGCTGTGAAGGCCGTTCAGCCTTTCTAACAGACTAAGGAGTACAACACAGTGCTCTTCAGTTGGTATTACAAAGGTATTGAGCTTCCGAGGAGGTATTTCGTCAAGCACCCTACTGGAATGGATCTGGAGAACCTCGATCTTGAGGAAGTAGACAAGGAAATGGCTGCTGATGAGGCCTCCCAGTCCACGGCCCCTGAAGGTGATGCCCTCGGGAGTGCTCCTTTGCCTCCAACTGATGGTGATCTTGCTCTAGATGCCTGAACCTGTTACTTGTTTATTTTTTTATGTTTTGGGTGCCCGATGTATTTTGGGCCTTTTTAATTCTAATTCCAGAACAATATTTTTATTCTAATTTAAGAACAATGTTTTTGGCCCAGTGTTTATGGGCTTTTGATTTTAATGTTGAAACAATGATGGTTGCTCGTTATTTTTGGGCCTTTAATTATATTCTTGATTACATACTTACTTTTTTGTATTCTTGTCTTTGTATGATCCCTGCTTGCTTTGTCCACTTGGTTGCTTCATTTGCATTGGTACCTTGTACTTAGGTAAATTTTCTATTGTGACTTGCCCTTTTGAAGGAGAATTAACTCGTCGATGACTTGCACCTGTCTAGGCGGTGTCTTTGTTAGCCAAAATTCCTTTTTGTGACTTATATCGGTGTAAGGGTTTTTTTTCGTTTTTATGTCTTCGTCAGTAACTTACATCCATCTAGGCGAAATCTTGTCACTTAGCCCTTTTTTATGACTTACACTTATTTAAGGGATCTTGTCATTTTTGGCTTCGTTAGTAACTTACATTCGTCTAGGCGGAATCTTGTTACTTAACCATTTTTTATGACTTACACCAATTTAAGGGATCTTGTCGTTTTTATGGCTTCATTAGTAACTTACATCCTTTTAGGCAAAATCTTGTTATTTAGCCATTTTTTATGACTTACACCCATTTAAGGGATCTTGTCATTTTTGACTTCGTCAGTAACTTACATCCGTCTAGGCGGAATCTTGTTACTTAGCCATTTTTTATGACTTACACCAATTTAAGGGATCTTGTCGTTTTTATGGCTTTTTTACTAATTTACATCCGTCTAGGCAGAATCTTGTTACTTAGCCATTTTTTATGACTTTTAAGCTGTTGGGTTTGCTTGAATTAAGTCATTGGCTGAATAGTTCTTTTATTGCTTTCAAAAATGAATACAATTGTCTGTTACTTCTAGTGGTGGTACTTCTTCAAGTGCTCAATGTTCCATGGTCGGGGAAGTCTCCGCCCGCCTAAGGTCTCCAGGTGATAGCTGCCTTGTCTGGAGTAATGGATGACCTAGTAGTGACCTTCCTAGTTTGGGCCGAGTTTTCCTTAGGCAGGATCTTTGGTTGCCAGGGTGACTTTGTGTTGGACAAGGTCCCCTATGTCAAGTCTTCTAAGCTTCACTCTCTTGTTGTAGTATTCAGCCATCTTTTGCTGGTACTTTGTCATCTTGTTAGAAGCTCCATCATTGACCTCGTCCAAGTAGTTCAGGTTGACTTTCAATTGATCGTTGTTGCTTTCCTTGTGGACCATCTCTCGTTTGATGTTGGTTATTCCACCTTGACCAGGATTACTGCCTCGGTGCCGTAAGTAAGTCTGAAGGGGGTTTCTTCTGTTAGGGTTCTTGTTGTAGCCCTGTAAGCCCACAAGACATTGGGAAATTCCTCAGGCCAGGCTCCCTTAGTGTCGTCCAACCTGGCTTTGATGATCTTGAGTAATGTTCAATTAATTACCTCCGTCTGTCCGTTTGCTTATGGATGTCCTGGGGATGAGAACTGGTTCTTGATCCCTAGACTTGAACAAAAATCCCTGAAGCCTTGACTGTCGAATTGCCGTCCATTATCTGATATGATCGTCCATGGAATCCCGAACTTGCAAATTATGTTTTTCCATATGAAGCCCTTGATTTTTGCTTCGGTGATGGTTAATAATGCCTCTGCTTCAACCCATTTTGTGAAGTAATCAATAGCGACTAGTAAAAACTTTACCTGTCCCTTACCTCGGGGTAGTGGGCTATCGATGTCAATTCTCCATTGTGCAAATGGCTAAGGGGAGACTATCGTTGTCAATCTGTCGGCTGTAAGTCGTTGGAAATTGTGCAATGGCTAAGGGGAGGCTATCGTTGGCAGTCTCTCGGCTGGAAGTCCTTGGAAATTCCCAAACCTCTGGCATTTGTCGCACTTCTTGACGAGCTCCCTTACGTCTACCTGCATAGTAGGCCTGAAGTAACCTGTTCTGATAACTTTGCTTACCAAGGACCTGGGGCTTGCATGGTCTCCGCAAACTTTTTCATGGATCTCTTTCAGGATATACTTGGCTTCCTCTTCGTCAACGCATTTCAAGTAGGGCATGGAAAAGCCTATCTTGTACGGGATGTCATTTAGGATTGTGAATATGTTTGCTCTCTTCCTGACCTTCCTGGCCTCCTCGACGTCCTGTGGAAGGTGTCCATCTTAGAGGAAGGATATGATAGAGGTCATCTAGCTACTTGTGCCTTGGATCGCAAATGTAGAGACTTCTTCAATGCTGGGGTGTTTTTGGACTTCCATCTCTGAACCCGTGCTCATTGATCTTTCTTCTGACGATGCTAGCTTCGCGTTCTCGTCTGCTATCATGTTCTGGCTTCTGGGGATTTGCACGAATTCCACCTTAGCAAACTCCTGTGCTAAGTGCTTCGTCAACCTGAGGTATTTTTGTATTCTCTCATACTTTACTTCATATTCCTCCTTTATTTGCCCTATTACCAGCTTAGAATCACTCTAGAGGAGCAAGTTTTTAGCCCCTAATGCTTTTCCGACTCTTAGCCCCGTTAATATTCCTTCGTACTCAGCTTTATTATTAGTGGCCGGGAATTTTAGTTGAACTCCATACTTAAGCATTTCTCTGTCTAGGGTGATGATGACGATCCCTACTCCTCCCCTCTTTTGGGCGAACGAACCATCGGTCTGTATCATCCACCATTCTGTCTCGTCGAGGTGGTTGTTCTCATCTAGGAGGGTGAACTCGGCAATGAAGTTCGCCAAAGCCTACACTTTAATTGTTGTCTTGGGGTGGTACTCAATGTCAAACTAGCTAAGCTTAATCGCCCATTGGACTATTCTCCCTATTGCCTCAGGATTGTTCATGGATTTCTTACTGGGTTGGTCTGTCATTACCAAGATGGGGTTCGCCTGGAAATACGGTCATAGCTTGCATGAAGCTACTATCAATGCGAATGCAATCTTCTCCATCCTTGGGTACTTGGCTTCTGCCCCTTGGAAAGCTTGGCTAACATAGTAGATTGGGAGTTGTTTCCTGTCCTCTTCTCGAACCAAGACTGCACTCACGGCTGTGGCTGATACTACCAGATACAAATACAAGTTTTCTCCTTCCTTGGATGGACTTAGGAGGGGTGGATTGCTTAGGTAGCACTTGAGTTCTTGAAAAGCTATTTCACACTCGTCAGTCCAAGTAAAAGCTTGCTTCAGTGTCTTGAAGAAGGGTAAGAATTTGTCTGTTGCTCTAGAGATGAACCTGTTGAGTGCCGCTATCCTTTGCTGTGAGCTTCTGGACTTCCTTGATGGTCTTTGGTGACGTCATATCGAGTATGGCTCTTACCTTCTCTGGGTTTGCTTCCTATCCTTCTTTGGGACACCATGAACCCTAAGAATTTCCCCGAGGCTTCTCCAAATGCACACTTATTGGGGTTCAACTTCATTTGGTACTGTCTGAGTGTGGCAAACATTTCTTTGAGGTCGTCCAGATGAGCAAGCTCCTCCTTACTCTTGACGAGCATATCATCCACATATACCTCCATATTTCTCTCGACCTGCTTGCTAAACATTTTATTCACTAACCTCTGGTAGGTTGCTCCTGCGTTCTTCAGTTCGAAGGGCATTACCCTGTAACAATAGAGCCTTTGGCTCGTGATGAAAGCGGTTTTCTCCTGGTCTTCTTTAGCCATCTTTATCTGATTGTATTCCGAGAATGCATCCATGAACGTTAGTAGTTTATGCCCTGATGTGGAATCCACTAGCTGGTCTATCCTTGGCAGAGGGAAACTGTCTTTTGGGCAAGCTTTGTTCAGGTCCTTGAAATCCACGCACATTCTCCATTTTCCATTTGCTTTCTTCACTAGGACGATGTTGGTGAGCCAATCTGGGTAGTAGACTTCTCGAATAAAGCCTACTGATAGCAGCTTGTTAACCTTGTTTGTAATCACTTAATTCCGTTCTGGAGCAAAGACCCGTCGTCTCTGTTGGATAGGCTTCTTCTCAGGGTCCACATTCAGCTTGTGTTGGATGACCTTTAGGGATATACCTGGCATGTCCTCGTGACTCCATGTAAAGAAGTCCAAGTTCTCTTTAAGGAACTGGACAAGTCTCGTCCTCATCTCTGGGTTAATGTCGTCCCTATTCTGGTTGTCCTCGTTGTTTCTCCTTCAACCAATTCCACTGTCTCCAGGGCTTCCACTTTATCTTCTTCCTTTTCCTCGATCATCCACATATGGTTCTCTTTTGCAGCTAACATGGCCTAGTAGCATTCCCTGGCTAGTACCTGATCTCCTTTTACCTCGCCTACATCGTTTTCTGTCAGGAATTTTGCCTTCAAGCAATAGGTGGACGTGGCCGCTTTCCAACGGTTGAGTGTGGGCCTCCTGATGATCACATTGTATAATGAGGGATAGTTTACTACTAAGAAGTCCAATTGACGAGTTAGCTGTCTCGAGTGAGTCCCCACTGAGACCGTCAGTGTTACTATGCCTTTGGGATACAGCCTGTCTCCACTGAAGCTGACAAACGGGGAGTCAAATGGGCACAGCCTTCCTAGAACTAGCTTCAGCTACTAAAAAGCAAAGAGGTAGATGATGTCCGTGGAGCTACCATTATCCATAAGGATTTTTCGGGTGTTGAACCCTTCTATTGTTAACATTATGACCAAGGGGTCATCATGAGGCTGCTTCACCCCTCTGGCATCTTCTTCAGAGAAAAACTTGTCTCTGTCCGTTCATCTTTGTTTCATTGGGGGCATTCTGTTGACACTGTTCACCTGCCTCTGATATGACTTCTTGAGGGACTTGAACGACCCTCCTGTGGATGGTCCACATGTGATCGCCTTTATTTCCCAGATCACGCTTGGCAGATGTTGGGGCGTACGGTCCTCGTCCCTAAGTGAGACTTCATGCTTGTCCTTGTGATCGTCTTTGGACCTACTGTGCTTCCCCTTCTTCATAAATCTCTGTAATTTCCCTTTTTGTATGAGCTCCTCTATCTGCTCCTTCAAGTCTCTACAATCCTTTGTGTAATGGCCGTGATCCTTGTGGAAACGGCAATACTTCTTCTTATCACACACATTGGGTGATGAATGTAATGGCCTAGGCCATTTGAGATAGTGCTCGCCTTTAGTATGCGTCAAAATTTTATCAATAGGCATAACTAAAGGAGTGAATTTTACAGTTCGAGGAGCTTTTTCATCCTTCCTTTTACCCCCGTCATTTTTCTGACGATCTTGACGTTCCCTTTAATGGCATTTCTCAATTCGTCCATCTCCTTTCTCATCTCCCGGAGAAGATCTGAGTTTGGTTCATTTGGAGTAGTTGGCCCTCGACGGTTGCTCCTTCTATGGCTATCTCCCTCATCCTTTTGGTTGGCCCTGGACCAGTTCTCTTCTTGTTGAAGCCGTAACCTCATCTCTTAATTCTGTCTAGTGAGCTCTTCAACTTTAGCTGCAAGAGCTTGGACTTGAAGGGCTAATGCTGCAGGATCTTAGTTGGACTCCATTTGGATATAGGAATTGATTAGAAACTATGCTTTCGAACCTAAGTGTGAAAATGTCGTCCCCACAAACGGTGCTAAACTGATGAAGTGCAAATCGTCAGTCTTTGTAAGTTTGTCCAGATGGAGTTGGGTCCTCGTCAGCGTCTCTGCAAAAGTGGAATAATGGCTCCCTTAGAGTGGTCACCGGTGTGGTGCCTGCCACCCCTTCTTCGATGCCAAAGTCAGTATATGACAATCCTTTGAGAATAGTAAGAGAATATGGGATGTTAGAGTATCTATGAATACTTTTAGGTGAGTTCTTTTGTACCTGGTTTGTCTCTGATCGAAGTGTATATATACGGCTTTGTGGTTCCTAGCCATTGGGGGCCTTAATTGTGGCTTTATTGCCCTTTTTGTAACGCCTTAAGGCTCATGAATATGGGTTTTGATGAGGCTCCAACGGTCTTCCAACTATTTAGTAACTGTCCAAGTTAGTAACTGCCCAGGCATTGAATGTTCTTATTAATGGCTCTCCTGTGTTCGTTCGTGTCACACTGAGGTGAACGAGTATATTTGATGAGATCGTCCAGGGAAATTGAGTTCGTCAGTCCCATCAAGAACTATTAGACCAAGTTGTAACTATGTATACTTTGTTTATTACTATATAGATGTATGCGATTCAACTCTTATAGGTATATTTTTCTTCAAAACATAGATTCACATCTCTTTTTTCCTCACAATTGAAACTAAGTGAAAAAGTATATAAAGATAACTATGCAATAGATCATTATCAATAAATCATATATCATAAAGTGGAAATATAAAATAAAATAAAATGCAAAAAGAAAAAATTCCTTAAGTATCTATACATAAAAACATTAATAGCATTGATGCTATAGAGTAAATTATATTTTATCTTATTCTCTTTTTGGCATTTTCAGTAGAGATGATCAACTAAGCAAAGTAAAACCTTACCAAGAAAGTTCAAATTAACTAAAAATTTGATGGTGGAGATGCTAATTATTTGTAATAAAATCAAAAATAAAAATAAGAAAAAGTCAAGGAACTTATAGCAAAATGCTTTCTATTCAAATTGCCAGTAGAAGGGAGACTAATAGACCCTCCACTTTCTTCAAGACAAAGGGGATTATAAAAGACCATATATCCTTTACCTACCCTTTTTTCTTTCTCAAATTCACATTACCAAAGAAGTATATGAAGCTAAAAACATTGTGAATACATCTCTGTTCAATGGAAGTCTATTGGTAGACACATTCAAATTCGTAGCTATGTATAAACTCAAATTTTTATTATAAAAAAAAAAAAAAAAACTACATATTAACCCAAACCAAAATTCAACCAAAGCTATAAGAGTGATTTGTGATAGGAAATTTAAAAAATACAATACAAAAAAATTAAATAAAAATTCCATCAACCTAAATTAGAGTTATAAGAAAGATCAAAAATTGAGAGAGAGAGAGAGAGGGAGAGAGAGAGAGAGTACTCATAGTTTTTGTGTGGAAAAAATATGGATTGAATGAAATAAATGATATCAAATTTATACAAAATAAGATGGAGAGAAGAATAGTCAAAACAAAAGAAAGAAAATGATAAAGGAAGTTCAATGGTAAAGTAAAGAGTAGTAGGGAGATAAAGAGGCAAAAAAGGAGAGGAAATGTTGGAGGAAGAGAAGAAGAGTTTTTTTTTTTTTTTTTTTTTTAAGAATAGAAAGATGAAAAGTTTAAATATTAAATTTTAACAATTACTTGAAATTAGAAAGAAAAGAATGAAAAGTTGAAATCAATTTGGGTAGTTGAATATAATAAAACATTTGCATCTAATGAATAGTAACGTTTGTAATGAATAGTCAAACATGTGCATATATCTACTAAAAAGATAATAAATTATTCAATTTTAAGAATTATTTGAAATTAGAAAGAAGAAAATGAAAAGTTGAAATCAATTTGGGTAGCTAAATAGTCAAATATTTGCATTTAAAAAAAATGAATAGTAACATGTTGAATAGTAATGGAGTGCATTAACAGGTTTGTCCATGAACTATATTTAATTATTTTATATAAAATAAAATAGAAAAATTATAAAGGATTTTTTTTTAAAGTATAACATAGCTAATATGGTGGCTCAACAGGAGTATAGTAACATTAAATTCTACCTCTCATCTTTTAGATATATATATATATATATATATAGACAATATATTATTACACTACTTTATATAACTTGTTTATTTTTCTATTATACAAGCACTTCTACACTCTTTACTCTCTTGATTCTTTTTTGCTAATTTCTTTACTCTTTTGATTATGGCATTTCTGGTGGCACCTTTCTTTTTTTTTTTTTTTTTCCCTTGGAGTTAGAAAGTATTCCATCACTGAAAGAAAACCAATCATGTATTGCCCATTTTTCCTAGCAAGTTCCCTTCTCTTGGTACCTAGCGAAAGATACAAGAAACAGAGCTTTGGGATAACGCTTTGAGAATTAAGAAAATTCATTGGATGGACAAAATTGCCGAGTCTTTTGGCTAAATATTGTCAAAAACGGAGTTTATTAGTGTTATAGGTACTGTTCAAAGTTATTTGGCAAAATGAGGAAAGAGACTGAATTTCGACAACACCATTGCCGAAATTGTAAGAAAAAGTTTGAGAGAGAAGAAAGATGAGTGATGTGATGGGGAGAGAGAAAAAATTGAATTTCGGTAATGAAATTACTGAAATTCTTGTCTTGCCTAAGCTCTGCCCATGAAGTGCCCCAGTGCATGCTAGGGGGAGTGCTTGAATGGTTTACCAATTGTGGCAACCAAGTTGCCGAAATTGTAGGGAATTGAGGAGAGAGAAAATATGAATTGTGGCGACCAAGTTGCCGAAAATGGGAGGAAAAAAAAAAAGAATTGTGGTTGCTGAAATCTTTGTGACGGATTAAAAAAAAAAAATGTGGCAATTGCATTGTCGAAATAGAGGGGAAAAAAAAATTGTGGGAATGGATTTGTGGTAATGGCATTGCCGAAATAGATGAGGAAAAAAAAATTGTTGCAATTGATTTGCTGAAAATTGGAGAAGAGAGAGAGTTGTCTGAATAAAAAAAATAATAGTACACATATTCTTATTCTTCATTATTTTTTTTTTACCGAAGCAGTTTGGTTTGTGTGTAAGTAATGTTCTTTCATTTCGTATTGTAAAAGTACCCTATGAAATAAATAGTGATAGATTCAAGTACATTGAGTACATTGATTCTTATTCTAAAAAAAGTACATAGACTCTTATTCAGATTCCTGTACATGCATGAAAGAAAGTTATGGAAGAAAAAAATGAATGATGTGCACATTATAAACAGAAAAAAAAAAAAAAAAAACTGAGATTTTTGCAGAGATTCTTTGCAGTGAATATATATTTATAGTTAAATAATTTGTTTGTAAAAAATGATCCAACCATAAAGATTTCTTCGCTTCAACAGATTCTTTACAATAAGTACCAATATCGGCCTTCTTATTTTAAGGTGTGGGAGGCGAAAGAAAAGGCAATTGGTAGAGCGTTTGGTGATTGGGACAAATTTGACCAATTATTGCAAAAATGGTTGAAAGCTTTGATTGATTCAAACCTGGGCAGCAGGGTTATTTGGAGAACAGTACTTGCTACTGCCAGGTTGTGCGATATTCGAGAGAGTGTTCTGGGCATTTGGTCCATCAATTGAAGGTTTTCAACATTGTAGGCCAATGATTAGTATAGATGGAACTTTCCTATATGGTAAGTACAGAAGTACGTTACTGATTGCATCAACGTGGGATGGTGACAATAGACTTTTTCCACTTGCCTTTGCCATTGTGGAGAAGGAAACTGAAGATAGCTGGTATTGGTTTTTGCGTTGTATTTAGATTAATGTCACTAATCGAGAAGGGTTATGTGTCATATCTAGTCGTCACCTTGGTATAATGGAAGCGATATGGACTATATGTCAATCGACACATTGGTATCATCATTTTTGCCTTTTCCATGTGGCTAGCAATTTCAATCAACAAATTGGGAATAAAAACTTGAAGGCTATGGTAATGTGGGCAGGCATGGAGAATCAGCTACGAAAGTATCAAATAACCAGGGATAGAATTACTCAATTAAGTGTAGATGGTGATAAGTATTTAAGGTACATACAGGCACAAAAATGGATGTTAGCACACGATGGTGGACATCATTATGAGGCAATGACCACAAACTTGTCTGAAAGCTTCAACGGTATTCTAAAGAGTGCTAGAAATCTGCCCATATCTGCGTTAGTCAAACTTATATACTACCGTTGTGTAGCCTACTTTGCCGATCGGTATACTAAGGCATGCACAGAGGTTACAGCCAGTGAACTCATTATAGCATATGCAAAGAATAAATTCAATAAATGAGAAAAAAAAGGCACCAAAGCATTCAGTTACTGTGTTCAGTCATGAAGATGGTCTATTTGAAGTCAGAACACCAATAAACCCTAACTCTGCATATAGGGGTAATCATTGTCATGAGGTAAATTTGAGGCAGAGCACTTGTAGTTGTCAAAAATGGCAGGTTTATAAGATTTCGTGCTCACATGTCATTGCTGTGTGTAAATATTAAGGTATCTCTGTAATGCGATATATCGACCGCTGCTACCATTTGGAAGAACAAGTTGCTTGTTATGCACCTAGATTTCGCATGGTTCTAGATAGTGTACATTGGAATGAGCTTGATTTCCCGGTCTTGTATCCTAGTGTCAAGCTACGCCGTGAAAAAGGTCGACTAAGATCAACTCGGCTTCAAAATGAAATGGATTTAGGGACAGTGCATCAACCAAGGCCATTGTGCAGTCTCTGTAGGCAAGAATGCCATAATAGAAGAACATGCCCTACTCGAATTATGGCTGGCTCCACTAGTGGCTAAATTGAATTACCCAACATAAGTATTCATTCTACTTTAGTGGATTGGTTGGACTGTTTTTATTTTTTATTTTTTATTTTTAGGAGTTGGACCATATTGTTAGTTTGTATTATTTGAAAGAACAAGTTGGTGCTAATTCCATATGCTACGATGTTTTCTATCATTGCAAGTTGGATTGGGGTGTATGTTTATTTATTTTTTGTGTGTGTGTGTGTGTGTGTGTATATATTGTGTATTATAGTTTAAGTGTTCGATAACACCTTAAAATGTATACCTTTTATGGAGTGCTTGGGTCATTTACCATGTTTGAAAGCTTCAAAAAAGGAAAGAAATCAAAGGGCCACAATCTGAAGAGGAAAAATTAGATTTGAGCACTAATCAGTATTTTAGACGTATCTCTCCCCTCAAAAATCCAATTGAATTTAGGCTAGATGGGCTAGAACCGTGACTTAAATATCTACAAATTTTCTGTTTTGAGTTTTTTGAAATTCACAATTTTTGAAGGCCGAAATTAACTCACAAGTTGCTGCTATAAATTTGGACGAAAATTAGATGGTGAAAGTTTTATTTTTCTTTGACACTTTTACGAGGGTTTGGAAGAGAGGTTGTGGAGAACGAAAATAGAAATGTACACCACAGAAGCCATCATGCAAAGGAAAAAAGATCAACTATAAAAATAGAAGTTTGACACCTTTTTTTTTTTTTTTTTTTTTTTCCGCCTATTCTGCGCCTACAGTTGTGGCTACACATATAGATTCTATGTTGGATTTGTAGGATTGGACAATTATATTAAATAGATGTATGATTAGATTAATTGGGCACTAATTTCAAATACCAAAATATGTGTACACATTTCTTATTTTCGCAAAGGTCTTACGGTTAGTAGTATAATGTGATATGTATACTATCTAGGCATAATATTTTTTGCTACAATGGTGCATAAACAACGATAATACTTTAATATATTCTTAATAAATAGTCATTTTATATTGATTAGTGATTGCCACGATGGGGTACATGAAGTTTTTGTTATGTTCCACAACATGGAGGATGCCTATTTGTTGACACCTCATTTTGTAACTCGCATTTAACCTCACTTGAAGGGTAAAAGGGTAATTTTGCCTTGAAAATATGCATCTTGATTCTGGCCATTAGATCCTTAATCTCATTTCACCAAAATGATCTTGATGTTGTAACGATCAAATCAACTGGTCATAAGCCCTAATCGGACCACCAGATTGAAAGTTATCATCAAATCAAGTTTAATGATTGAGATGTACTATCACAAAATGAGTCCGACTATATGTGATTATGAACAATTGATTCAATTGGTTATAAGTGTAATCAATTTGAGATTAATGATGTGTCATAATTTGATTGGTTAGGACTACATTTTATGGTGAGGTTGCATACACCTAATTAAATAGATAGTTAAACATTAATTATTCAATGAGTAATTTGTACAATTTGATATGCAAGAAATATATACAATAAAATACTCACATATCTACATATTTAGCCTTACTTCTATGTTATTTTGTGACTGATTATATAATATCTTTGTGTTGCAGGTAACAAAGGGCTTTACATGCAAAGTGGGGCTAGGCCAATTGAATCAAGCCAACTTACATCCAGCCAGGCATGAATATTAAATTTAAGTCCAATTGGAGTAAGGAATCAAAGGAAATTTGCACCAAATTCAAGTCCAATTCGGATTAGGATTCCAGCCTGCACATCAGTTAGTATTTTTGGCATAACTTTCGGCTCAGATATCCAATTGAGATGATTCAAGTTGGGCTGAAAAGTTAACTTAATGGGCTAAAACTTTGTAGTTTACCAGGAGCCCGAATTCTGAAGTTAAATGGGCCAAAATAGTCGGTTAAGGGAAGCCTAAAAATCTGGGATTTTCTCCAAACGGGAATTCAACTTGTAATAGGATTCCTTGACCTATTTAAAGGTTTTTTAGGGCAAAATTTGGGGAGGCTAGTGCTAGGGCTGAGATGCAAAACAGAAAATTGGAGCAAGAGGCAGTGCCGCATGTGGCTTCTCTGTAGCTTTTCTCCATGATAGCATTGTGACTATTTCTTTCTTTATTTTATTTGTCTAGTTTAATGTTTAGTATTTTATTCTTTTGTTTTATTTCAATTACCATGAGTAGCTAAATTTATAATTAGGATTGAGGATGAAACCTTGTTAAGGATTACTAGTAATATTTATGTGATTTAATTTTTCCCACAATAGTTGTTCTTTAATGATTTAAATTGTTCTTGCTTCATATCAATTGACTAAGATGGGATTCTAGATATGAGTTCAATCATGTTTTTCTCATGATTTAGGATTTGTCTTAATTAATTGAATGCTTGGTTTATTAATTCTTGATTATAAAATTGGATATCGTTTGTGATTTGTTTGTCAATGGATACAAGTTATGATTTGATTTTTAGAATTAGATATATCTTGTGATTTGTTTGGCTACAGATACAATTGATGATTTGGTTTTATACTTAAGAAGCGAAGAAGAACATGATTTTGATTTTTAAAATAAGGATTTTAATGAGGATATTTTCCATGATAGCAAGATTGATTTCTAGATTATCATGTAGTGAGTTGGGAAAAATTAATGATCATAAATATATGCTGATATGACTTGCAAGGCGGATTCCAAAACCTTAATTCCTTTCCCTTAATTATTTACATCTTTTTATTGCTTTATATCTTTTGCTTAGTTTAACTATTTGCTTAATTTTATTATTTGCTTAGTTTATTTAATTTCAAAACAACCAATTTTTATTAAACTAGGTTAGGATTAATTTGGTTAAGGTTTAATTAATTTTCCTACGTTCATTCAAGTCCCTGTGAGTTTGACCTCGTTCTTGTCAAACTATACTTCGGTACGGTTCGTACACTTGCGAGTATTTTAAAATTTCACAACACAATTATCTTTTAATTAAAGTAAATTTGGAACCAATTAAGTCTAAAATAGGAGTGATTGGAGCCATTTAATATTAATTGGGAGCTAATTTGGGATATTGATGTTAATTGTGCTGAAACCATTTTCTAACAAATAACCTCTGCTCACCATTTCATCGATATCTCTCAGAATATTTGGAATCTGTGAATGAGGTTAATTTTTCCAGAAACTAGACGTCCGGGGCTTCAATTTGAGCATAAGAACGAGACAATTCTGATCAGAATTGAGTTAGATATGATTTTTCAAAATTGGCTCTACAGGCTGTTACAGCAGCTATGAGAAAACTGAATTTTGGCTTGCTCCTCGCTCCCACAAATCTCTCCATTTAATGTACCAGATTTTTCCTAAGGCTAAAATGAGGTCTAGGTTTATGATTCTTTGTCAACCCTCATTAAATGACATTCCATTCATATTTCCTCCACCACTACTATATAAACCCTCACTCTCCTTTATTTCAAAGCACACAAAAACCCCCTCTCTTCTCCTTTCTTGAGTTCTAGGAAGTTGAGTAGTCTCGTCATATCTTAGTCTTCTTGAAACTTAAGGTATTGAGTGAGACTTACTCTTCTTCTCCTAACTCTTCTTTCCCTCCACCCTCAGGACCTTTCTCCTCTTCCACCATATGGATCTTGCATGAAGGTATAATCTCTTTCCCTAATTATTTTTTTGTATTACCATGATAAGAGTTTAAGATTAAAGCATGATAATAATCATTTAAATTCCTTTGAATATGTTCGAATGTTCTTAAATGTTCTTATGTGTTCTTCACATGTTCTTGGTTGTTCATTACATGTTCATGCATAACACTAGTTTTATCTTAAATCCACATGAAGAATATCAAAAACATATTTGTTTCATAACTCTTTCAAATCATTGAATCTAGATATCACAATCCACACATATTCGCTAGAATTTATTTTTCAATCCAAATGAAATGCTTAATAAATTGAATTAGGGTTTATCACATGTACACACTTTAAATTCAACATACAAATTGATTGATAATATATTGGATGATGTGATATGAATGTTGGCCACCATAGTCTAGAAGATCGGTTTCACCGGGCAAAGTGGGTGCCTAACACCTTCCCACCTTGTAACATAGTCTTCGAGCTTCGGTCAAGGATTAGTAGATAAAATGTTTATCCATGTAATTTTAGATTGTAACTAGGAAACAAAGTCGTATACTTTATCTTAGATTGTATCTAGGACCAAAGCCATGTAATTTTCTTATTATCAATGTAAATTCAATTGAAAATTAATAAAATGAGGAATTTTTCAATTTTGGTTTTTTTTATTTATCCCAATAATTAAATAAGTGGTGACTCCATTGTAAAACCCTTAATCTAAAAGGGAAAATATAACTAGTTGAACCTTCATTTTAAGAGGCAATAACATGATCCACCCATTCACGTGGGTTTGGCCCAACGCCTATAAAAAGTTGGCCAGAGGCGCGGTCTCTCACACTATTTACTCATTGAGGGTACCTTCGTGCTTGCACATGACTTTTCCCCATGTGCCTTGGCTGCATTCTAATATCAAAATCTGCGCCATAATTACAACCTTCGTCACTTTCATTATCTGATGACACCTCCATATCTTCTGCATCTTCCCCACTATCCTTATTTGAGGCATTTTCCTTAGAGTATGTTTCGGAGGCCTCTTCCTCAGAGTTCGGAGCACATGCCCATGTATTTGGTGGCGTGCATAAATCACTAACATGAGGGGATGGTTGGGAAGGTTGTTCATAGTTGTACTGGCTATCTTGGCCATAATTGTACTGCCCAGAATAGGATGGAGGTAGCGATGGGTGATAGGAGGGAGTTGTTGAACTAGGTTCAGGGTAATGGTCATAGCTAAACAAAACTTAAATCCTTGTCCTAGGGAAGTGGATGATCTAATCTGTTGATATAAAGACATGCAGTACTCATTGACACTAATTGGATTATACTCATTGAAGGTGGTTGGCTAATTACGGGCAGATGTTGATGGCCCAGCTTGGGTAGAGCTGTACATATTGTGCTGTGTAGAGATGGATGGTCCGGCTTCATCGTTTCTGCTTTGTCCACGTTGTGTAGAGGTGGACGAGCGGGTTTCAGTAGAGGTTTGTGAGTGCTGTCTTCCTTGGTGCCTTTGTCGTCGCCTGAAGTGTGTCACCCTCTCAGTAGGGGTAGATGAAATATTTGCTTCCATTGATAACTTCACTCGACTAAGGCCCTCTACTATTGCTGGAAGGACTTGTTGTGCAGTGAGATCATTCCTCTGTTGGTTTGTAACAGCCAAATTTAACATATTATTGATCTCAGTTTGTTGCCACATAAAAGAAAAAAAAACGTTTATTAGTGCAGTATTATTGAAAAAGCTAAAATAATAATTTGTTATCAATATTAGTACAGTATTTTGTTTGTGTAAATAATTTGTTATCAATATTAGTGCAGTATTATTGAAAAAGCTAAAATAATAACATGGTACATATGGGCAGCCGTCTCTAGTGTCGTGAATAGGTGACCATGTTGATGGTACCATGTTGTGTAGTCCACATTAGAATGGAAATTGTCGTCCCCAACTACATTTTCAGCTCGCTTGTCCAAAGCCGGTAGTATTGTGCATGCTGCCTACGCCAATTGACACCGGACTTTCCTGTCAACTTTACACAATGCATAGATTTATCGAAATTGTCAGTAGGCCACTTTGGACATATTTGCAACAACCCAAACTGTCGCATGACTCTTTCTGGATGGTAATACTCCACAATTTGGAAGCATAGCAATGGCACTGTTGTAGTCCATATATGTTTTTCTGCAAGACACCATGGATGCAAATAATTATTGTACGGTGTTTAAACAACCTGCAATTCCAATTACAATAACTATGTTATAATTGATCAAGACAATAATATAACTAGTAAATTAACCATGGATGCATTGTGACAACTTATATTACCTGTTCATTATTATGTGTGTCGTGATTAGAACAATATGCACAGAGAACATGCGTTGGTGTGTGAGTAAACGTTTTCTTGGTATCCCACCTATACACAATTAATGATTGCCACTGATTTTAGGGTTTGGAAGTATCAAGGATAAACGCTACAGTATATAATATTGTATAGAAATAGAAAGTAAATATTATACCTGCAACCGTATGGGTCGTCACCATTTAAATTTGTTGGATTTATTGGAATTAGGGTCAGATATGGAAGATGCTCCCACGCCTATAATTGTAATATGAAAACAGGACCTGCAACCTCCGTGCTTTTTTTAATAGCAGCAGTACACAGCTCTTTATAAAGGAAAGCAAGTGTGGCACTACACCAGCTATATTCCCCAACAACACCAAAGTCGTCTAACAGCTGGAGAAAGCAGCAATGCAATCTACTTTGGCTCTTATTTCCAAATAGTAAAGCCAAAACCTGGAACATATATGCCCTAGCATACTGTTGGGTTGTTACAGCATTGGCACCCTCTGGTAGGTTTGAGAATGTATTCCTTACCCATGTTATTTTAAGACCACCATATGCCAATGCTGTTGCAAGTGGTGTCACCCCAAGTAAATTCTCACAAACTGTTCCCCAATCTAAATTGGTGGGCCCGCACATTGCATTGCTATCAATAGGCAATCCTGTAATGATTGCTATATCTTGTAATCTTGTAGAGTGATCGACATTTCACAAATAGGTAGGTGAAATGTATGGGTTTCAGATCACCACTGCTCCACCAAAGAAGTGATAAGACCCTAGTCAATATCTATATGTGATAGGCGGGTAACACGGTATAGTCTACATTAATGCAAATATGGGGTGATACGCTCGCCTAACTACGCGCGGGGGGGGGGGGGGGGGGGGGGAGGGGGTGCAAACGGTTGGGGTCGCACTCGTAAGGTGGAAACTTGAAATTTTTAAAAAAACGTACAATGCTATATTGCTAATGTTGAAATTATTTTCATGTAAATTGAATAATTGTAGATATTATTAGGACATTAATAAATTTTGATCTTACAACGTATATTGCCTTCCATTGCATTATTAGAGATGTGATATTGTTGTTGGGTTAGCAGAGAATGATCGAATGGCCCAGGCTCCATTTCAAATATATCTTACATTAAATGTTACAATGAGTTAAACCATGCAACATCCATCTGAATGTATATTTTTTACAAGCCATCTATATAAAAAATTACAAACTCAGAAAATAATTTCCAATTAAATTAGGGGGCCGAGAAGCTTACTACAATTGCAATACAAAGTGAAGGAATGTAGGAATTATAGAGTGATACTTGCAAGAAAAGAAAGAAAGAATCAAAAAAAAAAAAACACAATCAGATAATCATAAATATCTTCTAAAAAAATATAATCCTGAATAAAAGCAAAAGAACAATAATAAAAAATAATAAAATTAATATATAGTGACTACTACAGTTTTTTATGCTAAATATTAAATATGACTTACAATGCTTGTAGTTCATAATAAAATTGAAAGAAGCTCAAAATTTTTTATGAACAAAATAAACCATGCTTTCAATATAACTTACAATTCTTTCAGTTTTTTATGAAGCAAAATTTTTAATAATAATAATAATAGTTTTAGCAAAAATAATCATACCCACAATAATTAGTATTAACTATAATATAACTATATATAATATTTACAATATATTAGCGTATAATATTTATAAAGCATATAATTAATTTTCATTTCCCAACCTATAACCACCCTAAAAAGTAAAGATTCAAGAAACTTAATAAATTTTTATACCAACTAAACGTTAAAGAAAAAGAAACACAAATGTACGATTTATTGTACTAAATAATAATAATAATAATAATAATAATACACATACATATCTTTATTATAAACCAACAAACATATCATGCAATATATTTTTTCCAAGTAATAGATGTAATAATTGATAATAAAAAAGTAAAATTGATTATAAAAAGATCAAAATAATACAATTTATTACAATTTTTGTGGTCATATACTAATAATAAAAATAAATAATATTAAATAATTTCAAAATTAACAAAACACATACATAAATTTAATTAGAGAGTTGAGATGTTTACCACAATTGTGATACCAACTGAAAGAGTGAGAATTATAGAGTGATACTCGCAAATAAAAAATAAAAAAAAAATCAGATAATAATAAATAAACACAAAATAACAACAATACTGAAAATGCTTGTAGTCCTAAGCATAAAAAATTCATTAATCTAAAATTTGAATAACAACAACAACAACAACAATAATCATAATCATAGGCATACAAACAATATTAACTACAACAAATTTTACAATGTATTAGCTTCTAATATTTACAAAGTATATGTTTATACAGAAATAATAAATTTGTTAATTTTTAGAGCTGTAAATTAATAAGTAAAGCAAAAAAACTTACATTAACCAAAAACTTACAATCCTTAGTTGTGCACACTGAAGCAAAGTAGAAGAGTAACTGAACAATTGGAGGATGTAACTTTGTGAGGAGATGCAATCCTTCAGTAAGGCTACTTGCCTTTTATTACAAAGAGGAGAAATAAAAAGACAAAAAAGAATCTATGAGATAGATTTTAGGCGTGATATCAATAGGTGGTTTTATTGGGAATGATCAATGAATATATTCCAAGCAGAAAATAAGAATCAGAGGAAGAGGTGAGGTGATTGGTTGATTGACTCCTCACAGGGTACTTTTACATTCACACAAACCAGGTTTAAAAAAAAAACTACTAAAGACTAAGAATATGTGAAATATATATTTTTTTATTCAGACAACTCTCTCTCTTTCGGCAAATATATTGCAACAATTTTTTTTTTCCTTCTATTTTGGCAATGCCATTACCACAAATCCATTCCCACAATTTTTTTCCCCTCTATTTTGGCAATGCCATTGCCATAAATCCATTGACACATTTTTTTTCTTTTTAATTCCTCCCCAAGATTTCCAGCAACCACAATTTTTTTTTCCTCCCATTTTCGGCAACTTGGTTGCTACAATTCATGTTTTCTCTCTCCTCAATTCCCTACAATTTCAGCAACTTGGTTGCCACAATTGGTAAACCATTCGGGCACTCCCCCTAGCATGCATTGGGGCACTTCACGGGCAGAGCTTGGGTAGGACAAGAATTTCGGTAATCTCATTACCGAAATTCAATTTTTTCTCTCTTCCCATCACATCACTCATCTTTCTTCTCTCTCATACTTTTTCTTACAATTTCGACAACGGTGTTGCCAAAATTCAGTCTCTTTCTTCATTTTGCCAAATAATTTTGAACAGTACGTATAACACTAATAAACTTCGTTTTTGGCAATATTTAGCCAAAAGACTCCAAAATTGCCTGTCATTTAACACACACACACACAAAAAAAAAAAAAAAAAAAAAAAACAAACAAAAAACAAAACAAAACATATGACGCGTTCTATCCATTCACCTTGCATCAGTTTGGTTTGTTTGTTTGTTATTATTATTATTATTATTATTATTATATTAAGGAATTTTTATAAACAAAGGAATACGACTTGTCATCTACCTAAAGTTCTAAACCATCAACGACACGACAAGCCGCTCGCCGCACAAGACAAGCAAATGATTCTTCACTCAAAGCTACATGTAGTTTGTGTACGAGATAGCTTAAATCGATTATCTCTACCACTAGCCGTTTAGTTAAGGTCCCATACTAGTTAGTGAAGTTAGTTTTGTCTGTTATTGTTAAATCTGTTTGGGAAGTTATTTCACTTAACGGTTAGTTTGTTACATCTGAGATCGATTTCGTCTGCTATAAACACCAAGCCATGTAATTGTACATAGCGGTGAATAGTCAATGCAATCAGATGAGTAAAATCAGCCTTCTTTCTCATTAGAAAATCAGATCCATCTATCAGTTCTCCTCATTCAGTAGCGAAAGAGAGCCGAGAGCTCATGGTGCAAGAACATCTACATATATTATCTTAAATCGCAAAGAAATCTATATAACATCATCCATCTTAAATGGCTTAATTGCATTGGATTTGTTACAGGCACAACTTCTATCCAAGGCATAATTTAATTTAACCTCAATGTTAATCCATTTGATATTTTACAATCATTAATTGTACAAAAATAAAAACATTACATTAGCATGCAGGGGAAATGGGGAATGCTTACCGTACTGTAGTTATTCTATATATGGCATATCAAAGAAGAATCACACAATATTATTGTCAAAAAAACCACAACAACTAATAAGTTTTTATACCTAGAGTTTGAAGGGTATATTGGTAAAATATCATTTAATTAAACAGGTCAAATGAGTTCTATGGATTGGACACAAACCTGACACGTTTATTAAACATAAAAGTTGTGTCAGCCCGAATATGACACGAACCTGTTAAAACTCAACTCATAACCGACTAATTTTAGTATTGACCAAATTGATCTGAAGTATGAAAAACCAAATAAATAAAAATTTTCTAATATAAAATTTAGAACTAACTAGTAACCACATTATAAATAATCATTTAAAACTAAGAGATATCTTAATATCATAAACAATCAATTATAATATGTCAAAAAAATAAACCACAACAACTAATAAGTTTATATACCTAGGGTTTTGCGGGTATATTAGTAAAATATCATTTAATTGAATGGGTCAAATGAGATCTATGGATTGGACACAAACCCAACACGTTTATTAAACAGAAAAGTTGTGTCAACCCGAATATGACATGAATCTATTAAAACTCAACTCATAATCGGCTAATTTTAGTATTAACCAAATTGATCTGAAGTATGAAAAACCAAATAAATAAAATTTTCTAAAATAAAATTCAAAACTAACTAGTAACTACATTATAAATAATCATTTAAAACTAAAATATATCTTAATATCACAAACAATCAATTATAATATGTCAAAAAAAAAAAACTATGACAACTAATAAGTTTATATACCTAGGGTTTGAAGGGTATATTAGTAAAATATCATTTAATTGAACAGGTCAAATGAGTTCTATGGATTGGATACAAACCCGATATGTTTATTAAACAGAAAAGTTGTGTCGACATGAACCTGTTAAATCTCAACTCATAACTGGCAAATTTTAAGTATTAACCAAATTGATCTGAAGTATGAAAAACCAAATAAATAAAATTTTTCTAATATAAAATTCAGAACTAACTAGTAATTACATTATAAATAATCATTTAAAACAAAAATATATTTAATATCACAAACAATCAATTATAATATGTCAGAAAAATAAATAAATTGATAAACCACAACAACTAATAAGTTTTTATATTTAGGGTTTGAAAGGTATATTGGTAAAATATCGTTTAATTGAACAGGTCAAATGAGTTCTATGGATTGGACACAAACCTGACATGTTTATTAAACATAAAAGTTGTGTCAGCCCGAATATGACACGAACCTATTAAAACTCAACTCATAACCGACTAATTTTAGTATTGACCAAATTGATTTGAAGTATGAAAAACCAAATAAATAAAAATTTTCTGATATAAAATTCAGAACTAACTAGTAACTACATTATTAATAATCATTTAAAACTAAAATATATCTTAATATCCACTACAACAAAATTTATTTTTAGTGATGAAAATTAGTGAGGAAATATTTTTCGTCGCTAAAAATACTGATTTTGGGACAAAATATGAATTTTGTCACTAACAATAAAAAAAAATTATAACATTTAGTGACGAAAAATAATTTTCATCACTATTGTGATCTGAAATATGGGCGCTAGTAGGGAAAACTTTGGCGGGAACTTAATTAATCTATAGCGACGAAATATTTCATCGCTAAAAATTGAAATTTTTAGTGACAAAATATTTTGTCACTATAGATATTGCTTCGGATAGTATTAGCGGCGAAATGATTTTCATTGCTATAAGGAAGAATTAGCGATGGAAATAATCGTCGCTAAAAATAATCGGCGCTAAAAATAATCATGGTTTTTCATTTCTTTGTTTTATTGACCAATAAGTAGGCAATAGCGCCGAAAATATTTCATCACTAAAGATTTGACTATAAATATGCCACTTCAGTTTTTTTAGTCCGACCCTAGCTTTTTTTCCTCAGCCATTCACTCTCACTCTTCCTCTCTCTTCGTTGTTCACTCTCACTCTCTCGGTCTCTCTGCCGTTCTCCGTTGAGTCCCTAAGGCGCTACTGCCGTTGTTGAGCCCTTAAGCCGCCACCGTCGTCTAGTCCGTTCACCGCTGTCGAGGTCTGTTCGCCGTTGTCGAGCTCCCTTTTCCCTAGCCACCGCCATCCATCTCTCTTCCTCCACCACTGCCGTCTAGGTACTCTCTTTCTTTGTATTATTCTTCTCTTTTTTCATTTGTTTAAATTTTGTTTGGTTATTGAGAAACAAGGAATTTTCTTTTGCTAAAACAGAGTTTGGTTGTTGATAAAACAGGATGAGAAAAATTGATATGATATTTCTCTGATGCTTTTTCTCCACACTATACATTTATAGTTTGTGTGAATATGTGATTGTGCTATTTTTTTTGGAAGTGCAGTGAAGGAGCCAATTGGGTTTATTTTGAATATAGATATGGTTTTGTCTTTATGTGATTCACATGTATTGTGTGAATGCACATAAAGTGTTTGACGAAATGCTCTACTGGAATTCCCTTTGCTTCTTTAGAAAATTGATAAGGGAAACCGGATTTTAAGGGAGCTAAATGAAGTTAGCTCTTTTTAGGGGTTGGGTTTCCTAGAAAGTAGATGAAAGTAAATGAGACTTATTTTATTTGCTTTTTCGTTTGTATATATTGGAGATAAGGTCCAATAATAATAATAATAATTAAAAAAAATAGTATTATATTAGCGGTGGTCATGCTGCACTATATATGTCTAAACTGTCTTTCAACCGAGGAAATATTTGTTATTTTTGTTATATGTCTAAACTTTGAGGTTGACATTTGTGGCAAAAGTACATTAATCCATATTCTTTTTATTGTACTTTAGGAAACTTGGTTTTTTTGTTTGCTTTTGTGCTATATCTATATATGAAAAATTTGGACATTTAGAAGTCAAATAAACATTTGGGCTTAAAAGAAATTTGACAAGATAATCACAAATAAGCTAAATACATTATGAAAATTGAAACACAATCATTTTCTTTTTCACTTGTAAAAGATGGTAGAAACTCATCAATATTGTCAACTCCATTTATAATGACTACAGATCAACCATTTAATTAAAATGCTACTACCACTCTGTTCTGTTGAGTTAGCAGAAGTTCTGACGCTAGATTGTTGAACAAAAGACTGAATAAAGAGCTTTTATTAAAAATTTGACTCTTTAAATTACAGCACTTTACAAACACTAATACTTTGACTCGCTAACATTAGTGCACACACATCACCTTTCTTTCACTACACACGGCACTTACTCATCAAATACACTTGCACACTTACTCATCAAATACACTATGACGCAACCACTCATTGACTTTCTTTTCTTTACTTTCTGACACACTTCACCTCATACAACTTCACACACGTCACAAGTCTCTCACTTGGTACTTTCACATGCTCACTTCACCTAACACTTGACTTCATATCACTCACTTCACAAGTCTCTCACACATCTCACACTTTACTTCACCTCACTTCACACACGTCTCTCATTTGGTGCTTTATGACACACACGACATCCTATTTACACTAGTCTTATGTCGGTTAGGAAACTGACTTGAAGCTTCTAGCTACTTCCTTTTTATTGACAATAAAATAATGGCTTTCTCAAACCTTCTAGACAATTTGAAAATGTGTGGCTAAGCTTAAAACTAAGTTCTAGAGAATTTCGGAGAGAAGCAAATTGAGTGAAACTCTAGAAATTTCTAGAGATAAGAGAGTTAGTGTTGATTTCTAACATGTTCTCCAATTGATTTTGTGCTATGCTTCATTTGATTTTGTTTCTTTTGTTACAAAATTAAATAAATAAAAAACAACAAAAATAATTCAGTGGTGGTTTAAAACTTTAAGAATGTAATAAATATTGATATTGGTTGGGTGATCTTAGTATTATAATTCATAATTGCTTCATTTTTTTTTACCAACATTTAAAAATTTCTATGACGAATTAATGAAATGTTGTTTGGTTTTCAGGATTTACAGGTGGTAAGAGAGCAATTCTGACTGCATTTGGGTGCTGAGCTAAAAGGACCTAGAGAGCATCCACCTTCATTTACATTTGACTGCTTTTTGTGAGTTCTAAATTTTTGTTTTTGCTTTTGCTTTTTCCGTATTAATTTTTGTTTGGGGTCTTTTTTTTGCACAATAAAACGACATATTGGAAGTTTAAATCAATGCTATAAAATCTGATATGGATACTGAAATGGAGAAGGTGATTGATGCTCTACTTGTTACCATTCCTTTGTAACCTCGTTGGGGTTTAATAAACTCAAAGAGAGATTATAACACCTTATCATACATAATTTCCCAAATTTAGCACACACTCACATACTTGTATACACATCTACTTTGGATTTCTTTGGTAGAGGTGTGTGCTCGCTTAAGTATAGTATGTAATTTCTAATTAAATTCTTGTAAACATTATATTTTGGGATGTTGATAATTGGTTTTGTGGTGGGTTGTTGTGTCGGAGCAAGCGGGTGGATTGCATGGTGTTATAAGATGGTTTAAATTCATCCAAAATCCAGACTACAATGGATTGCATGGTGTTATTACCCTTACTCTTTTCTTTTTTCCCTCCCGTCCTCTTTTTTCCCCTGCTTCTTCATCCAAACTCCAGAACATACTAGAGCTCTCTCTCTTTCTTTCTCTTTCTCCCCCCCCCCCCCCCCCTCCTCTTTTTTCTCCAACCACTTTGTCCAAACTAGAGATAATACTAGAGCTCTCTCTTTCTCTCTCTCTCTCTCTCTCTCTCACAAATAGAGATCGTCGGTGGATAACTTGTCCTCTCCACCACCACTCTCCTCCCCAAAGCAGCTCAGATGGGTCAGATTTGCTTTATTTTATTTTCATTTTTTGTTATGATTTGATTAGTTTTAAGATTGTGATTTGAGTTTGTATTTTGATTGTGATAGAGTTTAGAGATGTTTGAGAGAGAAAAGATTGGGAATGGTTGAGTTGTAACCATTATGATTGTTGAGTAAAAATTGAATATTTTAATAGGTGTGTTGAATTTTTTATTCCCATTAATTCTTTTTCTAATGAATAGTATGTCATCAGACCAAGAGAGCTATTGTTCATTAGCAAAATGAATACTTTTTTGCTAATGAACAGTGAATTAGAAAGACTACTAGAGCAGGCTTTTGTAGGTTTACTCTCCAAATTTTGGATTTAGAGAGCTTGTTGGAGATACTCTTAGAACAAGATAAGGATAGGTAGGTAGCTCTGCTATATACCACTATGCCAAAACAAAATATAAAGAACTCTCAATGAACTAAATTCTAGTGGATGGTCCCCAAACTAAGATACATAATATAAATTTAAATAAATATATTTATAACAATTAACATAATAATAATAATAATAATAATTGATGGTGATCCACAAGTAATTTTTGTCTATAATGGTTGTCCAAGTGTTGACACCCTATTTTGCAACTCATATTTAACCTCACATGGAGGGTAAAAGGGTAATTTTACCTTAGAAGTATACATCTTGATTATGGTCATTAAATTCTTAATTTCATTTCATCAAAATGATTTTGATATTCTAATGATCAAATCGACTTGTCATAAGTCATAATTGGACCATCATATTGAAAATTATCATCAAATCAAGTTTTAATAGCCGAGATGCACTATCACAAATTGAGTTTGACTATATGTGATTATGAACAATTTATTTCAATTAGTTAAAAATATAATCAATTTGAGATTAATGACGTGTCATAATTTGATTAGCTAGAACTACATTTTATGGTAAGGTTGCACACACTTAATTAATTAGATAGTCAAGCATTAATTATTCAATGAGTAATCTGTGTAATTATCTTTTAATTAGGGTAAATTTGGAACTAATTAAGTTTGAAATGGGGGTAATTGGAACCTATTAATGTTAATTGGGAACTAATTTGGAATCTATTAATGTTAATTGTGCAAAAATTATTTTCTAACAAATGACCTCTGCTCACCATTTCCTTGATATCTCTCAGAATATTTTGAATCTATGAATGAGGTTAATTTTCCTAGAAACTAGACATCCGAGACTTCAATTTGAGCATAAGAACGAGATAATTCTAATAAGAATTGAGTAAGATATGATTTTTTGAAATTGGCTATACAAACTATTACAGTAGCTACAGCAAAACCGAATTTTGCTTACTTCTCACTCCCACAAATCTCTACCTTTAATGCACCCGATTTCCCAAATGCTAAAATAAGGTCTAGGTACATGATTCTTTGTCAACCCTCATTAAATGACATTCAATTCATATTTTCTTCACCACTACTATGTAAACCCTTCTCTCCTCCATTCCAAAAAAAAAAAAAAAAAAAAAAACTCTCTCTTCTCCTCTCTTGAGTTCTAGTGAAGTAGAGTAGTCTTGTTATATCTTGGTATTCCTGAGACTCAAGCTATTAAGTGAGACTCACTCTCACTCCTCCATTGTATGGATCTTGCATGAAAGTATAATCCATTTTCTTAACTTGTTTTTTATGTTGCCATAATGATAATTTAAGATTAAATCATGATAGTAATTATTTAAATTACTTGAATATGTTTAAATGTTCTTAAATGTTCTTATGTGTTCTTCACATGTTCTTGGTTGTTCATCACATATTCATGCATAACACTAGCTTTGATCTTAAATCCACATAAAAAATATGAAAAAGATGTTTATTTCATAATTCTTTCAAATCCTTGAATCTAGGATATCACCATCCATACACATTCACTAGAATTTATTTTTCAATCCAAATGTAATACTTAATAAATTAAATTAAGATTTATCACATGCACATACATTAAATTCAACATGCAAATTGATTGATAACATATTGGATGATGTGATATGAAGGTTGACTACCATAGTCTAAAAGATCGGTTTCACTGGACAAGGTGAGTGCCTAACACCTTCCCACCTTGTAACATAGTCTCCGAGCTTAGATCAAGGGTTGATAGATCAATGTTTATCCTTGTAATTTTCAATTTCTAAATTGTAACTAGGAAACAAATCCATGTACTTTATCTTAGATTGTATATTTAGGACCAAAGCCATGTAATTTCTTAAGATCAATGTAAATTCAATTGCAAATCAATAAAATGAGGAATTTTTTAATTTTGATTTTCTTATTTATTCCAATAATTAAATAAGTGGTGACTCCATTGTAAAACTTTTAATTTAAAGGGAAAAATATAACTAGTCGAACCTTCATTTTGAGAGGCAATAACACGACTCCACCCATTCAGGTGGGTCGGCCCCATATCCAAAAAAAAAAGGGGTCGGGGGCACGGTCTCTCTCACCAAGACCAATAATGTTCAAAATGGTCTTTAGAAAGGAGAAAAAGAGGAATATGCACCACATACATAAAATAAGGATGTCCAAGCATGTCACCAGTCATCCAAAGGGAACCTGGTCGTCCATACCATCTCATGGTATGGACGACCAATAAACACTTAGCAAATTTATGAGTGTTCTCCACAATCTCAAATGCTTAGACCACTAACTCTCATGTCGAAACGTGGGGTGAATTCCCTGAAATTTGCTCCACTTTCCCCACTAAGTTCACGCATCTCCCACAATATTAGTGGCACTAACAAGTAGACCCACTCCAAACTCTCTATAAAAGTGACCAAACCCTCTCCAACCAAGGTACGTTCTATTCATCCACTCACTATACTTGTGTTCTAAAGAGAAAACTGACTTAATCGTTAGAGGCTCCTTGGCCAGTTCACCCCGGTCACCTTCGATAGTGTAGTCTCTTTCTTCCTCTTTAGCTCATCCAATTGTCGTTGAAGCTCGGAGCATTCAACCTATTGATTTTCATGCATCAATAATAATAATAATAGTAATAATTTTTTTTTTTTGGGGTTTAATATCATAATTTTTCATTCATTCATCTATTTTCTTGCATTGAAAATGTGTAGTAAATTTGAGTTCAAAATGAAAGAGAACGTATAAAAAGCAAGAAAAACAAATAATGTTTCTGTTTAAATTTAAAAAAGAATAAAAGATAAGAAGGAAAATAGAGTGCATTTGATTAAATTTCAAAAAGGATTAGAAATTAGGAAATTGAAAACTGTTGAGAACGTTGGTCTAGTTGGAGGTTTTAAATTGTAAGCTTTTATTTTACGAATTTTCCCCTTTAATTAAAAACCTATAAGTGAGTAGGGAGATGATATTTTAGGATATACAAGACTTAGAGTCCATCTTAGCCTCTGTTTGGATTGCACTAAAAACAGTTTTCGGTGCGCGTCTGACTTTTTATGTGGATACCTGCAAGTACAGAAAAACACCTCTTTTATTTTAAAACTGGGTCTCGTAACACTATTCACACATTTAAAAATTATTTTGCTACAATGTTTTCAGTTTTCAGCAATAAGCAGCATCCAAACAAACCCTTAATATCTTGGAAATCCTTTAAATAGTAGTAGCATAAATAAATTAATAAAAAATAAATATTGATGGGATGCAAAAATCGGCCATCGTTGATAGGTGTCATCTAGAAGATAACAAATAAACATCGTCCAAAGAAGAGCAATTTGTCTAAGTAGGATAATACTTAGCAAAATTTGGGAAAACTCCCACCAGCCAAGAAGTTGGTTACACCATGATCACCTAAAACATGACGTAGGGTGAATTTCTTGAAATTTACTCAACTCTCACCATTTAGTCCACCCATCTCCCACAATGACAGTAGTACCTAACAAGTAAGGCCACTCAAAATCCTCTATATAAAGAACCAGACCTCACCAAATTAAGGTACGCACATGGCTCTTTGGTCGGCATCACATGGGTACACTCCGATAGTTTTTATTTTTTATTTTTATGCTATTTATGGTATTTGGACTTTGTGATGTAGAACAGATAGCATAGGCTTTCTTGGAGCAACAAGGGTATCAAAAGTCACAACGCAAGATTAAGGGGGGTGCCAATAGATGCCATCGGGGCGATAATGTCGAAATTGCATGAAATTTGGTAGGTTAAAGGAAAACAATGTTCTGATCCAAAATCAAGACTCGAGCGTTACATAAATTTAGGCAAATTCCTTCGTTAAGGCTCTGAAAACTGTGTTTTTGCTATTTATAGTAATATTTGTTTTTTCTTAATAACTTTTAATTTAAAAGTCAGAACAAGGTCTCATCTGTTTTAAGACGTCTCTTAGAGACAATATTTTCGATTTCCGCAATTATTTCAATTTTGCTATTTTTGGCAAAAATCACTATTTTGCCGCCTAATTATGTGATTAGCGCGAATTAGGGTTTTTGGGCGTTGCCTTAGCCTCCCTAGGGTTTCTTTTACTATTTAAACATATTGTAACCTCCAAGGCAATGAAGTTTTTCAGATTTATAAAAATACAAACTTTGTCTATTTTTCTCTAGTGGATTCTAAAATCCTATCATCTTGTGGATTCAAGGTTTTCATTAAGAAGATAAAGTGTTTAGTTTCTTTTTCCATTTAGAAAGCAACGTGTTTGTTGGGTCCTAAAATGAAAGTGTCATAGTGATGTTGCGGAAGCTACAAGAAAATAGACACGTTGCTTTCTTACAACTAGTGTTGGTCCTGCCAAAGTGGGCTCTTTGGAGGAAAAAGGCACTTCTCTCTTACAACTCAAGACCATCACCATTGCAACAAACAAAAGGCCCCTAACCTATCTTGCATCATAAATGTTGAAATGATCTAAGGCAGCTTGTGATTATTTCAAGTGTTCAACTTCTCCATCAGGAAACCAGAGAATACATTGTCGTTGAAACAAGAGACTCTTTAACAAAGAAAAATCAATCATTCAAAAGCAAGTGAATAAGACTGACCAACCTTCTCCAAGTTATCTTATGACGTTTTACAAAAAACAAAAGCAAAAAAAAACAAAAACAAAAAACAAACAAACAGTCTTGATGGTCCCTTCTCGTTTGCATTTTCTGACCCACTCAAAAAGATGCCGCTGCTCTAATGTTTTCCTGCCACAGAGTAGTTGCAGCAGTACCAACCCAAAAGAATTGACATCGGGTTTATCAATCAGCTCCCCGCATACGAAATACTCGGGATCCAAGCGTTCTGAAGTACTACTCTGTACTCCAGAGTAGGGACTAGAATCCACCCTAATCAAAGCCTTTGACAAACTCGGCGGACCCATCTTGTACGACACGAAATCTGCCACCTTGGGCTCCCATTTTTCGTCCAACAGAATGTTGCTCGGCTTCACGTTACGGTGGATGATAGTATGCTTCAGCCCAGTGTGAAGGTAATGCAGAACACGCGCCACTCCAATGGAAATCCGGAGTCTTTGTTTCCACGGGAGGGGATTATCGTGGTTAGTGCCGTAGAGTTGTTCGCCGAGGTTTCCATTGAAGATGAATTGGTAGACTAGGATCATCTGTTGATGATCAAGACAATATCCAATGAGAGGGACGAGGTTAGAGTGGCGTAGCTGGCATAGCAAAAAACAATTCAGTCTTTAACTCGTGAAAAACCCGCCCTTGAATCGATATTCACACGCTTTCTTGTATGCTTTCCCATAATCCCCCTAACCAATTACGAAGTATTCAACGAAGTAATTATTTGGTAGCTATTTTGATCTCAGCGAGTGAAAAACGACGGCATAATCCCTCAGGAAGAACTCAATCAGATCGTTTTGTTTCGTCTGACCTTCTCTTCCTGGACTGCTGGACAGCCTAAATAACTCTGAAATTCATTTCATTTGAGGCTTCGGTCCCCGCCCTTTTTCCTGTTTTTTTGAGAAAAAAAAAAAAAAAAAAAAAAACTTGTACACACTGTTTTTAATTTTTATAATTGAAAATGTGCACAACACCGCCCGTTTTTACATTTTTGGTTGTTTTCATGAACATATAAGTAGGCAGTGGACACTAGGTTGTTGGCAGCTTTGCTGTATACCATTACCAATTGCATTGAATTTAATCAATGCAAGGAATTTGAACAAGAAATAGCGCCATGTCGGTGTCATATGTACATGATTGTGCACGAGTCAAATTTGATGCGCTGATCTTTCCAATTTGAACTCTACGTACCACTAGTATTTTGTTTTCTTATTTTATATTTTATATAGTTATAGTAATTAGTAATTGATGTGAGTTCTAGTTAGTTTAAACTAGTAAATTACCCATACCATGCACGAATAATGTTGTAATGTTTTATATAAGATGATTTTGAAGAATATTATATAAATATTATAACATAATTATTATAGAACTTTATTTTTAATGAGTTCATTATAAAAAGCAACAATTATAAATTGTATACATGTTCATTATAATTATTCAATTGAAGTAATGAGAAATAATAAAATAAAATAAAAACTTTGGAGGAATATTATAGAATAAAAGTTGATATAGAATGTGTCTTTCTCTTTCTCCTTAATTCTAAAAACAAAAGCACATCCTAAACACTCACATTCAATCACATCATTTACAAAACCTACAAATCCACAACATCCGACTTTAACGTCAAAATAATAATTGTGTTGTCATATATATCTATATATATCTAAAAGCTGAAGTGTAGCATTTATTGTTGCTACGCTCCGGTTGAACCACCTCAGTAGTCACATCATTATCCTTTTTTGTTTCTAATTTTTGCTATGTATATATTTTTAAAACATTTTCTCATTTAATAAGGTGATTTAAAAAAATCCATTATTTGAAAATTAAAATATCTTTTAACCATTATTTTTATTATAAATTTTTCAAAACTCTCCCTCTCTTTTATATCTTCATCTCCCTACTACTTTCTACCTTAATATCATTCATTTTTTACCCTTTTATTTTCCCTTATTTTGACTCTTTTTATTCTTAACATATTACTATAAATTTGACATTTTCTTTTTCATTCTATGCATAGTTTTTTCACAAAAAAAAAGGTTACTTCTCTCTCAATTTGTTTTTCATTTTTTTTTAATTGCATCCATACTTAAGTTGATGAATTTTTGTGTTAATTATAATTCTACTTTGGGTTGATGCAATTTAGTTTTGTGTTTTAAGTTGTTATCTTTTCTATTCTCTTTAATTATTAAATCCTCTTCATCATAAATGATCCACTTGCCCCGAAATGACCTTGCCCAATAGGGAAATCCCATAATGGAATCTGATAAGTGAGATTTCAAGGAAGTGTTTACATAATCTTCTTTTGTCCGAAGAAATGATTCATCAAAATAATGAGTCACCATTGATATCGACACGTCTGAGATCGCATGCATGGAGGAGTCAGATGCTTCTTTTATTCTTTTACTTGGCACAGTTGGGCCATCCTGGACTTGAACCAGAGACCTCGCCCTTGAAGTAAATCATTGCACCTACTGTCCAACCAATTGGGAGAGAAGAATCACTAATGAAATACCGCATCTCAAAGCCTACCTAATTCGAAATTTAGACAAAAATGGAATTGTGATGCTGGGGTCTTGGGTCACGAAGAGAAAAAATGGGGCCTATGACATCGATGGATTATAAATGAAATAGTACTCATAGGCAATACCAATCAAAGAGATCACAAAAAATATGCTGTTGGATCATGTCGGAATAAAAAATTAGATTTAATTTGCACACTGAAATCAAAATAGTAAAATAGCAAAAATATTGCTACTCGATTATGAACATAAAAAAAAAATGATTTCTTACTTTTATTTTTGTGATTTAACATAGATAGGGAGCCGGATAAATCTTGATTTGAATCGCTGCTTTTACCCTTTCTTTTACTCTTTCTCTTTAGTTATCTAGGAGATGACCCAAAATATTATCCTACTGCATTATACATATAGTATATAATAATATAATGTTATTATATTACATAGAATGACTTGGATAATTTGATGTTTATTGTTATATATTTTATTTTTATTCTTTTTTCTTCTTATCTTATTTTATTTAACATTTAAATTCAGTCACATTCTCTATACTTATGCAGCACAAATCAAGAAAATGGCTAGACACACACTTACCTTCCTTTACCATACATTAGGAGAATCAAAATATTTGTGTGATAATGGGTCATGTAATTTATAATTTAGATAGCACTCTTTGAATGTGTCTAGGCCTATAGATTGAACAATTTGTAGTCTTATAAGGCTATTGAGAATGGAATTTTTGAATCAAGACTAAAAAAATATGGACTATTATATATCATTTAGATAAAAACCTTTATCATAGATATATTAATTTTTTTTGCCACAAATTTAAATCACATAAACTTAATAATTTTATATTATGCGTTAGCATCATGCCTACTTCTTCTTCTTCTTCTCAAAAATATTATGTATCATTTTTAAAGGATGCCAGCAATATTGATCTTATGGGAAAAGTTACATAAAATATTGAGAAATTTTTTTTTATATAACAGTCTACTATAAATGCTTTTTAAAAATTTAAACCTTTATATTTTTCATATCACTGACGTGTTTTACTATTACCACATGTGATAACTTAAGTTTTAATATTCTTAAGTTGTTTTGGCAAAAAAAAAAAAAAAAAGGTTGTCACAAAACATGAGTTCATGTAAGGCCACCAAACATGATAATTTACAAATGATGGAACCATTTGTGACAATATTTGCATAATTAAGTGTGGTTAAAAAACAAATATCTACCAATGGTTAAACGTTCATCTTGAATAGTCTTAACTTTTCATATAATTTTTTCTCTACATATTCATCTATTTTAATTTAGATTTAAAAAAGAAAACTTTAATTTAGATATTTATAAGTAAACAATGAAATAATGATTCTTGAATAAAAAAAAAATCATCTATACATGTTTATCTTGTGTGGTCCACTATAATTTAGATGATTATAACTTAATAATGAAGTCTATAAATAAGGTAATTAAACCAATTATATTTCTCCAATTCAAAAAGTTCCCATTTCTTTTTTCAAAAAAATGCCTTTTACATTTCCTTGGATTTTTAATTTTTTTTTTTTTTAAACTTTGACATACCATTGACCTAACCGCTTCATACATTTAAAAAAATAAAATTTAATGCTCATTATTACTTCCGTTAAGAAATTATAGATGTCTTAATTGATTGAAACCAAACTAGAGAAATGCCTTTCATATTTCCTTGAAAATTCAGAATGAAAAAAAAAAAAAAAAAAAAAAAACCTTTGATATACCATTAACGTAACTACATCAATAACTATTTAAGTCATTTATGATATCTATTTCTTATTGATAACCATCAAAACTACAACTAGCGAGGGAACATACAAAGTAATCAAGAATAAATGATGGAAGAAAAAATGAAAATGAAATCAAACGTCAATAGTAACCATTATTTGGAAAATAAAAAAATAGCCAAGAGCAGTAAGAAATAAAATAGAAATAACTACATAGAGGACATTGAAAACTTTATAGTGCAATAAAATCAACCACTGCATTCACTTAATTAAATCAATAATCAACAATTAAATATAACAATAAAAAATTTAAACTTAAAACTAATCAAACTCTAACTAGGGAAATTATATTTCCCATTATAACTAAAAATGAGATGTTCCTCGACAGTTTAGAAATTATATTAGAAATAAAGTTGGAAAGTTTTATAACCTCATTTTTTGACATTTCATTTACCTTTATACATATGTACACACACCATGACTTAAAAAAAATCTAATGAACAATTTTACCTCTTATTTAATGTCTATGTTATGCAAATTATCAACCAATAAATATATGATAGTGGTAAGAAATGATATAAACAAGATTATAAAAATATGATAAAACCTTTTTTTTTTTTTTTTTTTTAATTCTTTACAAAGTCTAGGGCCTAAAATATTATTTTACCTAAAAATTATCATAAGCAATGCACAGGTCTACGACTAATTCAATATAAAATGCAAACTACCCTTCCTTGGTTGTAGCCAACTCATATGGGTTAGGATAAGAAGAAACAACAATGTTAGAGCGAGGTAGGTGTCGTCGAAAGATTGAAGGTAAATGACATTGTTTTTGGTTTGTGTGTATTTGACATGGAATTACATGAGGGCTATGGGTAGGTATATATAAAGAGGTAGAAGTGCTAAAGGTGAAAATGGTGAATACAAATGTAAAGAGGTTTGTGTGTATGTATAACAGATGAAAATTCTTGAAACATTAAATCAAAGGATATAAATAATATTTATTTTTTAATTAGAAAAGTCTTGAAACATTGAACCAAATGCGACAAGTTCAATATAAAATGCAAGCCACCCTTCCTTGGTTGTAGCCAACTCATATGGGTTAGGATAAGAAGAAACAACAATGTTAGAACTAGGTAGGTGTCGTCGAAAGATTGAAGGTAAATGACATCGTTTTTAGTCTGTGTGTATTTGACATGGGATAATATGATGGCTATGAGTAGGTATATATAAAGAGGTAGAAGTGCAAAAGGTGAATAAAAATGTAAAGAGGTTTGTGTGTATGTATAACAGAAGAAAATTCTAGAATATAAATAATCTAAGGATATAAATAATATTTATTTTTCAATTAGAAAAATCTTGAAACTTTGAACCAAATGAAACAAAAAGTAAATATTCAATTTGTTCTTATTTGAGAATATTTCAACTTTTTTTTGCATAGAATGCATCGCTTGGCAAAATCTCATGCTTTCTACTAATATTGTTAGTCACAGTTAATCTATAAAGTTTTCTACTAAAACTAAATTTAAACTAAATACATTGGGGGAAAATTTCACCAGATCACAGTTCACATTGTCACCTACAAACCTGTTAGTTCCTATGTGTCTTTCTAGTATGATTTATGCTTTATATATCAATTAGCTATAAGAACTTCTAGAATTTCATGATAAAACAATAGAAAAAATAATGTCATAGTGATGCAATAATATCACAATTTAATCTCCAAATTTTAATTGAACTAAAAGTAGCCAAAAACAAATCCTTACCAAGTATATGCATCATACAAAAAACCAAAAATATAAATTGGCACATAATATGAAAAAATAAGCCTAAATACATTACAATACTACATAAGTAAAAACGTATACATAAAATCTAAACAAAATATTTAAAATGAATATAATATTTTGAAAATTAACATACCTCACAGAAAGAAAACCAAAGATACTGTAGGGACACGTTTTGCAACCCAAGCCCAAAATGTAAGAGATGTTGGCCCAATGAGCCCAGTACAATAAATTTGTAGAGAGTGGGTCAAAGAACTAGGCCCCAATGAATTTGACAACGGCTAGTATGGGTTTAGAAGATGATCAAGCAAGAACAAGAAACATAGAGTTGAATGAATTCATTGTCCGAGGAGGTAAATCTCCATATAAATCAATTAAACTGTTTACCAATACAACTTTGATTGCTACAATGTTCTTTCTCTATTTTTTTGATCCCTTCTTCATGGAAGGTCTCTTACATTATATAGCTCCCTTTGAACCATCTTGATCCTACACTTGTTGATCATTTGAGCCCTTACTTGAGTGCCTGTCCAATCAGACACCCCCTTTGGCTTTCTGTGAGTTGTGGTAGCCAAGACAGCACTATTCAGAGGTCTTCTTCACATAAATACAAACAGAAAAGTAGCTGCAGTGCATTTAATGCGGTTGTAGCAGCTTTCCCTTAGATATTTCTGAGCTCCCAGTCCTCTGGTTCACTCGAGATACACGTCCCTGTCACTAGAGTATCCTGGAAGATTACCTTGATCAATAGGATCTACATCTGATCTGTGTTTAGCTTATCCGAGGAGATGTTCCTCTTCGGACCACCTTTCTAATTGTATCTTGCTCATTAAGTCCTGAGACTGAACCACTCATTACCATTCGTTTCTCCTCGGACTACTATGCTCTCGACTAGGGCCCAAGGCCCAATATATGTTTTGGGCCTTTAACCATACAATAGCCCCTCAAAACTCCAGTTTTTTCCTTCTTATTCGAGGAGAAAAGTGGGGTTTTGATTTCTTAAGAGTTAAACACAACTGATCTCTCGATTCACACGTGCAGGATTGTCATTTTACACGCTCCATAATTGTTACTGATGCTTCGAAGCCCGCGAGGCGTCATTAATTGCTCCAGGCAATGTTTGGTTCCCTACATCCAACGATGAGACGCTAATCCAATAGTGGACACCTTTTTTCGAATTTTGAGCAGGATAACTCCCACTCAATTCTCCCTTATATATAAGGCGTACGAAGATCATGCTTTTTCTCACTTTACAAAAGTTTTCAAACTTTCAAGAGCACTCTACCTTTCAAGAACTCTCAATGCTTCAAGAATTCTCAATCCTTCAAGAATTCTCAATCCTTCAAGAATTTCCCATAGTGTCACTTGTTCACTTTCTCGTAAGTTTTCATCATTTTTTTTTTTTCTAGGTTGTTTTCTCCTTAGCCAATCTTCTCAGCCCTCAATTCTTCATCTTATTTCTTTAAAAAACTCCACCCACTTCCTTTTAGCCTAACCAGATGGTTAGATTTAAACACCTAGTAGATTCTGAGGCCGGTATGGAAGGGTTTAGGGCCAAGTATCATATCTCGCAGGGAGTAGCCTTGCAATATTGCGCTCCAGGCCAAATAGTCACAAATAGGGAGGAAGGGGAGGTCGTTATTCCTATGATCACTTTCATAGAAGGAGGAATGACACTCCTATGGGCAGGGTGACTCGAGATTATCTGATCAACCATTGGTTGACTCCCCATCAGTGCGCCCCTAACCTTTTTAGGGTATTGGGTAGTATAGATGCTCTCAATGAGCAGATGAGCTTAAGGCTCACGTGGCATGACGTAGTCCACATGTACGAGTGCCATAAACTTGCCGGTGTGGGACATTATCTCAAGTCTCGGTCCGACATCGTTAGACTAATATCCGGTCTTCCTAAGTCTAACAAAGGCATGAAGAATGATTATCTGATTGTCTCGAGGGAGTGGCATGACAGTCTTCACTGCCCAACTTGGGTAGGAGAGTCAGGTGGGGTACCCTAGGATTAGTCCCTTTGGGTAAGGGATTTAGCCCTTTTAGTTTTACTCCTCTTCATTTTTAACACTTTATTTTCTTCTGATGATAATTTTCATTGGTCTGACCATAATTTCCTCCTCAGACTTTTTGCAGATAAAAGGCACGTTGCCCTGAGGCTCAGCCTGGTCAATGCTTCGGCTCTCAACTACCTACTGAGATCGAAGATCTTCATAAGTGAAGACGGACAGTTGTGAGCTGCTCCCTTAATTCTTAACTACAAGCCTCTGTCAAAAATCTTTCAAGAAGCAGGTCAGGCAATAAAGGCTGGTGAGCCCCGATTGGCTCGCATAGACGTCTTCGTGCCTAGATTTTTGGCTTAGAGAGACCTTCCACCCATTGTATTGCCACTCCAACAGGCTTTGCCCTAGGCAGTAGCAACACCAAGGGAGGAGGTTGCTTCTTCGCGCCTAACTCTTGAGGAGGAGATAGACGAATTTCTTTTTGACGAAGAAGAAGCTCAAAAGGATCAAATAGTTCAAATCTCGGACGTCAAGGAGGAGACTGATAGGAATTCAGGCGTTCACGCCCTAACTTTGTTAATTGCTCGCCCAGAGGACTCCTCCGAGGAAGAGGAAGATGAGATGGCACTGAATTAGGGAAATAAGAGCCTAAGGGAGTTGATGGCAAGGAGGAACACAGGGTAAACTTCTAAAAAAGTCCCCAAATCTAAACTTCCTCCCAGCCTGCCCCCTCCTCCACCTCCTTCCCCCCACTGACCTTGGGCTGCACGCCAATCCAAACCTGAAGAAGAAGAGACCAGCGCAGGAGTAGGAAGAAGGGGAGGTGGTTCCTCAAAAAGGGTCCAAACAGCAAAATACGGCCAAGGACCTTAAAGACAAGAGGGCCACCTCCACGGACAGTAGGGAGAAGTACAATGGGGCCAATGTGCGCCTCTAACAACGCACCTGGTCTACCAGGTTGGAAGTGGATAGGGCTGCCATCTCTTGGAATGCCTCGGTCAGAAACTTCCAAAGAGGGCATGCTACTCACATAGCTAAGGCCTTAGAGCAGCACCTCCTACTTCCCAAAGACATGAAGGCTGTCAGGAAAATGAGGCAGCATGACTTGTTTATGTCCTTGAAAAGGAACCTTGCTCTGGTAAGTATACTGTCTGACATTTTTCTTCTAAGTGTTACCATGTTCTTCTCTTCTTCTTCTTCTTTTTTTATTTTTATTTTATTTTATCCCTCTTTTACTCACATGGGATTGCTATGTTATTCTTGTGCAGATCACCCAAGTGGTCTATATGGTCGAGGAGTGGGTAAAGGAGGCTCAGAATGATGTAAAAAATAATGTTTACCTCCGCCTCGAAGTTGAGAAGGCCTTGGGGGCTGTAAAGGAGGAGAATAACGAACTGCTTTCCAAGTTGACCATCGAGGAGAGAGAGAGGAAAAGTGCTCAGGCTGGGCTGAAAAGTGCCAAGACACAAGCTAAGAACTAGCGTAAGTTGCTCTACTAAACTGAGTTAGAGCTGGCCACTTCAAGACAACTTGTGCTAGACCTAAAGGCATAGCTGCAGAAGGCTAAGGAGGCAGCTCAACTGGCCATGGAGGCAGCCGAGGCTGAAAAGCAAGTGTCATATCTGCTCGACATAGAAGAAACACAGGTTAGGCTTGCTGAGGAGCTTGCCGAAGTTTGCAGGGATTACTGCAACGCAACATGGGATGAGGCCCTTAATGTTGCAGGAGTTCCTGCAGACTCGGCTTAGAGGCAACCTGGGAGCATATACTATCACCCAAACATCCGTGTGGTCCCAGATGCCATCCTTTCCCCCTTTACCCTTGCTCTAGAGGTCCCTGAGCAACTCTTGGCTATCCAAGCTGCTCTCCCTCTCCCTGAGGCTTTGATGGGATCTAGTCAAGTTAGTGATCCAAGCTAGGGGGTTGAGGGGGCCAAGGCCAAGGATAAGGGTAAGGAAAAGAAGCCCTCCTCAGAAGCCAAAGATGCTGCCAAGGCCAAGGAAGCTACAACTAGGCAAAGGAAGCATAGGCCAAAATTAAAGAAGCTAATCCTAAGGCTAAGGACGCTCCTACCTCTCATTTTGTAATGATAATCTGTCATTGTATGTAAAGAACTTTTAATTTCATTTCATGGAAATGCCCTTCTTTTTGTTCCTTGGACTTTTACTTTTATGTTACTTGAACAGCTGCCATTGTGTCTTTAACAATAACTAACAACAACACACTGCTAAGCATTTTAAGCAATTTAATCAAGTACCAACAATAAAGAGGTTTACCATGTATCTGTATTGAAAATGGAACCCTTTGTAATGAAAGTTGAACATAATGGAGGTATATAATATACTTTGTAAAAAATAAAAGGAATAGACAACTGTCAACCTACTTATCACTTAGATAAAGAGCTAAGGATTCTGACCTACTCAAAGCCACAATCCAAGGGGTTGTGTATAATCTTGGATCTGTCTTAACACTTAGTAAAAGACTAGTAGATATCACATAATGTTAATTTCCCCAAAGCATCTGGTCCGAGGACCCAGGCATGACTAAGATTCTGTTTAAACACTTATAAAGACGTCATAGAGTGTTAATTTTCCCAAAGCATCTGGTCCGAAGACCCAAGCATGACTAAGGTTCTGTTTAAACACTTATAAAGATGTCATAGTGTGTTAATTTCCCTAAAGCATCTAGTTCGAGGACCCAGGCATGACTAAGGTTCTGTTTAAACACTTATAAAAATGTCATAGTGTGTTAATTTTTCCAAAGCATCTGGTACAAGGACCTAGGCATGACTAAGGTTCTGTTTAAACACTTATAAAGATGTCATAGAATGTTAATTTTTCCAAAACATCTGGTCCGAAGACCCAGACATGACTAAGGTTCTGTTTAAACACTTATAAAGATGATAATGGGAAGTGCGGTGTATTTTCATAATAAATGAGCATATGACAAATGAGACTTTCATTAATAATAATACATTTTCAAGTTGTTTACATTCCAAGGTCGTGGTATTACATATTCATCTAGGTCTTCTAGGAAATAAGCTCCTATACCAGCAACCGAGGTTGCGCCCCAGCTTTCTCCATGCTAGGTTCTTTGCGGTACCTAGGACCTTTCTCAACACCAAGTCACTGGTGTTAATGGTCTCTGCTTCACATTGGCATCATAAACTTGCTTGAGTTTGTGTTGGTAATATGCCAATTGGAACATCGCATTTTCTTTCCTCTCTTCAATAAGGTCTAAACTTTTTTCCAGCAATCGGTTGTTATTTCTCAAATCAAAAGAACTCGTTCTCAGCATTGGGAAGCTAGTCTCTAAGGGGATAATAGCTTCGGCTCCATAAGTCATTGAGAAGGGGGTCTCCCCTGTTGATCTGCATGGTGTGGTTCGATATGTCCAGAGAACATGCGACAGTTCTTCCACCCATTTTCCCTTCGCATCGTCCAACCTTTTCTTGAGTTCATTCACTATGACCTTGTTAACAGCCTCGGTTTGTCCATTCCCTTAGGGATAAGCTGGGGTGGAGTACCTATTCGTAATTCCTAGGTTACAACAGTATCTCCTGAAAGATTTTTTGTCAAACTGAAGGCCATTATCCGAGATAAGGGCACGAGGGACCCCAAACCGTGTGATAATGTTTTTCCAAACAAATTTCTTGGCATTTACATCCCTGATATTTGCTAAAGGCTTTAACCCACTTAGTAAAGTAGTTCGTGCTGACTAGTAAATATCTCTTGTTCCTTGCTACCTTGGGGAAAGGGCCCACAATGTCCAAGCCCTATTGAGCAAATGGCCAAGGGCTTGACAGGGGGTTGAGGACTCCTCCTGGTTGGTGTATGTTTGGTGCAAACCTTTGGCATTGATAACACTTCTTCACATATTCTTGCACCTCTTTCTGCATGTTAAGCCACCAATAGTCTTGTGTGATGGCCCTGTGAGATAAAGATCTGCCTTTCGTGTGGCTTCCATAAATCCCCTCATGTAACTCCTCAATGAGTAGTTCTATTGCCTCGAGGTGTATGCATAGCAGGTATGGCCTAGAAAATGAGCGTTTGTACAATTTCTGATCCTCGGATAGCTAGAACCAAGGAGTTTTTCTTCGTATTTTGTCAGCTACTGACTTCTCCTTGAGTAAGATATCCTTTTTCAAGAATAGTACTATGGGGTCCATCTAGCTAGGCCCCACTCTGACTTGGTGAACATGAACCACCTCTTTGCTCACCTTTGTGGGCTTGCACAAATCTTCTACAAGGATGACCCGAGGTAAGTTTTGCACCGAGGAGGTTGCAAATGTGGCTAAGGAATCGGCAAGTGTGTTTCCACTTCTAAGGATATGCAATAGGTTGAAAGATTCAAAACCTGATTGCAAGCATCTAACCTGATACAAATACCCTCGCATTCTTTCATCTTTGGCTTCAAACTCCCCTTTCACTTGGCCAACAACTAATCTTGTGTCCGAGAACATTTCTACAGCCCTTCCGCCCATTTTTTGAACCATTGCCATTCCCATCAACAAGGCCTCATATTCAGCCTCGTTATTTGTGGCCGAGAATCCCAATCTTAATGATTTCTCAATGGTGATTTTCCCAGGTGAGACTAGAACTAGCCCAACTCTGGATCCCTTCTGATTTGCTGCACTATCAACGTAAACTTTCCAAGACAAGGGACCTTGTTGGGAGATCATGCCAACTGATTTTCCATCCATGTTTTGCTTCTTTGCTTCTACTTCCAACGGGGACTCAACAAACTTAGCTACCAGATCCGCGAGGACTAGACCCTTAACAGAGGTGTGTGGCATGTACTTGATATCAAAAGCCCCTAGGATCGTGCCCCACTTGGCAATCCTCCCCGTGTAATCAGTACTTCGGAGCAGAGCTCTGAGCGGGAGCTGGGTTAGGACAATTACCGTGTGTGCTTGGAAGTAATGGAGGAGTTTACATGTAGCATGCACTACCGCCAAAATGGCTTTCTCCGGTGGCAGACAGTGGATTTCGGCCTCATGTAGTGACTTGCTCACATAATAAATTGGCCTTTGTATGTTGCTATCAACTCGTATCAAGACCAAGCTTACGGCATGAGGGGTCGCAGCAATATAGGCAAATAGGACCTCATCCATCTCAATACTAGACATGATAAGTGGCCGAGAGAGATAATCTTTAAGCTGCTAGAAGGTTAAGGCACACTCCTCGGTCCACTAAAATCCCTTCCACTTATCCATCAGTAGGAAGAATATCCGTTGACCGAGAAATAATCTGGTTCAAGGCAGCAGTCATTCCAGTCAGTTTTTGGACTTTCTTAGGATTCCAAGGTGCTGTAAATTGTTAATTGCTTTGATCTAGTCGGGGTTAATCTCAATTCCCTGGTGAGTTACCATGTAGCCCAGAAATTTGTCTGATCCCACACCAAAAGAGCATTTGGAAGCTTTAAGGCGCAACTTGTGTTTCCTCAGAATTTAAAAAATGTTCCTGAGATTTCCCACATGCTCGGACACTACCTTACTCTTCACCACCATGTCGTCTATATAGACCTCAATATTCTTGCCCAGTTATGGCTCAAACATCCTAGTCATCATCCTTTGATAGGTAGACCATACATTCTTCAAACTAAATGGCATTACTTTGTAATGGTATATTCCAGTGGGAGTAACGAAAGCCGTCTTTTCCTAATCATCTAGGACTAGTGGTATTTAGTGGTACCCTTGAAAGGCATCTAAGAAGCTCATACAAGGATGGCCTACAGTTGCATCCATCAGCTAGTCTATTCTAGGGATAGATAAGGGATCTTTTGGGCAAGCCTTATTTAAATTTGTGAAGTCTATACACACTCGCCATTTTCCACTCTTCTTTTTCACCACCACAGTATTGGCTAGCCATTTAGGGTAGAACACCTCCTTGATAGCCTCCACCTATTTAAGTTTCGTCACCTTGTCTCTGATAGCATTGGAGTGATCCTTGGATAAGCGCCGAGGCGGTTGCCTTTTGGGGGTGACAAAGGGATTAACATTTAAATGATGACAGATGAAGCTTGGATCCACTCTTGGAGCCTCATAAGCATTCCATGTGAACACATCAACGTTCTTTCTAAGGAACTCTATCAGCTCTTGCTTCTCTAAAGGAGGCAGCTGAGCCCCTATCTAAAAAAACTTATTCGGATCATCACCAACAACGACTATTTCCAAATCCTCACATTTTGCCTCCTCAGCTGATTCGTTGACAGGCAAATCTAGAGCCTTTAACTGCTATAAGCCCCTTTTAGCAAAGGCCGAGAACTCAGTTTCGGGTTGATGTAAGATGGTAGCCACTAGGCACTGCTGTGCCGTGGATTGACTTCCCAGGATCTCTTTAACCTGGCCCTCCGACTGGTATTTTACCTTCTAGTTTAGAGTAGAAGAAACGGCTCCCAGGGAATAAAGCTAAGGTCTGGCTACAACGGCTATATAGGGTGAATAAGCGTCTACCACGATGAAGTCCACCTCCACCACTTCTAATCCAGTTTGTACGGGTAATCTAATCTGACCCCTCAGAATGACAGTCTTCCCATCAAAACTTACCAAAGGGGAATCGTAAGCTGTTAGGTCCTCGGGTCTCAAATTCAGCCCCCTGTACAGGTCGGGGTACATATTCTCGGCACCTCTGCCCTGGTCTACTAGCATCCTCTTCACATCGTACCCCCCAATCCAAAGTGTGACCACTAAAGCGTCATCATGGGGTTGGATGGTTCCGAACTTATCCTCGTCCAAAAAGCCCAGAACGGGTTGGATTGCTATTCTAGCTTTCTTTGGCTTCAAACTTGAGTCCTCGACAGTCAACCGAGCAACAAACATCATTCTAGAAGGGTAGAAACCGGTCCTCTCTGGAGCGGCAAAGATGACATTTATTGTTCCCAAGGGCGGTGTTGAAGAATCATCTCTTCAAGGTTCTGAGTTTCTCTGGCCCCCCTGGCCATTGGAGTGATGCAAGAGTTGCTTCAACTTTTCTTCACGGATGAGCTGGTCCAGATGGTCCCACAGGTTTCTATAATCTTTCGTGGTGTGTCCTTGGTCTTGGTGGTACTAGCAATAAAAGTTTTGATTGCACCTTGCGGGGTTTCCTGCCATCTTATTTGGCCATTTGAAGAATGACTTATTCTTGATCTTCTCCAGAACCTGATGCATCAGTTCTCGGAACACAGCATTGACCACCTGAGTATTAGTAGATCTGACTGCCTAGCAAAATCTCTTTGCGGTCAGTTGTTATTGTAGCAGTCTGACTTGAAATCCTTCCTCTCTTGAGGGATAACCTTATCCTTTCCTTTCCCTTGCTGCTAGTCTTCCTCAACCCTTTTATACTTATTAATTCGATCCATGAGTTGGTGCACACTGGTGACAAGTTTGCCAATCAGAGACTTCCTCAAATCATGCTTGGCTAGGAGGCTAACGTTAAAAGTACTGATGGCCACATTGTCAAAGTCACCATCTATCTCGTTGAATATCTCCCAGTATCTATCCGTGTACGCTTTTAGGGTCTCCCCCTCTCTTATGCTTAAGGACAGTAAGGAGCCCAGGGGTCGAGGAACCCTACTACAAGTGACGAATCGGGAGCCAAATGCCCGAGTGATCTCCTTAATGGAATCTATGGAATATGCCCTCAGGCCGTCGAACCATCTCATCGCCATAGGTCCCAAACTGGATGGGAAAACCTTGCACATCAAGGTTTCGTCCTTGGAATGGACATCCATTCTCTGGTTGAAATGGCTCACATGCTCCACAGGATTTGTTCGACCATTGTAGATGGTGAACGTTGGCTGATTGAATTGCTGAGGAAGTCTTGCCCCTTTAATCTTACGCGTGAAGGGCGACTTGGAGATTTGGTTCAGGGCCCTACTCATAGCGTCGTTTCCCACGCCTATACGAGGCAGGCTTCTAAACCTGCGTCCATGATGATGCTCCTCATCGTGGGAGAAGGACTAGCTGGGCAAGGTTCTTGATCTTCGTCGATAATTAGCATCTTCTTCCTCATCGTAGGAAACGTCAAGTCTGGAGATGGCTCGCTCTCGCCGTGCATGGCGCAGCTTCCTCTTTATGTGGTCAATCTCCAACTACATGGCTCTGTTATTCTACTTTTGAAAGACGTGACTTCTAACTCGAGAGTGGCTTCTACCTGTATGTGTGGTGTGCACACTTCCCTCATTGTCACCTCTCTGCTCAAGGTTGACAAAAGGGTCGCCATGCTGGGATCTCGAAGACTTTGCCTGGTGTGGATCTGAACCTACCATAGTTAAGAGTTACACTCATTATTACACAAGTTCTTCCCACAGACGGCGGCAATTGTAGGGACACATTTTGTAACCCAAGCCCAAAATGTAAGGGATGTTAGCCCAATGAGCCTAGTACAATAAATTTGTAGAGAGTGGGTCAAAGAACTAGGCTCTAATGAATTTGACAATGACTAGTATGGGTTTAGAAGATAATCAAGCAAGAACAAGAAACATAGAGCTGAATGAATTCACTGTCCGAGGAGGTAAATCTCCATATAAATCAATTAAACTGGTTACTAGTAAAACTTTGATTGCTACAGTGTTCTTTCTCTATTTTTTTTTATCCCTTCCTCATGGAAGGTCTCTTACATTATATAGCTCATTTTGGACCATCTTGATCATACACTTGTTAATCATTTAATCTTTTATTTGAGTGTTTGTCCCATCAGACACTCCCTTTGGCTTTCTATGAGTTGTGGTAGCCAATGCAGCACTATTCAGAAGTCTTCTTCACATAAATGTGCTAGAAAAATAGCTGCAGTGCATTTAATGTGGTGGTAGCCAAGGTTTTGAAACTCGGATCGGATTGGACTGTACGGTCCAACCGGGAAAACCTCGAACCATTCAGATTTACAGTTGGTTTAGGGTGAAGAATCGTTCCATGCAAAAAAAGTAAGGAACCATGTGAATCGAGGTTCGACTGCCCAATTCTGTGAACCGTGACCGGTTCAGACAGTTCCTGTTTTTCAAGCCTTAAACGGCACCGTTGGACTCTCTTTTTTGTTTTTTTTTTTTTCCTATACAACGTCGTTTGGGCTTATAGGCATACACGTTCCACTGATGGAAACCCTGAAACCCTCAAATCTCAATCACTCTCTCAAATCTCCCTCATTGCTCACTCTCATCTCTCATCTCTACCTCTCTCCCTTGTCGCCATCGGCCACCATTCTCTACTCACTCAGTCACTCTCTTAATCACTCTCTGCCTCTCTCTCACTCTGCCTTGTTGCCATTGGCCACCACGAGCTGCCCAGATCGCAACTTACTCTCTCAATTACTCTTTGCCTCTCTCTCACTCTGCCTCGTCACCGTCACTCCAAGTCCCACTCTCTGCCATTCTTCAACTTCAACTCATTTCAACTCTGCTCTTGCAAGGTACTTTATCCTTTTTAATTCTTCTTTCTTTTATGTCAATTTATATTTTTTTGCTAATTTATTGTGTAAAATAATCTGTGATCAATTATGTTATGTGATAATTGCATGTGAGAGTATATATATGTTTGTGTTTGTGAATATATAGAGCTATATGTGGACTGTCAACTGTGTATTTGGATATTTGGGGTGATGGGTCTATTGTAATTTGGATATGTGGACTCTATGACTCTGTGTATATTAGTTTGTTAATTTGACTTTGTGTATGAATTTGTGATTCTTTGACTCTCTGACTCTGTGTATATTAGTTTGTTAATTTGACTGGTTGAAAGATAGATCTCTAAATGAATTAGATTATTTTAGTTAATTTTTCTTTTTTTTAATTATTAATTTAATGTTTTTATATATATTTAAATTAATTATGACGTCATCACGGTTCGACCTCGATTCGACCTCAAAAACCTTGAACCTCTCCCTTTTATAGTTCAATGAACGGTCCGAGTCTGAAAATCTTGGTGATAGCAGCTTTCTCTTAGATATTTCTGAGCTCCCAGTCCTCTGGTACACTCGAAATACACGTCCCTGTCACTGGAGTATCCTGGAAGATTACCTTGATCAATAGGATCTACATCTAATCTGTGTTTAGCTTATTCGAGGAGATGTTCCTTCTTAGACCACCTTCCTATTTGTATCTTGCTCATTAAGTCCTGAGACTGAACCACTCATTACCATTCGTTTCTCCTCGGACTACTATGCTTTTGGCCAGGGCCCAAGGCCCACTATATGTTTTGGGCCTTTAACCCTAGATACGATGAGAAAAATTATGGAAGTTTAACCTCACAGAAAGAAAACCAAAGTTACTATGAGAAAAATTATGGAAGTTTAATTTTTAAGTCCAATGGAAATGGGGATTTAATTATATTAGACGAATGTGGAGACAAATAATATTTACCTAATTCATTGAATCCGATTCTTACAATTCTACATTGCAGTTAGTCTTATGCAGAAAAATTGAAAAGTTTTCTTAATTTCTACATTTCCCATGACTTTTAAGATCCATCCATATCTATTCAAAGCAATAAGTTAAAATTGTATACAAAATTTTGCCTTTTTCCATAAAAAAGAACATTGAATAAATGCATTTGTCATTAGTTAATACTTTGACATAAATGCTAAATGTAGATGAGGTGAAAGCCTAAATGAAAAGAATGCAATACAATGTGCCACTTGACAGAACTTCATACTTTCTCATATGAGGTCTCTGCTTTTATATATAAATATATATATATATATATATATATATATATTGATGATTGTAAAATTTCTTAAATTTATCGAATCTATAAAATATAAAAAGCAATAAAATATAATAAAAATTAATTTTTGACTTTGATTTTGATTCTTTTTTTTTTTTTTTTTTGGGTGGGGGGAACCATCCTTTCGACTTCTCATTAATGTCTCATCCAATGGTGTATGACATCCTACTTTATTGGGTTATTTGACTTATTTCAATATTTTTCATATTATTTACCCTAGATAGTTTTATTGGTACAGTATATTATTAAGGAGTGATAACTGAATTTTCAAACACACATTTTTGTTTTTTACATAACTGATATTCAAATATTGTTTTGGGAGTTTACTTTGTCTCAAAAAAAGTCTAGATGATATGATCTTTTGGAGATTGTAGATTATTGAGTGATTGACTCAATTATTAAATATATTCAATAAGGAGACCTTATTTTGTTTTTAAATTTTCGAGATTAAAATATTTTTTTTTTGGTAAAAAGGAAGTTTCATTGAAAACTAAAAAACAGCCCCAGGCACAAAACAGGACCTGTTGCGATACAAACCACGGCTATCAGCCTCCAAACAAGAAATTAAGTCCACAGGCGGACTGGAAAAGAGAGTAAAATCAGTATCTAAAAGAAGTCCTAAGTTTGCTAGACAGTTTGCACTTGTATTTGCTTCCCTGTATACATGCCTTATGGCTGTTTGGGGAATCAGAGTAACCAAGTGTTTGCAATCCTCCATAATAGAAGACACAACAATATTTGATTTACCTTGGAGAGAAAGGGCATCCACAATAGTTTTTGCAATCTAGCTCGATAATGACTGCTTGGACATTTAGCTACTGGCACAACAGAAGACCATCTCGGAGGGCCCATAATTCAGCAGTGAAACTATTAGCTATGCCTATTCTTCTAGCAAACCCCCCAATCCACATCCCATTCTCATCTCTTAAGAGACCTCCACCTCCGGCCAGACCTGGGTTCCCCATGGACGCTCCATCTACATTCAATTTTCTCCAGCCACTACTCGGCATTTCCCACTTAATTTGCTTCATGATCCTGTGCTTGGACATCATCTGCTTACTAGCACAGTGGGTGTACTCCACTGCTTTATAGGCAATATCATCATCAATTTTCGGATTTAGCCTTTTGTTCTCAAAAACTAATTGATTCCTACCTTTCCAAATCAACCAAACTGCGAACATGAAGACTTGATTCCACGGGGCTTGGCCTGCCACACGTTTGATTTTGGAGGAGCAATTACTAGATAACCATTCCTGAAGGTTGGAAGAGAAAAACGTGTTATCCGAATAGGGCACACCCAACTGATGCCAAATTTTCCTAACCACATGGCAGTCTTGAAGAGCATGTAATATGGATTCAAGTCTGTTGATACAGTGAGGGCATGCCGTATCTACTAACATCCCCCTCGCTTGCAAACACTCCTTGACTCCTATGCTCTGATGCATACATTTCCATAAGAACATTTGAATCCTGGGCAAGGTGTCTAGCTTCTATATCCACCTACCTTGGAAACTTGGATCCGGCAAAGGATCAATGGCAAGCAAATAGGCGCTTTTAAGCTCGAAGGAGCCTCTCGGAGAAGGCTTCCACGCCAATCTGTCTTCAATCCTCCTAACAAAAGATATGGGTGTGGCTTGTATAACCTTTTTGACTTCTTCAGGGAGTTCCATATGAATCTGGTCCCAATTCCAACCTCCCAAATCTGCAACATCCATTATTCTAAGGTTGGAGGATTCAATAGTAAGAGGAACTTGAATAATGTTTCTAAGAATACCCACGTTTGACCAGTTATCATTCCAAAAACTAAGGCTACTATCAAACCCAGGAATCCATTTAATTCCTTTCCTAAAAATTTCTTCTCCTTTCTTCATGCTCTTCCATGTACGAGAACAGGGGAGATTGGCTTCATTTCTGGAATTTAGCCTCTGATGTGTGCAGTACTTCAGTCTTAGTACTTTAGCCCATTGGGCCTCACCCTCCGTATGGAATCTCCAGTTCAACTTAGCAAGAAGAGCTGTGTTCCTCCCCTTAGCGGTTTGTAAGCCCAAACCCCCTACATCCTTAGGAGTAGTGACCTTTCTCCACCCTACCCAATGCATACTCTTCTTGGTACTAGTGGAATTCCAAAGAAAATTTCTATTCACCCGATCAATGCCATCCAAAATCCTCTCTGGCAGCATGTTATTCTGCATCACATACGCTGGAATAGTCGAGGTAGAGGCTTGAATTAAAACAGATCGACCAGCCATAGATAGCAGATTTGCTTTCCACCCAGCAAGTTTCTTCTTGACCTTTTCAAGCACAAAATTAAAATCTTGGTTGGAAGCTCCGCGGTGTTTCATGGGAAAACCAAGGTACCTACCCAAGTTGGGCGTTGCCTGCAATCCGAGAATATCACCTAATGCATCCCTGTGGTCTTTATCCAAATTGGGAGAGAAAAAGACCCTGGATTTAGCCTCACTGATGGTCTGCCCCGATTGGCTACAAAAATCATCCAGTACTTCTCTAATTGTTAAACAATTTTCAGGGTTTGCTTTTGCAAAAAGAACCAGGTCGTCTGCGAAGAACAGGTGCGAGAAAGCCGGTTCACTTCTAGAGGCCTTAACAGGATTCCAAGAGTTTACAGCGCATCTTTCCTGAATTAATTGCCCCAAGTAATCCATGCACATGATGAATATATAGGGGGACAGAGGATCTCCTTGCCTTATACCTCTAGTAGGCTTGAACGTGTCCAAAGCCCCTCCATTGAAGAGAATAGAGGTCGAAACAGACGAGACACAGCTTATAATCATATCAACTAAATTCTTTGGCAGATTGAATCGGAGCAATGTATCTCTAATAAAACTCCACTCTAGCTTATCATAAGCTTTTTCCAAATCAATCTTCAAAGCCATGTAACCTCCTCTCCCTTTAGTCTTCTCCATAGAGTGAATTATCTCTTGGACAATTATCACATTGTCAACTCCTCTTCTTCCAGGAACGAATGCTGCTTGACAAGGGGCTATAAGCTTGTCTAAAAATGGCCTCAACCTTCCAACTATGATTTTGGTGATGACTTTGTAGACTGAGTTACATAGACTTATTGGTCGGTAACTACCAATGAATTCCGGGCTTTGGATCTTTGGAATGAGAACAATACTTGTGCTGTTTAAGTATTCAGGGACTTTCCTCTGTAAAAAAATTTTCTTAATCTCCTCCTTGACTGAATTCCCCACCGTGAGCCAAAATCTTTGAAAGAAGCCAGCGTGCAACCCATCGGGTCCAGGGGCTTTGAAGGCCTTTAAAGACCATAAGGCAGTGGTAATCTCTTCATCGGTTATCGGGCTATCGAGATTACTTTTCTCTTCCTCTGTGAGCCTAATCTACCAGTGAGTCCATTTATCATTATACCCCTTAGCCTGCACCTGGGAGGTGGAGTATAGCTTAATAAACCCCTCTCTGAAGTGGTTCATAACCTCCCTTTCCTCTGTGATCCAATCCCCAACTTCATTTTTTATTGCATTGATCATATTTCTTTTTCTTCTAGCAAGTGTAGAAACATGGAAGAAAGAGGTGTTTCGGTCCCCCAATACCATCCAGTTAATTCTAGACTTTAAGGCCCACAATTCCGCTTCTTGGTCAAGAACAATCTCAAGATCCTTGTGCAATTGGTTCTCCAATTCAATCAAGGGGGGGGGGGGGGGTTGGGTTAGATGCTACTACCCTTTGGATACCATTTAGCCATGCCATTAACTTCCTTTTCTTCTCAAAAATGTTTCCGAACTGATACTTGTTCCACTATGTCGCTTCACTTGTAAATTTTTCTATTGATGCCGAGAGATTTCTAGTGAGACTCCAAGCCCTTGACACGACCCCAGGAAAAGAAGGATCAGATAACCAAAAGCTCTGGAACCTGAAAGGTCTCTTGTGGTAAGTGATTCTTCGAGGCACAGCCTCCATGAGAACCGGACAATGATCAGAGTGGCATCGAGTTAAATGAGTTACTCTAGCCTCTGGGTACAGAAGACACCAACTCGGGTTTGTGAAAAAACGGTCAATTCTCTCTTGAATGAGGTGGTTCAAATCCCTCCTATTTGTCCACGTATATCTGGGACCAGAGAATCCCAGGTCAACCATATTACAATTATCCAAACAGTCTTTGAATAAGAGGGATCTCGAGATACTGACAGGTCTTCCTCCGAATTTATCCTCACCCAACAAAGGTTCATTAAAATCTCCGGCTATCACCCAAGGTTTATTATGTAAACCTGCAACCTTTCTTAAATTCTCCCACAGAATAACCCTTTCTGCACTCCTAGGACTAGCATACACAGCAGAGAAAATCCAAGAAAGGTTAGAAGCAAGTACCTTCACTTCCACATGGATTTCCTGCTCCGTAGTAGCCAGCTGCACCACCTCCACAAGGTCAGAGTTCCAAAGTAGCCATAAACCTCCAGCATACCCGATTGTTTCAGTGTGAATGGCGCCATCGAACGGAAGTCTATCTGTGATTCCTTTGGCTCTATCTCCACCCAATCTAGTCTCCATAATCACTAAGATGGCCGGATTGTGATTCCTAGCCAACTCTCTAACATATTCCTGAAAATTAGGCTTCAGAACGCCCCTGCTATTCTAGATAATAATATTCATTATAAGGAATGGATAAATGAGTAGAACTCATCATGGGTAGGCAATAGCTTCACCTTTCTCTTCCAATTCCATTCTTTCTTCTCCGGGCTCACTGCCGCGGTAATCTGGCACTTCCCCTTCATCATGTTGAATCTGGGTTGAAGCTCTTGCACCTTCAATCTCCATATCAGGTCCGAGGCTAATAGATAGCCCACCCACACTCTTCCTTTCGTCACCATGTCGATCAGCTTCCAGAGCTCCTTCAGTCGTTGATCGGACCACCCCATCACCGGCAACGGCCTCTCTCTCATTATTGCTCTCACCTCTACTATCATTCCCACACCTTATGCGTTGATGATGATTGTCCATCTCGGCATTAATGGTGGTTGAGAAAAGGAAAGGTGTGCTTGGGTCATCTCTACTGAGAATTTTCGGAACTAGAGAAGTAAAGTTGAAAGGAGTCTTACTGCTTCCAGCACCTTCCGTGTTTCTTTTGTTCACAGACCTACTCCTTGCAATTACTTTCTTGCCCTTAACTGATGGGCTGCTTTGGGCTGCTTCATTGAACCTCTTCTTCTCTATTTCGCCTCCAAAACTAACATTTGGGCCCAATTTGGTAACCCCGGGTCCAACTTCATTCCACATAGCGTCACCCATGGGCCCTTGATTACCAGCTTTCCTCCAATCCATATAAGCTTGTCGCGAAATATTCCTAGGAACGAAATTACGCTGCTCTCCTTTCATAGCTGATTTTGTGGGTTCCGTTGTTGGTACCTCCTTTCTGGTCACCCTTTGTCCTGTTCTTCTACGTGCCACTACCATCCACGGCCCGTACAAATCATCATCAGGTAATGCTCCACTACTCCCTGCAGTACCACTCCCTGCTCCGTTCCAGGCTGTCTCATGCAAGCTACGTGAACTTGTACTGTCTTCTTTTGGGCTGGGTACCTCCTTCTCCGACGATGACTCAGCTCGCCGGACTATGTAAGGGCAATATTCCTTCTTGTGACTGATTCTACCACATGAAAAACAACTTTATTTATGCTCTCATAAGCTACCGCCTGTTCAAATTTACCGATGAGAACTGTGTTGATGAGTGGCTTTCCAACATCAACCTGGATACACATCCTAGCATACTTCCCCCGTGACTCCAAGGCAGTATGTGTATCAATTCTCAACACCTTTCCAATGGCTTCCCCTATTTGTTTCAGCACTTCTGCCTCATAAAGCTCTATGGGTAATTTATACAACCTTACCCATACCGCGATAGACGAGACGTTTGCCACTTCCGGATTGAAAAAAGGCTCCCACGGTCTTATGGATAGGAAATGCTCTCCTATAAACCATGGGCCCCTTCTCAGCATTGCCTCCATGTCCTCTTTTGCTGAAAACCTGGTTAGGAAGAAATCGTTTCCTAAATCCACACAGTCCAACCTCCCACTGGGTTTCCACAGTTGCATGAGCTTGTTTTGTATGAAGTTGAATCCTATTTTCCTCCCATATAACTTAACAATTAGTGCCTTCGACCATGGACCTCTTATGCGGATCTTCGTTTCCTTTGTTAGTTTAATTGCTGCCAGACCCTCCCGAAGACCAGTAACCTCGTCGTCTGAGTCAGCGTCATCTTCCATTTGATCGGAGAAGTCAAAGGCTTGAGCATAAGCTCCAGGGATATCTCCTACCAACTTGTCCTTAAAGGATTTGTTGGGCAGAACCCCGTCCTTATTGCTTCGTGGAGAATACCCATTCTCACTTGAGATTTCATGAAAATCTGTGTGATGTAAGTCCTTCACCTTTTTTGTGCTTCTTGAAAGTTCAGCTTCCTCCTCCCTGGAGAGAGTGCGTAGCTTGGAGCGGGCGAGAGAATCCATCGTCCTTAGTAATAGTGTCTAGTTTCTTCTAGAGTATTTCATTTCTACCCAAAAATTTTACATTTAGGCTATGCAAATTATTGCCCCAACAGTCATGTCAAATTAAGGGAAAATGGGGCACATTTTGCCTACATAATTGGAGGGCTTATTGAGAACTTGCTTGATGCTTCTTTGAAGTGTCAATTTTTAGCCAGTCTTGGCCCTTATGGACTAAACTTTGACGATCATATTACTGTTATTGGGGATTGAAATTGAGCTATCAGCACATATCCTGTAATTAGAATGTCTTTGAGCAACTGCAAATAGAGGTATTGGTTTTTAGGAGCTCATATGGTGAAGCTAGCTGAAGATGTAGACTTTGAAAGGTAGCCAAGGAAACTCGTGCATGTTGGTGCTAACCTTGCAACTTGCAGTGAACCTGAACTAAAAATGCATTAGGGAGAAGATAGATGTGATAGATTATGAAAATGAAACAGGGATTCCCCATCTCTGATGTCAATATGGGTGAGAACTTGAATGCTACTTTTGGGACTAGTAATGCATCTGCTTCTGCTCTTTGTGAGAAAATAACTAAAACTTTGAAAGACAATGGCGGGCTTGAGATTGTTAAGAAGGGAGCATCAAGAAATCATTATACAATGGCGCCTTCTACATAGTAGGAGAATTATCCTTTGTCACCTTCAAGATAATTTCTTTGGTACCATGATAGTTGGAAAACTCTTCTTAGGAATGCAAATGTAAATGGATGTCAATAATTTTATAAGCATCAGCAGCCTTAGCTACTCACAACATGTTCGGAGAGAGAGAGGACAATGTGAGAGGTTTTGAGATGGTCCACAAAGAACCAATCTGCATCATATCCTTTTTCTTGAAAAACTAAACTCCTCTGCAACTTGAGAGTGAAAGTAGTGTGGGGAAACTTGGGTGCTGCTCACAAAATTCTGATCCAGTTGCAAACTAAAATGGAATAATTACCATTCAGCAGGCCTCAAATTGGTTAATTTACCTTCCTTTGCTTGATGATAGTTCAGGAATACAGACTTTCATAACTTTTGACTGAGGACATCACCCTAATAAAAAATATTGATCTTGCAGCTCTTGCCAAGCATTCAAAATCTTAGGGGGAGAGAATGAAAGTACATATTCCTGCGTGCATTCATCACAATTGAAGAATATTTAAGCTATGGAAAAGATGCCATGGACTCTTTGCTTAAAAAAAAAAAAATGACAATAAAAGCTTTAGCCAGAAAACAAAAGCTTCATCATAGAGTTGGAAAGATCAGGTTTCATTTCATTCATCTCTGATAGTAACGTTTTTGTATACATTCATCTCTTAAATTACTTCCACAAAGACATAATTAAGAAATCCCAATAATCATTCAATGATCTGAAATTTTCTATGACAACCAATTAAGCTTCATGTCTTCTCAAGCTCTCAAACTCCATGAAGTGGTGATCTTAAATCACTTAGAAAGAGAAAAATGTTCATAAAGCACTGGTTACAGGCTTTTCCTTTTTATGTCTCTTTCCTTTTCCATATTCCTTTTTTAATTTATTCTCTATGCACTATGCATTTGCTATTTTATTGGTTTCATTTTGAATATGGATATTCAAAGTATCTTTTATAATTGTAAACTATTCCTGCATATTTCTACGTTTAAAAATGTTGTTGAGATTCTATAATTTTCTGTTTCTATTAAATACATTCTGTTATTCAGTTTTGTTTTAGCCCCCTTTTGGATTATAATAGACATGGGGTAGGTATTTGGTTGGAAGATGTCTTTTGTGCTACCTTATTACAATTTACAATTTCCAATTTGGCATCCTTGTTTGATAGTATCAAATTCCCTTGGTGCAACTAATCCTTGTACGGCAGATAAATGCACTCAAATCAATTTAACTGATAAATGTAAAAGACCTTGAGCAGTTTGATGAATAATCGAGCAGGGATCCCCATAGTAAAATACTGAGAACCAATTTATGACCATCTTAAGTATTTTGCAGCATAAAGGCTATTACTTAGTGCTGATCCTGCCCAAGTGGGAGGAAAAAGGCACTTGTGCCTTACAACTCAAGACCATCGCCATTGCAACAAACAAAAGGCCCTTAACCTATCTTGCACCATAAATGTGGAAATGATCTAAAGGCACCTTGTGATTATTTCAAGGGCTCAACTTCTCCATCAGGAAACAGAGAATACATTGTCTTTGAAACAAGAATTTTACTCTGTAACAAAGGAAAAACAATCATTTGAAAGCAAGTGAATAAGACTGACCAACCTTCTCCAAGTTATCTCATTAAGTTTTACAAAAAACAGTAGTACTTTACAATGTTGAGATTATTGTCGTTGTTAATTTAGGCTTACAAAATACAAAGAAAGTCATGCACATCAATCAATGAAAACTGTGTAGCATCCATCCCCGTGAAAACTTCAAACTACATTTCAACATAAAAAGTATAAGTATATAACAAAACTAAATTCAGATCTATTTCCCAAAACCAGAGCACACCCTCCAAAAAATACCTCCATACCGTGGAAAACAGCCCAGTTTTGTTCCTAAAGCAGTGCAAAAACGATTCAGCCACTATTCTCTCATTTTGGTTACTTGGAGCATCCCTATTTACATGCCGGTGTTCAAGGAAAATTAAGCTCATGTGGTCGTGCTATATATATCGGAAATAGATTCCTCAGGAGAAGCAGTACCGGAAATATATTCAACAATGGTATAATAATGTCGATCCACACCATCCTTTCTCTCAGCATCTGCGCTCTGTTGCAGCTGCAGAGCATGTTCAAGGCCTACCTCCACTTCACCAATTGTGGGACGATCCTTTCCCTCGTTTCGCACACAAGAAGCGGCAATGTCGAGGTATATTTTGAAACACTCTGGAGCTATCTTCCCCATCAGATACGGATCAATTATCTTATTGATGGTCCCTTCTCGTTTGCATTTTTGGGCCCAATTAACTAGATACTGCTGTTCTTCCGCTCCCAATCGTTGGAATGCTTCCCTGCCACAGAGTACTTCCAACAATACCACACCAAAAGAGTAGACATCAGATTTATCAGTCAATTCTCCGGTCGCCACATATCCAGGATCAGCGTATCCGTAAGTACCCACTACCTGTGATTCAATTCTAATTACAGCCTTTGACAAACTGGAGGGACCCAACTTGGACAACCCCAAATCTCCCAACTTGGCCTCCCATTTCTCGTCCAGAAGAATGTTGCTCGGCTTCACGTTACGGTGGATGATAGTATTCTTCAGCCCAGTGTGAAGGTAGTGTAGTGCACGCGCCACTTCAATGCAAATCTGGAGTCTTTGTTTCCACGGGAGGGGATCATGGTGGTTAGTACCGTAGAGGTAATCGCCGAGGTTTCCGTTGACCATGAATTGGTAGACTAGGATCATCTGTTGATCATCGAGACAATATCCAATGAGAGGGACGTGGCTAGGGTGGTGTAGCTGGCAAGCCAACGGCACCTCGGTCCTTAACCTGCCTAACGTTACACACTTTATTGCAACGTCTATAGTACAGCTACAGTCATCAATTAACAACCCCTTGTATACTTTCGCATAACCACTCTGACCAATGAATAATTTATCGTCGAAGTTATTGGTGGCTATCTTCATCTCAGCCAGTGAAAATCGACGGCATAGTTCATCAGGAAGAGCCGAAGATGGTTTTGCTCTCTTCCCGAACGTCCTGAATAACTTTGAAACTCCTTCCATTGGTGCTTCGGTCGTATACCAATAGATTTGACGACGGAGAAGTGGCGGCCTGACCCGGCAATCACGGAGTCACGGAAATGATCTCTTTTCAAAAGTAAACGAAATACCATATGGGTGGTCTCTTGGACTAAGAGAATAAATTACATCCGGAGCTGGCGTAAAAGACAACTTTTACGCCAGCCAATACCAAAACACCATGTCAGCAAATAAGTGTCACGTCAATTAAAATATAAAATCCTTGACTCAAGCAAACTCAACTCTGGTTAACCATGCAATTTACTCTCAGCAAACCCATCTTATCAGAAAATTTCAAAATCTCTCTCTTCTCCAGCCCATCTCCAAGCCTCACTCTCTCAACCGTGCCATCGCCGCTACCACCAAGACCCTCGTGACAAGCCATCATTGTCGCACGGGCCACGTCTCATAGCCCAACATTGTCAGACTGCTCTGCTGGCTCAGCCACTGCCGTAAGTTTTCTCTCTCTCTCTCTCTCTCTCTCTCTTTCTCTCTCTCTCACATTTTTTATTGGTTGTTGGAAAAACGAAGGGGAACAAAAACATTGATACTGCAATTTTTGTATTGATTTAATGTTGCTGAATCTGGCTTCTTTTTTGAGTGGGTATTTTTAGTTGTTGGTTTTGAGCTTTCGGGATTGATTGTAATAAGCTGGTGCTGTTTTAGCTTTGTGAGATATGGGTGATTCGATCTGAATCTGTTCTAAAAGGTATTTATGCGTTATTTTGATACCACACCTAAGTTTCTTGAGACAAGGATGAAAAATCAGGAAAAAAAAAAAGAAAAAAAAAAGGGAAAACCATAAGCAAAGCTACTGTGATGAGTGAATATTTAATTATTGAAAAATGCTCCATATGCTTTGCATAAGTTAGGAAAAAAGACACGAAAATGACAACATATAAGAAAAGCATAAGTGATTTTTTTAATCACCTATTATGATTTGCCTGTATCATGGTGTTTATGCATATATATGGGTAAAAACTCTTCCCTTTGTGTGCCTTATTTTCTAATTTGCTATGTTATCTTAACTTTTCATTTAGTTGTTTGCAAACTTTCGATATGTTTTTTTACAAGTCAAGGGAAAAAGAAAAAGGAAATTTTTGACAATTTTTATTTGGTAAGAATCAATAAGTGCACTAATTCACCTTATAAAAGCTTAGAGCGTTGTTTGTTATTGTAAGGTTAATCATATTGGCTATGTATGATACTATGAATGTTCAATTTGGCTTACAATGAGTTGTTAATTATTTTCCTTCTCGTACCCCCCCAAAACATGGTATTGGATTGTGAGTAACCATCAAAATTCAAGATTATTGTTTTAATTGATCTGTCCAAATGCCATGGAATGGTTAAATTTTGCTTTGCTTTGCTTTGCCTATTTCAAACTCTTGGTGCTCATTATCATGACAAATACGGTCTTTCATCATCAAAATCTCATTTCCTTTTACCATTTTTGCTTGTAGGCTAAATTAAACCTTATGCTTTCATTGGCAAAACATGGTTGATTTGATGCAAAAGGTTCTTTAAATTTTTGTCCAATTCCTGGCTGAACCACTTGAATTCTTATGCTTTCATTGGCAAACATGGTTGATTTGATGCAAGAGGTTTTTCTTTGAATTTTGGTCCAAAACCTAGCTGAGCCACTTAAATTCTATGCAGTAAGCAAAGCTGATTTGATGCAAAAGGTTTTGCTTATGATTTGATGCAAAGGTTTTTCTTTTAAGTTTTTCATAGCTAACTAGTGCTTGAATTTGTAATTAACATATTAAAGGGGGTTAAAAACATTGAACATTTAGCTTAATGCATAGAAAAGCATAAATATTTATTTTGACATACATAATGCATTTGATTTTTCTTTTTGTAGGAAATGAGTTGGAGCAACCTATCATTAAAAAAGGTCGGAAGACAAGGGTACAAGTATTGTTCATAAAATCAAGTGCAAGCCTTATGCAAAGTTTCATGTACTAATTTTTGCTTATTTGTTATGAAGAAAAGGTTTTGAAGTATTCCATGACCGATTGAAGATGATGTATCTTGAAGTTAGCAACATTAAATTCACTAATTTTCAATTTAAGTAAAGATTGAGATTTGATGTATTCTAGCTTGTAGGACAACTTGGACAATTATTTACAAAGTTTTTAGCAACTTTTTGGATAGTGTTTGTAGTTGGCTTATGAACATACTCAAATATGTTGGTTTTTATATGTGCATGTTTGAGTAGGTTTTAGTCAAACAGTGATCTTATATGTGATATGTTATTAATGTTATGAAAATATGTTTAATGAAGTTCTACTTTCTATTTAATTTCTTAGAAGTCTCACTTGAGGATGTTTGGGCCATTTTTAACTCTTTAATCCTTTTGCAATTTTTGCATTTCTCAATAAGGGTATTTCCATATCTTGAAGAGTAGTAGTATAAAAACTGAAAACATAGACATATATAGATACACTTTAACATAAATGGTCAAAGTTCTTGACTGATTGAAACAAGCATTTACTTGTGTTGTGTTTAAAAATTATTCCCACTTATGCATTGTTTTGAGGAAACCAAAAATTGAAGTCCAAAAGCTGAAGCAATATGTATTATTTACTTGAATATGAGTTCTCACTTCTCAGGGCATCATCAATAGTAAGACAATTGTTTCAAGTAGAACAATTCCAATGTTGCATTACAATTAAAATTTGATCCAAGAGAGTAGTAGACAAGAAAGAATTTGATCCAAATATGAACAAAATTTTATTAAAATGTACACTTTGATTAGAGCCATAATAATAAGAGTTCTATTGAAATACACTTTGATTACAATGTCATAATAACATGATAGTTTTGTAGTCTCTTGCTTCTTAACAATACATTCCCTCTATAGTCTGCAATTTTCAGTCATAGCTTGATCACTTTGACTTGTCTCATATTATACAACTTGCCCCACCCTTTTCTGGAATGATATCTCTTCATTATGTAAGTTCTTTTGTTATCAAAGCTCTAAAATCCCAAATTTTACGACACATGAAATGCAGTCACCTAATGATGATTCAAAATGTAGAATATCTTGCACTTTGACAGTCTATCCCCTCAAGTAATCGGTGATATAAAATAATGCAAGATGTATACAAAAAATTGATGAAACCTATAGGAAATATCCAAAAAATGTCAATCCTTCATATATTATTCACAATGATTCAAAACCACTTAAACTTTCATGAACTTTCCTGCTCTAACAATACCAAGCTTTGCTGCAAGAGAATCATTACTCATAGTGTTAGTAGGATGCTTGAAAATGCCACAATACTAAATATGGATATGAGGAAAAACATGCAGGAAAGAATCATTATGAATGTCATTGGCATGAATAGACTGAGACAATGACAAGGATAAGTACTGAGCTATAACATATTCAGAAAAACAGATGAAAATATGTATCATAGAAAAATGATAAACAGCTTAGTGCAGCAGCTCATAGTGGAAGGTAACTTTGGAACAAACAATTGGTGCTAGCAGTTTACTAAAAATGTTTTCCCTATAATATGACTAACTAATTGTAAATAATCATACTGATCTTTGCCCTGATTCAATGAGGTTGGAATATTAATTAGGATTTTTTTAAAAAAAAAAATTAATAATTACACTACCATCCAATGGACTTTAATCCCACAACCTCAGCCTCCACCTTGCTCTTAGATGGTGAGGAGATTCCTTTTAAGTTATAACTCATGGGCACCATAACTATGCTATCTTTATAGTCTTAGATCCCCTACATAAGTTAATGGTGTTGTGCCACATCTTTGGTTACTTGTGGAATTCTATATAGTCATCTCCGTAGAGAACAGAATGTTCTCCTTTTAATGTATATCACATACAATATCTGCAAATCAAGAACATTGATTTCCTCCATTTCCAAACATATGCAGATATTGTATGTGATATACATTAAAAGGAGAACATTCTGTTCTCTACGGAGATGACTATATAGAATTCCACAAGTAACCAAAGATGTGGCACAACACCATTAACTTATGTAGGGGATCTAAGACTATAAAGATAGCATAGTTATGGTGCCCATGAGTTATAACTTAAAAGGAATCTCCTCACCATCTAAGAGCAAGGTGGAGGCTGAGGTATCAAGAAATCCCAGTAGAAGGCTAATTTACTTTAATACCTTATAGCAAAACCATCTCCATCGTAAACATTAAATCAACCAACTAAATTCAAGGTATCAACTATCCTAACTATCAATACAGAGCTATTAATTTATTAATATTGTGCTAGATGCAAACAACTAAATGAAAAGCTAAGATAACATAGCAAATTAGAAAATGAGGCACACAAAGGGAAGAGTTTTTACCCAAGTATATGCATAAACACCAATGATATAGGCAAATCGTAATAGGTGCTTAAAAAAATCACTCATGCTTTTCATATATGTTGTCATTTTCATGTCTTTTTTCTTAACTTATGCAAAGCATATGGAGCATTTTTCAATAATTAAATATTCACTTATCACAGTAGCTTTGCTTATGGTTCCCCCCACCCCCTTTTTTTTTTTCCCTTTTTCTGATTTTTCATCCAAGTCTCAAGAAACTTGGGTGTGGTATCAAAATAACGCATAAATCCCATAGCTTTTAGAACAGATTCGAATCAAAACACCCATATCTCACAAAGTTGAAACAGCCACCAGCTTATTACAATCAATCCTGAAAGCTCAAAACCAACAACTAAAAATACCCACTCAAAAAAGAAGCCAAATTCAGCACCAATAAATCAATAAAAAAATAGCAGTATCAAAGTTTTTTTTCCCTTCGTTTTTCCAGCAACCAAACAGAGCTTATCAATAAGGAGAGAGAGAGAGAAAAAAAAAACTTACGGCAGTGGCTAAGCCAGCAAAGCAGTCTGGCGATGTTGGGCTATGAGACATGGCCTGTGCGACAACGATGGCTTGTCACGAGGGTCTTGGTGGCAGCGGCAATGGCACGGTTGAGAGAGCGAGGCTTGGAGATGGGCTGGAGAAGAGAGAGATTTTGAAATTTTCTTATCAGATGGGTTTGCTGAGAGTAAATTGTATGGTAAACCATAGTTGAGTTTGCTTGAGTCAAGGGTTTTATATTTAAGTTGACGTGGCACTTATTTGCTAACATGGCATTTCAGTATTGGCTGGCGTAAAAGTTGTCTTTTACGCCAGCTCCGGACGTAAGTTATTCTCTTTAAAAAGAGGACATGGGTACTAATCGGTCCGGTTATGCCTTAAAAAAAAAAACCGGTCCGGTTCAACCGGTCAAGAGAACTTACGAAAGCTACGCCGTTTTGGCACAAACGACGTGGTTTTTCTCTCTCAGGTCTTCTACTTTATTTTTATGAATCTCTCTGACTCTATCCGTCTCTCCCTAGCGGTTTACTCTGTCTTTGCTGAAGATTCTGGGTCTCCTTGTCAGTTGTCACCACTCGCCCGTTGTGGCATTGCCGGTTTGATTTCAATCCTTCAGTCCATTCACCGCTAATTATAGAGAAGAGGCATCAATAGAATGAAAAGACATCTGGCTAGAATTAAAGGGGATGTGGCACCATGTAAAGGTGTACCTAGAGAAATTAAATTTATAAAAATTCAATAGAGAATGCTCTCTCTCTCTCTCTGCTGAACAGTCAAACCGCCATAGCCGTCCGTACTTCTGAGCTCCATCTAGAACCTTCCCAACATTCATATCACCTAAAGCTTAAGCCTTGCCGTAATAAACCTCTTATTTCCATTCCAGGTACTACTCTCTCTCTCTCTCTCTTTATTTGGTTGCTCGGAAACCGTGATGATTTAAGCTTGTGAGTGGCTTTGTTTAGGTTGGATTCACCACCGATTCTGTGATTTTTAGGTTGGGCATTTGCTGATTGGGGTTTGGTCTTTGGTTTCAGAGGTATTTTGGGATAGTATTTTTGTGTTTGCCTTGAATTGGAGCTTGTGACATCAAATTTAGGACCTTGAACTGAAAATTGATAACCTTAATCTCAGCCTCTCTATGGGTCATGGTGATTTTAGGAATTTTTTCATGAATATCTTGAATGTATTTATTTGGGTTTATGAATTGACTTAGGCAGCTTTGCAAATTGTATTTATTGGGGTTTACGATTTGATGCATTTGAAATGAACCAACTGTAGTGTCTGCTTTTATAAGCTAAAAGGGTGCAGGTAGTTTTGGGACTTTTTGTATTGAATTATGTATGTTATATTCTCTGAATTTTATGACTAATTGTACTATCTGAGAGAGTTAAATGAGCATGTTACTTTCTATGTATTGTGTGCAAGATATTGGTATGGTACTATGGTTAAAAGTAGGAAGCACCTTTTCTGTTTGATGAAGTTCTTCGGAGGTAGAAAATACAATACCTTTGTCTGTTTTAGGGTCTCATGCCTTGCCGATACTGAGATGAACTTTTTTCTACGAAACAGAATTCCAATCCCACCAAATCCTTGAAACGTATGTTTGGGCATGGCTGTGTAAAAGCCAGGAATGAGATATAGTTGAATGTTTGTTGTTACACTCTTTAGTGTCGCAGAAGTATCTGTGTGTGTATATATATCATTGTAGTATCTATATGTATCAACATGTATATTTTTTATAATTCTGGACCTGCATTTGATGGATATTTTCTTTGGTTGATTATGGTCTTTTGTGTAGATCCCAAATTTGCAGTAGTTTCGATAAATTTGGCTACATATTCTGTTATATTTTCTGCATCATTAGTATGGGACTGACACTATATGTCAATGATTTTCAGAGTCCTTAATGTCAGATTCGGGTGAAAATCAACAGCCTGAACAAGGTATAATTCTTCTGCTGTAATCCCTTCTCTTTCATTGTATATTTACCATTTGGATGCTATTCTTACCTTTTGTTTTTGTGGTTATTTGCTATTTTCATCCCAAATATGTCTAATCTTTTTGTCTTTTCAGTCTGCAACTTTTTCAGAAAGCTGTCAAGGAATAAAATCATCAGAAAACGAACAGTTGATGAAGATGAAAAAGAGGATTCAAAAACAGAAGGCTCATTCTTACACAGTCAGAAGAAAACCATAAAACCCAACAATAAGCTGTATTTTTCTACTGGATCCTCTAAGAACAAAATGTCTACTGAAGCAAAAGAAGAATCTGAGAAGCCAATTTTTCAGTTTGAGTCTTCAAAGGAAATTCAAGTTGAACATGATAGCAGAGCAACAGCAACTCTAGAAACTGAGACCGAGTTCTCAAGAGATGCTCGTGCATTGCGTGAGAGATCTCTTAAGCAAGCAGAGGAGGCTTTAAAGGGGAGAGGAAAAAGCTCTGGAGATGAAAAGTTGTATAAAGGCATTCATGGATATACCGATTTTAAGGCTGGTTTCCGAAGAGAGCAAACATTTGCTAGTGAGAAAGCTGGTGGGGCACATGGGCCTTTGAGGGCTTCTGCTCACATACGAGTTTCTGTGAGATTTGATTATCAACCGGACATATGTAAGGATTACAAAGAGACTGGTTACTGTGGGTATGGAGATTCCTGTAAGTTTATGCATGATCGAGGGGATTACAAGTCTGGATGGCAAATGGAGAAGGAGTGGGATGAAGCAGAGAAAGCAAGGAAGAGAAATCTAGCTTTGGGATTAGATGATGAGGATGATGGTGGTGTAGAACCTGGTGAGGAAGATGACAAAGATGATTCGTTGCCCTTTGCATGTTTCATTTGCAGGCAGCCTTTTGTCAATGCTGTTGTAACCAAATGCAGGCACAATTTCTGTGAGCATTGCGCATTAAAGGTATCCCTTCTATACCAACTTAAATTATGGAGCGTAATCAGTCTACTGTTTGTGGATTTTTATGATGAATTTTTTACATTCATTTGAAGAAGAAAATCATATCACACATTTAAAAAAAAAAAAAAAAAAAAAAACCCTTTGAAATTTTAAAAAAGAAGCTGGAAATGGATTAAATTGCAAACTTGCAGTGTATGAAACATGACAAAAGTGTAGGCTTGTTATAAAGGCTTATTACCTGTGCCGTCCCCACCCCAATACTAGATACTAGCAGCACATACTTACACACTTATGTACATATGTAAACTTGTTAAATTTCCAGATGAGGAGCTCTGCCATGAAAATTAACCATACAATCAAATGCTATGAGTGACTTATACAGCAAGATGTTGACAGATGGGTTTCAAATACACTAACAAAGAAAACTTAGAGCTGGTTTAAGTTTGAGATAAAATTTAGGTATCATAATTATTCTCAGAGTTTTGATGGTTGCATTTCTGTCAAGACATATTTTGCCTAGGTCTGGAAGTGGGTTCTTATAATGGGCTTAGGGTTTGTGCATGGATCAAAGACATAAGGTTGTTATATGGGTGTAAATAACTTGATGATTATGGTTTATAAAATTATTTGTCAGTGAAGTCTTTCAAAACATGTGTTTTCTGCATAAGTAGTTTGAAGTCTTATTTATTAGAGAATTGAGTTATGCTTTTTTTTTTCTTTGTGGTTTCAATTTTGAGCCCAATTACTTGTGAAATTTCAGCCAACTGTTGAGTCTGCAATTTTAGGCATTCAATCCAAGTTTCTGTTGGGTCCAACAAATCATTGTAGTCATCAGATCCAGGATTTCCTTCTGATTGGTGCCATAAAATCTTTCATTATGAAGTTTCTAGCAAGATTTATTATGCAGCTGATGCCATGAGCTTTCAGCAAATTGCATTGTCAAAACAACTCAGTTAAAAATAAATATCATGTTGTCTTTTTTATTTGCTTTTGTTCTGTGCTTAAGCATGACCAAAGGTTTCCTACAAAACATGTCAGTCTGATTTCTTTGTTGTCCATCTCTCCTTTATTTGAAAGTGTATTCTAACTCTAGGTTCTTCTCTTTTTCAGCATCATGCAAAGAACAAGAAATGCTTTGTTTGCAACAAACCTACTCTTGGCATTTTCAATACAGCTCATGAGATACGCAAAAGGATTGCTGTGGAGGGTAAATAATGGTTGCTTGGATGTTCGTCATGCTCTTTGGTTTGTAACTTATTGGAATGAATATTTTGTATTTTTGTTTTTGCTTTTGTTAGCATTTGAAAGAAGAAGTTTCCTTCTTAGTCTCTCTTTTTCCTGGAAAATTGTAAACTGTCTGGGGAAATTCTCTTTAAATAGAGATCTTACTGAAGGAAAGTAATTTAAGTATGGAGTTAATATTGTAGGCTTCTGCAGAATTTAATTAGTATTGGGTATCTAAGAAAGCAAACAGATTTGCTCAGTTTAAGCCTATTTGGAACAATTCTGATGAACAACCAGCTATGGTATATGTTTATGATGGCATGTATAGAGCAATTGATGGAATAAAAAAATTTCAAGGACAAGAAGAAATTTTTGGAGCAATATGTTAAATTATCAAGGATCGTTGGGATGCTCAATTCTATAGAGATATTCATGCTGCAGCTTTTTGGTTGAATCCCGCATTCCAATATGATCCATCCACTCTTAATAAGAGGCTAGAGACATAATCTGCTGTGACAGATATATTGAATCAAAAGTTTCCAATGGTCGACTCAAGTTGGTGGAGGAATTAAAGCTATTTCGAGAGCATGAGCAAACTTTTGGAACTCAACTTGCACTAGAAACAGCCAAGACATCTCAGCTGATTAAGATATTGTTTACTTTAGCTAATAATAATATGAAATTATGTTTTGAAGAGTATTTTCTCTGTATATTGATTGTATATTTGTTTTGTGTAGTATATGGAACTTAGATGAGTGGTGGAAGTTGTTTGGGTCTTGTGCTCCAAACTTACAAAAGTTTGCAATTCGTTCGGATCCTTAGCCAAACAGCTGCCTCTTCAGGATGTGAGCAGAAGCAGAATTGGAGTGTTTTTTAATAAGTACATACCAAAAGGAAAAATAGATTGGAGCATCAACAACTTTGATATTTTGTATCTTCATTATAACTACTGGTTGAAAGATAGGTATATAGATCTTGTTCAATTATTCAAATACTACTCTTACTTTCTTTTATCATAATACTTTGTTGGTTCGAATTATTCAAATGTTCATTTTACAGTACAGCGTCAAAAGTAAGAAGTTCAATTTTGATCCTATTGATTATGCAAGTATCGATAAAACATAATTTTGGGTAGTGGAAGAAGAGGAACCTCCACTTCTTGATTATGTGGTGTTAGAGAATACATTATACGAAGAAGGAGCTTACCCAGTTGAAGAAAGGTCTTCTAGCTATGCACAAGGAGGTTAGTTTATAAGAAATTTTGTGAATTCTTTGCCTAGTTGCATATTTTAATTAGACTATTATTATAAATGATTATTAAAATCTTACTTTTATTTATTGTTCTTCATTGGTTTTGGAATTTGTATAGATATGAACAATGACATGATTGAGGATGATGACATTGATTTGGGATCTTTTGGTGTTAAGATGATACTCTTGGATTGAAAGGTAGAAATCATCCTAATGAAGATGAAGATGAAGATGATGAGGATGAGGATGAGGATGATGGCGGTGGTGGAGCATTTGGATCACATGATGACACTAATTTCAAATATCTTTATAACAAATGAGACTTGTGTTGATATCCAATGAACCTTAAAACTTAATAGTTCTTTGTTTGAAACTTATTTGTTATTTGGATGTAATGAACACATTTATTTGGTTCTATTGAAAGTTTATTATGTTAAGGGTGATTATTTTGTAATGTTAGTTTTATGGATTATCCAGTAGGATGATTATTTTGTAACATTAATCTGATAATGTTTAGTTCTCTCTCTCTTTTTTTTTCTTTTTTTTTTTTTTTTTTTTTTTACATTTTGGTATTTTTATTTTGTAAATGTAAGATGTAAAATGCTAAAATATATATATAAATTCTTTAAAAAGATATATATATATATATATATATATATATATTTAAGTAAACATATTTATTACTATTAGTTTATTAGTGTATAAGAAAACTTATTTATTTATATAATTTAAAAATTATTAATTAAACCAGTAATCAGTCTATAATTCGGTTATTTGACCATACCCGTTTTTAAAATTATGGTTTTTAAAATTATGGTCAAGACCATTGCAACAAACAAAAGGCCCTTAATCTATATTGCAGCATAAATGTGGAAATGATCTAAAGGCAATTTGTGATAAATTCAAGGGCTCAACTTCTCCATCAGGAAATTAACTAGAGAATACAGTGTCTTTGAAACAAGAATTTTACTCTTTAACAAAGAAAAAACAATGATTTGAAAGCAAGTGAATAAGACTAATCAACCTTCTCCAAGTTATCTTATGACTATTTACAAAAAACAGTATTTGCAATGTTGAGATGAGATTGTTGTGGTTGTTAATTCAGGCTTACAAAATACAAACAAAGTCTTGTATGAAAACTTCAAACTACAATTCAACATAAAAGTCTAACAAAACTAAAATCAGATCCATTTCCCAAAACAAGAGCAAAGCACAACCTCTAACAAAACTCCATACTGTGGCAATGATATCACTAATCAGCAGCCCTGTTTTGTTCATAAGGCAGTGCAAAACGCAGCAACTAGACTCTTATTTTTGTTATGAACTTAATCATGGGCCATTTGGGCTTTCTATGGCGGCATCCAAAGACAATTCAGCTGATGTGGTGCTAACAGAATGGGATACTTATATTGATCACCACCACCAAGATCCACATCCTCTCTCGCAGCATCTGCGCTTTCCTGTAGCTCCAGTGCATGTTCAAGTACTACCTCAACTTCAGTAATCGAGGGACGATCTTTTCCTTTATTTCGCACACAAGAATTGGCAATGTCCATGTATATCTTGAAACACTCTGGAGCTATCTTACCCTTCAGATACGGATCAATGATCTGATAAATGGTCCCTTCTTGTATGCATTTTCGGGCCCAGGAAGCTAGATGCGCCTCATCTGTCTCCAATTCAGGTCTCACTGCACTTCTGGCACAGAGAACTCTAAACAGTACCACACCAAAAGAGTAGACGTCGGATTTATCCGTCAGCTTCCAGTGCATGGCATACTCAGGATCCAAGTATCCTAAAGTACCCACCACATCAGACACCATCCCAAGTCCTTTGACAGACTCGAAGGAATCGTCTTGGACACCCCGAAATCTATCAACTTGGGCTCCAATTTCTCATCCAACAGAATGTTGCTTGTCTTCACGTCACGGTGGATGATACTATGCTTCACCCCGGAGTGAAGATAGTGTAATGCACGCGCCACTCCAATGCAAAAATGGAGTCTTTGTTTCCATGACAAGGGATTGCGATCATGCTCCTGGAAATGGATGTATTTCGAAAGGGTTCCATTTGGTATGAACTCATAGACTAGGATCACCTGTTGATCATCGAGACAATATCCGATGAGAGGGACGAGGTTAGGGTGGTGTAGCTGGCAAAGCAACAGCAACTCGGTCCTTAACTCGTGAAAAATCTGCCTTGACTTAATATTCACACGCTTTATTGCAACGTTTATTGTAGTAGGGTCATGGATAAACCCCTTGTATACTTTCCCATAACCCCCCTCACCAATCACTAAATCATCATCGAAGTTATTGGTAGTTGTGTTGATCTCAGCTAGCGAAAATCGACGGCACAGTCCATCAGGAAGAACTGAATAAGATTGTCTTGTTTCGTCTGACCTTCTCTTCCCTGATGTCCTTAGTAACTTCGAAATACCCTCCATTAATTCACACTTCGGTCGTACAGTATAACAATGATCAGTGCAAAGTAGAGGCCTGCTGCTCAGGCGATGACCGAAAGGATCTCTGTTTTAGATCCCTTCAAAAATAGACAAACAAGTAGGGGTATTTTTCTAGGATCTGTTTTGGATTTCCTCTAAAAAATATAGACAAACAAGTGGAGTATTTTTTTTTTTTTTTTTTTTTTTTGGGTGTGTTAAGCAGATAAGGGTGGGTAGGCGGCTCTGGTATATACCGTAACAACGAAGACATAATATTCAATAGGATGTCTCAGCTTCTCCCTATTGTTGACTTGACGATGTCTCAGCTCCAGCTGTTTTTAGGGTGGGTAGGCGGCTCTGGTATATACCATAACAACGAAGACATAAAATTCAATAGGATGTCTCAGTTTCTCCCTATTGTTGACTTGACGATGTCTCAGCTCTAGCTGTTTTTCTAGTTGAATAGTTTTTTTGACTTCTTTTCTTCTTTTTTTTATTTTTTATTTTTAATATCAAATTTGAATGTGAATTATGGGATTATGATAGGGTGTTTTAGGCTTTGTTCTCACTTTTAAGCAAATCTGACGTGATAGTACTTGATTGGAGGGTGTAAACATAGAGCTCTTCTACATATATAGAGAGAGAACTCAATGAACTAAGGCAATATTTAATTGCAGTGATTTTGGGGAATGGAAAAGGGGAGGGATTTTGGGCAAAAATGGTTAAATAGCCTTAATTTTTTTAAATTATGTAGCCAAACAACACAATTTTCAAATTATGTGGCAAAATATCGGAACTCAACATTGGTCATGTTGTGTTCTGCCTAGAACTTTGCAATGTCAAGTTGCAAAAAAATGGTATTTTGTGACATAGTTTGAAAAGAGAATTGTTTGACTACGTAGTTTAAAAATTAAGACTATTCAACCATTTTCCTGGGATTTTGGGTGGGATTGTTTGGTTGGAAGGGGAAGGGAGGGATCTTGCCATATTTGCGAAAATTGGTGGCATATGTCAAAGAACATGGGTCACGGCGAGGATAGGAGGAGGAGAACGATAGGGTTTTCTGTCAAATTGGTCCAATTGGGTCTCGGACAATGAAACTTGCCAATATAGAGGGTCCGTTTGGATACAGCTGAAAACTGAAAACACTGTAGCAAAATAATTTTTAAATGTGTAAATAGTATTGTGGGACCCATTTTTAATGAAAAATTGATTGAAAAGTGAGTTTTGTGGGTCTGTGAACAGTGCACGGATGCACTGTTCATGGACAAAAAGTCAACAAGTGCGGCTACTGTTCATTGAACAGTAGCCGCGTTACTCCTTCACATGCCTGAAGAAGAACAAAAAAAAAAAAAAAAGGGCAAAACGCGATGGCAGAATCCAAACGCTCACAGAGTGTCCGACACGCTTGTCTTTTTTCAACTTTCACCTATGTATCCCTTCCTTCACAGCATTACTCTCTTTCTCTCTCTCCTAACACTTTCAATTCCATAGTTCTATAACAAACAAAAACTACTTCCTATCTCTCTCTTCTTCTTCTTCTTCTTCTTCTTCTTCTTCTTCTTCTTCTTCTTTTTTTTTTTTGACTGAAAAATGTAGCATCATTTTTGACGAGTAGTGTACAAATGGTCATCCATTACATGGACAACCGTAAGCACATTCAAGTCAGACATATCTCTTTCATTCAAGCTAAATGCAGGAAACGATTACAAAGTCATTAACAAATGCTTTCATGAGCTGCCTCATGTCCGTTACAAACATCTTTATGAGTCACTCAACTATTAATCACCCAGCTCAGGGGCACAACAACAAGGGGAGATCAACAAACTTTGTAATAACTCATCAGATGGCTATATAAAGCCATAAAGAGCAAGTAAAAGACCAATTTCATGTACACTAAGCTACATTATACATTAGAGACTTCCTAAGAGAGATTTACTAATTGAACCATCGGAAGGTCCTTGGCTGGCCACATCTCGATGTCTTTCATCTTCACTTTCTTTCATCTTGATAGGAAGTCCGATTCGTCCATTAAGACTAACAAGGGACATACTAACGAGGCACTTTTGTGTTTTATCAATTTTATTAAAGAATAAAGTAATGTATGTATAAGGGGGTCGTGGGGCTACCATAGGCTGAACCAACTAGCCTAAGCACTAGGACAATAAAATACACTGAAAAAACACTACCAAAGAAAGTGAAGATTGATACATGTGCATTTGGTTACACTTTTTAGAGCCCAAAACGCACGTTTCCAAGTCCAAAATTCAAAATGCGTGTTTGGTAAATTATTGTCATCGCGCGTTATCTAAAAGTGGCCTTTTCAAATACGAAGGACTATCATATTTTCATATTGGACCTTGGAACTAGAATGCCGAAAACGCAAATATAGATATCATGTTACCACTGGTCATTTTCAGCATTATCCCTAAACTACCCTTATTTTTATTTTCAAATCCCAATTTTACCAAGATCTCTATAAAAAATAATAATAATAATAAAAATACCATCATGTAGGAGAAGAATTTCTCTACACTCTATGCTCTCTCCTCGTCAATTGCAAGAAGCCCCAAAGAAAAATCGCACCATGCAGGTAGTAATGGTTCTACTTTCTTTTCCTTTCCTCCAACTTCTAACCAACCAAACAGACTACAAAATTCTAAATCAAATGTGCAATGTTCAATTCCAACATAAACCCATAAACCCACTACTGCTGCAGGCTTCTTCTTCTTCTACTGCGAGCTTCTTCTTCTCTCTCTCTCTCTTTTTTTTTTTTTTTTTTTTTTTTTTGTGTATACTATATTTCTTTCTTCTTGTCTTTTGGGTGAAGAAGAAGAATTGAAGAAGAGATAAGATTGTGAGTGAAGGAAAAGAAAAGATATTTGATGGGAATGGAGAAGAAACAGGTGGATGAGAAAAAAGTGAAGGAAAAAATAAATATATAAAGGTAGCTTGAGTGGGATACGTGCGTAAGGAAATTTACTAAATAAAAATTTCAATTGTGTTAAAATACAACAAGTTTTCACAAAATTTTCACATCAAATGAGGTGTCAAATCTTTCATATGTCAAAAAATATATATATATATATATATATATTAGACTAGGATTGACCACAACTTAAAAAAAAGAGTATAGTAAAAATATTGTAACATTTTATTATATTCCTAAACTTTTTAAATTAGTAATATTTTTCTTTAGAAAAAAAAATAGTGCTATTGATAAAATATTTTTATAGCAATTTTATAATAAATTTTACATAGTAAGTTGTTATTGGTTCTCGTCTAAACTTACTAGTGGCATCATTTTTTTTTTTCCTACCATTAACAATTTGTCATATAGACTTTATTGTGAAATTTTTGTGAAAATATTGTGTTTATAACTTGCATTAAGAGAGGTAATTAAAACAAAGAACTCTCTCTCTCTCTCTCTCTCTCTCTCTCTCTCTCTCTCTATATATATATATATATATATCTTGTTGTCCTTTTTGGTAATTTACAACTCAAATTGCCACTTTTATAAGTGTTAGCCAAACCTTCAACTTTTTCAAAAAGCATTTTTTGATAATTTTTACCAAACAATTTACTTTTTAAAAAAGTTCATTTTCGTACCGCACTTTTTAAAACCGCCAAATTTTCTAAAAGCACAATTTGAAAAAGCTGAACCTTTGGCTATGTACAAACATGAAGATGTATGACTACCTGTTCAAACTAGTTTGATTGGTGATGAAACCTTATTTTTAAATAAGGAACTCGAGTTTCATAAACTTGATTTTCACGTGGATTTATCAATTAAAAAATGTCAGATCAGCGGGTGCCACTATGGCAAATTTTTAAGAAACTCGATTTTTTGGAACTCGAGTTATGTGTAAAAATCGAGTTTCATGAACTCGACTTACAAATCAGTGATAAATTGCTAAATATTTCGTAAACAGTGGTAAATTGAAAAATATTTTGGCCAACAGTGGTATTTGGCCCATTTTGTAGTTTAAATTTCTGGGATTAAAAAATTGGGGTGTTACATTTAGGCTTTGCAAATCATTGCTTTAATGTCACATTACGGGAGAGAAGTGCATATTTTGTCTACATGATTGGAGAAGCTCCCTGAAGATGAGCCAAGAAAACACTTTTTGGGGTTGATATTGCAACTTCCAATGAAGCTGCACTACAAATGCATTGAGGAGAAGATAGATAAAATTATAAAGATGAAACTGGGATTCCCATATCTGACATCAATATGGGTAAGTTGTGAGAACTTGAATGCTACTCTTGGGAGTGGGATAAGTAATGCATCTGCTCTTCATGACAAAATAACTGAAACTTTGAGAGACAATGGTGGGCTTAAGATTGTTAAGATGGGAGCATCAAGAAAACGTCATTCAACAGTGCCTTCTAAAAAGGAGTACTATTGCCTATCGCCTTCAAGGTAAGTTCTTCATTACCATGATAGGGGGAAAACTCCTCTTAGGCATGCAAACTCTTCTTACAAGAAATATTAATGATTTTTCATGCAAGTCAAATAATAGGGAAAAAAAATTCTATTTTATTTTACAGTCATTGTGCAAAAACACACCAAGTTATGTTAATATATATGCAGGAGAATGCTTACCTTCTATAGTTATTTTATGCACCTCAAAGAAGATCAAACATATTATTCCCCGCTTATAGATACAATCACGTTAAAATTCAATTCAACAAACTTAAATGGTATTAAGAAAACTTAGTAAGGTTTGGACCAAGATTTCCAACAACAAAAAATGGTCACAAAGCAAAATAAAAATATTAATTGTATGTCATAAAAACAAACTAAACCAATAAAACTATAAATTAGGACAAACTAGCTTTTGGGTTGAGCATGTGTAGTTCAAGTATGATACAACTAGAGAATTGTAGTTGGTTATTTAGTCACCAGATTAGTGAGTTGTGCTATGATAATTCAGGATTTTTTTTTTTTGGGTTACTTTTTACTTTTAAGAGCAATCACATTATCAATTGGATCTCTTGGTCTTATTAGCTCATGAAGAACACCAAGCTGGTGCTCAAGTCTTCAAAATTGGCTTAGCTTAAATGTTTCTTTCCTCATGTGGCCAAACAAAGAATCAAATAAAAATTTGCAGCACCATCGTTTTACCACCAATAAGTTATAAAACATGCTATCTTCTAGTGGCTAAATCACTAGATTATCTCAACCATTGAAAATTTAAAGTTGTAACTGATTACTTATAGACATATATTAATACAAAAGACTTAATTCATAAACACTTCTATCTAGTAAAATTACTAAATACTCTAATGTTGTAAAGTGGGCTTTGATGGTGGAAAGTTCTATTGTACTAGTATATTGTCAATGACGTTGATGGCCTAGCAAGCCTAAAGGCACATGAGAAAAAATGAGATGGCCAATGACAACTAAAACCAAGAGGCACAAATCATGAAATTGACTTAATCTAATGCAAGAGTACGTTCTAAATTGACAAAGATGTTGATGGCCAAAGACTAAATGCACAAGAGAAAAAATGAGATGATCAGGCAACTAAAACCTAGAGCCTAGAGGAACAAACCATGAAGTCAACTTCAAACTAATGCAAGAATGAGTGAAACATTTTGTCAAACATATGGTGTGTATATTCCAAAATGGGATTGAAAAAAATGTATTGTAACATGAATCCACCCAAAAATTACACCCAAGACAAACTAAGCAGATGACAATTGAACAATTGATTAATTATCCCAAGTTGGCAAGATTGAAGAAAGGCCCCAAAATAATCAAAAAAAATTTAAAAAAAAAAGAAAAAATAGCATTAGCACATACTGTTGTGGAAGGGGAGTTGAATTGCAGAATTAGAATATCCAGGAAGACTACTAAATATTCTAATGTACAATTGTCCAAGCCTTTTTTTATGAGTTTTGATAATAAATGCTTTGAGGAGAATTGAGAAATCAAAGGGGAGAAAAAACGGAGTTTGTAAGAATTGAGAGACCAAAGAAAATAATAATTTGCAAGAATTGAAAAGTCAAATAAAAAAAGAAAAAAAGAAAAGAAAAAGAATTCTGTGTGTTCCACAGAATGAGAAAATGAGAAAGATTAGACAATATTAATACAAACTTACCACATCAGCATATCATAAAATATCAAGGAGTATTACATAGCATAGGAATAAAAATGTCGCAATAAACAATTTAAAAACGTCAGGATTCCCCATCCGAATAACTTTAGGTGAGGGAAAAGTTTGTCTCTTTTCCCACATTTTCTCAGCAAGTACAAAGACCATAAACTCCATCAGTAATAAAAGGCAATATAAAGACAAAACCAATCCAAAAACTGAAAAAAACACATACTTGTGAATTGTTTGTGGTTAAATCATATTTGACCGTTTGGCATGGCAGTTTCCAGAGACAACTCTTCAGCAGATGCAGTGCTCTCTGAAGCTGTTTCCCACACCGTATCAATTGGAGAAGCGTCTCCCGAAGAAGCATTACAGGTATATTCATCAACACAATAGTTACAGACACCAGCAGCAGCAGTAGCAGCATCTGCACTATCTTGTAGCTCCAGTGCATGTTCAAGGCATACCTGCACTTCACCCATGGCGGGTCGACGTTCGCCTCGATTTCGCACACAAGAAGTGGCAATATCAACGTATACAATAAAACACTCTGGAGCTATCTTCCCCATCAGATATGGATCAATTATCTCATTGATGTTCCCTTCTCGTTTGCATTTTAGGGCCCACCTAACCATATCCATCTGTTCTACTTTTTCATACGGTTTCCTTCCACAGAGTAGTTCCAGCAGTAGCACACCAAAAGAGTAGACGTCGGATTTATCAGTCAGCTCCCCATGCATGGCAAACTCAGGAGCAATGTAACCGTAAGAACCCGCAATTCTATCAGTTTCGATCCTAATTAAAGCCTTTGACAAACTCGGGGGACCCATCTTGGACAACCCGAAATCTGACAACTTGGCCTCCCATTTCTCGTCCAACAGAATATGGGTCGGCTTCACATCACAGTGAAAGATAGCATGCTTCAGCCCAGTGTGAAGGTAGTGCAGCCCACGCGCCACTCCAACGCAAATCTGTAGTCTTCGTTTCCACAGGACCGGATCGGGGTTAGTGCCATAGAGGTGTCTCTCGAGGACACCATTGACCATTAACTCGTAGACAAGGAATGCATGTCGTTCACCCTCAAGACAATATCCGATGAAAGGGACGAAGTTAGGGTGGCGTAGCTGGCAAACAAACACCGCATCCGTCATAAACTCGTGAAAACCCTGCCTTGAGTGGATGATATCCACATGCTTTATTGCAACGCTTATGGTACGGTCATCAATAAACCCCTTGTACACGTTCCCGAAACGCCCCCGACCAATGATTAAATTTTTGTCGAAGTTATTGGTAGCTCTGTTGATCTCAGCGCTTGAAAATCGACGGCATGGAAGAACTAAATGAGGTTGGTTTAACCTTCTCTCCCCGGACTTCCTTAATAACTTTGATATAAGCTCTGAAATGCCTTTCATGCCAACCAGTTCATGAAATGATGCAGAAAGGAGAGTTTTTTTTTTTTTTTTTTTTTTTTTTTTTATGGGTTGGGTGAGCAGATAAGGGTAGGTAGGCAGCTCCTGCTGTATGAGAAACTACACCCGAAACGTTTCTCCTCTGTCACAAGTTGGGGGACTCATTAGTCCCACGCATAGCTGCTGAGACCCACAGTTGATGGGTCCTATCAATTTGTGATAGGAGAGAAACATACACCCTAAACAGAGTGTAATTTCTCCTGCTGTATACCACTATTCCTTAAATACGAGTGGGTGGGCTGGTGGTTACTTCAATTAGTTGACTTTTCTTCAATCTATTTCTTCAATCTACCATGGTGTATATATTGCGTTTTGTAACTCATTATCTGATATTTCAATATTTTTTCAGATCATTTAAACTATATAGTTTTATAGGCCTAAGATAACGCTAAGCCCATATCATTTTTTCCTTGAAGTAAACTATAATTGAGTTTTCAAATACACTTTTTTTTTTTTTTTTTAACATTATTGAGATTCAAATATTATTTTGGGAGTGTACTCTCTACTCTGTCTAGGAAAAAGGTCTAGATGATTTTGGTCATTTTGAAAATTGTTGGATTATTAAGTGATTGGCTCAATGACTAAATATATTCATTTAGGAGACCTCATTCTACAATTTAAATTTCTGGGAATAAAAAATTGGAGTGTTACATTTAGGCTTTGCAAATCATTTCTCTAGTGTCAAATTAGGGGAGAGAGGTGCATATTTTACCTACATGATTGGAGGGCTTACTAAGAACATGCTTGTGCTTCTTTGAAGCCTTATTTTTTATTTTTTATTTTTTTTGAGAAAACTTTGAAGTCTTATTTTTTAACTAGTCTCGATCCTTGTGGGCTATAATCCTGTTATTGGAGCTACAAATTGAGCTAACAACATATATTGGTATACCCATTATCCAGGGGCGGAGAACATCATTCAAAACTCATTTTTCCAAAATTTCTTTTTTCTTGGAGTTTATTCTCTGAGAATAGAATGGAATAAAATGGAATGATTATAAAAGGATGGAAAGGAAAGGAAATTATTTACCGCAGAGGTATAGAAAGCAAAATATCACTGAAAGAAAGAAAGCAAAACTCTGACTAATTATTGTGCTGACTGTAGACAGCTGATATCCCATATTCACCAAGTCCGGATTGGGCATTGCTATCGTAAGGCTAATTATTGTGCTGATTTCTTAGCAAGGAAAGGGGCGCTCTAAGATTGTTGCTTTTGTGTGTATCAGGATCCACCTGTGGCCTTGCTAGATTTTATTAGTGCAGATAAGGAGGGTGTGTTTTGTAACAGGGCTGTTTGCCTTTAGTTTCTGTTAATGCAAATTCCAGATTACCAAAAAAAAAAAAAAAAAAAAAAAAAAAAAAAAAAAAAAACCTCTGACTAAAGCTTTTATAAAGGTCACACCCATCAAAACAAAACAAAAGCCATCTCTGCAATTCTTTTTCAAACTATCCAAAACCACCTATTACATTAATTTAATGGCGCATTTACAGACCACATCAAGGACACTGCAGCTTTAGTAAATTGTGCGGCAGCTCATTTTCCTTATTCACCCAAAAAAAAAAAAAAAAACCATTATGGTTCTTTTTCCAAAACTAGAATTTTAGAAAATAACTAGAAAGTTGACATTAAAAATCCTAAATTAACTCAAGTACAGAATAGGGGCGGAACATTACAAGTTCTTTTGTTCTCTCTCTCGATTCAGCATGTCAACTGAAGCATAAGCAAAACCTTCGGAAACCACCTTATTTCTTCTTTTCCTTCCTCACAAGTCACAATTAATGCCGCCATCAACTTAACAAGTCCATAAAATATAAAGAGTAGGTGACCAATGTTATGCAGACTAAAAATATGGTAAGAATTGATGAAAAAAAGATGTCAGAATAAGCCAAAGACGTGCAGACGAGGCAGAAAATGTAAAACGAAAGAATTGAAAGGCTAAAGTCAAAAAGTATCCATCTCAGAAATCATCCAAGCGCAGATTAGATGAAAGGCTTTTCACATGTCTACAATTAAAATCTGACTGACATGTACAAATCAGAAAATTAAAATAGATGATGAAATTATACCAACAGCATCCCAAAACCCTTTCCATTTCAATTTCCACTGGGTATCAGTCTTTTCTTCCCATGGAAGAACATGAAGCTTTGGGTTATCCACACAATCACACAAAAATATCTAAATCCAACCATGTTGCTTATTTTAGGGGTTTGTCTGGAGTTTACATTTTTCAGATTTAAAGAAACCTTCACAAAATTCACAAAACCCATCTCAGTAATTGGAAGTATTTTTCAATTAAACATTATGTGCAGAAGGAAAAGAACATAATGGAGACAAAAACCCATTAACATCCAATTTTAAATATTTATTCAAACCTGGATTTGCAGCAGATCCGTGGATTTTTGGAGTTCAAGCTGGAATGTTTTGCGCTGGGTAGCAGGCGACTTGCTGGGTCTTGGAATGCTTTGATGGAGATGAGATCCACGGAGTGAGACTGCCCAGGCGTGGGTTTGGTTTTACACGAAGACAAAGGAAAGAGAAGGATCAGGGGGGAAAATAACTAGAGACAAAGGAAAGAGAAAATGAGTCTGTGCAACAGTAATAATACACGAATTTCTCTCTCCTCAGATAAAAAAATTTAAACTTGTATCGGCTTGTGAGATTTTTAAAAATAAAACACACACATACTAAACACATAATTATGATTTTTCACACACAGAAACATATTGTTTGAAAAATGGCACCAAACACATTTTTTGTTTTGTGGATACTTTAAACTCGTGTTTCCACAACACTTTCTAAACTACAATTTTCACATCATTTTAATCAACGATATTCCAAATCTCCAACCAAACAGGTTCTATGGACACAATCCTGAGCCATTTGCCAGCTAAAATGGATTAATTACCATTCAACAAGCCCCTGATCAATTAATTTAACTTCCTTTGTCCGATGATAGTTCATGGATGTAGATTTTCATTATTTCATAACTTTTGACTGAGGATATGACCCCAATAAAAAAACATTGATCTTGCAACCCTTGCCAAAATCTTAGGAGGGCTGTTCAAAGTAGTGCGCATGGAAGACAATTGAAGAACTCTAAGCTATAGAAAAGATGCCATGGAATGTTGCTTCGAAACAATATGAGAACAAAAGTTATTACCCCCCACCCCCACCCCAAAAAAAAAAAAAAACTTCATTATAGAGTTGGACAGATTGGGTTTCCATTTCATTCATCTCTGATAGTAACTTTCTTTTGTAAGTTCATTCATCTTAGGAAGTAATTCCATCAAAAGATAATCAAGCAATCCCAATAATCATTCAATGATCTGATTTTAAGCTTCATGCCTCCTCAAGCTCTCAAACTCCATTAAATGGTGAGCTTGAATCACTTAATTAGATAGAGAAATGTTCAAGAAGCATTGGCTATTAGCTTTTCCTTTTTATATCTCTTTCCTTTTCCATCTTTCATTTATAATTTATGTTCTATGGACTCCTATATGCATTTACTATTTCCAAGGATTACACTGGTGCAAAAATAATGTTTAGTTCTAAGCAGCATATAATTAAAAGACTTTAGTAAAAAATAAATCACATTGTATTCATAAACCAAAAAGGAGGGGGGGGGGGGGGGGGGTGCGGAGGGATTCTTCACCTACATTGCGTTTCCCAAGTGGTAACATGATACATGCTGCAACTTGAGAACTAACTGACTAATGTTACTGAGGAATTTCAAGGTCCGATCTCCTATCAACTACTGCACCTTTTGAATCATCTGTAAATGCATCCGAATAGGTAGCCAAAATCCTTGATTTCACACTCATGTTAATGAGACACAGAGAGAATTAAATCACAAAACAGAACCAAAATCTTGATAGCCAAGAGACAACCATGAATTTAAACTTTTAAGTAAACAACTTGAACCAAGATAATAAAATAGATCAGGGATGATGTAAGAATAAGAAACTCGGCATACGTAGAGCTTCATAATCAACAGCATAGTTGCGAAACACATCAACTTTACAAGTCAATAGAAATATTCAGACATTCGGGCAATAGGAAATAATTCATATAAAAGAAATTTGAGAAGGTGAAGGCAGGGGCAAGATAAAGTTAGAGATTCACTCTGACAAAATATTTTGAAATGAGGTGCAGCATAAAAGGCTGCACAAGACTTAATGATTCAACAGAAAATATGCTAACTGAACTCATAGCATCTTCATCCAAACAAATTTGGATTAAAAAGCAAATTCTATGCCCAACTTATCAATAAAAAATAAAATAAAAAAATTATATGCCCAATAAAAACTTGCAACCTGACACCTGAAATATAAAAATAGTTTCATACCAACACACACAAATCTTTATAGGTTTTGAACAAATACAGGTCCTTTCCAAAAGAAGAATTGATATATTAGTGGAAATCTTAAAGTTCTCTTAAATTATCAAAAAGCCACACCTTGTTTTCATGGTATTGAATTTGGTTTTTTGATTATTGACTCCATGTGTGCCTGAAAGCCATTCAATTCCAATTTCAAGCATGAACGCACACATGCAGTAGATACGGGTGTTCAAGACACCAAGCAAACTAACAAACCAATTGATTTGCCTCCCTGACTGTCACACATCTATCATTTCATTATTTTCTGTTTTAGTTTCTTATTCATTCTTCATTCTTCTCTTTCCTTTTTGTTCTTTTTTTTTTTTTTTTTTTAAATTATTAAAGGTCCCGTTAACAGGTGCCTTAGGAAATTTATTAATGGACTACTTCAAGAAACTTTTAATACTACTTTTATAAGAAATATAAAAGGCTATCATAAAATTCAGTTGCTTTTTTTTTTCATAAAAAGTTTCCAAAAATATTTCTAAACCAATGCCCTTAGGGCTTCTGTTTAATTTTCCTTTAACTTAAGTACCCACAACTCTATAAGTTTCAATCCGAATTAAGGCCTTTGACAAACTCGAGGGACCCATCTTGGACAACCCCAAATATGACAACTTGGCCTCCCATTTCGTGTCCAACAGAATATTGGTCGGGTCAACGCTACTGTGGACGATAGTATGCTTCAGCCCAGTGTGAAGGCAGTGCAGCCCACACGCCACTCCAACGTAAATCTATAGTCTTCGTTTCCACCGGATCGGATTAGGATTGGGATCGGGGTTAGTGTCATTTAGGTGTCTCGCGAGGTTTGAATTGACCATGAACTCGTAGACAAGGAACCCATATCGTTTAGCGAGACAATATCCGATAAAAGGGAGGAGGTTAGGGTGGCGTACCTGGCAAACCAGCACCACCTCCTTCATAAAATCGTGAAAACCCTCCCTTGAATCGATATTCACACGCCTTATTGCAACGCTGAAGGCAGGGTCATCAATAAACCCGTTGTATGCTTTCCAGCCACCCCAGCAACCAATTACTAAATTATCATCGAAGTTATTGGTAGCTGTCTTGATCTCACTCTGTGAAAATCGACAACATGGAAGAGCTGAATAAGATCGGTTTGTTTCATCTGACCTTCTCTTCCCGGACGTCCTTAATAACTTTGATATACACTCTGAAATGCCTTTCATACCAACCAGCTTGAAATGATGCAGTAAGGAGTGGCCCCTTACCCCGGCGGCGATGACAGAAATGTTCCCTCTCAAAATTAGACAAACTGACAAAGTGGACTTTTTTTTTTTTTTTTTGGGTATACAACATAGATTATAGGGCAAAATTTGCTAAACAGTGCAATTTTCGAAATTTTTGAGCCGGATAGCACGCGTTCAAACTTATTTAGTTAGTTAGACTGTTTTTGAAAGTCAAGTTTGGCAAACTTGACTTTGGGCTGGAAAACTAACACTATAGTGGCGTTTTGTGTGTGCCTATAGTAGCGTTTATAGAAAATGCCACTATAGGGGACCTATAGTGGTGTTTTGGACAAATGCCACTAAAAAAAACGCCACTATAGTGTTATTTTCCAGCCCAAAGTCGAGTTTGCCAAACTCATCTTTCAAAAACAGTCTAACTAACTAAATAAGTTTGAACGCATACTATCCGACTTAAAATTTTCGAAAATTGCACTGTTTGGCAAATTTTGCGTAGATTATAGAGAACTCTCAATGTACTAAATACGAGTGGGTGGGCTGTTGGATACTTCAATTACTTTACGTTTCTCCAATATCTCATCTAATGGTCAATGACATATATAATTAATGGGGGCAAGTTTTAGGAATAACAAATAAGTGTTGTTTCTTAAGTTCTCATTTTAAAATTCTAATATGTGAATTTTTTCTTATGAGATGAAAGTACATTTTTTAATTAAGTAGCTACATTGCTAAATCTTAAAAAGAAATTTAACAAATAGTACCTAAGATACTGTATCTAAGTTTTGTCCATTTAATGGATTGTGAAACATCATTTGTTATTTCAATATTTTTCAAATAATTTACACTATATAGTTTTACTATTGTGGGACCCAAAACACCCAAAGAGTCAAAGTTTGAACAATGACAAAGGTTTTTGATCTACACAACTAATTTCTAAGAGATGAGGAAAAGATCCATAATGGAAAGATCAAGCAGTAGATTAAAAAACAGAAATAGACAAAATCAAGCTTTCATATGTGAAGGAACAATGTTCTCGAGGTACATAGTAAGGATTCAAATATAAAGATACACAAGAAAAACTCTCTCTCTCTCTCTCTCTCTCTCGTTCTTGCATAGACTTTCTCTCTCTATTTTTCTAAACCTCTTCTCCTATTGCCCTTCTCCTCCTTTTATAGACATTTTCCCCTCTTCATCCAGCTGTCTAGCTCCTTACTGGATTTTGGGGAATACTTATCCCATCAAGCTCAGCCCTCTACCCTGCCATTTCATGATCATAAAGAAAGACTTTTGGAACTATTTCCACTAATCAGACCAGTCATTTAGTATTTAATGTGGCTGACATTAGGTAGGAGATCTCATTAATGCGAATGTGATTGTTTCATTAAAATCTACATCTTCTTCGTCATGTCCCTTGGGAAAAATGTAGAAGATGGGCAGTCCTACATAAGGTGGAAGTTGCTATTCGAGGTACCTTAGTGACCTCGGGAAGACAGGTTAAAAGGGTTACCTCGGTTATGGTTCTTGGGAAGATTGTTATCCCAGACTTCCACAGCTATAAGCCCGGCTAGTTCCTATTCACCAAAGGGCCATTTCATCTTTATTCATAACTTGGGTTGGGCCGGTTCCTCAAATTTAGCTTTTAGGTCTTGGTCCTTGAGTCGAGCCAGAGTTCACCCCCCACAACTATATAGTTTTATAGGCATAAGATAATGCTAAGCCCTGATCATTTTTGCCTTCAAGTAGACTATAATTGAGTTTTCAAGCACACTTTTTTTTATATACATTAATTAGATTCAAATATTATTTTAGGAGTGTACTCTATTTTTGAAAAAGGTCTAGATGATTTGGGAGATTACTGGATTATTGAATGATTGACTCAATGACTAAATATATTCAATTAGGAGACCTCATTTTGCAAGGCCAAAATGGCCAAATAACACTATTGGCCGAAATATTTTGCAATCTACCACTATTTTGAAAATATTTAGAGATATACCACTATTTTGAAATTCAATTCTTCAAACTTGAGTTTTCCATGTAACTCTAGTTCCAAGAATTTGAGTTCCATTAAAAATAGTCATTGTGGCACCCGATGAGTTGGACTTTTTTAATTTAAAAAAACCACGTGGAACTCGAGTTCAATAAGCTTGATTAGCTTATAATGTGTTACTCTAGTTTTATAAACTCAATTACCATAAAACTGAGGTCTACAAGCTCTCTTCTTTCACTTCAATGTATTACTTCAGCATGTCCCACACGCTCTCTTCTTTCACTTCAACATGTCCCACACCATGTCCTGCATGCTTGTCTTTCTCAGCTTTCATCTATGTATCCCTTCCTTCACATCATTACTCTCTCTCTCCCAACACTTCTAATTCCATAGTTATATAACAAACAAAAACTATGTCCTATCTCTCTCTTTTTTCTTTTTTCTTTTTTTGTTGACTAAAAAAGTTAGCATCATTTTTGACAAGTAGCATACATATGGTTGTTCATTACATGGACAACTGTAAGCGCATTAAAGTCAGACATAACTCTCTCATTCAAGCTAGATGCAGGAAACAGTTACAAAGTCATTAACAAATGCTTTCATGAGCCACCTCATGTCTGTTACAAACATCTTTATGAGCTGCTTAACTATTTACACCCAGCCTGGCACAATGCCAAGGGGAGATCAATAGACTTTGCAATAACTCATCAGATGGCTATATAAAGCCATAAAGAGCAAGTAAAAGACACAATTTCATATACACTAAGCTACATTATACATTAGAGATTTCCTAACAAAGATTTACTAATTGAACCATTGGAGGGTCCTTGGCTGGCCCTATCTCCGTGTCTTTCATCTTCACTTTCTTTCTTCTTGACAGGAAGTCTGGTTCGTCCATCAAGATTGACGAGGCACTTTCGTGTTTTATCTATTTTATTAAAGAATAAAGTAATGTACGTATAAGGTGGTCCTAGGGCTACCATAGGCTGAACCAACTAGCCTAAGCACTAGGACAAGAAAATACATTGAAAAAACACAACCCAAGAAAAGTAGCTAGTTGGTCTTCTAGTTAACTAAGAAAGTGAAGATTGATACGTGTGCGTTTGGTTACACTTTAAGAGCCCAAAACACACGTTTCCAAGTCCAAAATCCAAAATGCGTGTTTGGTAAATTATTTCCATTGCTCGTTATCAAAGAGTGGCTTTTTCAAATATGAAGGACTATCACGTTTTCGTATTGGACCTTGGAGTTGCAATGCCGAAAATGCAATTATAGATATCATGTTACCGTTGGTCATTTTTAGCATTATCCCTAAACTACCCTTATTTTTATTTTGAAACCCCAATTTTACCAAGATCTCTATAAAAAAAATACCATCATGTAAGAGAAAATTTTCTCTACACTCTATGCTCCCTCCTCGTCAATTGCTTAAAACACAACAAATTTTCACAGCAAATGAGGTGTTAAATATTTCATATGTCAAAATAAAATTAAATAAATTAATAAAATATTTTACTATGATTGACCACAACTAAAAACAAAGAGTAGAGTAAAAATATTGTGACATTTTATTATATTCCTAAATTTTTTTAAATTAGTACTATTTTTCTTTAGAAAAAAAAAAAAAAAACCGTGCTATTGATAGAATATTTTTATAACAATTTTATAATAAAGTTTACATAATAAGTTGTTTTGGTTCTCATCTGAACCTACTAGTGACATTATTTCTTTTTCCTACAATATTTTTGTGAAAATATTGTGTCTATAACTTGCATTAAGAGAGGTAATTAAAATAATCTAGTGTGTATCTATATATATATATATATATATATATATATATATATATATATATATATTGTTGTCCTTTTTGGTAATTTATAACTCAAATTGCCATTTTTATAAGTGTTAGCCAAACACTATACTTTTTCAAAAAGCATTTTTTGATAGTTTTTACCAAACACTCTACTTTTAAAAAAAGTACAATTTTATATAGCACTTTTTAAAACCGCCACTTTTTCAAAAAGCATAGTTTGAAAAAGCTGAACCTTTGGCTGTGTACAAATGTAAAGATGATTATGACTACCTGTTCAAACTAGTTTGATTGGTGATAAAACCTTATTTTTAAATAAGGAACTCGAGTTTCATAAACTGGATTTCCACATGGATTTTGCAATTAAAAAATGTCAAATTAGCAGGTGCCACTATGGCACATTTTTAAGAAATTCAATTTTTTGGAACTCCAGTTATGTGTAAAAATTGAGTTTCATGAACTCGAGTTACACAACAGTGGTAAATTGTTAAATATTTCGTAAACAGTGGTAGATCGCAAAATATTTTGGCCAACAGAGGTATTTGGCCCATTTTGCAGTTTAATTTTTTGGGATTAAAAAATTGGAGTGTTACATTTAGGCTTTACAAATCATTGCTCTAATGTCACATTACAACAGAGAAGTGCATGCATATTTTTTCCACATGATTGGAGGTTTATTGGATGGAGCTCCCTGAAGATGAGCCAAGAAAACTTGTGCTTTTTGGGGCTGATATTGCAACTTCCAGTGAAGCTGCACTACAAATGCATTGAGGAGAAGATAGATGTGATAAATTATAAAGATGAAACTGGGATTCCCATATCTGACATCAATATGAGTAAGTCGTGAGAACTTGAATGCTGCTCTTAGGAGAGGGACAAGTAATGCATCTACTTTTCATGACAAAATAACTGAAACTCTGAGAGACAACAGTGGACTTAAGATTGTTAAGATTGGAGCATCAAGAAAACATTTTTCAATAGTGCCTTCTAAAAAGTAGGAGTACTATTGCCTATCACCTTCAAGGTAAGTTCTTCATTACCACGATAGGGGGAAAACTCTTCTTAGGCATGCAAACTCTTCTTACAAGAAATATTAATGATTTTTCATGCAAGTCAAATAATAGGGAAAAAAATTCTATCTTATTTTACAGTCATTGTGCAAAAACACACCAAGTTATGTTAGTATATATGCAGGAGAATGCTTACCTTCTATAGTTGCTTTATGCACCTCAAAGAAGATCAAACATATTATTCCCCACTTATAGATATAATTAGGCTAAAATTCAATTCAACAAACTTAAATGGTAATAAGACAACTTAGTAAGGTTTGGACCAAGATTTCCAACAACAAAAAGTGGTCACAAAGCTAAATAAAAATATTAATTGTATGTCATAAAAACAAACTAAACCAATAAAACTATAAATTAGGACAAACTAGCTTTTGGGTTGAGCATGTGTATTTCAAGTATGATACAATTAGAGAATTGTAGTTGGTGATTTAGTCACCAGATTAGTGAGTTGTGCTATGGTAATTCAGAATTTTTTTTAAGAGCAATCTTTGATCTCTTGGTCTTATTAGCTCATGAAGAACCCCAAGCTGGTGGTCAAGTCTTCAAAATTGGCTTCGATTAAATGTTTATTTCCTCATGTGGCCAAACAAAGAATCAAATAAAAATTTGCAGCATCATCATTTTACCACAAATAAGTTATAAAACATGCTATCTTCTAGTGACTAAATCACTAGATTATCTCAACCATTGAAAATTTAAAGTTGTAACTGATTACTTTGAGACATATATTAATACAAAAGACTTAATTCATAAACACTTCTATCTAGTACGATTACTAAATACTCTAATGTTGTAAAGTGGGCTTTGATGGTGGAAAGTTCTATTGTACTAGTATATTGTCAATGACGTTGATGGCCTAGCAAGCCTAAATGCACGTGAGAAAAAATGAGATGACCAATGACAGCTAAAACCAAAAGGCACAAACCATGAAATTGACTTAACCTAATGCAAGAGTACGTACTAAATTGACAAAGATGTTGATGGCCTAGTAAGCCTAAATGCAAAAGAGAAAAAATGAGATGACCAAGCAACTAAAACCAAGAGGAACAAACCATGAAGTCAACTTTAAACTAATGCAAGAGTGAGTGAAATATTATGTCAAACATATGGTGTGTAAATTCCAAAATGGGATTGAAAAAAATGTATTATAACATGAATCCACCCAAAAACTACACCAAAGACAAACTAAGCACATTACAATTGAACAATTGATTAATTATTCCAAGTTGGCAAGATTGAAGAAAAGTCCCCAAAATGGTCATTTTTTTTTTTAAAAAATAGAAAAAATAGCATTAGCACATAATGTTGTCGAAGGGAAGTTGAATTGCGGAATTAGAATATCTAGGAAGACTACTAAATATTCTAATGTACTATCGTCCAAGCCTTTTTTGATGAGTTTTCATAATAAAATTTCAAAATGAGCATTGCTTCAAATGCTTTGTAAGAATTGAGAGGCCAAAGAAAATAATAATTTGCAAGACTAGACAACATTATATAAACTTACCACATCAGCACATCATAAATATCAACTTAGTGATGAATTCCATAGTGAACGACTCAGTATAAGGAGTATTACATAGCATAGGAATAAAAATATAGAAATAAACTATTTAAACATCAGGATTCCCCATCCCAATAACTTTAGGTAAGGGAAAAGTTTGTGTCTCTTTTCCCACATTTTCTTAGCAAGTACAAAGACCATAAACTCCATCAATAATAAAAGGTAATATAAAGACAAAACCAATCCAAACACTGAAAAAAAAAACACATACTTGTGAATTGTTTGTGGTTAATCATATTTGACCGTTTGGCATGGCAGTTTCCAAGGACAACTCTTCAACAGATGCGGTGCTCTCTGAAGCTGTTTCCCACACCGTATCAATTGAAGAAGCGTCTCCCGCGCGAAGAAGCATTACAGGTATGTTCATCAACACAATAGTTATAGACACCAGCAGCAGCAGTAGCAGCATCTGCGCTATCTTGTAGCTCCAGTGCATGTTCAAGGCATACTTGCACTTCACCCATGGTAGGTCGACGTTCGGCTTCATTTCGCACGCAAGAAGTGGCAATGTCATTGTCAACGTATACCACAAAACACTCTGGAGCTATCTTCCCCATCAGATACGGATCAATTATCTCATTGATGGTCCCTTCTTGTTTGCCTTTTCAGGCCCAACTAACCAGATTCATCTGTTCTACCAGTTCAAATGGTTTCCTTCCACTGAGTAGTTGCAACAGTACCACACCAAAGGAGTAGACGTCGGATTTATCAATCAGCACCCCATTCATGGCATACTCAAGATTCATGTAACCGTAAGTACCCACAATTCTATTAGTTTCGATCCTAATTAAAGCCTTTGATAAACTTGAGGGACCCATCTTGGACAACCCGAAATCTGACAACTTGGCCTCCCATTTCTCGTTCAACAGAATATTGGTCGGCTTCACATCACGGTGGATGATAGTACGCTTCAGCCCAGTTTAAAGGCAGTGCAGCCCACGCGCCACTCCAACGCAAATTTGTAGTCTTCGTTTCCACGGGACCAGATCGTGATCGGGGTTAGTGGCATAGAGGTGTCTTGCGAGGTTTCCATTGACCATGAACTCGTAGACAAGGAACCCCTCTTGTTCATCTTCGAAACAATATCCGATGAGACGGACAAGGTTAGGGTGGCGTAGCTGGCAAAGCACCAACACCTCAATCCTTAACTCGTGAAATCTCCGCCATGAATTGATGATATTCACACCCTTTATAACAACGCTTATGGAATGGTCGTCAATAAACCCCTGGTGTACTTTCCCATAACGACCCTCATCAATTACTAAATTATCATCGAAGTTGTTGGTAGCTGTCTTGATCTCAACCAGTGAAAATCGATGGCATGGAAGAACTAAGTAAGATTGATTAACTGTTTTGAGCAGGGGGTAGCTGTATGGTAATGCCTATTTTTGCAAATTTGTACCCAAAGGCCCATGAGAAAGAAAGCCCAATGAGAAGTAAGGCCCAAAGTCCCACCAAGAAGACCAAAGAGCAAAGAAAGAAGTGCAAGTGAAAGCAAATCTACAGCAAAACACAAATCTACTGCGGAATACAAATCTGCCGCAGAATATAGCTTTAGCGCAGAATATAGTTCTCTGGCAGAATGGCTTCGGCAGATGAAGACACAAGTCCCTATTCTTTGGCAGAAGGCTTTACTGTCGCAAAATATAGATCTGGCACAGAATACAGTTCTTCAGCAGAATACAAATCTGTCGCAGAATACAGTTTTCTGGCAGGATTTCTTCGGCAGATGAAGATAAATTGGGCCCAAGACCCTTTTGATCTAGTTAACATTATTTGGCTTACAAAGGCCCAAATCCTTTTGTATAAAAAAGATAGGCGTGAAAACTTATATGAAAAAGAACGATGAAAGGAAATAAGGAGCAGCAGGAAGTGTTAGCAGCAGGAATCACGTGAAGGAAAGAAAAGCTCAAACTAAAGAAAATGACAAACACAACAGGAAACGTGTGAAAGACTTGCAGCATGACAAAAACAGAGCTGATCTGCTACGGCAGAAACTGCGTTGGAACGAAAAAAGACAAAAACAGAAGGGCCAGGGCATCACCAACCTATACCCAGCCAATACAAGGGAGGTGGGCCCACAGTCAAAGAGATTTAGAGAGCGTGGTTTGGTGGTGGGGGGAAAAGAGGGTCTATATTTGGTTTCTTGCCATAACTTCTTTTGGGAATATATCCTACTGGGATGGTATCTTACCCAAAAGAAGTAATAAATGGTTGGGATCATCTGATGCATTCCATAGAGCTAGGTAGTAAGGTAGCCCAATCCTGATCTTTGAACCTAGAGGTAAAGGTATTGTTGAGGGTCATTTCTATAAAGACAAACTCAACCTAGCAAAACAGGCAATAAAGGTGGCAACCATGAAATAAGACAAATAGGACCAAGCAGTAGGAAAGGTAGGACACGGGCCCATAACATGAATAAATGGGTCTTGAGAAAGCAAGCGGGCCCAATGGGCCCGGAAAGTAAGAAAAGACACCCATGGGCAACGTATGTTATGAAAAAGTAAGAATGGGCCGCAGCAGGCCCAAAGCAATGTAAACAAAGAAAGCATGGGATAATGGCAAGCCCATGAACCCCAAGGATGAGAACAAGGAAATTGGGCGAGGAAGCCCAATTGAGTTAGTAAATGCCCATGGGATACAAAATTAGTAAATGGACCAAAGGAGTCTAAAAGAAGTAAGAGGGCCGGATAAGCCCAAGTAAAAAGAGAGGGACGCTGGAGCCCACGAGCAAAGACACCAGTGGCCATATTAAGCGACTAGGGGAAAGAAAGGAACGGCAGGCCTGAAAAGAGGCCTAGCAGGAACAAATTGCCACGGCAGGAAAGGCCAAACAACACGGTGGGAAAAGAATTGGGTTGAAAAGGAACACAAGGCCCAGCACACGGCAAAGCCCAGGCCTTATGGGGATAAGAAATCAGAGCAGCAACTCGCGGGAAGCCAGAAGCGGACACCAGGCAAACGCAGGCAATGTCTCCAGCCCACGGCAGATGCATGAACAGCAAGCAACCTTCAGACGTAAACCACGCGCAAGGCCCAGACACCACCAGCCTGTACCCAGCCAATACAGGGCATGGTAGGGTCATGGGTCAGAGGTAAGAGGGCATGGTTTGGAGGTGGGGAGAGGGGAAGACCTGTTTTGAGATCCCTACTCAGACTCTTTTGGGGAGTACGTCCTGCTGGGATGGAATATCACCCAAAAGAGGCAAGGCTGAGTGGGGACCAATGGGTGCATGCCATGAGGGATAGGAGAGAGAAACTTCACCGCAGCAGGACAAGGTGCCGCGGCACACTAACAGACAAATCGTTGTCTGAGTCTGTGGCAGAGGGGCTCGCAGACAGCAGTAAGGGTCTGCGAGTGCGCCCAGACCAGACGAAAAACGGTTAGAGGGTAGAATAGTAAAGAATCGACCTCGGCAGGCTCTATAAAAGGGCGCCTCTGTCATGTGAAAAAAGGACGGCTAGAGAGTCAGGAGAGCAATACTATGCAACTTTAAAAAAGGAATACTCTGTAACTTGTTTAGAAAAACAGAGGAAGGTAACACTAAAAATGATAAAAGTGGAAAATCACTAAGAAAGGACTAGGAAAGAAAGAGCGAAAGAGAGAAAAAACGGAGCGAGTGAGAGTGGCATGCACCAATAGGCCCCTTCCCTTCTCTCCCTCTCGAATCACTGCTCTTTTCTACAGTTATTTCGAGAAGTCCCATTCAGGCCCGCCTCTCTCAAACCTATTAACTTCCACGGCAGGAATCCCGTTTTCCTTTCCTCGGAGGTTAATCGCGTTGAGAAGGGGCGTTCTTTCTCTTTGGCGTTACTCCTGCGGACCAAAGAACTGAATTTATTTACATAAACTGTGGATTAAATCTTCATTACTATTGTTCATTTGTCAAAGATTGTTGAATGTCATTGTAGTTTGGTCATTTCTTGTTAAAAGAACTATCTGGTCATTCCAGAACATATGATTTTGTTTTGTCAATTGTATCTGTCTGTCGCAAGCTTTTCTCTGAAACAGGTCAGTCTGCGGTAAGCACTCTCCTGGCAGACGAGGCATTAGTTCGCGCACAAACCAGCCAAGTTGAGTTCCAGTTGGCCCGGTCTCGACTCCTGCAACCCAGAACACTTGGGCCTACATTCACAAAGGACCAGTCCGGCCCAACATAGCAAAAAAAGGCCCCTACATTAAATTGGCGACTCCACTGGGGAGTTGAGAAATAGTTCAGGGATAATAGCCCTCGCAAGCAGATGCCTCCAAAGTCCAGAACTACACGCAACATGAGTGCTGTACCCTCACAAGCAGAGTCCAGGCCTACAACGCCCCAGCCTAATCAGGCAGGAGGTGCTAACGAGATGGAGGCTAGACCCCAACCTCCTCCAAGGATCCCCGCGGACAACCCCAACACCTTCATTGAAGTATTGCAGGCCTTACAGCACTCGCAACAGCAAATGATGGAAGAAATTCATCAACTAAAGACGGATAGGACAAAATAAAAAGGAAGTCAGCATGATCCAGAACACGGAGCAGAAGAGACACTAGTAGGTGGTGCCCCACAAAATCCGAATCAACGTTTTATTACTATGGCAGAAGTAGCAACTCTCCTAGAGCAAGAGAGAGCCAGAGGGCCAAAAGAGAGATTCTACGCACGTAGACCCCCCTACCCTCTAAGGGTGCTCGACAAACCATATCCCGAAAGGTATGAACCGCGAGTATTCGCACAATATGACGGTAGAAAGGGGAGCGCTGTTGAGCACGTAAGCAAGTTCATTGACACGCTCGGCCCTTATGCCGCAGACGAGGACTTGTGTCTTTGAGAGTTTTCTAAGTCATTGTGTGATCGGGCCTATACCTGGTACATCGGCTTGAAGCCAGGATCGATCCCGACATGGGATGATATGGTGAATGTATTTTGCACCAAGTACTTTCACGGAGAAGAAACGGTGACGCTTGCAACGTTGCAAGTGACTAAACAAAGAAATGGTGAAGACTTGATGGAGTACATCAAGAGATTTAGAGACATAGCACTCGACTGCTATGACCACTATGAGGAAAGGACGCTGGTAAAGATGTGCATGACGAATATGATCAGGGAATACAGGGCAGTCCTTGAAAACCTTGAAATCTCTCAGTTCGCACAGCTGTTACAAAAGGCAAGAAAAACTGCCCAGTCCGTAAAGCCAACCATGGACAAAAGAAGTGCCCCGCAAGCCATGGCGGTATCCACCAGTGAACGGAGAAGGAAAACTGAAGGGAAAGAATACGATACCCCCCCGCCAATACCATGCACCGCGAAGGAGCTAGACGTATTGCTGGACAAGTGGATAACGGATGGCATTTTCAAACCTAACCAGGTTGCTAGGGAGCCCACCGAAGAAGAAAGGAAGGACCCACGCTTTTGTCGACTACACAACTATGTCCAACATGCCACCGCAGAGTGTTGGGCACTTCGCAGACTGGTGCACCGCAGGATAAAGGAAGGAACTCTAGAATTGTCCCAACAGGAAGTCCAAAGAAACCCACTCCCGAACCATAAAGGGAAGGGTGTAGCAGAAGTAGTAATTTGTGCTGACCCAGGAGAAGATGAAGAAGAAAATATGGCTTTGCCTGCGGCGGCCATTACCACTTTACAACAGAGTCCCAAGTTTAGAAATTTGTTTGATCAACTGGGACTCTCAACAAAGGAAAGAAAGGTAGCCACAGAGACCCTGGTGAGCATCGCCTCTGGTGCAGGAGCAGAATGCCTGTCGGCAGAAGTATCAGATGAAAGGGCTCTCTTGCAAGAGTCAACCGAGATCACCTTTAGTGATGAAGATATGGAAGTGGGGTATCCAGACCACAGGAAACCTTTGTACTTAGCGGCATCCATAAATCAAATCCCCATAAAAAGAGTCTTAGTAGATACAGGTGCTTCAGTGAACCTCATTCCGTTGAGTACTCTGCAGGCAGCAAGGAATTTCAGAAAGGAAGATCCAAGGGTGTCCAATGGAAGTGACAGGATTCGGTGGAAGAGGAGAGTACAACGCAGGCCATATCCAGTTATGGTTAAAAGTGGGGCCCATAGCCTCTCTAGCTCAGTTCCACGTGGTAAAAACGGAGGTATCATACCACGTGCTCTTGGGAAGACCATGGTTACATAAACACAGATTAGTTCCATCTACCTCTCACCAATGTGTGAAAGGACGAATGAACGGCAGGATGGTGCGCATAGCAGCCAATCACTCACCATTTGAGCAGGCAGAAGCTCACCTCGTAGAAACCATGTTCTACGATCAATGGGCACCATCCGGGGAAAATTCAGTGTCAAGGCCACGAGGCACCTTCGTGCCTAAATGGAGAGACATCCAGGATGACCCCGAGCCCGACCTACGGGAGTTGCTGGCCCGAAAAAGGAAGAGAAAGGAAGCACCAACCGCGGACTCAGAGGATACACCTCACTGCGTCAGGATTCGAGGTCCTGACGGCAGGATTGTGTATAAGTTATGAAGGGGCGCGGGGCCCCCGAGCAAAATGCAAAAGGGCCCCACCCTTGAACGGCAGCACGAGGATTCGGGGTGTTGCATGGCTCAAGAGAAGCCAGAAGAAGAAAGCATTGAAAAAGAGAATGAGAAAGTTGCGACGGAAAAAGAAGCACAGGTTACGGCAGAAGAAGAAATGGAGGAGGTTGACTTGGGATCTATTTCACAGGGACCAAGACCTATCTTAGTTAGTGCAAACCTGGCAGAGAAGGAAAAAACAGAGCTGGTGTTGCTCCTGAAAGAATTCAGGGACGTCTTTGCATGGGAATACAGTGAAATGCCGGGGTTAGACCCTGGGCTAGTTGCACACACGTTGAATGTAGACCCAGAGGCCAGGCCAATAGCCCAGCCTGCCAGGACATTCCACACGGAAATAGAAGGGCAAATAATCGAAGAAGTGCAGAAATTGCTCGCCGCAGGATTCATCAAACCTATCCAACACCCTCGATGGCTGTCCAACATCGTGCCCGTGAAGAAGAAAAATGTCCAGATAAGGTGTTGTGTAGATTTCAGAAACCTCAACAAGACCTGTCCAAAGGATGAATTTCCTTTGCCAAACATGGACTTGCTAATAGATTCTGCGGCAGGCAGTGCCATGTTTTCGTTTATGGATGGTTTCAGCGGGTATAACCAAATTAGAATGGCTCCAAAAGATGCAGAGAAAACCGCTTTCAGAACACCCATGGGCAACTTTTATTACACTGTAATGCCTTTCGGGTTAAAAAATACGGGTGCCACTTATCAGAGGGCAATGACGGCCATATTTCATGACATGATGCATCGTGAGCTAGAGGATTACGTAGACGACATAGTAGTAAAGTCAAGGAAAAGAGAAGAACACTTCCAAGTATTAAGAAGAGTATTTGAGAGGTGCAGAGCCTTCAAACTATGGATGAACCCTCTCAAATGCGCATTTGGAGTGTCCTCTGGGAAGTTCCTAGGCTTCTTAGTTCATAGCAGGGGAATAAATGTGGATCCAGCCAAAGCCACGGCCATTGCGACCATGAAACCTCCTAGAACAGTAAAGGAGTTGAAGAGCTTTTTGGGGAAAGTCTCGTACATCCGAAGATTTATCCCCGGGTTGGCATCAATCACCTCCGCTTTCACCAAGTTGCTCAGAAAGGGGCAGGAATTTGAGTGGGGGGAATTGCAGCAAACAGCCTTCAAAAGACTACAGTGGATCATGATGAACCTCCCCACGGTGCAAGCCCCAATCCATAAGAAACCACTGTTGCTCTACTTGGCTAACAATTTGTATGCCATTGGCGCGTTAATCGCCCAAGAGGACGGAGATGGCACTGAGCAGCCAGTATACTATATTAGCCGCGCCTTGAAAGATGCAGAAACTCGTTACCCGAGGGCAGAGGGGGCATGTCTAGCCATAGTATATGCTTCACAGAGGTTGCGCCATTATTTCTTGGCCTACGAAGTATGGCTGATGATCAAGTCCCATGCCATCAAAGCTCTGCTGCAGCAGCCGATCCTTTCTGGTAGGATATCCCAATGGTTGCTACAATTGTCACAATATGATTTAAGGATAGGGACGCCCAGGGCGGTAAAAAGCCAGGCCATAGCGGACTTATTGGCACAATTTCCAGGCGAGGAGGACTACCCACTAGATGACGAGGTCCCGGGGGAGGTAGCCATGAGAGGAAGTCGAAGAGCAATGGGTGATGAAATTTGATGGGTCTTCTACTGCCCAATCTGGAGGGGTAGGGGTAGTTTTGTACCACGAAGAAGAAAAGACAGTGGCATTATCTTTCAAACTAGAATTCCCCTGTTCAAACAACACCGCAGAATATGAGGCCTACCTAACCGGACTGGCCACGGCTCTCGAAATGGGAGTCAAGCACTTGAAGGTATTAGGCGACTCAAATTTGGTGGTCTGCCAGGCCAACGGGAGTTTCTCCATGAAAGAACCTAGCCTAGCCCCATACAGAGCAATGGCCCAGAAAATGGAGGAGAAATTCTCAACCTTTGAAATAGAGCATGCTCCTAGGAATGAAAATCGATTTACGGACGCGTTAGCCGTGCTAGGCTCTCAGATAATGCTCGAAGGAGATGCTACCAGGGTAGAGGTCAGCAAAAGGAGGGAATCTATAATTGATACGTTGAGGGAAAAATTCCAAGAGGAACAGTGCGACGAAGACTGGCGGATTCCCATAAAGAAAGCCTTGATGAATGAGGATGATGCCGCAGGACTGAAAGTAATAAAAGACTACGCGCTAGTAAAAGGGGAATTGTACCGCAGGATGCCAGGTGGGGTCTTGACCAGATGTGTGAGACCAGAGGAGGCCCAGAGAAAGTTGAAAGAAGTACACGACAAGACTTGCGGATCCTGCGGAGAGGTCAGCCTTTACCGCAGACTCCAAAGGGCAGGCTTTTATTGGCTAAACATGGGCAAAGATGCGAATCAAGCCCAAACTCAGTGTGGGGCTTGCCAACTCGAGGCAGACAAAGAAGAAAGTTATGTTGTGTTCACCTGCGGAGACTGGAGAAGCCCATTTATCCAGTACTTGATAGAAGGCATCTTGCCACAGAAGCACAGTGAGAAATATAAACTCAAGAGGTTGGCAATACGCTACTTCATGCACGATATGGTCCTCTTTAAGAAAGGGTATGATGGGGACCCCTTAAGGTGCCTGGGTCCTGAAGAAGCAGAAAAAATGGTGAAAGAAGTGCACTCGGGAGAATGCGGGGAGCACCAGGGGAAGAAAAGGCTTTACAGGTGCCTGCTGCAAATGGGCTACTACTGGCCTACCATGAAGAGGGATACGGCAGAATTTGTAAAGAAGTGCCACAGTTGCCAAGTGCAAGCCAACTTAATTCACACCCATCCGCAGAATTTGCACAGCATGGTAACCCCATGGCCCTTCCACACTTGGAGGCTTGATTTAGTAGGACCGATTAACCCACCGTCACGAGGATATATATGGATATTGGTGGCTACGGAGTATTTTACTAAATGGGCAGAGGTAGTACCACTTCGCAAAGCCACCGGAGGAGCGGTGGCAAACTTTATTAAAGAAAACATAATTGTGAAGTTCGAGGTACCCCACAGAATCATCAGTGACAATGGCACACCTTTTGTCAACAGTGAAGTAAGGAAGATGTTAGAGTTCTACCAAGTTAAGCATCACCGGTCAGCACCTTACTATCCTCAAGGGAATGGGCAAGCGAAGGCAACAAACAAAACCCTTATAAAAATTATAAGTAAGATGAGTCAGGAGTATACGGGAGGATGGGCGATGCACCTACCAGACGCCCTTTGGGCTTACAGAAATTCGCCTAAGTCAGCCACAGGTTTTTCACCTTTTTCCTTGGTCTACGGGACCGAAGTGGTAAGCCCAGCGGAGATAATGACCCCGTCCCTAAGGGTCATGAAGATGCAAGAGAAAGGAAGAGAAGAAGGAGTCTTCGCGGCAGAAAGGTGTGAAGACCTAGAGGGACTTGACGAAAAAAGAGAACAGGCCCAGGAACGCAGCCGTAGATACAGGCAAAAGATGACTGAAGCTTACGGCAGGATGACTAGAGAAAGAGTGTTCGCGGAAGGACACCTGGTCCTAAAAGTGGCAGACTATGTTAAAAGAGGCTTGGCAGGACCGTCCAAATTTGCACCAAAGTGGGAAGGACCCCTTGTGGTAAGGGAAGCGCACCCAAGCGGGTACTACCGTTTGGCTCAGATGGACGGCAAAGACTTAATGGATCCCATCAACGGAAAGTGGTTGAAGCAATATCATGCCTGGAAAAAAAAAAAACTTACTTATGTGATTGTCCTTTTTTTTTCTTCTTTGTTCTGTTTAGAAGAAAGACAAAACCTCTACGTTTCTTTCTTTTTTGTCTTTTTTTCCAAGTGACTATGTCACAGCATGAAATTGTAACTTGCTTTAGGCAAGATGTAGCGAGAAACATCAAGTATTATTATCATATGTCATAGCAAAACATAAAGTAAAGCACCACAAAGTTAAGTTACAAACCCAAAGTTATGACAAACCAGCCAAATAGGCACCACAACAACACGTAACTTACTAAATAGAGTCATAAGGAAAAGTGAACGACAACACAAGAAAAAAAAAAAAACTGCATCAGCGGAAACCAGAAATAAGAGACTGATCTCCAAAACGATCGGACCCACCAATACTGGAAAGAAGATGCTCACGATGGCCTTCCAAGTCTGCCACCTCCTTTCTCAGGATCTCGAGACGCGAGTCAATAGCATCAACACTAGGTCGGACTCTCTTCATAAAAACAGCACGGGCAATCTCCCGGAGGTAATCTAAGATAAAGTCCACAGCAAAACCGACGCTGATAAGCTCCTGCACCGCAGCCCTCCACTGCAGGATCCTTTCGGTAGAAACAGTGTCAATGAAGTTATGCTCTACGTCATTCAAAACACTCCCCAACATCTTCAGAAAATGCTCTCTAACAGATCGGCCGAGTCGATAGCCCTGCATGAAGTCACCACGATTGTTATAGATCATCTCCAAGTGAGCAACACAGTCCTCAGGGACTCTAAAGCCATGAAAGTCCACGTAAGGAGGCCCGGAGCCCCAGAAAGCCGCAGGATCAAGGTCATTGACTTCAGGCTGGTCAAAACGAGTAAAAAAGGCAACAGCCTCGCTCGCAGGATTTGGAAGGGTAGCAGAACTGCTGCCCGCTTCAAACAGAGGTGGGGCTATAGGAAGGGGTCCTGCCAAGAGAAACACAAGGCATGAGATGAGAGACTGAGAGAGAAAACAGGAAGGAAACAAACCCAAGGAGAGCAAACAAGAATAGACAAGGGAAAGAAAAGCTTATCAGAACTGGCAACACTGGGGGCTGTAGGAAGAACTGAAGCAGGCACTGAAGGAGTGGCAGACACCGCTGCTGTAAATATAGCAGAAACCGACGCAGAAAGCACAACAGGAATGGGTACTATGGGCACGGCAGGAATGGCTACAGCAGGCACACTCACACTTGGTGCAATGCCTAGCCCTTCAAAAGTCTCTGCAAACAAAGGAATAGACAAGCGAATAAAAAGAAAAAAGAAAAAGAGGAAAGACGTGAAACTTAACAGAGAAAGAAGAAGAAAGTGAAGAAAGAAAGCGCATACCCATTGCCTCGGGCAAAACAATATCCTCTTCCTCAGATTTAGAAATCCTCCTACCCAAAACAGGCTCATCCTCAAGATCCTCAAAGACCTCCTCAAACCCCTCAGACGACAATTCAGCACGAGACCCGTGTGTGGCAGAAACGGGTATAGAAGAGGGAGTAACTACCAAGGAAGAAACGCCCTGCACTGCCTGAGAGAGAGCAGCAAAAGGGTCACCAGTAGAAATGACGAGAGATGTAGCAAGAGTAGCCTCGACCTCAGTAACCGCAGGAGGGGTGGTTCCCCTTTGAACAGAGGATGTCATAGCAGAAGAAGGAATGGCCTCACTAACCTCCCTAATATGAGTACCCTCATCCATGGGTACCGGTTCAGTAGGAGAGGTAGCGGCTGCAGAAGGAGCAGGTGCTGCAAATTCGACCCCACCAAAAGTGCCCTCTGCAGGAATGCCCATAGGGGCAGAAAGCTCCTCAACAGTAGGGTGATAAACGAAAAGAGGCTCAGGCTCATCCTAAAGAACAAAACAAAAGAAATGGTGTAAAGATCGGGTTATTTTCTAGGCGAATGAACACATACAAGAGCAAAAAGAGATGTACCTCCGATTCGGGTTCCTCAAGCACAAGGGGATGGGCGGCTGACGTGTCCTCCTTCTGCTTAGACTGCAAAAAGCAAAAGGGATGAGAAAAGGAGTCAAGGAAAAGTCAGGCAGATTCAGAGTAGGTCAGAAAAAAAAGAAGAAAGTGTATACCTATACATGTACTTAGAAGACAAAGCAAGGAAAGGTGTTTAGGAACTTACTCTTCGCTGAGCAGTAGATACAGGATAGGGAGTCGTCTTCCTTTTGCTGCCTCGTGTTCTGCTGGCAGGAGTAGCACTCACAGGAGGCTGAAGAGCGGCAGACTTGGACTTGCTTACAGATTTAAGTTTGGCAGGAGTTTTCTTGGCCAGCGCAGGAATGTTAACCACTTTGACCTTCTTTTCCCAACCTGAAGGGTAATCACCGGTGTGCCAATACCATCCACTCTTCTCTTCGTCCCACTCAAAGATAGCAGATCGGTTCTGTTTCCTGGCATAGGCCAACACGGACTTAGAAGGAAGGAGCAACCTAGGATTGGGGGAGATAACCATACTGAGTCCCTCAGGAGGTATAAGAGAGAAACCACGACTACCAGCCAACTCTGCATCAAACGAGTTCATAACAAGCTGCCAATAGAGGTGCATAGCAGCGGTGCAAAGACCTTCTCTCGAAGAACCAGCAACTGTGACTGCACTAAAACGCTCCCTCCAAAAATCGAAAGCAGTGTGTCGCAGAAAGGGCCTAGTCGAAGTAGGAGACTCTGCGAGGAAGGAAAGGTCATCAGGGATATCCTGGTCCAGGCCAAACTGTCTCCTCACTCAGTTGGCAGGGTAATGAACGAACCTGACACCCTCATCTGCCAGATAGGGTAGCCATCCAGGATTAGTGGCAGCCAAATATGTGATGCCCGTCTCATCAAAGCCAGTCAGCGGGGTAGTAGTACCAATGGTGTCAACAAACAAACCCATTACCGAATCAGCACAAGTATAACCAGGACGCAACTGTCTATAAGCTCTCCAGAAAAAACCAACACCCTCATCAAAGGACTCAACGACAGGATAATCGATGGGCTTCAAACCAGACCAACGAAAAGCCAAAGGAAAATCGAGCTCAAACCTGCCGCAAAAGTCAGTAATGGCCCGCGGACAAGATTGGTACTTCTCTTTAGCAAATCTGATGGGCCTACACTTCGCCAATTATTGAGCACAACGCTCAAACAACAACTGCTGCAAAATAGTGTAGTGTACAGAGGAAGCAACTATGTGGCAGGAACCGGCCTGACTCTCATCACTCCACAGGATATCTAGTTGCACATATAAATGCCCCAGGAATATGGGGGCTAGCGGCAGACTCACCCCAGCAGATATTTTAATGGCCAAACGAAAATACAACGGCTTTATGGCGTAATGGGGATGAGACCCAAAGACAAACTTACAAAGCCAAAAAGCAATAAAGGCAGCACGACGAGCAACGGCAGAAAACTTAGAAGAAGAACTAACCCAATAAGACAGCTTAGCGTTTCCGGTCATCCTCTTCTTCAACTCCGCTTCAATATCTTCTTCTTCTGGGGAAAGCTCAATAGCGGCAGGATCAGCATCCCCGAGAATAGGCAAAAGAAGCTGATTGGCCACGTCCTCGAGAGTAACCGTAACTTCACCGCAAGAGAAGAAAAATGTATGAGTGGTGGAACACCATCGGCGAACTAAATGGCGAAGATTGTAGAGGTCTCGGAAGTTGGAAAGGCTTCGGGAAAGAACGACGGCCTTTAGAACACCGGCCCACTGAAGCAAACCCATGAACTGCATATCCGATAACTCACTGTCAACCCACTCTTTCCAACCCAAGGCGGTGCCAGACCCAAACTCAAAATGAATAGGCACAGGAAGGGCGACGCCTTGACGGATGACCAAATCGGAGATGGAGGAAGACACCGGAGCCTAAGAAACGTCGGGGTTTCGCCGGCAAAGAACGAGCCACACACGGCCCGACGGCGGTGGTACGTAATCACCAGGAGCCTGAGGAAAGTGAGGGCTAGGACGGTACCAAGGGTCAATAAGAGGGGCGCACTCGCTGTTTGGGTCGCGCCGCACTTCCTCATCTTCGGAATGGTCCGAATCGGAGCGCACATCCTCCTCTTCTACTTCTGGTTCCAACGGAGGATCCGCGGTGACACTTTTCCCTTTACGGCGGGAAGAAGCCGGAGTTTTCACCGGCGCCATGGTATAAGGATTTGAACGGAGCAAGGGAGAGAGGGGTGTTCGAGAAGAAGATGATGATGAGGAAAGGAAAATATTTTGAAATAAAAGGAGTTTGTGTCTGCGTTGGGAAGGGATTCTTCTCTTAAATACCTGAGTTATTAAGGCCGGCGCGAAGAGAGGCGACGGGTTGGCCATTGAGAAAAGAACAAAATTAATGAGGCAGTAGTTATGTTTTAAAGCAACTACCATTTTGGGAAATCCAAAGAGTTATCACTGTTCACGGCAAGAGAGAAAAAAAAAATATATATATATATATATATATATATGTATATATATATCTCTGCAGGAAGGAGTTTGTGGTTTCAAAAAGCTTGCGAAGGAAAAGAAAAAGTGGGAAAAGACAAAAGGGTCCTTCTTTCACATATGAACCGCAAGAACGCTCCATATGTTCAGGGGGCTAAATGTTGAGGGTCATTTCTGTAAAGACAAGCTCAACCCAGCAAAACAGGCAATAAAGGTGGCAAGCATGAAATAAGACTGTTAGGACCAAGCAGCAGGAAAGGTAGGACACGGGCCCATAACATGAATAAATGGGTCTTGAGAAAGCAAGCGGGCCCGATGGGCCCGGAAAGTAAGAAAAGACACCCATGGGCAACGTATGTTATGAAAAAGTAAGAATGGGCCGCAGCAGGCACAAAGCAATGTAAACAAAGAAAGCAGGGGATAATGGCAAGTCCATGAACCCTAAGAATGAGAACGAGGAAATTGGGCCGAGGAAGCCCAATTGAGTTAGTAAATGCCCATGGGATACAAAATTAGTAAATGGACCAAAGGAGTCTAAAAGAAGTAAGAGGGCCGGATAAGCCCAAGTAAAAAGAGAGGGACGCTAGAGCCCACGAGCAAGGACACCAGTGGCCATATTAAGCCACTAGGGGAAAGAAAGGAACGGCAGGCCTGAAAAGAGGCCTAGCAGGAACAAATTGCCACGGCAGGAAAGGCCAAACAACACGGTGGGAAAAGAATTGGGTTGAAAAGGAACACAAGGCCCAGCACACGGCAAAGCCCAGGCCTTATGGGGATAAGAAATCAGAGCAGCAACTCGCGGGAAGCTAGAAGCTGACACCAGGCAAACGCAGGCAATGTCTCCAGCCCGCGACAGATGCATGAACAGCAGGCAACCTTCAGACGTAAACCACGCGCAAGGCCCAAACACCACCAGCCTGTACCCAGCCAATACAGGGCATGGTAGGGTCATGGGTCAGAGGTAAGAGGGCATGGTTTGGAGGTGGGGAGAGGGGAAGACCTGTTTTGAGGTCCCTACTCAGACTCTTTTGGGGACTACGTCCTGCTGGGATGGCATATCACCCAAAAGAGACAAGGCTGAGTGGGGACCAATGGGTGCATGCCATGAGGGATAGGAGAGAGAAACTTCACCGTAGCAGGACAAGGTGCTGCGGCACACTAACAGACAAATCGTTGTCTGAGTCTGTGGCAGAGGGGCTCGCAGACAGCAGTAAGGGTCTGCGAGTGCGCCCAGACCAGACGAAAAACGGTTAGAGGGTAGAATAGTAAAGAATCGACCTCGGCAGGCTCTATAAAAGGGCACCTCTGCCATGTGAAAAAAGGACGGCTAGAGAGTCAGGAGAGCAATACTATGCAACTTTAAAAAAGGAATACTCTGTAACTTGTTTAGAAAAACAGAGGAAGGTAACACTAAAAACGATAAAAGTGGAAAATCACTAAGAAAGGACTAGGAAAGAAAGAGCGAAAGAGAGAAAAAATGGAGCGAGTGAGAGTGGCATGCACCAATAGGCCCCTTCCCTTCTCTCCCTCTCGAATCATTGCTCTCTTCTACAGTTATTTCGAGAAGTCCCATTCAGGCCCGCCTCTCTCAAACCTATTAACTTCCACGGCAGGAATCCCGTTTTCCTTTCCTCGGAGGTTAATCGCGTTGAGAAGGGGCGTTCTTTCTCTTTGGCGTTACTCCTGCGGACCAAAGAACTGAATTTATTTACATAAACTGTGGATTAAATCTTCATTACTATTGTTCATTTGTCAAAGATTGTTGAATGTTATTGTAGTTTGGTCATTTCTTGTTAAAAGAACTATCTGGTCATTCCAGAACATATGATTTTGTTTTGTCAATTGTATTTGTCTGTCGCAAGCTTTTCTCTGAAACAGCTCAGTCTGCGGTAAGCACTCTCCTGGCAGACGAGGCATTAGTTCGCGCACAAACCAGCCAAGTTGAGTTCCAGTTGGCCCGGTCTCGACTCCTGCAACCCAGAACACTTGGGCCTACATTCACAAAGGACCAGTCCGGCCCAACATAGCAAAAAAAGGCCCCTACAGGTATAAGGCAGGAACAAACAAGAGAGAATTTTGTCGTGCAGCAAATATGTTCTGAGCATATGGCAGTAGTTGGGGCAACCAATGGGTTAGTGGGTAATCTTGAAAAGATGCCCACAACAAACCAAAAACAATTGGTGAAGCCCTAGGGGTAAAAAGGAGAAATCCCATTGAATCAGTTTGCTATAAAAGGAAGGTAGCCATGGCAAAAAAAAGGGAAGACAGAGATAGAGGAAAAAAACAGAAGAAAGAGTAAAAAAACAGGGGAAGAAGAAAAACACCCAGGTGAGGGGGAAAAGCACCTAAGGAAGGAAACCCATGATAAGAGAGTAGTAAATATCCAGAAAGAGGAACCCAGAAAAAGGGAAATGACCCAAGTGAGAAAAACAACCCACGGCAAGATAGTAGTTAGAAACTAAGAGTAAAAAAAAAAAAAAAAAACAGAGAAAGAAAAAGAAGAGAGAAAACGTGGTAGGAATAGGGGCATGCATCAATAGACCATATTTTCCCTCCCTCTTAGCAAACCCACTCTTTGAAGTATCCAAAAGTAATAACTAGTAGCCATTTAGGCCTATTCTCCAAAATGCACAACTTTTGTGGTAGGAGCCTTTGACAAGGTTGTTCAAGTTGGAGTTTGGGTTCTTTCTTGGTTTACTTATTCTATGGACAGATTCAATATTTAATTTTGATTGCAAATATATTTGATTTCTTTCATTATAACTTATATCTGCCGTATTTAGTGATCCTACTGTAGCACGTTTTTATCACGTCTTCCATATTAGTTGTCCTGCTGTGGTGTCTTTACTTGCTATACTAGTTATTCTGTTGTATTACCTTTTTATTATATTTACCATGTTAATTATGATACATGCTAAACCTTTCTTGCTGAAGCTTTCTTCTTTATTTGTTATTACATGTTTTACAGTTGACACAAACTAATCATTATCCTACCATAAGTATATCTTTGTTTTACATATATCTTTATTTACGAATATGTGTATATATTTAAGAATATACTAACCCATTTAAACTAACATTTGTTTGATGGGTATTTTCTTTGGGTTTTAGATTTGTTTATGTGCAGGAAGTGGAAAAGTATTTCTGCAGTAAAAATGAAGAGTAGTCATTCACATGGCAGACAGCTTTAAAGCACAGCAGGCAGCTTTAAAGCATAGCAGAAAGCTTTATTGCATAGCAGACAGTTTCACTATATAGCAAAAAGTTTTACTACACAGCAGACGGTTTTACTACATGGCAGAAAGTTTTGCTACACAGCAGAAAAGTCAATCCTATGGTAGAAATTGGAGAAAAGTTCCTTCTGCGGCAGAAACGTCAATCTTGCGGCAGAAATTGGTTGTGGCAGAAATTGGAGAAAAGTCTTATGCAAGCAGAAACAGAGGATGAGCCCACTTTGCTGTATTTTTCGTTGGACTTGGACTCAACGTTTATGCACAAGTCGAACCAAATTAAGCTGCAGTTGGACTGGTCTCAACTCCCTTACTCAGAATACTTGGGCCCACTACTATGGGAGGCAGCCCAACCCAACGCACAATGAAATGGCCCCTATATTAAAATGATGACTCCATTGGGGAGTTGGGATCAAGATGAGGAGAATGAGATATTTCTCCCTGGTAAACATGTTTCCAAGTCCTTACCAAAGTAAGACATGCAGATGTTCTTAAACCTTCCAAGCTATACTCTTAGAAAAGTATCCAAAACATCATAGTAGTCCTATAGCAGAATTTTGTGGCGGAATATCACGGCAACATTACAGCAAAACAATGTTGTGGAATTCTACGGCAGAATATTGCAGCAACGTTATAGCAGGATAGTGTCGTAGCAGAATTCTGTGGCAAAATACAACAACGTTACAGCAAGATGGTACCGTAGCAAAATTCTGTGGCAGAATACAGCAACGTTACTGCAGGACAGTACTATAGCAGAATTCTATGGCAAAATAGAGCAACGTTACCGCAGGACAGTACTGTAGCAGAATTCTGTGGCAAAACACAGCAATGTTAAAACAGAACAAAAATATCCTGAGAACTCTACAATAGAAGGCCTTTATAATACTTGGTCCTATCCTTTAAATGCCATCTGTTCTCGTTATCATGCATGTGAGACATGTGGCAAGCCATTTATTGAAACAGCAACTCTTCTAAAAGCTTTCTAAGCCACTTATCACCTTTTTGCTCTCATTTATTTTAAGGAAGCACTAGAAGCTTTCTAAACTTTCTCCATCTCCACCTTTGGGTTCAGCACTAAGAGGAGAAAAATCACTTCATTCCCTCACAAGGTTTCGATCATTTTCTTCATGATAGTGATTCTAGCTCTACTTCCCCCTCAAAGAACCAAAAGCTAGAAACAAAAAAATGAAGCTATAGAAGCCAAAGGAAAACTTTCATCATTACTATATTGCTGTGAATAACTATTTCCTCTGTGAAGTATCCTTCAGTAGACTCCGCAGAAATTTCGTTACAGAAAGTATAGATCCTTCGGCAGACTGCTCACAGTAGAATCTGCTAAATTTCAGAAGTATAGAATATTTCCTCTATGAAATATCCTTCAGCAGACTTTTCCAGAAGTGCGGAATGTCCCTCCGTAGAAATTCCGTAGCAGAAAGTACAAATCCTTCAGCAGACTGATCACAGCAGAATCTGCTGAATTTCAAAAGTACAGAATATTTCCTCCATGAAGTATCCTTCAGCAGACTTTTTCAAAAGTGCAGAATGTCCCTCAGCAGAAATTTTGTAGCAGAAAGTGCAAATCCTTCAGCAGACCGCTCACAGCAGAATCTGCTGAATTTCAGAAGTTTTGAATATTTCCTCCGTGAAGTATCCTTCAGCAGACTTTTTCAAAAGTGTAGAATGTCCCTCTGCAAAAATTTCGTAGCAGAAATTACAAATCCTTCGACAAACTGTTCACAGCAGAATCTGCTAAATTTCAAAAGTGCAGAATGTTTGTCCATAGAATATTTTATAGCAGAAAATTTTAGAAGCCAGAATGTAGATCTCTCTACGGATTATTTATAACAGAATCTGCTAAAGGCAGAATGTTCAGTGGCAGAATTTCACAGCAAAATCCCAGAAATGCAGAATGTTCATCGACAGGATATTTTGCAGCAGAATTCCAGAGATGTTGAATGTTCATCGGCAGAATATTTTGTAGCAAAATTCCAAAAATGCAAAATGTTCATTGGTAGAATATTTCATAGCGAAAAGTTTCAGAAGACTAAGTGTAGATCTTTCGACAGACTGTTCATGGCAGAATCTATTGAATTTTAGAAATGCTGAATGCTCATCTGCAGAATGTTTCATAGCAGAAAGTTTCAAAAGCCAAAGTGCAGATACCTCAGCAAACTGTTCACGACAGGATATTCTGTAGCAGAATATTTTGCAGCAGAATTTTGTATTGAATTCCAGCAGTCCTTTTCACAGAATATCCTACCACAAAATTCAGCACAACAAATTTGAGGCTTGTTCTCAAAGCAAGAGAGGTGCATACAAAGCCTTTCATGTACATTTTTACTAAATCAATCTTTTGCTACTACATCAGCAAATATATTAGTATCAATGAAGGGAGGAAGGAGAAGTAATCGATTTGGCGATATCGAAACATCTGCTTTCAACGAAAGCATACATTGAAGGCATGTGACAGGGTGGTGAAGTGTCCAAATTAAATCTAGACCTTGGGATGAAGCCAACCACTCAGTAATTGCATACTCTCCATAAAGAAGCCCAAATCTACAAGCTGCTTGCAAACTGCTCTTTGTCCGTTATTGGATCTAGCAAACCGATTCAACAACCTTGAAGAGTTGGGAAGCTTTCTTTGAAGCACCTCAGAGGATTTATGCCTAGAGTGGCATTAATGATCATGATCTTTATGATATTTCTAAGAAAGCATGTATCAGATCAATTGTACTACAAACTACGCAAATCCACCATCACTTTTCAAGTCATGAAGCTCATTGGTGCCCATGTCTCATCCTAAAAGAACTCTGCAATAGTGACAAACTCAAAGCTCTTTCTTTTGGCTTGTGTACAAAAGGGAAATAGCAGAAACAATTGCTGACTCATATCCTGCCGTGAATAGAGTTTCTTGTCTTATTGCCGCAGAAAACTATTACATGGTTTTTATTGAAGGCGTTCTGCTGCAATGGCATTCTGCCATAAGAATAAAGCAGCATGCTGTCCCAAGAAGATGTTGGCACGTCATGGGTAATTCTATATTAGAAGCCGCTGACTTTTGGCTATTACTAGCCAACCATGAAGCAAGAGACGTAGCAAGCTCCATCTAAATATTCCCACACTCAAAGCAAGCAAAAAAGAAACCTATGAATTATGGGTCTTAGTAGCAATAGCTAGCAAAAGGGTCGTGGTTATGAATTCTTGGCTAGAAGCTAGCAAAGGAACCATGGTTGTGAGTTCTTGGCAAAAGCCCATAATGGGAGCTACACTCAATCAAACCTGCAAAGGAGCCATGATCACAAGTCTTTGGAAAGAATCTGCAGAAGAGCTATAGCCACAATCATATGTAGCAGAAAATACATGGGAAGCAATTGTGCTTGCAATGGAATGAAGTCAAAGCATGCTTGGGAAGTAACTTTTTCCCAAATTCTCTAGCAACGAAGAATTTCTACAATATGGCAACTTGTAGATCCATGGCATCTAATTTTTTACTGAAGAATGCATGAACTACATGATGGAGCATCAATACCAAGAGAAGGTGATATCAAGCTCATCCAATTGTCTCACATGTTGGGAGCTAAAGCTCATTCTGCGGCAAACACGGGAAGCCTCCTGCTGAAAGCTAAGGGCTTATTCTCGTATATTGGGGGCTGTCCCATTCTGTAACAAAATTTGGGAAGTCTTATTCAAAAAGCTAAAGACTCATCCAGCTGTCTCACATGCTGAGGGGCTAAGGCCTATTCTATAGTAAATTTAGAAAGCCTGCCGCAAAGTGCTTAAAGTATCAATATGAAGCAGCAACATCATGTATCTTCTACAAAAGCTTGGTGTGTTGCGTGGTTCAAGAAAGCTTGGAGGAGGAGAGTAATGAAGGAAAAAGGATATAGAGGTTGTGGCAGAAGAAAAATTGGAGGAAATTTAACCTGGGGTCGGACCCACAGGAACTAAGACCCATCTCAATTAGCTCAAGACTTTTAGAAAAGGAGAAATCATAATTGATACTGTTGCTGAAAAAATTCAAAGATGTCTTCGCATGGGATTATAGTGAAAATGCCAGAATGGGATCTTAGGCTAATAGTGCATACATTGAATGTGGACCCCGAGGCCAAGCCAATGGCCTAGCCTGCTAGGGTGTTCCACACTGCCTGCTAGGGTATTCCACGCTGAGATAGAAGAGGCAAAGCTTTGAGGAAAGAAGTACATCAGGCAGCCTTCAAAAGGCTATAGCAGATCATGATGAACCTTCCTACTGTGCAAGCCCCAATCCACAAAAAGTCATTGTTACGCTACCTAGCCACTAACTTGTATACCATAGGTGCATTGATTGCCCAAGAAGATGGAGGTGGCATAGAACAACCAGTTTACTACATTAGTCATGCTCTAAAAGATACAGAAATTCGTTACCCAAGGGCAGAAAGGGCGTGCTTAGCTATTGTGTATGCTTCACAAAGGTTACGCAATTATTTCTTGGCTTACAAAGTATGGCTGATGACCAAGTCCCATGCCATCAAAGCCTTGTTGTGACAACTGATTCTCTCTGGCAGAATATCCTAGTGGTTGTTACAATTGTCAAAATACGACTTGAGAATGTGGACACCTAGGGCGGTGAAAAGCTAGGCTATAGCAAATTTATTGGCACAGTTTCCAGGAGCGAAAGAATTCTCGCTGGATGATGAAGTCCCAGGAGAAGTAGCCATGGCAAAAGAAGTCAGAAAGCAATGGGCAATGAAATTTGATGGGTCTTCTACTACCCAATTAGGAGGAGGCCTAGAGAAAGTTGAAAGAAGTACAAGACTTACGGATCCTGCAGGGAAGTTAGTCTTTACCGCAGACTCCAGAAGGCAGACTTTTATTGGCCATGTATGGGTAAAGATGCAGATCAAGTCCAAACCCAGTGTGGGACCTGCCAGCTTACGGCAGACAGAGAGGAAAATTACATTGTGTTCATCAGCGAAGACTGGAGAAGCCCATTCATGCAGTACCTGACAAAAGGCGTCCTGCCGCAAAAACATAGCGAAAGATACAAGTTTAAGAGGTTGGCAACACGATATTTTTTGCATAATACGATCCTTTTCAAAAAAGGGTACAATGGGGACCCCTTAAGATATTTGGGCCCTGAAGAAGCAAAAGAAATGATAAAAGAAATACACTCAGGAGAGTGTGGGGAGCACCAGAGGAAGAAAAAGCTTTACAGATACCTGCTGCAAATGGGCTACTACTGACCTACCATGAAGAAAGATATGGCAGAAACATATGTAAAGGTGAACCAACAAGCACTACAGCAGAAAATAAATGCTCTTCATGAGACTTTAAAACTTTGAGAGTGCTTCGCAGAAAAGCTGAGTGACAAAGGAACTCACAACAGGAACAAAAGGTGGAAATCAACGATGAAGTCCAAGCATCTCTCGAGCGACGCATTCAATGGCAGACCACAAGAATTGGAGAGACACTGCCAAGCTTAGCAACATGAGAAAGAAGAATTGGGAGAAATAAGATCTGCGGAAGACTACAATAAAGTTAAGAGATTTAGTTCACAACATCTATGCCTTTTCATCAAGAAGTAGTGACATCCTCACCAACAGCGACTGTGGCAGAATGACAAGAAGAATATGTTAAAGAAAAAAAAAAAAAAAAAAAAAGCAAACACGAAGGAATCAATAGTTGCTGTGGCAGAATTACAAAGAAAGTGTTTAGAAAGTGAAGATTTCTCATGAAAGCATCCTCATTTCCCCTTGGAAAAATATCTATAGTGGCACCATTTGTAGGCGCCTTAAAATGAGTGGCAGACTCAGTCACTTCTGCGGGAAGATCAATTTTGCAGCAGAACCAGAATTTATGGCAGAATTAGAAATAACTTGCAATGCGAACAGCAAAGGTACAAGAGTATTGATGATCTTAGGGGCTAAAAGGTCCTTTACTATTGCAACAATACATTTGCTCATGTCAGTAGCAGCTCCGAATAAGAAGGCCTTCCATAAATACATCATCACTGAAAGAAACTTGCCTTTCCACAAGGCCCAACATCTTTCTGCCGCAGAATCTGCCATAACTTTCACTTCCTATAGTATAGATGATGCTCTAGCAGAAGCAGAGTAAGAGGTGCATTAACACAGAGAAATAAGTGCATGTATTGCAGCAGAAAGTGTCTACATATTCTGCGGAAGCAGAAAAATGAGTATTTATTCCTACAAAAGCAAAGAAATGAGTACGTGCTGCTGCAGAAATGTAAAGAAATAAGTATACAAATTGCCGCAGACATAAAGAAATGAGTACTATTGTAGAAGTCCAAGATCACAAGGAATTTCCAAGAAGCAAACCAAGAAACAAGCGAAGAAATGATGAAGAGAAGGATGCACACATCATCATCATCATCATCAATCCCTTTGAATAAAAACCATATGGGAAGAAAAGAGTTAGTAAAATGAGAAGAAAACCATTAAACCTGAATGGCAGGAATAATGGATCATAGGTCCATGAAATAAACAAATGGGCCTCGAGCGAGCAAACGGGCTTAAAGGAGCCAGTAAAGAGAGAAAGCAAACCCATGGGCTATATATGATGTATAAAAGTGAGAATGGGCCACAGCAGGCCTGAAGTAATGCAAACAAAGAAAGTAAGGGGTTGATGGCAAGCCCATGAGCCCCAAGGATGAGTATACAGTAATTGGGCCGGGAAAGCCCAATGAAATTAGTAAAAGCCTATAGGAGTAAACAATTGAAACGGGCCGAGGATGCCCAAAAGAATAAAATAGAACAAAGGAGCCCAAATGGGACAAAGGAGCCCGAAAGTGATGAAACGGGCCGAGGATGCCCAAAAGAATAAAATGGAACAAAGGAGCCCGAAAGCAATGAAATGAGCCAAGGAAGCCTGAAACTGCATAGTACAAGCCCAATGATAGTACTGGGCTAATGGAATTTAGCAAAAGGAAAGCATACAGCAGGCCCAAAGAGGCCCAGCAGGCACAAGTCATATAGTAGGCCTAAAGAGGCCTAGCAGGCACAAGTCATATAGTAGGTCTAAAGAGGCCCAGCAGGCACAAGTCATGAAGGGAAAAAGGAAAGCATATAGCAGGCCCAAAGAGGCCCAGCAGGCACAAGTAATGAAGAGAAAAAGGAAAGCATACAGCAGGCCCAAAGAAGCCTAGCAAACCCAACACCACCCTCATGAACAACAACTTTTTGGCTACCTTTGGAGGGTCGTAAAATTGTAAAAAGAAAGAGAACAACTTGCCTAAGGAGAGTAAATATTGAAACAGCAGGCACGAGAAGAAAAGAAGAGAAGCATTTGCATGTGAATTGTTAAACAACCCACAAAAGAAGAACTATATGAGTTTCGCATACGAATTGCAAGAGCAATCCAAATGCTCAGGGGGCTGAATGTTGATGCCCATTTTTGCAAATCTGTACCCAAAGGCCCATGAGGGAGAAAGCCCAGTGAGAAGCAAGGCCCAAAGACCCACCAAGAAGATCGAAGAGCAAAGAAAGAAGTGCAAGTGAAAGCCATTTACTGCAAAACGCAAATCTGCAGCAAAATACAAATCTGCCACAGAATACAAATTTGCCGCAGAATACAGCTTTAGTTCTCTGGCAGAATGGCTTCGGCAGATGAAGACACACGTCCCTGTTCTTTGGCAGAAGGCTTTACTGCCGCAGAATACAGATCTACTGCAGAATACGGTTCTTCAGCAGAATACAGATCTGTCGCAGAATACAGTTCTCTGGCAGGATAGCTTCGGCAGATGAAGATAAATTGGGCCCAAGACCCTTTTGATCTAGTCAACATTATTTGGCCCACAAAAGCCCAAATCCTTTTGTATAAAAAAGATAGGCGTGAAAACTGATATGAAAAAGAACGATGAAAAGAAACAAGGAGTAGCAGGAAGTGTCAGCAGCAGGAATCACGTGAAGGAAAGAAAAGCCCAAACTAAAGAAAATGACAAACACAGCAGGAAACGTGTGAAAGACTTGCAGCAGGACAAAACAGAGCTGATCTGCTACGGCAAGAACAGCGTGGGAACGAAAGAAGACAAAAACAGAAGGACCGGGGCACCACCAACCTGTACCCAGTCAATACAAGGGAGGTGGGCCCACGGTCAAAGAGATTCAGAGGGCATGGTTTGGTGGTGGGGGGAAAAGAGGGTCTATATTTGGTTTCCTGCCATAACTTCTTTTGGGAATATATCTTGCTGGGATGGTATCTTACCCAAAAGAAGTAATAAATGGTTGGGACCATCTGATGCATGCCATAGAGCTAGGTAGTGAGGTAGCCCAATCCTGATCTTTGAATCTAGAGGTAGAGGTTTACGGCAGGAACAAACAAAAGAGAATTTTGTCGTGCAGCAAACATGTTCTGAGCAGATGGCAGTGGTCGAGGCAACCAATGGGTGAGTGGGTAATCTTGAAAGGATGCCCATAACAAACCAAAAACAGTTGGTGAAACCCTAGGGATAAAAGGGAGAAATCCTATTGAATCAATTTGCTATAAAAGGAAGGTAACCGCGGCAGAAAAAAAGGGGAACGAGGTAGAGGAAAAAACAGAGGTAGAGGAAAAAACAGGGGAAAGAGTGAAAAACAGGGGAAGAAGATAAACACCCAGGGGAAGAGACTTGAAAGTCCGGAGAGGGAAAAACACCTAAGGAAGGAAACCCATGATAAGAGAGTAGTAAATATCCAGAGAGAGAAACCTAGAAAAAGGGAAAAGACCCAAGTAAGAAAAACAACCCACGGCAAGATAGTAGTTAGAAACTAAGAGTAAAAAAAAAAGAACACAGAAAAAGAAAAAGAAGAGAGAAAACATGGCAGGAATAGTGGCATGCATCAATAGACCATTTTTTCCCTCCCTCTTAGCAAACGCACTATTTGAAGTCTCCAAAAGTAATAGCTAGTAGCCATTTAGGCCTATTCTCCAAAATGCACAACTTTTATGGCAGGAGCCTATGATAAGGTTGTTCAAGTTTGAGTTTGGGTTCTTTCTTGGTTTACTTATTCTATGGGCAGATTCAATACTTGATTTTGATTGCAAATATATTTAATTTCTCTCATTATAACTTATATCTGCCGTATTTAGTCATCCTGCTGTAGCACGTTTTTATCACGTCTGCCGTATCAGTTGTCTTGCTGTGGTGTCTTTACTTGTTATACTAGTTATTCTGCTGTATATCTTTTTATTATATTTACCGTGTTAATTATTGTACAAGCTAAACCTTTCCTGCCGAAGTTTTCTTCTTTATTTGTTATTACATGTTTTACTGTTGACACAAGCTACTCATTATCCTGCCATAAGTATATATACATATATCTTTATTTACAAATATGGGTACATATTTGAGAATATACTAACCTATTTAAACTAACATTTGTTTGATGGGTATTTTCTTTGGGTTTTAGATTTGTTTATGTGCAGGAAGTATTTCTGCAGTAAAAATGAAGAGTAGTCATTCACATGGCAGAAGGCTTTAAAGCACAGCAGACAGCTTTAAAGCATAGCAGAAAGCTTTATTGCACAGCAGACAGTTTCACTACATAGTAGAAAGTTTTACTGCACGGTAGACGGTTTTACTACACGGCAAAAAGTTTTGCTGCACAGTAAAAAAGTCAATCCTGTGGTAGAAACTGGAGAAAAGTTCCTTCTGCGGCAGAAACGTCAATCCTGCGGCAGAAACTGGTAGTGGTAGCAGTTGGAGAAAAGTCTTCTGAAGTAGAAACAGAGGATAATCCCACTTTGCTGCATTTTCCCTTAGACTTGGACTCAACGTTTAAGCACAAGCCGGACCAAATTGAGTTGCAGTTGGACCGATCTCAACTCCCTTACTCAGAATACTTAGGCCTACTAGTACGAGAGGCAACCCAACCCAACGCACAATGAAAAGGCCCCTACACTATATAAACACCTGAGCATGGTGAGTCTCTTTTTTTGTCTCAATGAGCTGAATAATTGAAACATTTCAATATTTTTTCAGATTATTTATACTATATTGTTTTAGAGGCCTAAGATAATGTTAGAGCATTCTCCATAGCATTTTTAAATATTTTTATACTGTTGATTAAATAGTTAACTTTACCTTTTATTTATTTTTTCAAATGCACTTTTTAACAAAATTTTTATCATTTTTCTATTCTATTTAAATATTATTTCTTTATTCATTCTTTATTTCTTCTTTAATCATTCTTTGTTCTTTCCAAATTTCAAATAGCCATAATTTTTTAAAGTATAATTTTTAAAATTTCCAACAATCTATATTGTTAACGGGCTAATTTTAATTTTCATGCATATTTATTTGTTAATCTTTATAAAATCTATGTTACTCTTGTGCAAATCCTTTAAAATTTTTGGTAATTTAAAATTTAACAAATTTATGTATATTTTAGGAATGAGTTTATTCATTAATTCATCCCTAAAAAATCGTCAGTTTTTATCGTTTAATTATTAATATTCATTCATTTATCATTATCTCTTTTCATTTTTTTTAATAAAAGACACAATTTAATCGTAATTTAAGGAATTATTATTCTTATTATTATCATTAAGTTTTAATAAAAGACAAATTTATCATTTAAAGGCACAGTGCACACCCTTACATTTCTTCCATATATATAAAACAAAACAAAACAAAACAATAAAGGCCACACATTTTATTTTGTTGTAAAGATGTTGTGAACATAGTATGTTCTTTTATTTTTGTTCACAAACCATTCTTCTTCTCAAGATCAAACGGAGAGGGAGAGAGAGCCTAGAGAAGAAAATTCTCCAAAGAGAGAGAGAGAGAGCGTCTTCGTCCTCCGTGACCTACTCTACCTCCATCACCACTATCCTCATCCTCACCGCTGGCGACATGCAGCCGTGATGGGTCAGGTCTGTGTTTTTTTTTTTTTTTTTTCTTAATTAATTTCTTCTAATTTCATTAGTTTTATGAGAAAGAATTTGTTTTGTAATTAATTGTTTTTTTATGTTTTGTTGTCATTTGTAGCCGTTGAGAAAAAGGCTGAAATTTTAATAAAATATGTTAAATTTTTTATTTTGATTTATTCAAGTGTGGATTATTTTAAGAGAAAAAAAAATGATTTGAAGTTGTTATAGTGCTCGCTTGGTTAAGAGAGTTACTGTAACAACTCTAAAAAAAATTTGCTAAAATTTGAATTTTGAAGATGTTGTTGGGGCTGATTTGTTGTAAGTTTGCTCTCCAAAAATGGGTTTAAAGAGTCTATTGGAGATGCTCTTAGCCTGATCATTTTTCCTATTATCGAGTTTTCAAGTACGCTTTTTTTTTTAACATTATTGATATTCAAATATTATTTTGGGAGTGTGCTCTGTCTTGGAAAGGGGTCTAGATGATTTCAGTCATTTTGGAGATTGTTGGATTGTTGAGTGATTGACTTAATGACTAAATATATTCAATTAGGAGACCACATTTTACATTTTAAAATTTTGGGATTAAAAAGTTGGAGTATTACTTTTAAGCTTTGCCCTGATGTCAATTTACGATAGAGAAGTGCATATTTTGCCTACATGATTGGAGGGCCTATTAAGAACTTGCTTGATGCTTCTTTCTCGAAGAAAAAAAAAAAAAAAAAAAATTCCTTGATGCTTCTCTGAAGCTTTATTTTTTTAAACTAGTCTTGGCCCTTGTGGGCTATATAGTATTGTTATTGGAGCTACAAATTGAGATAACAGCATATATCGGTATACCCTGTTGCAAAAAAATATATATGCCGATATACACGGTATTTAGAATATCTTTGATAAACTATAAAGAGAAGTACACGTTTTCCAAAGTTTATAGGTTGAAGCTCCCTGAAGATTAAGCCAAGGAAACTCGTGCTTTCTGGGGCTGATCTTGCAGCTTACAATGAAGTTGCACTACAAGTGCATGAGGGAGAACATAGATGCGATAAATTATAAAGATGAATCTGGGATTCCCATCTCTGACATCAATATTGATGAGTCGTGCGAACTTGAACTCTTAGGACAAGTAATGCATTAGCTCTTTGTGACAAAATAACTAAAACCCTGAAAAAAATGGTGGGCCTTTTTTTTATTTTATTTTTTATTTTTTATTTTTTTTTTACAAGATAGAATTCTACTCTAGTCTAATCTAAGTGTATATGTGTGTGAAACTCCCTCTTAGAGACTTGAACTCTGGCCCTTGAGCCCCACACTCCACAAGCATTTATACTTGTGAAGTGATCATCGCATCAAGGGTGTGCGGTAGTATAGTGAGCTTAAGATTGTTAAGATGGGAGCATCAAGAAACTGTTATTCAATGGTGCCTTCTACTTCTTTGGTACCACACAAGTGAAAGCAGTGCGGAAAAGCTAGGTTTCTGTGGACAAAATCCTGAGCCATTTGCAAACTAAAATGGATTAATTACCATTCAGCAAGCCTCTAATCAATTAATTTACCTTTGTTTGCCTGATGATAGTTCATGGATGTAAATTTTCATAACTTTTGACGGAGATCATTGCTCTAACCAAAAACGTTGATCTTGAAGACCTTGCCCCGCAAAAAGAATCCTAGGGCTACTAATCAAAGTAGTAGTTTCGGCGAGCATTCAAGACAAGTGAAGAACTTTAAGCTATAGAAACGATGCCATGGAATCTTGCTTCAAAACAATATGAGAACAAAAGATTTCACCAAAAAACAAAAGCTTCATTATAGAGATGGACAGATTGGGTTTTCATTTCATTCATCTCTGATAGTAACTTTCTTTTATAGGTTCGTTCATCTTAGAAAGTACTTCCACCGAAAGATAATCAAGCAGTCCCAATAATCATTCAATGATCTGATTTTAAGATTCATTCCTCCTAGAGCTCTCAAACTCCATTAAATGGTGAGCTTGAATCACTTAATTAAAAAGAGAAATGTTCAAGAAGCATTGGCTACAATCTTTTCCTTTTTATGTCTCTTTCCTTTTCCATCTTTCATTTTTAATCTATGCTCTATGGACTCCTATATGCATTTACTATTTCCATGGATCACACTGGTGAAGAAATAATGTTTAGTTCTAAGCAGCATATAATTAAAAGACTTGAGTAAAAAATAAATCACATTGTATTCATAAACCAGAAAAAAGGGGGGGGGGGGGGGGGGGGGTGGTAAGGGATTCTTCACCTACATTGGTACCAAGATACATGCTGCAATTTGGGAACAGACTGACTAATGTTACTGAGGAATTTCAACGTCCGGTCTCCTGTCAACCACTTCTTCTGTTGAATCATCTGGAAATGCATCCGGATAGGTAGCCAAAATCCTTGATTTCATGCTCCTGTAAATGAAAGAGAGAATTAAATCACCAAATGGCACCAAAATCTAGATAGCCAAGAGAAAACAACCAAAAATTTAAACTTTCAAGTAAACAACTTCAATCAAGATAATAAAATAGATCTGGGATGATGTAAGAATAAGAAACTCGGCATACATAGAGCTTCATAATCAACAGCATAGTTGCAAAACACATCAACTTTACAAATTAATAGAAAAAATCAGAGATTCAGGCAGTAGGAAATAATTCATATAAAAGAAAATAGAGAAGGTGAAGGCAGCAGCAAGATAAAGTTGGAGATTCACTCTGACAAAATATTTTGAAATGAAGTGCACCATAAAAGGCTGCACAAGACTTAATGATTCAACTGAACTCGTAACACCTTCATCCACACAAATTTAGATAACAAAAAAAATTTATATCCCCAATAAAAAATTGCAACCTGCCATCTGAAATATAAAAATAGTTTCATACCAATACACACAAATATTCATAGGTTTTTAACAAATACAGGTCTTTCCAAGAGAAGAATGAATATATGACTGTAAATCTTAAAGTTCTCTTAAATTATCAAAAAGCCACACCTTGTTTTCATGGTATTGAATTTGGTTTTTTGATTATTGACTCCATGTGTGCCTGAAAGCCATTCAATTCCAATTTCAAGCATGAATGCACACATGCAGTAGATATGGGTGTTCAAGACACCAAGCAAACTGAGCAAACCAATTGATTTCGGCCTGTTTCCTCGGTTATCATGGTTCACTTTGATGCTTATTTAGGGAAAAAAAAGCACCTATTATATCAATTCAGTAGAAGTCTAATACAACACTTAAAACCAAACCAACCAATCAAATTATAATTTAATTTCTAATCATATTAGTAGGCATGGAAATATTTTAAGGGGGATAAAAAAAATCTGACAAATATGTTCACACCTAATAAATTCTTCTATTTTTACATCCCAAACACTCAATCCTCCTAATCTCTAGTCTCCCATACTGCCACACATCTATCATTTCATTATTTTCTGTTCTAGTTTACTATTCATTCTTTATTCTTCTCTTTACTTTTCGTTCTCTATTTTTATTAAGGGTCCTGTTAACGGGTGCCTTAGACATTTATTAATAGACCACTTAAGAAACTTTTAATACCAATTTTATAGGAAATAAAAAAAGCTATAATAAAAGTCAGTTGCTTTTTTCTTTTCCATAAAAAGTTTCTAAAAATATTTCCTACACCAATGGCCTTGGGACATCCGCTAAATTATCATTTTATTAATTCACTTTTCTTTGACATTCGTCTTTTTTTTTCTTCTCCCTTGTCTTCTCCATTTTCCTCTTTTCTTCTTCTTCCCTTTGTCTTTGTAAACCGATTTTCTCTACTCTCTCCTCTCTACGTCCACTTTTTTTTCTCTAATACTTCCGCACAGTTTTTGCCCCTATTCTTTGTAACCACTCACACTCAGACACCAGACATTGCAGATCACTGACCTATTGCAAATCTCCATCTTCATCAATATCTGCCGTCCCATTCTAGATCTTTTGCCAATCCCTGCCAATCTTGGACTTCTTAGCATCTTTGGTTGCTCTGAAATTCACAAAACAATGCACTGCACCAATGGAACTTGAGCTTGGTACAGCTTATTTAGTAGACCTCCAGCACTGTAGTTCAGTTGGTGACTTTGAAAAACTGGCGAGGTCGGATCAGTTGGAAAATATCACTCAAAACCATCATAACAACTGACCCAGAACACCCCTAGTGTAGATAGTTAAAGATGATGAATTTGCCTCAAAGAGTAGTTAATTTTGAACTTATCAAAAAAAGAAAAAAAGAGCAGTTACTTTTTCCTTTCGGTTATATGAGAAACGTTACAGTATTCTAAGTCTATTATAGTATTATTAGTTTTTCTTCCATATTTCTACACATTACTGCCCATATCAATAATGTGTTCTTATAGAATTTGATTCTGTTGCTTTGAGCATAAAAAAGGTAATCGTTGACTTGGAAATATTATGCTAAAAGAAGGGAACAACACTAAACAGACAAGATGCTAGGGAGATGAGTGAGAAATAGGTTTCTAGGTATCACACCTAGATTGCATCAGAAGCACTGTAGAATTTCTTGCATCACATATGGCCTAAAGCATCACACATATAATTTCTTCAGCATCACAAATCGGATTAAGGTTGCAACACACAAACCTCAAACTAAGCTTTGCTTCTGAAATTTTTCAAAACAACTTAAAGTGAAACCATTTCATCCGTATATATAGGCATATAATGCTTAAACCTAATAGGACTTAATAGGCTTTGCCTTGTCAACCCAAACTAAATGACTATTAAAACCCTATAAAAACCCAATAACATAATAAAACCTGAAATAAGACCCAATTGACCAAAACTCCAACCATACAGAAATCAGAAAATTAACTAAATACCCCTGACACTTTAAATTATACAAAACTAAATTAAAATGAAACCAACTTCTCACTGCCTAATTTAGGGAGACAAAAGAGCAAGAACATGAAGATGATAGCTTGTTATTTTGCAGGGCAAATTCATCAGAGTGTGGAAAAATCTTAGATTTGTTGGCCATGTATGAGATGGCCTCTGGACAGAAAATAAACAAAGAAAAAACATCACTCTTTTTCAGTAAGGCAACACCCTTGACTTCCAGGCATATGATAAAAAACCTCCTTGGTGTGCAAGAGATTAAGTTCTATGAGAAATATTTGGGGCTGCCATCTTTAGTTGGAAGGGGCAAAAGAGTTAGTTTCAACTATATCAAAGAGCGAGTATGGAGGAAGTTGCAAGGATGGGAGGGAAAATTGCTCTCACAAGCCGGAAGAGAGGTGCTCATTAAATCCGTCATTCAAGTCATCCCAACTTTTGCAATGGGTTGTTTTAAATTGCCAACAGAATTGTGTCATGAAATTGAAGCCATGGTTAAAAAATTTTGGTGGGGACAACGTGGAGATAGAAGAAAATACATTGGCTTCGATGGGAGGAGCTAACAAAATCCAAAATGATAGGGGGGATGGGTTTCAAAGATTTGGTCCTCTTTAATAATGCTTTATTTGCCAAACAAACATGGAGACTTGTTACAACACGGATTCCCTCTTCTATAAAGTTTTCAAGGCGAAGTTCTTTCCATATGGGTCAATCTTGGATGCAAAAGAAAACACAGCAGGTTCATACGCATGGAGGAGCATCCTTCGAGGGCGTGACGTCATTCTAGATGGTGCGTGCTAGAGGGTTGGTGATGGAAGATCGATCAAGATTTGGCAGCATAGGTGGTTGCCTATAAAGCATCCACCTAAAATCTTGTCGCCTATTCCAGATCCAATGGAAGAGGCAACAGTGGACTGTTTGTTAAATGAAGACAGTAGGACTTGGAACCATGAAATGATAGAAGGGATCTTTGTTCCAGAGGAGGGGGAGTTAATTAAAAAAATTCCTTTGGCAAAAAATGCAGGAGCAGATTCAGTGTTTTGGGGGTCAATACACAAGCAAGAGTGGATACAGATTCTTAAAGGAGCAAGAGGGTGGTTTGGCAGTGGGAGTTCAGCCAGAGGGGGTCACGGGTCTGTGGAAGAAAATATGGGCCCTTGACATTCCAAATAAAGTGAAACACTTTGTGTGGAGAGCATGTAAAAATTCACTCCCCCCAAAGTGCAACCTGGTCTGTCGACAAGTTATATTGGATCACCAATGCGATAGGTGCACAGCTGCACCAGAGAACATACTTCATGCTATCTGGTCTTGCTCGGAACTTGATGTGGTATGGGAGTCAGTGGATTGGGACTTTTGATCTCGGGTTCAGGTACACGATGGGAGGGAGTTGTTCACGTGGATTTTGGACAATGGCAAGCGGGCAGAATTGTTTTCGGTAACGGCATGGTGCGTGTGGCAGCAAAGAAATAAAATCCGGACCCAGCAGGAACACCACACCTCGCAGCAGCTACCCTATGTTGCAGCTGCGTGGCTAGCTGAATTTGTTTGTTTTTAGACCCCTTAAAACACAATTGGATTAACCTAGTTAACAAGCCAAGTTATTACTTAGTCCAAATTCCAAATCTAAGTTATCACAATCAAACAATCATATTATGCATAGCAGCGAAAAAATAAATAACACAATGATATGATGACCCAGGAAAACCAAACCGGTAAAAAACCTGGGGAGAATTTAATATAGCTATCCTTAAGGTAAATCTGAATCCATTATGAAATAATCGAAGTTTTACAATAGCGACTTAGACCACTAACATCCTATTGCTACCCACCAGTAGAAAACTTACTGACACAACCACGTGCAAGCTCCGAAACCACGGACTCCTTCTTTCTTGGATTCTCCAGCAAGTACAAACACTCCCGCTTGCGTATCTTTAAGCTCTTATGGCAGCAACTAAATGATCATCAAATTCTTGAAGAAATCTCCTTCTTGATAATCCTAAGCTTGTGTGAAGACAAACACCTCTCAGATCTCACAAGAGATTCACACAAACAGCAATATGAGCCACCTCTAAAACGTGGCTAAGTTTTGCCTTATATACCTAGGGCAAAACATAAAATCCTAAACATTTTAATGAGCTAGGGCTGGGTTGGAATTTTGCAGAAAAAAACATTTTGCCCGATATTCGATCAATCGATCGATCGAGTTAGGCCGAAAGTCACTAATACTTCTGCAGCCACTCGATTCCAATTTTACATACAACACACACACTTTGAGCAAGTCTAAACAAGACTAACAACATTTTTGATCATGGTTACACAATAAAGTTCTAAATACGTTAGTTTCTAAGTCTTTAGAACCTAACAGAATTCAACGCAGCTCAACCCAGGCCTCCACCACCACGTTTTGCAGAAACCACTCAGTGCCATTGGAAACCACCTCTGCGATATGGCTTCAAAGTTAATTATGATGGAGCCATTTGCCAAAAGAATAATCGTTCAGGTGTAGGGGTCGTAATCCGCAACAATGAAGGACTGGTTGTGGCTTCACTAGCGCAGAACTTCAGTCAAGCTTACAAACTTGTGGAGATTGAAGCAATGGCAGCTAGTAGAGCCATTGAATTTGCAGGTGAGATTGGTGTGGATGGTATTGCGGTTGAAGGGGATTCATCTGTTGTTGCAAATGCTCTGAAAACAAAAAATTCGACTATGGCGTCGTATAGGGTGCTCATTGATGATGTAAGAGTTTTGGAAAGAAATTTTACTGAATTAGCCTACTCTCATACTAGGAGGGAGGGTAACAAAGTCGCACATGGTCTAGCAAGATTAGCACTTAATTTGTCAGATACTAATGTATAGATGGAGGATATTCCATCGTCACTTTCACATTTTGTTCAAGCTGATATCGCCTTTTCTTTGATTCAATAAAATAATCATCTTCTTTCTAAAAAAAAAATGAAGATGAGAGAGGCAAAGAAGTAGGAAAGTGGGGGTGGGTAAACGGGTAAGAGTGGCTAAAGTGACAATGTCCTTATATGTCATATGTCATATGTCATTTATATCTAGAATATTTTTGTATGACACTAAAAAAATAATTGATTGCATTACATGACATTAAAGAATAAGGATATTTTCAGAATTTTTTATGAAAAAATTGGTGATTGAAAGCTGACCAGGTTCTTGCTTAGTTAATAATAGAAATACAAAAGAAATCTTAGACTTTTGTTCTAAAGTATGTGCAGATGCACTCACAGACATGGTTTGGAAAATTTAAAATTAGATGTACAAGGATTAGCTTGGGTTTCTATAAGGATTCAACTTAAATTTTTAACAGTAATCAAATGGACATGAGGCAAAGTGGTTATTAACAATAGTTTAGGGAGGACATTGATTAGTTTTGTAATTTAGGGGGACATTGTAACTACATCATACCTTTTTTTTTTAATAGGTATTCGGTAAGTATAATTGTTTTTGCAAAAAGACATATTCATGTACAAATGAAAGAAAGAAGTCTAAAGAATTCATAAATAAAAAAAATAAAAAATAAAAAAATTATGTACAAAAACACAACAACTCTATTGATTCTGAAATGAAGTTACCAGTAGTAAAGCTCTAAACGCGAGACCAATCAAATAAGGAACTAATAAATATAGCTAACAATTAATTCCTTGTACTCAGTTGAAACAATCAGCATGGAACAAAAAATAAGTTCTAATTATACCTTAGTTTCTGAAATATGTAATCAAGATCTCACTTGATAGACCTCAAAAGACGTGTATTCCTAGAGAAGTCTCCAGAAACCTCTTAAAAGCAGTGCTCTGAATATTCATTAAAATGTGCCAGCACTGCATTGCTATCCTGTAATCTTCCTAATCTGCAATCTGGGGAACAAAAATATAATCAGTAGAAAGAGAAAGAGGTTACCACATGGTAAGCAACCACCAATCAACTCCCCCCATCCCCCAAAAAATTCCCAGCCATGAAAACAAAGATAGAATATGCTTAAGTCTAGAAGCATGCCACAGAAAACCTTTTTCATTTTTCTTTACTTATCTACAACAACAACAACCGAAAAAAAAAAACCAGCTAGGAAATTTCAACAAAACGACCCAATTAACTGATCTTCAGGTTGCAGGTTTAAATTCATCTAAGATTCCTGAAAATACAAATATGCAAGTAGGACTGCTCAGCAAAAGGAAGTTCCTGCAACCATATTTCCAATCTTGCTCGCACTTATCTCTTTTCCACAAAAGAAAAAGGGCGAGGGGGGAGGAGGTTTGAAGATGTTTCCCCTTTCACTAAATATTGTTCCAAATGTATTTTCAATATGATCTATTTGCATCTTTTAGGTTAACCGCACTCAATGTGGAAATTTATGTATGCATATAAAATAGAAGTAATATTGAAGGGCACCTAAGGGTACAACCTAAGTACACAAGAAGCATATAAATGAATGCCCCTCTCAAAAAGAAAATCTTAAACATAGGATATTGAAAGTATAATTTGAAGGATCAAATTATGTTCAAAATTAATTGCTAAAACTAATAGCTTCATTTGTTCGTCACAAACCGACACTATTATTATTAACCTAATATTGAGCCATTTAGGTTCATCATTGGTTTCAACTCATATCAACGACAAAGTATAAACACACTACGAATCTATTATTTTACCATAGCCTTTGCCATACCTCATACTCTGATACTCATCTCAATTAAGCCTAAATCCAACTACGTGCCAACATGCTCTTACCTTAACTAAGCGCTCCTCTGCCATTTTTCACACATATCATCAAAAAAAAAAAAAAAAAAAAATTACTTTGAAGTCTATCTTGGACTTCAGTTTTCTCATTCTGTGTCACATTATACTTAGACCATGCCTGAAGTTCCAGTATGTGCCTAGCTGACAATCTACAGATGGTTCAGATGTTAGGCTATAGAAACATGACTAAATCATCGAGTTTCCGACATTTCTTCCTCTATTTCTAGAGATTTAAGTATCTGTTCATCCAAGTAAATATAAATTGGTTGTACGGATGGAAAAAAGGCTTGCAGGTTGGAAGCAATTATATTTATCAAAAGGGGGTAGACTTACTTTATTGAAGAGTACCTTATCAAATCTCCCTACATATTATTTATCTTTGTTCACTATTCCACAACACGTGGCGGACAGATTAGAGAGGATTCAGAGGAATTTCCTTTGGGGGAGATCTAATGATGTTTTTAAATTTTCACTTGTTGCTTGGGAGAAAGTTGTGTGGCCAGTGGAGGTAGGTGGCTTGGGGATCCGGAAGATTGGGCTGTTTAACCAAGCTTTGCTTGGGAAGTGGCTATGGAGATTTGGGAATGAGGTCACACATTTATGGAGGCAAGTTATAGCTTCCAAATATGGGGAAGCTAGTGGGGGATGGTGTACTAGAGTTGTTAGAGGGACACATGGATGTGGCATGTGGAAGAACATCAGGAAGGGGGTTGAGAGCTTTTTTGGGCATGTGTTGTATGCAGCGGGTGAGGGTTTTCGTATTAGATTCTGGTATGACCCTTGGAGTAGCCCTACTGCCTTGAAGGATTTATATTCGGCTATGTTTGCTATTGCTGTGGATAAGGCAGCTATGATTTCTGATATGGTTGACTGTGCACCGGATGGGGGTGGTAGAAGTTGGAACTTATGTTTCCGTTGTGCTTTTCAAGATTGGGAGACAGGGGTCTTTTATGATTTTTTTGAGCATATTTCATCCAAGCTACATAGAGGGGGTGATGATACCATGATATGGCAATTGAATCGTAATGGTGTTTTTGATGTGCGCTCTTTTTATTTTTCATTGCTAGCAGCCCCGATGGTGTCTTTTCCTTGGAAGAGTATGTGGTGTGTTAAGGTACCTAAAAGGGTGGCTTTCTTCTTATGGACAGCTGCTAGGGGTGGGATTCTTACGATAGACAACCTTATTAAGAAGCAGTTACCTCTTGTTAATTGATGCTGCCTTTGTCAATGTGAAGAGGAAACTGTGGATCACTTATTGATCCATTGTAAGTATGCTCATACCTTGTGGAGTGAAGTCCTTCGTTTGTTTGGGGTTCAGTGGGTGATGCCAAAGAGTATTGTTTCTCTTCTCTCTGCATGGTGGAATTGGTTGGGGAGTCGCACTTCAAATGTGTGGAATATGGTTCCAACGTGTCTTGTGTGGTTAATTTGGAAGGAGCGCAATGCCCGAACTTTTGAGGAAACTGAGAGACTTGTAGACTGTGTGAAGTCTTTGCTACTTAGGACTTTGTTTGAGTGGTCTCATATTTGGGGGTTTACGCATTGTCATTCTTTGTTTGAATTTCTTAATTCTGTTAGTCTCTCTTTTTGATTGATTTGTATTCTTTTCAGTGCAATGAGTTTACTATCGTAAATTCATTGTACTTTTATTATCAATAAAGTCTGTTATTACCTATCAAAAAAAGTAAATATAAATTGGTTGTTTAATTTCTTCCATCTAATTTAACATTCGCTTCATTTTCCTCCTCAACATAGTCTTTTCTAGCCATAAGTCGGTTTTCCATCCTAAAAAAAGTATCGACACTATAGACTAATAGGGTGTGACCATAGTAACTCCTACCCACTGAGGTAGTAATGCCTAAAGGTCCTAGCTAGCATGGTTGCATTGGGTTCATGCTTGTGTTGACATTATGCATAGTAAAAAATTAAATACTTTTATCTCTTATTACTTTTTTCCTAATTTATCTCTTTCCCAGAAGAAATTTTTCCTCCAGATTTTATACAAACCTTTTACATTAATATTCATCTCTCACTCAAGTAATACCACTTTAGCACTTTGTAAAGATTAGAATTTTTCATCTCTCATTTGAGTCATTTCTCTCTAAGTTTCCAACAGAATTTGCTAGACTTGATCACAATCATAACAAAATTATGATATAAACAAGCAGAATATATTCTCATCCTACAATTCTTTCCAATATTTATACACACCATCTTATTCAACTTTGACCCATGCACTGCTCATTTTACCACTAGTAAAAGAAGAAGAAAAAAAATGTTGTAATAGGCAATCAGCTCTGGCAAAAATGGAACTTCCTGGTGGTTGAGTCCTCGATTTCATTTGTAACTTAACCAATAATAAAATAGGCAAACATTAACTTAGAACAAGTACAGATCCAGGAATGTGTACAACATGAATTGGAGAGAACCATTAACGAAAATTGAAAATATTCAAAAAGATTAATAAATGTATACATATAAGGCTTTGTTAACTTAAAAAATTAATGAATTGGGACAAAGTCTTTGTTTTTGTTGTAATAGAAAAACAGCATATTGTCTAACCAAGAGAGAGAGAGAGAGAAATGTACATAAGGTGCTGCGATTGCTTGAGGGAGTCCAAATCGTCAGCATTGATAAGGGTTTTGAATTCACGAGAAACTTCAGCTGAAGCCGCTCTCATCGCCTCTTTCTCCGTTTGCTCCATCTCCGTTTCTCCACCTACTGATGATCAGAGAGAGAGAGAAAGAGAGAGAGAGAGAGAGAGAGAGACGCTAATGATGAAATGAAACTTTGGGCTATCTATAAGGGTCTTCATATTATTGGGCTATTTATTTGGGTAGATTTAACAAGACCCAACAACTTGGATAATATAGGAGCCAGACTTTGGGCTTTATATATATATATACACACACACACTTCATAAGCACACAAATCTAAAGCAATAGTGAAAATGTACTAATTAAAAGCACACATATTTTGTAACAAAGAACAACCACTTCAATAGAAAAATCACTACATCAAAATAGTTACAGCAACCAACTACAAAACCTTTTTATAGCTAGATTCTTTAATGCAAAATCTACAAACGACTTTCCTTTTACACTTTTATAATAGTTGCTTTAGAATATTTGGAATCTTCCTCAACTATGAACTTCTCATCAGTTGAAACCAAAATTTATAGTACTCCAAGGATCCTCCATGATGATTTGATAGTCGTGAACTACATTGGAAATGAACTCTATGGTTTCAATATGCCATGTATTCACTTTGGGATCATAAGCAAAGCAGGTAAACAATTAAGGTTTAGGAGTTTATCTCAATAGATAAGAGACGTAAATATTTCTCAATTGCTTAGAGTGATAAAACCTCCTCTGTGTCAGAAATTCATGCAAATGAGATATTATATAGGTGCACAATTAGGGTTTATAAAAAATAGTACAAAACATAATTAAAAGGAATTAGGAAAACAGATACATGCAACCTTGCTTGAAGGAGCCTAGAGTGACAAATACGCAAAGTCGGGTTGGTTTTTTGTTTTGTAAAAATGAGGTTCTCTTTTGCTTAGGTGAGACTTTTTTTTTTTTTTTTTTTTTTTTTTTTTTTTTTTCACTTAAGCAAGCTTTACTTTTGTTCAAGCGAAATTCTCCAAAATGCTTTTATTTTTCAAGCAATTTCAAGATAGTTTTTATCAATATTTTACAATGAGTGAATTATATTGAAACTTGAATTGTGATTACAACCAAAGTTATGGGATCGTCCAAGTGTCCAACAGTAAAATACTAACAAATATTTTTGAAAAATAAACATTCCAACATATGAAGTTTACTTTACATATGATGCCTCTATAAAAAAACATATATTTATGTTTATAAATATGTATATATGAAGTTTACTTTAAAACTTGAATTGTGATTACAACCAAAGTTTTGGGATCGTCCAAGTGTCCAACACTAAAATACTAACAAATATTTTTGAAAAATAAAAATTCCAACATATGAAGTTTACTTTACATATGATGCCTCTAAAAAAAAAAAAAAAAAAAAACATATATTTATGTTTATAAATATGTATATAAATGTGTCTCATGAAACATATACCTCTATAATAATTAAATAACATTTATGATTATTACTATGCAATATTCATCTAAATGATACAAAACATATATTTCGATGGTAACTAAATAAGATTTATAAATATTATTATGTGATATTTATCTAAATGACAAAATAAAGTTCTCGTATTTAGAATTATGATTTCAAGATAGTTCAAGGCTTTCGGAAAGGCCTTTAGTTTTGGGAAGTCTACTCCATTGCGAATGAGGAAATGCATTCTTTTAAGATTTCTTTTGGATATTGTTATTATCAATTCAATTGTGTCAAACCGTTCTATTGGCCCATAATTGTGTATGTTGCACTCTAGCAATAAACATTTCATGCCAATTATACATAAAACTTAGAGAACAACAGATATACTGTTAGACGAAAATTGTAGGTTAAAATTTCGACTTTATTTTTTATAGTGCCAAAATATAGTGCGTTAGTGCTATTGTAACATTGTTGGAAATAACTTAGGGCAACTTAGTAACTTCATCAAATTTATAAAAAAAAAAAAAAAAAAACTAAATATAAAGTAAAACAAATAATAATAATAATAAATATTAGGTGTCTTTCCGCATAAATTTAAGATGGAGATAATAGAAAGAGTTCTTGAAAATATAAATGGTAAAAAAGAGGTGGCAATTGTTTTTTTACTATATGTTATATATGTATTAATTATTTGTATATATTTTATAAACTTTGCTTTCTTTTATTATTATTAGTTTTTATTTGATAATTTAGTTTTTATTATATAAAAATACATATTTATATTTAATATCCTACTACTCAAAAAAGAAGAACGAAATGAGATATTGATTTTTTTATATATAGATATTGCTATTCCTCTTCAAGTCCACATGTTTGTGAACAATGATGTCACACATACAAACATTTGTGTATTTTTTTAAGAACATATGTGTATGTTTATGTTCCCAATATGTATTATTTTTATAAAACCTATTAAGCAAAAATTTCATGTATATGAAACAAAAATATATGAAAAATAAATATTTTCTCATAAAATACGTCAAAATTTTTAATTTAACATACTAAGGACTTATGAATTTATTGACCTCACTTCTGAAATTGACTGGAGAATTTTTTTATGTGCAATGGTCAAAGAGGATTGGTGGATCTATGATTTTAGAAAATTTTAAAATAATGTTTTTGTAGGGTACAAAAAAGACTTGGTTTGAGGTTGAGAAGAAATGGAATTCCAATTTCTCCACCATTTTTGAACAATGTGTGAACAATACCAAAGAATAGTGCATGTGAATAGTTTCATGAATATTACCTCAAAAAAAAAAAAAAAAAAACTAGAAAAGAAAGTGAGAAAAAAGGACAATAAGGACAACATGTTTCAATACTTAAAACACGCAATATTATATTGATAAAATATTTCTTGTGTGAGTACAATAAAACATTTGTATAGACCTTTAATCTTAACTTTTCCTAATATAACTAAAATTATTTCTTTGACTAATAAACATAACCCCAATTGCATGAAAAAAAATATCACACAAAAAAGCCAAACAAATTAATTTAGACATACTTATTAATTAAAAAAAAAAAAAAAACCTACAACTATAACTCAAATAATAATTACAGAATTACTAAAATATCATTGAATTTGGAATAATCGAATAAAACAAAAATATAAAATATAAAAATCTAATTAACTATCATGGCCATTTATTCATAGACTTCGCCTTAAACTCAAGCTTTTGAAGAGTATATTGTTACTCTAACCACATTATATATGGTTGTGCCATCATTTATCTATGAGTATGTTTCGCTAAGTACATTGGCCAACTTTGAGCCAAATAAAAGTGGCCACACACATATCTTTTAAGGTGGGGTTAAAGTTGAGCCATGTTTTCTTTTTTAATAAAAATAACCATGATTTTAAAAATCGGACAAGACTGTCCAATTCAATTGGTTCGACTTGGAATTGGTCAACAATTTGGTTCGATTATGCTAATAAATCTCAATATTAATAGAAACCCAAAAAGTAGTAACTGGATATTTGACCTATATGAAAGTTGAAACCACGAATTAGAACCGGAAAAATAGGTTTTTAGTGGTTTAGTTAATTGAGCAATAATAACGCAAGTATAAATATAGTAAAATTATTATAAATTTATTAAGATAACTTTATTCTTGAGTTCTAAATCCTAGTATTTCAATAATAAATAAATTGTTTAAATTTCATTACATGATCAATATTTCAAATTATTTTTATTAAATATATTAATATTAATAAATTGATATGGATATTGTTAGGGGGTCAAGTTTTAGTTGCACAATGTAACTCTTTGTAATTGTACACCACCTTATAACTTTTAATTAAAAGAGTACTGTAATAAATGAATCATTCATGCTTGATAAGCATTAATACCATTAGAAATCAATTACTGTTTCATTATAAAATGTTTAAATTTCAAGTTTTCCAAATTTTAAAATTATAGATAGAGCATGAGTTTGTAAATTAAATAGTAAATAATATGAAATTAATATGAAATTTGACATGCATATAAAGAGTAACAAAAATATGCAATCATATGGTCAAGTTTTCAAAATGATAATTGTATTAAAAAAAAACATAGTTGTTTAGTAAAATATTGCAAAATGTTACAACTCGTGTAACTTATCCGTCAAAACTCAAAAGAACCTATTTTTTACGTCAAATAACTTTATTTAGAGCTCGTGGTATTTGATCCACCAAGCAATTCCTTCTACGAGAATGGGATCCATTGAGGGGCTGAGGGTTACTGCACCGTATAATTTCTTTTCAAGAACTAATTTAAAAGTTAAAAAGTTCATTTTGAATTTCAACCTTTAATTGGATCATTTTTTGTTGTCAAACTTTTTAATTTTTTACCTTTACACCTTTTGAACGTTTTCACTCTTAAATTCTATTGCACGATCCAAAAGTAAAAACACAAATTCAAACCCAAATGATGGCTCCGCCAATGTTTCAGACTCTTGAGTTGGAGATTTTTCTTCACATTGGTTGGCGACTATGGAATCATCTAAAGTCTTAACGATCGAAGTACGCCGGGGATCTATTCAATTGTCTACAATATATATGTCTTGGCCTACATAACAATGATACTAGGAAAATTAGTATGACATACATGAATGAACTAGGTTGTTGAATTGGACCCATGATCATATTTATATTGAAGCTTCATCCAGATGGGATAGTCATCGATTTTATTGCAATATTGACTGTTAAAATGTAGTTGATGATCACAACCTGTTGCGTGCCTGGAAATCTATTGCTTTTGAGCTCTGCTCTGTTGAAGTTCTTGAAATATGTAACCTTTAATCAAGCATATATTTATAACTGAGCCTTCACTCCTGTAATAACTTATTAAAATTTGGTCAAAGAACTGAAAAATAATTAAGAGAAGGGAAGATGTTTTAAATAACTTATTTTGACTTTTTTCAGTTCTTTGATATTCAACCAACCCAGAACTGAAGAGGCAGGGGCAAATGTTGAGTGACTTTAACATCTTTGTTTAGCAATTTGCTTGTTATGAAGCAGATACATCTTATTTCAAAGTTATTGATTAGTTTTTCATTTTCTATTTTTTATTCTTAGATAAAGTTATTGGTTAGTTTTTAAGTTAAAATGGTTTGGATTTTTTTTTAAAATAATAATAACAATTTAAAAAAAAAAAAATTGGGTTCGGGTCAGGTATATGTATCCATGGATAATAAATCCGGGTAAGAATTGAGTATGGATGCTAATGGGTATTAGAATTTGGGTGTCCATGGGTTAACATTTCTAGTCAGGTTTGGGTATACCCGATCTAAACCCTACCCATGGCCATACCTAGTGCCATTGATAAGAGTTTTGAATTCACGAAAAACCTCCTTTGAAGCCACTCTTATCGCCTCTTTCTTCGTTTGTTCCATCTCCATTCTTCACCAATTGATAACACACACACAATCTTCATATTTGACTATTGTTGGGCTATTTATTGTTGCTAAACTCCTACTAAGCCTCATCAGCCGCTACATCATCCACTTATTTTCTACATTTTCTTTTCTCTTTTTAAACTTAACTTCTCCCTGTAAAAAAAAAAAAAAAAAAAAAAAAAATTCTTCTTCTCCATATTAGTCCACACCTACTGTTACACTTCCTTCAACTTTTCTCATCCCTCTTCACCTCTTTATCTCCTCACTACTCTCTACTTTACCTTTACACTTTCTTCATCATTTTCCTTTCCTTGTGTTTTGACTCTTTTTCTCCCCATTTTATTTTGTATAAATTTGTATAATTTTTCTCATTTAATCCATATTTTTCTCATATAAAAACTGAGTATTCTCTCTCTCTCTCTCTCTCTCTCTATAGATTTTTGTAATTTCTTATAACTCTAATTAAGGTCGATGATTTATTTATTTATAAATACGTGTTTTGGTATTCTGTTTTTTAAATTTCTCATCACAAAGTATTCTCTTTCCCTTTTATAGTTTTGGTTGATTTTTTTTTTTTTTGGGTAAATACTTAGTTTTTTATGTTTGGAAATTCGAATTTGAGTTTATATCAAAACACAATTTACATGGCTATGAATCTGTATATGCCTACCAAATATTTTTGAAAAATAAAAGCTCCTACATAAGAAGTTTACTTTACATGCGAAGTGCATTGAAATCATAAACATATACATAAATATATGTTTATGCATGTGTATATATACATGTATCTAGTGAAATATATATACTTCTATAATAATTAAATAACATTTGTGATGATTACCATTCAATATTCATCTAAATGATATAAACCATATATTTTTATGATAACTAAAAAAATATTTATGAATATTACTATGTTATATTCATCTAGATGATCACCAAAAAAAATATATATTTGGAATTGTGAGTTGAAGATAGTGTAAGGCATTGGGAGAGACCTTTAGTTTTGGTAATTCGACTCCATTGCGAAGGATAAAAGGCCTTTATTAACTATATTTTGGACACTAATATTTATTTAATGTTTATATTGTTACTTTTCTCTATCACTTTATTCTATTTTAAATGAAACTGATAGGCCAAGAATGTATTGACCCCTTTGGTAAATTAATCAATTAATTAGACAAGTTAATTAATTAGATTCAATTACATGCAATAAGCATGGTAGCACAAACAAATCACCAATTAAACTAAATGCAGCGAAAATTAAATTTAACACGGGTGATTTGTTTACGAATGGGGAAAACCATCGAAGCAAAACTCTACCGGGTGAATTTAAGGTCACCACTCCTAAGAATCTACTATTATCAAAACAAGCATTTACAAGTAAAGGAATCCCAGTACCTTATACCAACCTACAACTGAACCCTTACCCCAATACCCAATTGGACTTGTAATGTAGTGACAATTTATCCTTTCAATGCACAGCTCCAAGTACGTGACTAACCAATCGATGCACGAATCCTAGTACGTGACTAATACACCAACTTGAGAAGGATGTTGGCTGCAAAGTTTTTCAGTTCATCCACACGATAAAAATCAAGAAACTCCTTGGTTACAAAACCCTACAGCGTACAAACGTAGCAGGCTTTTCAAGAAAAAGATGAACTAGGAAAAATTGTCTTCGGTCACAATATGCATGAATAAAACCTTTGCATCAAGTTTCATCAACTAAGACGGCCCTTAAAATAATCCTTATATATGTGTAGGGTTGTGAGAAAAGAAAACATAAACACATAGCATAGATATGCATGAAAAACTGATTTTCGTAATTCTTGATAGATACAGCTGTCGAGTTTATCTATTGAGCTTCACTTTTAAATTTCAATAGATACATCTGTCGAGCTTTAAAAAACAATACTTCTTCATTTGATTCTTGTACAGATTTTCATGGCTTCAATACTTGAACTTGAACTCTTGTTCCTTGAAGTATTAAACACATCTTAGATCTACCAAATTACAAGTAAAGTGTGTTCTGTCAAAAGATTAGCCAATTCTAAATGACATATGTTCATAACATGTTCCACATATATCCTAACTAGGGCTGTCCACGGGTCGGGTTGGTTTGGGTTTGGGCCTGACCTAGACTCGACCCGAATGGATCGGGTTATAAAAAATGTGACCCGCAACCGACCTAATATATAGGTCAGACTCGGCAGTTCGGGTCAACGGTTGAACAGGTCGGTTTGGTCGGTTAGGCGGGTTTGGGCCGAAATTGGGCTAAAATTGTGAATTTGCATAATTTTTTTTTTTAACTCAATTTTTGACAGGCCTTTTAGGCCCAAATTAATGGGCTTACTTTTAACAAAGATTTATATATCATTGAATCATGTATATATATCAAATGGGCCTCTTTTCACATCCTTTATTTCAAATTGGCCCATTACACAACTTTGAATCCTTTGGGCCTCCAGCCCTTATCAGTCCAAATTTAATTTTCTAGCTCACATCTAATGACAAAATGTACAGTAAATACAATAAATAACCAGTAACAACCTGGGTAATTAGCAAGCACATAAAAAACATGCATAATATTACTTTCTAACCACCTGTTAAAACCACACAATACAAGAAAGAAAATTTTTCAAAATGCCTTAGCATTAAGACCTGGACAACAAAAGCACAGGAGGATAGAGCACATCTCAACCTATTAAACCTGCCAAGTTGTGCCAACCATTCCATACATGTAACACAACTTACACAAGCCAATAAACAAATTCTAACAAATAATTCAATCACAGCCACACCACAAGTACGGCAACAAAAGATAATAAGATCATCTTGCAATATTTCCATAGAGTCAAAGAAGGCAGAAAGGTAGTTACTGCAAGTGTGTAAGGTAGTAAACTACCAAGGCAGTAGCTAGTTATAATTAGTTACAAACTTACAATTATGAAATACCTAAATATTTCCAAAAAATAGCTTTTCTAAAGCATTAAAGAGCAACTACTCTATAGTTTAGTCCATGACTTATAGAAAAGAAAGCCTATAAACTTAATAAGTTTTCTTTCCTATAAGCAAGAGTTGATTTATAAATTATTAGTTAGAAAAGCACTGTCCAAAAGAACTTCCAAATTGTATCCAAAAATCTGCCTCCTATACAAAACGTGTCCTTCCTCCTACAAGAAAATGGGCAAAAAGATATTTATTAATAAAAAATATAAGTACAAGACCAAAAAATACAGAATAGTAATAACCAAAAATAATAGAGAGAGCAGAACCAAACTCAATAGAAATAATAGTAAGGGCAAAAACTTACCCAGTTCGTGATTATTCATCAATGCTAATTGAGATACCTTTGCTTGAGCTTGAACTTCCACCACCTGATGCTACTTGACATATAACTAGAAAAGAGAAAGAAATGAAGGCCATTAGATTAAATTTCATTTGCATAAGACACACTTAATAGCACTTAATAGACAAAAAGTTTGGAAGTTAACATATTACCTAAATCATGAAATTCATCTTCCAAGGCCTCTACCTCATCCTTTGATTTGCGAAAAGAAATTGGAACCAAGGCTTGAAGCCAGTCTTGTGCACAAACAAGATTTTGAACCATAAGTAGAGAAAGTGAACTCCGAAATGGATCAAGTATGCGTCCTCTGGTACTAAACGCTGACTCAAAAGCAACAGTAGAAACAGGTACAGCTAGCACATCCCTAGCCAATTTGGAGAGCGCTTGATACTTATCTGAATTGGCCTTCTACCACCCCAATATATCAAATTTCACATCCCCCTTTCTACTTTCACAATTTTCAGCCAAATATTTGTCAATCTTATTGCTACACCCTATGGACTGCTCAGCCTCCAAGAAACAGTCAAACCTAGAATTAACCAATGCATATGGATCGCTACAACCAATTGACTCACCTTCTATGTGTGTCCTCTTACTCCTACTTGGTACTTGTACATTTGGTGAATCAACACAAGAGTAAAAATCATACAACTTGACCAAGGAATCCCTCACCAATTCAACCATCACATCAGCCACTTCATTCCCATAAATTTTAGAAAAACAAAACTTCAAAAACCTCAACATCTTTCTTGGATCAAGAACCACAACCACATACAAGAGATGATTCATTTTATCCCCTTTCCCCTAATACTTATCAAACTTTGATTCCATTTTGGTTGCCATGTTTTTGAAGAAGTGGTTTTGAGATTTACTTAAATGGGAAATATTCTCTTGAATGACAAACATCTCATCAAAAAAGGTGGTTGCAGTAACATACAAAGAACCTGAAAACTTCTTCGTGGCATTGTAAAAAAGCTTCAAAAAACCCACAAATATCCTACAATTTTGGAAATCAATACTACTAGGAGATCCCATACCACCACTATTCTCTTTGTTCATAAAGTATGAAGAATAACTATCATCTTCAAAGTCCATTCGTATGAACACTTTCTCAAATTTTTGTGCGGTTTTTAACATGAGATAGGTAGAGTTCCACCTAGTTGGTACATCTAGACAAAGAAGAGACCTAGACTTAATACCTAATCTCTCCACAAAACCCATAAAAGTTTGATTCCTATTTGGTGAGGACTTCACATACCTCACAGCTTCACGCAATTTTGCAATGGATGCATCAATTTCTCTCGTACCATCCCCCACAATCAGATTTAGGATATATGCACAACACCTCATGTGTAAGAACTCATGTTCTAAAACAGTCCCCTCCCAATCTTTAGTTACATTTTCCAAATACTTAATGGTGGCACCATTTGAGCTAGCATTGTCCACTGTTAAAGTGAATATGCCATTAATACCCTATTCACGCAAACACAACTCAATCTTTCTACCTATAATCTCCCCCTTATGGTCTTTAACTTGACAAAAATTCAAAATTCTCTTATACAACTTCCAATCATCATCAATAAAATGACCTGTAAGGGACATATAACACAAATTTTGAATACTCATCCATGTGTCTGTAGTAAGACACACCCTACAACCCTTCAAGGCCCTCCTTAGTTTCTCTCTCTCAACACCATAAATGCCAATCACATCCTTAGCCACAGTTTGACAAGATGGGATATCCCTAATTCGCAACTTAGGTTGTAAGGTTGTCACATATCTTTGAAACCCATACCCTTTAACAAACCTAAAGGCAACTCATCTATTATAACCATTTCAGCAAGTGCCTTTCTAGAAGCCTTAACAGTAAAGGCTATTGGTACAAGCTGAAACCCTTCCTCCCCATCCATTTTGGGTTCAAATGCTAAGGTTTGTTGCCCTTTAAGTGTCTTTCTATTAGGGTTTTTAACACAAATTAGCGTATGATTCAATAAATTAGCAGTACCATGCCCCTTACTATCAACTAGATAAGTTTTTTGACAGTAATTGCAAACAGCCTTAAAATGACCTTCACCAATATCTACTTTTTCAAAATGGTCCCAAGCAATAGACTTTTTCCTATTATTACACACATTGCCCTTACCTTTAGGTAGAAGTGGGGGAACCTAAGCATTAGTTGGAGTGGCAGTAGGTACAGCTTGGGCAACAGGTTCAGCTGTGGCAGTAGGTGTTGCTTGGGAAGGGGGTGCATCACTTGAGGGTTCCATAACCTAAAGACATCAAATTTATGCATTAGCAAACAATCATAAAAGTAACACACAAACAATAACAAGAAGTTAAAAGAGAAAGAAATGATACCTCAGAGAACTCTTAGCTATTAGGAATTCAACCTTGAAAATGAAGCAAAAAGCCTACTTGAACAACTTTCAACTCCTGTATAAAATTAGGATTTCAAATTTTTAAGTTAGGAAAGCAAAATGAATCAAACAAATGAGCAATAAAATACAATCAGATAAGAAAATAAGAATGTGTTTGGATTTCATCTTTTTAAAATAGGGGTTCATCTTTTTTTTTTTTTTTTTTTTTTTTACAGTGAAGATACAAGTATATTGATCATAGAAAAAAAAAAACAAAACAAAACAAAGAATAAAACAGGCAAATGAGAAAATAAAAATGTGTTTGGATTTCATCTTGTTAAAATAGAGGTTCATATTCTTTTTTTACAGTGAAGATACAAGTATATTGATCATTAAAAAAAAAAAAAACAAAGCAAGGAATAAAACAGGACAAATACAAATCACACTTAGAGCACTAACATAATGAATCAAAGGAAGAAAATGATAAACCCAGGGAGCACTAACAAATCACACTTATAGCACTAACAAAATGAACAAAACAAGGAATAAAAGGAACAAAACAAAACAAAAAAGGAATAAAACAAAGCACTAACAAATCACACTCAGAGTACTAACAAAATGATAAACCCACATCATAAACACAAAATACAGAAAAAGATGGATGAAAAATAGGAAGAAACTTTATTTGATCTGAGACTAGGAAGCCGAGTTTGAGAGGCTGAAAAGACCCATGGTGGAAAGTCAAAACAAAGTGAGGCGGTGGCAACAGCAAACAGTAACCCGGTGGAGTGAAGAAACTAGAAAGATTTTGATGTAAAGGAGTAAAGAGATTTGTTTGTTTCAAAATAAAAAAGAGAGTTTTGAAATTACTAGAGAGACTTGAGAGCAAAGAGAACGAAGAACACTTGGGAAAAGACCAATTTATAAGAGAGAGATATGAGGGTTGAGAGTGTTTCAACCTTGAGTCTGAGCCGAGTGAAGAGGAGTATGGAAAATTTGATTTTGATTTTGATTTTGATAAGTGTAGCCGAGTAGAGTCTTGAAACCCTAAACCATGATTCATGACCAGAGGCATGGGAAAGATCAAATCTGAGTTTGATTTGAAGGGTAGCCGACTAGCTATTGGGGTGGGTAGAGAGAGAGAGAGAGAGAGAGAGAGAGTGAAGGCTAAAGAGAGTTAGAAAGGTTGAAGGGAAAGATCAAATCTTCAGATGAAGATTTTTGTGCATGGAAGCTATGAAATTTCAGCCTTTTAGTCCCAATTTTAAGCTTTTAGCCATTTTGATTCTTTTGAAGTTAGTGATCTGATGTTTGCTTTGGTGATTTGATCTCTGCTTTTGCGTGGAAGAAAGACTCTAGATGGTAGATGGTGCCGTGTAGTTCTCAATTAGGCAATGCTGAGTCTTATCATCCTCAGTTCACACGTGACTAGATGGTAGATGGTGATTTGATCTGATATTATAAATTTTTTTCTCTAAAACTTCGGTCGGGTCGGGTTATATGGGTTTTTAAACCCTTAACCCGCTACCCGAACCTAATAGTCAGGTTTTATGAGAGAAGGCCCCGAATCCGACCAGCCAAGGGCTTCGGGCCAACCTGTTGGGCTTCGGGTTGGTCAGATTCGGGTGGTTTGATCGGTCCTGGACTCGTTGGACAACCCTAATCCTAATAGAAACATTGGGAGTTATTATCACTTCAGTTGTGTTAAACCATTCTATAGGTCCATGGTTAATTGATGTATATTAATTCAACTTTAGGCATATTATGTTAAGTGATAAATATGGTGAAAATTATCAACAAATGCTACCTCAGTGTTATATATTGATCAAACACATTGACGTTGTTATTAGGAAACTTTGTGTAGAAATTTCTGAGGTATCCACTCACATCAAACGAATTTAGAACTATTTGATTGAGGCGAAATTTACAATTATAGTGTTCAGTAATGTATTAGTTATTTGAGAGCTATTAAATATGAGTGTTTTTGTTTTTTGTAATTTTGTTTAATGATTTTTAGAGATTCAAATAATTCAACACACTTTAAAAATGATATAAACACTTTAGAAATGACTAGAAAGATTAGGTGGGTTTTGGCTCAAATTTAAGATGGAGATAATAGAAATAATTCTTGAAAATATAAATAGTAAAAAGGAGGTTGTGGTTGCTTTTTATTATATGTTTTATATATATATATATATATATATATATATATATATATATATATTTATTATAAGCTTTGCTTTCGTTTATAGTTATCATTAATTTTTATGAGCAAGTTATACATGCAATTTGAGTCAGAGCTCTTAGCACATGTCAATTCTTATATTGTTATTAATTTTTATTTTTCATTATATAAAAAAGTAGATACGTATTTAATATCTTCCTGTTCAAAAAAGAAGAGCAAAGCGAGATATTTAATTTTTTCTTTTATAATGATATTATTATTCCTCTTTTAAGGTCATCTGTGTGCCTATATATATATGTTTTCACACACACATATAAACATATATGTATGTTTGTTTTTTGAAGGAACATGTGTATGTTTGCATTCCCAATATGCATCGCATGTAAAATAAATTCTCACGCTAATAAAAATCATGAATTAAAATTGAGATTTGATTTTTATAAAACCTAGGAAACAAAAATTCATGTTTATGGAATAAAAACATATAAAAATAAATATGTTCTAATAAAATACATTTAAATTTTTATTTTAACATAATAAAGACTTATAATTTATTGTCCTTACTTCTAAATTTGACTTTAGAACTTTTTTTTAATTTTTTAATTTTTATTTTTTATGTGCATTGAGCTATGAGGATTGGTGGATCTATGTTTTTAGAACTTTTTAAAAGAATTTTTTTAGGGATTTTTGTTTTGTTTTTTTTTTTTTTTTTTTTTGGAGGTTTAAAAGAAATGGAAATAGAATTTCTTCACAATTGGAGAACAATACACGTGAACAGTACACAAGAATAATACATGTGTATAGTTTCATGAATATTACTTCAAGAAAGAAAAGAAGAAAAATGAGAAGAAAAAGTGAGGGAAAATGAAAATAAGGTCAACATGCCTCAATACTTAATTAAAACACATCATTATATATATATATATGTGTGTGTGTGTGTGTGTGTGTGGACCTTTTTATCTTAAGTTCTCCTGATATAACTAAAATTCATTCTTTGACTAATAAAGATAACCCCAATTGAATGAAACAAAACATCACATATACACACAAATAAACAAATAAACTAATTTAGACATATTAATAATAAAAAACCACAAGGTCATAACTAAGACTCATCTAGACATCTATACATATATACATAATATAAAAACAAAACCTATTGACTTTTTGTTGACTTTTTCTATGAATGTCATCTAAGATTTTGGAAGCCCATAGTTTTCCAACTCATTAATATATATATATATATATATATATATATATATATACACTATTTGAATTTTAAGCCTAATTAGTTTTCCAATAAACCACGTTGTGTACTCGACAAAACGTAACATCATTTAAGAGTTCATAAAAGAATGAAATGGAATGGAAATGAAAGAAATAATCATAAAGATATGTAATAGAGTGTATTTAAGTAAGGAAATGGATGGAAAAGAAATGAGTAGAATGGAATTAAGTAGCCTTGTTTAGATGTTTTAAAATAAGGGGATAGAAATTAATGTAAATGAATAAAATGTGAGTAATCTTGTTTAGGAGTAACATAAAGGGAATTAATAGAATCATTTTATGATAATATTACTATTAGACTTCTATTTTAAAATAAAGGGAATGTTGATATATCACCACTGCAAACCCTTAGTGCGATGATCACTCCACAAGTATAAGTGCTTATAGGGTGTGGGGTGTAAGGGGCAAGGGCTAGGGTTCAAGTTTTCAGAAATGAACTTTTACACACATATATACTTAGATTAGATTAGAGTAAAATTTTTATCTTGTATAAAAATAAATAAATAAATAAATAAAGGGCGAAATATATAGGGGTATTTTGGGAGTTTTATTAAAATATTTATTAAATCTAATTTCATTCCCTCAAATTCCTCTCAATTTTTGGGAGAATAAGAATTTGAGGTTTTAAGATAATGGAGGGAATGAGTGTTCTCTCCGTCTCTGACCTATTCGATCCATTCCCTCCCACTTAAACTCTCAAACTAGAGAATGGATTTTCCATTCCTTACATTAAAACTCCCAAACAAGGGAAATGAAGAATATTATAAAATTATTCCTTTTATTCCTTTTTCATTTTATTCTATTCCCTCCTCCCAAATGAGGGCTAAAAGTTTGACAAAAGAGACTTGCCCATGTAGAAGTCATAGGGTTTAAGAGATCTGTTTGGTGATGGTGGTAACAAGGAGTCTTCACGTGAGCCTCAAGAGTTTGATTCCCTTCCTCTTCCATATTTCACTTCTATGCTTTTGGTTAGATGATTTGTGAAGTTTTTTCCATTAATTTACAACCTTGCTCTTTTAGTTTATTTGGTTGCAACTAAGAAAATAAAATTATTAATAATTTGAGTTTTTTTAATTGAATGAAAAGATATAATCGTAATAAAATATTTTATTTTATTTTTAATAACTTGCTACAGTCAACTAGTATTTATACTAGTTTACTATAGTTGCAAAAAAATAGTTTTAGTTTCTCCAATAACACATGATTTTTTGGCTCTTTGGTGGTAAAATAGTTGTTTTTTTTTTTGCTAGAATACAATCACCATTGTGAATTTTTTTATTGTTTTTGTTAAGTAATTTTTGGGCTGGATAGTTGTTATTTGGGTGAGGCTAGGTAGGCTTATTGAAGAGAATGGGAGCCTAGGTTTTGGAAAGGAGCATAACTACAAAAATAAATATAATATAACTATATTAAAAAAAAAAAAAAAATTGGACCTAGGGGGGCCCCTGGCCCCCACTTGGATTTGTCCCTGAATGTAACGAAATAGAATGTATTTAAGTAAGGGAAATGAATGGAAATGAAATTAATAGAATGGAATGAAGTAGTCTTGTTTGGATAATTGTCCCACATTACTTAAGAGAGTGTGTTGTGTATAGTATAACTTGCCACACCCTCCCTTAAAAGTTACCATGGCTTTTAAGTGGAGTTGTGATGTACCTTTGTGTTAGAACCCATTTCCGTCTCCCTTGTGTGTGTGTGTGTGTGTGTGTGTGTGTGTTTGTTTCTCAATATATATATATATAAAGAATGGGTAATTGTCCCACATTACTTAAAAAAGTGTGTTGTGTGTAGTATAACTTGCCCCACCCTCCCTTAAAAGTTACCATGGCTTTTGAGTAGAGTTGTGGTGTGCATTTGTGTTAGAACCCCTTTTCCTCTCCCTTGTATGTGTGTGTGTGTTTGTTTCTCCAAAAAAAAAAAAAAGTAGTCTTGTTTGGATGTTTTAAAATAAGGGAATAAAAATTAATGTAAATGAATAAAATGTAAGTAATTTTGTTTGGAAGTAACATAGAAGAAAATTAATGAAATCATTTTATGACAATATTATTATTAGACCTTTATTTTAAAATAAATGGCGGAATATATAAGAGTATTTTGGGAGTTTTAAGATAATGGAGGGAATGGGTGTTCTCTTCGACCTATTCTATTCACTCCCACTTAAACTCCCACTTAAACTCCCAAACTAAGGAATAAAATTTCCATTCCCTATGTTAAAACTCTCAAACAAGGAAAGGGAAGAATATTATAAAATTATTCTTTTCATTCTTTTTCATTTCATTCTATTCCCTCCTCCCAAACGAGGGCTAGAAGCTCGACAAAAGAGACTTGACCATGTAGAAGTCATAGGGTTTGAGAGATCTCTTTGGTGATGGTGGCAATAAGGAGTCTTCACGTGAACCTCAAGAGTTTGATTACCTTCCTCCTCCATATTTCACTTCTATGCTTTTGGTTAGATGATTTGCGAAGCTTTTTCGTTAATTTCACTTCTATGCATTTCTCAATTTTAATTTCTTATTCTTTATTTTATTTTTCCCTTATCTCTTTTTCTTTCATCCACATGTTTATTTAATTTTTTTTCTCTTTTTTTCTCCTCCACACACGTATTCTTTACCTTCTCTCTATCTTCACTTATGACTTTTCTTTTTGCTTTTCTTCTTTACGACTACCATTTCATCCACTCCAAGATTCCAGAACATACCAAAAGCCAAAAGCTCTCACTCACTCTCTCTCTCTCTCTCTCTCTCAATCACACACACACACACAAAGATCATCGACAGATGACAAAGGCAAGAGGGACAATGTTTTAAATCGGGGTTCACACATGCTTGTCCTCCGCTTTTCCTCCTCCCCACTGAGGCTCAGATGAGTTAGCTTTGCCTTTTTTTTTTCCTAATTTGATTAGTTTTAAAATTGTGATTTGAGTTTGTATTTTGATTGAGATTGAGTTTAGAGATGTTTAAGAGAAAAAAAAATCTAGAATGGTTTTGTTTTTACTGTTGTGAAAACAGTCTAAAATAATCAAGAATCACATTTTATTCTTTAATTCTTTACCTCTCACCCTCTTTTCATTGAGTTTTTTTTTTTGTTTTCTCTCCTTTCCACAATTTTGGATCATCATTCTTATGGGTTTTAGGCTGGATTTGAAGGGAAAAAAATGCAAATCTTTGAAAAACGATGTAGTTTTAGTTTTCAGCACAATCGGCCAATAACCAGTTCAATCATACCAGTTCCTAATTTTTACGGTTGAACCGGCCGGTTTCCGATTATTCTCGATTTTTGTCTACTTTTCGGTTTTTAGTCATAACCGGACCGGATTATTGTTCGGTTCCCCGTTGGACCGGCTAGTTTGGTTCGGTTTTTAAAACCATCTCCACTAGTCAGCTAGTCCATTACCCCAATTGCCCAAAGCATACCCAAGGCTCCTGTTTCGGTTTGCCCACGAGAACAAAATATTATGGTACCTATCTATTTCAACATACTATTACGAAGTTACCATTATCATAAATATGTACGTATAATATTGATTAAAACTCATATAAATTATTAAGGGTCTTAAAATTATAAGTCATATTTCAATTAGTATGTCAATCTTTAAGCCCAAAAAACAAATTAACAATCAATTTTTTAAAATATAATAAGATTAAAATGTATTTAATAATGAAAAAGAGAAAAAAAGACATAAGCTGAATTAAAAAAAGAAAAAGAAAAAGATGATAACGTGGAGGCAGGAGGCTTAAAGTCAATATAAAAAGCATAATTTCAGCTTCCTTTTTAAATATTACTTGTACTAGTCATGCACTTGTCACGTAAAGGTTGACAAAACTAAAAATAATATTACACAAAACTAGGCAATAAAGTTGAAGTGGGTGGACAACTCAAGAATTAAAAAAAATTGAAAAGAACTGCAGAGGTGTTGACACCCCATTTTGCAACTCGTATTTAACCACGCATGGAGGGTAAAAGGGTAATTTTGCCTTGAAAATATGCATCTTGATTCTAGCCATTAGATCCTTGGACTCATTTCACCAAAATGATCTTGATGTTATAACGATCAAATCGACTGGTCACAAGCCCTAATCGGACTACCAGATTGAAAGTTATCATCAAATCAAGTTTTAATGGCTAAGATGTACTATCACAAATTGAGTCTGACTATATATGATTATGAACAATTGATTTCAATTGGTTATAGGAATGATCAATTTGAGATCAATGATGTGTTATAATTTGATTGTTAGGACTACATTTTATGGTGAGGTTACATACACCTAATTAATTAGATAGTTAAACATTAATTATTCAATGAGTAATTTGTGTAATTATCTTTTAATTAGAGTAAATTTGGAACCAATTAAGTCTGAAATGGGAGTGATTGGAGCCATTTAATGTTAGTTGGGAGCTAATTTGAGACCTATTAATGTTAATTGTGCTGAAACCATTTTCTAACAAATGACCTCTGCTCACCATTTCATCAATATCTCTCAGAATATTTTGAATCTGTGAATGAGGTTAATTTTTCCAGAAACTAGACATCCGGAGCTTCAATTTGAGCACAAGAACGAGACAATTCCGATCAGAATTGAGTCAGATATGATTTTTCAAAGTTGGCTCTATAAGCTGTTACAGCAGTTACCGGAAAACCGAATTTTGGTTTGCTCTCCACTCCCACCAATCTCTCCATTTAATGCACCAGATTTTCCCCAATGCTAAAATGAGGTCTAGGTTCATAATCCTTGTCAACCCTCATTAAATGGCCTTCCATTCATATTCCCTCCACTACTACTATATAAACCCTCACTCTCCTTCATTCCAAGAGACCAAAACCCCCTCTCTTCTCCTCTCTTGAGTTCTAGTGAAGTAGAATAGTCTTGTCATATCTTGGTCTTCCTGAGACTCAAGGTATTGAGTGAGACTTACTCTCCCTCTCCTAGTTCCTCTTCTCTCCTCCACCCTTAGGATCTCCACCAAGAGTCTCCTCCTCCATTGCATGGATCTTGCATGAAGGTATAATCTATTTTCCTAACTGGTTTTTTATAATGTCATGATGAGAATTTAAGATTAAAGCATGATAGTAATGATTTAAATTCTCTTGAATATGTTTGAATGTTCTTAAATGTTCGTATGTGTTTTTCACATGTTCTTGGTTGTTCATCACATGTTCATGCATAACACTAGTTTTAATCTTAAATCTATGTCAAAAATGTGAAAAACATGTTTGTCTAATAATTCTTTCAAATCCTTGAATCTAGGTTATCACCATCCACACACATTCACTAGAATTTATTTTTTTTCAATCCAAATGTAATGCTCAATAAATTGAATTAGGATTTATCACATGCACACACATCAAATTCAACATGCAAATTGATTGACATATTGGATGATATGATATGAATGTTGGCCACCATAATCTAGAAGACCGGTTTCACCGGGCAAGGTGGGTGCCTAACACCTTCCCACCTTGTAACATAGCCTCCGAACTTAGATTAAGGGTTAGTAGATCAAATGCTTATCCTTGTAATTTTCAATTTCTAGATTGTAACTAGGAAGTAAAGCCATGTACTTTATCTTAGATTGTATCTAGGACCAAAGCCATGTAATTTCCTATGTTCAATGTAAATTCAATTTCAAATTTATAAAATGATGAATTTTTCAATTATGGTTTTCTTATTTATTCCAACAATTAAATAAGTGGCGACTCCATTGTAAAACCCTTAATCTAAAGGGGAAAATATAACTAGTCGAATCTCCATTTTGAGAGGCAATAACACGACTCCACCCATTCACGTGGGTTTGGCCCAACATTCCATAAAAAAGTGGCCTGGGGGCGCGGTCTCTCACAGTGGCGACTCCACTGGGGATATTGAGGGCTAGGCTTCAATTAGGTTATGGTGGCCAACCATGTCATTGTTTGTTTATTGCTTTTTGTATATAATATGTCTAATATGTCATTATATTGCATGTCATGCATCATTTGCTTGAATGAAATTTATTTTATTTGTGTGCTAGCCCGGAAGCCCGGTAGTATTAGCCGTGGATTATGGTCTTCCTGAGACTCACATACCCAGCGGTGAACCTTCCACCCACCGCGACAAGGATCATCATGGTTATGCCATGGTAGTTCATAGGGACAAACTGTACCATTCGGACCAACGCGGCGCTCCTGGCGTCACAAGTTGGGAGGTACGACGTCCTAGCTTGTGGGGACCTTTAACCTACCTTCTACCCATGTTGTAATGACCCATAGAACCTACCTTTAGGTCGGTCCATGTAAGTTGCATTGCATTATGCATTTGTTTGGCCATTGTTTGAACCATGATGAGCCCAGGTTCAACGCTTGAGCCCATCATAATTGTTTGAACCTTGTATGCTATGAATGAGCTCAAGCCCAAAGGCTTGTGATTGAACTCTACTTGGTATGGAAACCGAAAATTGTTTCTTGAATCATTCTAAGCCCAATACTTGAGCCCATTGGAGGTGTATACGCATGATCAACATCAAAAGCCAAAAGCTCACAAGATGCATGCATTTCAAGTGCAAGCCCAAGCCATTTCAAGCAAATATCAAAAGATCATAATCAAGGTTCAAGCCTTCCAAGTGCAAGCCCAAGCCATTTCATCATAATTAAGGTTCAAGCACACCAAGCCTCAAGCATCCTAAATGGAACAAGAAGAAGCAAGTGACCCAACTTTGCCTCACTCCACATTTGGTTTGCAACATCATGGTTAAGCTTAAAGTTTGTTTGTTTATTCCATGTTTCTCTGTTTCTTTGAATTCTAAAAATCCATATAGCATTTGATGTACTTTGTTCATGTATATATTTTAAAAAAATTTCAAAAAAAAAAAATTCAAGATTTCCAAATCTTTCCCAAAAAAAAAAGAAATAAATAAAAAAATTCAAATGAAAAAAGTCTTTGGACTAGTGGCATTGAGCCCTTAAGTCATTTAAAAAAAAAAAAAATTCTTTGAACTAGGGGCATTGGACTTGCTAGTGACTTTTTCAAAAAGGCCCATTTTTTTTCTTTCTTTCAAAGATTTCAAGATTTTTTTAAGTCTTCTTTTCAAAATGGTACATGAGGATCCCTTGGACAAAACTTTTTCTAAATTATGATGTTTAAAGACTTAAACAATCAACTTGTACTGAGAAATGATTGATTTCATTTGATTCGTGTAAACACTTTTGCTAAATTACTTTGAATAAAAGAAGAAATTGTCTTACAAGGCAATCAAAGAAAATCTATCCATCAAAAAATTCAAAAGGCTCATGCATTCATTCCAAATTTCTGAAAACTTTTGTGTCTCCAATAGAGCATTCATACTTTTTCTTTTAAGAGGAATTTATTAAAAGAGCTCAAGTCACTGTGCCTACAAGCAAGCATTACTAGGGATAGGAGGCCGTCTTTGGTAAAACAAGATTATACCTTAATACCTAGAATGATCATTATCCATTGCAAGCCTATTTGAGCCTTTAAACACTTAACCTCTTTTTTTCATGAACCTACTAAAATCTAAACCTAGGGTGGGAAAATTCAAAGTATGCATGCTTAAATCTCATGTTAAGGAGGAGTCGACCTTGAACTTTGAAACTAATTGACAAAGCTCTCCTAGAGGACATGAAAGACAAGTAGAGAATTCATTAAGCTAAAGATAAGAGATCATCAAAGTAAAAGGAGTTTTCACTCAATCAAGGAAAGAGAAATGAAATTCCATAAATGTGAGAGAAAACAAAATGTGCATCAAGTTTGAAGAACCTAAAATTCATCATGCCAAGAAGAGTAGAAGGTTCATCCAAAAGAAAGTTCATCAAAAAAGGAAAAGATTCATCAAGCACAAAAAAGTGCAAGTGCATTGAGGCAAGAAAGAAGTTTAGAGAGTGCATCAAAATGATCGAAAATCATTAAGCTGAGAAATACAAGGAAGGCAATAGTTCATTCAATCAAGAGATGAAAAACAGCAAAAAAAAAAAAAAGAAAAAAAAGCCCGCTAGGCTGAAAACCCAAAAGGGCAGTCTAAGCAAAAGCTAGGGCCCAAAACAAAACAAAAAGAGAGAGAGAGAGAAAAGAAGCCCGCTAGGCTGATAACCCAAAAGGGCAGTCTAGGCAAAAGCTAGGGCCAAAAAAAAAAAGAAAAAAAAAGAAAAAAAAAGAAGGAAGCCCGCTAGGCTGAAAACCCAAAAGGGCGGTCTAGGCAAAAGTTAGGGCTAAAGAAATGAAGAGGAAGAAAAGAAAAAAATTGGAAAATCCTACTGAGTTGGAAACTTGAAGATGCAACCTAAAAAGAGAAGAATTTTACAAGATGAAAGTCTAGAGGAATGAGCATAAAAATGATTGTTGATACAAGTGACCAATGAAGACTAGTGAGAAGATGACAAAGAAGAAATGGTAAAACTCCTCCAATACTTGATTTTTGAGTAATGCATACTTGGGGGAAACAACATAGGGAATTTTGAGCCTTTTATATCTTTCATTTCATAACCCAAACCCGGCCTACATTACAACCCATGAGTAAAGACCTCCTTGAAGTGTTGCTAGTTGTAGGCACATCTTAAGCTCTAATATTATTTTTCTCTTGAATTAAAAAGGAAAAATGTTTAAAATTGTCAAACCCCACAGAATGATATGTCCGAGGACAAAACTTCTCAAATTCTCAAATCCTCAAATCCTCAAAATGACTCAAAAGAACTTCCAAATCTGGAGCATTCTCCTTGTTTGCACCTAACAATGTGATTCATAAATATTATCACATTTCATTTCTTGATTGCCTTTAGAGACTTAATCTGACGATGTTCAAAAGGATGAAGCAAATTTGATTACATGAGTTTAATGATCTTGATCCTTCCTAATCAAAGAGATTTGTTTGATTCTTAAACACTTTGATTTGCTAAAATGGTTGTTCAAAGGACCACCTCTTGTTCATAAATTAAAAAAAAAAAAAAAGGAAATTTGTTTTTCTCAAAAAAAAAAAAAAAATCATTCTTTTTCAAAATCCAGTTCTCTTGAACTACGTCTTGACCTAATCCTCTATGAGAGAGTTACGTAGGCAGCCTTGTAGAGGCCCGGTCCCATTCACCCAAACAATCTTAGAGAACAAAGTCAAAACAATGTGACAAAATTGTTTGGCTGCATGTTAGGTTAAGCCCTGTTTTCATTAAGCATGTTCAAACTTGGTGCATTGGCCTATTTATATTGTGTGCAAGTTTTCACAATAATTGGTTTCTAACAAGCTAGAAAAAGAAAGTCTTTTTGCAGGAACCAAGGATGACGGACCATGATCTTCTTTCATGTACCTCAATGGTCACAACATCAAATGAATTCAGCTTCAATCTAAGCATGGAATATGCTCCAAACTAGGGGCATTGGGTAAGTACTTCCAATTCATTTTAATAAATAAATCCATTACTAATTGAAATTATCTTTTTGCAGGAATTAAGCAAAGACTTATCCAGCAATCCGCATCAACTCTAGCCAAAGTTATTCTCATTCAAAGGATAGGTTTTTCAAAAAAAAAAAAAAAATCATCAGTCAAAATTTTCAATTCTTTGAAAAAATCAAGATTTCCAAATTTTTCAAAAAAAAAAAAAAAAAAAAAATTTCATCAGTCAAAATTTTCAATTCCTTCAAAAAATTCAAGATTTCCAAAATTAAAAAAAAAAAAAAAAATCTTCATTAAATTCTTTTTCAAGAACAGAAAGCTATGATCTTCTTCCATATTCTCCAGTGGTGCAACATCAAGTCAACTGTCTACCCTCAGCAATAATCAAAGCATGGAATATGTCCTAAACTAGGGGCATTCGCCAGGTATGCTGAATTCTTTTCAATGAATGACTCTGTTACTAATAGAAATATCTACTTTGCAGGTACTAGGGTAAAAGGCCCACACACATCGGCATGAGCCAAGATTCAAAGATCTTAGGTCTTTGAAAACATGAGCCAGGATTCAAAACCTTTGGTCCTCTGAAAACATGAGCCAAAGCCCAAAAAACCCTTGGTCCTCTAAAAACATGAGCCAAGATCCAAAAATCCCAGGTCTCTGAAAACATGAACCAGGATCCAGAACCTTTGGTATTCTGAAAACATGAGCCAAAGCCTTCAAAAACCCTAGGCCTCTGAAAACATGAGCCAAGATCCAAAAATTCTAGGTCTCTGAAAACATGAACTAGGATCCAGAACCTTTGGTCCTCTGAAAACATGAGCTAAAGCCTCCAAAAACCTTTGGTCCTCTGAAAACATGAGCCAAGATCTAGAACCTTTGGTCCTCTGAAAACATGAGCCAAAGCCCAAAAAACCTTAGTCCCCTGAAAACATGAGCCAAGATCCAAAAATTCTAGGTCTCTGAAAACATGAGCCAGGATCCAGAACCTTTGGTCCTCTGAAAACATGAGCTAAAGCCCAAAAAACCCTTGGTCCTCTGAAAACATGAGCCAAGATCCAAAAATCCTAGGTCTCTGAAAACATGAGCCAGGATCCAGAACCTTTGGTCCTCTGAAAATATGAGCCAAAGCCCCAAAAACCCTTGGTCCTCTGAAAACATGAGCCAAGATCCAAAAATCCTAGGTCTCTGAAAACATGAGCCAAGATCCAGAACCTTTGGTCCTCTAAAAACATGGGCCAAAGCCCAAAAAACCCTTGGTCCTCTGAAAACATGAGCCAAGATCCAAAAATCCTAGGTCTTTGAAAACATGAGCCAGGATCCAGAACCTTTGGTCCTCTGAAAACATGAGCCAAAGCCCAAAAAACCCTTGGTCCTCTGAAAACATGAGCCAAGATCCAAAAATCCTAGGTCTTTGAAAACATAAGCCAAGATCCAGAACCTTTGGTCCTCTGAAAACATGAGCCAAAGCCCAAAAAACCCTTGGTCCTCTGAAAACATGAGCCAAGATCCAAAAATCCTAGGTCTCTGAAAACATGAGCCAGGATCCAGAACCTTTGGCCCTCTGAAAACATGAGCCAAAGCCCCAAAAACCCTTAGTCCTCTAAAAACATGAGCCAAGATCCAAAAATCCTAGGTTTCTGAAAACATGAGCCAGGATCCAGAAGCTTTGGTCCTCTGAAAACATGAGCCAAAGCCCCAAGAACCTTTGGTCCCCTGAAAACACGAGCCAAGATCCTAGGTCCTTTGAAAACATGAGCCAGGATCCTTGGTCCTTCATTTCTTTTCTTGACCTCAGGTAAGCATGATTTGTACTCATTAAAAAAAAAAAAAAAAAAATTTTGCATGTATGAACTACGTTTGGACCTGATCCTCCCACCAAGAGGTACTTAGGCAATCTCACTTGAGATTCGGTCCACATTTTGATCTATACCATGACCATCTACACTTTTATCTACATACATCATACATTCACCACGGTTAAAATACTGATTGCATAGTTAGGTGTCTCTTTCATACATTGACATTCGCTTTTCAAGCTCTGCCAATGAGGGGCATTCTGTTGACACCCCATTTTACAACTCATATTTAACCACGCATGGAGGGTAAAAGGGTAATTTTGCCTTGGAAATATGCATCTTGATTCTAGCCATTAGATCCTTGGACTCATTTCACCAAAATGATATTGATGTTGTAACGATCAAATCGACTGGTCATAAGCCCTAATCGGACTACCAGATTGAAAGTTATCATCAAATCAAGTTTTAATGGCTAAGATGTACTATCACAAATTGAGTCTGACTATATATGATTATGAACAATTGATTTCAATTGGTTATAGGAATGATCAATTTGAGATCAATGATGTGTCATAATTTAATTGGTTAGGACTACATTTTATGGTGAGGTTACATACACCTAATTAATTAGATAGTTAAACATTAATTATTCAATGAGTAATTTGTGTAATTATCTTTTAATTAGAGTAAATTTGGAACCAATTAAGTCTGAAATGGGAGTGATTGGAGCCATTTAATGTTAATTGGGAGCTAATTTGAGACCTATTAATGTTAATTGTGCTGAAACCATTTTCTAACAAATGACCTTTGCTCACCATTTCATCATTATCTCTCAGAATATTTTGAATCTGTGAATGAGGTTAATTTTCCCAGAAACTAGACATCCGGGGCTTCAATTTGAGCACAAGAACGAGACAATTCCGATCAGAATTGAGTTAGATATGATTTTTCAAAGTTGGCTCTACAAGCTGTTACAGCAGCTACGAGAAAACCGAATTTTGGCTTGCTCTCCACTCCCACCAATCTCTCCATTTAATGCACCAGATTTTCCCCAAGGCTAAAATGAGGTCTAGGTTCATAATCCTTGTCAACCCTCATTAAATGGCCTTCCATTCATATTCCCTCCACTACTACTATATAAACCCTCACTCTCCTTCATTCCAAGAGACCAAAACCCCCTCTCTTCTCCTCTCTTGAGTTCTAGTGAAGTAGAGTAGTCTTGTCATATCTTGGTCTTCCTGAGACTCAAGGTATTGAGTGAGACTTACTCTCCCTCTCCTAGTTCCTCTTCTCTCCTCCACCCTTAGGATCTCCACCAAGAGTCTCCTCCTCCACTACATGGATCTTGCATGAAGGTATAATTTATTTTCCTAACCGGTTTTTTATGATGTTATGATGAGAATTTAAGATTAAAGCATTATAGTAATGATTTAAATTCTCTTGAATATGTTTGAATGTTCTTAAATGTTCGTATGTGTTTTTCACATGTTCTTGGTTATTCATCACATGTTCATGCATAACACTAGTTTTAATCTTAAATTCATGTCAAAAATGTGAAAAACATGTTTGTCTAATAATTCTTCAAATCCTTAAATCTAGGTTATCACCATCCACACACATTCACTAGAATTTATTTTTTTTCAATTCAAATGTAATGCTCAATAAATTGAATTAGGATTTATCACATGCACACACATCAAATTCAACATGCAAATTGATTGACATATTGGATGATATGATATGAATGTTGGCCACCATAATCTAGAAGACCGGTTTCACCGGGCAAGGTGGGTGCCTAACACCTTCCCACCTTGTAACATAGCCTCCGAACTTAGATTAAGGGTTAGTAGATCAAATGCTTATCCTTGTAATTTTCAATTTCTAGATTGTAACTAGGAAGTAAAGCCATGTACTTTATCTTAGATTGTATCTAGGACCAAAGCCATGTAATTTCCTATGTTCAATGTAAATTCAATTTCAAATTTATAAAATGATGAATTTTTCAATTATGGTTTTCTTATTTATTCCAACAATTAAATAAGTGGCGACTCCATTGTAAAACCCTTAATCTAAAGGGGAAAATATAACTAGTCGAATCTCCATTTTGAGAGGCAATAACACGACTCCACCCATTCACGTGGGTTTGGCCCAACATTCCATAAAAAAGTGGCCCGGGGGCGCGGTCTCTCACAAGAGGAAAAGTAGAATGAAGAAGAAGAAGGAGGAGAAGAAGAAGAAGAAGGAGAAGGAGGAGGAGGAGGAGGCGACAGCTGTGATGGGCTGCGTTCCTTCAAGTGACCGGGGATGCAACTGGATGGGTTGATTTAGGCCATTCTTGAGGTTGAAGTGATGAAGGCTGGGTCAGTGGGTTTGGGATTAGCGATGGCTAGGACAGTGGGACAGAGACAGTGGCTCTGCCATCTGGCAATGAAAGGGGCTAGAGCAGAATACCGATAGGTTGAAGTTATTTCCCCTTTACGTTATGATAGGTCAAGAATGTATTGACTCTTTTTGATAAATTAACCAATTAATTTAGCCAAGTGAAATTAATTAGATTCAATTACATGCAATGAGCGTGGTAGTACAAACAAATTACCAAATAACTAAATGCAGCGGAAATTAAATTTGACATGGGTGATTTGTTTACGAATGAGGAAAACTACCGAGGCAAAACCCCACTGGGTGAATTTAAGGTCATCACTCCTAAGAATCCACTATTATCAAAACAAGCGGTTACAAGTAAAGGAATCCCAGTACCTTATACCAACCTACAGTTGAACCCTTACCCCAATACTCAATTGGACTTATTCTGTAGTGACAATCTCTTCTTTCAATGCATGACTCTCGGTACGAGACTAACTAATTTGATGTGCAGATCGTAGTACGCGGCTTACTTCTTTGCACGAATCCAAGTATGTGACTAACTCCACAACAACCGTTTGATTGTTGTACTTGATTTGTAGCAGCTTCACATAGAAACACCAATAAGATCTCCAATGTTGGTGCAAGAGATTTTGCTTGGATACGAAACCCAAAGGCATACAAGAAACGCAACAAGAACTCTTTCTTCTGTAGTAGGAGGCTAGGGTTTCAAAAAAAAAAACCTTATGAAGCTCTCTAGGGTTAGGTTTTTTTTCTTTTTCCACCTCCTTTAAATAGGAGCTTAATGGGCTCTCCTATTTCAAATAGGTTTACACAAACCTTGAGCTTTCCTAGTCCAATAAGGATTATAAAAACCCATAAACAAATAGCCTTTTAGAATAAAAACATTGCTGACTATAGCTTAAATCCCGTAAGCTCAATAGATCAAGATATCTATCTAGATTTAATGAATCTCGACAGATCGAGCTTCTGTCGAGGAGGTATCAAGACTTGCAGATTGCACTTTTCTTGAGCAGTTCTTGAGTAATCTTCATGTCTTCAATTTAACCACTTGTAATGATCATCTCGAACTTTCTTAGATTTACCCAAATACAAGTAAAGTGCATTTTGTCAAAGGATATGCCAATTACATAAAAATATGTCCCTAACAATCTCCCTCTTTGGCAATCCATGACAAAACCACAAGAGTACATTGAATGTCCTAGAATACATTCTACTCAAGATTACAGAATAAATAAGTCTAGTCTAAAAGATTTGAACCTTGGAAGTTGCTGCAAGAAGAAGGTTAGGAATTTTGACTTGGCTTTAACTTGTCTTTTCTAAAAGGCACTAAACAAAACACATCAAGGTACCATGTGGAAAATAATGACAAGTTAAATAAACAAGAAACATGTGTATAAAGAGAGAAAAGAAACAGCATATGTGAGATAAAGAGTGAAACACATACATCATTATCAAATATAGAAACAACACATGATGTATGTAAATGGTTACAAAACCAAAAGATACACAACACAAAAAATATATCAATATCAATGTGTATCAAACTAACTCTCCCCTTAAGTTAGTTACATCAAAAACTTTTTTCCCTTTAACATAAAGTTCTCTCCCTAAGTCTATTACTCCCCCTGAGGAATGACATTCAATTCTCAAATTTCTCCCCCTTTTTGACATGATTGTCGAAGGGCATAAAAAGCCAAAAGACTAGACTTTAGATAGACAGAAGACAGATATAGAGGGAGCGCGGAGAACAAGGAACCATAGACCTACAAAAAAGATAAACAAGATGTTATGGACACAAAGAAAAAAAAAATGCAAAACAAAGAAAAATGAAATGCATGCAAGGGTATCTTGATCGATTGAAAGGTGTCGAGAATCTATCGAGAAGAAGCCAACCTCGATGAATCGAGAAGTTATCGAGCATCTATTGAGGAGACAAAAACTTTCTCAATGGATCGAGAAGCCGTTGAGAAGTTATAGAGATTGTGATAAAAAGAGGCTGAAGAGCTCGATAGATAGCTTAGCTGTCGAGAGGTGTCCAATAGCTGTCGAGATTGCTTAAAAACAATTTTTCAAAGAAGAGAAAAACATAAACATAAATGCAATCAAACAAGCAACTCAACCAAGGATCCAAATAACATTTTAATCTCTCAAAATCATCTCTCAACAAGAAAAAAATATTAAGCACATGGATCCAAAACACACACACACACTAAACACGTCTAACCAATTTTATATTTTAAAAACAAGTTAAGACAGTTTAGTAAGTACACGTTAACATATGTATTCCTTGTGATGGCCAAATCACATTGTACCTGCACATGTATCAAAAGTAGCAAAGAATATTGCGTGTTGTGTGTGAAAAACATCGCAAGATTGCATAAGTGTCTATATGTTATGACGATTTAAGATATGAGAAAATCACTTTAACTCACACACAATCATAACTGTTTAATGGAAACTATCACCTTCGAGGTACATCATATAGCTCCCATATCTCATAGAATACATGCTTACAATCATATATAAAGCATTTTGTTCTTTTTGCTTTTTATTTTGCTTTGCATATTTTTCTTTTAAGCAAATCATACATGGGCATATAAGAGAAAGAAAAGAAATACACAATTATGTTAAGCAATTGACATTCCAATTTTGCTATGCCGAAGCATACAAATGTCATTTCATGATTGGTGGGCAACAATGGTGAGATAGTTATTTATGCCTTTCTCTTAGGATTTTCTAGTCCTTCTTGTAAAAAAAAGTGATACGAGTGTTAAGTACAAAAGATTACTTCATCTTACTTATCACAAACACGAGTCATAAAACTCACTTACTTAGTTGTGCATAAAGATGCTCATCTAAACTACAAGAGATACAAAGTTTAGAAAACTTTGTTTTAATGGCCATCCAAGGTACACAAGTATCAATGTACACAAACGCACACTGTTTTTGTATTTTTCATTTTTTTTTTTAATTTTTATGAAAAACAAAATAAATCAAAAACTAAAAACAAACAAACAAAAACATGTTAAGCAAAGCAAAGCATAAAACTAGATGCAAATGCATGAAAGCATGATTCCAAAAACAAATAAGAAATCAAGAAAGAAAGTCCAGCTTTAGATAGAAAGAATTAAAGCAAAGGACAAATAGAAAGACAATTAAGTCTTAGGATCCTTTATCACCCACACAGCACGAGTCCTTGATCGTGAAGTTGAAAATGCACGTGTCCTAGGATGACTACTAAAGGACATAGATGAATTAGAATTCTCCTGAAATTAAGTTAAAAAGCTCAAAACTTTTAATAACTCACCAAGAATAGGCACAAAGCCTTTAGACAAAGGATGAGACCTATTGGACACTCGCTTATGAGGAAACAACTTGAAACAATTTGGATGAGTGTGACTGTAAGCACCACAATGGTGACAAACATGAGTAGTTTTCGAACTACCATGCTTCCTAGAAGGAGGTCTAACCTTAGAGGTTGAGAAAGACCTTAATTTAGGACAAGTTGGCCTACTATGACCAACAATATGACAATGATGACAAGTGGGGACAAATTCAGAATTTTTATTCTTCCTAGGAGGAGTTTTAGACATAGGTTTAGAAACTTCAGTGTTAACATCAGAATTTTCACCTTTATCTATCCTAGCAATATTAGCCTTTAACTCTTCATTATTCCTTTTAAATGGAGGAATATAAAAATCCTTTTCTTTTGAGTAAGAGTAAGGCTCAACAACAAGTTTGGCACTAGTTAATTTTTCACCTTCAGTTTTAGATTCACGTAGTTGCTCTTCCAAATTTTTAATTTTGTCCATCTGAGATGAAATTTGATTTTTAAAATTCTCATTCAAATTATTGGCTTCATCCAATTTTGCAATCAAATCATCTTTTTCAGTCTTGACCTTTTTAAATTTAGCTTTTAATTTTGTAGAATATTCAAGAGATTTCATACAAAAATTATAAAGCTTGTAATAGGCATCTTGAATATCATCATCATCATTGAACATAGGATCATGCAAATCAAAATAATCAAGAGTTTCCATGACAACAGGGGTCAATGGATTACACAGCAAAGATTAACCCTAATCAGAGTGTGCTTGCTCTGATACCACTTGATAGGCCAAGAATGTATTGGCCCCTTGCGATAAATTAACCAATTAATTTAGCCAAGTGAAATTAATTAGATTCAATTACATGCAATGAGCGTGGTAGCACAAACAAATTACCAAATAACTAAATGCAGCGGAAATTAAATTTGACACGGGTGATTTGTTTACGAATGGGGAAAACCACCAAGGCAAAACCCCACTGAGTGAATTTAAGGTCACCACTCTCGAGAATCCACTATTATCAAAACAAGCGATTACAAGTAAAGGAATTCCAGTACCTTATACCAACCTATAGTTGAACCCTTACCCCAATATTCAATTGGACTTGTTCTGTAGTGACAATCTCTACTTTCAATGCATGGCTCCCAATATGTGACTAACCAATTTGATGTGTAGATCCTAGTAAGCGACTTACTCCTTTGCACGAATCCAAGTACGTGACTAACTCCACAGCAGCCCTTTGATTGTTGTACTTGATTTACAGCAGCTTCACATAAAAACACCAATAAGATCTTCAATGTTGGTGCAAGATACTTTGCTTGGTTACAAAATTCAAAAGCGTACAAGAAATGCAGCAAGAACTCTTTCTTCTGTAGTAGGAGGCTAGGGTTTCAAAAAAAAAAAAAAACCTTATGAAGCTCTCTAGGGTTAGGTTTTTTTCTTTTTCCACCTCCTTTAAATAAGAGCTTAATGGGCTCTCCTATTCCAAATAGGTTTACACAAAACTTGGGCTTTCCTAATCTAATAAGGATTATACAAACCCATAAACAAATAGCCTTTTAGAATAAAAACATTGTTGGCTATAGTTTAAATCCCGTAAGCTCGATAGATCGAGACATCTGTCGAGCTTTAATGAATTTCGACAGATCGAGCTTCTGTCGAGTAAGTATCGAGACCTGTAGAATGCACTTTTCTTGAGTAGTTTTTGAGTAATCTTCATGTCTTCAATTTAACCACTTGTAATGATTATCTTGAACTTTCTTAGATTTACCAAAATACAAGTAAAGTATATTTTGTCAAAGGATATGCCAATTAAATAAAAATATGTCCCTAACATGTTACAATTTTTTTATTCAAAATTTGATTGAGTATTTTTTTGTTGGGTATTTGATTTATAGCAATTTAATTTTTATTTTCAGATTTTAGTTCTATAATTGTTTTTTGATTGGGCTAGGATAATAGGATAGAGACTGTGGGCCTTCTTTAATTTTCATATTTTAGTTCTATAAATTTGTTTTGGGCTTAAAAAAAAACTCAGGGAGGTCACAACACTTTTTTAAAGGGTGGGCAAATATATAAATTTTAAATTATCATATATAATTTTTTTTGCCAGGTTAGGGCGGTCCTGTGACCACCCTGGCCTAAACATGGTGCCGCCTTTGATGTGAGACGAGGAAGTATTGCTCTAGGAGTACACAATAACTTCTCCTCAGAGAGTACCTAAGAAATTTTCCCTTACTTCCTCACTCTTTTGACATTTCTTTTTTTTACCAAAAAGTGGCATTTGTTAGTTTCTTACTTTTTGTGGACCTGATAAAATCAATCTTATGAAGAGGAGGGGGAGGGGGGGGGGGGGGGGGAATTCTAAGAAAACAAGAATAAGAAAATGAGATTGTTTTAGTTTGGTTGCGGTGAAAAGTGAGAAAAGAGAGTGATGAAAAAAAATGAGAATTTTTTTTAAAATTTTTTATCTCGCCACTTTCTATTATTTCACTTTTAATAATAAGAGTATAATAGTAATTTACTCATTATTTTTTACTTTTTCATCTTTCTTCACCAAACATACATGATAAAAAATACAAATACTATTTATTATCTTAATTTTCTGTTCTTTCAATATTTTTCGCCCTCCCTCTTTTTCATTCTCCCAACATTAACCAATCTAAATTTGTTTGGGCCATATATATGTTTTGATCCATACCAGACCTGGAAACAAACAAATCAAAATGGTATAAAAACATGAAAACATATGGGTCATATATACTGGGTTTATTTGGCCCAAAAAAGACCAAGCAAGGATGATAAAATAGCAATATGTTTTCCTGTTTTAGTCCGATACATTTGTGACTCCTACATGGTTTGCTTTGTACCTAATTGGTTCAAAAAAGTTCAAACACAAATCTATTTGACTTGATTCATTAGTCTTTATTTTTTATTTTTTAGGAAAAATTTATCAAGTCTAGTATAAAGTGATGATGGTGTAGTTTTGAAACAAAGCTATTTATGAAAATTCCGACATAAAAAAAGCTATTTGCGAAAAAAAAAAAAAAAAAAAACTTTTATCCCACTCTTAATTTTTCACTTTATAATTCATTAACTGTCATATGTTATGTGTCTATTTTTTTTTTTAAAATCAAAATGGAATAGAGGATTTTTATTTATAACTTACCAATATAAATATAGATAGCATTCCATGTATTAGTACCCTTTTCCATTTTTAATTTCTTTGTGTACATAAAGATAAAGACCATAGGCTCACGGTGAGATTGTGATGAATCTGATGATCAATGGCATAACCGTATAATGATTAACAAAATCGTGATCTAAATCGAAATAAAATCACCATAAGACAAAAAAATTGGAGTAAAACTGCATGCGCGTTGGACCATCCATTTTCAGCCTACGCATATTTTTTTGAGAACCATTTAGAGCCCAAATTGAATTCTTTGAATTTGAGCCCAAAGTGAAAAGAAATCAATATATATATAAAAGCAAAAACCTCATGCAAGAGTGCATGAGCTCCTGCCATGTGGGGCTCTAATTTTGCATTTAGTTTTTTTAACCTCTTTTATTAAGTTTTTCTAACTGTTACCCAATAGATCACAGTAACTTATTTTTACTGTTACATAAAATATGGGCTATTATTGACAATTACTCTAAAGAGTGGACTACCTTTTAAAAATAAACCACACCTTATAAAAAGCCCAATCCTATTTATTACATTACATATTATGACCTAGGCTTGACCTTCCCCATGTGTAGGTGAAAGACTTTGTATGTTGTAAAATCTGTTCTTTTATATATCACCGTCTCCTTAGGCCTCAAATTATGCTTCTACAATTTCTCTCCCAATATTTACATTTCATTTCAAAAAGGTATGATCATTTTCAAAATTTAATGTTCCTCTTAAATAGTTTAGTTATTTATTTATTGTTGAATCCCAAAATATTGGAAAATTATTATATACTTCTGGAGTACCATAAATGCATGCTCCCTGCTCTCACATGAATGGTGGGTCCCATCATGAATTTAATTAGTGGGACCCACCATTCATGTGAGGGGAGGGAGTATGCATTTATGTTACTCCGGGAGTACCTAATAATTTTCCCAAAATATTATGTTTGTTTGAAGTATTTAGTTTACCCCTCTAAAAACTATTTATACTTCAATAAAAATAAATAAATAAAAAACCAATTGTTAGCCTATAGAAAAAATATTGATTTGTTGTTCAATCTCAAAATATTATGTTCATTTGAAGTATTTAGCTTACTAATCTCTAAAAATTGTTTGTAATTCAATAAGAAAGGAAATTAAAAAATAATAATTTTTAACACACAAAAAGAAAATATTGATTTGTTTGTTGAATCCCAAAATATTATATTCATTTGAAGTATTTAGTTTATAATTCAATAAGAAAAAAAAAAAAAAAACCAGTTGTTAATCCACAGAAAAGAAAAACATAATAAATAAATAAAAAAACAAAACAAAACAAAGGAAGTATTTTTCAAATGCCTTTTCCAAAGAAGGCGTATGATCATGTACAAGAAAAAGATTGCATAGATGTTTACACAAACATAGAGATGTTAAAGAAATTTGGAGGTGGAAATCATAGGAGTAAAAAACCTAATGACATAGCAATGATCCATGATACTGATAGTTGTAATAGAGCAAGACTTAATAGGCGAATGGTACTAAACCTAAACCATACTCAGGAAAGTAGCTCAAATGATAAATGTTTACGGTGATCAACCCCTTCACTTATAAATGTTTTTTTTCTCACTTGGTTGTTGGGCTTAATGGTGTATGTTTTTTCTTTTTGCTAAACAAATGGTGATGTTGCTACTACAACTACTATGCAAGAATTTGGGAGACATCTTCCCAACAAATGTCAGTGCCTTGGATGAGCATACAACTGAGCTTACAAGTACTAATTTAATAATTGTTCTTGTTAGCAATTAGCTTGGTTAGAATATCTGTATGTATGGCTGTGACATGCCTAAAAGTGTATTGAATCTTCACTTAGGCTAAAGTATAGTCACCCTTGATGTACTCATAAAACATGACAGTGATTAAAAATAAATATTTTCTTTGACAAAGGTTAAAATTACTCATATGTGTCTTTCTTTTTGGTGTTTTGTCAAAGTTACATTAACACTTATGGTTTTTGCAAACTCAACAAAATGACTAGGATTCGCAATTTGAAAGCCCTATCAACTATATGATTTTTTTTTTTTTTTTTTTTTTTGACATGCATATCAATATTTGATAGACATAATAGCACTGATTGGATTTATTTTACTTTTGAAAATATGTTGCAACGTTTCATATTAGCTTTTTATCTATCTTAACCATGTAAGGAAATAATCAATAAAGGAGGAGCTTATGTTGCATGGTCATAAAGATAATTTCTTATATGATATTTTAAAATAAATTTATATCGTGCCCATGCATCGCATGGGACATCAGCTAGTATATTAATAATAAATCGAGAGTATTGTAGCTCAACTATTTCACATCTTTTGGTATTTGCAACAAAAACATCTAGAATTCAAATGTCCCTCCCTCTCCAACTATCGAATTTTTTTTAAAAAAAAAGAAAAAAAAAGAAAAAAAAAAAGGTGAACAACTTCTTGTTGTGCGTGTGTTTTTTTCCCCGTACTTTTAATTTCTTGGGCATTTGATTCTTTTGAATTTTTGGAAAATTTAAAATATTTACAATCAAGTTTGGGGCTATATAAATAATTATGCATAGTTGCATACCAATTGTAACTTACATTGATGTTTACAGAATATAAAATAAATGTGATTAGATGACAAATGGTATCATGACAATAGAATACTCTATAGGAGCCACACACACATGAGTTGTACAATGTCATAATTTGCTCATGTGCAGTGGAGTCTACATGTCTGTAAGAGGATGCTATATAAGATAGACGCAAGAGATACTTTCTCAGCTACTTAGGAGAGTTCCACAACGACTAGAGATGGAAAGTTTGAGAAGTTTAGGACTCCTAAACACTGCTTGGGTTAGCGTTTTGGGCTCAAAGGATCGAACTGAGTGTTACAAATAATATTAGAGCATTATCCTACTTTTTGAATTGAGGGTTAGTAATTGTTGTATTTGAATATATATATATAGAGAGAGAGAGAGAGAGAGAGAGAGAGAGATTTTCTAATTGGTCTGCGTAATATTTTTATTCATCTTTTTAACGAGTACCATGCTAGTTGACTGACATAGTCCCAATTACACCCACCTGCTATAATTTTGACATAGTCCCAATTACATCCACCTCCTATAATTTTGGAATTGTTACACAATTAAAAATGTTGTAGATGTAGTACTACTCTTTTATTAGACATGTTTTTTTGACAAATATAGTCATTAGGATTAGGATCTATGATATTTCTCTCTTTATCTTCTTGTAACAAAAACAAAGATTGCAGTAGAGAAGCTTTAGAATTTAGAAGATAAGTTTATATAAACAGTAAGTCCGTTTTACCGAATGATCACCTTTATTTCTAAGCTTAATTCAGAAAAATAATGGAAAGCATGTGTTGGACTACTGTCACCAGTCATTTGATGGTTAACCTTGATCCACTGGATGCATACATAACATGGAGATGACATCATATAGAAATCCAAACAGACTACTGTCAGGCTTCAACACAGAAAAAGTATTGAACTCAAATATAGTAGGGAAATAACTCTTACACACATGCTAACACACATAAACAAACTCGTGAGATTTAAACTGAAATTGTGACTTAAAATCAACCAATAGATGACTATAAATTAAATCTAGTATCGAGTCAATATTCTCTTTATGGTGACTCCTCGCAGCTGCAAACTTCAAATATTATTGTAGGCACAAAATCATTCTTTCACCTTGCTATCCAGCAGTGCTCCCATTAATGTACCTACACATAAAACAAACCATTTCATAGGCGATTCTTTGTAATCACTATGGGTGCTATCATTTGCTATTTGTGCTAATAAAGGAGTAACAAGTGCCATGGCAGTTAATCGACTTCAGTTCCTCCTATAGTTCCAATTATAGTCACCGCTACAACTTTTGGCATTTTTACACAACTTAATATCTTTTTATTTGATTAGGATTAGCATTATGACATTTCTTTCTCTCATCTTCTTTTTAACAAAAATAAAGGTTGCAGTAGAGAAGCTAAAGAATTTAGAAAATAAGTTTACACAAACCTTTGAGTGCGTTTTACCAAATGATCACCCTTGTATTCAAAGCTCAATTCAGAAAAGTAATGGAAGGCACGTGCCGGACTTTGTAGAAATCCTCTCCTCCTTCTTCAAGCCTATGTTTGAATGCTCTTGGCATCCATCGTATCTCCAGTTCCTGAAGTGCACTAACGAACTTCAATCCATCTGGAAATGTCTCCAACTTGTTGCAATCTGTAATCTCTAAACGGGCAAGACTCGGCATGGCACCTACTTCCACTGTCCACTCTTGTAAATTAGGCAAGCCCGAAGGAGTAAAGATTTGAGTTGAGGAAACCCTTTTTCAAAACAAACCATTTGCTTTCCAATGAAGGCTTCCCATCCTCTTTAAGACCCTCAAGTAAGGTAGCTTCTCGAGTATTGGCATTGGATCTTCCACAAGTCTAGATCCCCACTGAAGAGGAAAAACTGAAGGTGATGGATCACGCATAGACGGATGTAGGGTGGACGGATTAAATAGCCACGTGTCATCCGACTTGTCCTTATATGGATTCCAAGAAACCCTAAGCTGAAAATACTTGCAGCACACAATTAGCCCTAGTTTATGGAGTCCCAACACAAATAGAATTCGAGAAGGAAAAGAATTCCGGAATATACCTGCATTAATAAGGGTATTCTCTATAAGGAAATCACTTGCTGCACAAGCAAGGAAGTCTGGCTCTACTTGACTATAAAAACCCAAAGACCTCCAAGAAAAAGGTACGCACAATTCATCCCAACTCTGGCACTCTAGAGTTGTAGAAAAGGTTTTTTCTGACTTAACTTTCGAAGGATCTTTGGCCAGTACCACATCGATACTCTCCTAGGGTTTTCTCTTTTTGACTGTGCAGGATTGTTTTGAGTGTGTGAGGACTGTGTAGCTCATTGGTGATTTTCTTTGCATCATCAGTTGGCGCCATCTGTGGGAATCGACAGCGACTTGTAAGCCATAGAAACGCTTCCCGGACAAAGAGTTGCATGGTACTGACTCGCTTGATGGTGACCACCAATAACGTCCAAGGAGACAAGCCACAAGCCACTGCCCTGGAAAGGCAGGTCCAAACCTTTACAGCCACAGTGGAACATCTCACCAGATAAAATCGAGACCTAGAAGAGCAGCTACATTAAAAGAACGCGAGACACAACACCCAGGGGGAGGACCAAGAAGGTACCAGTGCTGAACGAAGATACCAGGAGGGGCCCGAAGGGAGTAATGCCCCGAGTAGACCAGAAAGGCAGGACATGAGCCGTCCATCAATCACTGATACGGCTCCACCCCACATTATGGCGGAGATGCAGACGATGAGAGAACGGATGGATTTTACGATGAACGCCCTCAAGGGGCGAGTGTCGAGCGACCTCGATGACTTAGTCCACCAAACGAATTTGCCATTCATAGCACCCGTTACTTCTTTCCCCCTTCCACCAAAGTTCCGCATGCCGTACGTTGAAAACTACAATGGAAACAAGGATCCGCTAGATCACTTGAAATCTTTCAAGACCTTGATGCACCTTCAGGGAGTATCGGACGACATCATGTGCAGAGCCTTCCCAAACACGCTGAAGGGCCCTGCGAGGGTCTGGTTTAACAGACTGACGCCCAACTCAATCAACACCTTCAAAGAGTTAAGCGCCCAGTTCGCTTCACACTTCATTGGTGGACACAGGTACAAGAAGTCCACTACATGCTTGATGAACATCAAGCAACGAGAAGACGAGACACTAAGGTCTTACATCACCCGCTTCAACAAGTAGGCCCTTTCGATTGACGAAGCGGATAATAAGATACTCGTGGTTGCCTTCATAAACAGACTGCGAAAGGGTAAGTTTCTGTTTTCCTTATACAAGAACAACCCCAAAACTATGTCAGATGTGCTATATAGGGCAACCAAGTACATGAACGCAGAAGATGCATTGCTGGCTCGAGAAGAGAGGCCCAAGAAGAGGGAAAGACAAGAAGACGCATGGTAGGATAGAGGGCCAAAGAGGGTGAGGACTGGAGAACAATGGGAAGACAGGCGCTCAAAACCCCCCACGGGGAAATTCATGAGTTTCACTCCGCTAAATGCTCCGATCGACCAAGTCTTGATGCAAATCAAGGATGAAGGAGCCTTAACCTTTCTCGGTAAGCTGAAGGGAGATCCTAATAAGAGGCCTAGGGATAAGTATTGCTGGTTCCACCAAGATCACGACTACGACACATCTGATTGTTACGACATGAAGCAACAGATCGAAGCCCTTATACGACAAGGAAAGTTGCAGAGATTTGTAGGCCTAGGGAAAGTTGCACGGATGGACCAGTCGCAAGAGTAGGCCCCTCGGCGGGAGAATAAGCGCCCTGGGCCACCTATAAAGGACATAAGAATGATAGTAGAGGGCACGACGGCCACTGGTTCATCCAAAAAGGCCAGGAAAATGTACTTATGGATGGTTCAGAATGTTCAGCTAACGAGCTCTATACCATAAATACCACGGATGGATAATCCCGTCATTAGGTTATCAGAAGAAGATGTCCGATGTCTTCGCCACCCAGATGACAATGCACTCGTGGTTAGCGTACGGGTAGGAGATTACAATATGCATCGAATTTTAGTTGACAACGGTAGCTCGGCTGACATTCTCTACTACCTAGCATTCCAACAAATAAAGGTTGATAGTGAGCGATTGATTCCGATGGACGCCCTGCTTGTTGGATTCGGAGGAACATGGGTACTCCCCCTTGGCCCAGTCATATTATCTGTGACGGTGGGCGACTACCCCCAATAGATCACTAAGGACGTAACCTTCCTTGTGGTCGATTGCTCGTCCACTTACAATGCTATCATAGGACGGCCCACCCTCAACTCATGGGAGGCAGTAACCTTGACCTACCACTTGATGATCAAATTTCCTACGGATTATGGAGTAGGAGAGCTCCACGGAAATCAAGTGGTAGCGCGCGAATGCTACATAACAATGATGGAGATGGATGACCATCTCCAAGCCATAAGCATAGAAGAGCATCGGATGATAACAGAACTTGTGGAGAAGCTTGAAGAGATACCTTTCGACGATTCCAGAAACGACCGAACAACGAGGATTGGTACCTTCGTCAGCCCGACAGTTTGCCAAGCGCTAACAACCTTCCTTAGGGATAACATGGATGTATTTGCTTGGAACCATAAGGATATGCCAGGAATAGATCCCTCCATTATGGTACACAAGTTGAATGTGTTGCCCGCTTTCACACCCGTCCGACAGAAAGAAAAGAGTATTCGCCCTTGAGCGGGACCAAGCTATAACGGAGAGATCCGCAAGTTACAAGAGGCTAACTTCATTAGGGAAGTATACTATCCTGACTGGTTGGCATATGTGGTAATAGTAAAAAAAGCCAGTGGCAAGTGAAGGATGTGTGTAGACTTTACCGACCTAAACAAAGCATGTCCGAAAGATAGTTATCCCCTCCTACGGGTTGACATCCTTGTAGACTCCACGGCACAACACGAGTTGCTAAGCTTCATGGACACCTTTTCAGGCTATAACCAGATCAGAATGGATGAAGCTGATCAGGAGAAAACTTTGTTCGTCACCAGCCAGAGCCCCTACTGCTATAGAGTTAAACGTTTCGCTCACAAATTTGGCTTGGAAATATTTTTCCTATACAGCTGGATCAATCATCTTGAACTGAAATTTTGGGTAAAAAATACTTTGGCTACAAGTTATTCACGAGCGTGAATCGATTTGGAAATGTGTTGAAAAGTGACCTTTGGTAATCGTCTCGAAGATAACTTTTGAACAGTAAGGAGTTTTTAGACGCGGCCTCAAAAATGTGGGTGCAACATATTAGAGGCTCATGAACAAGATGTTTGCATGGCAAATTGGGAGAAATGTTCAAGTCTATGTTAACGACATGCTGGTGGAAAGCCGAAGGGAGGAAGATCACTTAACAGACCTCAAGGAAACATTCGACACCCTTCGCTCCTACAACATGAAACTTAACCCAGGAAAGTGTGCTTTCGGAGTGACGGCAGGAAAGTTCCAAGGGTTCATGGTGTCTCAAAGGGGTATAGAGGCCAACCCAGACAAGATCTGAGCCATAATCGAGATGGCACCTCTAAAGAATGTCAAAGAAGTCTAGAGCCTCAACGGCAAGATAGCGACACTAAACAGATTCGTGTCAAGGGCTACAGATAAGTGTCTGCCATTCTTTTGCATGCTAAAGAAGTCTTTTTAATGGACGATTGAGTGTCAGCAAGCATTCGAGGATCTGAAGGCCTACCTCTCATCCCCTCCGTTGCTCAGTCCTTCCCAGCCCGAGGAAGATCTGTTCCTCTATCTAGTAGTATCCTCAGCGGTCGTCAATGTAGCATTAGTCAAAGAAGAAGACAAAATACAGAAGCCTGTATACTACACAAGTCGTGCTTTCTAAGGCGCAGAAGAGAGATACCCACCTATGGAGAAGCTTGCCTTTGCCTTAGTGATCGCGGCTCGGAAACTCAAGCCTTACTTCTAAGCTCACATAGTAATCGTCCTGACGGACAAACCCCTAAGGAGAGCTATGAGTAATCCAGAAGCTGCTGGACGGGTGGTGTTATGGGCAATCGAATTAGGTGAATTTGACATACAATGTCGCCCCTGCACTGCCATCAAGGGACAGGTGGTTGTCGATTTCATTGCAGAATTCACCAACATAGAAGGGCAAGGGGCAGAAGAGATCCCACTATGAAGTGTCCATACGGACGAGTCCTCCAATAAGTAAGCAGGTGGAGCCGGAGTGATACTTCATAGCCTGTAAGGGGATAAGATTGAATGCATGGTTTGTCTGGACTTCCCTACGACAAACAATGAAGTAGATATGAAGCCTTAGTTGCAGGGCTTGATCTTGCCATGGTCGCAGGAGCTGAAAAATTAGTCCTTCTCAAGTATTGGTGAGTCAAGTTAATAGAGAATACGACTGTAGGAATGAACAAATGAAAAAGTATCTAGATTAGGTGAAGGACTGGGTCAATAATCTACAAGCCAAGTTCATTCAAATCCCAAGGGAGGAGAACGAACATGCCGATTGACTCACTAAAGCACCGTCAACAAAACATATGGTCGTCCCCAATTAGGTACTATCTTTCATCCAAGTTTCACCATTAATAGATTGTGTCAGCATATAGGAGGTTGGATTGGAGAATTGTTGGACAACACCAATAGTATCCTACCTAAAGGAAGGGACACTGCCAGAAGAGAAGGAGGATGCTAGAAGATTAAAAGTCCAAGCTGCCCGCTTCATCCTAATCAAAGGCGTTCTCTATAAAAGAGGATTCTCTTGACCCTACCTAAGGTGTCTCGGCCTCGAAGAAGCAAATTATGTTATGAGAGAAGTTTACAAAGGAATTTGCGGGAATCACTTGGGATCACGCTCATTAGTACAAAAGCTGATTAGGGTAGGATATTATTGGCCAACCATGCAGAAGGATGCCCATGCATATGTGAAGGCTTGTGATAAATGTCAAAGATTTGGCAACCTCATTAGGCAACCTACAGAGGAACTTACCCTTATGACGGCCCTATGGCCATTCGCTCAATGAAGGTTAGATATCATGGGTCCATTCCTAACAGCAGCAAGACAGTTAAAGTTCCTAGTGGTCGGCATTGACTATTTCACCAAATGGGTGAAAGCGGAAGCCTTGGCCACTATTACAAAGAAGAATATACGAGATTTAGTATGGAGGAACATCATATACAGGTATGGCATACCCAGAGTACTCGTCTCAGATAATGGGAAACAGTTCAACAACAACGCGTTCAAGGACTTCTGCTCGGAGCTGGGTATCAAGAACCATTACTCATCACCTGCCTACCCACAGGCCAACGGGCAAGTTGAGGTGACAAACTGATCCTTGCTCAAAATCATTAAAACCCGTCTCAAGGGGGTAAAGGGTATATGGCCCAAGGAATTGCCAAGTGTTTTGTGGGCATACAGGACAATAATGTGGACATTTACAGGAGAAACCCCATTTCGATTGGCATATGAGAGTGAGGCAGTCATCTCGGCAGAAGTAGGACTTACAAGTTACAAGGTGGGGAACCACGATGAAAGCAAGCACGATGAAACCATGCGCCTACCACTTAACCTGGTGGATGAAGTAAGGGCAACGGCCGAGCAAAGATTAGCACAGTATCAAAATCTCATGGCCAAACACTAAAACTCCAAGGTTAGACCTAGGGACTTCCAGGTAGGAGATCTTGTCTTAAGAAAGGTAATGGGGGCTACAAGAGATGCCTCCTAGGGAAAGCTCGGGCCTAACGGGGAAGGACCATACAAAGTGGCATCGTGGCATAGGAAAGAAACCTACAACCTGGAAACGCTGGATGGACAGAAGTTACACCACCCATGGAATACAGAACATTTAAAGAAGTACTAACAGTAGGCCATTGGCAATAGACAAGCAACGCCACTCCTCATTGCCAATTTATTTTCTTTCTGGCTTAGTTTTTATTACCTACCTTTTAAGCCCTAGGACAAGCCTTTTATTTGCTTATTTTACTTTTTAAGAACAATTTCTACGCATGAGTATTACTATTATTATTCAGAATTGCTTGAGTATATTTTCTACAAAAATAGTCCACAATGTGGACGGAGTCTATCAATGAATAGACATAATTATAGTCCACAATGTGGACAGAGTCTATCATCGAATAGACAAAATTATGAAGTCCATAATGTGGATGGAGTCAATCATTGAATAGACAAAATTATAATGTCCACAAAATGGACGGAGTCTATCATTGAATAGATAAAATTAAAGTCCACAAAATGGATGGAGTCTATCATTGAATAGACAAATTATAATGTTCAAAAAATGGACAGAGTCTATCATTGAATAGACAAAATTAAAGTCCATAAAATGGACGGAGTCTATCATTGAATAGACAAATTATAAAGTCCTCAAAGTGGATGGAATCTATCATTGAATAGACATAATTAAAGTCCACAATGTGGATGGAGTCTATCATTGATTAGACAAAATTATAATGTCCACAAAATGGACGGAGTCTATCATTGAATAGACAAAATTAAAGTCCAAAAAGTGGACGGAGTCTATCATTGAATAGACAAATTATAAAGTCCACAAAGTGGATGGAGTCTATCATTAAAATAGACAAAATCATAAAGTCCACAAAATGGATGGGTCAATTATTACCGACAAATTCATCAAGTCTACAAAGTGGACAAATGTCTATCATAAAGTAGAAAAAATCATTAAAGTCCATAGAATGGACGGGCCCATTAATAATAAGACAAATTCATCAAATCCATAAAATGAACGGACCCATATTAAATAGTTCACATCGTGGACGGATCCAAAAATTCGTTGAATTGACACAGAATGGTAACCTTCATAAAGAACGAAATCAACATTACAAGTCCTCAATGTGGATGGAGTCATTCGCAGCTGTAAAACAGATCCATTCATAAAAATACAAACAAGATAGAGTAATTAAGCTGAAACCCAGGAAGGGGACAAGTTTATAACGACGATCAAACATCTAATATTCTCCGAGGGCATTTAAAAAAAAAAAATTATTAACTACACATTCGCAATGGGGATCTCATCCTTCTCCTCAGTGTGACGAGCCTGACCATCCTTTGGTTCACCTTGGCTTTCAACAATAGTCCTGTCACTAGGGACATCATTGACGAGGGCATTCTCACCAAAAAGCTCATTCGTATTCTCAGATTGAATGAGTTGGATGGACGTTTGGTCCTGGACATTAATATTAACGGTAGACACATCCAACATTGGATATAAAGTCGTCACTTGACGGATGGCATCGTCAAAACCGTCACCATATGAGACTCCAAGCTCTGACAAAAGGGCATCAGAGTCACGGTACTTTCGTATTGTAACTTCCTTCGCAAGACGGATCTCATTCTCCTTGTCTTCCAGGACCTTCTTCAGTTCCTCCATCCGCTTGTAAAACTCGTCCTTAGCTTCTTCCGCCATAGCAAGTTTCTTTTCCTGGATCACCTTCGAAGCCTTCAGTTTGATCAGCTCATCCTCTGTCAACTTTGCCTTCTCATGTATATGGTCCAATGTCGTCTCATGGTTTAGACACCGTCCTATTAGCTCCTTCATCATGATCATGGCCTAAGAAATGGAAAGGAATAAATTAATTTCAAAATCAATTAAGAGGTAAGGATGATTGATAAGTGGACAGGTAAAGTTACCTGGGCGATGCTAAACAGCTCGGTCTCCCCCATCGCCTCCGTCGAGTGGTTGCTTAAGTCCTCATAATCTTCAGTTGTTATGATAGACGAAAGCCTCTCCAAGGCATATTTTTGGAGTCCTCTCGAAGGAGGATGGGTGGCTTCTCCTGTGAGGTGGACGGACCCCTCATGTAGCCTTTTCCTGCTCCATGTTTTGCAAGGGTAACTCTCTTTGCACCCTCAGCCTCTAGCCCAATGACGGGCTCTAATACAATTTTTGGCCTTTTGGGTGCACGGTCCTGCTTCATCGGCACCTTCCTTTTGGAGGACGGGATGTTTGGATCCGTGCCCTTAGGGACTTGACCTCCCTCTTCCTTGTTCTTGGCCGCCTGCGCCTTGATCACGGCCCTCCTCTTAGCAGCATCCATTTCTGCAAAACAGGACAGTCATACTTAGCTCTAAAGAGAAGTAATATTTACAAGTGTTGGTGACGGTCTTACGTTGGTGCACTTGTTTGTCGCAATGATGGGCTTTGGGGGTAGGCTCCAGACCGTCACAATACCAATAAATGGTATCTAGTGTGACCAGTTTGGCCCAAGTCCTCTCCTCTGGTTTTGTTTTGGCAAAATTTTTTTCTTGAAAGCTCCACTGTTTGTGCATAACTTGTGGGCACTCCCTAACTGCAAAAAAAGGACAGTTAAAAAAAAAAAAAAAACCTTTGAGGAATTAAAAAGGCAATGGTTATTTACAAGACTAGTGCGCTATAGGATAGGTGCATACTAGACTTAGACAATATGCCCCAGGTAGTGTTGACGAGCATATGCTCTGTGTCACCCTGAAGGCACATCCACTCATTCCCCTCAAGGAAGAAATACCAGTTCTTCCAGTTCCTATTTGAGTCCAGAGTCTCGTATACGAGCCTCAACAACGGACTCCGAGGTACGAAACTGTACATGCCCTTTGATTTATCAATTTCATTTGGACGATAGCAATGGAGGAATTCTTGAACCGTCAGCCTCCTTGCACCATCGGTCATAACCCCGTAAAGAACCTCCACACTAAGGAAAACCCTTTAGGCATTTAGGGATACCTGGTTAATGGCCAGACCTAGGTGTTTGAGCAACTCACGATGAAGGGAGCTTAGGGGAAACATGAGCCCAGCCTTTAGCAACTGCTCATACACACCGACGCCCTTTAAAACTTCGTAATAACACTTCTCTGAGATGTATGGTAGACGGATGGAGATGTTATTTGGTATTTGGAATTTGGCCCTAAGCGTTTTGAAATGTTTCTCTTTAATTGTGGAAGTAAATGCATTCACCATCCACTGGGGTAGCATAATGAACTCCCTAAGTCCATCAGGACCCAGGACGAACTGAATTGGGGGCTCAGCATCTTCTAGACCGTCACTGGAGTCTTCTGGTCCCTCAATCTCCAAATCCTCATCTCTTGAGGATGGAGAGGAGGCAGACGTGCTTCTTTCCTCACTTGGACCCTTATAATCTTTGTGACTTGACGGGTACACTTCCTCGTAGCCCGTCTCATCACGAACAAATGACTGATTACTTGACGCACTAGACATAACCTACATGCGACGGTCAAACCTAAGGTTGACAAGTCTACAGTTTATGACGGAAGTGAAAAATCTAAGAATTATAGTATGTTTTCTTCTAAATAGAAATAGAATACTCACTGGAATTGGAAGATGAATGGTGAAAGGGCGTTGATGATGGACGCAGTGACTAGACGGCTTCGCTTGTTTGATAAAGATGACAGATGCGCTCTGATCACAAATTTCAGTAGAAAGTGAAGAAATGAGAGGAAGATAATTTGGTTTATATAGAGGGATTGCACGGAAGACGAAGGGACGCATCGATCCAAGAGAAAGGCCATTCGTTGAGCGACACTTGTCTAGGGCCATAAATGATTTCAGACCAGCCTGTTAAGAATGAGCATGCTTTATCGTGATCCAAATTAAGCCATCACCCCATCGGCCCTTTCCTTCAGAGGTCACGAGCCCATGGGGTGAAGGGGGCAACTGAAGAGGAAAAACTGAAGGTGACAGATCGCGTATAAACGGACGTAGGGTGGACGGATTACATAGCCACGTGTCATCCGACTTATCCTTTTGTGGATTCCAAGAAACCCTAAGCTGAAAATACTTGTGGCACACGATTAGCCCTAGTTTTTGGAGTCCCAACACAAATAGAATTCGAGAAGGAAAATAATTCCGGAATATAAATGCAATAATAAGGAAGTCTGGCTCTACTCGACTATAAAAACCTAAAGACCCTAAAGAAAAAGGTACGCATAATTCATCCAAACTTTGGCACTCTAGAGTTGTAGAAAGGTTTATTCTGACTTAAGTTTCGGAGGATCTTTGGCCGGTACTACACCGGTACTCTCCTGGGTTTTCTCTTTTTGACTGTGCAGGATTGTTTCAAGTGTGCGAGGACTGTGTAGCTTACTGGTGATTTTCTTGGCATTATCACCCACAAAGTTAACTTGGCAAGGCATGGAGGAAATTCCTGGTGATTTGGTAGTTTGTTAATCTGCACTTCTATGTGCAACTTGTGAAGATAAGGACAGCCTTGCACTACTTGTTCTACATCAACTACCTTATTAGGGAATGAAAGCATTTCAGTCTTCATGGACAAGGATAGAAGGCTGCTTAATGTTTTGTTAGGAGGATTGAAGATTTCCCCAAACTCTTGGAAATCTCTCGGGTCATTTAGCACCAATTTTTTAAGATTGGTCAAACTGAGAGCATCTCTTACATCACATTTGTTTGTTGGAAAGTTCACTAGTGTCTGCAAGTTGCTCAGTTTTGCTAGTTGCATCTTATCATCAGTTAAATAGTTACACCACTTTGGAAGATACAGATGTCTCAACTTTTTCATCTTCCATATCACTGTCGGTATTAGTACAGTTGATTCCCAACTCAATTTTTCAATGGTTTCCAAATTTAGTGTCTCTAAACACACCAAATTGACTATGGAGGAAGGCAATTCTCGTATATGAGTTTTCTTCAAGCTTAAGAACCTCAAATGAATCAAGCTTCCTATTTGCTCTGGTAACTGTCTCCAATGACTGGATTCCTTCCAGATCCAAAACTCTAAGCAATTTTGAGTACTTAAAAACTGATTTGACTTGCTCGCTAATATCATTGAAGTATATAAGGGATCTAATCTAGAGATTCTCTTTGTAATAATTATTTGTGGGAACATTAGAAACGATGGCAAACCTTCGAATACTACCAGTTGATGAATCAACCGTCTCATTTCCACTCCAATGACTTAGTATATGGAGGAAATTTTCCTGCTTTGCCTTTGACAAGCATAGATCTCGCATAAGATCATGGAGATGGCAAGATTTAATCCTTCCTTTTGACCCAATTACACCTACTTGAACCATGCATCTATTTATCAACTCAGCCAAATAGTGTTTTGCATAATCTTCCAACCTTTCATCTCCCTCTTGTTCATACTTCGAAGGCACAAAGCCTTCTACCACCCATAGTCGAACCAATTTCTTTGCTGGTATATCAAAACCTTTGGGAAATGGCTCAGATAGAGGAAGCATGGTTTCAATTGGTAAGGCAATTCAAAGTAACTCAAAGCCAACACCTCGTGAACTTTTGATTGTTGACCATGGCCTCTACCTAAGTGACTTTATATTTCGATGAACAATATCCCATTCATCCAATGTTTCTTTTGTTGCCAAAAGTCCTCCAAGCACAATAATTGCCAATGGTAAACCAGCACACCTTGCCACCATTTCCCTCCCTAAATTCCCCATGTCTTTGGAAATTCTGAATTCTGCATCATCATGATAAACATATATAACAACAACACTAACACCATCAACAATAATGTTCAAAGGAACTACATTAGAAAGTATAACATTTTTAAGTATTAGAATATCAACAAGTTAAAGAGATAGATAAATGGGACCAATGCTCAACCAGATGACAATACTTAATATAGAATTAGTTCAAAATGCTTAATTTGGAATACTACAGTTCTACTATCATATATATAGTCTAGAGACAACACCACCCTCATTATTTCTACCACCTCCAACAATTGAAAGCATAACTCACAAGACAAACTCAAATTACAGGGAGCACATAATTATACAACTTATTTTCAAGACAAAGACTAATTAAACGAGTCCACACTTTAAACTGACTTTTAATCTACAATGGCCGTCTCTTCAACTCTTACTTGGAAATTACATACCTTTTTTCCCAGCTCGGAAAGAATTTGTCTAGTTTAAATTTTAAAATGATAGCCTTTCCCCTGATATTTCAGAAGCCAAATAAATGATTCTAGTCCTTTTTAGCAAACATGACAAACTAGCATGCTACTTATCAATCTTTAATCACTAGTGATATACATTGCTGAATGCTGAATGAATTTGAATGCATAATCTTCTTTTCATTGATTGAGATTGAAGTGCTTTGCACCTAATTACATTGTAGGTTTCGATAGCTGCTTTGAAGCCCTCCTCACAAACTTTAAGTTATTCCCTAAATAAGCTAAAAACTACAATAGAAAGAAACCCAGCTTTTAATACCTTGATCAAATAATAATTACAATAAAAACTACTATAATAAAAGAACATTTATGAGATTATAAGATGTTCTAAACATGAATCAAGATTTCCTCAATTTGTAGTGTGTCAATGCAATTGTACATACGTAAACCATAAAAGTGGTAGGACGAGAATATACCTGAATCTTGTCTCTGAAATGCCTTCTTCTGAAACAGCTCCCAGCTCTGTTCTTCGTTTAAACACCTCGGTTCATGTAGAAAACCTCCGGGACCTATATGCGAGGCTATGTCTCTATTGCGAGTTGTTAGTAAAATTTTGCTGCTAATTACCTGCCCTGACGGGAAACCCGGGCTAAGAAAATCCCATGCCTCTGTGCTCCAAATATCATCCAGGATCACCAAACATCTCTTCTCTTTCTAAACTTGATTAAGCTTCTTTGCCACCTCTTCATCTCTCATTTTTTAAATTTGATCCCTCTCATCTTTGGTTGGAGAGGTAAGTTTGATTAATATTCCTTCCCAAACATCCCTTATTTTGCATTGCTGGGATATATAAGCCCAAGCGAAACCATCAAAATGATGCCTAATGATGCCGAAAATATCACCAGTGAGTTGCACAATGCTTGTACGCTCGAAACGACACCTGCACAACAAGAAAGTAGAAGACCTAACAGAGAGCACCGGTGTGGTGCCGGCCAAATACCCTCCGAAGGTCAAGTTAGAACAACTTTTTTAACTCTAGAGTGCTAGAGAGGGGTTAATTATGCGTACCTTGATTTGTGAGGGTATTGAGACTTTTATAGTAGTCGAAAGTTGACCTTTTTTACTTGGAGTCGAAGTCTTTCCTTGTCGAAATCCTCTTGAGGAGTCCCAAACGTGATGGACAAGTCATATTCCTTATAAAGAAGATCTCCATCGATGCACGCAGCTTCTAGAACCTTAATTACGTTAGGACTCTAATTACCCCCAAAATCTAGGGGGTGTGCCGCAAGTATTCCCATATAGGGATTCTGTCTGACACGTGGCCAGCAAATCCGTTCTCACCGAGTCTTGCACCTGATGGACCCGTCCATCAACATTGCTTGGATCCGTCAGTTTATTTTCTCCTCTTTAGTTGCCCCCTTCACCTTATGGGTTCGTGATCTCGGAGTGAAAGGACCCGTGGGGTGACGATTCGATTTGGATCTTGAGAGACTTGTCAGTTTTTGAGAGGCTAGCCCGAAATTATTCATGGCGTAGGGGACCTAAATTTTGACCAAGGCACTTTTGGGTGACATGGTCCATCTGTCCTCCTGTAGGTAAGAAGACTTAGAATTTTCACCAAGGCATTCGCGGGTGACTTGATTCGACCTTCCAACCGTGGGTAGTAGGACTTAAAATTTGTACCAAGGCACTTGAGTGACTTGGTCTGTCCTTCCACCCGTAGGTAGAAGGACTTAAATTTTGTACCAAGGTACTTGTGAGTGACTTGGTCCGTCCTTCCACCCGTAGGTAGTAGGACTTGAATTTTGTACCAAGGCACTTGAGTGACTTGGTCCGTCCTTCCACCCGTAGGTAGAACTTAAACTTTGTACCAAGGCACTTGTGTGACTTGGTCCGTCCTTCCACCCGTAGATAGGAAGACTTATATTTTGTACCAAGGCATTCATTGGTAGCTCGGTTCGTCCTTCCAGCTATAGGTTGGAAGACTTAGAATTTTCACCAAGGCATTCGTGGGTGACTTGATTCGTCCTTCCACTCGTAGGTAGGAAGACTTAGAATTTTTACCAAGGCACCTATCGGTATCCTTGGTTGTCGATCCATCCCATTGGGATGAGGATTAGGTATCCGTCGGCTTTCTTTTGTAGTGTTTAGCCTTGAGGTCTTGCTATAACATTGGCATTTGTCTTATGCTTATACGTAGGATTGAGCATCCTTCTGCATGGTAGGCCATTGATACATTGCCCCCGAGACGCGTGATGGAACTTTCAACCTTCAGGACGCGTTGTAGTCCTTTATTAGCGTCCCATTCTCAAGGTATTTTATTTGTCTACTTTGAATCATGGACTTGCCGATGTGACTGAGTGTTACTTCGTCATCAAATTTTGTGTGTGTGTGTCCGTCCACCTTTGTTCATGGACCTACATCCGTCCTCTTTTTTTTTTTTTTTTTTTCATGGACATGCATCCGTCCACTTTCTTTCCTTTTTTTTTTTTTTTTTTTTTTGGGTCATGGACATGCATCCCTCCATGCACCCGTCCACATTTTTTTTTTTTTTTTTTTTTTTTTTAATGTGGACGTTGGTTCACTTTCTTTATGGATGGATGCATGTCATGCATCCATCCATTTTTTTGGTGGACGTCCGTCCACTTTCTTTATGGACGGATGCATGGATGCATGGACATGCATCCGTCCATTTTTTTGGTGGACGTCCGTCCACTTTCTTTATGGACGGATGCGTCCATGCATCCATCCATTTTTATTTATTTTTTTTGGTGGACGTCCGTCCACTTTCTTTATGGACGGATGCATGGACGTCCGTCCATTTTTTTTGGTGGACGTTCGTCCACTTTCTTTATGGACGGATGCGTCCATGCATCCATCCATTTTTTTTTTTTTTTTGGCGGACGTCCATTTTTTGTCCGTCCACTTTGGTCATGGAATTCATATTATTATTTTATTTTTTGTCCGTCCACTTTGGTCATGGACTTGCTGTCGATACCAAGTGTGACCTTGTCACCTTGTTGGTCGTCCACTTGAGGTCGTGGACTTGTTGAAGTAACTAAGAGTTACCTCGTCACCTTATTGGTCGTCCACTTGGGGTCGTGGACTTCTTGAGGTGACTAAGAGTTACCTCGTCACCTTGTGAGTCGTCCACTTGGAGTCATGGACTTATTGAGGTGACTAAGAGTTACTTCGTCACCTTGGGGTCGTCACCTTGTGGGTCGTCCACTTGGGGTCGTGGACTTATTGAGGTGACTAAGTGTTACCTCGTCACCTTATTGGTCGTCCACTTGGGGTCGTGGACTTCTTGAGGTGACTAAGAGTTACTTCGTCACCTTGTGGGTCGTCCACTTGGGGTCGTGGACTTATTGAGGTGACTAAGTGTTGCCTCGTCACCTTTTTGGTCGTCCACTTGGGGTCGTGGACTTCTTGAGGTGACTAAGAGTTACTTCGTCACCTTGTGGGTCGTCCACTTGGGGTCGTGGACTTATTGAGGTGACTAAGTGTTACCTCGTCACCTTATTGGTCGTCCACTTAGGGTTGTGGACTTCTTGAGGTGACTAAGAGTTACTTCATCACTTTGTTGGTCGTCCACTCGGGGTCGTGGACTTGTTGAGGAGACAAAGTGTTACCTTGTCATCTTGTTGGTCGTCCACTTGGGGTCGTGGACTTCTTGAGGTGACTAAGTATTACCTCGTCACCTTGATGGTTGTTCACTCGGGGTCGTGGACTTGTTGAGGTGACTAAGTGTTACCTCGTCACCATGATGGTCGTCCACTCGGGGTCGTGGACTTGTTGAGGAGACAAAGTGTTACCTTGTCATCTTATTGGTCGTCCACTTGGGGTCGTGGACTTGTTGAGGTGACTGAGTGTTACCTCGTCACCTTGTTGGTCGTCCACTTGGGGTTGTGGACTTGTAATTTTCATCCTCTTGGGATGATCCGTCCACTTTGTGGACTGTAATTTATATCCGTCCACTTTGTGGGAGTGTTTACCCTTTTGAGGTGACTCGTCCATCTCGTGGACTTTGTAGGAGTGCAGGTAGGAAAATATAGTTGTGTCTGAATATTCCTCTTATTAATTAAAAAATCATGCATTAGTAGAAAAGTACTTGCCCCCTTGGGCTTAAAAACATATTGTAGCAAAAGATTGACTAAGTGAAATTAAAAAACTAAATAAAATGGGAAATTAGGGAGCCCCGTTGTTCTTCATATTATCTCTATTGGTAGTATTTCCATAGGTGCTCCATGTTCCATGGGTGCTGCATATTTTGCCCGTCCAACGTTTCGAGGTGGTAGGTTCCCTTCCTTGGCTATGGTCCGTTGCTCTTCTATGCACATGGTCTGCTGGTGATCTTCCATCTCCATCATGGCAATGTAGCACTCGCGTGCGGCCACCTGGTTTCCTCGTAGCTCTCCAACCCCGTACTCCGTAGGAAATTTGATCATTAGGTGGTATGTTGACGTTACCGCCTTCCATGAATTAAGGGTGGGTCGTCCGATGATAGCATTATAAGCGGATGAGCAGTCGACCATAAGGAAAGTCACATCCTTAGTGATATGCTGAGGATAATCACCTAATGTTACTGAAAGCGTGATCGCGCCCAATGGGAATACCCTCGTACCTCCAAAACCAACCAGCGGAGCATTTGTCGGTATTAACCATTCTCTATCAGTCCTCATTTGCTGGAACGCCGGGTAGTATAGGATGTCTGCTGAGCTACCATTGTCTATCAGCACCCGGTGCATGTTGAAATCCCCCACTCGTAAGGTGACGACAAGTGCGTCATCATGAGGGTGGTGAAGACGTCGGGCATCTTCTTCTGAGAATCCTATGATTGGGCTCTCTATCTGTGCTATCTTTGGTACGGAGCCCGTTAACTGGACGTTATGAACCATCCTGAGGTATGCCTTTTTGGCCTTCTTGGACGACCCCATAGTTGCTGTGCCCCCTACGATCATTCTTATATCCCCTATAGGTGGTCTGGGGCGCTCATTTTCTTGTCGAGGTGGCCGCTCTTGATGTTGCTGATCCGTCCTTTCCTTATTGACGAACTTCTGTAGTTTTCCCTGTCTAATAAGGGCTTCGATTTGCTGTTTTAAGTCATAGCAGTCAGCCGTATCATGTCCGTAATCACGGTGGAAACGGCAATACTTGTCCCTAGATCGCTTACTGGGATCTCCCTTTAACTTTTCAGGAAAGGTCAGGGATCCTTCGTCCTTGATCTGCATTAGTACCTGGTTTATTGGGGCAGTCAACGGGGTGAAATTCGTGAATTTCCCTGCAGGGGGCTTGGAGCGTTTGTCATCCTTTCGATCTCGGTCCTGTCGGGCATCTTCCTGTCGCTCCCTTTTTCTAGGCTTTTCCTCTCGGGCCTGCAAGGCGTCTTCCGCGTTCATGTATTTGGTTGCCCTGTAAAGTACTTCCGACATTGTTTTAGGGTCGTTCTTGTATAAAGAGAATAGGAATTTGCACTTCCGCAGCCCGTTCGTGAAAGCCGCTACAAGTATTTTGTCGTCGGCTTCGTCTATTGATAGCGCTTCCTTATTAAAGCGCGTTATGTAGGCCCTCAACGTCTCATCCTCCCGTTGCTTAATACTCATTAGGCAGGCTGTTGACTTCTTGTACCTATGCCCTCCAATGAAGTGCATAGTGAACTGAGCGCTCAGCTCCTTGAAGGTGCTAATGGAGTTTGGCGTCAGTCGGCTGAACCATACCCTTGCGGGCCTTTGAGTGTTGTGGGGAAGGCCCTGCACATGATCTCGCCTGCTATCCCCTGAAGGTGCATTAGGGTCTTGAAGGTTTCTAGATGGTCCAGAGGATCCTTCACACCGTCATAGCTGTCTATATGCGGCATGCGAAATTTGTGGGGTAAGGGAAAGGAGTTCACGGCCACAGTGAAGGGCGAGTCGGTGCGGTTGACTAAATCGTCAAGATCACTGGAAACTCGCCCCTTGAGCGCGTTCATCATAACCTCCATCTGTTCCCTCATTGCCTGCATCTCTACGATAATATGTGGTGGAGTCGCATCCGTGAGGGATGGCATGCTCAAGTTCTGCCTCTCTGGCTTGCTTGGGGCATGGCTGCCTTCAGGTTTCTCCTGATTTTTCTTTGGAGCGCTGGTCCTTTCCTGATCTTCTTGTTGGTTATTCAGTGCTGCATTCTTCTGGCGCAGCTGTTCTTCCAAGTCGTGGTTTTGTTTGGTGAGACGCTCCACAGCGGCTCCGAGAGTCCGAACTTGTCTCTCGAGGGCAGTCGTGGGTTCCTCTCCTTGAACATCGTTAGTAGTTGTCATTGAGCAAGTGAGTACCATGCAACCCTTTAGTCCAAGAAACGATAGTATGGCTTAATTACGTTTTCGCTTCCCCACAGACGGCGCCAACTGATGATGCCGAAAATATCACCAGTGAGTTGCACAATGCTTGTACGCTCGAAACGACACCTGCACAACAAGAAAGGAGAAGACCTAACAGAGAGCACCGGTGTGGTGCCGGCCAAATACCCTCCGAAGGTCAAGTTAGAACAACTTTTTTAACTCTAGAGTGCTAGAGAGGGGTTAATTATGCGTACCTTGATTTGTGAGGGTATTGGGGCTTTTATAGTAGTCGAAAGTTGACCTTTTTTACTTGGAGTCGAAGTCTTTCCTTGTAGAAATCCTCTTGAGGAGTCCCAAACGTGATAGACAAGTCATATTCCTTATAAAGAAGATCTTCATCGATGCACACAGGTTCTAGAACCTTAATTACGTTAGGACTCTAATTACCCCCAAAATCTAGGGGGTGTGCCGCAAGTATTCCCATATAGGGATTCTATCTGACACGTGGCCAGCAAATCCGTTCTCACCGAGTCTTGCACCTGATGGACCCGTCCATCAACATTGCTTGGATCCGTCAGTTTATTTTCTCCTCTTCAATGCCTAACATCACTGTGATGGTAAACTTTCTTAGCAAGAGCGGTCTTTCCTAGACCACCCATCCCATAAATAGACACAACTTGACACTGTTTATCTTCATTTACCAACTGACCAACAACTTCTTTTATATTTTCATCCAATCCCACAATATACTCTTCAACAATATGGGAATAAGACCATCTCAAGTGCCTTTGCCTGTCCAAAGCTAAACTCAAACCCTCTTCTTTCATGGGAGTCATACCATATGTTTGTAAGCTTCTAGTGAGATCGGAGATTCTTGTTTTGATGGACTCAATCTTGGACCCCACTTTGTATAGCTTTCTACTGTTGTTGAAGCTAGGAACAAATCTCTTGACTAGGCTGTTGTCTTTGTTCTTGGAAGCAATTTCAAGGGCGAAAGTTTCAATGAAATCCTAAACGTCGTAGGCGGCTTCCCGAATCTCTAAAACCCAATTTTGAACACTTTCATCACCATTTTGCTTTATGTCTGCGTCTTTTAAGAAGCACTGCATTCGCTTTTGTTCGATTTGAATCTAATTTACTTGCTGGCTCACCCCTTGTAAAAATGCTACTTCTTCAATTAGAAGGTTGCCTAGCCTTTCCACAACAAAGGACACTATAGACTCGGCCATGCTATGCGGCTCCACTTGCTTTTTCCTTCTTGAACCAGAATAAGAAGCAATGGTGTTAGGACATATGTGGAACTTGTTATGAACATATGTGATTTAGAATTGGATAATCCTTTGACAAAACGCACTTTACTTGTAATTTGGTAGATCTAGGATGTGTCTAATACTTCAAGGAACGAGAGTTCAAGTCCAAGTATTGAAGTCATGCAAATCTGTTCAAGAATCAAGTGAAGAAGTGATATTCATTAAAGCTCGACAGATAGCTCGACAGATGTATCTATCGAGATTTAATATTTGAAGCTTAAGAGCAGTATATATCGAGAATTACGAAATTCAGATTTCCAAATCTGATTTCACACATATCCATGCTTATTTGTGTAGGATTTCTTTTCTCACAACCCTAGACATATATAAGGATTATTTTGTTAGGACATATGTGATTCAATGTTAGGAACATATGTCAATATTTTATGCAATTAGCTAATCTTTTGACAAAACACACTTTATTTGTAATTGGGTAGATCTAGGATGTGTTTAATGCTTCATGGAATAAGATGTCAAGATCAAGTGTTAAAGCCATGCAAGTCTATCTAAAAAACAAGTGGAGAAGTGTTGTTCATTAAATCTCGATAGCTAGCATCTATCGATGTTTAAAGAGCTGTTTTAGCGTGAGGCTTGACAGCTACTTGATAGGTAGGGTATCTGTCGAGGTTTATGAAATTCAGTTTTTTTTCAGAGCTGATTTCACTCCAATCTGTGAGTATGTGTTTAGGTTTTCTTTTCTCATAACTCTAAACATATATAAGGTTTATTTTAAGGACCGTCAAAGTAGACACAAGTTGCACAAGTGTAGAACAAAGTTTTGTTTATGCAAATTGTGACCAAAGACAGAATTTGCCCTAGTTCATCTTTATCTTGAAGAAGCTACTACGTTTGTATGCCGTTGGGTTTGTGACCAAGGAGCTTCTCGATCTTCATCGTGTGATGAACTGAAGAACTTTGCAGCTAACATCCTTCTTAAGTTGGTGATTAAGTAGCGTACTAGGATCCATGCAATTGGTTAGTTACGTACTGGGAGCCATGCATTAAAAGGAGAGATTGTCACTACAAAACAAGTCCAATTGGGTATTGGGGTAAGGGTTCAACTATAGCTTGGTATAAGGTATTGAGATTCCTTTACTTGTAACCGCTTATTGTGATAATAGTGGATTCTTGGGAGTTGTAACCTTAAAATCACCTAGTGGGATTTTTGCCGTGTTGGTTTTTTCCATTTGTAAACAAATCACCGTGTCAATTTAATTTCTACTGCATACTGAGTTATTTGGTGATTGGTTTGTGCTACCACGCATTTTGTATGTTAATTTGATCAATTAATCAACTTGACTAATTAATTGGATAATTCATCACAAGGGATCAATATATTTTAAGCCTATCAAGTGGTATCAGAGCAGACACACTTTGATTAGGGTTCTTTGCTGTGAGATCCATTGACTCCTTTTTGTCATGGATAGAGGACAGTCTCTTATTATACCTCTTTTATTTGATGACACTAACTATGCATACTGGAAAGTGCGCATGAGAGCTTTCTTGCAATCATTAGATGAAAAGGTGTGGCAAGCTATGGAGATTGGATGGACTAAGCCAAAGGAAGCGCCAGACGATTGGGATTATGCCAAGCTCAAGGCAGCTAACTTCAATAGCAGCGCATTAAATGCTTTATTCAATGCGGTCACAAATGAGGAGCTCAAAAAGATATCCTTTACTGAAATTGCGAAGGAAGCATAGTCCATCCTCCAAACAACCTATAAAGGAACCAAGGCTCCCGAGGATTCGAAGCTTCAGAGGCTCACTACAAGCTTCGAAGAGATTAAGATGGAGGAGGATGAGTCGTTCGATGAGTTCTATACCAAGCTCAAGGACATAGTGAACTCAGCTTTTAATCTTGGAGAAACCATTCCTAAACCTAAGATTTCCCTAAGACTATGAGAAAGCTGCCCAAATCTCTACTCGAGAGATTCCATGCTAAGATTACTACGATTGAGGAATCAAAGGATATTGACAAAATTCCTTTGACAGAGTTGGTTGGGAATCTGCAGACCTATGAGTTGGTTTTTTCTAGGATTGGGAAATCAAGCAAGAGTAAGAGCATGGTTTTGAAGGCCAAGAGCAGTGACACAGATGAGTTTTCAGACGATGAAGATTCTACAATGAAGTCCTACATCATAAGGCAATTCAAGAAGTTCATGAAGAATGCCAATGGAAAGGGCTTCGACAAGGACCGTAGGCAATCTAGTTCCTCTCAGTTCAAGAGCCAAGACAAGGGAAAGAAGGATACTTGGGATGGCGGTTAGTACACTGTTCCCTCAGGACCTAAGTGCTTTGGGTGTCAAGGCTTCGAACACATGAAACAAGAGTGCCCTATATATCTCAAGACCATTGGGAAGAGTAAGGCACTTGCTACTACTTTGAGTGACACCGATCCTGAGGATGATTCTGATAATGAGGATGATGGAATCTTAAATGCCTTCACTACCACTGTAAATCCTACTAAGTGGATTGTTGAAGATGTGGATAATGAAGAGGACTTAATAGACTCTAAGTTCGAGAAAATAGATGATCAAGATAATATCCATACAGCCTATGAGAAATTGTACAAGGTCTCCAAGAAGCATGAGAAACTGTATAGGCTAGCCACCAAGAAGCGGAGTGATTTGGAACTTGATTGAGAAGAGCTTTCCACAAAGTTTGATGAAGCCAATCAAACCATTGGAGCACTGCGATTTGATAACAATTTCTTGGCTGAGAAGACCAAGAAGCTTAAGGTAGAGTTGTTCCAAGTCAGAGCTCAGCTGGAGAGGACTTCAAGTGCAAAGCTTGATGAGATGCTTAGTTTTCAAAATTTTGCTTATGATAGAACCGGTTTGGGTTATGATTTCTTTTCTCCTAGTATTATTACTTCTAGTTCTACTGTTTTTGTTCCTTCTGCTAATAATGTTGAAACTGAGATCAATAATGTTAAAAATGAATTAGCTAGTGAGAACATAGACAATGGTAAATCTATCTTAGGAGCACCCTCTAAGCTTGATAAGAAAGAGATTAAGAACCCTAGAGCTAAGAAGGGAAATACTCAAAACCCTAAACAGAAAAAGCAACATTTTTGTCATCACTGTGGAGCATCCGGACATACTCGACCTAATTGCTATAAGTGGTTAGCCACTCAATAAAGCAACAGTATGATCTCAAAGCCCTCATGTTCCTTTTGAACTTGAACAAGTTCAATTCTTCTCCCTCACTGCTGGTTCAAGGGTTCGCACAAAAGAAAGGTTCTTCCAAGGTGTGGAAGGAAAAAGGCTCAAAGTGATTTTGTCACTTTTCTCTCTCTCCCTCTCTTTTTTTCTTTGCACTACTTGTGTGTTTTGCTTTCTTATTTTGAGTCAGACTAGTTTAATGCATTGCTTTGTTTAACATGTTTTTATTTGTTCATTTTCAGTTTTGCTTTATTTTGTTTTTCATAAAAATTACAAAAAAATTGAAAAATTAAAAAAATACAAAACCAGTGTGTATTCGTGTACATTGATACCTGTGTACCTTGAATGGCCATTGAAATAAAGTTTTCTAAACTTTGTATCATTTGAAATTTAGATGAGCATCTCTATGCACAACTAAGCAAGTGAGCTTTGTGACTCTTGTTTGTGATGAGTATGATTAAGTAATTTCTTGTGCTTAACACTCGTATCACTCTTTTTGATGGGAAGTACTAGAAAATCCTAAGAGAAAGGCATAAATAATCATCTCATCACTGTTGCTTGTCAATCATGAAATGACATTTGTATGCTTCGGCATAGCAAAAGTGGAATGTCAAATGCTTAACATCATTGGGTATTTCTTTTCTATCTCTCATATACCCATGCATGGTTTGCTTAAAAAAAAATATGCAAAGAAAAATAAAAAGCAAAAAGAATCAAATGCTTTATATATGATTGCAAGCGTATATTCTAAGAGATGTGGGAGTTATATGATGTACCTCGAAGGTGATAGTCCCCATCAAACAGTTATGATTTTGTGTGAGTTATAGTGATTTTCTTATATCTCAAATCGTCATAACATGTAGACACTTATGCAACCTTACGATGTTTTTCACACACAGCACGCAATATTCTTTGCTACTCTTGATACATGTGCAGGTACAATGTGATTTGGCCATCACAAGGAATACATGTGTTAATGTATGCTCACCATACTGTCTTAACTTGTTTTTGAAATATAAAATTGTTTAGACTTATTTAGTATGTGTGTGTGCGTGTGTTTTGGATCATGTGCTTGAAATTTTTCTTGTTGAGAGATGATTTTGAGAGCCTAAAATGTTGTTTTGATCCTTGGTTGTATAGCATACTTGATTGCATTCATATTTGTGTTTTTCTCTTCTTGAAAAACTATTTTTAAGCAATTTCAATAGCTTCTCGATACCTCTCAATAGCTATGCTATCTATTAAGACCCTCCAGCTGCTTTTTATCGCATTCTCGATAGCTCTCGATAGCTACTTCGATCCATCGAGAAACCTTCTAAATGCTCGATAGCTCCTCGACAGCTACCTCAATCCATCGAGCTCCCTTGCTAAGGAAACCTTTGGACAGCTCCTTGATAGCTTCTCTCGCGCTTTTTAATTCTCGACAGCTCTTGATAACTCTTAATCTGTTGAGGATTATGATTTTCTATATATAGGATCCTCACGATTTCAGATCATTTCTCCTTGATCTCTCTCAATATTTTCTGACCTCTCAACTTCCCAATTTTCGGTCTCAAGATCTGCTTCTCTCTCTGGTATGATTCTTTTTCATCCTTTAATCATGCATTTCATATCTTTTGACCTAAAATTTAGGGTTTTTGAAAATTTTTGGGATTTTTCAAATTTGTTGAGGTGTTTGCAAAATTTTTTGGATGGGTTTGTGTTCAAATGATGTCAAATCATCATACATTGCATTTCATGAGCATTTTAACAATATTGTCATGCATTTTTGATGTGTGCCATATATGTTCTCTCATTATGTGCTGTTAGGTTTAGATTGGGCTGAGCCCATGATGCATTTAAATTTGCATGTCACATGCTCATGCATTTTTATGCATACGTACCTTCAATTCTTATATTTTGATATATTGTTGTTGGTGCTTTTTTTCATTGTCTCTCTCTCCCTATCTCTCTCTCCTTCTTTCGGTTAGTTGCATCATGGCACCTAAATGAAAATTTACTCCGTCCCAGAATCCTTTTCATTCTGGGGCATCTACTTCTTTTTCAAATCCTACTCATTCTCATGTTTGATTTCGTGATGATAAAGCCTGAAAGGACTTTTCAAAGAACTTTTCTAGACAAGGCATTCATTCGGAATGCCAAGTCATCCTATCGGACTTTTTCAATACTGACCTACCCACTGTCATCTACAGTAGGGGTTAGGAGTCATTGTGTGGCGCCCGGTCACATGCCCTTCTGTGATCATACAGGAGTTCTACTCCAATATGCACGAATTTGATACTTTTATACCTCATTGCTTCTCTCACATTCGAGATATGCACATTGTAGTTACTCCAAACACCCTTTGTTCGACCTTTTCTAAAGGTCTGAGATTCCTAAACATGGTGATGACATTTGTTTTCTATCCATTGTCTCACTACAACACTATCACAGAGCCTCATGCTCAATTTTTGTTATCCCTCTTAGAGGATATCTCTATCGACTTCCCTTCTCACTTCATCTTATCCCTTATAAATTTCTTCAGGGATATGGTGACCCGTGATAAGCTCATTTTTTCTTCGGCTATCACGTGGATCCTTCGCCATTTTTCGGTCTCCTTTCCTAGGTCTGATCACTTTCTCATTATGGGTGCCATTGAAGCTACTACTGTTAAGCGGAGTGATGCACAGCTTCGCTAGAGGTGGACTCAGACCGAGAGGATCACTCCTCTAGCTTCTATCGCTCCTTTGTTTTCTGCGGGTGGAGTGACTCTTAAGGCCATTATGGCACAGCTTGTGCGCATGGATGCTTGCCTTGACACTCTCAGTGATGAGTTGTGTCAGGTGAACACCCGTGTTGGTCGTATTGCACAACGACAAGCTGTCATGGATGGTTACACTGTTGCTTCTTCTCCATCTCCACCGGCCTTCGAGGATGAGAGTGACGATGGCTCCGGTAGTGATGATGCTGATGAGGACGATGGTGCTAGCTCGCCTAGTGATGATGAGATGTCTATTTAATGTGCTTACCCTTTGTCACTTGTGACAAAAAGGAGGAGTAGTTTTGAGATAAGAGTAGTCATACATATAGGAGAAGGGTTAGCATAGGAGATTTTTTGTTAGGGAGTGTGTTCATTTTTTTTAGGAATGTATTTTTGTATCTTTTCTTTTCTTTCTATCTTAGATACATTATCTCTTGTACATTGGTCTTGTGACCACTTAGTGATAGCAAACATTGTACTTATCTTTGATATATATATATATATATATATTTGATGACGTTGTTATCACATTTCACCTATCTCTCCATGTTTTGTTTCTTTTCTCCCTTTATACATATGACTCATATATACTGTATGTAGTCTATTATTTCTGTTTCACACTAAGATGCCGTGATGAGTTTTGTTTAAAGTGTTTCAGAAATACAGGTTGTCAAAGTCTTCTTGCCATGAACTCTCTTCTTGCAAAGTTTTTCAAGAGTTTGTGTTAGGATATATTTTATTGTATTCAATAAGTGAATATGAATTGAGTGATTTATAACTCCTCTTATATGTTCATTTGTTTGTTGTGGTTTTATCATGGATTGCCAAAGGGGGAGATTATTAGGACATATGTGATTCAATGTTAGGAACATATGTCAATATTTTATGTAATTGACTAATCCTTTGACAAAATGCACTTTACTTGTAATTGGGTAGATCTAGGATATGTTTAATGCTTCATGGAACAAGGTTTCAAGATCAAGTGTTAAAACCATGCAAGTCTGTCCAAGAAACAAGTGGAGAAGTGCTGTTCATTAAATCTCAACAGCTAGCTCGATAGCTAGTATTATCGAGGCTTAAAGAGTTGTTTCAGCCCGAGGCTCGACAGTTGCTCGATAGATAGGGTATCTGTCGAGATTTATGAAATTTAGTTTTTTTTAGAGCTGATTTCACTCCAATCCGTGAGTATGTGTTTAGGTCTTCTTTTTTCATAACCCTAAACATATATAAGGATTATTTTAAGGGCTGTCAAAGTAGACAAAAGTTGCACAAGTGTAGAACAAAGTTTTAATCATGCAAATTGTGACCAGAGACAAAATTTGCCCTAGTTCATCTTTATCTTGAAGAAGCTACTGGGTTTGTACACCATTAGGCTTTGTGACCAAGGAGCTTCTTGATCTTCATCGTGTGATGAATTGTAGAACTTTACAGTCAACATCCTTCTCAAGTTGGTGATTAAGTCGCGTACTGGGATCCGTGTAATTGGTTAATTACGTACTGAGAGCCATGCATTAAAAAGAGAGATTGTCACTACAGAACAAGTTCAATTGGGTATTGGAGTAAGGGTTCAACTGTAGGTTGATATAAGGTACTGAGATTCCTTTACTTGTAATTGCTTGTTGTGATAATAGTGGATTCTTGGGAGTGGTGACCTTAAAATCACCTGGTGGGGTTTTTACGATGTTGGTTTTCCCCATTCTTAAATAAATCACCATGTCAATTTAATTTCCACTGCATACTCAGTTATTTGGTGATTTTTTTTGTGCTACCACACATTTTGTATGTTAATCTGATTAATTAATCAACTTGGCTAATTAATCAACTTGGCTAATTCATCATAAAGGGTCAATACGTTTTTAGCCTATCATATTTTAAGAGCCGTCAAAGGTGATGCAACTTGATGCAAAGTGATTATTCACTCAAATTGTGACCGAAGACAATTTGTCCTAGTTCATCTTTCTCTTGAAAAAACTGCTGCGTTTATACGCTAAGGGTTTTGTAACCAAGGAGCTTCTTGATCTTCATCATGCGAATGAACTGAAGAACTTTGTAGCCAACATCTTTCTTAAGTTGGTGTGCTAGTCACGTACTGAGATCCGTGCATCAATTGGTTAGTCACGTACTTGGAGCCGTGCATTGAAATGAGAGATTGTCACTACATTACAAGTCCAACTGTGTGTTGGGATAAGGGTTCAACTGTAAGTTAGTATAAGGTACTGGGATTCCTTTACTTGGAACTACTTGTTTTGATAATAGTGGATTCTCAGGAGTAGTGACCTTAAATTCACCCAATAGGGTTTTGCCTTAGTGGTTTTTCCCATTCATAAACAAATCACTCGTGTTAAATTTAATTTTCACTGCATTTAGTTATTTGGTGATTTGTTTGTGCTACCATGCATATTGTATGTTAAATTGACTTAATTTATTCATTTGGCTAATTAATTGGTTAATTTACCTAAGGGTTCAATACATTTTTTGCCTATCAAGTGGTATCAAAGTGGGCACACTCTAATTAGGGTTAATCTTTGTTGTGTGATCCATTGACCTCTATTTGTCATTGATAGGGAACAGTCTCTTATTATACATTCTTTATTTGATGGCACTAACTATGCATACTAGAAAGTACGCATGAGAGTTTTCTTATAGTCTTTAGATGAAAAAGTTATGGAGATAGGCTAGACCAAGCCAAAGGAAGCACCGGCTGATTGGGATAATGCTAAGATCAAAGCGGCAAACTTCAACAATAGGGCATTAAATGCTTTATTCAGTGTGGTCACCAATATGGAGTTTAAAAAGATATCCTCTACTGAAACTGCAAAGGAAGCATGGACTATCCTCTAGACAACCTATGAAGGGACTAAGGCTATCAAGGATTTGAAGCTTCAAAGGCTTACCACAAGCTTTGAAGAAATTAAGGTGGATGAGGATGAGTCATTTGATTAGTTCTATGCCATGCTCAAAGACATAATGAACTCTGCATTTAATCTTGGGGAAACCATTCTTGAACCCAAGATTGTGAGAAAGATACTCAAATTTCTTCCAGAGAGATTCCATCCCAAGATCATTGCTATTGAGGAATCAAAGGACATTGATCAAATTCCTTTGATAGAGCTGTTGGAAACTTGTAAACTTATGAATTGGGTTTGTCTAGGATCAAGAAATTAAGCAAGAGCAAGAACATGGCACTGAAGGCCAAAAGCAGTGACACCAATGAGTCTTCGGATGATGAAGATTCCAAAATGAAATCCTACATCACTAGGCAATTCAAAAAGTTCATGAAGAATGCCAATGCGAAAGGATTTGACAAGGACGAAAGCAATCAAATTCTTCACAGTTTAAGAGCCAAGATAAAGGGAAGAAGGATGCTAGGGATGGCGGTCAGTACATTGTTCCCTCTGGACCAAAATGCTTTAGATGTCAAGGCTTTGGACATATGAAATAAGAATGTCCAACTTATCTCAAGACCATTGGGAAAGGCAAAGCCCTTGCTACTACCTTGAGTGACATTGAGCTTAAGGATGACTTAGATAATGATGACGAGGGAATCTTAAATGCCTTCACTACCACGGTAAATCCTACTGAGGGAATTGTCAAAGAGGTAGATGAAGAAGAGGACTTGGTAGAGTCTAACTTTGAGAAAATAGATGAACAGGATGACATTCATACTACCTATGCAAAGTTGTACAAGGTCTCCAAAAAGTATAAGAAATTGTATAAGCTAGCCACTAAGAAGCCGAGTGATGTGGAACTTGACCGAGAAGAGCTATCCATAAAGGTTGATGAAGATAATCAAACCATTGGAGCTTTACGACTTGAAAACAATTTCTTGGCTAAGAAGACCAAGAAGCTTGAAGCGAAGCTGTACCAAGTTAGAGCTCAATTGGAAAGGACTTCCAATGCAAAACTTGATGAGATGCTTAGCTTTCAAAAATCTGCTTTTGATTGAACCGGTTTGGGGTATGATTTCTCTTCTCCTAATATTGCTTTTTCTAGTACTATTGTGCTTGTTTCACCTGCTAATAATGTTCATTCTGAGAATAATGATGTTAAATCTGCTTTAGCTTGTGAGAACATAGACAAGAGTAAATCTATCTTAGGAGCACCCGCTAAGCTTGAAAAGGTAGTGACTAAAAACCCTAGGGCTAAGAAGAGTAACAATCAAAAGTCTAAACAGAAGAAGCAGCATCTTTGTCATCACTATGGAGTTTCAAGACCTACTCAACCTAATTGCTACAAGTGATTAGCCCCTCAACAAAGCAACAGTGTGATCTCATATAGAAACCATAATCAGTTTCCATCTTCTTTTGCTCATCTTGGAGATCTTCTTAAAGCCTTCATGTTCCTTTCAAACTTGAACGGTTTCAATTCTTCCCCCTCACCGCCAGATCAAAGGTTTGCTCAACAGAAAGGTTCTTCTAAGATGTGGAAGGAAAAAGGCTCAAAGTGATTTAGTCACTTTTTCTCTCTCCCTCTCTTTTTGTTTATGCCTTACTTGTGTGTTTTGATTTCTTGTTTTTGAGTCAACCTAGTTTTATGCTATGCTTTGTTTAACATGTTTTTGTTTGTTTGTTTTCAGTTTTGTTTTGTTTTGTTTTTCATTAAAAAAAAATCAGAAAAATACAAATACAGTGTGTGTTCTGTGTACATTGGTACTTATGTACCTTTGATGGTCATTGAAACAAAGTTTTCTAAATTTCGTATCTTTTGTAACTTAGATGAGTATCTCTATGCACAACTAAACAAGTGAGCTTTGTGGCTCGTGTCAATGATGAGTAAGATTAAGTGATCTCTTGTACTTAACACTCAAATCACTCTTTTTGATGGGAATGACTAAAAAATCCTAAGAGAAAGATATAAATAACCATGTCACCACTAAAGCCCGCCAATCATGAATAACATTTGTGTGCTTCAACACAGCAAATTATGATGTTTAAGATTAACATAATTATGTATTTCTTCTCTCTCTTATATGCCCATGCATGATAAGCTCAAAAGAAAAAATATGCAAAGAATAACAAAAGCAAAAAGAATCAAAATGCTTTTAAATATGATTGCAAGCATGTTTCTAGAAGATGTGGGAGTTATAAGATGTACCTCAAAGGTGATAGTCCCCATCAAGTAGTTATGATTGTGTGTGAGTTACATTGATTTTCTCATACCTAAAATCGTCATAACATGAAACGCTTATGCACTCTTGTGATGTTTTCAAATATAGCATGCAAATTCTTTGCTACCTTTGATACATGTGCAGGTACAATGTGATTTGGCCATCACAAGGAATACATGTGTTTATGTATGCTCACTAAACTATCTTAACTTGTTTTTGAAATATAAAATTGGTTAGACTTGTTTAGTGTGTGTGTGTGTTTGGATCTTAAATGCTTTGCATTTTTCTTGTTGAGAGATGTTTTTGAAAGCTTAAAATGTTGTTTGGATCTTTGGTTGAGTAGCTTGCTTGATTGCATTCATATCTGTATTTTTCTTCTCTTTGAAAAACTGTTTCTATTAAGCTCGACAACTTTTCGACAGATCTCGACAAATAGCTATCTATCGAGACCCTTGAACTTCTACAGATCTTATCGCACCTTTAATCCATCGAAACTTTCTAGAATTTGTCTTAATAGCTTCTCAACTGATTCTCTATCCATCGAGAAAGTTTTTATCTGCTCGATAGCTGTTCAATCCATCGAGGTGCTTTTGCTGTTGATAGATTCTCGACAGCACCTTGACAAATTTACCTATCGAGAATTAGTGCTCAATAGATTCTTGACAAATCCTCAATCCATCAAGACGCAATTTCTTTAAATAGCTTTAGCGCAAATCAAATCTCATTTTCTCTTATCTCTCTCGACAAAAACGTGCCTTTTCACCTCCCAAACACTCTCTACTCTCTTTAAACCTCAAACCCACTTATTTTTTGGCCAAAGTTGATCAGTTCTCACTTGGTATGACCTCTCTTTCTCTCATTCTTCATGCATTTCATACATTTTAACCTAGGTTTTTGGGTTTTTGAAAATTTTTTGGTGTTTTTGAAAATTGATGAGTATTTTGTGATTTTTTGGGTTGGGTTTTGCTTAAATAATGTTATATGCTCATGCATTACATTTCTTTTGCATTCTTAACTATGTTTCATGCATTTAGATGTGTGTTACTATGTTGGAAATTTGTGTGCTGGTAGGATTGGATTGGGCTAAGCTCATGATGAATTTTTCTTTGCACATCACTTGCTCATGCATCGTCCATGCATACGTACCTTTTCTTTTCTTATTGGTACTCTTTGTGATTGGTACTTTTCTATTTGTTTCTCTCTCTCTCCCTCTCTCTCGAACTGTCTGGCATGGCACCTAAGTGTAAATTCGCTCTGTCCCAGAACCCTTTTCGTTCCAGGGCATCATATACTGATCCTACTCCTTCTTCTGTCTAGTTCCATGATGAGAAGGCTCGTCAGGACTTCTCGGAGAACTTCTCCAGTCGGGGCATTCATTCAGAACGTCGTGTAATTCTATTGGATTTTTTAGATACTGCTCTACCCACTACCATTCACAGTCAGAGATGGGAATCTCTATGTGAGATACCCGTGAGCTATCCCACCCTGATCATACAAGAGTTCTACTCCAATATGCACGGTTCCAATACCTCTATACCTCGGTTTGTTACACAGGTTCGAGGTATACGTATCGTAGTCACTCCGAAGCTTATCTCCGATGTACTACACGTTCTAAGGGTAGAGTTTCCTGACTACCCCGATTGTCCTCGTCTACGGACTATGTCCAAAGATGAACTTTCATCTCTTTTTTGTGAGACACCTTTTTCATGGGGTGATCATCAAAACACTCCATGCTCAGGCTTTGTAAAAGGTCTGAGGTTCCTTAGCATGGTAATGACATTCATTCTTCATCCTTTGTCTCACTATAACTCTATTACCAAGCCTCGTGCTCACTTTTTGCTTTCCCTCATTGAGAATCTTACCATAGACTTCCTTTCTCACTTCATTCTCTCTCTCATCGATGTCTATAGAGACACAAAGACCTGTGATAAGCTTATCTTTCCTTCTGCTATCATGAGGATCATTCACCACTCATTTGTTCCTTATCCCGAGTCTGCTCATTTCACCATCATGGGTGCCATTAGAGTGGCGTCTGTTCAACAGAGTGAGGCCTAGTTTGGACCAAAATGGCCACAAACCAAGATGGTGACTCATCCAGCCTATTCCGCTCCATCCACCTCCGTTCCTTCTTCTTCTTCTGTGGGTGGTGTGACGCTAGAGACCGACATGGTACAGCTTAAGCGCATGGATGCTCGCCTCGATACACTCTTTACTGAGTTGTATCAGGTGAACGCCCGTGTTAGTTGTATTGCACGGCGACAGGCTTGCATGGGTGGCTTTATCGCGTCTCCATCTCCCTCTCCATCTCCACAGGTTTCAGAGGATGAGGACAATGATGATGGCTCCGATGATGATGATGATGATAATGATGAGGATGAGGATGCTAGCTCTTTCAGTGATGAGGAGATGACTACTTCTCAGTGACTTACCCTTTGTCACTCGTGACAAAAAGGGGGAGAAGTTTTGGGTATGAGAGTAGTCATATGCTTAGGGGGAGAGTTAGTATAGGACATTTTTTGATAGGGGGAGTGTTTATATATGAGGGATGTAGTGAGGATTTATGTATCTTTTCTTTTCTTTCTTTTTAGATACATTATCTCTTGTACATTGGTCTTGTGACCATTTAGTGATAGCAAACATTGTATTTATCTTTGATATATATATATATATATATGATGATGTTGTTATCATTTCACCTATCTCTCCATATGTTGTTTCTTTTCTTTCTTTATACACATATTTCTTATTTATTGTATGCAATCTTTTATTTCTATATCACACTAAGATGTCTTGATGAGTTTTGTTTAAAGAGTTTTAGAAATACAATTTGTCAAAACCTATCATGCCATGAACTCTCTTTTTGCAAAACTTTCAAGAGTTTGTGTTAGGATTAGATTTTATTGTATTCAACAAATGAGTATGAGTTGAGTGATTTATGACTTCTCTCATATTTCATTTGTTTGTTGTGGTTTTGTCACAGATTGCCAAAAAAGAAGATTGTTAGGACATATGTGGGACTTGCTATGAACATATGTCATTTAGAATTGGTTAATCCTTTGACAAAATGCACTTTACTTGTAATTAGGTAGATCTAGGATGTATTTAATACTTCAAGGAACAAAAGTTCAAGTCCAAGTATTAAAGCTATGCAAATCTGTCCAAGAATCAAGTGAAGAAGTGCAGTTCATTAAAGCTCGACAAATGTATCTATCGAGGTTTAATATTTGAAGCTCGACAGTTGTATCTATCGAGAATTACAAAATTCAAATTTCCATATCTGATTTCATGCATATCCATGTGTATTTGTGTAGGGTTTCTTTTCTCACAACCTTAAACATATATAATGATTATTTTAAGGGCCGTCATAGTAATGCAACTTAATGCAAAGTGATTATTCACTCAAATTGTGAACGGAGACAATTTGCCCTAGTTTATTTTTCATATGAAGAAGTTGCTGTGTTTGTACGCCAAGGGTTTTATAACCAAGGAGTTTCTTGATCCTCATCGTGTGGATGAACTGAACTTTGCAGCCAACATCTTTCTCAAGTTGGTGTGTTAGTCATGTACTGGGATTTGTGCACCGATTGGTTAGTCACATACTTGGAGCCGTGCATTGAAAGGAGAGATTGTCACTACATTACAAGTCCAATTGTGTATTGGGGTAAGAGTTCAACTATAGGTTAGTATAAAGCACTGGGATTCCTTTACTTGTAACCGCTTATTTTAATAATAGTGGATTCTCAAGAGTGGTGACCTTAAATTCACCCGGTAGGGTTTTGCCTTGGAGGTTTTTCTCATTCGTAAACAAATCACCCGTTTCAAATTTAATTTCCACTGCATTTAGTTATTTGGTGATTTGTTTGTGCTACCATGCGTATATTGTATGTTAAATTGACTTAATTAATTCATTTGGCTAATTAATTAATTAATTTACCTAAGGAGTTAATACATTCTTGGCCTATCAAATGGCAACTCTTCTGGCATGAAAATATCAAAACTCTAAAACTAAGGGTCAAATGTGGTTTTGGTTCTGCCCAATTGATTTGAATGTGAACATTGACTTTTTTGACCAGCTGCTAGTGGGGAATAAGGCCCATAAGGGAAGACTCGGACGACTTAGAGCACTCTGGCATTACAAACTAAAATCCCTTCTTTTTTTTTTTTTCTTTTTTTTTTTTTTTCTCTCTCTCACTCTTTTTACTGCTCATTTCTAATTATTTATTTTACACTTATATTTTATTAAAGTATTTTTTTTTTCAAAACATTTTATCTTTCTTCTCACACAACAATTAACATTAATTCTCTTTGTTAAGATTGAGATTAGATTGAAATAGTAAAGGAAGAATAAAAAAATTAAATGCAAAATAAATAATACTAATGTAAGATTTACATGACTATTAACTATGTATTATTACACTGCTCTATACATAGGTTGTTCATCTTACTATTATACAAACGCTTCTATGCTCTGACCCCTTTGATAATCGTTTCTCCCCAAAAAAAAAAAAAAAAAAAAAAAAAAAAAAACCTTTTGATGCTAAATAGGACACCGACCGGTAAATGTGAAGTGGACCATGGGTAGACGTGGCAAATGGTCAAATAGGTTTTAGGTAAAAAAAAACTTGTCATTTTAAGCAAGTTATAAAATTGGTAGGGTCAATCAGGTTGCAAGTCGGATTGACCCGTATTTTTTACATGATTTTTTTTTTTTTAAGAGAACAACTTGTTTTTGCCATTTGAAAAGTCACACAGCAAATCACTTAAAGTAAAATGCATTATTTTGAATTCCCTACTCATATCAAGAACGAGTTCAGCTAAACAAATTAATATTTGTTCAATAATATTTAAATTATACAAATCCAACATTATTAACCAAAACAAAATAGAACAAAGGATAAGTAAAACAAATACACAAGTTTCATTTTTACACAAGTTTCATTTTTACACAATATCAACATCCCCCCCAAAAAAAAACAAAAAAACAAAAAAACAAAATAAAACAAAACAAAACAAAACAAAAAACAAAAAAAAATCTATAAATGCCTTATTGGATAATTAATTGATAAAGAATAAAAACATAAAAGAAATTTATAATCTTGAAAACAAATTTTATAATCTATTATCAATTGTGATTGATTGTTTACTTATTTATAAATGGTTTTTTTTTTTAATGAATATCATATCATTGTTAAGCAACACACACTCCAGGTCATAATTTATTTTGAAAAACCATCTATTTTGGACATGAATTGTTAAAAAAAGGCCTAAGCATTCATAATTTATGCTAATTTCATTGATACTCTGGCTTCACTCTTTTCACACTTATGAATGTTTCTCATACATATCTATAATTTTAAACATATGTTTTTAATTCTACTATAATCAAATTGTCTTGACATGTATTTTGTTATTTGATATCTTAAAATTTTTACTCATTACAGAATGCTTCAACCATTTGTCTTTCAATTTATTTGCAAGCAGTTATGTAAATGTCTCAATTGTTTCCTTAAAACTCAAAACAAACAATTAAAGCAGTATTGTCTTAATTTTAATTATTTTTTTACTATATTTTTTTTATTAAAAAAAAATAGTTCTTGTCATGAGTTGGCCCCTTTTTTCTTCAAATCAAAATATTCGAGTTCGAATCGATTTTTTTCGGTCGAGCCAAGTTTAGAAATTCTCACCAGTTTTACTATGTCTAACACATGAAGATGTTTTACCAAAATGCTCCCACAAAATTAATAAATAAGTCAGGGTTTTGGTGTTTAGCAATCATGTTAGGTTCTAAAGACTTAGGATTTGATGTATTTAAAACTCTAATGTGTAATGTTGGCAAAACATAATCAAAACAATATGTTTAATCTTGTTTAGGCTTGCTCAAAGTTGTGTAATTCATGTAAAGTTGGAATCGAGAGGCTGCAGATGTATTAGTGCATTTTGGCCTGGCTCGATCGATCGAAGGATAGACTCGATCGATCGAAAATTGACCAGAATGTTTTTCTGCAGAATTTCCAACTCAGCCCTATCTCATTAAACGTTTAGGATTTTATGTTTTTGCCCTAGTTATAAAAGGAAAAATCCTAGCTACGTTTTATGAGTTGCTCTGGTTGTATTGTTGCTCATATTTTGCTGTTTGTGTGAATTTCTTGTGAGATCTTGAGGAGTTTTCCTTCACATAAACTTAGGGTTTTTAAGGTAGAGATATTATCAACACCTTGATGATCAACTCAGCTGCTGCCATTGGAGCTTAAAGAAACACAAGTGAGAGTGCTTGTGTCTTGTGGAGAATCCAAGAAAGAAGGAGTCCGTGGATTCGGAGCTTGCACGTGATCGTGTCAGTAAGTTCTACTGGTGGGTAGCATTAGGAAATCGAGCGTGGGTGCTTGTAAGTCCTTTTGTATGAATTTCGATTCTTTTATATAGTGGATTCAAGTTTACCTTGAGGATAACTAGGTTAAATCCTCCCCAGGTTTTTTACCGATTTGGTTTTCCTAGGTGATCATATCTTTGTGTTCTTTATATTTCTACTACTTTATATCTTGATATGATTATTTGATTGTGTTAACCTAGATTTGCATAATTTGACTAAGTTAATCACTTGACTAATAAACTAGGTTAATCCAATTGTTGTGTTTTAAGGGGTCTAAAAACCTAACAAATGGTATCAGAGTAGGTAGCTCTCTTGTTGTAGATCTTTTGATCTTTGAGCTGATCCTTGACCCCTGTTGTCATGGAACGTGGACACTCTCTTGTTGTTCCTCCTCACTTTGATGGGGATAACTATACTTATTGAAAAGTAAGGATGAAAGCATTCCTGAAATCTATTGATGAGAGGGTTTGGAATTCTGTTGAGTACAGATGGGAGAAGCCCATTACTCTTATGAGTGAGTGGCAAACTTCTCAAAAAGAAGCAGCTGGGTTCAATAGCAAAGCTATGAATGCTATCTTTAATATTGTTTCTATGGAGGAATTTAAGAGAATCTCAAATGTTGAGATTGCTCACACTGCTTGGAAAATCCTCCAGACTGTGCATGAAGGCACAAAGGCAGTTAAGATTAATAAATTACGGTAATTAACTTCTAGATTTGAAAGCATTAGGATGTCTAATGATGAAATTTTTGATGAATTCTATGCTAAGCTGAATGATATTGTTAATTTTGCATATAATTTGGGTGAAATCTATGATCAACCTAAAATTGTTAGGAAGATTCTTAGATCTTTAACTGAAGACTTTAAACTCAAAGTGACTGCCATTACTAAGAGCAAGGATGTGGACTTTATCCCTGTTGATGATCTTGTAGGATCTCTTCAGTCCTATGAGCTAGACCTACCCAAAGCTAGCAAATCCAAGTCAATGGCTCTTAAGTCAGTTGATGATGTTGAGGTTGGTGGATTTGATGATGAGCTCTCTGCTACAGAGATTGCTTACCTTGCCAAGAACTTTAGAAACTTTCTTCGGAACAGCAACAGAAAGGCAAGAAATACAAACACTGCTGAACCTTGAAATTTTAGGAAGAATGATCCCATTAAGGTTAGCAACACTGAAAAATTTAGAGAAAAAGTAGGTCAATCTTTCAATAATTCTTTGGGTTCTCAATGTTTTGGATATCAAGGGTATGGTCATGTTAGTGATAATGAGGTTTTTGATGATGAGTCTGGATGTGACAAAGATGAAAACTTCATTGCTTTCACTACTACTGCTGTAGCCAATGAAAGCATGTCTGCTGAAGAGAACCCTTCTGATGGGGAACTCTCTGAGGATGCAGATCTTCAAGAGGCCTATAATAAACATTGCAAAGTTGCTACAAATGATGCTATGAATGTTGAACTTGGCTTGAAGAAAATTGAATCTCTTGAGCTTGATAAGAAGAATTTGCTTGTTAAACTGTTTAATGCTAATGAACTTTTAAACAATGTGAAAACTGAGAATATGCTGTTGATTGATAAGGATAAGAAATTAGAACTTGATTTATTTGTTGCTAGATTTACTAGTTCTAAACTTGATCAAATGCTGAGTGTTCAAAAGTATCCTTCTGGCAAATCTGATTTAGGTTTTGTGGATAGCATCTTTGTATCTACACCATATTCCACAAACTTTGTTCCTTCATCTTCTTCTGAACCTTTCGTGAGTGAGGTTGTGAGTGAAACTGTCAAAACCCCTGTGAGTGAGGTTGTCAAACCTATAGAAGTTTTACCATCTAGGAATATTAAAGTTAATCCGAAAGAGTCTAAACCTAAGGAGTCTACCCTTTCTAAGGACAAGATGCATGGTAAACCTGCTTGGGTCTGTCATTTTTGTGGAAAGTCTGGACATATTCGTGCTAACTGTTACAAGCTTCAAGTTGCTAAGAGAGCAAACAAACCAAAAGTATTTGTGCCTCAAGCACAAAATCCTATCGCACTCATGGTGAATTGGTAAAGACTTTAAACCTTTATTCCAATCCTGGAGTTGGAAATCACTTGAATGTGAATAGGAACTCCAATGCTCGTGGTGCATCTAAAAAGTTTTGGATGCAAAAGACTCGATCTAATTGAGTCTTTCTGACATGGTCCTTATGCTTCATTGCTCTACTCTTTTATGGCCATTGTTCTTTGGTTTTTGTGTTGTTTTGTTTCTAGGATTTGCATTACATAACATTCATGTATTTTATTCTAGGATTTATTTTTGTTTTCTCTTTTTAATTAAAAAAAAAAAAGGAAAGCAAATTGTGTTTGGCATTATTTTTCTTGGTTTTTGAAAATAAGTGATAGGCCACAAACCGAATGACCCGTTATGATTAAACCAATTAATTAATTAGCCAAGTTATTAATTAATCAATTTATCATGCAATTGCATGGAAGCACAAACAAATCACCAAATAACTAAATATGCAGCAGAAATTAAATGACACGGTGATTTGTTTACGAATGGGGAAAAACTTCACGGCAAAAACCCCACCGGGTGATTTTTAGGTCACCACTCTCGAAACTCCACTATTATCAAACCAAGCGGTTACAAGTGAAGGAATCCCAAGTACCTTACCAACCTACAGTTGAACCCTTACCCCAATACCCAATTGGACTTGATCTGTAGTGACAATTTTCCTTTTGATGCACGGCTTCCAAGTACGTGATTAACCAATTTGATGCGCGATCCCAGTACGCAACTTACTCCTTTGCACGAATCCTAGTACATGACTAGCTCCATAACAACCCTTTGATTGTTGTAGTTGATTTGCAGCAGCTTCATATAAAAACACCAATAAGATCTTCAATGTTGGTGCAAGAGACTTTGCTTGGTTACAAAACCCAAAGGCGTACAAGAAACGCAGCAAGAACTCTTTCTTCTGTAGGAGGAGGCTAGGGTTTCAAAAAGAAAACCTTTTGAAACTCTCTAGGGTTAGGTTTTTCTTTTTCCACCTCCTTTAAATAGGAGCTTAATGGGCTCTCCTATTCCAAATAGGTTTACACAAGCCTTAGCCTTTTCCTTGTCCAATAAGGATTTTACAAACCCATAAACACATAGCCTTTTAGAATAAAACATTACTGGCTATAATCTGAAAATTTGTAAGCTCGATCGATCAAGACATCTATCGAGCTTTAATGAATCTCAATAGATAGAGCTTCTGTCAAGGAGGTATCGAGACTTGCAAATTGCACTTTTCTTGAGCAGTTCTTGAGTAATCTTCATGTCTTCAATTTAACCACTTATGATAATCATCTTGAACCTACTTAGATTTACCCAAATACAAGTAAAGTGCGTTTTGTCAAAGAATATGCCAATTACATAAAAATATGTCCCCAACAACAAGGGTGGTCAATTTATTTACACATAACATGTCTTGTGTACCTTGTTTAGTTTTGATGAGCTTATTTATTGCACTTTACTAGTTTGAGCTGTGTAGTGCATGTTGTGTGGGAAAGATGTTTATGGTATTTATCACTTTGTCTTAATCTTGAAGTCACATGTTATTTGACTGTCGGACTTGATCTTTTTGAGAAAGGCATAAATAACCATCTCACCACTGTTCACTAGCCAATCATGAACACATTAGTGCATATCTTAAGATTTTATGCTCTAGCAGGTATAGCACATGCACAAAAAGAACATAAGGTGTAGCCTCGGTTAAATTGCTTAATGCTTAAAATTGGTGTGTACTATTAGGCTTGATGCCAAATCACATAATTAAAATTGGTGTTTACTATTAGGCTTGATGCCAAATCACATAACTAAAATCTGTGTGTACATTATAAGGCAAAATTCAAGAAACTTATATGATTGCAAGCTCTTGTTCTAGGAGATGTGAGAGTTATGTGATGTAACTCTTTTGGTGATAATCTCTTTCAAATTCTATGTGATGAATTTTGTAGACTTTGTGTATGATTTCTATTCACATATCACCTCACATGTATCTCAAGTTTTTGCTAGTTGCATACACTACACAAGTTACTCTTTGCTAAATACTGTACATGTTATTGTGTGTGTTTTTGGTCTGACCAACCAAGTTTGAAAATACCTTGACTATTATGCAAAACATTTTTTTTGTTGCTTAAGAATTTAAGGGGAGAGTGGTTGAAACTTTTTTTGAATAACTGGGCTTAAAACTTGGGTTTTTGAAAAAGTATTTCATCTCATACTCATGCATTTTGTTCATCAATTTTAATGCTTTGAGGAGTTTATGGCCAAAATATGTTTTTTTTAAACTGTGTTTTTTCTCAAAAAAATTGTGAGCCTCTGCTTGTTTCGATCGATTCATTCTGTTTTTCGATCGATCGAAAATGTGCTTAAAATTCTTTTAAGAGTCTTGGGTTGATTCGATCAATCGAATGTAATTTTCAATCAATCGAATATCGCGAATCAGGTTTTAAAATATTAGACTTTGACTTGTTCAAATCACTTTTCCAAAGTTTCAAACCTTTTTCTCTCTCTCTCCGACTTGGCAAGGCTAAATCATCAATTTTTTGTCATTTTCCTCCGAATCTTTTGCAAGGTTTTTGTCCTCTAAGGCCGGTAAGTCTATTATACCCCTCCTTTTTCTTTTATTTTCATGTTTCATGCATTATTCATTGAAATTTTCGGACCTATTTCTTTTTGGTTTTTTTGTTGTTGATTCAAGCCTTTTTAAGTGAAATTGATCATTGGGTTTTTGTTGGGACATGATATAAACATGATTTTGATGGTTTAATTTGATCAATTTTGTGATTTATGGAAATTTGAAAATTATAGGGCTTGTAATTGATCCAAATTGGGGATTTGTTCAAATTGGGTTCAATTGATGCAATTGGCTTGTTGAATTGCTGTAATTGATCATTATATTATGTATTCTAGCTTGTGTGATGATCAATTAGTCAATTTTTTCCAAAATCTTAACAAGTGGTTTTCAATTTTGGGGTTTTTTTTTTTTTTTTTTTTTTTTTTTTTTTTTTTTTTATAATTAGAAACTCTATACAATTTTGTGTAATTGAATTTAAATTGAACTTAGTTTTACTACATTAGAACATGCATCATGACATTGTCATTGTTCATGCATCATATAGATTTTTATTCTATATTTTTTTGTGCTAACTTGCAGTCTGCCCTTGGTTTGTGCTTTGTTTGTTCTTTTGGTTCTATCTTTGTGTCTTTGTCCTTTCCTTAGCATCATGGCTAGGAAGACTAGAGCTCATAGGTCTATTCCCCCACCTTCTCCTCCCCTATCATCTTTTGACTGTGAGAAGTTTCCTAGTGGGAAAAACCAAGAGATTTTTAAGACACTGAACCTTAAGAGAAAGATTTGAGGTGAGCATTCTGTTGTGTTAGATGAGCTTGATCCTGCCATTAGGGAAAATTTTAAGTGTCGGGGCTGGTTACCTCTGTTGGATATTTCTGATCCTCCTTCTCCAGCTACCTTAATTAGAGAGTTCTTTTCGAACATCTTTATCTGCATTTATGATTCCAACACTTTGGTAAAGAGTTGGATACAAGGTGTAAAGTACACCATTACTTCTACTGTAGTGGCTGATGCTTTAGGGGTACCTTTGGTCCAGCACCCTGTCTACCCGTATGATGAGTCTCCATTCTTGAATGATGTCATGTCATACATTACTAGGTCTTCTATCCAGTGGGGTTCTGATCCTCGAATCATGTCTTTTGAGCTTCTTGAGACTATCTATCTGTTTTTTTGGATAGCTTGTCATTCTATATGGCCCATTTCTCATCTTCACACCATTCCTCTCGAGCGGTGTGTCTTTTTGTACGCTCTTGTTACTGATGCTCCTATTAGTTTTCCTCACTTGTTTCTTCGTTCTTTGAATGAAGTTTATAGGAGTTCATCTTCCACTCATGTTCTTTTCCACCCTATTTTTATTCATAGGATTTTGTTATATCTTGGTCTAGATGATTTCCTTTCTTTTGAGCCCGTACATGTTATTGCTCCCATAGGTGCGTCTTTTCTTAGACAGCGGGTTGCTCATCTTCGAGTTGGCTCTAAACACTCTAAGTCTGAGCCTTCTGGTACCGCACCTTCTCTTTCTTCTTCTACAGGTCCTGCTGGTGAGGATGTTGCTGATCTTGTTGGTGATGCTGCTGCTGCTGATGTTCCTCCACCTCCTTCGGATGACTTTGATATATGTCGTATCTTGGAGACTGTCATAACCGTTCAGGCGACTCATGGTCAGATTTTGCTGGACTTGCTTGATGATATACGTGCTTTGCGAGCCGACTTAGCGCATCTTCGTTCACCTTCACCACCTCCTTTTGATGATGGCATGTGATTGTCCCTTGGATTTCGTCACAAAAAGAGGGAGTAGAGTTTTGACTCTTGTAAAGGAGTTTTTGTAGTTGGGGGGAGTATTTCTTCTGTTTTGCGGAGCTAGTGGAGATATTAGATTGTATCTAGGTGCTTCACTTTGTATATCATTTTTGGCGCTATTCATGTTAGGGGGAGATACATTTTTTTATTTATATGATTCTTGTTTCTAGTGTTCACTGCTTATTGATTTATATTTGTGAGTTATTCATTGATATATGTATTTATTATGTGTTGTATGAAACATACAAGAATGTTTTATTTTTGTTGTATCTAACTTAAGGGGAGAGTTAGTTTACATATCTGTTGATTTGCTATTTTTCTGTCACACATGCGTTTATGCGTTTGTTGTGAATCTCTTGTGAGATCCTTGAGGAGTTTTCTTTCACATAAACTTAGGGTTTTCAAGGTAGAGATATTATCAACATATTGATGATCAACTCAGTTGCTGCCATTGGAGCTTAAAGAAACACAAGCGGGAGTGCTTGTATCTTGTGGAGAATCCAAGAAAGAAGGAGTCCGTGGATTTAGAGCTTGCATGTGGTCATGTCAGTAAGTTCTACTAGTGGGTAACATTAGGAAGTCGAGCGTGGGTGCTTGTAAATCCTTTTGTATGAACTTCGATTCTTTCATATAGTAGATTCAAGTTTACCTTGAGGATAGTTAGGTTAAATCCTCCCTAGGTTCTTTACCGGTTTGGTTTTCCTGGGTGATCATATCTTTGTGTTCTTTATATTTCCGCTACTTTATATCTTGATATGATTATTTGATTGTGTTAACCTAGATTTGCATAATTTGACTAAGTTAATCACTTCGCTAATAAACTAGGTTAATCCAATTGTTGTGTTTTAAGGGGTCTAAAAACCTAACAAATTAGTCACGTCACACATGTTTGCATGCATTTTTTTATTTTTATTTTTGTTGTTGGAGTAAAAGAAAGTATTCCTTCACCGAAAGAAAACAAATCATTTATTGCCTATTTTTCCTTGTGAGTGTGCCTCTCTTGGTACCTAGTGAAAGATACAAGAAACAGAGCTTTGGGATAACGCTTTGTTTGTTTCGCTGGAAAACCTTCTGTAAAGATAGTTTTCCACATTTTTCAGTGTTTGGTAGCACAAAAAAAAACTAGTTAATGGAAAACTATCTTTGGTCAACGAAAAACCCTAATAAAAATAAGGCTTATTTTTTATAGGTTGTTTTCCAAAAAAAAATTTTGGAAAGCAAAATCTCTCTCTCACGCGTTGCATCTCCTATATATATTATCTTCGTCTATAGTCGTGGGAAACATAATTTTTTGGCACCTTCTTTCTCTCATGGTAAGTTTTCTCACTTTTTTTTCTCTTCCCTTTGCTTTTTCTCTCCTTACACCCTCACTGTCACCAACTCTGGTCTCTCCTCTTCCCATAGATCTCTCTCTCTAACGGTCTCTCTTCTTTCTTTTATCCATGTTTCTCTTCCCCTCTGTAACACAATTCTTTGATTAGATTTTTTTTCTTTCACTGAACGGTCAATAGCTCCGACTTGCAAAGGAGAACACATTTGTAATGGTAATTATTTCATTCCTCTCTACCAAAATCCCAATTCTTTGCTTTGAATTTCAACCTTGATTTTCTTTTTTCTCTAAGAAATTTTCGGTTTGATGGATTCCAGGCAAAAGTTACTTCTTTTTCGTACAAAAAGTGCAAAAAAATAAAATAAAAAAATAAAAAATAAATAAAAGAAGAAGAAGAAGAAAGAATAAATGAAGTAAAAGATGAAAATTTTAAACATAGTACCTATATTGCTCTAAATTTCTTTTACATGGGACAATCTTTACCATGGACTAATAATATTGTTATATAATGAACGATAATTGTTTAGGAGAATTGCATTTGTTGGCAAATACTTTTTTTTGTTAGCAGATACTATGCAATGATGATATATTATACAATACATTATGTAAATACATAATTTAGAGAAATATTGAAAACTTGTGGTTGTCCATAGTAGACAATTAGTATACCAACAAAAAGAGTAGACAAATTAAAAGTTATTGTTTATTATACTTATTAAAAATGTATTCCCCTATCAAATTTATATGTGTATATATATATATATATATATATAGACAAATCGTTGATATATGTGTGTGTGTATACGTACGAACTGTCTATATATATGAGCAAGATGAGTGGCAGAGATCATGAAAATTTGACAACTAATTAATTTTGATTGTATCTATTGTCAAAATTTTTGTAAGAAAACCAAATTCATTCTTAGTTTTTTTATTTATAATGATTACATTAGTTAGTTTACATAATATACATGTTTTAAATTATACAAGAAATATTTTTTAAAAAAAAATTGCATACCAAATACCAGAAAACATTCTTAAGCTCATTTTCAAGGTCGTTACCAAACACTAAAAAATGAGACAATTTTCTAGAAAATGCTCTTTGGAAAATGAATCATTTTTTAGAAAATGTTAATGCTGAAATAAACAGAGCATTAAGAAAATTCAACCGATGGACAAAATTGCTTGTCTTTTTTTATAATAACTAGTTTGGGTGGCACGTGCAAGTCACGTGCTGACCCTTGAGTGATAAATTTAAGATAGAGATAGTGAAACATTGATTTGTGGTTCACAAAAATAGACTATACGAAAAAATTTAGAGACATAATAAAGGGTTGGGTTTAAGTTACACCTGGTGTAACTCTAAACAATGTTACACCACTCAATATTTTTAAATTGGATGCGAATATTGACAAATCCACTATTAGATTACATTATATTTGTATATTCTTTATGCTTGCAAAATTTCGAGGTGGTCAAAGATTAATAGCCATGTCATCAATCAATTGTTAAAATTCAAATTTTTGTAGTTTAAAATAATGCATAAAAAATGAGTTTATAGATCAAATGGTAAATAGCATCCGATTAATATGAAAATTGGCATGCATGTTAAGAACATATAAAACATGTAATTCAAAGGTTGGATTTTCAAAATATTAATTCAATAACAAGTTATTGGGTAGTGTAACATTATTTAGAATTACACCAAGTGTAACTTGAATCCAACCTCATAATAAAATATCATAATATTTTTATAATAACTTTATTTTTAGTTGTGCTAGATCTTGGTCTGATAGTTTATTATTTTATGTTGACCTATAAGAAACTTACACATTGGTAGCTGTGAAAAATATTGTGGCAACAACAAAATGTCATAACATTTTCACAATACCTTTATTTTAAGTTGCAGTAGGTCCTAGGATAATATTTTATTATTTTATTTATAAGCAACTATAACTCCACTTGTGAAAATATTATGACAATAACAAAACCATCATTCACTCTCTTCCTTCATTCTCAAGAAAGAAATCATAAAAACTAAAATTTACAACAACAATGTCTTTGTATATCTACACAAGGACTATAGCTAAAATGCATTTTGTACAATAAATGCATAAGTTGACGTGGGTAACTTTTGGTGTTGAATGGCAAAATTGTCTCTTATACCATTTTGCATGAGCTGATACGAATGCTCTAAGAAACTTAAGCTGTTCACAAGTTTTGTATACCTAATTGTAAAATACTATAACACAAAATGTCACATTTTCACAATACCTTTATTTTAAGTTGGACATGCCCTAGTATGATATTGTGACGACACCAAAATGTCATAATTTTAGTTTTATTTTTAGTTGTGGTTGGTCTTAGTATGGTAGTTTATTATATTTGATTTAACCTCTAATTAAAGAACTGACACTTTGAAAATTGTAAAAATATTATGACAATTTATTATGTAGTATTATACTCCTCAATAAAAAAATTGTATCACTACTATAAATTAAAAAAAAAAAAAAAAAAAAAAAAAAAAAGAGAGGCCAGATGCAGTGTAACTATGAGTTTTTTCTCACCAAATTGCCTTAGCCAAAAACACTAAAGACATGCCTTAGTACATCAAGTTTGGTTTAGGTCTATCACTGAAAATGAGCTCTTGCTTTTTCTCAATATTAAAACAAACTAGTAGGACTTTCTCAAAAAAAAAAAAACAAAACAAAACAAAAAAAAAAAAAAAAAAAAAAAAAAAAAAAAAAAAAACAACAAGAAAGAAAGTAATAATCCACATGCAAGATGAACCAATGTGGAGAAGCTACATTTAAATGAAATAAATATACTTCTTAACGGTTTTAGACCCCTTCAAACAACCAGATTGGTTAGCCTAGATTAATTAGCCAAGTTGTTACTTAGTCAAATTATGCAATTCTAGGTTAAAGCAATCAAATAATCATATCAAGTTATAAAGCAGCGGAAAATAAATGAACACAAGATATGATGACCCAGGAAACCACACGGTAAAAACCTGGGGAGGATTTGACCTAGCTATCCTCAAGGTAAACCTGAATCCACTATGCGAAAGAATCCAAGTTCATACAGAAGGACTACAAGCTCCCCGCTTGACTTCCTAATGCTACCCACCAGTAGAACTTACTGACACGACCACGTGCAAGCTCCGAATCCACGGACTCCTTTTTTCTTGGATTCTTCAATCAACTACAAGCACCCCCGCTTGATATTCTTTAAGCTTCAATGGTAGCAACCAAGTTGATCATCAAGATGTTGATACTATCTCCAACTTGAAAACCCTAAGCTTTGTGTAAAGGAAAGCTCCTCAAAGATCTCACAAGAGATTTACACAAAACAGCAATGTATGAGCAACAATACAATTGGAGCAACCTTCAAAAACATGGTTAGGGTTTAGTTTATATACCTAGAGTAAAAACATAAAACCCTAAATGTTTAATGAAGTAGGGCTGAGTTGGAAATTCTGCAGAAAAATCAACCTGTGAGATTTTCGATCGATCGAGTCTATTCTTCGATCGATCGAGCCAAGCTGAAAGTCCCAAGTACTTCTGCAGCCACTCGATTGCAAATTTACAATAATAAACCAACTTTGAGCAAGCCTAAGCAAGACTAAATACATTGTTTTGATCATGGTTTGCCAACATTACAAATTAGAGTTCTAAATACATAAAATCCTAAGACCTTAGATCCTAACAAACTCCCCCTTTGGCAATCCGTGACAAAACCCTAATTAAAAAGCTCAAAGTTTTACAAGTAAAAAGCCCTTTTACAAATAAATGCTCATAAACTTCAAATTCAGCCTAACTACTATCCATCGGTTGCAAGTGTAGACAGCAGCTTAGTTGAATCAACCTGTATATTCCTGAAATACTCAACAAACGCATAAATGCATGTGTGACAAAAAAGAGTAAAACAACAGGTATAACATTCTTGTAAGATTCACACAACACAAAATAAAGACATATATAAATGATCAACTCATAAATATAAATCAATAAGCAGTGAATCACAAATCAACAAGAATCAATAACAAAAAATAAATGTATATCAATCAATGTTACTCCCCCTAACATAAATATCTCCAAAAATGATATACAAAGTGAAGCACCTAGATACAATCTAAAAACTCCACAAGCTAAAACTCCCCTAACAAAAAAAATCTCACCCTAACAACAAAAACTCTCTACAAGTCAAAACTCAAAACTCCACTCCCCCTTTTTGTGACGGAATGCCAAAGAGCAATCATGAGTCGCCATTAAAAGGAGGTGGTGAGGGTGAATGAAGACACGCCAAATCGGCTCGGAGAGCACGAATCTCATTGAGTAAGTCCACCAAAATGTGACCATGAACCGCCTGAACGGTCATGACAGTCTCCAGAGTACGACGAACATCAAAGTCGGTCGAAGGAGGTGGAGGAACATCAGCAGCAGCAGCATCATCACCAACAGGATCAGGAACATCCTCACCAGCAATACCTGTAGAAGAAGAAGGAGGAGGTACGCTACTAGATGGCTCGGACCTAGGGTGTTTAGAACCAGCTCGAAGATGAGTAGCCCTCTGTCTAAGAAACGACGCACCTATGGGAGCTATCACATGAACAGACTCAGAGGAAGGGAAGTCACTAAGGTCAAGATGGAGCAAAATCCTATGAATGAAAATAGGATGAACAAGGGCATGAGAAGAAGATGAACTCCTATAAATATCGTTCAAAGAACGAAGAAAGAGATGGGGAAAACTAATAGGAGCATCAGTAACTAGAGCGTATAGAAATACAGACCTTTCAAGAGGAATGGTGTGAACATGAGAAATGGGCCAGATGGAATGACACGCTATCCTAAAGAACAGATAGTGCAACCTGGAGAGCTCAGCAGAAGTGATCCTAGGATCAGAACTCCACTGGACAGAAGCCCCAGTGATGAAAGACAAAACGTCGCTCAGCTCGGGAGACTCATCATATGAATAGACAGGATCCCTAACCAACAGTACCCCTAGAGCATCAGCCACTACCTGAGAAGTAATGGTGTACCCTACACCTCGTATCCAACTCTTTACCAAAGTGTTGGAATCATAGACGTGGATAGAGAGGTTCGAATAGAACTCTCTAATCAAGGCAGAAGGTGGAGGAGGATCAGAAATGTCCAACAAGGGTAACCAGCCCCGACGCTCAAAGTTTGCCCTAATGGCAGGATCTAGCTCATCTAACAGAACAAAACGCTCAGCCCAAATCTTCCTCTTAAGGTTAAGTTTCTCAAAAAGCTCTTGGTTTTTCTCACTCGGAAACCTCTCACGGTCAAAGGAAGGAGGGGATGGAGAGGAAGAGGGAATAGACCTACGGGCTCTAGTCTTCCTAGGCATGATGCTAAGGAAAGGACAGAGACACAAAAGAGAAAACCAAAAGAAAACAAAACCAAGGACAGACTGCAAGTTAGCAACAAAAATAATAGAATTAAAATCTATATGATGCATGAACAGATACAATGCCATGATGCATGTACTAATGCAGTGAGCAAGTAAGTTCAATTGAGTTTAAATTGACAAAATTGGCTTGAGCAGGGAATTTCTTAAAAAAAAACCAAAAATTGAAAACCACTTGAAAATTTTTTAAACAAATTGATGAATTGAGCATTACAAAACTTATCACATAGATTATAATGCTTAATTACATCAACACAACAAGCCAATTTCATCAAATTCTACCCAATTTAACAAAAGCCCCAAATCGGATCAATTAGAAACCCTAGAATTTTCAATTTTTCACCAAACTCAAAATTGATCAAATTAACCACCAAGGATCATGTTTATGATGTGTCCCCACAAAAACCCAATGATCAATTGCATAAAATATGGCTTGAATCAAATGAAAATCCCAAAATTGCAAAGTGCGAAAATCGCCCCTAAATGCATGAAAATATGCATGAAATGATGAAAATAAAATCAAAAGGAAGGGCAAAAGTGTCTTACCGGCTTGAGGAGAGAGATTTTGCAAAAACTTCGGAGGAAAACGACAAAAATCACTATGTGGAGCCTTGCCAACTCAGAGAGAGAGAAGAAAAAGTTTGAAAAGTTTGAATAGTGATTTTGAAAAAGTCAGATCTGAACTTTTAAAAAGCTTTTTCACGATATTCGATCGATCGAAAATTACATTCGATCGATCGAATGAAACAGTCATTTTAGAACAAACTAAAGCACTTTCTCGATCGGTCGAAAAACAGACTGGATCGATCGAAATGGGCAGAGGCTTACTAAATTTTGAGAAAAAATCCAGTTTTGGAAAACACAAACCTAATTTTGAAAAACAACTCCTCAAAGCATTAAACAAGGAAAGCAAAATGCATGAGTATGAGATGGAATACCTTTTCAAAAACCCAAAATTTTCTTTTAAACCCAAATTATGTCAAAAACAAGTTTCAATCATTCTCCCATTGAATTTTCTCAAGCAACAAAAATGTTGTGCACAAATCTCAAGATATTTTCAAACTTGGTTGGTCAGACCAAAAACACACACACTAGCATGTACAGTGTTTAACAAAGAGTAACTTGAGTAGTGTGTGATACTAGCAAAAACTTGAGATACATGTGAGGTGATATGTGAATAGCAATCAAACACAAAGTCTACACAATTCATTACATAGAATTTAAAAGAGACTATCACCTAAAGAGTTACATCCTATAACTCCCACATCTCCTAGAACAAAAGCTTGCAATCATGTAAGTTTTTTGCATTTTTGCCTCTTATTTGTATGAAATGGCATTCAGCCTAATAGTACACACTGCTTTGAATTAAGTGAATTGGCATCAAGCCTAATAGTACACACCAGTTTTAATTTAATTTAAGGCTACACCTTATGTTCTTTTTGTGCATGTGCTACACTTTCTTGAGCACAGAATCTTATGATATGCACTAAGGTGTTCATGATTGGCTAGTGAACAGTGGTGAGATGGTTATTTATGCCTTTCTCAAAAGAGTCAAGTCCGACAGTCAAATAACATATGACTTCATGATTAAGACAGAGTGATTAAGAACCATACACATCTTTCCCACACAACATGCACTACAAAGTTTCAACTAGTCAAGTGCAATGAATAAGTTCATCAAAGTTAAACAAGGTACACAAGACATGACATGTGTAAAAAGATAGACCAACCTTGTTTTTCAAAAATCAAGAAAAATAGTGTCAAACATAGTTTTTGCTTTCTCCTTTTCTCCTTTTTTTTATTTATTTATTTTTTATTTAAGAGAAAACAAATAAATCCTAGAATGAAATGCATGAATGTAATGCAATGCAAATCCTAGAACAAAAACAAAAGAAAACACAAAAACCAAAGAACAATGGTTACAAAGGAATGAGCAATGAAGCACAAGGACCATGTCAGAAAGACTCAATTAGGTCGAGTCTTTTGCATCCAAAACCTTTTAGATGCATCACAAGCATTGGAGTTCTTATTCACATTCGAGTGATTTCCAACTCCAGGATTGGAATAAAGGTTTAAAGCCTTTACCAATTCACCAATAAGTGCCATAGGATCTTGTGCTTGAGACACAGACACTTTTGGTTTGTTTGCTCTCTTAGCAGCTTGAAACTTGTAACAGTTAGGACGAATGTGTCCAGACTTACCACAAAAATGACAAACCCAAGCAGGTTTACCAAGCATCTTGTCCTTAGAAAGGGTAGGTTTAGTTTCTCTCAGATCAACCCTATTCTTCTTAGGAGGTGAAACTTCTACGGGTTTGACTACCTCACTCACAGGTGGTTTGACAGTTTTACTCACAACCTCACTCACGGGAGGTTTAGAAGAAGAAGAAGGAACAAAATTCGTGGAATGCGGTGCAGAGTCAAAGATGCTTTCAACATAACCTAACCCAGATTTATCAAAAGGATACTTTTGAACATTTAGCATGTGATCAAGTTAGAACTAGCAGATCTAGCAACAGATAAATCATGTTCCAAAGTTTTAAATTTATTGAGCAAAAACATGTTCTCAGATTTAACATTGTTCAAAAGATCATTAGTATCAAACAGTTTAACAAACAAATTTTTCTTTTCAAGCTCAAGAGAATCAATTTTCTTCAGGCCAAGTTCTACATTCATAGCATCCCTAGTAGCAATTTTGCAGAGTTTATTGTAGGCCTCTTGAAGATCTGCATCCTCATAGAGTTCCCTATCAGAAGGGTTCTCTTCAACAGATATGCTTTCATTGACTACAGCAGTAGCAGTGAAAGCAATGAAGTTTCCATCCTCATCACATCCGGACTCATCATCGGAAACCTCATTATCGCTAAGGGTTACAGCCATAGCTTTACCCTTAGTCCTTAAGAATGTAGGACATTCAGATTTCACATGACCATACCCTTGACAAACAAAACACTAAGGACCCAAAGAATTATTTGAAGACTGACCAACTTTTTCTTTTGGTTTTTCAAGGTTATTAACCTTAGTGGGATCATTATTCCTAAAATTTCTAGGTTCAGCAGTGTATGTACCTCTTGCCTTTCTATTGGTATTTCTAAGAAAGTTTTTGAAATTTTTGGCAAGATAGGCAATCTCTGTAGCAGAGAGCTCATCATCAAATACACCACCATCAACATCATCAACTGACTTAAGAGCCATTGATTTGGATTTGTTCACTTTAGGCAGGTCAGACTCATAGGACTAAAGAGATCCTACAAGCTCATCAACAGGGATGGAGTCCACATCCTTGCTTTCAGTGATGGCAGTTACTTTGGGTCTAAAGTCTTCAGTTAAGGATCTAAGTATCTTCCTAACAATTTTAGGTTGATCATAGACTTGACCCAAATTAAAAGTAGAATTGACAATATCATTTAATTTAGCATAGAATTCATCAAAAGATTCATCATTAAACATTCTAATGCTTTCAAATCTAGAGGTCAATTGTTGCAATTTATTGATCTTAACTGCCTTTGTGCCTTCATGCACAGTTTGGAGGATTTTCCAAGCAATATGAGCAACCTCAACATTAGAGATCCTCTTAAATTCCTCCATGGAAACAGCGTTGAAGATGGCATTCATAGCTTTGCTATTGAAGCCAGCTGCTTCTTTTTCAGAAGTTTGCCACTCACTCACAGGAGTAGTGGGCTTCTCCCATCCGTACTCAACGGAATTCCAGACTCTCTCATCAATGGATTTCAGGAATGCTTTCATCCGTACTTTCCAATAAGCATAGTTGTTCCCATCAAAGTGAGGAGGAACAAACAGAGAGTGTCCATGCTCCATGACAACAGGGGTCAAGGATCAGCTCAAAGATCAAGAAATCTCCAACAAAAGAGCTACCCGCTCTGATACCACTTGAACGGTTTTAGACCCTTTAAAACAACCAAATTGGTTAGCCTAGATTAATTAGCCAAGTTGTTACTTAGTCAAATTATGCAATTCTAGGTTAAAGCAATCAAATAATCATATCAAGTTATAAAGCAGCGGAAAATAAATGAACACAAGATATGATGACCCAGGAAACCACACGGTAAAAACCTGGGGATGATTTGACCTAGCTATCCTCAAGGTAAACCTGAATCCACTATGTGAAAGAATTGAAGTTCATACAGAAGGACTACAAGCTCCCCGCTTGACTCCCTAATGCTACCCACCAGTAGAACTTACTGACACAACCACGTGCAAGCTCCAAATCCACGGACTCCTTCTTTCTTGGATTCTTCAATTAGCTACAAGCACCCCCGCTTGATATTCTTTAAGCTTCAATGGTAGCAACCAAGTTGTCATCAAGATGTTGATACTATCTCTAACTTGAAAACCCTAAGCTTTGTGTAAAGGAAAGCTCCTCAAAGATCTCACAAGAGATTTACACAAAACAATAATGTATGAGCAACAATACAATTGGAGCAACCTTCAAAAACGTGGCTAGGGTTTAGTTTATATACCTAGGGTAAAAACATAAAACCCTAAACGTTTAATGAAGTAGGGCTGAGTTGGAAATTCTGCAGAAAAATCAACCTGTGCGATTTTCGATCGATCAAGTCTATTCTTCGATCGATCGAGCCAGGCCGAAAGTCCCAAGTACTTCTGCAGCCACTCGATTCCAACTTTATAATAATAAACCAACTTTGAGCAAGCCTAAACAAGACTAAATACATTGTTTTGATCATGGTTTGCCAACATTACAAATTAGAGTTCTAAATACATAAAATCCTAAGACCTTAGAACCTAACAACTTCCATTAAAAAAAAATTTTTTAAAAAAAGAGATAAAATGAATGAGCTAAATCAAAACAAAATCTCTATCTTTGTTAAAACAAACCAGGAAGACAAGATGAACCCATTAGACATGGCAAAATTGGGGGGGGGGGGGGGGGTCAGGTCAATTGGGTTTGCAAGTCAAAACGAGTCAATTGGGTTGTAAATCAATCAGATTGCGGATCAAGTCAGGTTGACCTATTTTTTTAAAACTAACTTCTTTTTTTTCAAAAACAAATCAATGGCAACCTTTTTAGAAAGAATGAATAAAATCAATTAAGGAAATGAATTCACTTAATGCCACTTGTTAATATTCTTCCAATTCTGATAATTTTAAGCACAACTAAAATGTTTTATAGTCATAAATTCATAATGAAAAAAGTCTTCTATGTTAATAACTCACTGCCAAAATGTATGTAATTACAAATTTACAACTTCAAAAAGATATAGATCTTAAGGAGCACCAAAAAGTATATATTTTAAGCTTACACCACTAATAATATCATTCTTTAGGTTTGCTGGTTAGTGGTTTATGGACTACAGCTTAACAGCTACAAAAGCACATAGTTTTGTTTTGTCACATATTTTTTTAGTTTTGTCAAATTCTCAAAAAACAAATAAACTTAAGTTTTGTCTAAGGTTGTGTTTGGGATAGCTTATATTGGGCAACTTATTTGACAATTTAGCTTTTTTTGGTATTATTCATATGTCCCATTGCATTTTTTGGTAATATTTATGGGTCACATTGTACTATTTTAGCTAACTTTTAATTTTATTTACAGTACTTTCAGCAAAAAGTTTTCAATTTCAGCTAAATAAGCTGTTTCCAAATGAACCCTAAGTCTTAACTTAATAACTCATAAAGTAGTGCACGTTTTACTGTGTTAGTAGTGTTAGTGTAGTAAGTGTCTAGTCAAATTGAATGAGAATTGGTAGATTTTTTTTTTTTTTTTTAATAAATGGGTTGTCTATGAATATGTGATCTATTGGCTCTAGCCTAACTTGCTTTGGGCTTTACCCACCTAGCATTCAGGACGTAGTCTAAATTTCTTTTATTGTATTTTTTTTTAAGTGTTAGGTTAGGTTGCTCACAAAAAAAATCGGTCAGGTCACAGGTCAACTTATTTTTACTTTGGGTCAAAAATTCGGGTTTGGGTCAGGTATTTTTCGGGTCGGGTCAAGTTGAGTTAGTAAATTCTGACCCGCTTTGCCATGTCTAGAATCCATGTGGAGAAGCTATATCTAAATGAGATAAATATACTTTCATCAAAAAAAAAAAACAAAAAAAAAAAATCTCCATCTTTCTTTCTCTCCAACCTTCTTTTTTTCCTTGTTTCTTCTCTTTCTCTCTCTTGTGATGGAAGCAGTTGAGCCATGGGTCATGGTTGGCTCCCATTTTTTTTTTCTTTGTTCTTATCTCTCACTGTTTCTCTCTCTTACCGTGTTGCCTCACTTTGCATCTATCAATAAAGTAGTTGGTTGTCAAACACCTCAAACAAAGAGATAAGATAAAAGGTAGAGCCAAAATAACGAAACAACCCACCCTTTTTCACTCTTCAAATTTGAAGTTTTTAAGGATAGAAGCATAAATATATCGGTACACAACAAACAAACCTAAAAGGAAACCTCCACTTCTGCCGTTTTAGTATTTACAATGTGGTTTTGTCAAACACAAGCTGCTCAACTGTCCTTTTTTATATAGAGTATAGATAATAAATAAATAAATAAATAAATATGACGCGTTCTATCCATTCACCGTGCATCAGTTTGCTTGGTTTGTTTTTTGTTTTTCTTTTTGTTCTTCTTTTTTTGACGAAATTTGGTTGCTTTTTTGTTTTATTATTATTATTATTATATTAAGGAATTTTTTATAAACAAAGGAGTACGACTTGTCATCTATCTAAAGTTCTAAAACATCAGCAACACGGCAAGCCGCCGGACGCACAAGACTAGCAAATGATTCTTCCCTCAAAGTTACATGTAGTTTGTGTACGAGTAAGAACCTGTTTGGAATCAACTCTATTTTTTAGCTTTTAGTTTTTATGTCAAACTTTTTAAAACTTTACCTTTTCCTTTATTTTCTCACTTTTTCAAAATAAAAGTATAATTTAGCACACGTTTTGCAAAAAGCTTGATAAACTATTTCTAAACGGACGCTAAATCGATTATCTTTACTACAAGTTGTGTAGAGCTGCCATTTTACTATTCACTTAGTTAAGGTCCCATACTTGCTAGTGAAGTTAGTTTTGTCTGTTATTGTTAAATCCTTTTAGGAAGTAATTTCACTTAATTGTTAGTTTGATACATCTGAGATCAATTTCGTCTGCTATAAACATCAAGCCATTTAATTGTACATAAAGGTAAATGGTCAATGTAATCAGATCAGTAAAATCAGTCTTCTTTCTCATTAGAGCTTCACTCTTTGTATCAGAGTCAATCTATCAGTTCTCCTCGTCGATAGCTTCAGCAGCGAAAGAGAGCCAAGAGCTCATGGTGCAAGAACATCTACATATATTATCTTAATTAAATCACAAGGAAATCTATATACCGTCATCCATCTTAAATGGCTTAATTGCATTAGATTTGTAACAGGCACTACTTCTATCCAAGGTATAATTTAATTTAGGCGTAAATGCACTTTTGGTTCCTACATTTTGGGCTAATTCGCATTTTGGTCCTAAAATTGATTTTGTTCCTATTGTTGTCCCTATTTTAAAAAAATTGTTTCTATTTTAGTCCCTGCTGTCATCCAAGTAACGAAACCCTATTACGTGGCAGACGGAGTGCCCTGGTTGTTGACATGGTGCTAACATGGCACAAACATGACATTAAAATATTATTAAAAAAATTATTTGGCATTTTTCAATGCCATGTCAACATTTTAATTTTTTTTTAATTTCTGATAAAAAAAATTTCAATTTAAAGTTAAACTGAAAAAATTCAAAAAAAAAAATTACAGTTTTAAAGATTGAAAAAAAAATTTAGAGCAATTAGTTCAATTTTTCTTGAACTTTTTTAAGAAACAAACACTAAATTAACACTATTCATGCTCTATGTTGGTGTTTTTGTGTTTGTGTTTGTGCTTGTATCTATTTCATTTTCTTCTTTCTTTTAAGATAAACCAAAAAAGTAAAATCAATACAAAAGCAAATTAATAAATATCCCAAACGACATCAGCCAGAGATGCGTATTTATAGTGCTAAAAACCCCAAATTAGTTTGTGTGGCATTTGTCTCTCTTAGTCTCTATCTCTCTCGATCTAAGACGACTTGCTCTCGATTGGGTTGGTTGAAAATATCCCAAACCACGGCTGAGAAAAAGAAGAGGGAAGAAGATTGGCCCGGAAGAATTAGAAGAGGAGATCGGCCTGAGAAAAAAGAAGAAGAAAAGGCAGAGGAGATCGGCAACATGGGCACGACATGCAATCTTCGATTTTTGCTTGTTTGTGTTGTTTGTGTTTGTATCGTACTTTTGCTTCTTTCTTTGTCAATCTCCAACTTTTTTTCTCTCTCTAAACCCGAATCCCTCTTCCTCTCTCTTTTTTGATCAACAATGGTGGTAGTGGGTTTGGTGACTTTGTGGCGTGGGTTTGATTGTGAGAACGTGAAGTTTGATTTTTCTGGTTTCGAGTTGTTGATGATGTTTTTGGGTTCATGGGTTTGATTATTTGCTAAGAAAATCAATAAAAGAAAAAAAAATATTGATTATTTTAATTTTCTGGGTAAGTTTTCATCTTCTTTTTTGTAGAACATGAAGAACAGTTTTGGGTTTGCATTTGTTTTGGGTTTGCTAAAGATTGGATTGGTTGCTGGGTTTATTTCTTGAATTTGGGAAGAACATGAAGAACAAGTTGTTATGTTCTTACAGAAAAAAAAAATAATGAAAGTAAAAATAATAATAATTATTATATTAAATTTAAGGCCAAATAATAATAATATGAAAGTAAAAAATTAAAATTTTGACGTGGCATTGAAAAATGCCAAATAATTTTTTTAATAATATTTTAATGTCATGCCAGTGCCACGTCAGCACCATGTCAGCAACCAGGGCACTCCATCTGCCATGTAATAGGGTTTCGTTACTTGGATGACGACAGTGACTAAAATAGAAATGATTTTTTAAAAATATGGACAACAGTAGGAACAAAATCAATTTTAGGGCTAAAGTGTGAATTGGCCCAAAATGTAAGGACCAAAAATGCATTTACGTTTTTAATTTAACCTCAATGTTAATAATCCATTTGATATTTTACAGTCATTGTACAAAAATAAAAACTTTACATTAGCATACAGGGGAAATGGGTAATGCTTTCCTATTGTAGTTATTCTATGCATATTAAAGAAGAATCACACAATATAATTGTCAACTTATAGATGTGAATAAGGTTAAAATTGAATTTAATTAACCTTGAAACTCAGCGTCATTGCGCCAAGATCTTCATAAATCAATTGGTTGGCACCTCTCAACATTGTATAAAATTAAGTAATAAATGACTCAGTACAATAAGAACTACTACATGGCATAGTCTACACCACTTGATATGATAAGAACCTCTCAAACAATAATATTTAATCAAAATTATGATTGTTATAAAAATACTCCAACAATCTTTTCCAAGTTATCTTATGACTTTTTTTTCAAAAAACAGTTGAAAATGTTGAGGTTGTTGGGGTTGTTAATTAAGGCTTACAAAATACAAACAAAGTCATGTACATCAAACTTCCAACTACCACTACAAAACTAAAATCAGATCCATTTCCCAAAAATATCAAACCAAGCGCCAAAAATAAGTTGGTCACCAACTGATTCGAAAATGTGAACACCGATTTTTTCACCAGCTGGTTCTTCCGACTGTTGGGTCTGGACGTGGCCCACATAGGACCCCAAAGTTCTAAAATTATGAAGATGTTTTTACCAAAATGCTCCCACAGAATTCTAATAAGAATGAAAATCCAAAAAACCCCTATTCTAATTAACCATAATGACCATTCATCAAAAGACATTATCCATAATAACCTTAAATCTCGATGAAAATAGCCAAATACCATGTTTTGGCAAAGTTTGTGGCAATCTAGTACTGTTTTGAAAATATTTAGCAATTTACCACTTTTTTAATACTTGAGTTTCACAAACTCAAGTTCTAAATGGTACTTGAGTTTAGTGAACTCAAGTTCCTAGTGAGTCCGCCAGCGTGGCACTGGCTGAGCTGGATTTTGAGCATTAAAAAAATGCCACCTGGTACTTGAGCTTCTCAAAATCGAGTACTGTGTAATTTTACATACACAGTACCCGAGTTCCCCAAACACGAGTATGGCTCAAGTATCGTAGTTCGACGATCCAAACTCATACTCGAGTTCATTGAACTCAGGTTTGACTCGGGTTCCAGGTCCGTGATACTCGATTTCTATGAACTCGAGTAGTGTACTGTCATACTAAAGTTTAATCTCTCACCTCTCAACATTTGCCTTTATTATCAGTTGCAGAAATGGATCTGTCCTTCAAACAAAGGCCTATCCTTCTTTTGGGACTTTAAATTTGATGGTTTGAGCAAAATGTACAGAGGATATCGTACGCATGTGTTTCTGTTTACGTGAGGGAGAAGAAATGTATGAGAGAAAGTAACTTCTTTTTTTCTGAGAATCATAGAAAGTAACTTTTGGAAGACTGGTTTATTCAGATTATCTTTATCTTTATCTTTATAATTTTATCTTTTATGAATCCACTGTAAGAGTTTCTTTGTGAATAAAAAGTAATTTGAAACAATACTAGCACTAGCAATACTGTAGTAGGATTTCCATTGGTGGTTTTTGTAATTTGATATGCAAACTGCAAATGATAACAATTACTATATGTTTATTACTTCAGGTTTGACCATAAAATCATATCCCACCTACATTAGACTTTTTTTTTGAAGAAAAAAAATTTATCAAAAGGATAATGTAGCAACAGGATCCAAGAGATGACCTGTTGAAATCCATCATGATCAGTCTCCTTATTAAAATATTTGTTTCCAGTATTAGTTTAACAATGTTTTCTTCAATATCAGTTTGATTCCATGTTCTATAACAAATTAACAACACACTTTGAGTAAACTCCCTCAAAATGGCCCTAGTTGCTTTGCTTTAAGATAATCATCATACCAAGATTGAAAGGAATGTAGGAATCACAGTCTGGGCCTATTTTTCCAATTGGCATAGCTGTCATGGTTTTATCAGTGAACCTAAACTGATGAAATCATGATTTAAATTAGCAGGTTGTAATGTTATATAATAAAAATCACCCAGCAATAGACCTTCATAGTTTAATCTCTGCTTTTGCGTTCAATCAATGAAAATCACATTTTAAGGAAAACACAACAGTTTAAAACTAGAGATTACTCAATAAAATTGAGTTTCTACCAAGTGCGAATCTGAGGTACGATTTAGGCAATCAGGATCTTAAATCAGGATACAAGACACATACAGAACAAATGACCAAATTATCTTGCCAGCTTCCATGCGAGTTTGGAGAGTATAATCCAAAGTGGTAGATTGCTATATATTTCCGAAACAGTGCTAAATTGCCACAAACTTTACCAAAACATGGTATTTGGCTATTTTTACCCTTAAATCTCAGAAAACCAGCAAAGAAAAAGTCTGAAACTACATGAAACATTGAAACCCAATATGGGTGGGTGAAATAAATTCATTTAGCTAACAACTAAAATTTTCCAATTATAAGATTAAAAAAAAAAAAAAAAAATCCAATTATATTGTAAAGGCATTGAACTCAACCAAATTACAATGATTCAGCACAGGTATTTATCATCTCTTGGGATTCTGAAACACATCAAAATTGGCTCTTTTCCAATTATATTTAATATTTAATTAGCTGTTTGTGATTAATCATTGTAGGAAAGTTCGGAGTTATCTGAATCCGGAAAAGAATTCTCAACCGTACACAGAGCAGCACCTCTGCTATATCTGTCCGTCTCAATTGGAGAATCACTACAGGTTAATTCATCAGTGGGATAGTCATATTCACCTTCCTCCCTTGCTGCATCTGCGTTCTCTTGCAACTGCAGCGCACGTTCAAGTCCTACCTCCACTTCACCCATTGCTGGACGATCCTTTCCCTCTTCTCGCACGCAAGAACTCGCAATGCCAATGTAAATCTTGAAACACTCTGGAGCTATCTTCCCCATCAGATACGGATCAATTATCTCATTGATGGTCCCTTCTTGTTTACATTTGCTGGCCCAGCTAATCAGATGAAACCGTTCCGATTCGGTGAAATTCATATCCACTAATGGTCTGCCACAGAGTAGTTCAAACAGTACTACACCGAAAGAGTAGACGTCGGATTTAACGGTCAGCTCCATTCGCCAGAATAACTCGGGATCCAAGTATGGATGAACACCCGTCTCCATACGGTCGATCCTAATTAAAGCCTCTGACAAATTCGGGGGACCCATTTTGGACACCCCGAAATCTCCCAACTTGGCTTCCAATTTCTCATCCAACAGAATGTTGCTCATCCTCACGTCATGGTGGATAATAGTACGCTTTTGTCCAGTGTGAAGATAGTGCAGTCCACGCGCGACTCCGATGCAAATCGCTAGTCTTTGTTTCCACGGGAGGGGATCGTGGTCAATGCCAAAGATGCGTTGGCGCAGGTTTCCATTGACCATGAATTCGTAGACAAGGCACTCTTGGCCTTCATCAATACAATATCCAATGAGAGAGATGAGGTTAGGGTGGCGTAGCTGGCAAAGCAACAGCACCTCGTTCGTTAACTCGGGATCGTGACGTAACGGACCGTGGCTTGATGACGCCGGAATCGTCGAACGCTTTATTGCAACGCTTTTGCCACGGTCATCAATAAACCCCTTATAGACTATGCCAGAAGCCCCCCTATCAATCTCTTCATTGAAGTAATTGGTAGCTTTCTTGATCTCACGGAGTGAAAATCGACGACATAATCCCTCAGGAAGAACTGAAGAGTAATATTGTTTTTTTTTGTCTGACCTTCCCTTCCCGGACGTCCTTAATAACTTTGAAATAGACTGAGATATACCTTCCATTGACGCTTCGGTCCTATACCCACGAACGACGAGAGAATGATGCACTGGGAGTGGAAAGGATTTATTGTTTTGGAACCCCCTGCAAACAATTTTAACAAGTGTTTTTTTTTTTTTTTTTTTTTTTTTTTTTTTTTGAGAAATAATTATGGTTCAAGTTTGTTGCATACATTTTGTGCGTTTACATATGGTTCAAAACAACTTGTAATATTTGTGCATAACAAAATTTTCCCAAGAGGGTGTATATAATATAAAAATGTTTGTGTATCAAGGATAAAAAATTGAGTAGATGTTATTGTATGTGAAGAAATATAAACAATTAAAAGAATTAAGAAAATTGATATTTTAATAAAATCTAGTGTAAAATAAATAATCTAATATGTGGTGTTTTGAAAACTGAGTATTTAAAATATAAAAAGTTTGTTTTTATGCTAAAATCAACATTTTTTTTTTTTTTTTTTTGTCTAAGATAAATCCTACTCTAGCCTAGGGGTGGTAATTTGTGTTCGCATGTTGAATTCGTGTTATGTCGATTCATGAGTATTCGATTATATAGGTCAATATTAATCCGACAATTTATTAAACAGGTCAACATTTCTCAATCTTAAGACAACTCATTTATTAAACGGGTTAGTCGTGTCGACCTATTTATCAAATTTTATCAAAACGAAAAGAAAAAAAAAAATAGTACTAACCAAATTAATATGAATTATGAAAAACCAAACAAATAAATATTTTTAGCTTTTAATATAAAATTCACAACTAACGAGTAATAACACCACAAATAATCATTCAAAACTAAAGCATATCTCAATATCACAAATAATCAATCATAATATGTCAAAGAAAACAAACCACAACAACAAAGAAGTTCATTTTTAGTTTGTTATTTTGTTTTTATGTAATTGAGATTCAAATATTATTTTGGGAGTGTACTTTGTCTTGAAAACAATCTAGATGATTTGGTCATTTTGGAGATTGCTAGATTATTGAGAGAATGATTAAATTAAGAACCTCATTCTACAATTTAAATTTTGAGAATAAAATAATGGAGCATTATATTTAGGCTTCGTAAATCATTGCCCAAATACATGATTTTAAACATCGGTACGGTCAAAGAACTAGAATAGAGTGGTTATCAGTTTTATGGTTGGATTGAGGTCGGATCGACAGTCGAACCGATGATGTTATAAATAAAAACTAATAAATAATTATAAAATTATAAAAATAAATAAAGAAAGAAAGAATAAATAATAATAATTTTATAACTGATCATTTTAACTAAAAAAATAAATAATAATAAAACATTAACTTACCCACTTTTGTACGTCACTTAACAAAATTCAAACAAAAAGAAATAAAAAATATATATATACAAGCAGCGACAACCCACAAGCCCACTACAAAATATTTTAGTTATTTATTATTTTTTAAAATAACAAAAATTAAGTGCACCAATGGGTAGCAATATCATTACCAACTTGATTTTTTTTCCCACCACATATCGATCCTACCCTTACACGTTGATATGATATCCCACCTATCACAAATTTTGAAATCTTTACATCCACACATTTGGTTTTTCACTTTTCAACAATAGTTCCTTACTTAATAGTTTGAGCAATGTGGAACACCAACTTTAGCTCAACTTTATGACATAACTCGTCATATGGTGAGTTGTGATTAGTAAGAGTGTGTCCATCAACTCGCAACATGGCGAGTTGTGATTGGTAAGGGTGTGTCCTCACATGGCCCACTGACACACCCTTACCAATTACAACTCGCCATGTGGCGAGTTATGGCATAAAATTGCGTCAAAGTTGGTATCCCAGCATTACTCTAATTTGATATTGTGATTTTTAATATGCCTTCATATTTGGAATGATTGTTAACATTAAGTAAATTATTCTACTTTTGTATAAACTTTGCTTTTGTGATATGACTCATTAAATATTTTCAAATTGATCAAATATATGTGTAACCCTGCTCACAGGGTTATATATGAGACTAAGTGTTGAACCCTCATCAGCAGGGGTTAGATATTGGCATTCGCTCACAAGATTGTTTGTGAGGATATGTGATATGTGTGTATGTGACGTTGTGCTCTGATCAATTATCTGTGTATTTTTAATGATTTTGTGATTTGATTACATGTGTTAAGTGGTTCATTATATGTTTTAGAAAACTATATTTGATATCATTGAGTGGATTTGTGAAATCTAAATGCTCGTGCTTTGCTTGACTCTATTCTGTTGTGTATTGTGTATAATTGCTTACTAGATGTATGGCTCACCCCCATCAATTGCAATTTTCATATTAAAGTTTAGTTGGAAAACAGAATTGTTGGATCGCTATGTAAAGTGCAAGGTAGAGCTTGGAAGTTTTCAGGCAACTTCAATAATGATTGAAGCCTTTTAGGATTTTAGTTATCTTTATTTTGCTTAAAATTTTATAGTATTTGGAGATTAATTCTAAATTTTGGATTTTAGATATTGCAAGAGGTTTTTTAAGAGCATTGTTTATTTGGAATTTTATTGAATTTTGAAATTAATTTTGTTTATTGAAGTATGCGAGATCAGCAAATTATTCGTGCATCTAAATTCATATTCCATGGATTTGGGTTGTGACAATTATAGTAATTGATGTGGGTTTTAGTTAGTTTAAACGGTAAAGTTTCTTAAATTTATTGAATCTATAAAATAAAATAGAAAATAAAAAGAGTAATTGTAAGGTTGAATTTATTCAATCATGTGTTGGCTTTATTCGATGCCAAATTTGCTTGTATTTGGGCAATTAAATACCTTGTATTTAGGTGGGAATTATGTAAGGATAGTGTATGAAAGAGTGTGAAGAAAACTCAAGAAGTGTACAATTAAAGGGAGTCTCACGACTGAATCTTGCGACTGGCTCACGATTGGCAAGTCACCAAAATGGCACACGTGTGAAGCATGCAGGGGGAGTTGAAGGGTCACGACAGCTGAAGAACTACAGGACAAAACTTCCAGTCTGGCCAGGCAGTTAGCTCGTGACTCAAACTCGCGACTCGTTCCAGTCACGAGGTCTAGTTGCCAGAATGCCTTGTTTTGTTGAAACATGACTTTTTGCATTCCTCATACACTCTACTATAAATACCCTCATACCCACGAAATGTTAAGAGCTTCGAGAGAGAATTTTGAGAAAAAAACTCTAGAGAAAAACAAGATTAACTCATCCATAATCTTCATCCTTTGATTCTCCAAATTCCTCTACTCTCACCCTCTCTATTGACATATCCTTGAGAAGTACATTTAGCCAAATTCTTATCTCACCATACCCATATCAGTGGGAAGATATTTTGGTGCTTGGGAAGCAGTTTAGAAGGGACCAATTCATTTTGGTTGATGCAATGGGCTATTGCGGGATCTAGTAAGCTAGAGATTTCAAGATTCGGCGTAACCCTGTTGGAGCAAGAAGCTTGGAGGGCTTAGGTGCAGTGGGTAGATTAGGCTTGGAGGGTGTTCTACTATTTATGTATCCCAACTTTATTCTCTAGTGGATTATTGACAGCTTAGAGGGCAGCGGAGAGGTTTTTCGCTGAGTACTTCGGTTTCCTCTTCGATAACACATCGCCATGTTATCTTTGTGTTTGCATCTTTTTTCCCTTTCTCTTTACCTTTTAATTACTGCTGTGTTGGTTATTAATTATGGTTTAGAGTGTTACCAATTTGGTTATAGCTTATATTTCATTTTCCGCACATATATTGTTTGATTATAAGCTTGTGTTGGTATTTTTTACTTGGGGGTCTAAACATTCATAGGTATTTTACACACTATTTGAACTTTCAGTAATCATATTGATACAATATATATATATATATATATATATATATATATATATATATATATATATATATAAATAAAAATTGATTTTTTTTTTCTGGAACCATCCTTTTGACTTCTCTTCAATGTCTCATCCAATGGTGTATAACATCTACTTATTGGGTTGTGTAACTCATATGTTATTTCAATATTTTTCATATTGTTTACACTATATAGTTTTATTGGTATAGTATATTACGAAGGAGTGATCATTTTTTGCCTTAAGTGCACTATAACTGAATTTTCAAGCACACATTTTTCTTGTTACATAATTGATATTCATATATAATTTTGGGAGTTTACTTTGTCTTAAAAAAGTCTAGATTATTGAGTGATTGACCCAATTCTTAAATATATTCCGTGGGGGGATGGAAGAATTTACACCCAAGCTTGAGGCCCGAGTGCTTGGAGGATCCCGTGGAGTGGAAAGGGCCGGACACATCTACTAAATATAAGGCCCAAATGCTTGGAGGATGCCGTGGAGTAGAATGGAATGAGCCCATCTATTTAAGAAGCAAAGGGAATCTTTACGGACCATTTCCCCAAAATTGACAAGAAGCTATATCTCCCAAAGCCTTATCCGAGGTATTGAACATGGATAATCCGCCACGTGCCCAAATATGACCTCGGGAAATCCTCTAGAGAGATAAGAATAACAGAGATCTTTACATTCACATTAATGAGGGGTTCTCTACCTAACCTCTGCCATATTAAGTGTTGTGAGGGATTTTCACAATTTGCTCCAATATCAATGGGCTTGGTTTGCGATCGAATGCTATAAAAGATTTGTGCCTCCTCATCCTTCACCAATTGTTCTTTGGATGGATTGATAAGGCACACGATCTGACAAGTGCAAATGAGACAACTTGAATAGTACCAACACCCCCAAAAGTCTTGTATCAGGATAAGAAAGGGGGGAAACCAATAAATTTGGAGAGAAATATCTAAGAAAATCCAGCTTGAAACAAGACAGTTTGGAGGATGATGGAAGAGAGGATGTCTATAAAGGGGGAGGGGGTTGGCAAATGTGGGGGGATCAAAAAAGAAAGGAAGAGAGAAAAAAGAGAGAGAAAAAGGAAAGGAGAGAGTAAATCTTGTGTTATGTAATCCAATGCCGCTAGAAAAAGATATTTTTCCCTTGTAATGAGTCTACTTCGATGTGAATAAAATCTTGTTTTATAAATAAGTTATTTGAGTTTCCCATTGTGGAGTCTTCTCTTTACATTTTTATTAAATAAATTGTGTTTGTCAATCACCCCAACGTCCCACCAGATCTTATTTCTTTTTCTTATTGTGGTTTTTGACACCCACATATTCAATTAAGAGACCTCATTTTGTAGTTAAACTTTAAATTTTTGAGATTAAAATATTGGAATATTACTTCATTTTGTAGGCTATGCAAATTATTGCTCTCATGTAAAATTAAGGGAAAATGGTGCACATTTTACTTACATTGCAAATTCTCTCTTTTCTTTTGTCACCCATTGAAAATCTTCTTCATCTTCTTCTTCTTTCTTCGTCTTCTTCAGCGGGCCTTCCCTTGTAATTTTTTTTTTTTTAATTTTATTTGTCTAATCTGATCTAAGAAATACATTTTGAAGGTAGAGTTTTGATCAACAAAACACCAAGCAACACCGATCTGCTACCAAAAACCACCAGGTACTAACACTGATTCGAATTTTTTTTTTTTTTTTTTTTTTTTACTTATCAAAATTTTTTTCGATCTTGCATGCTTTGTTCTTGCTAAAGATCTATTTGTTCTCTTGCCGGGTTCTGAAAAAAATTTGTAGGTGTGCGAAAAAAAAGAACAACTCATTACGACAATTAATTTCTTCAGTCCTGAACATAGTGGGTTACAGATTGTAATTTTTTTTTTTTTTTTAATTTTGTGGATGCTCTGTCTTAAATTTATTTTGTGGATATTTGATTTTGGTATTTTAGCATGATTTGGTTATTTTAGAAATATAAAGAATGAGAAAGAATGATTTGGGTATTTTGTGGATGCTCTATCTTAATTTTATTTTTTTGTTTCGGGTGATTGTAGAGACTTGTGGGGGTGTTTGAGTAGAGACTTTGGTAATGTTTGAGTAGAGTAGTTTCTATGCCTCTTTATTTTGCTTTAGTGTAATGAAAATGTTCTGCTGTTGTATCTAATGAAAGTAGTTTAACTTATGAGACCGTGTATTATTGTGTTTGGTTGCTGCATGGTAAGGTGCTGCAGGGTGTGCGTGCTCTGCTGATGTGGGGTGCGTCTGCTGCTGATGGGGCATGCGTGTTTGGTGCTGCACACGCATGCCCTATCAGCAGCAGACGCACCCCACATCAGCAGAGCACGCACACCCCATTATGGAGGAGATAAGATTGGGTTTCAGACAAAGGTTTTAGTGTGTTCTTCCCACCTTGATGAAGTTTGCATACACCAGTTTGGTTTCTCGTGTTCTCCTCTGGCCATATATATTTCTAGTTAATCTAGTTGAAGTCCACCCTAGGTAGTGATCATTATTTGTTAATTTAAGGCTTCTAGTTTAAAGGTTTTATAGTCTCTTATCTTATACTTGGGGAGAACTCATCAAAAACCATTATAAAACCACCTTATGAATTTATGGCGGCAATTTTGGCAGAAATTTTTTGGCAGCAATTTTCTAGCTGTGTTTACTAACTAGTGAGTGTACAAACGGTGTGAGTGTGTTAATACAATTGATTTTTTTTTTGGGGAAATATTATGTAGTTGATTCTGGATACCCAATGGTGAAAGGCTATTTGGCACCATACAAGGGGATATCATACCATCTTCAAGACTTTCGAAGGAGAGGTGGAAGCCCTAGAACTAGATATGAAAAATTTAATCATGCTCACTCATCTCTTCGATGTGTGATTGAGCGCACTTTTGTTGTGTGGAAGAATAAATGGAGAATTATTAGAAACATGCCATCTTTTCCATTCCATATCCAAATACTTATTGTATCTGCTACTATGGCTTTTCATAATTTTGTTAGACTAAATGATAGGGATGATAGGGGCTTCATAAATGCCAATCGAGATTCAATTTCTAGAAGAGAGCATAATAGTGAAGCAGGTAGCAATTATGAGCAGAACTCAGGATCTTTAACAACCCTGCGATGATGGTTCTTTTTGATTCCATTGCTAATTCCATTTGGGGGGATAATAATTAGTAGTTGTCTTTTTTATTTATTTATAATATCATGTAGTACAATTTAAACTTGCGTTATTGGTATGTATTTTATCATCTTTTTTACATTTTTGTGTTGTACAATTTAAACTTGGGTTATTGATATGTATTTTATATCTTTTTACATTTTTATGTAGTACAATTTAAACTTGATATGTTATTCACACTAAAAAAGAAAAATTGCCCAAACATTATTAAAATAATACCAATAATATATATTTATTATTATTATTATTATTTAGTAAGTATATGAAGTAGTTGATTTTTAATTAAGTATGAAATAAACTCCCTTATATATACATTATCTTTTTTGGTAATTTACCCTTCAAACTGCCACTTTTATAAGTGCTAGCCAAATATTCAGCTTTTTCAAAAAGCATTTTTTAACAGCTTTACCAAACACTCAGCTTTTTGAAACTCAACTTTTTCATTATGGACTTTTTAAAAACTCAATTTTTTCATTATGCACTTTTATAAAAAGTTGAACCAAACTCACCCTAAGACTAATCAACCTTCTCCAAGTTATCCTATGACTATTTACCAAAAACAATATTTGCAATGTTGAGATGAGATTGTTGTGGTTGTTAATTCGGGCTTACAAAATACAAACAATGTCGTATGAAAACTTCAAACTACAATTCAACATAAAAGTCTAACAAAACTAAAATCAGATCCATTTCCCAAAACAAGAGCAAAGCACACCCTCTAACAAAACTCCATACCGTGGCAATGATATCACTAATCAACAGCCCTATTTTGTTCATAAGGCAGTGCAAAACGCAACAACTAGACTCTTATTTTTGTTACGAACTTAATCGTTGGCTGTTTGGGCTTTCTATGGCGGCATCCAAGGACAATTCGGCTGATGTGGCACTATCAAAATCTGAAATAGATCCCTCAGATTCAGATGATCCCTTAAATTTAGGCGAAGAAGCAATGCACGTATATTCAACAATGGGATACTTATATTGATCACCACCACTACGATCCAAATCCTCTCTCGCAGCATTTGCGCTCTCTTGTAGCTTCAGTGCATGTTCAAGTACTACCTCCACTTCAGTAATCATGGGACGATCCTTTTTCTTATTTCGTACACAAGAATTGGTAATGTCCATGTATATCTTGAAACACTCTGGAGCTATCTTACCTTTCAGATACGGATCAATGATCTGATAAATGTTCCCTTCTTGTATGCATTTTCAGGCCCAGGAAGCTAGATGCCCCTCATCTGTCTCTAATTCAGGTCTCACTGCACTTCTAGCACAGAGTACTCTACAGTACCACACCCAGAGAGTAGATGTCAGATTTATCGGTCAGTACCTTGTTGAAGACATAATTGGGATCCAAGTATCCTAAAGTACCCACAACATCAGACTCCATCCTAAGTAAGTCCTTTGACAGACTTGGAGGGCCCATCTTGTACACCCCGAAATCTATCAACTTGGGCTCCAATTTCTTGTCCAAAAAAATGTTGCTTGTCTTTACATTATGGTGGATGATACTATGCTTCACCTCGGAGTGAAGATATTGTAATGCACACGCCACTCCAATGCAAATCTGGAGTCTTTGTTTCCATGACAAAGGATAGCGATCATGCTCCTGGAAATGGAGGTATTTCGAGAGGGTTCCGTTTGGTATGAACTCATAGACTAGGATCGTCTGCTGATCATCGAGACAATATCTGATGAGAGGGATGAGGTCAGGGTGGTGTAGCTGGCAAAGCAACAGCAACTCGATCCTTAACTCCTGAAAAACCTTCCTTGAGTTGATATTCACATGCTTTATTGCAACGCTTATCGTAGTAGGGTCATCGATAAACCCCTTGTATACTTTCCCATAACCCCCCTCACCAATTACTAAATCATCATCGAAGTTATTGGTAGCTGTGTTGATCTCAGCTAGTGAAAATCAACGGCATAGTCCATCAAGAAGAACTGAATAAGATTGTCTTGTTTCGTCTGACCTTCTCTTCCCTAACGTCCTTAGTAACTTCGAAATACCTTCCATTAATTCACACTTCGATCATATAGTATAACAATGATCAGTGCAAAGTGGAGGCCTGCTGCTCAAGCGTTGACCGAAAGGATCTCTGTTTTAGATCCCTTCAAAAATAGACAAACAAGTAGGGGTATTTTTCCAGGATTTGTTTTGGATTTCCTCTCAAAAAAATTGACAAACGAGTGGAGTTTTTGCTTTTTTGTTTTTTGTGGGATTGAGCAAATAAGGGTGGGTAGGCGACTCTGGTATATACTGTAACAACGAGGACATAAAATTCAATAGGATGTCTCAGCTTCTCCCTATTGTTGACTTAACGATGTCTCAGCTCCAGCTGTTTTTCTAGTTGAATAGTTTTTGTACTTCTTTTCTTTTTTTCTTTTTTCTTTTTAATATCAAATTTGAATGTGAATTATGGGATTATGATAGGGTGTTTTGGGCTTTGTTCTCACTTTTAAGCAAATCTGACGTGATAGTGCTTGATTGGAGGGTGTAAACATAGAGCTCTTCGAGAGAGAGAGAGAGAGAGAGAGAGAGAGAGAGAGAGAGAGAGAGAGAGAGAGAGAGAGAGAGAGAGAGAGAACTCAATCAGCTAAGGCAATATTTAATTGTGGTGATTTTGGGGAATGGAAAATGGGAGGGATTTTGGGCAAAAATGGTTAAATAGCCTTTAATTTTTTTTTAAATTATGTAGCCAAACAACACAAATTTCAAATTATGTGACAAAATATTGGGACTCGACATTGGTCATGTTGTGTTCTGCCTAGTGTTGAGAACGGCCCTGCGTCTGTGAAGAAGGAGCCCAAATATGAAGAAGAAGTATAGTAAACGCGCCGTTTCACTTAATATCAAATGCAACGTTTTGTTTTACTGAGGCCTGTTTTGTTTTAAGTAAAACGGTGCGTTTGGTTTTATTCAAAGGAGTGTTGGATTAGGCGCAAGATTTAGTTGGTGATTTAGCTTAACAGTTTTAACAATCTCCCGCATTTTGAGGAGTTAGATCCGCATAATGTGGGCAGTTAACTTAATTAATCTTGTGTATATAAAGTGCTCTGTGAGCCCTACTGATGATTATGTAATTCAATATTATAATACTAGTTTCTAGATTCATCTTCTCTCTCTGCTTCCTTCTTTGACTTTCTCTCCCTTTCTCTCACTTTCTCAGATATTTTCTTTTCTAAGTTTCTTGCCGTGATTGTTGACTTGTGTTCACTATTGCTATTCTGAGTTTTTCATCATGGTATCAGAGCACGCTACTACCACTGCTGCTCAAGCTTCGTCAATGGCGAATTCAAGCTCAACAATGGCTTCGTTTTCATCAGCCTCAATCTCTTCAATGTCAATAGGTTCAGCTGCTAATCTAGTAAATCAGCCTCTTTTACTTCTATCTAATATGTCAAATATGATGACAGTGAAGTTAGATAATAGCAATTATATTGTTTGGAAATACCAAATCACCATGGTTCTTGAAACCTATTCTCTGTATGAGTTGCTTGAAGCGCCTTAACTAATTCCTGAGAAATTTCTCAAGGATTTATCTGGTTCATATACTACAATTGTGAATACAGATTTTCAGATTTGGAAGTCTAAGGAAAAGGCTTTACTTACCTTTATAAGTTCAACATTATCACCCACTGTTCTTGCACTCACGGTTGGATGTACTTCTGCTGTGGAAGTTTGGAAGGTACTTGAAAATAGGTTTTCCTCAGTTTCAAGATCTCATATCTTGAATCTTAAGAGTGAGCTACATAACTTGAAGAAGGGAAGTGATACTATTGATGTGTATCTTCAAAAAATTAAAGTTGTGAGAGATAAGTTGCAAGCAGTTGGAGTAATTGTTGATGATGAAGAATTGCTCCATATTGCAATTAAGGGACTACCAAAAGTGTACAATGCATTTAGATCAGCAATTAGAACAAGAAGTACTCAGCTTGGTTTTGATGAGCTTCAGTAGTCAACCTTCACAATTTCATCCTTTCAATCTAGTTCTGGTGGGATTAGATTTGATAGGCATATGTGTCAAATTTGTGGAAAGCTTGGTCATTCAGCTGTGGATTGCTATCACAGAATGGACTATGCTTATCAAGGCAAGCATCCACCTACAAAGCTTGCAGCAATGGCTACAGCTTCTAATGCCAGCCTCACTCAAGATCAGCCTTGACTTGCTGATAGTGCAGCCACTGATCATGTAACAGCCAGTCTTCACCATTTAAGCTTCCCAAAGCCCTACACCACACAAGATCTCCTTACAGTTGGTAATGGTCAAACCTTGCCTATCACACATACTGGTACAGCCTTCATTCCTTCCTCTTTCTCTGATATTCAACTTAATAATGTTCTTAGAGTGCCATCTATTGCATCTAATCTTGCATCTGTTCATAAATTGTGTCATGACAATAATTGCTGGTGCTATTTTGATGAAAATATCTTTTCAATCCAAGCCTTGGACACGGGGAGAATCCTCTACCAAGGCAAGAGTGAAGATGGTGGTCTATCCCATCTATCCTCATCAAGCATCCCAACTTTCCTTGTCTCCAAAAGCTTGTCATAAGGCTCCTAAGTCATCTGTTTTCAATAAAACTCTGTGGCATATGAGACTTGGTCATCCTAATGACCAAGCTCTCCACTGTTTGTTTCCTAAGATTAACTTTATACAGAATAATATCAACGATATTAATGAATCTTGTGTTCACTGCTTGTGGTGAAATGCACAATGTTCCTTTTACAAATTCTCAGTTTAAGGCTTCTTTTCCCTTTGAACTTGTGCATTCTGACTTGTGGGGTCCTGCTCCTGTTGTTTCTGTCAATGGCTTTAGATATTATATACTTTTTGTTGATCATTATTCCAAATTCAGTTGGCTTTATCCATTGAAATCTAAATCTGAAGCCTTTACTAAATTTGTTCACTTTAATGCTATGGTGACAAATCAATTTTCATTAAAAATCAAGACTTTTAGATCTGATGGAGGGGGTGAATTTACTTCCAATGAATTCAAATCTTATTTGTCAAACCATGGTATTAATCATCAACTGTCCTGTCCCCATACACCTCAACAAAATCGGGTTGTTAAGAGAAAACATAGGCACATCATTGAGACTGTCATTACTCTTTTGACTTAAGCTTCCTTGGACTATTATTTTTGGTCTTTTGCAGCACAGACAGCTGTGACTTTAATTAATTTAATAACTACAGTTGTTCTGAACTGGAAATCCCCTTGGTCTAAACTTTATTCCACTTCACCTGACCTAACTCATCTCATAATTTTTGGTTATGCCTGTTACCCTAACCTTAGACGTTACACTACTCATAAACTTGAATCCAGAACTAGGGAATGCATCTTCATTGGTTATTCTACTCACTGTAAAGGGTATTTGTGTCTTGATCCTCATACCAATCGGGTTTACACTTCCAAACATGTGCTTTTCAATGAGTCCAAATTTCCTAGTCTCTTACCTGTTACATCTGATTCTACCACTTCTCATAACACTATTCCTCCAATTTGGTTATCAAATCAGCTCTTTTTCCATTCTACCAACCAGTCTTCCTTGCTTGGTCCTCATCCATCTTCTATTTCTTTGTCCAATATTACTCCTATGTCTAATACTCCTATTATATTACCTACACCTGATCCCATATCAGCTACACTACATGATCCCATACCTGATCCCATACCAGCTACACTACTTGATCCCATACCAATTACTTTGCCTGTGCCCACTTCAAATTGCCATCCTATGCAAACCAGGTCCAAAAGTGGGATTACTAAGCCTACCTCCAAACTCTGTTATAAAGCAACTATTGACTACACCTACACTGAACCCCCTTCCTATAAGGTGGCTGCTAAATATCCTATGTGGTGTGAGGCTATGAATGCTGAATTTCAGGCTCTCCAAAGACAACAAACCTGGTCTCTTGTTCCTACTCCTCCTCATGTTAATTTAGTTGGATGTAAATGGGTGTTTAAGCTCAAGTTGAACAGTGATGGTACTATTTCTAGATACAAGGCAAGGCTGGTTGCTAAGGGCTTCCATTAGCAGGCAGGTGTGGATTTTCATGAGACTTTTAGTCCTGTGATTAAACCAGCTACAGTGAGACTAGTACTAGCTATTGCTGTGAGCTGTCAATGGGATTTGAGGCAACTTGATGTGTCAAATGCTTTCCTTCATGGATATCTCAAAGAAGAGGTTTATATGCATCAACCCCCTGGCTATGTTGACTCTACTCATCCAGATTATGTTTGTAAATTACATAAGTCTCTTTATGGTCTCAAACAGGCACCTAGGGCATGGTTTGAGAGGTTTGCATTTTATTTGCTTCATCTGGGCTTTGTTGCTTCTATGGCAGATAGTTCCTTATTTGTTTACTACTCAGATCACACCATCATCTATCTTCTATTGTATGTGGATGATATTATAGTTACTGGCAATGATTCCACTCAGATTCACAATTTGATTACAGCTCTTGGTATGGTGTTTGAGCTCAAGGATTTGGGGCCTCTGAATTACTTCTTAGGCATTCAAATTACTAGGACAAATCATGGTCTCACCCTCACACAGTCCAAATATGCTTCTGATGTGCTTCACAAATTCAATATGGAAAATTCCAAGCCTACTAAAACACCCCCATGCCCTTCCACAAGGCTAGTTCCTCATGATGGAGTTACACTTTCTGATCCTACTCAGTACAGGAGCATGGTTGGTGCTCTACAATATTTGACTTTCACACGTCCAGATATAGCCTTCAGTGTGCATCAATTATGTCAGTTCATGAGTCATCCTACTACTACACATCTTGAGGCTGCTAAACGTGTTCTCCGTTATCTTAGAGGCACCTTAAATTTTGGGATTTCTTTTACTCTAGGCCCATTAACTCTCACTGCTTTTTCAGATTCAGATTGGGCTAGAGATCCTACAAATAAGCGCTCTACTACAGGCTTGGTTGTTTTTCTTGGGCCTAATTCTATATCTTGGTCTGCTAAGAAGCAAAGTACCGTTTCCCGTTCATCAACAGAGGCTAAATATCGTGCTTTGGCTACCACAGTAGCTGAATTATCTTGGTTGCGTACTTTGTTTAAGGAGCTTCACATTTACCTCTCTCATATTCCAGTCATTTGGTGTGATAATGTTTCAGCTATTGCATTGTCTGCTAATCTAGTCTTCCATTCTCGTACCAAACATCTTGAGGTCGACTATCATTACACTCGTGAGAAGGTTCTTCGCAAACAATTACAAATTGGATTTGTTTCAAGTTGGGATAATTTTGCAGATATTTTCACTTAGTCTCTTTCTGCTCCTCTGTTTCATGCTATTCGTTCCAAACTTCTAGTTGATTCCTCCCCCATCAGTTTGAGGGGGGATGTTGAGAACAGCCCTGCATCTGTGAAGAAGAAGCCCAAGCCCACTGTGTCTGTGAAGAAGAAGCCCAAATATGAAGAAGAAGAATAGTAAACACGCCGTTTCACTTAATATCAAATGCAATGTTTTGTTTTACTGAGGCCTGTTTTGTTTTAAGTAAAATGGTGCGTTTGGTTTTATTCAAAGGAGTGTTGGATTAGGCGCAAGATTTAGTTGGTGATTTAGCTTAACAGTTTTAACAATCTCCCGCATTTTCAAGAGTTAGATCCGCATAATGTGGGCAGTTAACTTAATTAATCTTGTCTATATAAAGTGCTCTGTGAGCCTTACTGATGATTATGTAATTCAATATTATAATACTAGTTTCCAGATTCATCTTCTCTCTCTGCTTCCTTCTTTGACTTTCTCTCCCTTTCTCTCACTTTCTCAGATATTTTCTTTTCTAATTTTCTTCCCGTGATTGTTGATTTGTGTTCACTATTGCTATTCTGAGTTTTTCATCACCTAGAACTCAGCAATGTCAAGTTGCAAAACAATGGTATTTTGTGACATAGTTTGAAAAGAGAATTGTTTGACTACATAGTTTAAAAATTAAGACTATTCAGCCATTTTCCTGGGATGTTGGGTGGGATTCTTTGGTTGGGAGGGGAGGGAAGGGGAGGGATCTTGCCATATTTGTGAAAATTGGTGGCATATGTCAAAGAACATGGGTCATGGCGAGGGTAGGAGGAGGAGAACGATAGGGGTTTCTGTCGAATTGGTCCAATTGGGTCTCAGACAGTGAAACTTGACAATATAGAGTGTTCTTAACATAGATCGACCGACGACTGCTACACTACGGGATTTGGTTCGGTTGGTTCTCGGTTAGACCGATTTCTCAATTCTAGGTTTGTGCTGGACAGCCCTACTCTTATGGGTTCTTTCTAAAGAAAATTGGGTGCTAGGATAGATGGGTTAATTTTTTTTTGAATGGATCATTTTTGTATGATGATTTTTTTTAATGTCGTTGGAACTGTGTATTTGAGAAAAATAAATTGTATTGATTGTCCAATTGGATTTTTTTTTTTTTTTTTACATAATTTTTATTGTCCATGAAAGTTTTAATTCATCAAGAGCTAAAAATGGTTACAAGAGGAAGCCAGCAAAATCAGAACTTGTCCATCCGTACTCGATAGAAATCCAAACTGACTACAAGTCTGCATCAAGCTACATGTTACCAGTGGCGACGCCACGTTGCACTCAGGGTGTTCTTAGGAACACCCTGAACTGAAAAAAAAAAAAATTTATATGTAATAATTAAAATTTTTTTTATTTGTTTACTCTTTAAAAGAAAATTAGGAACACTCTCAATCAAAATGAGGAACACTCTCAAATAAATAAATAAAAATTTATTTGTTCTACTTTCAAGCAAAAAAAAAAAAAAACTCAAAAAAAAAGAACCCAACCCATTCTTTAGCCCATAAACAATTTTGAAAAGAAAAAAAAAAACTCAAATCCCTTGTAAATTAGGACTCCAAAATCCGAATAAATACACAAAAACACAACCCAAACTTCCTAACCTCAAAGATCCACACTTCAGGAGGCTCACTGCCATTTGTATAAAAAAAAATTGCTTTTACGCCGCCAACTGCAACTGAGCAAGTGGCCATGACAGCCACCAACAAATTAGCCCCACTCGACATTTACGCCACCTCCACAGCTCCGCCTCCGTTGCAATCTTTGGTCTGGTATGAGTTTCTCACTCTCTCTATCTGTGTTCCGTTGTCTACATCTCTAAAGTAAAGTAGTTTTTTCACTTTTTTGGACTTAACACACTACAAGTCTACAATTCAATAAATATTTGTACTTTAAGTTTGTAAAGGCAAGACACCACCACCGATGACACTTCATTGCACACTGCCACAACACAACAACACTTAATGGTTTCCAGCTAAGCAACAATCTAATTCAAACCAAAAATTAAATAATAAAAAACCTAAAGCAACAACAGATTGTTTCGTACGGCAGCCTAGTTAATACTTAAATTAAATTTATTATTTATTTTGATAAAAGTAAAATTTTAAATTATTTTTTTAATTAATAATAGTGGCTTGGATAATTAAATTAAATTATTGTTTTTAGACTTGTAAGCTTCATAACAAGACGGACAATGAGTTTTTGAGTAAGTGATTTTTAAAGAATTTAGTTCAAAATCAATTATAAATGATTTTAATGCCATGAATGATGACACATCTTTATTAAGTTATAGTTAATTTGTCAAATAAAGAATGTTTTCAATAATTATTTTTGTTAATATTTAAGAATTTTATTGTGTTTACCTTGCTCCTCCTGGAATAAATTCATGGCTTCGCCACTGTCTAGTCTTGTGATTGAGGCCATGGGGCATTGGGACTTGTCTGTTGAATTAAGGGGTGGATGGGGCATGGGGCCGAGGTAGTGCAAATGTGCTATGTGATAGTGCTTGTGCAAATGTGCAACTAATAATTAATAAATATGGCTGTGTGCTATGTGTTAGTTGATTAGTTCAACTAATGAACATAAAATATGTAATAAATCACTCTTTTTTAGACTTGGACTTAACCTAACTGTCTATATATTTTTGTGCTGTACAATTTATTGACTTTTCTTTTTTTTGTTAAGTAATAGTGTGATATTCCAAGTATCAAACAACCATAGTAATTAGTTGAACTAATTAATTTTGTTTGTTTGGAATATTAATTAACCAATAATTAATTGGGGAAAGCAACTAATAAAAAATAATTAATAATTTAATTAACCAATACATTTTATTAGACAAACAAATTAAATTATGTTAGGCTAAACAACAATTAATAATTTTTCTATAAAAAAAAACAATTAATAATTTTATAATTAATGAAACAACAATATAACAAATTATAGTTTATAAAAGACAAACAAATTAATAAAACAACTAAACAAAAATACATTTAGGAAAAATTCCTGAAACCGCTACTGGAAAAAATTATGCTTCATTAAGGAACACCCTGGGAAAAATTTCTGGAGTCGCCACTGCATGTTACGTGCACAAGTTGTTGCAGGGCAGGTGGGATCTTTGAAGATTGGTAGCTGTGGTGTTTTCCTTGATTTGTGCTAAGATAGTTGGTAGTTGAATGTTATGTCAGTTGTAGTTTTTTTAACGTTGAGTTATTATTTTGTTCTAGCTTTTAGGAGTTGGAGTTTGTTGTTATTTGGTTTTATTTTTCAGGAGTTGGAGTTAAGAGGGTCACGATTGTGTTAGTGGTCCTGATTTTATGCTTTGGAACGTTGCCATCTACTTGTATAAATGCAGTGGCTATTGGAATAAAAGTTATTAGAAAATTTGTCATCCAAACTTATCTTTTAAGGAGGCCGGATTACGTTGAATCAATCCAAAAATTATTTAAATTCCACAAATAAGCCATCATTGGTAACGATAAGGAGATATACATACCACTACAACTCATAAATGAAACAAACTAAATTATCCATTGTTCTGTATTTAAATTCCACAAATAAGCCATCATAGGTAACGATAAGGAGATATACTTAACCACTACAACTCATAAATGAAACGAACTGAAATATATAGTCAAGCAACCAATGAACGACAATAAATTAAATCAGGAAGATTCCTTTCCAGTGCCCCATAACTCTTCGCTGCTGTAAACTTCAAATAATTATCTAGGCACTAAGTTATTCTTTCACCTTACTATTCTGTAGTTGCTCCCATTAACGTACCTACACATGAAATTAGCGATATTTTGTAACCATCATGAGTGATGTAATTTGCCATTTGTGTTAATGAGTAACAATTGCACCCACTAAAACTTTTGACATTGTACCTCTCAATATGTATTTTGACAAAATATTGTCATTTGGGATCTATGATATTTATTTATCTCTCTCAATCTTCTTTATAGCAAAAAAGGTTGCAGTGAAGTAGCTAAAGAATTTAGATAGTAAGTTTATACAAACCTGGAGTTTGTTTTTAACTGTTAATCACCCTTCCTCGTATTCTAAGCTCAGTTTAGAAAAATAATGGAAGGCACATGTTGGACTTTGTAGAAATCATCTCCTTCTTCTTCAAGCCTATGTTTGAATGCTCTTGGTATCCATCGTATCTCCAGTTCCTTTAGCATGCCAACAAATTTCAATCCATGTGGAACTGTCACCAACTTGTTGCAGTCTGTAATCTCTAAACGGCAAAGACTAGGCATTGCACCTGCCTCCACTGTCCACTCTTGTAAATTAGGCAAGCCTCGTAGGAGTAAAGATTTGAGTTGAGGAAAACCTTTCTTAGAACAAAACATTTGCTTCCCAATGAAGGCCTCCCATCCTCTTAGGACCCTCAAGTAAGGTAGCTTCTCGAGTATTGGCATTGGATCTTCCACAAGTCTAGATCCCCACAAAGTTAACTTGGCAAGGTATGGAGAAAATTCTTGGTGATTTGGTAGCTTGTTAATCCGCCCTTCTATGTGTAGCTTATGAAGACAAGGACAGCCTTGTACTACATGTCCTACATCTACTACCTTATCAGGGAATGAAAGCACTTTAGTCTTCATGGACAAGGATTGAAGGCTATTTAATTTTCCGTTAGGGTGATTGGAGATTTCCCTAAACTCTTGGAAGTCTCTTGGGTCATTTCGCACCAATTTTCTAAGATGTCAAACTAAGAATATCTCTTACATCACATTTGTTGGTGGGGAAGTTTACTAGCGTCTACAAATTACTCGAATTTGCTAGTTGCAGCTTATCATCAGTTAAATAGTTACACCACTTCGGAAGATAAAGATGTCTCAACTTTTTCATCTTCCATATCACTGTCGGTATTAGTATAGTTGATTCCCAACTCAGTTCTTCAATGGTTTCCAAATTTAGGGTCTCTAAAAGCACCAAATTGACAATGGAGGAAGGCAATTCTTGTATACGAGTTTTCTTCAAGCTTAAGAGCCTCAAATGAATCAAGCTTCCTATTAGCTTTGGTAACTGTCCATCCAATGACTGGATTCCTTCCAGATCCAAAACTCTAAGCAATTTTGAGTACTTAAAAACTGATTTGACTTGTGGCTATTTTCATTGAAGTATATAAGGGACCTAATCTGAGGATTCTCTTTGTAATAATTATTTGTGAGAAGTTCATCGGAAAATATGGCAAGTCTTCGAATACTACCAGTTGATGAATCAACAGTCTCATGTCCACTCCAAGGTGATAGGCCACAAATTGAATGACCCCTTGTAATTAAATTAATTAATTAATTAGCCAAGTTATTAATCAATTTAACATGCAAACGCATGGTAGCACAAACAAATCACCAAATAACTAAATATGCAGCGGAAATTAAATAACACTGTGTTTTGTTTAAGAATGGGGAAAACCTAACGACAAAAACCCCACTGGGTGATTTTCAGGTCACCACTCCCAAAACTCCACTATTATCACAACAAGCGGTTACAAGTAAAGGAATCCCAAGTACCTTACCAATCTACAGTTGAACCCTTACCCCAATACTCAATTGGACTTGTTCTGTAGTGACAATTCCCCCTTTGATGCACGGCTCCCAAGTACGTGACTAACCAATGCGCAGATCACAGTACGCGACTTCAACACCAACTGAAAAAGAGGTTGACTACAAAGTTCTTCAGTTCATCCTATACGATGAAGATCAAGAAAATACTTGGTCACTAAACCTAAAGGTGCAAATACACAACAACTTCTTTAGAAGAGATGAACTAGGGCAAGAACTTTGTCTCTGGTCACAATTTGCTTCAACAGAGTTTTCTCAATGCTTGTGAAACTTGTGAACTGTTTGACGGCCCTTAAAACAATCATTTTATATGTCTAAGGTTAGGAGAAAAGAAGGCCCGAAGACACATTCACGGATCCCAAGAAATCATATCAGAATTATGAATTTCTTAAATCTCAATAGATAGGAGGTGTCGAGAAGTTGTCAAGCAGGTGTTGAGCTTACGGGCTTGAGATAGCTTTCTTAAGCTCGATAGATGCAGCTGTCGAGTCAGCTGTTGAGATTTAATGAATTTACACTATCAGCTTGTTTTCTTGGACAGACTTGATGACTTCAATACTTAATCTTGAAACCTTGTTTCTTGAAGTATTAAAAAACCTAGAACTACCCAATTACAAGTAAAGTGTGTTTTATCAAAGGATTAGCCAATTACATAAAAAAATGACATATGTTCTTTAATAAGTGAAACACATATGTCCTAACACAAGGACTCACTATGTGAAGGAAATTTTCTTGCTTTGCCTTTGACAAGCATACATCTCTCATGAGATCATGGAGACAACAGGATTTAATTCTTCCATTTGACCCAATTACACCCACTTGAACCATGCATCTATTTATCAACTCAACCAAGTAGCGTTTTGCATAATCTTCTAACATTTTATCTCCCTCTAGTTTATACTCTAGTGGCACAAAGCCTCTTGCCACCCATAGTCAAACCAACTTCTTTGCTGGTATATCAAAGTCCTCTAGAAAATGGCTCAGATAAAGGAAGCATGGTTTCAATTGGGAAGGCAATTCAAAGTAACTCAAAGCCAACACCTTGTGAACTCTAGATTGTTGTTCTTCACCTTGGCCTCTACCTAGGTGCAATTTTATATTTCGATGCACAATATCCCACTCATCCAATGTTTCTTTTGTTGCCAAAAGTCCTCCAAGCACAATAATTGCCAGTGGTAAACCAGCACACCTTGCCACCATTTCCCTCCCTAACTTCTCCATATCTTTGAATATTTTGAATTCTGCATGTTCAAAGGAACTAAATTAGAAAGTATTACATTTTCAAGTACTAGCTGAATTCTTGCACAATGTGCGGTACAACTTATTATTAGTTTTCTCTAATATTTCAATAATTTTTATAAAGAATATTGTAGCTTAAGTGGTTGGCACTCAATTTCCAATAAAGACATTTATAATTCAGATCCCTCAACTATTGATGTGTAAAAAAAAAATATTCAATAAATTTCCTTGTAAAAATTATAATCTTTAGTTATTTTATAGACAAAACAGAAAGACACTAAGAGTAGTGTAGTGATTTGATCACACTATATCTATGTGTTCACTAATTGAAAATTACATGATATAATGGTTAATATAGATAAGCATGATTCATGCCTACTAAAAAAAAAAATGCATATATACTCTTTTTTTGTAACATTCTTGATTATGTGTTACTAATTTTTCCCCTTTTTATTGGGCATTGCATCAATTGTTGCATAATACAATGTTTCAATTGTTTCTCTCATTAAAAAAATAAATAAAAAAATTGTTTCTCATATGATTCTAAGAAAAAACGATACTCCATATGTCCTAGTTTGTTTGTCCTCTATTCTATTTTGGGATGTCCGAAAATATTGTCTAGTTTCTAAAAATAAAATTCATTAATGTACTAAAGTTCCTATTATACCTCTACTTTATTTTCAAAATTATTTGAAAAGAAAACTAACAAATATTTAAAAAATCAATCTAATTGGGATACCTTTTTAGTTTCCTCCTTAAGAATAACTCTAAAAAAAAAAAAAAAAAAACTAATAAATTTATTTATGGATAGTTTTAGAAACACAAGACAATAAATGATATTCTCTTTAAAAGTTTGACTTTTCAAATAGAACAAACAAATTGGGAGGGAGGGAGTATTTTTTTTTTTTAATTTTTCCTTATTTAATTTTTTTTTTAAACAAGGCATTCATTCATTCAATAATATGTAAAGAATCTTGGTACAAAGTCTCCACCGCAGGTGATGGTGAATCCTCTACCCAATAGACTTCATCACTAATATTTTTTGCATTCCTAGCTAATGAATGTGCCACTATATTCCTGGAGGGAGGGAGTATTAAAATTTCATTATGCTATAACAAAATATATATATTCTATTACACACACACACACACATACACACACACTTATATATATATATATATATATATATATATATATATATATATGAAAGAAGTTAGGAAGTTGAGATTAAATTCTATAAGGATGGGGTGTAAAACCTATGTTTTACACCATCCAATAAGTGATTGCCACATTAGCATTTTACTTAAAATTTATTAAAATTCAATACATCCTATCACACCTAATAACATCTCAATAGATTCCCAATTTGGTTGGATTTATATATGGGTATTAGAATTGATTGAGTGTGATTATGTTTATTCTTAAATATGTGATAAGATGATGTGGCATGTTGGGATTGGAGGGGTAAAACATGGGTTTTACACCACGTCCTTATAGAATTTAATCTCTAGGAAGTTTAAAGGATTAGCAACTAAACATGAGTAAGAATGTCATATTCTAAATTTTTTATTTTATTATTATTATTATTATTATTATTATTATTATTATTATTAATTATCTCTTTTATAAAGTTTATAAAAAATAATCATATAAATTCATTTAATATATATAATTAATACACAACTATAGATAATTAATATATGCATTTAGATATTTTATGGAAGATGGTTTTGGATAATATTGTACATATATTATAAAGAAAAAGTAAACTAAATTAGAGTAAATAAACATATACATTTTGAGATTTTAAAAATTAATTTAGTAGTTTCACTGGATATTTGTAGCATTCTCAAGGTAAGATTATTATTATTTTTTTTTTTTAAATCATGAAACCAAAGATAAATGCAAAAAAGTACCGAGACCATGAAAATCAATTGATTTGTGTTGTTTTCACATATTTCATACCATAAAATGAAAGTATGCCCAACTCTTTCACCGTCTTCTACTCATCAATAATGTAACATTAAGACATGATGTGGTCAAGTGTATATGCATGTATCTTATAGATGATTTAAAATTAAATTATGGTAGAATATGGTTTTACATTGCGTACCAAATATTTTCTTTCCTTATATACCCAAAGTAAAAATTATCCAACCAAATTACCCAAACCTAAATCATATTTAAGCCCCTAATTTTAAAAAGAAAAAAGAAAAAAAAATTTATAACTATAGGGGTTTCAGCGTCTTGATGGTAGTGGGCGCCCGGTATAATAGATGTAGTGACCTCTTAGATTCCTCTTTTTCTCCCTTTCAAATATTTTGTCAGTCTTAGGTCTTTTATTTTGGTAATATATAGTGAAACAATGCGTTTTATTTAACAATCCATAACATTTTTGTGTCTTTCTATCTCTTTTCTGGGCCTTATCTAGTTAGTTATTACTATTAGTCCTTAATCATTATTATTATTATTATTTTAAATACTAAAATAGTGGGTATGCTAAAAGACATGAAGAATAGAAAAATGTGTGGTGTAAGTTTAATCAATTAATTCATTCTCAAAAAAAAAGTTTAATCAATTAATGAGACATTAATGAGATAATAGTAAAATAAGTTGATGTGGACTTTTGGATAACAATGAAAAAAACTTAATGAAAGAGGGTAAAAAAAAAAGGCTAAATGCAAAATTAAAGCTCCACTTGGCAAGACTTCATGCACTCTCGCATGAGATCTCTGCTTTTATATATATATTGATTAAAGTTTTATTGAAAGGAAAAGTGATGCGGATGAAAGGCATGGAAAGAGAGAATTAGAAAATTAGAGGCACAACAAGAAAAAGAAATAAATGAGACCAATGCTTAACCAAATGACAATACTTAATACAGAATTAGTACAAATGCTAAATTTAGTATACACAGCTCTACCATATATATAGAATTACTGCAAAGCCACTAATAAATTCTTTGATTATAAAGATGTGCCCGAGACTCAACAAGTGGAGAAATTATACAGTCCTTTAGTGGACCACGTCACTTGTTCATCATTCCGCTAAAAGACTCCTACTTGTTTAAAATTGCTGAGTCAGTTTTTAGTTTTTGTTCAAAAAAAAAAATTTAACTCAGCAATTTTAAACAAATGTGAGTCTTTTAGTGAAATGGTGAATCACGTCACTTATCTACCTTGTGGACCTTATAATTTCTCCAACCGGTGAATCTAGTAGCAACAAGGCTGTGTAGATATCTTCAAATTGGTGGGACAAAATTCAAGATATGCCAATTCTCAAAGGATTTCCGAGGTAACAACGTTCAAACCTTCTAGAGACACAACTACCCTCATAATTACTACAACTTCCAATAGTTAAATATACAACTCATAATACAAACTCAAATCACAAGACAATACACAACAAGATTTGATGATTATAAAACTTATTTTCAAGACAAAGATTAATTGACCAAGTCCACATTTTCCACTGAATTTTAATCTTCAAATGGCTTTCTCTTGAATTCTTACTTGGAAATTACGTATTCTGTTATGAAAAGCTACAATATCCCACCAGATTAAAAAGAACTTGTCCTTTGGTTTAAGATGATAGCTTTTCCCTCTTTCAGAATCCCAATAAAATCATTCTAGTCCTTTTTAGCAAAAAAGACAAACTAACATGCTACTTCTCAATCAGGCATCACGCGTGATAAGCATGGCTGAATAAATTTGAATGCATAATTTTCTTTTCTTTAATTGAGATTGAAACAGTTTGCACCTAATCACCTCATAGCTTTCAATAGTTGATTTGAAACCCTCTTCAAAAGGAAACCATTTGCATTTCACAGCTTTTAATACCTTTGATTAAATAATAACTACAATAAAACCACTATTAATTAAAACATTCATCTGATGAATCAGATGATAAGATGTTGTAGAAATGAATCGAGATTTCCACAGTTTGTAGTGTGTGTATGTAGTAGTACATATGTATACAATAAAAAGTGGTAGGATGAGAATATACCTGGATAGTTTCTGTGAAATGCCTTCTTCTGAAACAGCTCCCAACTCTGTTCTTCGTTTAAACAGCCCGGCTCATGTAGAAAACCACTTGGATCTATATGCAAGGCTACTTCTCTATTGCGAGTTGTTAGTGAAATTTTGCTTCTACTTTCCTGTCTTAATGGGAAGCCTGGACTAAGTAAATCCCATGCCTCTTTGCTCCAAATATCATCCAGGATGACCAAACATCTCTTCTCTTTCTGAACTTGATTAAGCTTCTTTGGCAGCTCTTCATCTCTCATTTTCAAAATTTGATCCCTCTCATCTTTGGTTGGAGAGGTAAGTTTGATTAATATTCCTTCCCAAACATCTCTTGTTTTGCATTGTTGAGATATATAAGCCCAAGCGAAACCATCGAAATGACGCCTGACCTCACTGTGATGGTAAACTTTCTTAGCAAGAGTGGTCTTTCCTAGACCACCCATCCCACAAATAGACAACTTGACAGTGTTTATCTTCATTTACCAACTGAGCAACTACTTCTTTTATACCTTCATCCAACCCCACGATATACTCTTCAACAATATGGGAATAAGACCATCTCAACTGCCTTTGTCTGTCCAGCGCAGAACTTGAGCCCACTTCTTTTATAGGAGTCACACCATAAGTTTGTAAACTTCAGTGAGATCAGAGATTCTTGTTTTAATGTCCTCAATCTTGGACCCCACTTTATAAAGCTTTCTGTTGTTGAAAATATGAACATGTTTCTTGAATGTGCTGTCTCTATTCTTCAAAGCAATTTCAAGGGCGAAAGTTTCAATAACATCCTCAACTTCATAGGCAGCTTCCCGTATCTGTGAAACCCAAATTCGAACACTCTCATCTTCGTTTTGCCTTTTATCTGCATCTTTTAAAAAGCACTGCATCCGCTCTAATTCAATTTGTGTTTGCTTGACTTGTTGGCTCACCCCTTTTAAATATGTCGCTTCTTCAATCAGAAGGTTGCCTAGCCTTCCCACTGCATTGAAAACTACAGACTCGGCCATGCTATGCGCCTCCTCCTCCTCCCCTCGCCAGAACAAGAAGCAAATATCAAAGCAAATTTCTCTTCACTTTGCTCCGCCAGTTTTTCATTTTAGTTTGTAATATTGGCTTTCATTTCTTTTTACTATTCTTGTAAAATAACCAAACAAATCACATATTATAATTGTTGAAGATTTGTGTTGCTTGTGCAAATTAATTAAAACAGCTACTCAGCTCTAATAAATTAATTAGAGCACATAACAACGACCCCATATATGCTGCCACCAGGAATGCCTCGTACAATAAATTAATTAGAGCACTTGACAACGACCTCAAATCTGCTGCCAGAAATTCCTCCATTCAAACCAATTAATTTATAGCACTGACAACAACCCCATATATATGCAAACCCTCTTTTCAAACCAATTAAAAAAGAAAAAATCGTTGAGAAATTCAAACCAATTAATTTAGGAAGAGAGTTTGCATTGTAACAATAATTTTACAAAATATTACAATACAAGAAGGGGAGCAAACCATGTGCGGTACATGGACTATCCCAGTAATGCCTGCAATGTTGAGGAGGTCCAGAGGAAGAATACCCATGTGTAGTGGCGATAACCAGCTGAGAACAGAACAATCTTTGTCCGCACATCTCCTAGTATGTTTTGTCTCTTGTTCCATGCTTCTGTTTTTTGCGCTCTATCTGTTGGCGTTGTAGTAGTTTCAGACTTTCAGGTTTTGCCTTTTACTCTCTGATTTACATTCACTCTTCATGTAGTGTACAATTGCATATATTTTTTTCATCAAAAAAAGTAGTGTACAATTGCACACATTTGCATGAATGGTGTACAATAATACAATATTGTACACTAACTCCTAAAGAAAAACTTAAAGAAAGAGAAAAGTTTGAGATATCTTTTTTTGGAAGCATCATATTCACCAATGACTACTCTTGCAAAGAAAACGTTCAATGCACTTCATGAGCAAATCAGTTTGACTGAAGTGTAAAAGACCTTGAGCAGTTTGATGAATAAACAAGCAGGGATCCCCATAGTAAATATTGAGAACCAATTTATGACCAATTTCTAGCAAACTGCAGCATAAAGGCTATTACCAGGTGTTGGTCCGACCAAAGTGATTACTTGGGAGGAAAAGGCATTTGAGCCTTACAACTCAAGACCATCTACCATTGCAACAAGCAAAGGCCGCTTACCTATCTTGTAGCTTAAATGTGGAATTGATCTAAATCGTGGCAAATTCAAGGCTTGACTTTTCCATGAAGAACAGAGAATATGGTATCTTTGAAACAGGATTTTCAGGAAAAGCAACCATTGGAAAGCAAGTGAATAAGACTTTAACAGGCCTTCTCCAACCATTGAGATTATTGTGGTTGTTGATTCAAGCTTACAAAATACAAAGAAAGTCATATATATCAATTTATGAATACTGTGTAGCATCCATTACCGTGAAAACTTGATCCAATTACCATTCAACATAAATTTCTAACAAAACTAAAATCAGATCAATTTCCCAAACCCAAAAGAAGGCCTCCACACTGGCTGTGGCAGCAATATCACTGACAAACAATCCATTCTCACCCACTTGGTTACACCAAACCTTGAAATAGACTGAATTGAAGAAGACCCCTATCCAATTGCGAATTTGATAGTTGTTTGTTCATTGGGCCGTTTGGCATGGCAGTGTCCAAGGACAAGTCTGCAAATTCCTCAGGAATAGAGCTCTTACAAATGTATATATATATAATATAACAATGGGATAGGTGTGTTGAATCAGTGATCACTACGAGAATCCACATCATCCAGCATCTGCACTCTCTTGCAGCTCAAGTGCATGTTCAAGGCCTACCTCCACTTCACCAATCGTGGGACGTTCCATATTGTCTTCTCGCAGGCAAGAAGTTACAATGTTCATGTATATCTTGAAACACTCTGGAGCTATCTTCCCTATCAGATACGGATCAATCATCTGATTAATGGTTCCATCTTCTACACATTTATTGGCTATGAACTTGTAGACTATAGTATAATATCTTGTTCTTCAATACAATATCCGATGAGATTGACGAGGTTAGGGTGGCGTTGCTGGCAAAGCAACAGTACCTCGGTCCCAAACTCTTCGAAACCCTGTCGTGACATCAAACTACGATGCTTTATTGCAACGTTTACGGTACAGTCATCAACAAATCCCTTATATATTTTGCCAAAGCCTCCATGGCCAAATCCCTTATATTTTTTGCCAAAACTTCCATGACCAATTACTAAATCATCATCGAAGTTATTGGTAGCTATCTTGATCTCAGCGAGTGAAAATCGCTGGCATAACCCCTTAGGAAGAACTAAAGATTGTTTGATGTCCTGAATAACTTTGAAATATACTGTGTTCCATTGACGACGAGAGAGCTATCAGATTAAATGGGAGTGGAAAGTGGCGGCTTTGTCTCGGGGATGATCAGATTTAATGTAGTGCTTTTATAACTTTGAAATAGAAACGGGTGTTCAAGACACCTAGCAAACCAAGAAAACTGCCACCGATTCATTTCAGCCAGTTTCCTAAGTTATGGGTCCGGATTGATGTTTATATTCAGAAAAACATTTTTTTTTTTTAAAAAAAAACCTATAATATCAATTCAATAGTAGGTTCCAAAAGGTCTAATAAACCAATTTTACATCCCAACCGTCAAACATACTAATCTCTTGCCTTCCTGACCGCCGCTCATCTATCATTCCGTTTTTTCTATTCTAGTTTTCTATTCATTCCTTGTTTTTCTCCTTCCTTTCTTTCTCTATTATTATTTTTATTATTATTTCACCGGCCAAGGTGCAGTTTACTTGTTGAAGTCTTGAAATGAGTTGGTACAGTTTCCATTAGGAATTTTATTGGATTACTTGATAGTTAATTCATGGTTCTGTTCTTCTGGTAGGTGGGGTCATATATCCATGGTTTACCCAAGGGCCGGTTCAAATAACTCCTCTACCTGGTTAAGGTTCAAAGTTATTAAAAATAAATAAATAAATAAAAAAGTATTTCCCTTTTCTTTGATGTTCATCTTATTATTTTTCTTCTTTGTTTCTTGTGAACCGATTTTCTCTGCACTCTCCTTTCCACTCACATCCAGTCACTAGAAATTGCACATCATGTCCTATTGCATAATTCTATCAATATCTGTCATCCCATTTTAGATCTTTACAATCTCTGCTGATCTTGGTTTTCTTGGCCTCATTGGTTGCTCTGAATTTCACAAACCAATGCACCACACCAATGGAACTTGAACTTGGTACAGCTTGGTTAGTTGACATCCAGCGCTGTAGTTCACTTGGTGACTTTGGAAAACTAATGAATGATCAATTTGACTGATAAATGTAAAAGACCTTGAGCAGTTTGATGAATGATCAAGCAGGGATCCCCATGGAAAAATACTGATAACCAATTTATTACCATCTCAAGTATTTTGCAATGGTGTTGGTGCTGCCAAAGTGGGCTCATGGGAGGAAAAAGGCACACAGGTGCCAATAGGCCCAGTACAACTCAAGACTATCACCATCGCAAAAAACGATAGGCCCCCAATCTATCTTGCATTATAAATGTGGAAATAATCTAAAGGCAACTTGTGACAAATTGAAGAGCTCAACTTCTCCATGGAGAAACAGAGAATCCGCAAGTCTTTGGAACAAGAATTTTACTGTTTAACAAAGAAAAAACAATAATTTGAAAGCAAGTGAATAACAATGACAAAAAAAAAAACGTGTTGACAATGATGTGATTGTCGCAAATGTTAATTCAGGCTTACAAATGCAAAGTCATGTACATCAATCTATGAATAGCATCCATCCCTGTGAAAACTTCAAACATAAAAATCTAACAAAATTAAAGTCAGATCCATTTCCCAAAACAAGAGCACACCCTCTCATAAAGATCTCCATACCGTGGCAGTGATATCACTGACAAACATCCCAGTTCTGTTCCTAAAGCAGAGCAGAGACCACTCTGCCACTATGCTCTCATTTTGGTTTCTCCAAACTTTGAAATGGAGAGCATCCCTATCTCTAGAAATGTGATTTTGATAATTGCTTGTGGTTGATGATTGGCGGTTTGACTTTTCCGTGGTGAAATTCAAAGACAAATTAGCTTATGTGGTGCTATTTGAATCCTAAATAGACTCTTCAGATTCAGGTAGAGAAGCACTACCGTTATATTCAACAATGGGATAATTATATTGATCCACATCATTTCTCGTAGCATCAGCTCTCTCTTGTAGCTCTAGTGCGTGTTCAAGGATTAACTCCACTTTACCAATCACGGGACGATCCTTTCCCTTATTTTGCACACAAGAAGTGACAATGTCAACGTATAACTTGAAACACTCTGGAGCTACTTTCGCCGTCAGATACGGATCAATTATCTGATTAATGGTCCCTTCTTCAATGCATTTTCAGGCCCAAGTAACCGAAACTTCTGTCCTTTTGTCAGTTTGATGTCTCTTGCTTTTCTTGCGGAGAGTACTTCTAGCAGTACCACACCGAAAGAGTATACATCAGATTTATCAGTCAATTCTCCTATCGCAATAAACTCTGGATCAACGTATCCGTTCGTACCTACTACCTCAGATTTTACTCTAATCAAAACCTTTGACAAACTCGGCGGACCCAACTTGGGCAACCCCAAATCTGTCAACTTGGCCTCCAATTTCTCGTCCAACATTATGTTTCTTGGCTTCACGTCACGGTGGATGATATTATGCTTCAGTCCAGTGTGAACGTAGTGCAGTCCATGCGCCATTCTAAAGCAAATCCGCAGTCTTTGTTTTCACGGGAGGGGTTCATCGTGGTTAGTACCATTGAGGCGGTCGCCAGGGTTTCCATTGGCAATGAATTCATAGACAAGGAACCCCTTGTCTTCATTGAGACAATATCCGATGAGACAGGTGAGGTTAGGGTGGCGTAGCTGGCAAAGCAACACAACCTCCTTTGTTAACTCGTCTAAACTTGTCTCGAAATCCGCATCCTTTATTGCAACGTTTATGGTACGGTCATCAATATACCCCTCATACACTCTGCAAAGCCCCCTCACCAAATAGTAAATCAGCATCGAAGCTATTGGTAGCTGACTTGATCTCAGCGAGTGAAAATTGACGGCAGAGTAGAACTGAATAAGATTGTTTTGTTTTGCCTGACTTTCCCTTCCATAACTTTGAAATAGACTGAAATACGTTTCATTGAAGCTTGGTTCGTATAGTATATAATATATACCAATGAGTTTGACGACGAGAGAAAGATGAAGTGGGAGTGGAGAATGCTAATAATCTTAACAATATCTTATGCCTATGAAACATAGTTTTACACCATTGGATGGGACATTGAAGAAAAGTCAATCGGATGGTTCAAAAAATAAATCAAAATATGATGAAGTTATCAATATAATTAAAGTATGGCAAGATGAAAAAATGATACATAACGGTAATGCAATTTAATAACTGACAAGGTAAGTAGAGTTCAAATTAGAAAGAGCAGCACATTAATTGATTCAAATTGCATCAAATTTAATTAAGTGCAAGGGATTTGACCAAGAAGTATATTCAAACATGATTAAAAGCATCAAGTCCTGTGTTATTTGGGAGATTTTCTGTTAATGCATATTTGAGAAACAAATTTTATTTTGGGAGTTTACTTTGTCTTGGAAAAAGTCTAGATGATTTAATCTTTCTGGAGATTTTTCGAATATTGAGTGATTGGCTCAATGACTAGATATATTCAATTAGGAGATCTCATTCTGCAGTTTAAATTTTTAGGATTAAAATTTTGGAGCATTACAGTTTGGCTCTGCAAATCGTTGCCAAGAGGCAAAATTTGCCAAATAATATATTTTTCCAAAAAAATTAGGCACGTGGCATGCATTCAAAGTTATTTAGTAAGTTAGACTGTTTTTGAAAATCGCGTTTGGCAAAATCGACTTTGGGCTGGAAAACAAACTCTATAGTGGCGTTTTTTTGTGCCTATAGCAGCTTTTATAGAAAACGCTACTATAGGGTACCTATAGTGGCGTTTTTACAAACGCCGCTAAAAAAAACGTCACTATAGCGTATGTTTTCCAGTCCAAAGTCGATTTTGCCAAAATCGATTTTCAAAAACAGTCTACCCACCTAAATAACTTTGAACGCGTGCCACACACCTAATTTTTTTGGAAAAATATACCATTTGGCAAATTTTGCCTTGCCCAGATGTCAAGTACAGGGAAAAAGGTGGACATTTGGAGGGCTAATGAGAACTTGCTTGATGCTTATTTGAAGCATCATTTTTAAACCAGTCTTAGGGTCAAACTTTGATGGCCATAATTCTGTTATTGGAGCACCAAATTGAGCTGACTTACACCTTGTATTTAGAATGTCTTAACTATAAAGAGAGTAATTGGTTTTCCAAGGTTATGGAGCGAAGGAATTTGGAAGGTAGCGAAGGAAACTCGTGCATTCTGGTGCTGATCTTTAGCTTGCACTGAAGCTGCATTACAAATGCATTAGGGAGAAGATAGGTGTGAAAAATTACAAAGATGAAAACATTAATGCTGAGATTCCCAATTCTAACGTCAATATGAGATAGAACTTGAATGCTATGCTCTTGGGACAAGTAATGCATCTATTTTTCATGACAAAATAGTTGGAAGACAATGGTGGGCTTATGATTGTTAAAAGGGACGCATCAAGAAATGGTTCAATATGCAATAGTACTTCCTACAAAGTAGGAGAAATATGGTGGGTCACCTTCAAGATAAGTTCTTTGGTACCATAATTCTGGGAAAACTCTTCTTACGCATGCAAATGTTAATGCTTGTCAATAAATTTCATTAGCATCAACAGTCTTAGCTACTCATATGTTCAAAGGGATAAGAGGACAATGTTAGAGACGCCTTTGACATAGTATGTCAACCAGCATCATTACCTTTTTCTTAATGAACTGAACTCCATTGCCAATTGAGAGTGAAAGCAGAATGGAGAAGCTTGTGTGCTGCTGTCAAAATCTGAGCCAGCAGCAAACTAAAATGGATTAATTACCATTCAACAGGCTCCTAATTGGTTATTTTATCTTCCTTTACCAGATGATAGGTTATGTACACAAGTTTTCATAACTTTTTGCTATTATTGTGCATTTTACCTTCCTTTACCAGATGATAGGATATGGACACAAGTTTTCATGACTTTTTGCTATTATTGTCCTAATAAAAAACATTATATTGCAGTCTTTGCCAAGCATACAGAGAACTGAATCAAAGCAAACGTTCCTGCGTGCATTCAACACAAGTGAAGAATATTTAAGTCATGGAAGAGATGCCAAAGGACCCTTGCTTCAAAAAACATATGAGAACAAAAGCTTTCAACAAAAAGTAGAAGCTCCATCTTAGATTTGGATAGATCAGGTTTCTATTTTCTGTTAGCTCATCACATTTTTCGACAGTTACACTCCATTTGTTTTGGTGGAAAATGCTTTCCATATTTTCTAGTATTTTGTACACAAAAAACACTAGTCAACGAAAAAACGTTTTAAGTGATCAACTGAAAACAAACCCAATAAATGGAAAACCATTTTCCGCTTTCTAGAGTAAGAAATATTTTCCAAAACATCACATACTCAACAAACTCACCACAATTTAATTGATTGTCAACTTTTTTTTCCAAATGACATCTATGCTCAAAACAATAAATTTACCACTTAGTTTTGTGCAGAAACAAATTCAGACTTGGTTTTCCCATTTGAGGCTACAAGTGACCAAAAACAAATCCTACTTGGGGTATGTTTCCATGAGTGAAGGTTTCTAGTCATATTTTTATTTGGAATTACAAGAAATATGAATGATTTTCGTGCAAGTCAAATAATAGAAAAATAAAATTTCTATCTTCATTTACAGTCATTGTGCAAAAAAAATACCAAGTTATGTTAGTATGCAGGAGAATGCTTACCTAACATAGTTGTTCTATGCACGTTAAAGAAGATCAAACATTTTATTCCCCACTTGTAGATACAATTAGGATAAAATTCAATTCAGCAAACTTAAATGGTATTAATATAGCTTATTAAGGTTGGGGCAAGATTTCCGACCACAAAAAAATGGTAGTAAAGCTAAACATAAAGATTAATTGTCCATCATAAAATCAAACTGAACCATCAAAACTAAATTTGGACAGGCTAGCTTTTGGGTTGACTATGTGTAGATCAAGTATGTTACAATTAGAGAGTTGTAGTTAGTGACTTAGTCACTAGAATGGTAAATTGTGCTGTGATAATCTGTAATTCAGAATTTTATATATTTATTATTACTTCTAAGAGCAATCACATTATAAATATATGCGATCCCTTGATGTTAGTGGTTCACGAATAACACCAAGCTGGTGGTCAAATCTTCAAATTGGTTTAACTGAACTGTTTCTTCCCTCAAGTGGCTAAACAAAGAATCAAATAAAAATCTGCATCAGCATTAATAAGTTATAAAACATACTATCTAGATTATCTCTTCTTTTTTTCTTTTGAGAAAAGCTATCTAGATCATCTCAACCATTGAAAATTTAAAGTTGAAACAGATTAGTTATAGACATATATTAATACAAAAGGCTTAATTCATAAAACATTTCTATCTAGGAAGACTACTACATATTCCAATGTTGTAAATTGGGTTTTGATTATGGAAAGTTCTAATGTACTAAATTGGCAAACATGTTGATGTCCTAGAAAGCCTAAATTCACATGAAAAAAAAAAAAAAAAAAAAAAAAAAATGTGACGAGCACGCAACTAAAACCAAGAGGCACAAACCATGAAGTCAACTTTAAATTAATGCACAAGTGAGTGAAACATTTTGTCAAACATATGGTGTATATATTCCAAAATGGGATTGAAAAAAAAAAGTGTTGTAACATGAATTCACCCGAGACAAACTAAGCACATTACAATTGATTAATTATCCCAAGTTGGCGAGATTGAAAAGAAGTCCCCAAAATGATCAATTTAAAAAAAAAAAAATTTGAAAAAATACCATTAGCTCATACTGTTGTCAAAGGGGAATTGAATTTCAGAATTAGAATATCTAGGAAGACTACTAAATATTCTAATGTACTATTGTCCAAACCCTTTTGATGAATTTTGATAATAAAAGTTTGGTATGAGCATTGCTTCCAATGCTTTGAGGGGAATTGAGAAACCAACGGGAGAAAAAACAGAGTTTGCAAGAATTGAAAACTCTTTGTCCACACATTTCCTAGTATGTTTTGTCTCTTGTTCCATGCTTCTGTTTTTTGCGCTCTATCTGTTGGTGCTGTAGTTTCAGACTTTCAGTTTTGGCCTTTTACTCCCTCATTTACATTCACTCTTCATGTAGTGTACAATTGCACATATTTGCATGAATGGTGTACAATAATACAATATCGTAAAGAAAAACCTAAAGAAAGAGAAAAATATTTGAGATATCTATTTTCTTTTTTGGAAGCATCATATTCACCAATGACTACTCTTACAAAGAAAACGTTCAATGCACTTCATGAGCAAATCAGTTTGACTGATTAGTGTAAAATACCATGAGCAGTTTGAAGAATAAACAAGCAGGGATCCCCATAGTAAATACCAGGAAAGCACCGACGCGGCTCCGGAGGAGCCGCACCCGCGTCGGACTCGGCGGGACGCGGCGACGCGGGAGGGACGCCGCAGACCGCGCGTCCGTGCCGCGTCGGGCCGCGTCCTGCCACGTGGAGCGCCGGACTCGCGCCGACTCGGCTTCGACGCGCGCCGAACCGGACCGATTCGCGCCGAACCGGATCGTCTTCTTCCTCCTTTTTCTTTCGCGAGCCAGCGCTGTTCACTTGTTCTTCTGTTTCTTTTTTTCTTTATCAGTTTTTGTTTTGTTTTTTTTTTTTTTGAAAAGAATGGTTAAATGGGTTTGGTCAATGGTGCTCTATTTTGTTTGTTGTGCCTCACTGCCCTCTCACTCACGTGAGCCACATTTTCCCTCTTTTTTTTTTTTTTTTTGAAAAGAATGGTTAAATGCATTTGGTCAATGGTGCTTTATTTTGTTTGTTGTGTCTCACTGCCTCTCACGTGAGCGGCATTTTCCTCTTTTTTTTTTCTTTTTTTTTTTTAATATATATAACATTGAGCCATTGAACTGGTACATGACCCACTGAGCCACTAATAAGCTTTTGGTTAGTGAAGTTTTATTTTGTACAGTTTATTATTATTATTATTATATATAAGTTCTCTATTATTATTATATATAAAAAATGCTTAGCAATATATAAAATATATAAATAAAAATATTTTTAATAATTTTTTAATCGCCGAGTCCTGCCGCACCCGCACCCACCTTTTTAAAAAATTGCCGAGTCCCGCACCCGTACCCGCACCCACACCCGAGTCTCGAAACGCACCCGTGCTTCTTAGGTAAATACTGAGAACTAATTTATGACCAACCTCAAGTAAACTGCAGCATAAAGGCTATTACTGGGTGTTGGTCCGACCAAAGTGACATCTTGGGAGGAAAAGGCACTTGTGCCTTACAACTCATGACCATCTACAGATCAACCATTGCAACAAACGTGGGCCACTAACGGCTAACCTATCTTGCAGCATAAATGTGGAATTGATCTAAATTGTGACAAATTCAAGGCTCAACTTTATCGTGAAGAACAGAGAATGCGGTATCTTTGAAATAGGATTTTCAGAAAAAGAACCATTTGAATTTGGAAAGCAAGTGAATAAGACTTTTACAGGCCTTCTCCAAGTCAAAACGTTTTACAAAAAAAAACAGTCAACAACGTTGAAATTATTGTGGTTGTTAATTTAAGCTTACAAAATACAAAGAAAGTCATGTACATCAATCTATGAATACTGCGTAGCATCCATTACCGTGAAAACTTGATCCAACTACCATTGAACATAAATTTCTAACAAAACTAAAATCAGACCAATTTCCCAAAACCCAAAAGAAGACCTCCACACCAGCCGTGGCAGCGATATCAGTGATAAACAATCCATTCTTACCCACTTGATCACACCAAACCTTGAAATAGACTTTGAAGTGGAGAAGACCCCTATCCAAATGCGAATTTGATAATTGTTTGTTAATTGAGCCGCTTGGCATGGCGGTGCCCAGGATCAAGTCGGCCCATTCCTCAGGAATAGAAGCGCTTACAAGTATATTTAATTTAACAATAGGATAGGTATATTGAATCATTGATCACTACCAGCATCCACATCATCCTTCCTCATCGCAGCATCTGCACACTCTTGCATCTCCAGTGCGTGTTCAAGGCCTACCTCCACTTCACCAATCGAGGGACGTTCCATATCGTCTTCTCGCAGGCAAGAAGTTACAATGTTCACGTATATCTTGAAACACTCTGGAGCTATCCTCCCTATCAGATAGGGATCAATAATCTGATTAATGGTGCCATCTTCTACGCATGCTGGAGCCCAGACGGCCATACTCTGTTCTCTCTCTGATTCCATGTCCACTGATCTTCTCGCACAGAGCACTTCAAACAGTACCACACCGAAACAGTAGACGTCAGTTTTATCGGTCAGCTGACTCGTTCGAAGATAAGCGGGATCCAGGTATCCAACAGTACCCTTCACTACAGAATCAATCCTAATTAAAGCCTTTGACAAACTCGGGGGACCCTTCTTGCACAAGCCGAAATCTGCCAGCTTGGCCTTCCAGTTCTCACCCAACAAAATGTTTGTCAACTTCACGTCGCGGTAGATTATAGTATGCTTAACTCCAGTGTGAAGGTAGTGCAGTCCACACGCCACTCCAATGCAAATCTGTAGTCTTCATTTCCACGGGAGGGGATCATGTTGGCCTGGTGGAGGAGGTGTCTGTCGAGGGATCCACCTACTATGAACTCATAAACTAGGATCATCTCGTGTTCGTCAGTACAATATCCGATGAGATTGACGAGGTTAGGGTGGCGTAGCTGGCCAAGCAACACTAACTCCGTCCCAAACTCTTTGAAACCCTGTCCTAACATCCAATTACAACGCTTTGTTGCCATGCTTAAGGTACAGTCACCAATAAATCCCATATATATTTTGCCAAAAGCTCCCTCACCAATTACTGAATCATCATCAAAGTTATTGGTAGCTATCTTGATCTCAGCGAGTGAAAATCTCCGGCATAATCCCTCTGGAAGAAGTAAAGATTGTTTTGCTCTCTTCCCGGACGTCCTGAATAACTTTGAAATATACTGTGAAATAGCTTCCATTGACACTTCGGTCATACACCAAGAGCTTGACGACAAGAGAATTATCAGATAGTGGAAAGTGGCAGCTTTTGTCACGTCTCAAACCCGATACCCGAATTTGTGACCATGACCGGCATGTTAATATCAAGTTTAAACTTGATATTAACAAGAACCAACTTAATTTTTACAAAACTTTCACAAAAGCTTTTACAAAAGTTTTCCTCTTTATTTAAATCCTTGTTTCTTTACTTAAAAGATATAACTTTTCACTTGACATTCAAAGCATCTACATTGTACTCAAAGAATAACATAATCCACCAATTACTCAAATTCTAAATTCCACATGATACATCTCTTAATGCTTTGAGGTATACAATTTTCATTAGATCCTAAAATACACAATACTACAAAGCTAAACATCAAATTGCTAATTTAGGATCTATACATATAAAACTAAAATTAGCTCCTTCCAAAACTCAACTAAGGCTCCCTCTACTCCAAATTAAAACCTGTTGACTGAAAAAGTGGAATGGGTGAGTTACACAGCTCAGTAAAGGTAAGATATATGAGAATTTAATAAAGATACATGTAAATCAATTTATTTCATTTTATAAATATTCGGATAGGAGAACATCTTTTCATGCATAATATTTTATATTATTTATAATAATAACTTATACGCTCTTTGTAAGAAAATAATTGTTCTCCCTTTTTCTTATAAGAATAATATTACCAAACCTGTCAGATTGAATTTCTTTCATTTCTTACAAAGTCACCAAATATGATATTGATTGTTTAAAATCAATATATATATATATATATATATATATATATATATATATATATATTCTTATTACAAAATAATCATTTTAATTTAAATCAGATAATCGGTAACTTTGTTTTAAATTGGAAACATCTTAAAAAATAATAAAACTTTCCTTCATAAACTTCTTCTTGTAAAATATTATAACTTTCATAATCATAAAACTTAACGTTTCATAAAGAAAAACAAATATCTGATAACTTCTTGACATAAACTTGTACTTTCCTCAGAAACTTTATCTTTTTATAGCACAACAGAACTTCAGAAACTTTTATCTTTAATGAACAACTTTCTTTTCATCAGAAACTTCTTCTTTTCATGAGAGTTTTTAACTTTTCATAAATGCATTTAAACAACATCATTATCTCATGATCAATAAAATAATAAAACTATTCATAACATATTAGTTAGTCCATGTCTGATAAGTCTGTACTTATGAGCGCGGACGCACCGCCATCCTCAATACATACTTGAGCGCGGATGAACTACCAACCTCAATACATTCTTTAATTGAGCGTGGACGAACCGTCATCCCCAATACATACTTTAATTGAGTGCGGACGAGCCGCCATCCTCAATAATACTTTGATCAAGTTCAAATTACCAGAGGACGTAACCCGAAAACATTTCTTACTTATACATCATATTGAAATTTCTTATTTTGCATAACATTTCATAATAATTGCATTTTCATTATTTTCTTTAAACATCATGTTCATGGAATTAATAATAGCATCATTATGCTTAAATCATATACATAGGATTTCGAAAGCTCACGAACATATCTTTATCTAAAATATGATTACATGCCATATCTCTAATCAAAAACCTTTTAATGCATAATATACTTTAAAATAACCTCATGACTTACCAAATGCCCATATAACTTATCCCTTACCTGATAGCAGAGGAACCAAGAGCCTACAATCGAAGGAGCTTAGACCTGGGGAACTGGTAACACCTAAACCAAATATCAAAGCTTATCACTATCCGTTACTCCTTATCATAAATTTACACATTCATCTCAAAACCTATCTCTTATAATCAAGGAAATCCTGTCCCACCTCAAAGAGGTTCCCACAAATACAAAATGCATTCATCAGACAACATGATGTACTAAATCACAGAGAAACCAATTCATAAAATTTATATATGATTCTAACATACCAAAGGATGAGTATATTAAATTATAGCTCAAAAAATTCATCCTAACTTGAGAATTAAATCCACAAAATCAAGTGTAGCATATGTTGTTCACTGCTCATTTCAGCAGAATATGCTCCATTTGTAAAATACAAATGGGCTGTCCACACACATCCAATTGTTATGAAATTTTACATAACTACTCCCCTGTATGTCCAGTATAAACTATAAAAATTTCGGAGTTAAAGAATAAACCCATGATTTACTAAAAATCACACAAGACAGCATACTCAAATTTGTCCTGACAGAATTTCTTGCAAATTAAAAATTAAACCATTATTTTTATGTTCATCCAAATTCTGTGAGACCACTTCCATAACAACCATGCGTGTCTTAGAATTCATAAAAAATACTCCTAGCATCCTAATTCACATAATATGATTTAATACCTATTTTTCTTGTTGTAAACATCAAATCTGTCACAGAGACAGCTTCAGTACATATTCTTACAAAATCATCAACAAATAGCAATAGGCCTTAATTTCATTTGGGTATTTTTATACCTAACATACTAAAATATGTTATTAAACATTCAATAAACCATAATATCATCAAACCTTCAAATCACTAAAACAGAATCATAATTCAGCCTATAAAATCAGAATAGAGGTTAAAGAAGTAGAAACAAACTTAAAGAAGTAGAAATAAACAAATGAAGCTTTGATTACTTACCCCCAACAATTTGAAGCTGAAATTTTAGTGTTAACCCTTTAATTTCTTCTTTAGAGAGAGATATTTTGTTTTGGTGAGAGAGGGAGGGCTGCCATGTAAGAAAGGGAGAAGAAAGAAACAAAGAACAAGGAAAAGAGTAGGGAAAGAGGGCTGGACTTTCTGGCCTGGTGCAGCCAAGAAAATAGGATAAGGAGAAGACTTTTGGGGCAGCAAAAAGGGGATAAGAGATGGGTACTTTGGGTGGAATACGTGTGGAGCTTAGGAAAAATCTCACCATCCACTTTTCCAACTTTCTTGCATTCACACTCACACTTTTCTGCAAAGAATAATATCACATTACACACACACACATATATAGATAAACCCTTACTTTTATAAAGTTATATCCATCACATTTAAAGTGCATATATGTTCTAATTGCTTTGAGAGAGTATGAAGAAGAAATAGGATGGAGTCTTGTCTTTCTTTCAAAGTGTGGACCCATGGGTTTGACAAAAGGGACTTTAGAGAGCTTCCTAGCTCTTTCCTTGAGAGAAAAAGAGAGCAAAGTGAGCCTGAAATTTCTGATTTGTGTGTACCCATGGAAAATGAGAGCAAGAGAGTTTATGGGATGTCCTAGAGCTTGAGAAAAGTCAAAGAAGAATTGAGATGGAGCTTGGTGAGTGCATGGCCGGCCAAGTGTTTGATCTTTGAGTTTAAGAGTGTGAACATGCAAGAAACTTTGGCTTTACATGTGTTGAATTTCAATTGGTTGCATGTGGGTGGAATTTCCACTACAAAATCTCATGCATCATATGCCTAATTAAAATACCAACTATGTACCAAATAACTTAAACCACTTAATATAGTTTTGTATATGCTAAGTATATATTTATAATACAAATAGTCATTTCAATTATTTATAATCTTTACAATTCTTATTCAATGGCATTATAAAATAAATTGTTTATTAAATACTCTTATATTAATTTTAGTAAGTAAGTGGCTTAACATATTAATAATACTTAACCACTCAAAAACATAATTTAATTATAAAATTGGGTCGGGGTGTTACAGCTTTGACCCAGAGACGATTGATTAGATTCAATGTAGTGCTTTTATAACTTCGAAATAGAAACGGGTGTTCATGACACCAAGAAAACTACCAAATTGAACCTATGAGATTGATTTAGTAGTAGGTTCAAAAAGTTCTAATAAACCAATTTTACATCTTAAACAGTCAAACATCCTTACCTCTATACTTCCTGACCGCCGCTCATCTATCATTCCGCTTTTTCTTTTCATTCTTGTTCTTCTCTTTCCTTTTCGTTCTCTTTTTTTATTATTTCCCAGGCCAAGGTGCAGTTTACTTGTTTTAATTTTGAAATAAGTTGGTTTAATTCCCATTAGGAATTCTTTTGGATTACTTAATAAATAATACATGGTTTTGCCCTTCTGGTAGGTGGGGTTATATATCTGTGGTTTAATCCAAGGGGTGGTTCAAGGGACCCCTCTACCTTGTTAAGGTTCTACGACATAATATATATATATATATATATATTCCCCCTATTCTGTTCATCTATTTCTTTTTTTCTCCCTTATCTTTTGTGAAATGATTTTTTCTGCTCTCCCCTCTCCACTCACATCCAGTCACCAAAGATCACCGTCCCATTGCATATCTCCATCAATATCTGTCATCCCATTTTAGATCTCTGCAATCTCTGCTGATCTTGGTTTTCTTGGCCTCTTTGGTTGCTCTGAAATTCACAAACTGATGCACTGCACCAATGGAACTTGAGCTTGGTACAGCTTGGTTAGTTATCCAGCGTTGTAGTTCAGTTGGTGACTTTGGAAAACTGATGAATAATCAATTTGACCGATAAATGTGAAAGACCCTGAGCAGTTTGATGAATGTTCAAGCAGGGATCCCACGGTAAAATACTGAACCAATTTATGAATCTCAAGTATTTTGCAGCATAAAGGCTATTACATAGTGTTGGTGCTGCCAAGGTGGGCTCATGGGCGGAAAAAGGCACACTTGTGCCATACAACTCAAGACTATCACCATTGTGAAAACGAAAGGCCCCTAATCTATCTTAAAACATAAATGTGGAAATGATCTAAAGGCAACTTGTTATAAATTGAAGGGCTCAACTTCTCCATGAAGAAACAAAGAATCTGCAGGTCTTTGGAACAAGAAAAAAAAATAATTTGAAAGCAAGTGAATAAGACTGACCAAACACAAAAAAATTGTTGACAATGCAGTAAAATAGATGTGTGACGTCTTTACCTTGCCTTTTACACATATTATTGCCAAAGTTAATTCAAGCCAATGCAAGGGATGCACATAACCTAGAAAATGATATTTTTTGTGTTCAAAACTACAAACAAGACAGGGCTTATTATTATATAAAACTAGCCGCAAACTCGCGCGTTGCGCGTGATAATTATTTTTATGGTGGTTTTATTAACAAAAATTTTACAATTTAAACTAATCTAATAATGAGTAATGTATTTCGTAATTATATTTTTATTTATTATAAGAACAATCATAAATGTAATATAGGATCAATCCAAAACACCAAAAAAACATAAACTAAAAAAAATTAATAAAACTTAACAATGATTAATTGAACCAATATTAGGATAAAATTTTGTTTTTGATAATCTATTAAGGTTATTTTCTTTGTAGAAATTATAATTTCGGCCGCCCAAAACATATTATCAAATAAACAATTATTAGCAAAATCTAAGAATTAAATTTCTATACATGCATTGTTATAAAATAATAATAATTAAAATAAAATTGCAAAAGTTAAAATTTGTCACCTATCCTATTAGTTTTGTTTGGCTAACCTTTGCTTTTCTTTCGTTTGGCTAACATTTGCTTTTCTTTAAATAAATGGCACTATAAAGTACTTCTAGTACAACTATTAAGAGTACTTTGTCCACCACAAAGGATTAGAAAATAAACAAAAATTAGTAAAGTCTCATAATTTAACATCTAAATTGAGCACTATAAAAAATCATGCTATGTAATAGAATAAATACCAAATTATCCAAATCATGCTATGTAATAGAATAATATTATATTTTTATATGCTATATTTAATTCTTTAGAACGCAATAGGATAACATTTAACATTCAAAGAGAATAAAAAATAAATAAACAACAACAACAACAATTTAAAAAACAAAACTAAATCACAACTTAAAAAACAAAACTAAATCGCATTAACCAAAAATAGAGTTTTAAAGAATATAAAAAATTATCAACTTAAAGTAGAGATGCAAGAAAAATAAAAAAATCCACCAAAAAATTTAGAGAGAGAGAGAGAGAGAGAGAGAGAGAGGGAGAGAGAGGGAACCTTTTTATTGTGAGGAAAAACTATGCATAGAATATTTACACTTCTCCAACCTTTCTCTCTCCCTTACCATTTCATCTCTCCACTACTTTTTCAATCTTTCTCCCTCCTTTACCTTTTCATCTCCCCACTACCCTCTACATTAATATCATTCTTCCTCTTTCCCTTCATCTTCCTTTATTTTTGTCTTTTCTTATTCACACCCTCTTACTATAAAAAAAATCCACCAAAAAATTTAGAGAGAGAGAGAGAGAGAGAGAGAGAGTGTGAGAGAGAGGGAACCTTTTTTTTGTGAGGAAAAACTATGCATAGAATAGAAGAGATAGTGACAAATTTATAGTAAGAGGGTGTGAATAAGAAAAGACAAAAATAAAGGAAGATGAAGGGAAAGAGGAAGAATGATATTAATGTAGAGGGTAGTGGGGAGATGAAAAGGTAAAGGAGGGAGAAAAATTGAAGAAGTAGTGGAGAGATGAAATGGTAAGGGAGAGAGAAATGTTGGAGAAGTGTAAATATTAAAAAAATAAACGTTAAAAACAATTATAGGAAAAAAAAAAGGGGGGGGGTTTTGTGTGAGCCTTTTTCAGCTTAAAGAAAGAGAAAAAAAAAAAAAAAAAAAAAAAAAAAAAAAAAACACCTAAAAGCTGAACTGAAAAGGTTTTGGGTTGGGCTTGATAGTAGAACTAAATAAATAAGAAGTGGACTGAATAAATTATACAGATTTATTATAGGGTGATAGTGGGAGTAAATAAATAAGTAGTGGGCTAGATTTATTATAGGGTGATAGTGGAAGTAAATAAATAACTAGTGGGCTGCATTTATAGGGCTGAAAAATGTAAAAACCATTTTAAAATTGTAGGAAAATTATATTTTAAAAAAGAAAAAAAAAAATGACGTGGCAGCTGATGTGGCGTAACGTGAGAGAAATAGCATTAAACGCTACGCTTCAGCTTTTAGTAATATATAGATAGATATAGATAATATTATATTTTTATATGCTATATTTAATTCTTTAGAACGCAATAGGATAACATTTAACATTCAAAGAGAATAAAAAATAAATAAACAACAACAACAATAATTTAAAAAACAAAACTAAATCGCATTAACCAAAAATAGAGTTTTAAAGAATATAAAAAATTATCAACCTAAAGTAGAGATGCAAGAAAAATAAAAAAATCCTCCAAAAAATTTAGAGAGAGAGAGAGAGGGAGAGAGAGGGAACCTTTTTTTTGTGAGGAAAAACTATGCATAGAATAGAAGAGATAGTGACAAATTTATAGTAAGAGGGTGTGAATAAGAAAAGACAAAAATAAAGGAAGATGAAGGGAAAGAGGAAGAATGATATTAATGTAGAGGGTAGTGGGGAGATGAAAAGGTAAAGAAGGAAGAAAGATTGAAGAAGTAGTGGGGAGATGAAATGGTAAGGGAGATAGAAAGGTTGGAGAAATGTAAATATTAAAAAAAATAAACGTTAAAAACAATTATAAGAAGAAAAAAAAAAGGCTCACACAAAAAAAAAAAAAAAAAAAAGGTTTTGTGTGAGCCTTTTCAGCTTAAAGAAAAAGGAAAAAAAAAAAAAAAACACCTAAAAGCTGAACTGAAAAGCCTTTGGGTTGGGCTTGATAATAGAACTAAATAAATAAGAAGTTGGCTGGATTAATTATACAGATTTATTATAAGGTGATAGTGGGAGTAAATAAATAAGTAGTGAGCTAGATTTATTATAGGGTGATAGTGGAAGTAAATAAATAAGTAGTGGGCTGCATTTATATGGCTGAAAAATGTAAAAACCATTTTAAAATTGTAGGAAAATTATATTTTAAAAAAGAAAAGAAAAAAAAAAGAATGACGTGGCAGGTGATGTGGCGCAACGTGAGAGCAACAGCATTAAACGCTATGCTTCAGCTTTTAGTAATATATAGATATAGATTCAATATTATTACTTTAAAAAGATCAGGACGCAAAGCACATTATGTCAGTCCACCAATAAAATTTTCTCTGGAATTTAGTTGAGAAAAATCCAATGGAAGATATGAAAGAAAACAAACAATAACAAAGAGATAGATTCGAGGGTGGGTGGAAGAAACAGGGAGATATATACCTCAATGACAAATATAATCACAATTTTATCTTCACTTCTATCAGGTAAGGTAATAATAATCAAAACAGAACAAGTCAAGATATCGAAGTCAAATTGTAACAACAACCACAAATTGGGATGAATTTTTTTTGATAAGTAACTGTAATTGTAACAACAACCACAAATTCAAATTCATTGAAGAAGAAACTTTATTAACAAAAGGCTTAAAGCAGACCAGTTTCACAATCTCAACAGTGGAACCTAGATGGTCAATTTATATGGAGAAACTTCATCAACCAATTCATCTAAAGAAACCTCAGTTCATGGTTTCATATACATTACAGATTTACATTTTATCAAAGAATAGAAAAACTACATCTCGAAAAACTATAGGACACCCTAAACAGACTAAATTTCAAAAAATAAGGATTGTATTGCAGAAAATTAAATATTACAGAATGTAACCAATGATCATAACTCCACAACAGGTGAATCACAAATAATAATAATAATAACCTTAAAAGTCTAATTCCACTAAAACAGAAACTTAATTTGCAAAATTCATCATCCAACCTCAGAATCAAAAACAAGAAGAACACATTAATTATAAGAATTAACTTCTTCATTTTAGAAATATGATTACATCACTAATAAACCTCCAAAAATTAAACCTGCCTGAACCTAACAGAAAAATATTAATTCAACACCAAAAAATTATTAAAAAGAGAAATAGAGAAAGGACAAACCTAAGACAGAGTGCAATGCTCTATCACTCTAGAACAAAAACTTAACAAAATGAAACAATAATTTTGCACTTGAATCAACAAGAAAATGAAGGAATTTCTTAGTAATCATTTCCAAACAATAATTTTGCATTAATTGAATATAGAGTTGCAAAAAGAGTTAGATCATATTATGTAGTCCTCAACTTTTACCAACTATACTCCATCTATAGCTTGTTAAGTTGTTAAATTATTTCAGCTACCAAAGCGAAGTTTATAAATCACACGCCAAAGCCTATATCACCAAAATTGAACCCTAAATCACACACCAAAAACAAACCCGAAATCACACACCAAAACCAAACCCTAATTGCCACATCTATATATCTATATCTATGTATTACTAAAAGCTCAAGCACATTTATTGTTGCTGAGCTTCTGTTGCACCACCTCATCACCATGTCATTTGCCACGTAATTATTATTTATTATTTATTCCTATTTTTTTACAATATATATATATATATATATATGTGTGTATAATAGATTATTGACTTTACATATTCATCTTTGTCGGTTTTAACATCTATATATATATATTCCTTTTTTATTTCCAATTTTCCTATAATATATTTTTTACATTCACTTATTTTTTAAATATTTACACTTTTTTCAACCTTTCTTCTTCCTTTTCCTTTTTATCTCCTCGCTACCCGCTACCCTCTACTTTAATATCGATATTCATCTTTCCCTTCATCTTCCTTTATTTGTTTCTTCTTATCCCTTCCCTCTTACTATAAATTTGTCACTCTTTTCCATTCTTTGCATAGTTTTCTCTCACAAAAAGGTTCTCTCTCTCTCTCTCTCTCTCTCTTTCTCTCTCTCTCTCTCTCTCTCAATGTTTTGGTGGATTTTTATTTTTTATTGCATCTCCGCTTTAGGTGGATAAATTTTTGTGTTTTTAAGAACTCTAATTTAAGTTAATACGATTTAGTTTTGTGTTTTAAGTTATTATTATTATTATTTTGCTCTTTGATTGTTAAATTTTATCCGATTACATTATAAAAAATTAAAGATAGTATAATTTGGACAATTTAGTATTTATTGTTATATCTTTTAATTTTTCTTATTATTTTTTTCTCTTCTATTTTACTCAATATTGAAATTCAACCACATCCTCCTTATCATTAAATTATTTATATTTTCTCTCTTTTTTTGTTTTAAAAAATAAAAAATGTAATATTTTACTTAAATTCAAATAAAAGAAAATTGTGCTCATCAAATTGTACTCATTTTTTTAACATTTACAATTTTTCCAACCTTTCTCATTCTCTTTACCTTTTCATCTCCCCAAACATTCTACCTTGATATCACTCTTCCTCTTTCCTTTTATCTTCCTTTATTTTGTTTCTTTTTATTATCATCCTCTTAGTATAAATTTGTCATTCACTCTTCCATTCTTTACATAATTTTCTCTCACAAAAAAGTGGTTATTTCCCACTCTTTCTCCCTCAATTTTTTGGTGGATTTTTATTTTTATTTTTCTTGCAACTCTATTTTGGCTTGATAAATTTTTGTATTCTTTAGAACTCTATTTTGGTTTATGGGATTTAGTTTTGTGTTTTAAATTTTTTATTATTATTTTTTATGACTTTGATGGTTAAATATTATCATATTGAATTATAAATAATTAAAAATAGTATATAAGAATGTACTATTATTATATTACATAGAATTATTTGGATAAGTTAGTGTTTATTGTTTTTTTTTTTTTCTCATGTCATTTTATTTAACATTTAAATTCAGCCACATCCCCCATATATTTCATTAAATTATTTATATTCCCACTCCTTTTTTATTTAAAAAAATTTAAAATATAATATTTTCGCCTAAATTAAATAAATAAAATTGTCCACATTAAGTGGAGTAATGTTGGGGAAACACTTATTCTCACACCCAATGCATCAAAGGAAGAATGAAATACAAAACAAATCAAGTTAGAAACACTAAATTAAAATAAAAAAAAATTAAAAAAAAAAACAAATAATGCATATTTAATGTCACAGAATCATCATAAAATTTTGGAAAACGATAGGTTGCCAATGGAGAGAGAGAGAGAGGGGGGGTATAGAAAAAAACCAATACAAAGTAATAAAGAGTAGATAAGGAAAAAAAAACAAACAAACAAACAAACAAACGTCAATTAGTAATCGTTGATTGGAAAACAAAGAGGTTGTAAGGAGACGTAAAAAAATAAAATAGCGATTATTGTGTAGAGAACATTAAAAACTTTAAAATGTAGTAAATAAATTATTAAATTCACTTAAAAAATTAAATCAACAATCAACAATTAAATACAATCATAGTACTAAATTTAAATTTAAAACTAATCAAACTCTAACTATGGAAACCATATTAATCATAACTATTAAAAAAAAAAAAAAAAGACGTTCTCTAATAGTAGTAGAAATTACATAAGAAATAAAGTTAGAAAATTTAAAAATCCATTTTTTGACATTTCATTTAACCTTATTTATAATATATATATATATATATATATATATATATATATATATATATATATATATATATATATATATAATTTTTATACACTATTAACTTCGGAAATCTAATAAACAATGCTAACTCTCATTTATCGTCTTTGTTATGCAAATCATCAGTAAATAAATACATGATAATGGTAAGAAGTATTACAAATGAGATCACTAAAAATATATATAAAATTAATTAGCTTCTATCATTATGGAATAGTAGTCTATAATTTTACACATCCAAAAAAGTCAAATATATAGAGTTTTCTTAAAGGTATGTGTAAAGATTCACCATATGTGTGTGTGTGTGCGCGCGCGCGCGAGTGTGTGTATAAAGGTAAAAAAAAGGTTTTTATTAACTTAAAAACTAATGAAAAACCAATGATTAATAACTAAAATTATAGTATTAATAAAATATTTAATGAGACCATCCTAAAAAAATTATTACTCGCAACATGCGAGTATGCGACTAGTTCAATCAATAAAAACAAAGTCAACAACAAAAGCAAAGCACAATATTCAATCAATGCGATTGCGTTGCACAAATTAAGATACAAATTTAACGAATAATGAGTAAATTTTTTTTTTTAAAATACCATTGGAAGATTCGCTGAAGGCAGTGACAAAGAGTATTGCAGTTCTCGTCGGTGCCACTGACCTCACCGGAATATTCCTTCCTCCAATCAGAGATTCTTGCACACTCTGATTCATCTTAGCACACCAAAATTTTTGTAGAGAAAATTCTAGAGAGAGCAATTGCTAGAGAGAGAGAGCGATCGCTATAGAGAGAAAGAGAGAGCAATCGAATGAAAAAGAAATCAAAGAGAATAAGAGAGGAAGAGCCTAAATAGTTTGATATCTTAGAAGTTTGAACAGGTTTTTGTTTTCCAATCTTGTTTCAAGGGATTATTTGAAAAATCTTTAAAAATTTTAGAGCTAAAACTCACGGGTGTGCCCGACCTCTTTTCCAATATTTATTTCAATGGTGAGAAACTTATTTCAAGAGTTGTGTTAACTTATTTCAAAGGTCCTCAATAAGTCTAGTAATAGTCAGCCAAGTATGCCACATTAGTGTTTGTTTGGACAAACTTTAGTAAACCTTCAAAGAAAAAAAAAAAGAGTCAAAACAGGATAAGTTTCTTGTAGTGTGCAAAGGCCACTTTACCTATTTTGCAGCATAAATGTGTAATTGATCTAAATGCAACTTGTGACAAATTCAAGGCTCAAATTTTCCATGAAAGAATAGAGAATACGTTATCTTTGAAACAAGATTTTCAGAAAAAGCAACCGTTGGAAAGTAAGTGAATAAGACTTTAAGAGGCCTTTTCCAAGTCATAAAGTTATAAAACAAACAGTCAACAACGTTATGATTATTGTGGTAGTTAATTCAAGCTTACAAAATACAAACAAAGTCAACTACAATTAAGGCTGTCCAGATTGATCCAGTAACCCGACCCACTCGAAGAATCGACTAGATCCGACCCGAATCCGGCCGACCCGACTACTCCAACGGGTCAGCGACAGGTCTTCACACCAGAAACCGATTCCGGCGGGTTGGTTTTGGTTTTCCTCCCCTAAAACCCAAAAAACCCGAACCGACCGAAAGATTTCCAGATTCCAGCCAAAATTTCTAGATTCCGACGATAATTTTCCAAAATCCAGCGAAGAAACCCAAATTTCAGCAATATTTCCCTTAGATCCGATGAGATTTTGATCGGATCTGGCGAAATCTCATCAAATCCGGTGAGAGTTTCATCGAATCTGGCAAAATCTCACCGGATTTAAGGGAAATATCGTCAAAATCTAGAAAACTATCACCGGAATCTGGAAAACTATCGCCGAATCTGTGTTTTTTTCACCGTTTTCTCGTCATCTTCTTAGATCTAGGACTTCAACCGACCCGCCCACCACCCGTTGATGGTCTAAACTGCCCGACCTGATTACTCCGGCGGATCGGTGGTGAGTGCATTTTTTTCACCCGATTCTGGCGGATCGGTTTTGGGTTGGGCACAAACCCGACCCGAACCAACCCGTGGACAGCCCTAACTACAATATCAATCTATGAATACCGTGTAGCATCCATCACCGTGAAAACTTGATCTAAGTATCTAACTACAACTGAACATATCTAACAAAACTAAATTCAGACCCATTTCCAAACTCAAAGAAAAAATCACTCCAAATGAAGACCTCCATACTATGGCAATGATATCACTGACAAACATCCCATACTCAGTCAATCTGCACTTCTTTTGGTTGCTCCTAAAATTGAAATGGACTTTGAATCAACCCTGAATAGATGCCCGACAAGTATATTTAACAATGGGATAGGTAAATTATATTGAATCATCCTTACTCATAGCAGCATCTAAACACTCTTACAGCTCCAACGTGTGTTCAAGGCCTACCTCCACTTCACCAATAGTAGGTCGTTCCATATTGTCTTCTCGGACGCAAGAAGTTGCAATGTTCACGTATATCTTGAAACACTCTAGAGCTATCTTTCCTATCAGATATGGATCAATCATCTGATTAATGGGTCCCATCTTCTACGCATTTTGGAGCCCAGACTGCCAGACTATGCTGTTCACTCTCTAATTTCATGTCCACTGTTATTTTCATACGCAGTACTTCAAACAGTACCACACCCAAACCGTAGACGTCAGATTTATCGGTCAACTGATTTGTACGTAAATAAGCGGGATCTACATATCCAAAAGTGCCCTTCACTTCAGAATCAACCCTGATTAAAGCCTTTGACAAGCTTGGAGGACACATCTTGCACAAGCCGAAATCTGAGAACTTGGCTTCCCAGTTCTCGTCCAACAAAATGTTGCTCGACTTCACATCACAGTGGATGATAGTATGCTTCACCCCAGTGTGAAGGTAGTGCAATACACGCGCCACCCCAATGCAAATCTGTAGTCTTCGTTTCCACGGGAGGGGATCATCATGGTCCCGGTAGAGGAGCTGTTCCGTGAGGGATTTATTGGCTATGAACTCATAGACTAGTATCATCTCTCGTTCTTCAATACAATATCCGATGAGATTGACGAGGTTGGGGTGGCGTAGCTGGCAAAGGAACAGTACCTCAGTCCCAAACTCTTCGAAACCCTATCGTGACATCAAACTACGACACTTAATTGCAACATTTATGGTATAGTCATCAATAAATCCCTTATATATTTTGCCAAAAGCTCCATGGCCAATTACTAAATCATCATCGAAATTATTGGTAGCTATCTTGATCTTAGCAAGTGAAAATCGCCGGCATAATCCCTCAGGAAGAACTAAAGATTGTTTTGCTCTCTTCCCAGACGTCCTGAATAACTTTGAAATATACTGTGAAATAGCTTCCATTGACGCTTCGGTCGTACACCTAGAGCTTGACGACGAGAGAATTATCAGATTCAATGGGAGTGGAAAGTGGCGGCTTTGACCCAGAGATGAGCAGATTCAATGTAGTGATTTTATCACTAGGAAATAGAAACGGGTGACACCAAGCAAACCAAGAAAACTCCCAAATTGAACCATTGATTTCAGCCAGTTTCCAAAGTTATGGGTCCGGATTGATGTTTATGTTCAGAAAAAGATATTTAAAAAAAAAAAAAAAAAATGATATCGATTCAATAGTAGCAAGAGGTCTAATAAACCAATTTTTCCTCCCAAACAGTCAAACATACTAATCTCTTGCCTTCCTGACCGCCTCTCATCTATCATTCCGTTTTTTCTATTCTAGATTTCTATTCATTCCTCGTTTTTCTGTTTCCTTTCGTTCTCTATTTTTATTTTTTTATTTTTTTGCCGGCCAAGGTGCAATTTACTTGTTATAAAGTCTTGAAATGAGTTGGTTTAATTTCCATAAGGAATTCTCTTGGATTACTTAACAGGTAATTCATGGTTCTGGTCTTCTGGTAGGTGGGGTCATATATCCATGGTTCACTCCAAGAGGCGGTTCAAAGAACTCCTCTGTCTTGTTAAGGTTCAAAGTTATAAATAAATTAAAAAATAATAATAAAAAAGTATTTCCCTTTTCTTTGATGTTCATCTTTTTATTTTTCTTCTTTGTCTCTTGTGAACCGATTTTCTCTGCACTCTCCTTTCCACTCACATCCGGTCACTAGAAATTGCACATCATGTCCTATAGCATATCTCCATCAATATTTGTCATCACATTTTAGATCTTTACAATCTCTGCCGATCTTGGTTTTCTTGGCCTCATTGGTTGCTCTGAATTTCACAAACCGACGCACCACACCAATGGAAGTTGAGCTTGGTACAGCTTGGTTAGTTGACATCCAGCACTGTAGTTCACTTGGTGACTTTGGAAAAATAATGAATGATCAATTTGACTGATAAATGTAAAAGATCTTTAGCAGTTTGACGAATGATCAAGCAGGGATCCCCATGGAACTGATAACCAATTTATGACAATCTCAAGTATTTTGCAATGGTGTTGGTGCTGCCAAAGTGGGTTCATGGGAGGAAAAAGGCACACGTGCCAATACAACTCAAGACTATCACCATTGCATAAAACGAAAGGTCCATAATCTATCTTGTAGCATAAATGTGGAAATGATCTAAAGGCAACTTGTGATAAATTGAAGAGCTCAACTTCTCCATGGAGAAAGAGAAAATCGTGGGTCTTTGGAACAAGAATTTCACTATTTAACAAAGAAAAAACAATAATTTGAAAGCAAGTGAATAAGACTGACCCAAAAAAAAAAAAATTGTTTTGACAATGATGTGATTGTTGCAAATGTTAATTCAGGCTTACAAATGCAAAGTCATGTGCATCAATCTATGAATAGCATCCATCCCTGCGAAGACTTCAAACAAAATCTAACAAAATTAAAATTAGATCCATTTCCCAAAACAAGAGCACACCCTCCCCTAAAGATCTCCATACCGTGGCAGTGATATCACTGACAAACATCCCAGTTCTGTTCCTAAAGCAGATCAGAAACCACTCAGCCACTATGCTCTCATTTTGGTTTCTCCTAACTTTGAAATGGAGAGCATCCCTATCTATAGAAATATGATTTTGATAATTGTTTGTGGTTGATGATTGGCGGTTTGGCTTTTCCGTGGTGATATCCAAAGACAAATTAGCTTATGTGGTGTTATTTGAATCCTAAATAGACTTCTCAGATTCAGGTAGAGAAGCACTACCGGTATATTCAACAATGGGATAGTTATATTGATCCACATCGTTGCTCGCAGCATCAGCTCTCTCTTGTAACTCCAGTGCATGTTCAAGGATTAACTCCACTTCACCAATCGCGGGACAATTCTTTCCCTTATTTTGCACACAAGAAGTGACAATGTCAATATATAACTTGAAACACTCTGGAGCTACCTTCCCCATCAGATATGGATCAATTATCTAATTAGTCCCTTCTTCGATGCATTTTCGGGCCCAAGTAACCCGAAACTTCTGTTCTTTTGTCAGTTTGAGGTCTCTTGCTTTTCTGGCACAGAGTACTTCTAGCAGTACCACACCAAAAAAGTACACATCAGATTTATCAGTCAACTCTCCTATTGCAATATACTCTGGATCAGCATATCTGTGAGTACCCACTACCTCAGATTTTACTCTAATCAAAGCCTTTGACAAACTCGGCGGACCCAACTTGGACAACCCCAAATCTATCAACTTGGCCTCCAATTTCTTGTCCAACAGAATGTTTCTTGGCTTCACGTCACAGTGGATGATATTAAGCTTCAGTCCAATGTGAAGGTAGTGCAGTCCACGCGCCACTCCAATGCAAATCTGCAGTCTTTGTTTCCACGGGAGGGGTTCATCGTGGTTAGTACCGTAGAGGTGGTCACCAAGGTTTCCATTGACAATGAATTCATAGACAAGGAACCCCTTGTCCTCATAGAGACAATATCCGATGAGACAAGTGAGGTTAGGGTGGCGTAGTTGGCAAAGCAACACCACCTCGTTCATTAACTCGTCTAAACTTGACACGAAATCCGCACCCTCTATTGCAACATTTATGGTACAGTCATCAATAAACCCCTTATATACTCTGCCAAGCCCCCTCACCAATTAGTAAATCAGCATCGAAGTTATTGGTAGCTGACTTGATCTCAGCGAGTGAAAATCGACGGCAAAGTAGAACTGAATAAGATTGTTTTGTTTCGTCTGACCTCTTCCATAACTTTGAAATAGACTTTGAAATACCTTTCATTGAAGCTTGGTTCGTATGGTATATAATATATACCAACGAGTTTGACAACGAGAGAAAGATGAAGTGGGAGTGGAGAATGCTAATGATCTCTTATGCCTATCAAACATAGTTTCACACCATTGGATGGGACATTGAAGAAAAGTCAATTGGATGCTTCAAAAAATAAATCAAAATATGAAGAAGTTATCAATATAATTAAACTATTGCAAGATGAAATAATGATAGATAACGGAAATGCAAATTAATAATTAACAAGGTAAGTATAGTTCAAATTAGAAAGAGCAGCACATAAATTGATTCAAATTGCATCAAATTTAATAAAGTGCAAGGGATTTGACCAAGAAGTATATTCGAACATGATTAAGAGCACCAAGTCCTGTGTTATTTGGGAGATTTTCTGTTAATGCATATTTGAGATTCAAATATTATTTTGGGAGTTTACTTTGTCTTGAAAAAAGTCTAGATGATTTAATCTTTCTGGAGATTGTTGGAATATTAAGTGATTGGCTCAATGACTAAATATATTCAATTAGGAGATCCCATTCTGCAGTTTAAATTTCAAGGATTAAAATTTTGAAGCATTACAGTTTGGCTCCGCAAATCATTGCCAAGATGTCAAGTACAGGGAAAAAGGTGCACATTTGGAGGGCTAATGAGAACTTGCCTGATGCTTATTTGAAGCATCATTTTTAAACCAGTCTCGGCCCTCATGGGTCAAATTTTGATGGCCATAATTCTGTCATTGGAGCAACAAATTGAGCTGACATACACCTTGCATTTAGAATGTCTTAACTATAAAGAGAGTAATTGGTTTTCCAAAGTTCATACGATGAAGCTCCTTGATGATGTGGAATTTGGAAGGTGGCGAAGGAAACTCATGTGCATGCTGGTGCTGATCTTCAGCTTGCACTGAAGCTGCATTACAAATGCATGAGGGAGAAGATAGGTGTGAAAGATTACAAAGATGAAAACATTAATGCTGAGATTCCCATTTCTAACGTCAATATGGGCTAGAACTTGAGTGCTATGCTCTTCGGACAAGTAACGCATCTATTTTTCGTGACAAAATAGTTGGAAGACAATGGTGGGCTTAAGATTGTTAAGAGGGAAGCATCAAGAAACGGTTCAATCTGCAATGGTACTTCCTAAAAAGTAGGAGAAATATGGTCGGTCACCTTCAAGTCTTTCGTACCATAATTCTGGGAAAACTCTTCTTACACACCCAAATGTTAATGCTTGTCAATAAATTTCATTAGCATCAACAGTCTTAGCTACTCACATGTTCAAAGAGATAAGAGGACAATGTTAGAGATGTCTTTGACATAGTATGTCAACCAGCATCATATCCTTTTTCTTAATGAACTGAACTCCATTGCCAATTAAGAGTGAAAGCAGAATGGAGAAGCTAGTGTGCTGCTGTCAAAATTCTGAGCCAGCAGCAAACTAAAATGGATTAATTACCATTCAACAGGCCCCTAATCGGTTATTTTACCTTCCTTTACCAGATGATAGGTCACGGACACAAGTTTTCATAACCTTTTTACTATCATTGTCCTAATCAAAAACATTATATTGCAGTCTTTGCGAAGCATACAGAGAACTGAATCAAAGCAAACGTTCCTGCGTGCATTCAACACTAGTGAAGAATATTTAAGTCATGGAAGAGATGCCAAAGGACCCTTGCTTCAAAAAATATGAGAACAAAAGCTTTCAACAAAAAGTAGAAGCTTCATCTTAGAGTTGGATAGATCAGGTTTCTATTTTCTGTTAGCTCATCACATTTTTCAACAGTTACACTCCATTTGTTTTGGTGGAAAATGCTTTCCATATTTTCTAGTATTTTGTACAGCAGAAAACACTAGTCAACAAAAACACGTTTTAAGTGATCAACTGAAAACAAACCCAATAAATGGAAAACCATTTTCCGCTTTCAAGAGTAAAAAATGTTTTCCAAAACATCACATACTCAACAAACTCTCCACAATTTAATTGATTGTTTTTTTTTTCCCAAATGACATCTATGCTCAAAACAATAAATTTACCACTTAGTTTTGTGCAGATACAAATTCAGACTTGGTTTTCCCATTTGAGGCTGCAAGTGGCCAAAAACAAATCCTACCTGGGGTATGTTTCCATCAGTGAAGGTTTCTATTCATATTTTTATTTGGAATTACAAGAAATATGAATGATTTTCATGCTAGTCAAATAATAGAAAAATAAAATTTCTATCTTCATTTACAGTCATTGGGCAAAAAAATGCCAAGTAATGTTAGTATGCAGGAGAATGCTTACCTACCATAGTTGTTCTATGCACCTTAAAGAAGATCAAACATATTATTCCCCACTTATAGATACAATTAGGTTAAAATTCAATTCAAACAAACTTAAATGGTATTAATATAGCTTAGTAAGGTTGGGGTGAGATTTCCAACCACAAAAAAATGGACGTAAAGCTACATATATATTAATTGTCTGTCATAAAATCAAACTGAACCATCAGAACTAAATTTGGACGGGCTAGCTTTTGGGTTGAGTATGTGTAGATCAAGTATGACACCATTAGAGAGTTGTAGTTAGTGATTTAATCACTAGATTGGTAAATTGTGCTGTGGTAATTCAGAAATTTATTTATTTATTATTACTTCTAAGAGCAATCACATTATAAATATATGCAATCTCCTGATGTTAGTGGTTTGTGAATAACACCAAGCTGGTGGTCAAGTTGGATTTAACTGAACTGTTTCTTCCCTCAAGTGGCTAAACAAAGAATCAAATAAAAATCTGCATCAGCATTAATAAGTTATAAAACATACTATCTAGATTATCTCTTCTTCTGTTTTTTTCTTGAGCAAAGCTATCTAGATCATCTCAACCATTGAAAATTTAAAGTTGAAACTGATTAGTTATAGACATATATTAATACAAAAGACTTAATTCATAAAATATTTCTATGTAGGAAGACTGCTAAATATTCCAATGTTGTAAATTGGGTTTTGATTATGGAAAGTTCTAATGTACTAAATTGCCAAAGATGTTGATGGCCTACTAAGCCTAAATTCACATGAAAAAAAAAAAAAAAAAAAAAAAAAGTAAAGAGATGACCAGGCAACTAAAACCAAGAGACAAAAACCATGAAGTCGACTTTAAATTAATGCACGAGTGAGTGAAACATTTTGTCAAACATATGGTGTGTATATTCCAAAATGGGATTGAAAAAAAATGTGTTGTAACATGAATCCACCCAAGACAAACTAAGCACATTACAATTGATTAATTATCCCAAGCTGGCAAGATTGAAGAGAAGTCCCCAAAATGATCAATTTAAAAAAAGAAAAAGAAAAAATAGCTTTAGCACATACTGTTGTCGAAGGGGAGTTGAATTTCAGAATTAGAATATCTAGGAAGACTACTAAATATTCTAATGTACTATTGTCCAAGCCCTTTTGATGAGTTTTGATAATAAAAGTTCGGTTTGAGCATTGCTTCCAATGCTTTGAGGGGAATTGAGAAACCAAAGGGGAGAAAAAACAGAGTTTGCAAGAATTGAAACTCAGAAAAAACAAAACTGAATTGTCGGTGTTCCACAGAAAGAGAAAAAGAGAAAGATTAGACAACATAATAGAAACTTACCATATCAGCACATCATAAATATCAACTTAGTGATGAATTCCATAGTGAACGACTCAGTACAAGGAGTATTACATAGCATAGTAATAAACAAAATGTAGCAACACACTATTTAAACATCAGGATTCGATTCCCCATCCCAATAACTTTAGGTAAGGAAAAGTTTGTGTCTCTTTTCCCACATTTTCTCAGCAAGTACAAAGACCATAAACTCCATCAGTAATAAAAGGCAATATAAAGACAACCAATCCAAAAACTGAAAAAAAAAAAAAAAAAAAAAAAACACATACTTGTGAATTGTTTGTGGTTAATCATAGTTACAGTCAGCAGCAGCAGCAGTAGCAGCATCTGCGCTATCTTGTAGCTCCAGTGCATGTTCAAGGCATACCTGCACTTCACCCATGGCGGGTCGACGTTCGCCTCGATTTCGCACACAAGAAGTGGCAATATCAACCTATACCATAAAACACTCTGGAGCTATCTTCCCCATCAGATATGGATCAATTATCTCATTGATGTTCCCTTCTCGTTTGCATTTTAGGGCCCACCTAACCATATCCATCTGTTCTACTTTTTCATAAGGTTTCCTTCCACAGAGTAGTTCCAGCAGTAGCACACCAAAAGAGTAGACGTCGGATTTATCAGTCAGCTCCCCATGCATGGCAAACTCAGGAACAATGTAACCGTAAGTACCAGCAATTCTATCAGTTTCGATCCTAATTAAAGCCTTTGACAAACTCGGGGGACCCATCTTGGACAACCCGAAATCTGACAACTTGGCCTCCCATTTCTCGTCCAACAGAATATGGGTCGGCTTCACATCACAGTGAAAGATAGCATGCTTCAGCCCAGTGTGAAGGTAGTGCAGCCCACGCGCCACTCCAACGCAAATCTGTAGTCTTCGTTTCCACAGGACCGGATCGGGGTTAGTGCCATAGAGGTGTCTCTCGAGGACACCATTGACCATTAACTCGTAGACAAGGAATGCATGTCGTTCACCCTCAAGACAATATCCGATGAAAGGGACGAAGTTAGGGTGGCGTAGCTGGCAAACAAACACCGCATCCGTCATAAACTCGTGAAAACCCTGCCTCGAGTGGATGATATCCACATGCTTTATTGCAACGCTTATGGTACGGTCATCAATATACCCCTTGTATACGTTCCCGAAACGCCCCCGACCAATGATTAAATTTTTGTCTAAGTTATTGGTAGCTATGTTGATCTCAGCGCGTGAAAATCGACGGCATGGAAGAACTAAATGAGGTTGGTTTAACCTTCTCTCCCCGGACTTCCTTAATAACTTTGATATACGCTTTGAAATGCCTTTCATACCAACCAGTTCTTGAAATGATGCAGAAAGGAGAGTTTTTTTTTCCAATATCTGATATTTCAATATTTTTTCAGATCGTTTAAACCATATAGTTTTATAGGCCTAAGATAACATTAAGCCCAGATCATTTTTTCCTTGAAGTAAACTATAATTGAGTTTTCAAATACACTCTTTTTTTTTCTTTTTTCTTTTTTTAACATTATTAAGATTCAAATATTATTTTGGGAGTGTACTCTGTCTAGGAAAAAGGTCTAGATGATTTTCGTCATTTTGGAAATTGTTGGATTATTGAGTGATTGACTCAACGGCTAAATATATTCGATTAGGAGACCTCATTCTACAATTTAAATTTCTGGGAATAAAAAATTGGAGTGTTACATTTAGGCTTTGCAAATCATTTCCCTGGTGTCAAATTAGTGGAGAGAAGTGCATATTTTACCTACATGATTGGAGGGCTTACTAAGAACATGGTTATGCTTCTTTGAAGCCTTATTTTTTAACTAGTCTCGATCCTTGTGGGCTATAATATTGTTATTGGAGCTACAAATTGAGCTAACAACATATATTGGTATACCCATTATTCAGGGGCGGAGAGCATCATTGACAACTCATTTTTCCAAAATATTTTTTCTCTTGGAGTTTATAAGAGTATAGAATGGAATAAAATAGAATGATTATAAAAGAATGAAAAGAAAAGGAAAGGAAAGTATTTATCGCAGAGGTATAGAAAGCAAAATATCACTGAAAGAAAGAGAGCAAAACTCTGACTAAAGCTTTTATAAGGGTCACACCCATCAACACAAAACAAAAGCCATCTCTGCAATTCTTTTTCAAACTATCCAAAACTACCTATTACATTAATTTAATGGCGCAATTACAGACCACATCAAGGACACTGCAACTTTAGTAAATTGTGCGGCAGCAGGATGCCATTAGCATCATACTTCCTTTTACTTATTCCCAAAAAAAAAAAAAAAAAAAAAAAAAAACATTATGGTTCTTTTTCCAAAACTAGAATTTTAGAAAATAACTAGAAAGTTAACATTAAAAATCCTAAATTAACTCAAGTGCAGAATAGGGGTGGAACATTACAAGTTCTTTTGTTCTCTCTCTCGATTCAGCATGTCAACTGAAGCATAAGCAAAACCTTCATAAACCACCTTATTTCTTATTTTCCTTCCTCACAAGTCACAATTAATGCCGCCATCAACTTAACAAGACTATAAACTATAGAGAGTAGGTGACCAATGTCATGCAGACTAAAAATATGGTAAGATTTGATGAAAAAAAGATGTTAGAACAAGCCAAAGATGTTCAGATGAGGCAGAAAATCTAAAATGAAAGAATTGAAAGGCTTTTCACATGACAACAATTAAAATCTGACTGACATGTACAAGTCAGAAAATTAAAATAGATGATGCAATTATACCAACAGCATCCCAAAAACCTTTCCATTTCAATTTCCACTGGGTATCAGTCTTTTCTCCAAATGGAAGAACATGAAGCTTTGGGTTATCCACACAATCACACAAAAATATCTAAATCCAACCATGTTGCTCATTTTAGGGGTTTGTCGGTGTGTTTGCATTTTTCAGATTTAAAGAAACCTTCACACAATTCACAAAACCCATCTCAGTAATTGGAAGTATTTTTCAATCAAACGTTATGTGCAGAAGGAAAAGAACACAATGGAGACAAAAACCCATTAACATCCAATTTTAAAGATTTATTCAAACCTGGATTTGCAGCAGATCCCTGGATTTTTGGAGTTCAAGCTGGAATGTTTTGCGCTGGGTAGCAGGCGACTTGCTGGGTCTTGGAATGCTTTGATGGAGATGAGATCCACGGAGTGAGATTGCCCAGGCGTGGGTTTGGTTTTACACGAAGACAGAGGAAAGAGAAGGATCAGGGGAGAAAATGAGTCTGTGCAACGGTAATAATACACGAATTTCTCTCTCCTCAAATAAAAAAGTTTAAACTTGTATCGGCTTGTGAGCTTTCTAAAAATAAAACACACACCTACTAAATACACGATTATAATTTTTTACACATTAAAATATATTATTTAAAAAATTACACCAAACACATTTTTTACTTTATGGATACTGTAAACTCGTGATTCCAAGACACTTTTTAAACTACACTTTCACATTATTTTAATCAACGATATTCCAAATCTCCAACCAAACTGGTTCTATGGACACAATCCTGAGCCATTTGCCAGCTAAAATGGATTAATTACCATTCAACAAAGCCCCTGATCAATTAATTTAACTTCCTTTGTCTGATGATAGTTCATGGATGTAGATTTTCATTATTTCATAACTTTTGACTGAGGATATAACCCTAATAAAAAACATTGATCTTGCAACCCTTGCCAAAATCTTAGGGGGGGCTGATAAAGTAGTGTGCATGGAAGACAATTGAAGAACTTTAAGCTATAGAAAAGATGCCATGGAATGTTGCTTCAAAACAATATGAGAACAAAAGTTATTACCCAAAAAAAAAAAAAAAGCTTCATTATAGAGTTGGACAGTTTGGGTTTCCATTTCATTCATCTTTGATAGTAACTTTCTTTTGTAAGTTCATTCATCTTAGAAAGTAATTCCACCAAAATATAATCAAGCAATCCCAATAATCATTCAATGATCTGATTTTAAGCTTCATGCCTCCTCAAGCTCTCAAACTCCATTAAATGGTGAGCTTGAATCACTTAATTAGATAGAGAAATGTTCAAGAAGCATTGGCTATTAGCTTTTCCTTTTTATATCTCTTTCCTTTTCCATCTTTCATTTATAATTTATGTTCTATGGACTCCTATATGCATTTACTATTTCCAAGGATTACACTGGTGCAGAAATAATGTTTAGTTCTAAGCAGCATATAATTAAAAGCCTTGAGTAAAAAATAAATCACATTGTGTTCATAAACCAAAAGGGGGGGGGGGGGGGGGGGGGGGGGGGGGGAGATGATTCTTCACCTACATTGCGTTTCCCAAGTGGTAACATGATACATGCTGCAACTTGGGAACTGACTGACTAATGTTACTGAGGAATTTCAAGGTCCGATCTGCTATCAACTACTGCTCCTTTTGAATCATCTGTAAATGCATCCGGATAGGTAGCCAAAATCCTTGATTTCACGCTCCTGTTAATGAGACACAGAGAATTAAATCACAAAACAGAACCAAAATCTTGATAGCCAAGAGACAACCATGAATTTAAACTTTTAAGTAAACAACTTGAACCAAGATAATAAAATAGATCTGGGATGATGTAAGAATAAGAAACTTGGCATACGTAGAGCTTCATAATCAACAGCATAGTTGCGAAACACATCAACTTTACAAGTCAATAGAAAAATTCAGACATTCGGGCAGTAGGAAATAATTCATATAAAAGAAATTTGAGAAGGTGAAGGCAGGGGCAAGATAAAGTTGGAGATTCACTCTGACAAAATATTTTGAAATGAGGTGCAGCATAAAAGACTGCACAAGACTTAATGATTCAACAGAAAATATGCTAACTGAACTCATAGCATCTTCATCCAAACAAATTTGGATTAAAAAGAAAATTCTATGCCCAACTTATCAATAAAAATAAATAAATAAAATTTATATGCCCAATAAAAACTTGCAACCTGACACCTGAAATATAAAAATAGTTTCATACCAACACACACAAATCTTTATAGGTTTTGAACAAATACAGGTCCTTTCCAAAAGAAGAATGGATATATGAGTGGAAATCTTAAAGTTCTCTTAAATTATCAAAAAGCCACACCTTGTTTTCATGGTATTGAATTTGGCTTTTTGATTATTAACTCCATGTGTGCCTGAAAGCCATTCAATTCCAATTTCAAGCATGAATGCACACATGCAGTAGATACGGGTGTTCAAGACACCAAGCAAACTGAGCAAACCAATTGATTTGCCTCCCTGACTGTCACACATCTATCATTTCATTATTTTCTGTTCTAGTTTCCTATTCATTCTTCATTCTTCTCTTTCCTTTTTGTTCTCTTTTTTTATTAAAGGTCCCGTTAACAGGTGCCTTAGGGAATTTATTAATGAACTACTTCAAGAAACTTTTAACACTACTTTTATAGGAAATATAAAAGGCTATCATAAAATTCAGTTGCTTTTTTTTTTAATAAAAAGTTTCTAAAAATATTTCCAAACCAATGCCCTTAGGGCTCCTGTTTAATTTTCCTTTAACTTAACTGTTTCTCCCCTCAAATGGCAAAACAAAGAATCAAACAAAAATCTGCATCAGCATTACCACAAATAAGGTTTTAAACATGCTATCTAGATTATCGCTTCTTCTTTCTTTTCTTTTGATAAAAGCTATCTAGATTATCTCAACCATTGAAAATTAAAGTTGAAATTGATAAGTTATAGACATATATTAATACAAAAGTCTTAATTCATAAAACATTTCTATCTAGGAAGACTACTAAATATTCCAATGTTGTAAATTGGGTTTTGATTATGGAAAGTTCTAATGTACTAAATTGCCAAAGATGTTGATGGCCTAGTAAGCCTAAATGCACACGAGAAAAATGAGATGACCAGGCAACTTAAACCAAGAGGCACAAAGCATGAAGTCCACTTTAAACTAATGCAAGAGCGAGTGAAACATTTTGTCAAACATATGGTGTGTCTATTCCAAAATGGGATTGAAAATATTACACCCAAGACAAACTAAGTAAATTACAATTGAACAATTGATTAATTATCCCAAGTTGCCACCGCTTCGAATACTGGTGAATTGTTTGTGGTTAATCATATGTGACCGTTTGGCATGGCAGTGTCCAAGGACAACTCTTCAGCAGATGTGGTGCTCTCTGAAGCTAATTCCTACACCATATCAATTGGAGAAGCGTCTCCGGAAGAATCATTACAGGTATATTCATCAATACAATAGATACAGTCACCAGCAGTACCATCTGCGCTCTCTTGTAGCTCCAGTGCATGTTCAAGGCGTACCTGAACTTCACCCATGGTGGGTCGACGCTCGCCTCGATTTCGCACACAAGAAGTGGCAATGTCAACGTATACCATCAAACACTCCGGAGCTATCTTCCCCATCAGATGCGGATCAATTATCTTATAGATGGTCCCTTCTCGTTTACATTTTTGTGCCAACCCAACCAGATCCATCGGTACTGCAAATGGACTTGGTGTTATTCCGCTGAGTAGTTGCAACAGTACCACACCAAAAGAGTAGACGTCGGATTTATCGTTCAGTTTCCCGAACATGACATACTCTTGATCCATGTAACCGTAAGTACCTACAACTCTATCAGTTTCGATCCTAATTAAGGTCTTTGACAAACTCGGGGGACCCATCTTGGACAACCCCAAATTTGACAACTTGGCCTCCCATTTCGCATCCAACAGAATATTGGTCGGGTCCACACCACTGTGGACGATAGTATGCTTCAGCCCAGTGTGAAGGTAGTGCAGCCCACGCGCCACTCCTACGCAAATCTGTAGTCTCCGTTTCCACGGGATCGGATTGGGATTGGGATCGGGGTTAGTGCCATTGAGGTGTCTCGCGAGGTTTGAATTGACCATGAACTCGTAGACAAGGAACCCATATCGTTTAGCGAGACAATATCCGATGAAAGGGACGAGGTTAGGGTGGCGTACCTGGCAAAGCACCAGCACCTCGGTCCTAAACTCGTGAAATCCCTGCATTGACTCGATATTCACACGAATTATTGCAACGCTTCTGATAGGGTCATCAATAAACCCGTTGTATGCTTTCCAGTCACCATAGCAACCAATGAATAAATTATCATCGAAGTTATTGGTAGCTGTCTTGATCTCAGTCAGAGAAAATCGACGGCATGGAAGAGCTGAATAAGATCGGTTTGTTTTGTCTGACCTTCTCTTCCCGAATGTCCTAAATAACTTTGATATACACTCTGAAATGCCTTTCATACCAACCAGCTTGAAAGTTGAAATGATGCAGTAAGGAGTGGCCCGGCGATGACGGAAAAGTCCCCTCTCAAAATTAGACAAACTGACTAAGTGGAATTTTTTTTTTTTTTTTTTTTTTTAACAACATAGATGATAGAGAACTCTCAATGTACTAAATACGAGTGGGTGGGCTGCTGGATGCTACAATTACTTTTCTTCAAAATCTCATCCAGTGGTCAATGACATACATATTTAAAGGGGCCAGACTTAACTAGAGTAATTAGGCACTATTTTTTAAGTTTTTATTTTAGGATTTTACTATAATTTTTTTTCTCATGAAATAAAAGTGTATTTTTTAATTAAGTAGTCACATAATTAAATCTTAAAAAGAGAATTTAAGAAACAACACCTTAGATACCGTATCTAAGTTTTATCAATTTAATCGGTTATGTAACATCATTTGTTATTTCAATATTTTTCAAATAATTTACACTATATAGTTTTACTATTGTGGGAGCCAAAACACCCAAAGACTGAACAATGACAAAGGTTCTTGATCTACACAACTAATTTCTAAAAGATGAGGAAAAGATTCACAATGGAAAGATCAGATAGAGATTAAAAAACAAAAATAGACAGAATCAAGTTTTCATATATGAAGGAACAATGTTCTCGAGGTACGTAGGAGGGATTTAAGTATAATGATACACAAGAAAAACTCTCTAACTCTCTCTCTCTCTCTCTCTTGTTCTTCCCTAGACTTTCTCTCTCTATTTTTCTGAACCCTTTCTCCTATTGCCCTTCTCCTCCTTTTATAGACATTTTCCCCTCCTCTTCCAGCTGTCCAACTCCCAATTGGATTTTGGGAAATACTTATCACATTAGGCTTAGCCCTCTACCCTGCCATTTCATGATCATGAAGAAAGACTTTTGGAGGTGTTTTCACTGTTCAGGCCAGTCATTTAGTATTTAACGTGGTTGACTTTAGGTAGGGGATCTCATTAATGCGGAGGTGACTATTTTATTGGGATCTGCATCTTCTTCGTCGTGTCTCTCAGGAAAAATGTAGAAGATAGTCCTACATGAGGATGGAAGTTGCTATCCGAGGTACCTTAGTGACCTCGGGAAGATAAGTTAAAGGGGTTACCTCGGTTATGGTCCTTGGGAAGATTGTTACCCAAAATTCCATGGCTGTAAGCCTAGCTGGTTCCTATTCACCAGAGGGCCATTTCATCTTTATTCATACCATGGGGTGGGCCAATTCCTCGAATTTACCTTTTGGGTTTGGTCGTCAGGTCGAGTCAGAGCTCAACCCCTTCAACTATATAGTTTTATAGGCATAAGATAATGCTAAGCCTTGATCATTTTTTCCTTGAAGTAGACTATAATTGAGTTTTCAAGCACACTTTTTTTTTATATACATTATTGAGATTCAAATATTATTTTGGAAGTGTACTTTGTTTTTGAAAAAGGTCTAGATGATTTGGGAGATTACTGGATTATTGAATGATTGACTCAAGGACTAAATATATTCAATTAGGAGACCTCATTTTGAGGGGCCAAAATGGCCAAATAACACTATTGGCTGAAATATTTTGCAATCTACCACTATTTTGAAAATATTTAGAGATATACCACTATTTTGAAATTCAATTCTTTAAACTTGAGTTTTTCGTGTAACTCTAGTTCCAAGAACTTGAGTTCCATTAAAAATAGCCACCATGGCACCCAATGAGCTGGACTTTTTTAATTTAAAAAAGCCATGTGGAACTCAAGTTTAATAAGCTTGAGTAGCTTATAATGTGTTACTCTAGTTTTATAAACTCGATTACATAAAACTGAGGTCCACAAGCTCTCTTCTTTCACTTCAACGTGTCCCACACGCTGTCCTCTTTCACTTCAACATGTCCCACACGCTTGTCTTTCTCAACTTTCACCTATGTATCCCTTCCTTCACAGCATTACTCTCTCTCTCCGAGCACTTCCAATTCCATGGTTCTATAACAAACAAAAACTACTTCCTATCTCTCTCTTTTTTTTTTTCTTTTTTTCTTTTTTCTTTTTTTGACTGAAAAAGGTAGCATCATTTTTGACAAGTAGTGTACAAATGGTCGTACATTACATGGACAACCGTAAGCACATTCAAGTCAGACATAACTCTCTCATTCAAGCTAGATGCAGGAAGCGGTTACAAAGTCATTAACAAATGCTTTCATGAGCCACCTCATGTCCGTTACAAACATCTTTATGAGTCACTCAACTATTAATCACCCAACTCAGGCACAACACCAAGGGGAGATCAACAAACTTTGCAATAACTCATCAGATGGCTATATAAAGCCATAAAAAGCAAGTAAGTAAAAGACACAATTTCATGTACACTAAGCTACATTATACATTAGAGATTTCCTAAGAGAGATTTACTAATTGAACCATCGGAGGATCCTTGGCTGGCCCCATCTCGGTGTCTTTCATCTTCACTTTCTTTCATCTTGATAAGAAGTCTGGTTTGTCCATTAAGACTAACGAGGAACATACTGACGAGGCACTTTTGTGTTTTATCAATTTTATTAAAGAATAAAGTAATGTACGTAGAAGGGGGTCCTAGGGCTACCATAGGCTGAACCAACTAGCCTAAGCACTAGGACAAGAAAATACACTGAAAAAACACAACTCAAGAAAGTGAAGATTGATACTTGTACGTTTGGTTACACTTTTAGAGCCCAAAATGCACGTTTCCAAGTCCAAAATTCAAAATGCGTGTTTGGTAAATTATTGCCATCAGACGTTATCAAAAAGTGGCATTTCCAAATACGAAGGACTATCACGTTTTCATGTTATTGCTAGTCATTTTCAACATTATCCCTAAACTACCCTTATTTTTATTTTGAAATCCCAATTTTTCCAAGATCTCTATTAATATATATATATATATATATATACCATCATGTAGGAGAAGAATTTCTCTACACTCTATGCTCCCTCCTCGTCAATTGCAAGAAGCCCCAAAGAAAAATCGTACCATGCAAGTAGTAATGGTTCTTCTTTCTTTTCCTTTCCTCCAACTTCTAGCTAACCAAACAGACTACAAAATTCTAAATCAAATATGCAATGTTCAATTCCAACATAAACCTATAAACCCGCTACTACTGCAGGCTTCTTTATCTTCTACTGTGAGCTTCTTCTTCTCTCATTTATTTATTTATTTAGTTTTTGTGTATAATATATTTCTTTCTTCTTGTCTTTTGGTTGATGAAGAAGAACTGTCTTTTGGGTGAAGAAGAATAACTAAAGAAGAGATAAGATAGTGAGTGGAGGAAAAGAAAAGACATTTAATGGGAATGGAGAAGAATCAGGTTGATGAGAAAAAAGTGAAGGAAAAAATAAATAATTAAAGGTAGTTTGAGTGGGATATGTGTACATCATTTAAGAAAATTTACTAAATAAAAATTTCAATTGTATTAAAACACAACAAATTTTCACAACAAATGAGATGTCAAATCTTTCATATGTCAAAATAAAATAAAATAAAATAATAAAATGTTAGACTAGGATTGACCACAACTAAAAAAAAAAAAAAAAGAATATAGTAAAAATATTGTGACATTTTATTATATTCCTAAACTTTTTAAATTAGTACTATTTTTCTTTTGGAAAAAAAATAGTGCTATTGATAGAATATTTTTATAACAATTTTATAATAAAGTTTACATAGTAAGTTATTATTGGTTCTCATTTGAACCTACTAGTTACATCATTTTTTTTTTCCTACCATTAACAATTTGTCATATAGACTTTATTGTGAAATTTTTGTGAAAATATTGTGTCTATAACTTGCATTAAGAAAGGTAATTAAAACAAAGAATTCTCTTTATATATATATATATATATATATCTTGTTGCTCTTTTTGGTAATTTACAACTCAAATTGTCACTTTTATAAGTGTTAGCAAAATACTCAACTTTTTCAAAAAGCACTTTCTGATAGTTTTTACCAAATATTTGACTTTTAAAAAAAGTCTAATTTCATACCACACTTTTTAAAACCGCCACTTTTTAAAAAAGCACAATTTGAAAAAGCTAAACCCTTGGCTATGTACAAACATGAAGATGATTATGACTACTTGTTCAAACTAGTTTGATTGGTGATGAAACCTTATTTTTAAGGACAAAATTTAGCTACAAAATCGATTGTAGCCTTAGGCTACAAACTCACTTAATATCTTTTTATTGGAAGTGAATTTTGACAAATCCACCATTGGATTGCATCTTCTTCTTATATCCTCTATGTTTGCAAAATTTCAAGAAAATTAAAGATCAATAGCTATGTCATCAATAAATTTTTAAATTGCAAGTTTTTGTAATTTAAAATTATGCATAAAATATAAGATTATAGATTATATAGTAAATGATATCCGATTAACACAAAAATTGACATGTGCATTAAGAGTGTAAAGAATATGTAATTCAACGGTTAGATTTTCAAAATATGCAGTAATATTTATTTTATTGAGTGAGTTTATAGCTTAAGGCTACAATCGATTTTGTAGCTAAACTTTGTCCTATTTTTAAATAAGGAACTTGAGTTTCATAAACTTAATTTCCACGTGAATTTTTCAATTAAAAAATGTTAGATCAGCAAGTGCCACTGTCGCACATTTTTAAGAAACTCGATTTTTTTGGAACTTGAGTTATGTGTAAAAATCGAGTTTCAAGAACTCAACTTACAAAACAGTGATAAATTGCTAAACATTTTGTAAACAGGTGTAGATTGCAAAATATTTTGGCCAACAGTGGTATTTGGCCCATTTTGCAGTTTAAATTTCTGGGATTAAAAAATTGGAGTGTTACATTTAGGCTTTGCAAATCATTGCTCTAATGTAACATTACGGGAGAGAAGTGCATATTTTGTCTACATGATTGGAGGTTTATGGTATGAAGCTCCCTGAAGATAGTATGAAGCTCGTGAAAAATAGTATGAAGCTCCCTGAGGATGAGCCAAGAAAACTCGTGCTTTTTGGGGCTGATATTGCAACTTCCAATGAAGCTGCACTACAAATGCATTGAGGAGAAGATAGATGTGATAAATTATAAAGATGAAACTGGAATTCCCATATTTGACATCAATATGGGTAAGTCATGAGAACTTGAATGCTGCTCTTGGGAGTGGGACAAGTAATGCATTTGCTCTTCGTGACAAAATAACTGAAACTCTGAGAGACAATGGTGGGCTTAAAGATTGTTAAGATGGGAGTATCAAGAAAATGTTATTCAACAGTGCCTTCTAAAAAGTAGGAGTTCTATTGCCTGTCACCTTCAAGGTAAGTTCTTCAGTACCATGATAGGGGGAAAACTCTTCTTAGGCATGCAAACTCTTCTTACAAGAAATATTAATGATTTTCATGCAAGTCAAATAATAGGAAAAAAAAAATTCTATCTTATTTTACAGTCATTATGCAAAAACACACCAAGTTATGTTAGTATATATGCAGGAGAATGCTTACCTTCTATGGTTGTTTTATGCACCTTAAAGAAGATCAAACAGATTATTCCCCACTTATAGATACGATTGGGTTAAAATTCAATTCAACAAACTTAAATGGTATTAAGATAACTTAGTAAGGTTTGGACCAAGATTTCCAACAACAAAAAATGTTCAAAAAGCTAAATAAAAATATTAATTGTATGTCATAAAAAAAAAAAAAAAAAAAAAAAAAAAAACTATAAATTAGGACAAACTAGCTTTTGGGTTGAGCATGTGTAGTTCAAGTATGATACAATTAGAGATTTGTAGTTGGTGAGTTAGTCACCAGATTAGTGAGTTGTGCTATGGTAATTCAGATTTTTTTTTTTTTCTTACTTTTTACTTTTAAGAGCACTCACATTATCAATATGATCTCTTGGTCTTATTAGCTCATGAATAACACCAAGCTGGTGTTCAAGTCTTCAAAATTGGCTTAGCTTAAATGTTTCTTTCCTCATGTGGCCAAACAAAGAATCAAATAAAAATTTGCAGCATCATCGTTTTACTACAAATAAGTTATAAAACATGCTATCTTCTAGTGACTAAATCACTAGATTATCTCAACCATTGAAAATTTAAAGTTGTAACTGATGGCCTAGCAAGCCCAAATGCACATGAGAAAAAATGAGATGGCCAGTGCCAACTAAAACCAAGAGTCACAAACCATGAAATTGACTTAACCTAATGCAAGAGTACGTACTAAATTGACAAAGATGTTGATGGCCAATCCTAAATGCACAAGAGAAAAAATGAGTGAAACCTAGAGGAACAAACCATGAAGTCAACTTTAAACTAATGCAAGAGTGAGTGAAACATTTTGTCAAACATATGGTGCATATATTCCAAAATGGGATTGAAATAAATGTATTATAACATGAATCCACCAAAAAATTACACCCAAGACAAACCAAGCACATTACAATTGAACAATTGATTAATTATCCCAAGTTGGCAAGATTGAAGTAAAGTCCCCTAAATGATCGATTTTTTTTTTTTTTTAAAATAGAAAAAATTGCATTAGCACATACTGTTGTCGAAGTGGAGATGACTTGCAGATTTAGAATACTTAGGAAGTCTACTCCTAAATATTCTAATGTACTATTGTCCAAGGCTTTTTTGAATGTTTGGAATGAGCATTGCTTCGAATGCTTTGAGGGGAATTGAGAAACCAAAGGGGAGAAAAAACGGAGTTTGTGAGAGTTAGTGATGAATTCCATAGTGCACGACTCAGTACAAGGAGTATTACATATATAGGAATAAAAATATAGAAATAAACTATTTAAAAACATCAGGATTCCCCATCCCAATAACTTTAGGTAAGGGAAAAGTTTGTGTGTCTCTTTTGCCACATTTTCTCAGCAATTACACAGACCATAAACTCCATCAGTAATAAAAGGCAATATAAAGACAAAACCAATACAAAAACTGAAAAACACATACTTGTGAATTGTTTGTGGTAAGTCATATTTGACCGTTTGGCATGGCGATTTCCAAGGACAATTCTTCGGCAGATGCGGTGTTCTCTGAAGCTGTTTCCCACACCATATCAATTGGAGAAGCGTCTCCCGAAGAAGCATTACAGGTATATTCATCAACTCAATAGTTACAGACACTCACCAGCAGCAGCATCTGCGCTCTCTTGTAGCTCCAGTGCACGTTCAAGGCATACCTGCACTTCACCCATGGCGGGTCGACGTTCGGGTCGATTTCGCACACAAGAAGTAGCAATGTCAACGTATACCATAAAACACTCTGGAGCTATCTTCCCCATCAGATATGGATCAATTATCTCATTGATGTTCCCTTGTCGTTTGCATTTTCGGGCCCAACTAGCCAGATTCAGCCGATCGCCCACTTTCACGATTGCGCTTGCTATTCCGCCTCACACCTAAAGAGTAGACGTCGGATTTATCAGTCAGCTCCAAATTCCTGACATACTCAGGAGCCATGTAACCCAAAGTACCCGCAACCGTATCAGTTTCGATCCTAATTAAAGCCTCTGACAAACTCGGGGGACCCATCTTGGAGAACTCGAAATCTGACAACTGGACCTCCCATTTCTCGTTCAACCGAATATTACTCAGCTTCACATTACAGTGAAGGGCAGTATGCTTCAGCCCAGTGTGAAGGCAGTGCAGCGCACGCGCCAACCCAACGCAAATCTGTAGTCTTCGATTCCACGGGACCGGGTCGGGGTTTCCGGGACGGAGGTGTATATCGAGGGACCATGAACTCGTAAACAAGGAACCACTCTCCTTCATCTTCGAAACAATATCCGATGAGGCGGATAATATTAGGGTGGCGTAGCTGGCAAAGCACCAGCACCTCGGTCCTTAAGTCGTGACATGCCCGCCGTTCCATTGACCGGGCGATATTCACACGCTTTATTGCAACGCTTACTGTATTTGTAGGGTCATCAATAAACCCCTTGTATAATTCATTCCCCAGAACCCCGCCGTTCAATTAATAAATTATAATCGAAGTTATTGGTAGCTATGTTGATCTCAGCGAGTGAAAATCGACGGCATGGAAGAACTAGATGAGGTTGGTTTAACCTTCTCTTCCCGGACTTCCTTTTTAATAACTTTGATATACACTTTGAAATGCCTTTCATACCAACCAGCTCTTGAAATGATGGAATAAGGAGAGTGTTTTTTTTTTTTTTTTTTTTCCTTCCTTCGTTGTGATCAGCAGATAAGGGTACGCAAGCAGCTCTGCCGTATACCATAAACAACCAAATATGGAGAACTCTCAGTCTCAATGAACTAAATACAAGTGGGTATAGCAAATATAAAAAACAATTTTATGTTATTCTTAACGAGGCAACTAATTAGTTGGCTCCATTAGATTGATTTTTTAAATATTTGTTAGTTTTCTTTTTAAATAATTTTGAAAATAAAATAGGAGTATAATAAGAATATTAGTAAATTAATTAATTTTATTTTTAGAAACAAGACAATATTTTGGAACATCCTAAAATAGAATAGAAGACAAACAAACTGGAACGGAAGAAGTAGTTTTATAAGCCTAAGATAATGCTAAGCCCTGATCATTTTTGCCTTGAAGTAGGCTATAATTGAGTTTTCAAGTACAATTTTTATTTTAATTTTTTTTTTTTTTTACATTATTGAGATTCAAATATTATTTTGAGAGAATACTGTACCTTGGAAAAGGGTCTAGATGATTTTGGTCATTTTGAAAATTGTTGGATTATTGAGCGATTGACTCAATGACTAAATATATTCAGTTAGAAAACCTCATTAATAGTTTAAATTTTTGGGATTAAAAAGTTGGAGTGTTACATTTAAGCTCTGCAAATCATTGTCATGATGTCAAATTACAAGAGAGAAGTGCATAGTTTTCCTCCATGATTGAAGGCTTATTAAGAATGCATTTGGGTATAGATTTTTTTCTACGCGTTTGCGTTTTGCGTTTCCAAACGGTGGGACCTATGCTATAGTAGCAACGTATCAGTGGAATGGCAACAACTTTTTCATTAAACGCAACAACTTTTTCACTGGAATGACACTGTTTAGTGGGTCTCGTGCATTATTTACAGAACCCACAAATCTCTTTATTCAGCAACTTTTTCATTAGAAATAGGTCATCCGGTACTATTCACACATTTAAAAATTATTTTGCTACAATGTTTTCAGTTTTTAGTTTTCAGCAAAATAAACAATATCCCGACATACCTAAAAACCTGCTTGATGCTTCTTTAAAGTCTTATTTACAAAAGTTATATTAACAAGTGTCCTTAAGACAATTGTTAATAAACTATATTAAAAAAGTTTTAACACAACTTTTATGAAAAATATAAAAAACTGATAGAAAAATTAATTGTTTTACCATTTTCTCATAAAATATTTCTAAAAATAGTTTATAAACCAATGTCTTTAGGATATTCGTCAACATTTACCATTTTTTAAATAGTCTTGGCCCATGTGAGCTATAATATTGTTATTGGAGCTACAATTTGAGCTAACAGCATATACCGGTATACCCAATATTTAGAATGTCTTTGAGCAACTATAAAGAAAGGTATACGTTTTCCAAAGTTTATAAGATGAAGCCAATAGAAGATAAGCCAAGGAAACTCGTGCCTTTTGGGGTTGATTTTGCAGCTTGCAATGAAGTTGCACTACAAATGCATTAAGGAGAAGATAGATGTGATAAATTATAAAGATGAAACTGGGATTCCCATCTCTAACATCAATATGGGTGAATCATCAGAACTTGAATGCTGCTCTTGGGACAAGTAATGCATATGCTCTTCGTGATAAAATAACTGATGCTCTGAGAGATAATGGTGGTGAAGATTGTTAAGATGGGAGCATCAAAAACCGTTATTCAACAGTGCCTTCTACATAGTAGGAGTACTATTGCCTGTCACCTTCAAGGTAAGTTCTTCGGTACCATGATAGGGGGGAAACTCTTCTTAAGCATGCAAATGTGAATGCATACCACATGAGTGAAATCAGTGTGGAGAAGCTAGGTTTCTATGGACAAAATCCTGAGCCATTTGCAAACTAAAATAGGTTAATTACCATTCAGCAAGCCCTTAATCAATTAATTTACCTTCCTTTCCTTTGCCTGATGATAGTTCATGGATGCAAATTTTTATAACTTTTGATTAAGGACATTGCTCTAAACAAAAACATTGATCTTACAGCCCTTGCCCAGCAAAAAGAATCTTAGGGAGACTGATCAAAGTCGCATTCAAGACAATTAAAGAACTTTAAGCTATAGAAAATAGAGAAGTGCTACATTTACAACATTTTCACAACAAATTATAGGTGGTTAATTGTTATTTGTTCAAATTTAAACCTAATAATAAGATTATTTTTTTGCCCAAATAATAACAACCAGTAACAACCTGCCACTTAGGATTTGTTGTAAAAATATTATGAAAATGTTGTAGACATTTTATTTCTCTAGAAAATATGCCATGGAATCTAGCTTCAAAACAATATGAGAACAAAAGCTTTCACCAAAAAACAAAAGCTTCATTATAGAGTTGGACAGATTGGGTTTCCATTTCATTCATCTCTGATGGTAACTTTCTTTTATAAGTTCATTCATCTTTGAAAGTACTTCCACTGAAAGATAATCAAGCAATCCCAATAATCATTCAATGATGTAATTTTAAGCTTCATGCCTCCACAAGCTCTCAAACTCCATGAAATGGTGAGCTTGAATCACTTAATTAGAAAGAGAAATGCTCAAGAAGCATTGCTTACAAGCTTTTCCTTTTTATGTCTCTTTCCTTTTCCCTCTTTCAATTTAAATATATGCCCTATGGACTTCTATATGCATTTACTATTCCTATGGATCACACTAGTGCAGAAATAAGGTTTACTTCTAAGCAGCATATAATTAAAAGACTTAAGTAAAAAATAAATCACATTGTATTCATAAACCAGAAGGAGGGGGGGGGGGGGGGGGGGGGGGTGGGGGTGGGGGTGGGGGGAGAGATTCTTCACCTACATTGCGTTTCCCATGAGGTACCATGATACATGCTGCAATTTGGGAACAGATTGACTAATGTTACTGAGGAATTTCAAGGTCCGGTCTCCTGTCAACTATTTCTCCTGTTGAATCATCTGGAAATGCATCTGGATAGGTAGCCAAAATCCTTGATTTCATGCTCCTATTAACGCGAGAGAGAGAGAGAGAGAGAGAGAATTAAATCACCAAATGGAACCAAAATCTGGATAGCCAAGAGACAACAACCATGAATTTGAACTTTAAAGTAAACAACTTGAATCAAGATAATAAAATAGATCTGGGACGATGCAAGAATAAGAAACTTGGCATACTTAGAGCTTCATAATCAACAGTATAGTTGTAAAACACATCAACTTTACAATTCAATAGAAAAATTCAGACATTCCGGCAGTAGGAAATAATTCATATAAAAGAAATAAATTGCAGGGGCAAGATAAAGTTGGAGATTCACTCTGACAAAATATTTCGAAATGAATTGCAGCATAAAAGGCTGCACAAGACTTAATGATTCAACAGAAAATATACAAACTGAACTCATAACATCTTCACCCACACAAATTTGAATTAAAGAAAAAAAAAAAAAAAACTAAATGCCTAATAAAAACTTGCAACCTGCCACCTGAAATATAAAAATAGTTTCATACCAGTACACACAAATCTTCATAGGATTTGAACAAATACAGGTCCTTTCCAAGAGAAGAATGAATATATGACTGGAAATCTTAAAGTTCTCTTAAATTATCAAAAAGCCACACCTTGTTTTCATGTTATTGAATTTGGTTTTTTGATTATTGACTCCATGTGTACCTGAATTCAATTCCAATTTCAAGCATGAATGCACACATGCAGTAGATTCTGGCGTTCAAGACATCATGCAAACTGAGCAAACCGATTGATTTCAGCCTGTTTCCTTGGTGATCATGGTTCACTTTGATGCTTATTCAAGGAAAAAAAAGCACCTATGATTCGATTCAATAAAGGTCTAACACACCACTTAAAACCAAACCAATCAATCAAATTACAATTTAATTTCTAATTATATTAGTATGCATGAAGATATTTTAAGGGAGATGAAAAAAAAATCTTACAAATATGTTCACGCATAATAAATTCTTCTATTTTTACATCCCCAACACTCAAGCCTCCTAATCTCTTGCCTCCCTGCCACACATTTGTCATTTTATTATTTTCTGTTCTAGTTTCCTACTCATTCATTATTCTTCTCTCTCCTTTTTGTTCTCTATTTTTATAAAAGGTCTTGTTAACGGGTGCTTTAGGGTATATATTACTAGACCACTTCAGGAAACTTTTAATACCAGTGTTATACGAAATATAAAGAACTATCAAAAAAGTCAATTGCTTTTTTCTTTTCCATAAAAAGTTTCTAAAAATATCTCCTAAACCAATGCCCTTAGAGTGTCTGTTAAATTTTCCTTTTATTAATTCCCTTTTCTTTGACGTTCAGCGTTTTTTTCTTCTCCCTTGTCTTCTCCACCCTCCTCTTTTGTTCTTCTTCCCTTTGTCTTTGTTACTGATTTTCTCTACTCCCTCCTCTCTATGTCCTCTTTTTTATCTCTACTGCTTCCAGACAGTTTTTGCCCCTCTTCATTGTAACCGCTCACACTCAGACACCAGACATTGCAGATCACTTTCCTATTGCAAATCTCCATCTCCATCAATATATGTCATCCCATTCTAGATCTTTGCCAATCTCTGCTGATCTTGGTCTTCTTGGCCTCTTTCATTGCTCTGAAATTCACAAACCAATGCACCGCACCAATGGAACTTAAGCTTGGTACAGCTTATTTAGTAGATCTCCAGCACTGTAGTTCAGTTGGTGACTTTGGAAAGCTGACGAGGTCGGATCAGTTGGAAAATATCACTCAAAATCATCATAACAACCCACCCATGAGCAACCCCTAGTGTAGATATTTAAAGATGATGAATTTGCCTCAGAGAGTAGTTAATTTTGAACTTATCAAGAAAAAAAAAAAGTTAATTTTGCCTTTCAGTTATATGAGAAACGTTACAGTATTCTAAGTCTATTATAGTATTCTTAATTCTTCTTCCAAATTTCTACACATGACTGCCCATATCAATAATGTGTTCTTATAGAATTTGATTCTGTTGCTGTGAGCATAAAAAGGGTAATTGTTGATTTGGAAATATTATGCTAAAAGAAGGGAACAACACTAAACAGACAAGATGCTAGGGAGATGAGTGAGAAATTGGTTTCTAGGTATCACACCTAGATTGGTTCACAATCACTGTAGAATTTCTTCGCCATCACATATGACCTAAAGCATCACACATCTAATTTCTTCAGCATCACAAGTCAGATTAAGGTTGCAGCACACAAAACTCAAACTAAGCTTTGCTTCTTAAATTTTTCAAAACGGCTTAAGTAAAACCATAACATCCGTATATATAGGCATCTAATGCTTAAACCTAATAGGACTTCTTAGGCTTTGTCTTGTCAACCCAAACTAGATGACAATTAAAACCCTATAAAAACCCAATAACATGATAAAACCTGAAATAAGACCCAATTCACCAAAACTTCAACCATACAGAAATCAGAAATCAACTAAATACCCGACGCTTTAAATTAAACAAAACTAAATTAAAATGAAACCAACTTCTCACTGCCTACTTTAGGAAGACAAAAGAGTGAGAACATGAAGATGAGAGAGGAAAGGGAAAGAAGTAGGAAAGTAGGGGTGAGTAAATGGGTAAGAGTGGCTAAAGTGACAATGTCATTATTTGTCATATGTCATTTATATCTAGAATACATTTGTAACAGTGTCACTAAAAAATAACTGATTGCATTACATAATATTAAAGAATAAGGGTATTTTCAAAATTTTTTATTAAAAAATTGGTGATTGAAAGCTGACCAGGTTCTTGCTTAGTTAATAATAGATACACAAAAGAAATCTTGACTTTTTTTCTAAAGTATGTGCAGATGCACACACACACATGGTTTGGAAGTTTTACAATTAGATGTACAAGGATCAGCTTGGGGTTCAGTAAGGATTCAACTTAAATTTTTAGCAGTAATCAAGTGGGACTTATAAAAAAATTTAGAACATGAACATTATTCAGAACGCATTCCAAGCTAAAGACTTCCCTACTGTGAGGGAAGAAACCATGAACTCTATAAATGTATACATCTAAAAAATTTAATTGAACAATCTCCAGGTAAATTGTAAACCACATGTGTAATAGGTGACATAATGTTTTATGTTTTATATTATTGGTGATTGCACATGCACCTAGAGAGTCTTAAACTCATGACCTCACCCTCCTCCTTGCTTTACAAGGGGCGAAGGTGTCATCTGAGTTAGAGCTCAGCAGCATAGTAGGTGACAAAATTATTAACTATATCAATAATTATGGGCTCTTCCCCCCTTAACTATGGTACAGTTGCAATGTTCCCTAAACTTCAAAACTGAACAATGTCCTCCCATAACACTTGGTAATAGGCACATTACCTCCTGCCAGTAGAATTACTGTCAAATCTAACGAAAAAGTCAAAACTTTTCCAATAATGTGTCTAATAGAAATTTGAATTTTCCAGTGAATTTGACAGAAATCATAACAGCATGAGGCAAATTGTTTATTAACAATAGTTTAGGGAGGACAATGATTAGTTTTGTAATTTAGGGGACATTGTAACTACATCATAGCTTTTTGTTTTTTTACAAGCATTAGGTAAGTACAATTGTTATTGAAAAAAGACATATTCATGTACAAATGACAGAAAGAAGTCAAAAGAATTACATAAAAAAAATCTATGCAAAAAAAGACAACAACTCTATTGATTCCGAAATGAAGTTACTAGTAGTAAAGCTCCAAATGTGAAACCAATCAAATAAGGAACTAGTAAATATAGCTAACAATTAATTCCTTATACTAAGTTGAAACAATCAGCATGGAACAAATTATAAGTTCAAATCATACCGTAGTTTCTGAAATATGTAATCAAGATCTGACTTCATGGACCTCAAAAGACGAGTATTCCTCGAGAAGTCTCCAGAAACCTCTGAAAAGCAGTGCTCTGAATACTCATTAAAATGTGACAGTACTGCATTGCTATCCTGTAACCTTCCTAATCTGCAATTTGGGGAACCAAAATATAAACAGTAGAGAGAAAAAGAGTCTGCCACATGCCAGTGACATCCCAAGTAAGCAACCACCAATCAATCTCCCCCCATCCCCCAAAACAATCCCAGCCAAGAAAACAAAGATAAAATATGCTCAAGTCTAGAAGCCTGCCACAGAAAACCTTTTTCATTTTTCTTTACTTATCCAAAAAAAAACTGCAACCACCCTAAATATCCATTAGGTAAAACCAACCCAGAAGTTTCAACAAAACGACCCAATTAACTGATCTTCAGGTTGCAGGTTTAAATTCATCTAAGATTCCTGAAAGTACAAATATGCAAGTTGGACTGCTCAGAAAAAGGAAGTTCCTGCAACCATATTTCCTATCTTGCTCTCACTTATATCTTTTCCACAAAAGAAAAAAGGGGGAGGGGGGAGAAGGTTTGAAGATATTTCCCTTTTCACTATATATTGTTCCAAATGTATATTCAATATGATCTATTTGCATCTTTTAGATTAACCGCACTCAATGTGGGAATTTATGTATACATATAAAGTAAAGGTAATATTGAAGGGCACCTAAGGGGTACAACCTAAGTACACATGAAGCAAATAAATGGAACTCCCTCTCAAAGAGAAAATCTTAAACATAGGAAATTGAAAGTATAATTTGAAGGATCAAATTATGGTTAAAATTAATTACTAAAACTAATAGCTTCATTTGTTCATCACAAACCTTATCTTTTATTATTGACCTAAGATTTGGCCATTTAGGTTCATCATTGGTTTCAACTCATATCAACAACAAAGTATAAACACACTACGAATCTATTATTTTACCATAGCCTCTGTCATACCTCATACTCTGATACTCATCTCAACTATGCCTAAATCCCAACTATGTGCCAACATGCTGTTACCTTAACTAAGAGCCCCTCTGCCATTTTTCACACATATCATAAAAAAATATATACTTTGAAGTCTATCTTGGACCTCAATTTTCTCACTCTGTGTCAAAACATACTTAGACCATGCCTTAAGTTCCAGTATGTGCCTAGCTGACAATCTACAGATGGTTCAGATGTTAGGCTATAGAAACATGGCTAAATCATCAAGTTTCCCACATTTCTTCCTCTATTTTCTAGAGGTTTAAGTGTCTGTTCATCCAAGTAAATATATATCAATTTTTCCTCCAGATTTTATACAAACCTTTTAAATTAATATTCATCACTCACTCAAGTAATTCCATTTTAGTTTTATCATGGGGTTATGGGCACTTAGTAAAATTTGGAATTTTTCATCTCTCATTTGAGTCATTTCTCTTTTAAGTTTCTAACAGAATTTGCTAGACTTGATCACAACCAGAACGAAATTATGATATAAACAAACAGAATATATTCTCATCCTACAATTCTTTCGTATATTTATACACACCATCTTATTCAACTTTGACCCATGCACTGCACATTTTACCACTAGTAAAGAAGAAGAAAAACAATTGGAATAGCCAATCAGCTCTGGCACAAGTGGAACTTCCTGGTGGGTGAGTCCTTGATTTCATTTGTAACTTAACCAGTAATAAAATAAGCAAACATTAACTTAGAACAAGTTCAAATCCAGGAATGTGTACAACATGAATTGGAGAGAAACATTAACGAAAATTGAAAGTATTCAAAAAGATTAATAAATGTATACAAGGTTTTGTTTACTTAAAAAATTAATGAATTGGGACAAAGTCTTTGTTTTTGTTGTAATAGAAAAACAGCATATTGTCAAACCAAGAGAGAGAGAGAGAGAAATGTACATAAGGTGCTGCGATTGCTTGAGGGAGTCCAAATCGTCAGCATTGATAAGGGTTTTGAATTCACGAGAAACTTCAGCTGAAGCAGCTCTTATCGCCTCTTTCTCCGTTTGCTCCATCTCCATTTCTCCACCTACTGATGATCAGAGAGAGAGACGCTAATGATGAAATGAAACTTTGGGCCATCTATAAGGGTCTTCATATTATTGGGCTATATATTTGGGTGGATTTAACAAGACCCAATAACTTGGACAATATAAGGAGCTAGACTTTGGGCTTTTTGACACTTAAGCACACAAATCTAAAGCAATACTAATAATGTGGTAAAAGCACACATATATAAATATATATATATATATATATATATTTATAGTCAAAGTTGAGAGAAAATCTAATTAGATTTCAATTAAATTCTCAATTTTGTATCACATGTCCTATTTTATTTTATTTTATTTTTATTTTGTACCAAGTGAATTATTGAGTGTTAAAATTGAAAAATTCAAATCCAATTATATTCTAAATTGAATTTTAATTTGAGTCTAATTTTTCGCCACGTGTCCATTTAAATTTTTTATTTTTGTGGCAAGTGAATTATAGAGTACAAAAACCAAAGAGTCTAAGACCAATTAAATTCTAAATCACACACACACACACACACACACACACACACACATATAATGAGAAACAATTACATATTTTTAAAATGTATGATTTTTAAAAAAGTTTAAACTAATACCATGTATAATTTGAATATTTTCTATATATATATAAATAAATAAAAACAATTTGAACCCCTTAAATGTATAATTTGAAGCGTATAATTATAATTATTTTTAATTGTTTCCGTGCATATGCACGGAGCTACACACTAGTCTATATATATATATATATATATATATATATATATGATTCTGATAGTGATATTGATGATTATAACTATAATAGTAACACAAATAATTAGAGTACATTAACAGGAGATAAAAGCAACTGACAGAGTGATAGACATAATAACAGTTTGTTAGACATGATTAACAAAAAATTAGAATCTTTAGAAAATGTTGATAGATCCACTATATATACTAAAGTAGAAAGAAAAAATGATAACTTTCTGGACCTCCTTAAAAGAATGAAAGTTTTAAATTCAGAAAGAGAATTTGAACCTCATCATAGATCACCTTTAATAAAAACCATGACAGATAATGGGCATAATAGACAAATGGATAGCACCGACTGACTTATAAACATGACATGTAGGATAAATGATGAAAGAAATGACTTAAAGACAATTTTCACAGAAAGTAAAGAAGATAGCTACATAATGCAAAAGAAGTCAGAAGTAGAGAAAGATGTTTGTCCTATAGAAATAGTGCAAGACAAACTAGACATAATTAATGATGACAAAGAAAAAGGAATGTTAAAGAAAGGAATAGTAAAAGAAATGATAGAAAGAATGGAAAGACAAAACAAGAAAGAAACTAATTCTATACAAACTATATGTAAGAAGCTAGAAATAGAAAGAGACATAAAGAAAGAAAAAGAGATGACAAAAGAAGAGATAAAAAAGAAAGACTAAAATCAAGAGAAAAATTCAACAAATGATGGAAAAATAATAATAATGATAGTTTAAAAGAAAAAATTGATGAAAGAATAAAATCAATTGAAAGATCCATGATATATACCAAAAAATGATAGTTTAGTAGAATTAATTAAAAATATAGAAATTTTAAATTCACCCTTGGAGAAAAAAGAGATAGAAAAAGATGTAGCAGTTTTAGATATTAATGAGATATTAGATAATGAGAAAAATGACAGACATATTAGAAATACTATTTGTCATAAATGTAAAGAATATGGACATACTAAAAAATAATGTGATAGACATAATAATATTGTTAAACAAATTAGTAAATTAGAATTTGAGAAATATATAATAGATGAGTTAATGGGACTATTTAATGTTCATCAAAAAGAGATAGACTGAGTTAAGAAAAAGATAGAACTAAAATCAACCAACCCACTTAGAATCAATAAAAGAAAAAGAAAACAAAATGACATAATAGTGAAATTGATAGACAATCTACATAGTCACCTAAAAGATAAAAAAGACCACTTACTGAAATTAAATGATTCTATAGACATACCTATTGCTTGTATTAAGTGTAGGAAATATGGATACCATGTTACAGAATGTGGAAAGAAAGAAAAAGCTAAGAAAGGAAAAGACAAGAAAGAAACAAGATGGAGTAAATATAAAACCAATAACTCTACTAGACTTCATGACAAAAGCAAAAATTGTATATATATATATATATATATAGGCAAAGCTTAGAGAAAATTAAATTAGAATCCAATTTTGTGTCATGTATCTAAATTTATGGTGGGACCACACTATAATTATTCACTTAAGTTTGTGTCATGTGTCCATTTAAGTTTTTTAATCTTTGTACTAAGTGAGTTAATTAGTGCAAAATACTAAGAATCTAATATTAATGAACTATAAAAAAAAATCACATATACTTAATAAAAATTATCACATAACAAAAATCACCATATGTTCAATCTTATTAAAAATTAGAAGAAAAAAAAATGATTATAAGTAGTATTAAATTTATGTAAGAATTTTATATGTGACTAATTACATTTACTTAAAAAAAAGACTAAATATTTTATATTTTTATGATAAAAATTGTGTTTAATTTTAAATGTATCTATACGTATACATTAATGTATGTGTTACATTTTTTTTTAATAATTTGAGTAATTATTTATATTTTTATAATAAAAATTGTGTTTAATTTTAAATTCATCTATGTGTTTGCATGGGTTACATGCTAGTTTATATATATATATATATATATATTAATAGGTAAAGCTCAAAGAAAATTCAATTAGGTTCTAAAATTGAGCTCTAATTTTGTGCCATGTGTCTTAAAAATTTTCTTAATTTTGATGCACAAATACTTACTACAAGCTAAAATTGGAGGTACTAGACAAAATTAAGTTCTAATTTTATGCCATTTGTCCTAAAAATTTTCTTAATTTTGATGCCCAAATATTTACTAAATGCTAAAATCGAAAGGACCAGGCGTTGGAATGGAGAGAAAGATAAACAATGAAATTATTTAGTGGGGCACATGATATACACGTCCATTGACAGAACTTCGTGGGGAAGATAGCTACCTCTCTCTCTAACTCTAAAACCTTTGTAGAGATCTCAATCCATTGTGTGCAGGATCATTCGTGAGACAAAAACCATGACCAACTTCTCCATGAAATTGAATCCAAAAGGTTTGTCTGCTAAGGCCCTGCCTCTTCTTCTTTTGATTAGATCCAAATTATACAAAATTTTAAGTTATGGTTTCAATTATTGTTAAAACAATCAAATAGCTTATGATGTTCGATTTGTGAAAATTGAATTTTTATATTAAATTTAATTAATGGTATGCTATAGGACAAAATGAGTTTGTACCCTTTTTAAAAAAACAATCCAGCATTTTGCCATTTTTCTCAACTAATTAAGAAAATACCCATCTTTTGAAACTCGATTTATGATAAATTGAGTTATAAAAAAAAAATTTCTATAGCCCTATAGCGGCGTTTTTAAGGACTTATAGTGACGTTTTCAGGACCTATAGTAGCGTTTTGTAACTCTACCTATATGAAATCGAGTTATAGGCAATTTTTTTTTTTTTTTTTTTTTTACCTATAAGTCAATTTCATATAGGTCGAGTTACAAAATGCCACTATAGGTCCTGAAAACGTCACTATAAATCCTTAAAAACGCCGCTATAAGGCCTAACTCGATTTATCATAAATCGAGTTTCAAAAGATAGGTATTTCCCTAATTAATTTAGGAAAGAAAGCAAAATGCTGGATTATTTTTTAAAAAATGGCAAAAGCCAATTTTTTCCGTTTGCTATATTTGGTTCTGATTTTGAGTTGTTTAAGTGCAAAGGCTCTTAGCAAGAGTAAAAGAGGGAAATTGACAAACTGTCTTTTTTTTTTGTGCTAGGTTACCTGCCTTTGTTGTTTCCTCACTTAAAAGCCACGGCACACTTCCTTTAAGTGTAAAAGTCGTGCCCTTTGAATTCCAATACTTTATTTTCAATTTTTATTTTTTCAGTACGTTCTCACTCTTTAATTTTTTACATCATTCACTCTGGAACAATTATTGAAACTAATGTGTTTGTTCTTGGACCAATGCAAAAGATATTGTTTAATATATGTTGACCGTTTCAAGTCATATATATCAATTACGTGGCAAAAAGATTTAAACTTTGTTAGGGATTGATTTCCATTATGCATTCAATATATTTGAAAGAATGTTTATGAAAACGAGTGAGATATATGATTGGCAGTAGTGGGTATTATAAGAGGATATATATGTTGTGTCGCTGATAAACATGTTTCCCCAAAAATGATTCTCTGGATGCTAAACTAATCTATTATGAGAAAAATGTAGGGTATAGATTTAGAATGGCTTAGACGATGGTGATGAAGATGATCGCAAGAGGTACCCACACAATTCCCTTCAAAACAACATTCAATTCCACAGCTCTTATTCTTTTCTATATTTCAGTCTTATGCTGTCCCTATTCATTCCTTGAGAGTTTTCAGAATGGAGTCTCTATACATGAATGCCAGACTATGGTCAAATCTTTTTTCTTAGCATTGGCCTTTAATTTTACCTCTTAAAAATTGCCTGCAAGATGTTTGTCAAATGCTTGGCTATAAGATTTTTGTGACATAAGGACTTTAAAAGTGTTTGTTTGTTTGTTTGTTTTTTTAGGTTTCTTTCTAGAATCCTTTGGCTATTTTGTTATACCGAGCACTGAGGTTTGAATTGATACTTTAAAGAGATCAAGAAAACCTAAAAAACTTCAATATGTTAGAGCTCCATTTAATTTAAATTGTCAACTCCCTCTTTAGTTATATTTTTGTGCTGTTAAGCATTTGTATGACAAATTAGTCTATTGAGAATTAAATGAGTCATTATTGGTAACCTTGAAACAAAACTTATGAGAGCGAATATCCATTGATTCGAAAATTTGCATTTGCAATTCTAATATGGAATGTCCTCACTTGACTTATTGTATCCATTTCAATAGCATTCGTATCTTAATTATTTTATTTATGTGAGCAGAATATCCATTGTATTATGTGGACAATTGATTTGATTCGAAAATTTACATTTGCCTAATTCTAAAATAGAATGTCCTTTTTTGGCTTATTGTATTTATTTCAATGAATTTTCGTATCTTATTTATTTTTTCTTGCTTTAGTTTTTACATAGCCAATAATATTGATTGGGACAATTGCAAAATCATTCTGAATCATCCCTCCTCAAATAATAGAATCCCAATGGAAGAAATCAATAACGTATTATTAGTAGGATTATCACTATAGTTCATGTTGTTTGAACCAAAGTTATTGATTCCGTTCCGTTCCGGCCGGAACGGCCGGAATTTTCCGTTCCGGCATGCAAACCGGTACTAGAATTACATGCGTTCCACCTCGGCTCAAATTTCGGGCCGTTTCGGGTCATTCCGGCCAATTCCGGTCAATTCCGGCCGAAATGGGAATTTCGGCCGGTACATGATTTTGCCTGTTATATAAAAAATAAAAAATAAAAAGTACAGAGACTGCAAAACGACGCCGTTTTGGACAGAACTAAAAAAACCTAATCTTATGGTCCTCCACTCTTCGGGTCTTCATTTGTTATTCTTTGATTTCTTTTCTTTCACTCTCAATCTCTCTCTCACTCACTGCCGTCGTGCTCACTGCTCACTGTGCAGTGTGCTCTCTGCTCCTAAGCTTCGATCTATCACTCTCTCGTGCTGTGCTTTCTGCTCCTAGGCCCTAGCTTCTTCTCTTGACTCTTTCACTCTTTCTCTACTTCGGCCAAAACAGGTATTCTTTCTCTACTCTCACTCTCTCGAATTTTTTAAGATTTTTTTTCTTGTGATTTGTTAAGAATCTTAAGATTAAGTGTTAGGAGCTGAAGATATGTGTGATTAAGTGTTAATTGTTAAGAAGTAACTAGTAAGAACTTAAGCTTTAGTCTTTTGTTGGTTCATTACTTCATTTCTCTCGGATTGTCATAATTTTTTTTTCCTTATGATTTGTTTTGTGGTTAAGAACTTAGTGTTTTTGGTTTTGACTCTTTTGAGTGGATTTATGACAATGAAATGTTGTGTAAGAAACCCAGAAATTTTCGGATTGTCATAGTTTACTGTTCAATGAAATGTTGTGTTTTACATCATGTAAAACACAACATTTCATTGAACAGTAAACTATGACAATCCGAAAATTTCTGGTTTTTTTCTTATGATTTCTAAGTTTTGTGGTTAAGATTAAGACGTAAGAGTTAAGAATTTAAGATATGTGATTTGTTTGTTCATCCACTTCATGCAAATTAAATTAAATTTTAGCTACTGCATTTGATTGAATTTCATTTCATTTTCATTGAACAGTAAACTATGGTTGATCATCGTTTTCATCATAGTTCAGCTGGTACTTCTTCTGCTTCTGTGGCCTCTGCCCCTGCAAGATCAGAGGATCCCGCATGGGCTCATGCCCGTGCAGTGCCTAATGCGAAAAATAATACTATCTGTTTGCATTGTAATAAGTTGATTAAAGGGGGTGGTATTACTAGACTTAAGTATCATCTTGCTGGGATTAGGGGTCAAGTTGAACCATGTAAAGTTGTTTCATCTGATATTAGGTTTCAAATGAAACAAATGATTGAAGACTTGAAAAAATCTAAACAAACTAAAAAGAGGATTCAATCAGAAATTGGGAACCCATATGGTGATCCATTTGATGTTGATGATGATGATGAGGAGGAGGAGGAGGATGAGGTTAGGGTTGTTGAAAAGACTCAAAAGACTCCGCCTCAAACATTAGGTAAAAGAAAATCTAGGGGAAAGGATGTTGACACTGATATAGGTCAAATAAGAGCAAAGAAGAAAATTAAGAGTTATTTTGCTCCTAGAACAACCCCCGGTTCTCAACCCTCTATAAGAAGTGCTTTGGCTACAAAAGCAATGATTGATAATGCAAAAATGAGTGTGGCAAGATGGTGGTATCATTCTAATATACCCTTTTATGCATCTCAGTCACCCTATTATCAACCTATGATAGATTCCATTGCTGCTATTGGGCCGGGATTTAAGGGGCCTTCTTTTTATGAGTTGAGGGGACCTCTTTTGAAAAATGCTGTGCATGAAGTTAATGATTTTTTGTTAGATATAAAAAATGATTGGAAAGCATATGGCTGTTCAGTAATGTCTGATGGGTGGACAAATCAAAAACAACAACCAATAATGAATTTTTTGGTGTATTGTCCAAGGGGTGCCATGTTCTTGAAATCTATTGACACTTCAGGCCTTACAAAAGATGCTGAAACGTTGTTTAACATATTTGATTCTGTTGTTCAAGAAATTGGTGTGGAATATATTGTGCAATTGATTACAGATAATGCTTCTGCCTATAAAAAAGCTGGAAAAAAATTACAGCAGAAGTATGGTACTTTATTTTGGTCTCCTTGTGCAGCTCATTGCATAGACTTGATGTTGGAGAATATTGCTAATCCTAGGTGGTTCCCTCTTGTTGATGAAGCAATTAAGAAGGCAAAAAAGATAACAAAGTTCATTTACAACTATGGAGTTGTTTTAGACTTGATGAGGCAAGATTTTACAAATGGAAGGGAGTTATGTCGTCCTGCAATTACAAGGTTTGCCACTAACTTCTTAAGTCTACAAAGCATACTAAGGTTCAAAAAAGAGCTTAGACAAATGTTCACTTGTGATAAATGGCTTTCATGCCCCCATGCTAAGACTGCCGTTGGGAAGGAGATAAGTAAAATTGTTTTGGAAGATTATTCATTTTGGTCTCAATGCAAGAACATAGTGAATGTTAGTGAGCCTTTAGTTAGAGTGCTTCGTCTTGTTGATGGGGATGAGAAACCTGCTATGGGGTACTTGTATGAAGCAATGGACAAAGCAAAAGAGGAAATAAAAAGAAGGTTAAAGAACAAAGTTTCTTTGTATGGAAATTATATTAGAGTTATTGATGCTAGATGGGACAAACAACTTCATAGTCCTTTGCATGCAGCAGGTTGCTTTCTTAACCCTGCAATTTACTTTAGGCCTTCATTTAAAAGGCAAAATGAAGTTCAAAGAGGGTTGCTAAGCTCTCTAATGAGGTTGATTCCCGATCCTGACATTCAAGACAAAATAAGTTCGCAACTTGATGATTACAAAAAGTCAATTGGTGACTTTGGCACATCACTAGCAATCCGCCAACGAGAGAGACTAAATCCAGGTAAACATTAATAATTTAATAGTATTTCCTTTCAATATGTCTATTTATCCTTTATAGTTGTTATTGTAAGATTACATGGGCAATGCTTATTTTACATTCTTATTTGTTATGGTAGTTTCATGGTGGGAGCAATTTGGACTTGGAGCTCCAGATTTACAATCATTTGCCATTCGTGTGCTAAGTCAATGTTGTAGTGCAACTGGTTGTGAAAGAAATTGGAGCACATTTGAATATGTTCACTCAAAGAAGAGAAATAGATTAGAACATAAACGAGTAAATGATTTGGTCTTTGTCCATTATAATTTGAGGCTTCGAGAAAGGTAAATTTATCATCGTTACTCATATGTAAATGAAATGTAGTTTCAAATAATTATAATTTATAAAATGTTACTAATGTTTAATATTCTCATTGGTAGGAACATTCAAAGGAATAAGTATGCATTGGATCCTATAAGCTTGGATAACATTGACTTGATGGGAGATTGGGTGGCTGAAGAACCTGCACTTCTTAATCCAGATGACATAAATTGGGATTGTCTTAATGAACCAGCAAGCATGGTAAATGTGGAAGAGGATGCTGAACTTGAAACTATTGATGTTGATGACGATGATGACGATGACAACAACAATGAGCATGGCTTGACAAATCTTGCAATGGGTGCTGGTAGTTCTTGTGGGAGTTCTTTTGATGATGAATTTGATCCTTCTCTCATGGATGATGATGAGGAGGAGTAAATCTTGTATTATTTGATATTTAGTTATTATCTTGTTAATTTTCTTATTGTGTAATGTTAAATTGATGTTTAAAACTTAAGAGTTAAGACTAAATGGTTTGTATTATTTGATATTTAGTTATTGTCTTGTTAATCTTTTTATTGTATGATGTTAAATTGATGTTATATGATGTTTAAGACTTAAGAGTTAAGACTAAATGATTTGTATTATTTAATATTTAGTTATTTATTTATTAGAATTGACAATTTTATGTTCTACAAGAATATATATAAATTGTTTTTTAGGAACCCCGAAACACCCTGAAACGGTATGCCGAAATCGGCCAGTACCGAAATATTCCATTCCACTGGAGAAACCGAAACGGGCTCCGAAACGGTATTAATAACTTTGGTTTGAACCCAAAACATACAGTAACATCAAACATTTCCAGGTCATGCAGCAACCCAGTTCGAAATGCTATTCTAAATGAGTAAAACAAACCATTGATATGGAATTCCTAGCACAAAACAAAGGTCATACCTGAAAGTGTTTCAAGTTTCACAAATACAATGCCTACGACCCAATTACTACCGCATGTAATTGTAAAAGGTTTTCTTGCTTTAGAGACAATTACTAAAGCTCCATGATTTAGTTACAACTAATACTCCCTTCGTTCCAATTTTTTTGTCCTGTTTGAAAAGTCAAACTTTTTAAGGGAACATCATTTATTGCTTTGTCTACCTTTTAAAAATGTATAACTTTCCAAAACTACCCTTAAAAAAATTTATTAAAAAATTGAATTAGTAAATTAATAGGGGTATAATAGGAACATTAGTAAATTAATGACTTTTATTTTTAGAAACAGGACAATATTTTGGGACATCTCAAAATGGAATAGAGGACAAAAAAAATGGGACGGAGGGAGTACTAATTTGTTGTTTCTGTTCTTATTTTGTTGGTAGGTTGATTGAAGTGACGCGTATACAAGATTTTCCAATGCATACTTGAGTTAGCAACTATCCCTAGAAAATTGAGATCAAAGCACAATATATGAGAAAATCGATGATATATTAAAGTCAAGGCATAATCAAAATTCAAATTAGCCTCTAATTGTAGTTTAATTTTGTGTTAAGTGACCCATTTATAATACTCAACGAGAAAGCTGGGATGACCTTCATTAATTATTACTATTATTCAATAATTTTGTATGTTAACACAGATTACAAGCTAGTATATATTAATAAGTAAACTCGAGAGAAAATTCAATTAGATTTTAAATTCAAATTCAATTAGAATCTAATTTTGTGTCATATGTTCCATCTAAAATTTTAAATTTTTGTGCTAAGTGAGCGAATTCAATGTCAAAATTAGATTTCAATTAGAGTTTAATTTTATGCCAGGTATCCCATCTAATTTAAGTTTTTTAATTTTTGTATCAAGTGAATTAATTCAATGTAGAAAACGAGGAGTCTAATATAAATAAACCATAAAAAAACCTAATCATATATTTAACTTTATAAATAAAAGACGAAAATACCATTTTAATCCTTATATTTTGGGGTTATAATTAATTTGGTCCCTACATTTTGGTAGCAGTCAATTTGACCCTTGTTATTTTTAATTTAAAGTCAAATTAATCCCTACAGTTAACTCATTAGTGAAAAGAGTAATGCTACAGACACAAACTAATTTACAACATTTTTACAAACTGCTGATGTGGCTTTAGTAATTTTCAAATAATTATTGGTAAACATAAATGTGATGTTAATAGTGGACCCATATTAGAACTAATAAAAATTTACCACATCAGCAGTTTGTAAAAATATTGTAAAATTGTTTATTGCTATAGCATTGTTTGTTGATTACGTGGCAAACGGTGTACACTACTAGCACATTTTAAGCTTACATGGCTTATATAATAATATTAAAAATTGACAACTCATCATTTTAATTAATAAAAATGCCATGTCATAAACAAACACCCAAGATGAAAGAAAAAGAAAATATGCCAAAGACCGAAATAGAAAATTTAATTCCCTTTTATTTTCTTTCATTTTTCTTGCAATCCAAACGCTCACAAACATCGAAGATCTACGAAAGACCGTCTATGTGTATTTGGATTTGTGAAAATTGAAAATCCAAAGGCGCCAATTTCTTGCCAGTGTCCTCACCACTGTCCCGAACCCTCTGCAAGCTACTGAGAGCGTTGAGTAAGGTTTTAGCTCATTTGGCCTTCTGCTGCACCATGTAATCATAATACTTGCTTCGTCAATGGGCTTATTGCAAAACAAGCAACAGAAGACCATGATAGGATTTCTATTTACCTTTTTAAAAATGAATGTTAGTCCTTTACCAAAAAAAAAAATATATATATATATATATATATATATACATGAACTACCATCTCTGTTCTTTGTTGCGTTAGCTCGCTTAGTCCCCCAACGAAAGCTCAAAGCACACAAGCCACGGCCCCACACAATACATGCCAGTACAAATCAACTCCATTTAGTCCATTTTCCTATTCTTCTTCTTTAACTAAAATCCCCAGATTCCAAAATTCAAATCCTCTGCCATGGTTGCACCATCAACTGAAATTCCCAAGCCTTGTATTCCACCCACTAGATCGAAACTATGATTCCATCCACTGGTCTTTCATTTCATACTTTCAGTTTTCACATTCCAATAGAAGATTTTCGATGTTTGTGTGTGTTTGGATTGCAATAAAATGAAAGAAAATAAAAGGGAATTATATTTTCTATTTCAGTCTTTGGCTGATTTTATTTTATTTTCTTTCATCTTTGGTGTTTGTTCATGACGTGGCATTTTTATTAATTAAAATGATGAGTTGTCAATTTTCAATATTATTATAAAAGCCATGTAAGCTATAAATGTGCTAGCAATGCATACGGTTTATCATGTAAGTATTTTTCATTAATGAGTTAATGGTAGGAACTAATTTGACTCCAAATTAAAAATAACATAAACCAAATTTACTGTTACCAAAACGCAGGGACCAAATTGATTGTGACCCCAAAATATAAGGACCAAAATGGTGTTTTCGCCTTTTATTAATATGAGAAAAGATACAAAGCATCCTGAATCACGAATGACTCAATAAAAGATGGAATTTCTTCTATCTATGTTACAAAGTTATCAATTCCTTTGACATAGTGTGCCAAGCTATGAGATGGTTTGTTTCCTTCACGCCGAACATGCTACACTCGTGATTGTCTGAAGTTTTGCAGCTTAAGGTGAATGCCTCCTATGCAATTTTTGATAATAATTGGTACCGTGGACATGTCTGCGAGAGCTCCTGAGAGAGCCAAGGAGTCTGTCTCAGAGATGGCCTCCCGTATTTCGATGTCAGTGGCGAAAGAGATTGCTTCATCCATTGCTTTGGCTTCAGCTTCAAGTGGTCCCAGCAATAGTGGCAGATGCTTGCTTAAGGCAGCAAGTACTGAACCCTCATGATCACGACAATTCCAACTGATTTGGAATTTTTGAAGACTGCTGCATCCGTGTTGACTTTATACCATGGGAAAGAGGGAGGAGTCCACCGTGAGTCATTGGCAGTCTTGGGCTGAATGTGTCTGAGATGTGCTACCTGGAATTCCGCATGTAGAGTTTGGGCTTTGTATATCATCTCCTCGCTAGATTGTCGTGGAGATCCAAGCCGAGACTTGTTTCTATTGCACCACATGCACCAAGTCAATGTGGCAATTAGCTCAAGCATATCCTTTCCCACGTGTTGCATGAAAACAAGGTGCTAGAGAAAATCCACAAACTCCCTGTAATGGACTCTATTAGAATTCACGCATGTAGTAAACTTCATCAATGGAGTAATCTGATCAGAGATGAGGAAAAGAGAGTTTTCTGTATATGCATTGAATTCTCATTGAATGAAATAAAACAAGCTCTGTTTCTTATATAGGAAACAGAACCAACAAGTGCCATCTGTCAAATACTCTAACAAACTTCTATATAGTAAAACTACATGTAGCCTAACTACTAATACATAAAACGGCATGTAGTGTATCTTATGTACAAACTTCCTTTACACATTACAAAGTTACAGTAAGCCTATATTGATCTAACATCTAATACTCCCCCTCAAGATGAACCGTAGATGTTGATTAGGTTCATCTTGGATAAAAGAAACAAAAATTGCTTTTGGTGGAGAGGTTTAGTAAACAAATCAGCTAGCTGATGTCTTGTAGGCACATGGAAGGTCTTGATCACTCCATCTTCAATCTTTTCCCTAATGAAGTGACAATCAATCTCTATATGCTTGGTTCTGTCATGGAATACAGGATTTGCAACAATATAGAGTGTTGCCTTGCTATCACAGTAGAGAGAAGCTGGTCCTTTGTGTGCATGACCAAAAGTATCAAGCAAAGCAATTAGCCAAACTATCTCACTAGTCACACAAGCCATAGCTCTATATTCTGATTCTGCTGAAGATCTTGAACCTACCTACTGCTTCTTACATTTCCATGAAATCAAGGATTCACCTAAGAAGATACAAAAACTAGAGATTGACCTTCTAGTGTCAATACAAGCAGCCCAATCCGCATCACAGTAACACTTCAGCTTCAATTCAGATTGTGCAGATAGGAAAAGACCTTGTCCTAGTGTTTTCTTCAAGTACTTCAATATCTTGTAGACTGCTTGAAGATGTGGCATTTTAGGAGCACTCATGAACTGACTTAACTTGTGAACATAGTAACTAATGTCTGGTCTTTTAAGTGTCAAATAGAGAAGTTTGCCTATCAACCTTCTGTACAGGGAAGGATCAGGTACACTATCTCCACTTGAACAGCTCAGCTTGAGTGATTGATCCATAGGAACATTTGAGGGTTTGCAAGCCAATAACCCTGTGTCTGATAGTAACTCAAGGGTGAACTTTCTTTGGCATAAAGATATTCCTCTAGTAGTTCTTGCCACTTCAAGCCCCAAGAAGAACTTCAAGGTACCAAGATCTTTAAGCTTAAACTTATTGTCCAAAAACTATTTGAAATTATTCACAGCATCCACATCATTGCTTGCTATCAATATATCATCAACATAGACTAGCAATATGATAATGGAACCCTTTTGAACTCTAGTAAACACAGAATAATCTGACTTTGATTGAACAAACCCATGATCAATGATGGTTGAAGATAGTTTAGCAAACCATTGCTTACTAGCCTGTTTAAGACCATACAAGGACTTGGTAAGCTTGCACACCTCCCCCTTGCTGCCAAAACCAGGTGGAGGAACCATGTAAACTTCCTCATGCAAGTCACCATGGAGGAAAGCATTGTTGACATCTAATTGAGTGAAATGCCAACCTTGAACGGCAGCAAGAGCAAGTAGGGTTCTAACAGTGGTAAACTTCACAACAGGAGAAAAAGTCTCATAGAAATCAATCCCTTCAATCTGAGTATACCCCTTGGCAACTAATCTTGCCTTATACCTCTCAATAGTCCCATCTGATTTGAGTTTAATCTTAAAAACCCATTTACACCCTATGGGAACCTTGCCAAGAGGAAGAGGAGTCATAACCCAGGTATTATTAGCTTGCAAAGCATCAAACTCTGCCTGCATTGCCTCTTACCATTTAGGATCTAAAGTGGCCTGAGCATAGGTATCAGGTTCCTTATGAACAGTGAGTGCAATGGAGAAATTTCTTTGAGAGGGTGACAGTTTAGTGTAAGAAAGAGTAGATGAAAAGGGATACAAAATACCTGAACTAGGAGCAATGGAATCATCTGATTGACTGAGAGCAGCTGAGGCCAACAAAGGAGCAGCAACAAGGTTACAATGATAATCTCTTAGGTAAGTGGGAGGCTTGTGAGTTCTGGAAGACTGCCTAACAGGAACAACATCAGGAACTTATGGTTCAAGAGAAATAAGACCAATAGAATCAGATTAAGTAGAAGCATCAATATGATGAATCAAAATAGGGAAATCAGCCTGATTGGAGACATCATTGGGATGAACCAAATCAGGAAAGTCATCAGGTGGTACAGCCATATCAGAAGGTGAAATTGGAGGGGAAAACTCAGCAGAAGCAGTAGGAAAGTTAGAGGAATGGTCAGGTATAGAAGGTTGAGGAGGAAAAACAGAATGAGAAGAAGTAAAAGAAGCATTGACATACTTGGAAATCCAAGATTTGAAAGGGAAAATAGACTCTTTAAAAACAACATCTCTAGACAAGAAACAAGACCTGGTTCTAAGATCAAACAATTTATACCCCTTAACACCTTATGGATAACCAAGAAAAATGCAAGACTTTGCTCTAAGATCAAACTTTGTTCTATCTCTAGCTAAGGTAGATGCATAACAAAGACAACCAAACACCCTAAGGTGAGAATAAGTGGGTGGATGTCCTAGCAACTTTTCATAGGGAGTAATGTCTTGTAATAAGGGACTAGGGATCCTATTGATAAGGTAAGTAGCAGTAAGAATACAATCTCCCCAAAATTTTAATGGTAAACAAGCATAAAACCTCAAAGCTCTAGCTACACTCAAAAGATGTTGGTGTTTTCTCTCAACAATGGAATTCTGTTGAGGTGTCTCAACACAAGATAATTGATGAATGATGCCTTTAGAAGCATAGAAAGAATGCAAGGCAAATTTTGGACCATTATCAGATCTAATAATCTTGATAGTTTTGTGAAACTAACTAACTACCAAATTGTAAAAGGACTGAATTAAATGGGAAACATCAGACTTATGTGACATGAGAAAAGTCCAAGTGCATTTACGAAAATCATCCACAATAGTAAGGAAATATTTAGAACCATTCAAGGAAGGAGTAGAATAAGGTCTCTAGATGTCAACATGTATCAAGTCAAAACAAGAATTGGAAACATGAACAGAAGATTGAAAAGGTAACCTCTTTTGCTTAGCAATTGGACAAATAGGACAATCAAAAGACTTATTATTGCTGCAATTGATAACATCAGGTACAAGATTTTGTAAAATGGCTAATCTTTGAAAGGAAGGATGCCTTAACCTACTATGCCAAAGGCTAGTACTATCAATTACAGAAGCAGAATTACAAGAGTTTACTGAATTTAGAAGGCTAAAAGAAGAAAGCTTGGACAGCACAGCAGAAAACAGATTTTGGAAGAACAATGTTAGCAAGCTCCAATGTATAAAGGCCTCCTTGCTTTCTACCCAACCCAATCATCCTCCAAGGTTGTAAGTTCGGGATAAAACTGTAGTGAGAAAGAAATATACAACAACAAAAAGAAGATTGTGTTAGTTTGCTGATAGACACAAGATTAAAGGCTAAAGATGGAATGCAAAGTACATTTTCTAATGTCCACGTAGAAGTTAACTTGACAATCCCTATATGAGTAAACTTAGCCATGTCCCCATTAGGAAGTTTAATAGAAAAATGGACAATGGAAGTGACTGAAGTAAAGAATTGAAGTTAATGAATCATGTGATCTGTTGCGCCACTATCAAGAATCCAATCAGTGGAACAAAGATGAGTAGTGTCAACTTGAGAAGAAAAAACGGAGTAGTCCAAAGAAGGTGAAACCAACCTAGGAAGGTGAGATAAAAGAGGAATGGAGGAACTGATACCTGACATCTCATGCCCTTGAAGATCCAAAAAAGGCCGTGAAGGAGGTTGAGTGATAATGTGACTACTTGATGAACACTAGAAGTGGATTCATGTGAAGCTTGTGTACCAAAATGGTTCTGAAAGTTGATCAAACCAAGAAGCTGTTGATATTCTGATTTAGTAAGACTGAAACTTTCTTCATTGTTGCATTCAGTGGAAACAACATTGCTGGCAAAAGAAGAATGTCCACCTTGTTGTCCCTTGTTCTTAAACTTATAACTAGGTGGGTAGCCATGTAATTTGTAACATTTATCAACAACATGACCCAAAGCTCCACAGTGAGTGCACTGAGGTCTACCAAACTTACCCTTGTTAGATCCTTTAACAAAAGAACCATTGTTCTTGACTGCTAAGGCTAAAGCTTCAGTGGTGGGAGTCTCACTGACTTTCCTTTGTTTCTCATCTTGAAGCAAAAGAGAGAAAACCTTGCTTAAAGAAGGAATAGGATCCATAAGCAGAATCTGTCCTCTCACTGAAGCATAGGTGTCATTAAGACCCATTAGGAAGGACATAACACACTCTTCTGCTTGATGTCCACATGAACAAGTCCTGTATTCATAAAATTCTTGCCACAAACTCTTGAATTTGGTGTAATAACCATTGATAGTCAAATCTTCTTGAGTCAAAGAACAAATCTCTCTCTTTAACTCAAAAATACGAGGACCATTCCCTTGTGCAAACCGATGTTGCAAATCCAACCAGACCTCCCTTGCTGTCTTGAAATAAACCACACTAGGTTGCAAATCCTTCAAAACAGAATTAAACAACCAAGCAAGAACAGTACTATTACACTTACACCAAGCAAAATAACAAGGGTGATCAACAAACTTAGGTTTTGGTATAGAATCATCAATGAAATCCAGTTTTGTTTTAGCATCCAAGGCAATGAGAACAGCTCTACTCTAGGTACCATAATTCTCTTCAGTGAGGGGTTGGACAACAAGAGAAATACCTGGATTGTCACTATTAGACAAGAAATAGGGATTGGAAAAGCTTTCCCATGGATGAATAGTTGGAATAATTGGAACAGAAGTGCTTGATGTGCTATCACCCATATCCACCAAGTCAGATTTTGACTAAACAATCAAGATTGAATATTCTACAATTAAGATTCACAACCATGGAACCAGGATAACAAAAAATAAGCAATTGTGGTAATCCCAAGATTTCTTCAAGAATCAGCAATGAATCCTATTGATCAATCAATATCTAAACAAAATTCAACTGCAGAAACCCTAAGATTTTATCACAGAACAAGATTCGAAGAAAATCCGAAATCCAATCTCACAATCCCTAGGCTTTGAACTCAATTGCCAGAAATTGCAAATGAAATTCAATAACAAAATAGGGAAGAGACAAAAAAATAGTGCAAGAATCAAGAATCAAGGAAAAACAAAGGAGAAATTTTCTACTTGATTCGAAGGAGCTAAGCACTGAAAGTAAAGAAACACGTAAAAGATTGAACTAGTGAATTTAGAGAGTTTCAAAGAGTACCAGATGAAGCTCTCAACTAGTTCTGCTCTGATACCATATTAGAATTCACGCATGTAGTAAACTTCATCAATGGAGTAATCTGATCAGAGATGAGGAAGAGAGAGTTTTCTGTATATGCGTTGAATTCTCATTGAATGTAATAAAACAAGCTCTGTTTCTTATATAGGAAACAGAACCAACAAGTGCCATATGTCAAATACTCTAACAAACTTCTATATAGTAAAACTACATGTAGCCTAACTACTAATACATAAAACGACATGTAGTGAATCTTATGTACAAACTTCCTTTACACATTACAGAGTTACAGTAAGCCTATATTGATCTAACATCTAATAGACTCCTAATATCAAGTGATAGTCTTGTTTTTTTCCCATGTCTCATGTGCTTTGTCACAATTCCAAAAGATATGTCCACTAGTCTCCTCTTGCATGGCACAAGCTTCACAAGTGACTTCCTCTAGAACTCCACGGTGGTATAGATTAACTTTGGTGGGGAGTATATTGTGGCAAGCTCTCCACGTGAAGGTTTTGATTTTGTTTGGAATATTGAGGCTCCAAATGGTGTTCCAAAACAAGTGATGATCCTAGTCATTTGATGCACAACCTTAATGGGCTTGAGAGGATAAGGATAGAGCTAGCTTATAGGCACTATTGACTGTGAAAATTCCTTTCGAATGGTAGGCCCAGATAAGACTATCTTTGGCGTGACTGTAGCTACGTGGGATACTGAGGATTGCGTCAGCAACTTCAGGGAGAAAAATGTGGTTGATCAAGTCGAGCTTCTACTTTCCTGTCTCCTCATCAAGAAGGGTACATACCTGTGCATCCAAGGGAATTGTGTTTGGTGTGGAGATGGGTTGAAAGGTGGATTGCCTTGGGAGCCATCTGTCAAGCTAGACTTGTGCTGTTGTGCCATCATTAATCTGCCATCTATATTCGGCTCTAACCAAGTTTTGGGCAATAATGATGCTTCACCACACATAAGAAGGTTTCAAGCCCAATTCTGCCTGAAGAAAGTTAGTTTGCGGAAAGTATCGAGCTTTAAGGACCCGATAAACTAAAGATTGGGTGTTTGTTTATAGCCGCCAACATTGCTTGGCTAGGAGTGCCAAGTTAAAAGCTTTTAAATTACGAAAGCCCAAACCACCTTCCTTTTTTGGAACACAAATTTGTCCTAAGATAGCCACGCCATTTTATTCTTCCCATTGGATTGGCCCCACCAAAATGCTCGAACCATGCTAGTCATTTCATCACAAAGTGTGTCTGGGAGTTTAAAGACACTCATGGTGTAAGCCGGGATCGCTTGAGCCACTGCTTTTATGAGAATTTCTTTCCCTGCTTGTGAGAGCATCTTCTCCTTCCAATCGGACAACTTGCTATCTAGTTTTTCTTTGAGAGCGTGGAAAGTGTTTTTCTTTGATTTACCCACCAGAGATGGTAGTCCCAGGTATGTCTCATGTTGCTTTATGACCTCTGCACCAAAGCGCTATTTTATCTCCTCTTACATGTCTTGGGAAGTGTTATGGCTGAAGAATAATGAAGTTTTCTCATGGTTGATTTTTTTGCTTGATTTTTGCTTATATGTCTCCAAGATTCATACAAGATAGTCACAGTCTTCTTTAGCGGCTTGGTAGAAAATAATACTATCATCTGCAAAAAAAATGTGTGAGATATGTGGGCCTTGTTTGGGGGGGGGGGGGGGGGCGCTACCACTTCTTTGATAGATTTTATTTGTGGCCCTTTGAAGAAGAGATGAAAGTCCCTCTACACAAAACAAGAATAGAAAAGGAGAAATTGGGTCCCTTTGTCTCAAGCCCCGAGAGGGGATAATGTGGCCATGGGGTTTGCCATTTAACCTGATTGAGTAAGTAACAGTGGTAACACATTGCATCATAAGGTTTACCCACTTAGTACAAAAGCCCATCTTATGCATTATATCTTGAAGGCAGATCCATTCTACTCTATCAAAGGCTTTACTCATGTCAAGTTTCAAGGCCATCTCCCCATTTTTTTTCCATTTCTTTTCTGGTTTAGGTGGTGCATAGTCTCAAAAGCAACTAAGATATTATCAGTTATTAGGCGTTCAGACATAAAGGCACTTTAATGCTCACTAATAATCTTAGGAAGGAAGAGTTTTAGCCGTTTGCAATAACTTTAGAAGCCAATCTAGATATGACATTACTTAAGTTTATGGGTCTGTACTGTGTTATCTTTGTGGGATTTTTGATCTTTGGAATCAAAATAACATGAGTTTCATTAAATTTTAGGGGAACAATGCCAAAATTTAAAAAGTCAAGTATAGCCTTATTTATGCACTCACCAAATAAAGACCAGAGGTGTTGATAGAATAGTGGGGGCATACCATCAAGACCAGGTGATTTCTTTGGATGCATCTATTTAAGAGCTTTGTGGACTTCCTCTGCTTTAAACAGTTGGCATAGAAACTAGTTCATGGATTTAGTCACAACCGGCTGAATTGCCGCAACAACAGTTGTTGTGTCTGTGGGTCTGCTAGATTGGAAGATATTGGAAAAATTACTCTAATACAATCTTTTCCATCATCTAATCATCCTCATGCCATGTTCCGTTATCATCTGTGAGGCCATGGATGGTGTTTCGTTGTCTGCAGTTTGATGCTTTTTGGTGGAAGAATGATGTATTTCTATCACCATCCGTAATCCACATATGTTTTTCTCTCTGGTGCCACATAGTGTTCTCGGCATCAAGCCAGTAGTTGAGTGCTTTACGGACTTCGTGAATCTATTCGACATGTAGTTATGGGTTTTGTTCAAGGGCTTGCAACTCCTTTTCTAGTCTTGTGATCTATCTTCCTACATGTCCAAACTCGGTTTTATTCCATGTTTCAAGCCTTGCTCTGCAACTGTCAAGGCAGTTTGTGATTAAGGTGCCGACGGGTTTGTATAGGCCTTCCATCCATGCCTCCTAAACTACTTCATCACAGTGAGGATCACATAGCCACAATGCCTTGAAGAAAAATGGATGTTTAGGTCGAGGTCGATGGTGTCTAGCAAATGGCAAGGTTACTACTAGCATTGGGTAGTCAGAAGTAGACATAGAGAGGTGGTGTACCGTGGTACCCTGGAAAAGAGATGTCCATGAAGTTGTCGCAAGTGCTCGGTCTAGGCGGATAAAAATTCTGCCTTCCACAAGGTGGTTTCGAGACCAAGTGTATGGAGAGCCAACAAAACCCAAGTCGACGAAGCCACAGTGATGAATTGCCAAGCGAAAGCGATCCATCTATTTGGCTGGCTACAAGCATCCTCCATGCTTTTCCATTTGGCTGACAATCTCGTTGTAATCGCCGAGACAGAGCCATGGTAAGTTGCTTGAGAGCTTTAAGGATTCAAGTAAATTCCATGTTTCCTCTCGCTTATTTGTGTCAGGGTGCCCACAGAATCCGATTGGTCTCCACTTTAAACCTGTGTTGTCACAAACGATATGGGCGTCAATAAATCAACGGGAAAAATTTTGGACGTGTACCTGGGTTCCAGGTTTCCACAGGAGAGCTAGACCACTGCTAAGACCATTACTTGAGACCACAAGACCTTGATTATAAACCCAATTCTGCTTCATGTTGTTTAGTTGCTCAGTGGTGAGCTTGGTCTCCATTAAGAAGACACAAATGGGATTTTTTTTCTTCATTGCTCTCTTAAGAGCTTTTATTGTTTAGGGGATCCCAAGCCCCCAACAATTCCAGCTCAAGATACTCATTGCGCTCGGCAATGCTACATAGCAACCATTGCCAATCCTAGATTGTCAACCATGAGTTTTCCCAGGGCCTTTGCTTCTTCATCCAAACTGGTTTTTTGCTTATTGTCAATGAAACTGGCACTCTGCATTTCAAGTAGTTGACCCTTACGTTTTAGGCCCAATAATGGTGTGTGTGAGTCCTTGGTGTCCATTGCATGGTTTGGTAGGGCCAGTCTACGCCATGTTGCTATTTTCGGGCCCTCTGATGATTTGGTGGTGGGCTATTGTCAGGCTGCAGTGTGTCAGGGAGTGTGGGCGTTGGTGGAGAGTGTTGGTTATTTTTTTGGAGTGTCCCCACAGGATCCTGGGTGACTCGATATGGGATGGTGGACGTAGGAGTATTAGAGGGGGAGTTAATCATTGGATTTGGAGTGGAGGACCTTGCTAGTTGTGTTTGGGGAGTCGTGGAGTCTGTGTTTGGAAAGTAATTTAAATATTGGTCAACTTCTGTGATAAACGTGTCAAAAAGATTTTGGTTGGTTATGATTTCCTTGTTTGTGGGCATAAGTTTGGGCGGTGGTATGTCAGTTATGGTGGAGGATAGTGATGGGCTCGGTGGCAGTTGGGCTGTATTTTGGGCTGGTGGGGGGGAAGGTTTTGTGGCCGGAGATGGTATGGGGTGGTGTTTTTGAGGTGGAGGCGAGGGTTGAGTGATTTTGGTGTTTACGAGTTGCGGTGGTTGGATACTGGTGGTGCTAGCTCGCAACCACGGACCATACTGTTGGTCACTTCTATTTAGAGTGTCGTCCCTGTCCGTCCATGTTTTATAGTCTTTCTTGTCGTGGTTGATGAGGCCACACCAGTAGTAGAATATGGGCATTCGTTCATATTAGAGGGAGATCCACAATGGTTCGGAATCGCCGACGTCCACGAATTGGCCCCGAGATATAGGTTGGCGTATATCAATATTGACCTAAACCCGAATGTATCGACCACGGCATTCTCCTCTAGGGGATGTGTCAATCTGTTCTACCTATCCCAAGGATCGTCCAATAGTGTTGGCATTGGTTTTGTTCATACGGCTAAGGGGGAGGTTGTGTATTTAGATCCAAAAAGAGGCATGATCAAACTTGGCGTCCTTAACAGATGCAGAGTCAGTGGGTTTATAGAGGCTAATTAAATACTTGTCGAAGGACCATGGTTGTTATGCCATGATCTTGAGAGCGTCTGCCTCATTGGAGAAGAGAAGCAAAACTGTATTGGAGCTAAGGTTGTAGATTTCAAACTCATGAATAGAGCGCCACATGCTCTTGAGAGTTCTAGAGAGTGCTTCAATGTTAACCCGAAGTTTGGTGAAGAGCTTAGCAATGAGAACTTTTGAGTTGTCTTCAATGGTTCAGTCTAATGGAAGAGTTTGGCTCTCTTGTGGATTGAGTGATAAGCATGCCCACTGTCCAGACAATTCATCCATGGCAGGGCAGAGCGTGTTTGAGAGAGTGGTGGTGAGTGGAGGGACGGAGGGAGTAGGCCAAGGGAGGGTAGAGTTTTCACTAGTGAGGGAAAAAGGAGGCCTATACAAAGATAGGTGTTAGGGTTTCATCATCGAGGCTTTCTTAGTAAAACCAAATTCTCTCGTCTAAGGATTTATAAAACAATCACATTTGGTTGTAAAAGGGAACTATAAGAGATTATGGTCTGCCCATAACAGTAGGGGTCAAGGATTACACTTAAGATGATGAATTTTACTTAAAAGCCTTATGTGTTATCAAAAAAATAAAAATATAAAAGCCTTATTGTGATTCTAGGCAATTTATGCATCAGAATAATTTTTTCTTTTTAAATAAAATTGATTCAAAAAGTTTAATATAAATTCCACGCACACAAAATATGTTAAACACATATAAGAGATACCATATCTAAAGAACCCCTAATAAGTTTGTAAAAGCACACATGATGAAGTGTAAGTTCGTCAGTGAAAATAGACTCGTCGGTAGAGCTGATCAGATGAAGGCAATCCTCCCGGTCCGTATGGTCATACTCCCGAAAGGTGGTCACCGGTGTGGTGCCTGCCACGAAGCCTCCGATGCCAAAGTTAGTATAGAAAACTCTCTCGAAAATGAATAATGTAATTTGGAAAAAATAAAAGAGATTTCTTGGTATTCTGTTTTTAGTGTATGTACCTGTTCTTTAGCAATGTGGGAGACTTATATATGTTCTCATGGCCTCTAGCCGTTGGGGGTAGTTATGGAGGTCTTAATGCTCCTTTTTGTAACATCTGGGGACGTTTACTGCGCCATCACTGTCCTTCAACGGATTGTACAGTTGTCTCTGTAACCGTTTTAAGTTTGATTGCCTGCATTGAATGGTCTGGATATCTTCATCAGTGAAGCACATGATTGTCTCGTCTAGTCAGAGTTTGGATTCGTCCGTATCGGTGGGATCGTCCGTGTATACATGAACTCGTCATACCCGTCAGTTGCCCCCCGATTCTGTGTTCGTTATCTAAATGACGATCATAGAATGCGAAGAGTTTTTATAGTTTACGAGTGTCGTTTGGGATTTCGATACGCATTAAACGCAAAGTGGCGGCGTTTCGCAAATCGTGGCACACGTGGCACGCACTGGTGGGTGGAGTTAATGCTTTGATTTGGTGGGACTATTGGGCTTCTCGCTGGTTTTTCCAGTTTTCCAAAGCCTTAGTTTAAAACCACTTCTTGTTCACATTTTTCAAAAATCCTTCAATCATTTGCTTCGATCATCTTCTCCGGTGACTCCTCTCTGCAACCTTCTTGTGAACCAGCGATTGGCGCGGCGGTGCTTCCTCTTCTGATTACTTCTTTAAGGTACGCCCACTCCACTATGTTACTCTTCTTTGCCTTGCTATGGCTTTGCATTTGATCTTTTTTCCTTTTTTTCTTTTTTGTTCTGAATTCCATGGGAGTTTAGTTTGCCGTTGTGCCTTTAGGTTTTCATGCTTAGTAGCTCTGAGGTTAGGGTAGCTTACCCCTCAATTTCATTCCTTTTTGCTCGCTTAGGAGGGTATTTGGGGGTTCCCTCTAACATTGAGGATTTTGTTTTTGAGGGTAACTGCCTGAGTGTCGCTTTGGCCGATCTGTTGCCTTTGCTTCGTCAGTCTTTAGATTGGTTCATGAACGAGGTTGGGTGCGAGTAGGTATGTCTGAAGTTAGGTCGAGTGAGCTCGAAACTGGGTTGTCGTCCAACGGCGGCCCAGCGGAGCAAGATACCGCCGTCTCTGGATCTCGAGAGATTAGGGCTTTTTATGCCCTGGGAGAGGAGTGTAGGCTAGACGCTGATACATTGGCCAGGTTTAGAGATAGATTCCAGTTCCCGGATCGAGTTAGGGTTCGTCTGCCCAGTGAGGAAGACCGGGCGTGTCACTTCTTCCCAGGTAAGGTATGCTTTTACGAGGCTGCCTTCACTTGTGGCTTGAGGTTTCCCGTCCATCCTTTCTTGATGGAGTTATTAGATCATTTTGGTATCGCCCCGGGGCAACTTATGCCCAACTCGTGGAGAATTTTAATCAGCTGTATAGGGATATGGCTGGCAGCTACCGACGGGGATATGATCAGGGTTAACGAGCTGGTGTATTTGTATCGATTGAAAGCATCAAAGGAACATGGGTATTATGAACTAGTGCCTTGGGAGAGAGGGACTAGGATTGTCAAAAAATTACCTTCGTCATTCAGGTATTGGAAGTCCAGATTCTTCTATGTGTCTGGGGACGATTTTGAGACGCCCTCGGGGGAGGTTTGGGGTGACCTCCCGATGTTACGTCGTCGGTGGGAAACCCCGACTTTAGGTGCGTCAACATTTCTTCTTCATTTCTTAAACTCTGTCGTGTTTACAAATATGGTTGCTAACCCCCCCCCCCCTTTTTTTTTAAGTTAAAAGACAACCAAAGCTTAAGAGCAGGTATAGAGAACGTGTGCAGAAGGCTGTCACGTACGCGCAAACGATCGAGAGCTGGGACGATCTTGTTGATCCCAGAACTCTTGCATTCTACTGCCTCGGGCCTGAGCCTTCTGCCTTTGTTTTAAAAAACCTTGAAATAGAAGGAAAAAAGAGTAAGTTCTAACTTCGTCAGTATTGTCCTTTGTGCTTTTCCTCGGGACTAATGTTCTTCTTTTGACAGAGATGACGTCGAAGTTTAATAAGGACATGTATGCTAAGATGAGGGCGAAGAAAGACGAGCCCTTGTCCAATATTGGAAAAAAGGCCATGCGTGTAGTAGGGAGGGGTCTTTCTGCCACTCCGCCAGCTTCCGTTACTCCCCTCGTCTCCGGCACTGAGATGACGAGAACTGCCTCACCTTCTACTTTGGTGGAGGAGCTCCCCACGCCTGTCTCCAAGAGGCCTCGCCTGACGGGGAAAGAGAAAGAGAAAGAGGGTGTTGGTCGCTCAACAATCTGGGGTGACGAGAAGCTGGCAGTTGAACGGGCCCATAGTATCGTGACGGCTGACGATCTGAAGGCTTTCTCTGGGGTCTCCTTTAATACGGTCGCTGGTGGCCACGTCTATAAGCTCATTCAGGTGAAGTGCTTTTACTTTTTTTAATGAGCAATCCTCTTTTTTTTTTTTTTTTTTTTTTTTTTTTTACTGAAGAATTGGTACTTCTTTTTTAGGTTCTAGGAGAAAGCTTACACATAGCCTCTGAGTATCTTACTCAAAAGGCTAAACTTGCGTCCCTTTCGTCAAAGGTGCTGGCTTTGGAGAGTGAGAACTCAAAGTTAAAGAAGAACCTTATTGAGTCCATGGACGAGGCCACTACTCTGAAGGAGAAGGTCAAGGTTTTAGGGGACGACCTCAGAGTTGAGCGTCAGTTGACCCTGGAGAAGGACGAGCAGATTCAAAGCGCCAAAGAGTCGTTGAAGACCATCGCAGCTAGGTCCGTTGAGGCCTTTCAAACCACTGATGAGTACAATACCGTGCTCTTCAGTTGGTATTTTAAAGGCTTTGAACTTCTTCGAAGGTACATGGTCAAGCACCTAACTAGTGTTGATATTGGAGGTCTGGACCTGGAAGAAGTGGACAAAGAGATGGCCGCTGACGAGGCTGCTCTGTCCATCGTCCCTGCTGATGACGTTCCTGGAAATGCCCCTGCCGACGATGATGCGGCTGTTGATGCTCCTCTGACTTCCGAAGCCTGAACCTGTTACTTAAGTTTTTTTTTTTTTTTTTTTTATTTACTTTGCCCATTTGTGGCCCCTGTTTTTGTAAATTTTATCCAGAAACATATTTCTTTTTGGAGAACAATATTTAAACCCAGTGTTTATGGGTTTGTAAGGAAACAATGGTATTTTTCATTTACTTCTTGCATATTTCTTATGTTTACAAGCTATATGCTTTTAGTTGCTCATGTGATGTGTTTGGTGAAACATTGGTGAGACATACCTTCTCTATAATTGTGAGCGTCAGTAGTTTATATCCGTTGACGCAGATTCTTACCACTTATTTATTTTCTTGCATTTTGATCACTCGGTTCATAGTCGTCAGTAGTTTACATCCGTCAGTGCGGAATCTTACTACTTAGCCATTTTTGGCATTTTTGTTCGTTCTTAAATAATCGTCAGTAATTTACATCCGTCAGTGCGGAATCTTACTACTTAGGCTTCTTGTTGAAATTATACTCGTCAGTAACTTACATCCGTCTCTGCGGAATCTTGTTACTTAGCCATTTTCAGGCTTTTAGGACTTATATCTTTTCCAAGGTTTTGTAGCCGTCAGTAACTTACATCCGTCTGAGCGGAATCTTGTTACTTAGCCATTTTTGGCTTTTAGGACTTATACCTTTTCCAAGGGTTTTGTAGCCGTCAGTAACTTACATCCGTCTGAGCGGAATCTTGTTACTTAGCCATTTTTGGCTTTCGTTAGTTTTTCCAGGCTTGTTTATACACAAATATTGGCTGAATAACTCATTTATTGATCGTCAATGACAAATACGTCTCTTCATTACATATTCTGGTGATATTTCTTCAAGTGTTCGATGTTCCATGGTCTTGGGAGCCTTCGTCCGTCTAGGGTCTCCAGATGGTAGCTGCCTTGTCTGCAGTAGTGAATGACTTTGTATGGCCCCTCCCATGTGGGACCGAGCTTTCCTTGAGTTGAGTCTTTAGTTGCCTGGGTTACTTTGCGCAGGACGAGGTCCCCTATGTTGAGTCTCCTAAGCTTCACCCTTTTGTTGTAGTAGTCTGTCATTTTTCTCTGGTATTCTGTCATCTTGCTGAAGGCTTTGTCTCTTACTTCGTCAAAGCAATCTAGGTCAACTCGCAGCAAGTTGTTATTTTCATTTTCGTTGAACGCTTCTCTCCTGGTGCTGGTTATTCCTATTTCGACAGGGATCACTGCTTCGGTACCGTAGGTGAGTTTGAAGGGGGTCTCTCCAGTTGGGGTTCTAGCCGTGGTTCTGTAAGCCCACAAGACCTTGGGCAGTTCTTCTGGTCAGACTCCTTTTGCGTCGTCCAGTTTGGTCTTTATGATTTTGAGCAACGTGCGGTTCGTTACTTCCATCTGTCCATTTCCCTGGGGGTGGCCCGGTGACGAGAAATGGTTCTTGATGCCCAAGCCCGAGCAGAAGTCCTTGAAACTTTGGCAATCGAACTGTCGTCCGTTGTCCGATATAATCGTCCGTGGAATCCCGAACCTGCAAACTATATTTTTCCATACGAACCCCTGGATTCTGGCCTCGGTGATGGTTGCCAATGCCTCTGCCTCAACCCATTTAGTGAAATAATCAATAGCAACTAGTAAGAATTTTACCTGACCTTTGCATTGAGGTAGTGGGCCAACGATGTCGATTCCCCATTGTGCGAACGGCCATGGAGACGTTATCGTCGTCAGCTTCTCTGATGGGAGCTGTTGAATGTTCCCGAACCTTTGGCATTTGTCACATCTTTTGATGAATCTTGCCGCGTCATCTTGCATAGTTGGCCAAAAGTAACCTGTTCGCATAATTTTTCTTACCAGGGATTTTGGGCCTGCATGATCTCCGCAGATTCCTTCATGAACCTCTCTCAGGACGTATTCGGCCTCCCCTTCGTCCAGACACCTCAAGTAAGGCATTGAGAAGCCTCTTTTGTACAGGGCGTCATTGAGGATCATGAATCTGGCGGATCTCTTCTTTATCTTCCTAGCTTCGTCTGCATTTTGGGGTAGGTGGCCGTCCTGGAGGAAGGATATGATGGGCGTCATCCAGTTACTCATGCCCTCGACTGCGAATGTTGGAATTTCTTCTATGCTGGGGTTTCTCTGTACCTCCATCATCAAGTCTGCCCTTGGTTCTATCTCTTCTGACGAAGCTATCTTTGAGACTTCGTCTGCAGCCACATTCTGGCTTCTCGGAATCCGGATGAACTCCACGTTTTCGAATTCTTGAATCAAGCGTTTCGTCAGCCTGAGATACTTCTGCATTCTTTCTTCTTTTGCTTCGTACTCTCCTCTGACCTGCCTAATTATTAGCTTTGAGTCGTTCTGGACTAGTAGGTTCTTAGCTCCAAGCTCTCTTCCAAGCCTTAAACCTGTTAGAATTTCCTCGTATTCAGCTTCGTTATTGGTCGCCGGAAATCTTAGCTGCACCCCGTACTTCAACATCTCACCCTCAGGGGTGGTTATGACGACCCCTACTCCTCCTCTTTTTTTGGCTGACGAGCCATCGGTCTGCACCGTCCATGTCTCATCCTTGATGGCAGGGCTCAGCTTGTCTGGATAGGTAAACTCGGCAATGAAGTCAGCCAGGGCTTGTGCTTTGATGGCCGTCCTCGGATGGTACTCCACGTCAAATTGGCTGAGTTCGATTGCCCATTGGACCATCCTCCCGGCTGCTTCGGGTCTGCTCATGGACCTCTTGATGGGTTGGTCTGTCATCACCAGTATTGGGTTTGCCTGGAAGTATTGCCTGAGCTTACGTGAGGCTACTATCAATGCAAACGTGATTTTCTCGATCTTTGGGTACCTGGATTCAACTCCTTGGAAGGCTTGGCTGACATAGTAGACGGGGAGCTGCTTTCTGTTTTCTTCTAGTATCAAGGCGGCACTGACGGCCGTAGAGGAAACAGCCAGATACAAATACAGGTTTTCGCCCTCTTTGGACGGACTCAGGAGTGGTGGGTTGCTAAGGTAACGCTTCAGATCTTGGAAGGCCACTTCACATTCGTCAGTCCATTCAAAGGCCTGCTTCAGAGTCTTAAAGAATGGCAGGCATTTGTCCGTTGCTCTAGATACGAACCTGTTAAGTGCTGCAATCCGGCCTGTTAGCTTCTGGACTTCCTTGACGGTCCTAGGTGATGCCATATTGAGTATGGCCTGCACCTTCTCAGGGTTTGCTTCTATTCCTCTCTGAGACACCATGAACCCGAGGAATTTTCCGCAGGCGATACCAAAGACACACTTACCAGGGTTCAGCTTCATTTGGTATTGCTTGAGGGTGTTGAATGTCTCCTTAAGGTCGTCCAAATGTTTGAATTCTTCCTTGCTCTTGACGAGCATGTCGTCGACGTACACTTCCATATTCCTGCCTATCTGTTTGACGAACATTCTGTTTACTAGCCTCTGATAAGTTGCTCCTGCATTCTTAAGACCAAAGGGCATTACCTTATAGCAGTAGAGCCCTTGACTGGTGATGAAGGCGGTTTTATCCTGATCCTCATCAGCCATTTTTATCTGGTTGTACCCTGAGAATGCATCCATAAATGTTAACAGTTTGTGGCCGGCTGTAGAGTCTACGAGCTAGTCAATCTTGGGGAGAGGAAAACTGTCCTTTGGGCAGGCTTTGTTTAGGTCTGTGAAATCCACGCACATTCTCCATTTTCCATTCGCTTTTTTAACCAGGACGACGTTGGCCAGCCAGTCTGGATAGTACACCTCCCTGATAAATCCTACAGTCAAGAGTTTGTTTACCTCGTCGGCAATAGCTTGGTCCCTTTCTGGCGCGAAGGTTCTTCATCTCTGCTTGATGGGTTTCTTCTCTGGGTCTACGTTTAATCTGTGTTGAATTACCTCTGGAGAGATGCCTGGCATGTCGTCATGGCTCCAGGCAAAGACATCCAAGTTCTCCCTGAGAAACTGAATGAGCCTCGTCCTCATTTCAGGGCTTAACGTCGTCCCTATTCTGGTTGTTTTCGTTGTTTCCCCTTCGATCAACTCCACCACTTCCAGTGCTTCCACCTTTTCTTCCTCTTTTTCTTCTACCATCCATATGTGGTCTTCCTTGGCTACTAAAACAGCTTGGTAACATTCTCGAGCTAGAACCTGGTCTCCCTTGACTTCGCCAACACCGTCTTCCGTTGGAAATTTCATCTTCAAGCAGTAGGTGGATGTGGACGCCTTCCACTTGTTGAGTGCTGGCCTTCCGATGATGACATTATAGGATGAGGGACTATCCACCACCAAAAAGTCTATCTGACGAGTTAACTGTTTTGGGTCCGTCCCTACTGTTACGGTTAGCGTCACTATGCCTCTGGGATACACTCTGTCACCGCTGAAACTGACGAGTGGAGAGTCGAATGGACGAAGTCTCTTGGGATCCAGCTTTAACTGTTGGAATGCGGAAAAGTAAATGATATCCGCAGAACTACCATTATCCACGTGGACCCTTTTGGTGTTGAACCCTTCTATGGTGAGCTTTATGACCAAGGGGTCGTTGTGAGGCTGTTTTACTCCTCGGGAGTCATTTTCGTTGAAGGTCATATCCTGATCTGTTCGTCTCTGTTTCGGCAGGGGTGCCATGTGGACGCTATTCACTTGTCGTTGATGTGTTTTCTTGAGTGACTTGAATAAGCCTCCGGTGACAGGCCCCCCTGAGATCGTCTGTATTTCCCCGACCACATTTTGAGGAGGTCGCAACTGACGGCTGTCATTCCTGGATGAGGACCCATATTGTTCCTTGTTTTCATCTCGGAATTTGTTGTTTTCCCCCTTCTTCACGAATTTCTGGAGTTTCCCCCTTCGTATCAATTCTTCTATCTGTTCTTTGAGATCTCTACAATCTTCGGTGTAATGGCCATGATCTTTATGGAATCGGCAGTACTTACTTTTGTCACGGACGTTAAGGGATGAGTGCAGTGGTCGTGGCCATTTAAGGTAATGCTCATCTTTGATCTGCGTTAAAATTTTGTCAACTGGCATAACGAGAGGGGTGAATTTTACCATTCGTGGATTTTTCTCGTCTTCCCTTCTGACTCCGTCACTGACTCGACGATCTGGTTGGTCCCGCTTTTGCCCCCTACGATCGTCTTCTTTTCTTCCTTTGTCCCCTGGTCTGTCCCCGTCCTTGATAGCAGCCAATGCATCCTCAGCGTTCATGTATTTCTGCGCTTTGAGGAGCATTTCAGCCATTGTCTTTGGGGGATTCTTCGCGAGTGAGCTGACGAGATCTCTGGACCTCAACCCGGCCTTGAAGGTTGTCAGCTGCACCATATCGTCAGCTTCGTCTACCTCCAGTGTTTCTCTCGTGAAACGCTTTACATACGACCTTAGGGTTTCCTTTTCTCCCTGCCTGATGGTAAGCAAGTGATTAGCAGTCCTCTTTGGTCGTTGTCCCCCAATAAAGTGACGCAGGAAGGCGTTGCTCAACTGCTCGAACGTGTCGATCGACGACGTTGGCAGCTTTGTGAACCATTCTCGGGCGGCTCCCCTGAGTGTAGTTGGGAAGGAACGACACAATATTTCATCTGGAGGCTGTTGAAGTCCCAGGGTTGTCTTGAATGTATTCAGGTGATCTTGGGGGTCCTTCAGCCCATCAAAAGGCTCGAGCTGAGGCAACCGGAATTTTGTTGGCACTGGACAGTCGAGGACCGCTGTCGTGAATGGCGAATCCGTCACCCGGACCAACCGATCCACGCTCCTCTCCGTTTTTCCTTTGATGGCCTTTCTTAGTTCGTCCATCTCCCTCCTCATCTCCCGAAGAATGTCTGAATTCTGCTCCGCGGGAATGTCTGGCCTTCGATGGTCGCTTCTTCTGTTGCTATTCCCCTCATCTTCCTGATTTCCCTTCGAACGATTTTCCTCCTGTTGAAGCTGTAACTTCATTTCTTGGTTTTGTCTAGTCAATTCTTCTACTGTGGCTGCAAGGGCTTGAACTTGCTGAGCTAGGGCTGCAGAATCTTGATTAGACTCCATCCTAAAAAGAATAAAAATTATGAATCACTTATTTGGAATTTGAGCACGAAAAATGTCGTTCCCCACAGACGGCGCCAAACTGATGAAGTGTAAGTTCGTCAGTGAAAATAGACTCGTCGGTAGAGCTGATTAGATGAAGGCAATCCTCCCGGTCCGTATGGTCATACTCCCGAAAGGTGGTCATCGGTGGGTGCCTGCCACGAAGCCTCCGATGCCAAAGTTAGTATAGAAAGCTCTCTCGAAAATGAATAATGTAATTTGGAAAAAATAAAAGAGATTTCTTGGTATTCTGTTCTTAGTGTCTGTACCTGTTCTTTAGCAATGTGGGAGACTTATATATGTTCTCATGGCCTCTAGCCGTTAGGGGTAGTTATGGAGGTCTTAATGCTCCTTTTTGTAACGTCTGGGGACGTTTACTGCGCCATCACTGTCCTTCAACGGATTGTACAGTTGTCTCTGTAACCGTTTTAAGTTTGATTGCCTGCATTGAATGGTCTGGATATCTTCGTCAGTGAAGCACATGATTGTCTCGTCTAGTCAGAGTTTGGATTCGTCCGTATCGGTGGGATCGTCCGTGTATACATGAACTCGTCATACCCGTCAACACATATTTGGTAAAAATGTGAAAAACAAAGGACCACTTCAATAGCAATATCATTATAGTAACCTAGTCCTATAGAAAATTCATTGTGGAAAAATAGTGCAACAATCTACTACAAAACATTTGTATTGCTAGATTCTCTATTGCAGTACAAACGACTTGCCTTTAAACTTTCTACCACAGTAACCCCAAAATCTTTAGAATCTTACTTAATGAACTTCTTCCACGAACTCATTTTCAGTAGAAACTAAAATCTATTGCACTCCAATGATCCTCCTTGAAGATTTGATGGTTGTACTCCTCACTAGAAATGAAATCTATGGTTTCAATCTATCACACACTCACTTTGGGATCATAAGCAAGAGGGTAAAAAATTTAGGTTTAGGAATTTTGCTCAATAGATAAAGGAACAAAATTTTCTCAATAGCTCAAGGTGTCACAACTACTTCTCTATCGAAAATTCATGCAAAGGAAGCATTATATAGGTGCACAATTAGCGTTTGGAAAAAATGGTACAAAACGTAGTTAAAATAATTGGAAAATAGATCCATGCAGCCTTACTCAAAGGAGCCTAGAGTGAGAGATACAAGAAGTCTTGGGTTGGTTTTTTGTTTTGCACAAGGGAGGTTCTATTTTGCTTGAGTGATCTTTTTATCGCTTAAGCAAGCTTCACTTTTGCTCAAAATACTCCAAAATGCTGTTCACTTTTCAAGCAATTTCAAGATAGTTTTTACCAATATTTTACAATGAATGAATTATATTAAAACTTGAATTGTGATTATAACCAAAGTTATGGAATCATCCAACACTAAAATTCTGACAAATATTTTTTTAAAATAAAATTTCCAAAATTATGAGGTTTTCTTTACGTACAATGCTCATGGAAAACATAAACATGCATAAATATATGTTTATAAATATGTATGTAAGAGTGTGTCTCATGAAATATATAGTTCTATGATAATAAAATAATATTTATGGTGATTAACATTCAATATTCATCCAAATGATATAAATATATGTTTCTCTGATAACTAAATCAAATTTATAAGTATTACTATGTGATATTCATCTAAATGACAAACAAAGATTTCGTATTTATAATTGATTTTAAGATAATTCAAGATTTTTGGAGAGGCTTATAGTTTAGGGAACTCTACTCTATTGTGAAGGAGAAAATGCCTTTATTAAAGATACTTTTTGGATATTGATAGCTATTTATTGTGTGTACTATACTATGACTCCTCTCTATCCCCCTATTCCTTTTTAAATGAAACCTTGGGAGATATTATCAATTCAATTGTGTTAAACCGGTCTATAGGCCCATGATTGAGTGCTGTATATTACACTATGGACTTTATGTTTATATGCCAATTTTACACTGAGATATTAACTCTAAATAATCTGTTAGATTACAGTTACACAGTGAAGGTAGTCGATAGAAGCATGGAATGTCCTGATGAGGAAACTTTTCGAAAGACCTTGGCGGAGACACTATCATCTCATAATGCATAGATAAGTGAATATCATAATTTTTTAACTTTCACTGCCTGCATTTGAGGGGGTACTTATTGGATAAGGATGGTATACATGTTTCTTTATTTCAAATTGAAAAATTGTTTGGTGCAAATTTATTAATATACGTACATGTCCTTTTTTTTTTTTTTAAATTCTTAGGTGTATTGTCAAATGTCATCATGCAAGTTCTATTTGATGGGCTTAATTTTTGCATTAACAGCAAAGGGTCCATGGATCTTTTTGACAAGGAGGTCTTTAGTTGGCTGGGTATGGGTATTGCACCCCCATTATACAAAGCATAATGCTCACCCATAGAAATGTGAGGTTTTTGGTTAGGTATAACAACCTGATGATGGAGCTCGGTCAAAGTTTTCCACACCTTGTTAAAATTGTCCACAGTTAGGTTTGACCTATATTTGTGTCTTTTCATTTTTATGCCTCCGGCCCTCAACTAAGTTCCGAAGTTGCAAATTTTCTGATAATAATTTGTTTGCTACTCTTGCTATTTTGGAGGATTTTTTATATATCATAGAAGAGGCTAACAAAGAACAATATAACTTAGCATCACCATTCACCCCCAAAATCAAAGGCCAACGTATCAAAACCAGTCTGATAGTTTAATATATATTATTATATATGTGAATGACCAACATAACAAGATTGAACAATCTGTCCACTTAATCTTGCTCAACTAATTTTCCAAAGCAAACAGTCCTATACATATTGGTTGTAACAGCAGCAAAAATGTATAGACACTTTGAATTAGTAAAGTCGACCACCCATACACCACTTTGAAATCATCCGATAAAATCATCAAAGTTACGATTTCACTTTCGCTTCTCTTCGACAAGCAGATAAACACCACATTTAAATCCTTTCTCATGAATAAATATATATATATATATATATATATATATATTTGTATAAAAATATATGAATAGCGGTAATTCCAAAACAGTATATAAGCAGGGACGGGGCCAGGACTTGGAGTTTGGGGGGCAGTTTTGCTACCGGCTACTTGTAGCAACTCTAACCTCCGGCTTTGCTGCTTGTGTGTTGCTTCTAGGTAAAAACAAAATTATTTTATTTAAATTTTTTTAAAGGATTGGGTTGTTTGTTTTGGGTAAAGTTAAATTAATTGATTAAGCTTAATTGTTTTTAGCTTTACTAATGGTAAATTTGTTGTTGGGCTAATTTTTTTGGACTTGTATATTTTGTTTTAGATTTTAAATAAAATAATTTTTTATAGCCTTTACAAAAAGGAAAATGCTAGAGTTACAAACTTTTTTAACAAATTGCTCATGTAGTGAGTGATTATTAGAAGTTAAAAAGTGATATAAATGGTTGGCCTAGATGCTTACCAATAAATGATGTAGAAAATTTTGTGCTCGTATTATTACTCGTAAAAGAATCAATGATAATATTAACACTTACTAGTCCAGGAAAACAAGTGCAAGTTGAAAGGGATGTGGGACATTCAAAAGATATAGATGCACATGATGGGGATCTATGCATCATTGTATCTTGTTCACTCAGCACAGACAAAGCTGTTAGTATTTGTTTGTTTTAGTTATGAAACTATTATCCTAACAAGTTTTATTTCACTTTCTATGCTTCTTTTTTCTTTTTCTTTTTTTGGTAATCACGCTTTCTATGCTTCTTATTTATAGAAGATGAAGAACTGGTTAGTTATGATAATTTCCTTATCAGTAAGCATAAATTGCAGGAAATCGAATTTATAAAGCAGGGGAGCTTGAGTTCCAAGGAGCTTGACGCTTTTGTATATGTTTTAGGATTAGCTAGTGAAAAGTTGGGACAAAATTGGACCTTTTGAAGTGGAAGAAAACCTCAGGAAGGTGCTGTGAGGGTGCAATCTCCAGACAAATCCATTGCTAGTCCGGAGTCCATAGGAGTGAAAATTTATGGAGTTGATGAAACCCAAGTATATCATCTCCTTCTTTTACCAAAATCCGAAAATGGTGAGTAAGGAAAGTGTTTTCTTCAAAAGTAATGCTTTTACCACGTTGGATCCCTTTCCCCTTAAAAAAAAAAAAAAAAAAAAAAATCCGAAAACCATGTTTTCAAAAAAAGAGGGAAGTGTTCTTGCCCCGTTAAAAAATATGTTTTCAAAAAATGCTTTGCCATTCTCTTTTCTAAGAATCTTTTTTCTTTTTTTTTTTCTTTTTTTGAGAATACTAATTATTTTAACACACACACGCGGAGAAAGGAGAGAAGATCTTAAAAAAACTGACGGTGGTGTATATCCAAAAGGGTCTAACTCTTGGATACACAGCACAAGTTTTAAACATGTTTAACTCACACTCATTTTCCAATGTAGAATTAACCCACTGTTTTTTTTTTTTAAAATACTAATTATTTTAACATACACACACAGAGAGGAGAGAAGGTCTTAAAGAAATTACCAGTGGTGTATATCCAAAATGGCTTAATTCTTAAATACACAGTACAGACGTTTGCAAGTAAATAAAATGCTTTCAGAATAACAAAGTTCTCAAAAGGAAAGTGTTTCCTTGAAACCTTTCACCCAAAAATGTTTCTTTTTAAAGTGGGGTTAACTTTCTTTTCGTTAGAATAGGTGTAGTTGTGGGGATTGTTTTCAAAGCTCATTTCCTTGAGTTTTTTAATAGAATAGGAGTCTTCCTTCTCACCTAGGGTGAACTCTCTTCTTCCATCACTTGTTTTGTCGTGAACCTGTGGTGGCTCTTTCTGTGTACACTCATGGATTTAGATTTCATTGATTGCATCAGCAAAATAACGCTCACTAGAGATGAGGGTGAGGTGATCTAGGTTCGACCTACTCATCGTGAGAAAGCCCTTCAAGCATGCTCGCTCAGCTTGATAGGAAAATTCCTCACGACTAGGTCTCTTAACGAGTAGCAAAGTACCTACTTCGATCCGCCTAGAAGCCAGGTAATGATTTGAAAATAATTGACGTTGGGGATGGCTTATTTCAATTCCAATTCTCTTTGGAAAGCCAACTGTTGTGGGTTTTGAACAACGGCCCGTGGAGTTTTAAAAACCAATTGCTCGTGCTTCGGAGATGGGAGAAAGGCATGACTACACAATCTATTACTTTCACCCATATGCCATTCTGGATCTAAGTCTGGGGACTTCCCCTTGATCTCATCAACATAGAAGCAGGAATGGATATTGGAAGAGGTTTGAGTAGAGTTCTAGAGGTCGACTGCAAGGCAATATTATCTGGCCAAGCTCGTTTTCTTCGGTTATGGGTTGAAATCCCTCTGAACAAACCACTGCATAAAGGAGGTCTGGTGGTCAGTCTAGAGGGCAATAAAGTCCTAGTTGCTTTCAAATACGAAAGACTGAATGGCCTTTGCTTCAACTGTGGGTTACTAGGCCATGAAGCCAGAATTTGTCCACACAAGAATATCGGCAGGGGATCGAGCCCATATGGGGAGTGGCTCAAAGCAGGCAATAAACGAAGGAGCAAGCCTGAGAGCAGGAAAGCTCCCACTTCATCGCCGGCAAGAGCTGCAGAAGTTGTCAATGAAGAAGGTAGGGATCAGCCACGACAAACTTCCCAGTCGATTACAACTGTGGAGCTAAGTAACGTAGGTGCCATAAACGCAATCAATGAGACAATTATGGAAACGTCAACTCACAATGTGGCCCAACTCATTAGTGGAGCTATTTTTTCAAAAACAGACCCACAAAAGGAGGAATTAAACCAAATTGGGACACAAATTACTAAGGGGTTTACTGAATTTATATCTGGGCCTAATTTATTCAGTGTACCTATCTCCTACCCCACTGATATTGAAGTGGAACCGTTGATAGGTGGGCTCGTTATGGACATGCCAAAAGTAAAAAAGCAAGCCATAATTCAGTAAATATTAAAGAAGGAAAGTGAAAATGGATTGAAAGGAGATAGGGAATGGACAACCCAGCAAACTCAACTAATGGACTAGCAAGTGTTGGATAGAAACATGGCTCTAGTGACTATGATGGGTCGGATATGGAAGCTAAGGTGGGCAAAAAATGGTCTAAGATTTTGGCCAGTAATGCAAAGTCACCTATCCCAACGATGGAGGCTGAGATTCAACCTCGCCAACCGTAATGATGCCATAAGTTGGAATTGACGGGGGTTTAGGAACCACCGTGTAAAGAAAGCACTCTCACATTTGGTGAGGGAAAAAGATCCCAGTGTTTTGTTTCTCATGGAAACAAAAGTCTTTGTTATGAAATGCAAAGAATACAAGCTGAGTTGCCATACTAGTCCATGCTAGCAGTCCCTAGTATCTGGCATTGTGGGGGATGAAATTAACTTACACATTAAGAACTATGATCAGAACCATATCAATGATTTTATTCTTTCAGACCCAACCTCACCATGGAGACTCACATTGCTTCTAGGGTCGCCCTGAAGAACATCGTTGTAGGGAGACATGGAGTCTACTACGACAACTACACTCTCAGCTATCCTTTCCTTGGTTATGTTTTGGTGACTCCAATAAGATTCTAGCTTCCAAGGAGAAACAAGGACGCATACCAAAACCTATTGGACTCATGCAAGACTTTCGGGGGGTTTTACTGCACTTTGGTTTGATAGACCTCAGGTATAATGGCAACATATTTACTTGGAACAATGGCAAGGAGGGGGAAGCATTTGTCCAAGCACGCCTAGACCAAGCTTGTGCAAACGTGGGATGGAGGGATCTCTTCATTCATGGAAAATAACCCATGTTCAATCATCATATTTAGATAATGCTCCAATATTACTCACTACTCACAACCCCTATTAGCCAACCGGAAGAAAGAAGATACCAAAACAATTTGAAGAGAAGTGGGCCTCACATTCAGATTGTGAACAAATCATTCGACAATCATGGGAGAATCATATGCCATCAGGTAGTCCAATATTTTGTCTTTTTGAAAAAATAAAAACATGTAAGATTGCGTTGGTGGCTTGGGTACGGAACACATTTGGTAATTCTAAAATGAAGTTACAAGACAATCACCTAGTTTTGGAGGAGTTGGTTTCTCAGAATAACCCCAACAACCTTGGTGGTATCACAAAACTAAAGGAGGAGATAAATGACTGCTTTTCCAGGATGAGCTATTTTGGCAACAACGGTCACGTTCCATTTGGCTACCATCTGGGGACAAGAATACATGATTTTTCCATCAAAGAGCAAGTCAAAGACGACGAAAAAATCACATATCTGGTATTTTTTATAAGAATGAGGTGTGTTGTACATTAGAAGAGGGTATTGCTAATACCATTATAGACTATTTCCAGTGGCTATTTTCAGCCATAGATTCAGCCAATATGGGGCCTATCATAGAATCGATGGAGAGGTTTGTTACCCCAACAATAAACAATATTCTCCTTCAGGAGTATATAGAGGATGAGGTCAGACGTGCTCTTTTCCAAATGCACCCATCTAAATCACCGGGCTTCGATGGTATGTCTCCTTTTTTTTCTTTCTAAAATATTGGCACATTGTTGGACATGATGTCACAAATGCTATACTCTCAGTCCTCCGCTTTAGACATCTTTTACAAAAGATGAACTATACTCATATTGTCATGATCCCTAAGGTTAATGAACCAAAACATGTATATGATTTTCACCCCCATCAACTTAGGTAATATGGTCTCAAGGATCTTTTCAAAGGTCCTAGTTAACAGTATTAAACTTATTTTACCAAATATAATATCGAATGCCCAGAATGCATTTATTCCAAACCGTTCGATTACTGACAACACTACTGTAGCTTTTGAGGTTATTCACAGGATGCATAATAAAAGGAAGGGAAATGTGGGTTAGATGGTAATTAAGCTTGACATCAGCAAGGCCTATGATCAGGTAAACTGGTGTTTTCTTCGAAATATTATGATCAAGTTGGGATGTCATGAGAGATGGATCCAGTTGGCTTTGGAAATAACTTGTACGGCCTCCTACTCTGTGCTCATTAATGGTGAACCTTGTGGTTTTATCACTCCATCCTGGGGTATGAAACAAGGGGATCCACTGTCACCTTACCTGTTTCTTCCATGTGCAAAGGGTTTATCAGCACTAATCCAGAGAGCGAAAAAGACCCGATCTATACATGATATTCTCTCTAGTGCCCAAGGTGTAGGAATTCTTGTCTCCTCTTTGCAGATGATAGCCTTCTATTTTGTCATGCCACTATGGTGGAGTGCTAGAATTTCATGTACATACTTCAACAGTATGAGGAAGCATCTGGTCAAGCCCTTAATAGACAGAAGACATCCTTGTTTTTCAGTAGAAACAATGGCTCATAGGTCAAGGGGATGATACAACATATGATAGGGGCTAGAATCATGATGGATTGTGAGCGCTATCTTGGTCTACCTATGGTTGGGGGTAAATCAAAGGTAAATACTTTCCGAGACCTTAAAGAAAAAAATTACCAAGCGGGTAATGGGGTGGAAGGAAAAATACATCTCCAAGGCTAGAAGGGAATTTTTAATCAAGACAACAGCCCATGCCATCCCAACTTACTCCATGAGTCTTTTCAAACTACCTATGACTCTTTGTGATACTATTAACTCAACTTTGACTAAATATTGGTGAGGACAAACTAAGGAGGAGAAAAAGATACATTAGATCAATTCGAAGAGACTATGCTCACCAAAAGCTAAGGGAGATATGGGGTTTTGTGATATCCATGCTTTCAATCTAGCAATGCTTGCCAAACAGGCGTAGAGATTAATACACACTACTCATTCCTTGTTCTATAGAGTGTATGTCACGCCCCAAACCCAAAAGGGTCCAAAGCATGAGAAAATATCTCAAAGGTACTTGTTGATTTTTCCTTTTTGACAATTCAATCCAAAATTCATTATCAAAGTATCAAAATCAAGAATTATCATAAAAATTTCAGTAATGATACTCCCAAAGTAAGTCAGAGTTCTATGCAATAATTATAAGGTCCATTGGCCACAAAAGAATGGAGGTCTGAATAAATACAATTACATATCATTAACTTGTCCCATAAGTGGAAATAAAGTTACAACCACTATTAGATACAAAAGAATAAGTCAAGCCTATTCTAGTGTGTTCATCTAATGATCACCATAACAAAAGTCCAGTCTACATCAGTAGTTGCTCTAACTACTGTTAACCACAAAAACCTATCTCAAAACGATCGTTACCTACTCTGAAAGGTTTGTAAAAGAATGGGATGAGACAAAGCCCAATAAGTAGCATAATTAATGGAGTGGGGGAGATGCAAGTTTCATGATAATGAGCCTTTTACAAAACATACCATAATTTGGAATTTTCCATTTAATTTATGCAAAATCAAATTCATTAACAACCCAACAAGAATGATAGAAATAATATAGCACCAAGCTTCCCAAAATAACCATGAAACTATATTTTATTCACTGTGAGCCATAAAAATGTCCAATACCATTTCAAAACCTGAACTCTTACCCAAGGTGCCACAAAGATGGAAATGTCACCAAGACATTATACCGCCATAGACAGGTTGGAACCCAAACACACTAGCAAGATATGTACCTCTTTTGCCATGTGGTCTATTGGAGTTGCCTAGCCTCACCCACACCCTCAAGGATTTACCTATCTCCCCCATAGGCAACAGAGGGTAACGCTCCAGGTAGTACCTCTTTTGCATGTGGTCTCTTGGCCTTGCCTAGCCTCGCTCACGCACTCAAGGATTTACCTGTTCCCCTCATGAGCAACAGGGAATGACGCATCATACAGTACCACTTTTGCATGTGGTCTTTTGGCCCTATAGGCAATAGCCTCACGCATACACTCAAGGATTTACCCATGTCATGCAAAGTAGGAGCCTCCAACCTGGCCTGTCGTCATGAAGATAGGGTAATCACACGTCAAAAAGACGTCATCACAAAGATGGGGTAATCACACGTCACAAAGACAGGGTAATCACCAACATCATAGCATAAGGGCAATCCCACATCAAAAGCTCACAAGTTAAATGTATTCAAATACATAGTTTACTTCCAAGTAGTTTCATAAGATATTTCAATAACCAAATATCCACAATATTCTCAAAGTCCTCAAAACCATTTCTTTTCAAAAATGTTTTGCATCAACTTTCCCAATTATCAAAGCATCTTTAAATTTTCCAATATACCATAAAATCCAGGAATTCCATTCTCAAGAATTTAGTCGAAGATGCTAGTCTTTTCCCTACTAACAAATCATGCATTTCCCCATATGCAATAAGAAATATGATACACTTTCAATGCCTCATGCGTTTTCCATAAATGATTAGCAATAATAGTACAAATAGTAAATTTTAGGAAAACCATGAATAATGTTCCAAAATGGTTTTAACCATAAAAAAAATTGAGTGCAATAATGATTCATTTTCAAAAATCCTATTAAGAAGCCACCTACCTTGCAATCTGCAAAAAACATAATTCTCCAAACTCCAAAGAAGATTAGCTAGAACCTAAACGATACCAAGCAAACCTATCACAATAAGCATAAAGCTTGACATTGTGTCTAGTTATGAGTTAGAGATTGCTAACTAAGCAATTAATTAGGCAAGCCTAAGTATTTAATTTCATCAATAATATATTCCACTTCCAACGTTTCTCAACAAATTAATTTACAAGGCATAGACTCCAATTTGTAGATTTAAATCATTCATAGTATTTTCCTTAACATCAAAACCTCAACACTTTATTAGTGTTTCCCAAAAGATTTACACCACATAAACAAGAGACCCATGATACCAAAAATCACAATATCCTCCAAGACTAACAATTTAAATATTTAACTAGCTCCAAATAAACAATAAAAATTATATTCACCATCTATTTCACATTAAAAACCAAAACCCCCAAACCTTCACCAATTAAATAGCCACCATTGTAAAAACTATAAACCCAATCATCAAATAATTCCACCAACACAAAATCCATACATATAAATACATGAATATCACTTCCAAAGCTCATAAATCACATGGGTATCATTAACAAAGCTTAGATAACGAAAGCCTCTAGCAAAAGTATATAAACCCACCAAAAAGATTAGAAATTTTACCTCAAATAAAAGAGATGAAGATGCCTTAGAAATTCCTAAAGAGTTTTCCGGTGATCTTGCCGTAAAAAGATGGTGGAGATGGTGGAGGATGAGCACCAGTGAGAGAGTGAGAGAGAGAGGTAGAGAGGAGTGTGTATGTGAATGTGTTTGCAATTGTGTTTGAGAGTAAGATCAAAGAAACGAGGCACCTGGCCAAGAGGTAGAGATATTTTGCATAATGTGTGGTAGAGGGGAGTGGGGTAGCTAGGTGGGGTCATGTGTGTGGCTCTCAAAAAATTTGATCCTTTTTTTTTTTTTTTTTTTTTTATGGTATTAGGCTGGGGCATTATAGTGTATAAAGCACGTTATTTTCCTAACTATTCCTTCCTAGAAGTTGATGTAGGATCCAACCCTTCCTATGTATGGCGAAGTCTCTTAGTAGCTCGTGAAATCATTAAAAGGGGAACCTGGTAAGGATGGGGAGCTGCATTGAATGAGAAAGTTGAAGAAGAAGAAGGAGAAGGAGATGGGAGTACATTTGAGAGAGAGAGAGAGAGAGAGAGAGAGATTTTGAAGGAGATGGTCAGAGGCTTTAGTTTTTGACTCGGGCTAAGTTTTGGGGAAATTTGAGAGATTTGAGAAAGTTTTTGCATGTGGGTGTTTGGGGTTTTCAATAATTTTCCAAAAGAAATCTGTTTTCGTGTTTGACAAAAAACCTATAGGCTATAGTCGGGTTTTTCAAAGGTTTGTGGGAGCTCTAAAAAAAAGTCAAATATTGGTTAGAGACTTCAATTTTATAGTATATATAGATTAACTTGTGAGCTTATGCCTTAAGTTGCACTTAATTTAATGTTGGGGATTTTACCAAATCAAGGAGTTACGATGAAAGAACAAAAGAACACATCAAGTAAATAGAAATTAGCGATTGACTTGGAGGCACAATTGAATGTTATCCTTAGACAATATTTGTCCCCATACACAAGTTGGTAAAGGGTTTCTACAAACTTGTCCCCAGGATATAACCAAGTTTATTAGGTTCTACAAATAGCAATTTTGGAGAATACTCACAGGATTTCTTGTGTTTTTTTCAAGTGAACATTAACCTCTATTTATACCCATAGGGTTATAACCCTTCAAAAGATATGTATAGAGAGTTAAAATGCTTAATAAAACCGTTCACAAATCTTGAAATTCAACCTTTCTAAACATTCACCAAAAAATTTTGCAGAAAATTCAGTTTTTTCAAGTTTCGATCAATCGAGAGGTCCTTTCAATCAATCAAATGCTCTTTTCGATCAATCGAACAGGAATCGAATAGCGATCGCACCATCCAGAAACTCCACGATTATTTTCTTACTATTTCAATTGATCGAGCCAAAGTTTCAACCGATCAAAAATGCTGAATTTTGAATTTTCACTTATAAAATTCCAAAACTTGAATTTTCACTTTAACAACTTTATGAAACAATATTCTCCAAACTTAAATATCATTATTATTACAACCTATCCATGTATATACCTATATACACAACAATTAAGTCATTGCATCTATGTTTGTCATGGGCAATTGGGCATTAAGTGTACTAAATAATGTTTTCCGGTTCTTGTGTCCTATTCCAGTGCAGTTGCTTGGCAATTGAATTAACACTTACTCGTCTAGGAAAACAAGTGCAAGTTGAAAGGGATGTGGGACATTCTAAAGATATGATGCTCATGATGAGGATCTATGCATCATTGTATCTTGTTCACTCAGCTCAAACAAAGCTGGTAGTATTTGTTTGTTTTAGTAACTCTTATCCTAACAAGTTTTATAGTGCTTTCTATGCTTTTTATTTATAGAAAATGAAGAACTGGTTAGTTATGAGAATTTCCTTATCAGTAGGCATAAATTGCAGGAAATCGAATACATAAAGCAAGGGAGCTTGACGCTTTTGTATATGTTTTAGGATTAGGTGGTGGAAAGTTGGGACAAAATTGGACCTTTGGAAGTGAAAGAAAACCTCAGGAAGGTACTGTAAGGGTGCAATCTGCAGGCAAATCCATTGCTAGTCTTGAGTCAATAGGAGTGAAAATATATGGGGTTGACGAAGCCCGTGTCTCTTCCTCAAAAAAGGAAAATACAATTTATTTTAATTGTTTTTTTTAAAAAAAAAAAAAAACACACACGCACAAAGAAGGGGGAAAAAAGTTCTAACACAAAAGTACACCAAATAAAATGGCTCAAAATGCGACCTAGTTTTACATCTATAAAAACTAGTTTACTTTTGGTTCTCTCCAAAATCAAGTTTCAAATTTTTAGTTCTTTCACATGCATAATTTCAATGTTTATTTTTAATTTGAAAATTTCACATATATGAATCTTAACTAAAACTGAATATAATATTACTCTAGAATCTAGACAAACTTGATATAAAATTAAACTGTTTATTAATTAATTTATTTATTTTTGAGTGTGTGTGTATGTGTGTGTGTGAGTTCGACTTCTATTTAGAACTGAATCAGTTTGTGGTTTTGTAAATGTCACATGAATATATTACTCGCCAAATAAGCTACACGCTATTTGTAAGTACGTATATGCTATATCTAAGATTCTAAGTAGATTATTAAAGTGCAATTAAACTTTTGATTAAGATTTTTATAATGATGATTTTTTACTTTTCTTTAACAAAAAAAAAAATTGAAAAGCAAATTCTCATATAAAAAATCTATCAAATATTTTTATTAATTTTATAGAATTTTTTCAAGTGTGAAATTTTTTTTGTTAATGGAAATTTTTTAACGAAATTATATGAAAGACCTAAATTAAATAAATTTGAAATTTAGATAATTCAGTTGAACAAAGTCTAAACAAAATTTGAAATGAAATTATACGAAAGACCTCAAACGAATAAATTTTGTAAAAGCGCACATATTTGGTTAGAATGTAAAAAACAAAGAACCACTTCAATAGAAAAATCATTATAGTAACCCAGTCCTAAAGAAAATTCATTGTGAAAAAAATAGTTACAACAATCTACTACAAAACATTTGTATTGCTAGATTCTCTATTGTAGAATCTACAAACGACTTGCCTTTTACCTTTCTACCACAGTAGCCCTAGAATCTTTGGAATCTTACTTAACAAACTTCTTCTACGAACTCATTTTCAGTAAAAACTAAAATCTATAGCACTCCAAGGATCCTCCTTGAAGATTTGATAGTAGTATTCCTCATTGGATCATAAGCAAGTGGGTAAAACATTAAGGTTTAGGAATTTTTCTCAATAGATAAAAGCAACAAATTTTTCTTGATAGCTCAAGGTGACACAACTGCTTCTCTATTGAAAATTCATGCAAAGAAAGCATTATATAGGGGCAGAATTAGGGTTTAGAAAAAATGGTGCAAAATGTAGTTAAAAGCAATTTGGAAAATAGATCCATGCAACCTTACTCAAAGGAGCCTAGAGTGAGGGATACACAAATTCTTGGGTTGGTTTTTTGTTTTGCATGAGTGAGGTTCTCTTTCTCTTGAGTGAGGCCTTTTATCGCTTGAGCAAGCTTCATATTTGCTCAATCAAAATACTCCAAAACGCTTGTCTTTTTTCAAGCAATTTCAAGATAGTTTTTACCAATCTTTTACAATGAATGAATTATATTAAAACTTGCATTGTGATTACGACAAAAGTTATGGAATTATCCAACACTAAAATCCTAACAAATATATTTTAAAAAAATAAAAATTCCAACTTTTGAAGTTTACTTTATATACCATGCCCATGAAAAACATAAACATACACATAAATTTATATTTATAAATATGTATATAAGAGTGTCTGTCACAACTCAAACCTATACTTTAGAATTTAATGCATGACCGGCATGTTAATATCAAGTTTACCTTAATACTAACACTAACCAACTTAAGCTGAAGGTGCTTAACAAGAATCGTTTCTTGTATTCCTTTTTATGTTCTTGCATAAAAGCTATAATATACAAAAATGATGAAAACCTTGAAACTTCATTTCATTTGAACTTTGCAAGATTACCACTTGGCTGAAACTTAAGGTATTCGTGTAAATATTATATAGCTAAACGTTTAGCAAAACTCTTATTTACAAACCCACCATTTGTTAGAATTATTTGGACAATCCTTAATAAAATGACCAGGTTTTCCACAACGAAAACATGTACTGTTGGCAGCAAGGCATTCCTTGAAATGACGCTTTCCACAATGTGAACATTTTCCTCTAGCTTTTGGCAGGTACTGAAAAGCATTCTTCTTGGAGGAGTTAAGGGAGGATTTTCCTTTCCAGAGCTGGTTAAACTTCACTATCTTGCCTTTATTCTATTACAACGCTGCTTTCATTTTAGTACGTTCTTGAATGTCTTCTTCTACAGCTTCAGCAAGTATAAGCAAATTCTTGTAGTCCTCAACTCGAGAAGTAGTCAAACGTTGTCTAATTTTGAAATTCAGCCCTTCGCAAAACTTCCTACAAATTTCGATGAACTTGTCCAAGGGAGTATGGGGGTTGCTCAATATGAAGCAAAGTTTACAGAGTTGTCTCGTTTTGCTCCCCACCTTGTTTCTACTGAAGCTTTAAGGGTTAAGAAACAAGGTGGGGAGCAAAATGAGACAACCCTGTAAACTTTGCTTCATATTGAGCAACCCTCATACTCCCTTGGACAAGTTCATCAAAATTTGTAGGAAGTTTCGCAAAGGGCTGAATTTCAAAATTAGACAACATTTAACTACTTCTCGAGTTAAAGACTACAAGAATTTGGTTATACTTGCTGAAACTGTAGAAGAAGACATTCAAGAACGTACTAAAATGAAAGTAGCGTTGGAACGGAATAGAGGCAAGACAATGTACAACAAAAAACTATACATTCTAACAAATGAGAATCACAGAATCCTTGTCATCTCTAATACTTTCGCTGCTTTCAGGAAAGAACCTGTGCACTGAAATATAATAAGGTGAGCTACGAAACCTAGTAAAGTTTTAAGTTCCATGGGCCTTTAATAAGAATGCATGTAAATCAAATATTTTATGGATATGCTAACTTTGATAAATAGCCTTCATACTATTCATATTGTTCTTAAAATAATTATAAGTTTTTAGATGAAAATACTTCATTTTCCTTTCACATGATAATAGAGGACATAATAAAGAATATAAACATAATTCAGTAACCTTATCTTTAAAAAGACTATAAAATACTTTATCATAAACTTCCCGTCAGACTTATAACACATTCAACATACCTTTCTTATTATCATACTTTTCTTGTAATTTCCAAATAGCTTAATAGCTCATTTATAATACATATTAGTCAGTCCAATTGTAAGTCTGTCACAACTTTGGGAGGTTTCTAGTACATAGTGTTAGGCATCCAGCATTCCCCACAATGCTAGGAAATCCTAGGATCATATCAGAAAGTATCACCCCTTTCGGTGATCATATCATCAACCATGGAGGTTGGTTGGCATCCTCCGCAAGTTGGTCGTTCCCAACGATGGAGGGTACAGCAAAGTCCTCACCATTTATAATGGCCAATCAAAATCTCCATGGAAATACCAGTACTATAACCCCTATTGGCTAAGTTCAAATCATAACAATGGAATAACCGAAAACTATATTTTTCTAATAATTATGCTTTTACACAAATATTTCATAACAGTAGCATATCCACTTCATTCTTAAATATTATGTTCGTAATATAAATAATAACATCAATATGCTAAAATTATCATATATATATAAGATTGAACAACTCACGAATATATATTTTACTTAAATCATGCTTATGTGTAATATCTCTAATTAAAAGGTTTTAATGCATAATAGTTTTCTAAACAATTTTTATACTTATCAAATGCACATGTCACATATCCCTTACCTGAAAACAGAAGACAAGAGAGATTTGTATAAGATGAGATCAAGTGTCCATGTTCTCGTTCTCGTCACCTAGATGAAAGACCAAAACTTATTACTGACAAACTCTTCCTAAGTATTTAAACTTATACATGAATCACAACCTAACTCTCAAACTCAAGAAAATCTTAATTCCCATCACACAAAGATTCCCCAAAGCATATGATACATTCATCAAACACATTATGTACCGAATCATAGAGAAACCAAGGCATAAAATTTATCTATGATCCAAACATACCAAAGGATGAGCATGCTAATTTATAACTCAAAACATTCGCCCTAACTTTAAAATTAAATCCTCAAAATCAGGTGTATCATATGCTGTTTATTGCTCATTTCAGCAGCATATGCCTCATTTGTAAAATACAAATGGGTTGTCCATACACAACCAAACGTCATGCAATTTTACAAAACGACTCCCCTGGATATCTAGTATATATCATATCAATTTCAGAGTCAAAGCATAAAACCATGATTAATTAAAAATCATACAAGACAACATGCTCAAATCTGTCTTGATAGAATTTCATACAAGTTAGAAATTAAACCATTATTTTTATATTAATCCAAATGTTGTGAGACCACTTCCATAACAACCATACGTGTCTTAGAATTCATAAAAACTACTCCTAACATCCTAACTCACAGAATATGATTTAATCCAGATTTTTCTTATTGTAAACACCAAATCTGTCACAGTGACAGTTTTAACATGTTTTCTTACAAAATCATCAACTAATAGCAATTGACCTTCACTTCATATGGGTATTTTATACTTATACTATACATATTAGATTACATGAATAGGCATCTAAAAGATCATGATATCTTCAATCTTTCAACTAGCTAACACAAAACCACAAATTCAATTTCTAACAATCAGATTAGAAAACATAAAGGGAAACTAAAGAAAACAATCACACCATCAAAATACCCAAAATCAGATGAGGTTTTATTTACTTACCCACAAACTTTGAAGCTGAAACCTTAGGGCTAATCTTTTAATTTCTTCTTTGAAGTGAGATATATGATTTTGGTGAGAGAGGGAGGACTGTTGGCGTGAAGGAAGGTGCTGCCGTTTCAAAAGCAAAGAAAGAAGAAAAGAAAGGAGCAAGGAAAAATGAACAAAAAGTATTCTGGTGCAGCAAAGAAGTCAAGGGAAATGGATTTTGGGGTGGGGCACGTGTAATGCTAAGGGAAAGAAAAGGTCATTGCTCATCTTTTCAACTTTTAGCATTTATACTTTTCACCCTCCCATAGTTCTATATTCTAGAAAGGCCTAAACAACAATATAACTTTACATACAAACCCTTACCTTTATAAATTTCTTTCCATAACATTAAAAGAGCATATATGTTTTATAATATCACAATATCAAAGCTTTATAATACTAAGTATATAAACCCATAAAATTAATTATGTAATTAGGTTGGGATGTTACAATGTCTCATTAAATATATAGTTCTATTATAAGTAAATAACATTTGTGATGATTAGCATACAATATTCATCCCAATGTTATAAATATATATTTCTATGATAACTAAATTAGATATGACTATGTGATATTCATCCAAATGACAAACAAAAATTTTGTATTTAGAATTGAGTTTAAGATAATTCAAGATTTTTGGAGAGTGCTTCAGTATTAGGAACTCTACTCTATTGTGAAGGAGAAAATGCCTATATTAAGAATACTTTTTGGATATTGATATTTATTGTAAAGTTGTGATTTACAACTATGTGTTTTGTTGGCTTTTATTCCGTGCCAAATTTGATTGTAATTACTATCATTTGTCTATACCCTGTATTTGTTGTGGGAATTGTTGTAAGGGGTGTGTGATAGAGAGTGTGTGAAGACTCAAGCAATTTGGAAGCTGATGGAATCTCGCGGGTATCTCGCGACTAAGCTTCCCGCGAAGTGAAGCATGTGCCCTGCACATGCTGGAATGCGAAGAGTCATGACAGATGGAGACAGCTGTCTCTCGCGAGTATCTCGCGGGTAAGACTTTCCCGCGAGACACCCGCGAGACATGCTGTTCTGCCAGCCTGTACTGATTGACTCACACATTTTGCACCTATCCTATATAAATCCCCATTACCCACAAATGTTGAGGAATGCTTCAGAGAGAAAACCCTAACCAAACACATTTGTAATTAGAGATTGTCATCCCCACCTTTCTCTATACACTTGCTTGTGGTATCTCTTCAACCCTTCCCTCTCCATTTCCACACCATTGAGAGGTTGATAGCCCAAACACTTACCACACCTTTTGCGAGTGTTGTGTGACGTTTTGGTGCTGCTGGGAAGCATTGGAAGAAGCCTGGAATGGCAGATGCAACATGGAGCTTGTTGCGGGATCTGGAGAACTAAGACAAGATACGGTTCCGAGAAGCCTTGTTGGAGTAGGAGCTTGGAGGGCTTAGGTACATCGGGTAGATTAGGCTTGGAGGGTCTCTTGCTTACTCATGTATCCCAACTGATTGTCTAGTGGATCGATTTCCGCTTGGAGGGCAGCGGAGAGGTTTTTCGCCGAGTTCTTCGGTTTCCTCTTCGAAAACACGTCTTAATGTTTTCTGTGTTTGCATCTCTCTTCCCTACTCTTTTATATTTCATTACACTGCTGTGTTGTTTAGTTTATGGATTAGAGTAGCTATATTGTTCATGCGCTCGCTTTTACACTATTCCGCACTTTATATTAAAGTTGTGTAAAATCTATTGAGCCGTAATTTTAATCGGGGGTCTAAACAGCTCTTGTGTTTTTCAACACGGTTTCGAGCTTTCATTTATTTATTGTGTGTACTACTACACCTCTTCATTCCCCTATTCCTTTTTAAATGAAACCTTAGGAGTTATTATCAATTCAATTGTGTTAAACCGTTCTATAGGCCCATGATAGAGTGATGTATATTGCACTTTGGAGTTATTCCTTTATGTTTATATGCCAATTCTACATAGAGAAATTAAGAATGTAAATAATCTGTTAAATGACAGTTACACAGTGAAGGTCACAAATAGAAAATATGGATTGCTGTTTTGAAAATAAAAGAAGCTGTAGTTGTTTTAACTTTCACTGCCAACATAGGAGGGGTATTTATTGGATAAGGATCGTATACTTATGTTTTTTAATTTCAAATTGAAAAAATTTTTAGTGTGCAAATTTATTAATATATGTATATCTTTCTTTCTTTTTTCACAAGTGTATTGTCAAATGTCGTCATGCAAATTTTATTTTATGAGCTCAATTATTGCATTAACAGCTGAGGGTCCAGGATCTTTCTGACAAGAAGGTCTTTAGTTGGGCTGGGTATGTTTCTCTAAAAAAAAAAAACAGTTGGGCTGGGTATGAGGATGTTCACTATTTGTATCCCTGTTATACAAAGCAGAATTCTCACCCATGGAAATGTGAGGTTTTTGGTTAGGTATAGCAATCTAATGATGGAGCTCGATCAAAGTTTTCTAGACCTTGTTAAAATTGTCAGTAGTTAGGTATTGACCTATGCTTTTGTCTTTTCATTTTAATGTTTGGTTATTACTTTTATATGTGTGTATATATATATATATATACACATATGTACATATAAACATATAGCATGTTGAATTTTCGAAAGAACATAGGTATATGTTTATGTTCCCATTCTCCACCTACAATTGATCACAAACACACAAAAAGATACACGGATGAAATGAAACTTTTTGGGCCATCTATACAGGTTTTCATATTGGATTATTGTTGGGCAATTTATTTGGGTGGATTTATTAAGACCCAACTTGGGCAATACATGAACTTGACTTTGGGCTTTTTGAGAGTTGATAATTACATTATTTTCGGCCCCACGTATTAAAGGAATTGCTTACAATTTACAAAGTCTCAACCAAAATATTAATTTGGACCCAAAAAATAATGATAAATTATGGTTTAGGGTAAAAAAATTCACATTGTATTGGGTCATATACATTGTCAATTCACATTCAAAATTTGAGTAGAAGGCTTGAAATAAGTAGCCAGAAAAACCACTGTGAAATCCTCTTTTAAAAATAAAACATTGTGAAATCATATTCATTCCGGGAAAATCAGTAGTTTGATGATTGTAGTAAACTTTTAGTTTAAGATTTTCAAGGTATTCAACATCTTGAAATTTTAATTTTTATGCCTCAGGCCCTCAACTAAGTGCAAAAGTTGCAAACTTTCTAATAATAATTTGTTAGCTACTCTTGCTATTTTGGAGGATTTTTGATATATCATAGAAGAGGCTAGCACAGAACAATATAACTTTACATCACCATTAACCCCCAAAATCAAAGGCCAATGTATCAAAACCAATCTGATCGTTTAATATATATTATTATATATGTCAATGACTAACAGAACAAGATTAAACAATCTGTCCACTTATATTGCTCAACTAAACAGTCCTATACATATTGATTGTAATATATACAGCAGCAACAGTGTATAGACACTTTGAATCAGTAAAGTCGACCACCTCACCTATACACCACTTTGAAATCATCCGATAAAATCATTAAAGTTACGATTTCACAATCGCTTCTCTTCGACAAGCTAATAACCAACACTTTTAAATCCTTAAAAGGAAGCAGCCGTAATTGGAAGACACTAATTCGTTCCCTAAGCTAAACTGAAATTGCCTCTGGTACGAAATTGACCCCTTAGCACATATATGATATTTTTCAAAATGGAGAAGAGAAATCCTATAACAAAGCAATCATGTTGCCTTCAATGAGAGAGAAGCACCAACTTTGCCATCAAAATGAGGAAGGTAGTTGTTTATTTTATGGTTTTAAAAATTGGACCGAACTGACCGGTTCTACCAACTCAATTTATTGAATCAATTGAGAACTGGTTTAAAGGTCTCAATTCATAGTTCTCACCATCTTACCACTGTTTCTAGTTTTTCTTGCTTTTTCTTTAATTTTCTGTATTATATAATAAAAAAATCAGGCCAAATTTGTGTTTGATTCTCAATTGAATTGACAGATCTAGTCCAATTTCAAAAACCATTTTAATAAACTAGTATGTTATTACATGCTTCTAGGGGCAGCTTGATCCAATTGGAGACTGCGAAAACTGAAATTGAGGCCTTTTATATATTCAAATATGACTTTAAAAAAAATTAAATATTACTTAAACTCTATTATTTTGTTTTAGATGAAAATTATTACTTATTAACATGAACAACATAGAAATTTTTTTTTTTTTTTTTTTTTTTTAAAGTCTATAGAGTATAGACACAAAATATTGACAAAACTTTTCAAACCTGTTGATGTGATAGATTGATTGTGGTAAGTAAAAGAGTAATGTTAGTAATGGACCTATGTGAGAACTAGTTAAAGTTTGTGAACTCAATTATTGTGAAAAATGTAGTGAATTTTTTTGTGTATTGCTTTTTCTTTTTCTTTTTCTTTTTAATATAGAAGTACTACATTCACAATATTTTTCATAACAAAACCTAGTTGTTAAGTTGTTACTGGTTTTAATTTGTACACACTACTAAAATTATTATTTTTTTGTTATCAATAACAGTCTGCAACCTACTACGTAGGATTTTTTGTAAAAATATTGTGAACATAGCATTTCTCTTTTTTTTTTTTTTTTTTTCATTTGATAGAAAAAATTATTTTATTTATTGGCTAATATATGGACTTAATTAAATTAAAATTTGGAGCCTTTTTATTACATAGGGCCTTAGGCAACCACATCAATTGCTTACAACTTACAATGTAGAGCCAGCATTGTATACTTCTGAAATTCAAATCATTAACTGTGAGCTTATGCCTTATGTTGCACACTAATTTCAATCATTGCATCTATATTTGTCATGGGCAAATGGGCATTACTTTAAGTGTACTAAATAATGTTTTCTGGTTCTTATGACCTATTCCAGTGCAGTTGCTTGGCAATTGAATTAACACTTACTTGTCCAGGAAAACAAGTGCAAGTTAAAATGGATGTGGAACATTCTAAAGATATAGATGCACATGATGAGGATCTGTGCATCATTGTATCTTGTTCACTCAGCTCAAACAAACTATACCTCAAAAGGACTAATCACAATTAAAGCTCCTTGCAGTTGTTGCCCACTTTCTGGGGTAGTGTCTTCGAGTCCACATGGAGTTATCGGGCCGGCTCTAATATCATATGTAACAACCTAAGGAAAGCGCTAACCACATCTGCGCTACACCTCAAAAGGACTAGTCATAATTGAAACTACTTGCAGTTGTTAATAAAGCCCAGTTCAACCCAGTAAATACTCGATGTGGGACTTATCACACACCCACACACATCACACAATCAATCAAATTGGAGCATCACAACATATATGTATGTTTATGCCCCCATTGTCCACATACTTGTGATCACATACATACACACACAAGACACGCTGATGAAATGAAACTTTAAGCCATCCATATGGGTTTAATATTGGACTGTTCTTGGGCTATTTATTTGGGGATTTAACAAGACCCACTTGGATTTGGGCTTTTTGAGACTTGATAATCACATTAGTTTTGGTCCCACAAATGAAAGGTATCACCTACAACTTACAGGCTTCAACCAAAATATTGATTTGGACCCAAAAAAGAATAATACGCTGACATTAGAGTAAAAACAACCGTCATATACACAGTCAATTCATAGGCTACATTTGAGTAAGAGACAGGAAGCCAAAAAAACCACTGTGAAATCTTCTTTCTTTTTCTTTTTATTTTTTTCTCTTTTTTTTTTTTTTTTTTTTTTTTTAATATGCATGAAACCTTTTATTCATTCCGGGGATATTAACGGTTTGATGATTATAGAAACTTTTAGTTTAAGATTTTACTGATATTCAACATCTTGAAATTTTCATTTTTATGCTTCGGGCCCGCAACTAAGTTCGAAAGCTGCAAAATTTCTAATAATAATTGTTATCTACTCTTGCTATCTAGAAGTTTTTATTTTTATTTTTTAATGTTTATGTATATCGTAGAAGAGCCTAGCAAAGAACAATATAACTTAACATTACCATTCCGCAGAGGCTCTTAGTTTAAGCGGTACTGCTTAGCCTGAGAGCCTCAAACTTGATCCCTTGGAGCTTGTCCTTTAAAATATTTGTTATTTAGGAAAAAAACAATCGTTGTAACTACTATGATGTACTATTATTAAGAAAAATTTAGATATACTCATCCCAAAAATGAAAAATTGAAAATGATAGTATTGAAATTTTCACTAATTTAAAAACTCATCATTTTTTAAAAAATTTCTAAAGACTTTTCAAGTTCTCTGTCCAATTACAAAAATAAAATTTAACAAGAGTTTTACAAATGTCACTTTATGGTAACTAGCATGTAGTCTGTGCTTACGCACGGAAATATTAACAATTGTGATGATAATATGTTTATCTTGGTAGATTCAGTTTCTACATTGAGTATTATGAATGGAGGTAACTTAACACCAACATTTAAAAATTAAATTGGATACATAGCACAAAATTAAACTACAATTAGAAATTAATTTGATTCGATTTGAATTCTAAATTTTAATATAATATATATGATTATATTTTTGTCCACTTTTAACAAATTAACAAAATCTTAATCCAGACACACTAAAACTATTAAAAAATAAGAACTGATCATTGGGCTTGGAATCTTCTTGGAGGCACCAATGAAGTGCTAATGTATAAGAGTGTGAAGCAAGGAAGAGTGGGATTGAACATTGTGTTTGAACCCGGCCTTACTCTGAGAAATCCGTAAGAAGGAGGAGAGGGCAGTGTGTGGATCTAGTTGGTAGAGGTTGAGAGAGGAGGAGACATGGGATAACGATATGGAATTAGGAGGAGATAATGTTTTACTTTTATAGTCTTTCTCGTTGGACTCCTTGGTTCTAGTTATGGGATTAGAAGAGCTCCAGACTCTATTGAGATCACCCATAAAAGTGTGCAGGTGAGATGTTCTTGCTTAGGCCAATAAGTATTATCATTGTGGTTTTCTTGACTTATGTGTTAAATGTTAATGCATCATTTATTTGGACACAAAAATTAGAAAATTTAGTGGAGTCCAATTTATAATCTCCATAAAAGTGTGCAGGTAAGATGTTCTTACTTAGGCCAATGAGCATTATCATTGTGATTTTCTTGACTTCCGTGTTAAATGTTAATGCATCATTTATTTGGGCACAAAAATTAGAAAATTTAGATAAGATACATGACACAAAATTGGAGTCAAATTTATAATCTAATTAGATTTTTTTTTTTTTTTTTTTTGAGTTTTGGTTAGGACAAGTGGCGCAAAATTGAGAATCCAATTGAAATCTAATTAGATTTTCTTTCAACTTCACCTATTATTGAAAGTTCAAAATGGGTATGAAACACCCTTGAAGGTTTAGACCCCAAAATACAAAATTACCAATTCAAACTTTATATCAAACAATTAATGTGCAAAACATGATAACAAGCTTACAACAGAATTGATAAACAATCTAAGTCAAATATAAACACATCCACAGCAGTAAATATAAGGCAAAGATAAAGGGAAGAAAGATACAAACACACGGACAACACACGATGTGTTATCGAAGAGGAAACCGAAGTCCTCGGCGTAAAACCTCTCCGCCGCCCTCCAAGCGGTCAAATAATCCACTAAAGAATGTAGTTGGGATACATGAACAGCAAAAGACCCTCCAAGCCTAATCTACCCAAGTACCTAAGCCCTCCAAGCTTCTTGCTCCAACGAGGTTACGCCGAACCTATTTCTTCTTTAGCTTTCCGGATTCCGCTACTAGACCATAGCATCAACCAATGTATATTGGTTCCTTCCAAACTGCTTCCCTTAGCACCAAATGAGCCTTCTCACAAACGTAAGTGTGATGAGAAAAAGATTTGGTCAAAAACCTCTCAAAGGTATAATAATGGAGAGGAAGAGAGTAGAGGAATTTGTAGAGTCTCTAAGGTAAAGATTGGGAATGAGGAAATCTTGTTTTGCTTTAGGGTTTCTCTCACAAAATTCTCTCTGGAAGCTCTCTCAATTTAGTGGGTATAAAGGTCTATATATAGTAAGGTGAGAAAAGAATACGAAGAGACAGTTTTTGCCAAACAGGGTAAATTGGCAGCTTGGTCTGGCGGCTTGTCCCAGTCGCGAAGTCAAGTTGCGACATAACGGCTTGGCCAGCCTGGGACTTTTGTCCTGTAGTGCGACAGCTGGCGTGACCCTTCAGCTTCCCTGTGTGCATCTCACATGCCTAAAGTTGGCAACTTGTAGCCACGAGCCATTCGGGAATCCTAGCCGCGAAGCTCTGCTTCTTTGTACATACTTGAGTTTTTCTTCACATCTTCTCACACACTGCCCTTACAATAATCCCACTTAAATACAAAGTTACTAAGTGCTTAAATTACAAGCAAATTGGCACGAAATAAAGCCAACAAGATGGTTGATAAATTTCAACCTTACAATTATTATATACTAGTATGTAATCCCATGCTACCGCACGGAAATTGATATATTATTAATCATGAGTTTATTCATGTTTAAAAGGCTCAATTAAGTCTAAATTCATATTATTAACCAGAAAATTTCATTAACAAAACTTAGCAGTATATATATTTTACACAGAAAGATGAACATTGGTGACAATGTTTATCCAAAAGATCCATTCACGCTTTGAATCTTCAATCTCTATTGGTGATTGAAATTTTCACAGCTTAAAAAAATTTAAAAAAAAAAAAAAAAAAAAAACACCCTTAGAGTTGTACTCATTTTGTAGTTTTACGATGGGTCATTTTGTAACATGATGGGCATTTGTGTGAAGAAAAAACCTCTGAAATTCCATGGCTGATAAAAGAAATCCTCTCCAATCTCTTTTTATAGAGAGATGGGTTTGTGCGTGTTTTTATACATCCTTCATAGTTGTATTACCACGAAGCAGGTCCAATAGATTTAGATTGGTACTACCGATTCCCAAAGCATGAGTGTTTAATGTGTTATTAATTTCATCTCATTGGCTTCTGCACATGACAGCAAAATTAAAAATAATTAGATTGTACACGTGTATAGTAAAATTAGACTCCAATTTCATATTCTAATTGAACAATTGGAATGATAATATATGATAGTAACAATAATAGGAAATTCAAATAAAATTTCAGATTAAATTGTAACAATCTGAATAAAAAATTCCAGTAGAAAGACAGGGTGGAGTGATCCACTCCAAGAACGCGACCAAACTTGCGCAAATATAGAATAATAAATCTCTCTCCAAAAAATTTACATTGTTCATAACCTTTACCTTCACTGAAAATTTTAAAAACATAGTGACTCACATCTGCCATCTAGACATCTACAGCCGGGTCCTCTCCAATTCGCGTGAGATTCCATTAATCACTAAGTTTGCAGCCTGCAAAAAGTATCATCCATCGGTCCACAGCAGTGCTTTCTTCGTTGTTATAGGTGCCAAACCTGAACAAAAAGTCAAATATAAGGATAGTGAATTTTAGGCATAATGTGCATCTAATCACATATTAGCAATTTATAACAAATTTAAAAATGCAAACTTTGTAAGTGAATAGTAAACAAAACTCAGTGACAGAACTAAGAAGAAAACACTTTAATCCGAAACTCAGTGCAAATGTAAATATGCAAACTTTGTAAGCAATTTATAACAAAGATGCAAACTTTGGCTTTGCTATCTTTTTGGAAATTATGCAATGTACTCAAACCAAGTTCTTATCATCGATATTAATCTCTTTGGTTTTCATGTTTGACTACAAAATCAATAAAAAACTTAATTAGCACAGTAACTCACTTAATCCGATACATAGAAGTAGTTTTAATGAGAATGAGCTCACATACATTTAGCCACATGATGAGTTCTTATCACTGATATTAATCTCTTTGGTTTTCACGTTTGACTGCAAAATCAAGAAAAAACTTAATTAGCATAGTAACTCGCTTGACCCGATACATAGAAGTGGTTTTAATGAAAATGAGCCTACATACATTTAGCCACATGATGCAAAATTTAACTTCAATTTCAGATTCTAGACACATGGCACAAAATTAGAGTCTTAATTTGGAATCCAATTTCACACTCTCTCTGCTTCACCTATTATTATTATTATTATTATTATTATTATATATGTCAATTTAGCCTCTACATTTTTTATTTGGACAATTAACTAATTGCACAATTTGGTTTATATATCTCACCAGGAGCACTATTTAGTATATTATTTCGTATTCTTCTTTTTTATTCAGTTTTTATTTCTTTTGTATCATGTGATTCAACTGTAAGTATGTGTCACTTTAGCAATTTAGTAAACTTTGGACTTAATCTTGTAGGCTACCATCTCATCTATTTTTCTTTTCATTTTTTGCTTTTACAAAATTATGTGCATGTAATGTGTAAGATTTAAAGCAAAATGCTGATATGTAAAACATTGTATTTGTCACTAGGCTCTTCTATTTTTTGGATAAATTTTCATAATTTGCATCAATTATAATTTGGAATATCTACATTTTCCAATTACAAAAAATACCAAGAGGTGTGATAAGTATTATGCATATGTGGTTGAAATAATTTTTTCATTACACAACTAGGTTTTTTAATGATTGAAAATGTAGTAATCTCAAATTATAATGGATACAAATTATTAAAATTTACTCAAAAAATATAAGAGCCACGCACATGCTCAAAGACTAGTTTATAGAATGCGCTTGTGTATTTCCAGAACTCGTACCTAGGTAATACAAATTTGATTAAAAATTTAAATCAATACTTCCCATTAGTGAATTAAGAGACAACAAAAGTGACATATTTTGTAGTAGTTTATAAAAATCTGATCGTAGACAATAACAAAATATTATACAGATTTATAATAATAATAATAATAATAATAATAATAATAATAAAAAGCAATAGATGGACTTTAAATAAATAGCAAACATTAATTTTAATGAGATGAAGCAATTATTTATTTTATAAAACAAAGAATTATTAAGGAGTTGTGCATGATTGCATGCAAGTTTTAACTTCTCTCACCTAATAAACTCAACTAACACCAAATTGTGATGCTTTGGCCTTTATGCAATCCACTAAAAAAGTCGTCTTGCATTAAAAAAAATTATGAGTTAAATTTGTTTTATGTTTTTGGACATTGAAACAAATACATTGTTGTTATTTATTTTTTTTTTTTTTCTTGACCACATTAGAAATTAGTGCAGAGAAAAGTCTATAATTAAAAGGAAAAAAAAATACAATGTAGAGAGATGTGAGGAAAAAAATAGTTCAAACACCAAAATAACACAATAAATAAAAATATTAAAAGTAAAAATGATGCACCCATTCTTAATTATAGCATGTGTAAATTTGTAGTGATGAGTGGATTTAGCAATCACAAACAAATTCTTCAAAAAAAAAAAATAGCAATACCTTGAAGAAAAGTTGCATACCTTTTAATGAAATAAAGCAAGGTTTGTAAAACAATTTTTTTTCACTTCAACCGTAGCACACTTCAACAGATGTAACACTCAAATAACATGTTTTTTCTTCTAGCTTTTGGCGTGTTTCTCTCTTATATTCAATTAAACCATATGCACATTGCTTTTATACAAAGAAGTAGCCACCTGACAAAATTTTGTTATCAATTAGGAATAGAAATAGAAATGCCAACGGGAGCTTAGTTGAGTGGGTAAGGTTCGGATATTTCGTGTAACACACCTAGGTTCGAGTCCCGCTGCCCGCAAGTTTCCGTTGGTGGGTAACTTAGTGGTGAGGTGTACTCACAAATGTGAGGTGACTCCCGCACAGTTTGGCAGGCGCGTACCTTCAGCTGGGAGGTCTGTCAGCTAGCTCCTTGTCCAGGGGTGTAATATAGCCATAAAGGCCCCAATTTTCCATTCTCAAAAAAAAAAAAAAAAGGAATAGAAATAGAAATAGATGTAACAAGACTTCTTTTTTCCTTGCGTCTAGGTTTTCTCTCTAGAAAACCCTAGAGCGGTGGAACACTTCGCCTACCTTAGGTGGGTCTTCTTTCTCCCCCTCGGGTAGAACCTTTGCCAGTCCTTTACCGTCTTTTGCCATGGAAGACATCACTGGGCGCTGGGCTAACTTAACCCTTAACACAAAAGAAACCGATGCTGTGGACTTGGAGCCTCACGATGCCGAATCTGACAATAGTAAGGTTCTAGTAGTGAAGTTCTTTACAAAACGGCGACCTAATATGGAAGCCATCACTCGCACTCTCCGAAGTATGTGGCGGTCTGGTGGAGCCTTTGAGATCAGAGAACTTGGGTCTAACACAGCCTTACTCTTGTTCGACGATGAAGCAAATGTGCAACGGATTCTTTTGCAGGGTCCTTGGACCTTTGACAAATATTTAATTGGTGTGTATAGACCTGGGAACGACGCTTCTGTGGAGGATGCAGTTTTTGACAAAGCCTCCTTTTGGGTGCAAATCCACAGACTGCCCATACGACGGATGAATAAAGCAACCACGGAAGCTATTGGTCAGACCTTAGGCATAATTGAGAGTGTTGATCAATCCAGTTCTGGGGATTGTCGTGGTCGGTGTATTCGAGTTCGGGTTAATATTGATATATCTCAACCCCTTTGCGGAGGTAGAATGGTGAACATGGGAGGATCAAAACCTGACTGGATGTCTTTTCAATATGAACGTCTTCCTATTTTTTGCTACTGGTGTGGACTATTGAACCATGATGAGAAAGACTGTTCATTGTGGTTGAGGAGTAAACAGAGTTTACGAAAGGAGGAGCAACAATAGGGGGGGTGGATGCGAGCTACGATGGAGAGATTCTACAAGTCACAACCCATTACTAAGCAGGGAGGGGCCAATTCTGAGCAAACAAATCATATGCCACAAAAGGCTTCCTCAACTCTCCGACTCACTGTACTAACTGAAGAAGAAGACATAAGGACAAAGGATATTATGGGGAATAATAATGCAATGCATGCAGATGATGAAGAGGTAATCCCTTTACCAACTAATAAAGATATTATAACTGAACTTGTTTTATTCAGTACTCACTTACAGGAAATAGACAAGGACCTAAATTTGTTCACCAATGAACCAACGCTGACCTCAGAGGGAGTATTTGTCAGTCAAGGAAAAGGTCCATCCACTAGTGATCCATTTGTGGCGACTAAAGCTTTAGATAAGGATAAGCTACTTACGTCTCATTGCAAACATGGTAGCCACGCGGCTGTCAAACTAATGAATAAGGAAGAAGATGCTGTTTCAGGGAACGAAAATTTGACTGGTACTTGGAAAAGAAAGCCACAACAACAAAACAAGTCTAAGGAAGTGACGGAATCTATGTTGATGAAACGAGTGAATAGGGACTCTGATGAAGAGATGGAGGATGCTGAAGGCAGTAGGAAGAGAAGAGCCGTTTGTAGCAATGATTTATCGGTGGAGGCTGGAGACCAGCCCCGCCGACAACAATGAAACTCTTAGCATGGAACTGCAGGGGGCTTGGGAACCGTCCTGCAGTTCAAGAGCTTGTCGATATTGTACAAGCTCAAGATCCTATGGTGGTGTTTTTGTCTAAAACATGGTCAGATAGGGAACAGATGGTTAGGATTAAGGAAAGGTTAGTTTTTGATGATTTGTTTGTTGTCCCAAATGATGGTTGAGGTGGAGGATTAGCCTTGCTTTGGAGAAGGGGTGCAAAGGTTTAGGTGGATAGTTTTTCGAAGTACCACATTGACTCCATTGTAGATGGGAATTCTGAGAGTGCTTGGCGATTAATGGGGTTTTATGGAGAGCCAGATACTAATCATAGAATTGAAGGGTGGAATATGCTCCGAATGCTTAATTCCAAACCAAAGCTTCCTTGGGTTTGCTTCGGGGACTTTAATGAATTGTTGGAGGTAAAGGATAAAAAAGGGGGCGCTCCGAGAGCTCATAATCAAATGCAAATGTTCAGAGATGTGTTAGATCAATGTGGTTTTGTGGATTTAGGGTATTCAAGGCCGGATTTTACTTGGCATGGGAGACGGCGAAATGAATTAATTTGGGAAAGGTTAGACCGGGGGTGGCTAATTATGATTGGTTGGCTAAGTTTCCCACTGCTAGAATTCGTCATGTGCATTGCTTTACTTCTGATCACAGACCAATTGTTCTAGCTCTTGACTCTAATGGGGAGGCACAAAGGTGGAGAAGGAAACCCTTCAGGTTCGAGGCGATGTGGTTGACAGATCCAGGGTGTAAGGAAATTGTCACAAAAGCTTGGGATTGTAATGTCGTGGGTACTCCTATGTATGTTGCCACGAAGAAATTGAAGAAGTGTAAAAAGATGTTGAAGGCTTGGGACCGGGATCACTTTGGAAGTGTAAAGGATAATATAAAAAAGCTTAAAGATCAATTATGGAAGGCAGAGATGGAGTCAATCAAATCTGGGAGCTATGAGGAGGCGGCTCGTATCAAATTTGAACTTTCAGTCTTGTATGAAAAGGAGGAGAAGATGTGGCATCAGCGCTCTCGTATTCAGTGGTTGCAGAGTGGGGATAAAAATAAGAAGTTTTTTCATAGGACAGCCACTCAAAGGAAGAGGAAAATTTTCATTAAGGGTTTAAAGGATGATGAAGGTGTCTGGCATGAAGAGGAGGACCAAGTTTCGGGTTTGCTTATTCAGTACTATTCTCAATTGTTCTCAACCTCACATCCTCATGATTTTGATCATATCCTCGATGGGGTTGATACAGTTGTTACTGAAGAGATGAGGGTAGAGTTAGCACGTCCTTACACTTCTGATGAGGTGGATGCCGCTATTAAGGAGATGGCACCTTTGAATGCTCCAAGGCCAGATGGTATGCCTCCATTATTTTATCAAACTTATTGGTCGGATGTGGGAGTGGATGTTCATCAAGCGGTCTTGTCCAGCTTAAATTCAGGTGCTATCTTGAAATCTATTAACCATACTTTCATTACTTTGATTCCAAAAGTTAATAACCCAGAAAAGGTCTCAGATTTTAGGCCAATCAGTTTATGCAATGTGATTTATAAGATTGTTAGGAAGGTGATAGCAAATCGCTTAAACCTTTGCTTAATTCCATTATTTCAGAAACACAGAGTGCCTTTACTGTTGATAGATTGATTACTGATAATATCTTGATAGCCTTTGAGTCTCTACATCGTATGAAAACTAATTGCATAGGGAGGAAGGGTTTTATGGCCCTAAGGCTTGATATGAGTAAGGCCTATGATCGAGTGGAATGAGTTTTTCTTGAGAAGATTCTTTTGAAGATGATGTTTCAGGATTTTTGGGTGGCGTTGATTATGGAGTGTATTCGTACTGTGATTTATTCAATCCTTGTTAACATAGAGCCAAAGGGTTTAATTACTCCTTCTAGGGGCTTAAGACAGGGCGATCCCCTCTCCCCTTTCTTATTTTTGTTTTGTGCTGAAGGTTTAAATGCCATTTTCAGGAAAGCAACCTTGGATGGAGAAATTGAGGGTTTTTCTTTATGTAGGAATGGTCCAAAACTTACTCACATTTTCTTTGCAGATGATTGTCTTATCTTTTGCAAATCAACATTGGAGGAGTGTCTTAAGATCCAGTCATTGTTGGATATCTATGAAGTGGCTTCAGGCCAGATGATTAATAAGGAGAAAACTACGCTATTTTTTAGCGGAAATATAGATACACAAACACAGGATGCAATCAAAGTGGCACTCTCTGTCCCTGCCATCCAACATTATGAAAAATATTTGGGGCTTCCATCCTTTATTGGTAGGGAAAAGAAGGCTTGTTTTACTAAGGTGAAAGAACGAATATGGGCTAAGATGCAAGGTTGGAAGGAAAAGCTTTTGTCTCAAGCAGGAAAGGAGGTTATGATCAAGGCTGTAATTCAATCCATTCCTACTTATTCGATGAGTGTTTTTAAATTGCCGATCAGTCTATGTAAGGAAATTGAACCAATGATTCGCAAATTTTGGTGGGGCCAAGGTGATTCAAAAAAGATTCATTGGGTGAAGTGGAGTTCCTTGTGTTCTTCTAAGTCGATTGGTGGGATGGGTTTCAGAGATATCCAAAAGTTTAATAATGCTCTTTTGGTTAAACAAGTGTGGCGATTGATCCATCAAAAAGACACTTTGCTCTACAAGGTGTTTAGTGCAAAATACTTCCCTCATGGGAGTATTATGGATGCCTCGGTTCCTCAAAAGTGTTCATATGCTTGGAAGAGTATCTTACAGGCTCGGGAGGTCATTGAGAAGTGTGCTATCTAACGTGTGGGCAGCGGACATGGAATTGATGTGTGGAAGCAGGGATGGCTCCCAAACCTAACCTACAACAAAATTGTTTCTCCAAGAAGAGAGTCCTCTGTGTCTCGGGTTAGTGATTTGTTCTATCCGGATACTCGGATATGGGATCCGGGTAAGCTTGAGGAGAATTTCTATCCGTGGGAGGCAGAACTGGTAAGTAGGATTCAAGTCAGTGCTGGTAATGCCGAAGACCTCCTTGTTTGGCCCCTGACTTCTGATGGTTCCTTCAGTGTTCGTAGTGCTTATAGATTCCTGGCTTAGGTAGATTTTAGCTCTCAACCAAGCTCTTAATCAGGTATTGAGCAGCAGAATTTTTGGAAAAATATCTGGAAGATCCGGGCCCCTAATAGGATAAAACACTTCATTTGGCGTGCGGCAAAAGATGCGCTTCCTACTAAACAGAATTTGCGTGCCAGACATATTCCCATTGATGAAACCTGTGATCTTTGCAAGGATCATCAGGAGACGTTGCTGCATAGTTTATGGCTGTGCGACCATGCTCAGTTTGTTTGGAAGTCTGATCCAGGTTTTGCTCCCTTGTTTCAAAAACGGTATAGCTCTTTTCGGGACTTGCTTGAGGTAGTGATGCTGAAGAGTTCTCAGTTTCGGGTTGCTCTGTTTTGCACCACAGCTTGGAGTTTATGGCAGCGGTGTAATAGGCTCAGGGAGAAGCAGCCCTCATGGAGCCTTCACGAGTTGGGTAGTCGAGCTAAGGCTTATGTTGTGGAATTCCTCACCACGAATCATCAACCCTCACAGGTTCCTTCTCGGCGTGCTCAGGTGTCTTGGTCTCCGCCGACGGAATCGGTATATAAAGGAAACTTTGATGCGGCTTTCTTTGACACGTCTGGTTGTGCGGGTGTTGGAGTGGTGTTCCGTGATTTCCAGGGCCAAGTGATCGCAGCTTTGAGTCAAAAAATTCATCTGGTTCAATCGGTGGAGCTAGCAGAGGCTATGGCTGCTCGTCGGGCGTTGTTATTTGCCAAAGAGCTAAGTTTGTTTCATGTGGAGATAAAAGGGGATTGTTCAAGGGTTCTTGCTGCTCTGAATATGGCCAGGAGTTGTAGCACTTTATTTGGTCATGTGATTGACGAGTGTAAGAGTCTAGGGACGTCATTTCGTTCTTGCAAGTTCAGCCATGTTAGGAGGGAAGGGAATAGGTTGGCGCATGCTTTAGCTCGGAGAGCAGTTTTATCTGCAAACATGGAGTATGGGTAAAATCTCTACCTAGTGATTTGGATAGTGTATTCAAATCAGATTTGGTTCAATAAAATTTCCTTACCTTTCTCTCCAAAAAAAAAAAAAAAAAGATGTAACAAACGATTGAGGCTGCTAACAAAAATTCTATTTCAATTAGAAATAGAAATAAATTAAATAATAGTTCTTCTATATGCAAGGAAGAGGTTTTTTTTTTTTTTTTTTTACTATTGGGAAGAGTTTGTGTTTGTGAGAAGTTCAGCAACTGAGAAGTTTTTGTTTGTAGTGGGTGGAAAGTGTCATTTCAACATGGGGAGTGTTTTTTGTTTGTACTGGGAGTGCTTTTTTTTTTTTCTTTTTTCTTTTTAGATAGAACTATTTTTTTTCAATAGGAACATGAGTAGATAATTGATAGAGCATGTTTTACTTGAATTTTTAAACGTGCTATGATCCACAAATTTCTACCATTTTTATACTTTGAATTTGAAACAAAATAATGGGTGGCCAAAGTAGTTTTTTTTTTTTTTTTTTAAAGAACATGGGATAAATTTTTTTTAAATTTCAATTAGGAATAAGAATTAAAGTCACATGCCTTTTTTAATTTCAAGAAGGAAAAAGAAGAACATGCGATAGTAATTTTTTTTATTTGCAAGAAGTTCTATTGAGAACTTTTATTGTACACGTAATGATAACAGAGAAGACTGAGTAATGGGAAGTGTTTTTGTTTGCAAGTTCTATTCAAAAAATGTGGGAAGTTATTTAAGCTTTTGAGTATTTTTTGTTTGTAGTTGTGGGTGGGAAGGTAAATATGAGGGGAGTTTTTTAAGCTATTGAGTATTTTTTGGGTGGGAAGGTATTTCAACACAGAAGTAGAATTAGTGTTTCAATGTGGGTAGGAATTTATTTAGGAGTGAATTTACTATTTTAACCCTATTTTGATTGGTTTAGATTAATTAAATTAGGGGTATTTTTGATAGTAAAGAAAGCAATAACTAACTTTCCAAATCCTCTTAATACATACAGATAAACATAATATATATCCAATATGTTAATTGTTCAATTTGAAAATGCAAAAGCTTAATTGACAACTCACATAAAAATTCAAGGGTAAATTGTGTAAAAACCCTAAAGTTTTAAATTTGATTAAAAAAACACTTAATGACAATTATCCACTTCGAGATCCAAACTATATATAGGGATATTTGTAATTTATATCTTATGTTGTAGAATTATGCAATCAAGCCCTAACTTTAGCTTCTTCTTCTTCTCCTTTTATAAAATCTACCCCCCATTGTTCAAATAAATGTTCAATAAGAAATTGTCTTCCCTAAATAATAGGAATTTAATAATCTATATATATATATATATATATATACTAGCCTCTAAGCACGCGCGTGCTTAGAGGCTCTTCTATTTTTTGGGTAAATATTAATAATTTTCATTTATTATAATTTGAGATTTTTACTTTTTCCAATCACCAAAAAAAAAAAAAAAAAAACACACAAAACAAAACTTAGGGTAAGTTTTGTAAATTGGAGGAGTTTTAAAACTAACAAAAGAGTGATCATATTTTGTATGAAGTTAGTAAGTAGAAGTAGGAATTTAAATCAATGTAAAAGTAGGAGTTTATTAGAAGTATGAAGGCATTTCAACATAGAAGTAGGAATTTATTATTTTTGTCAATTTACTATTTTAACCCCATTTTTAAGTTTTAGGTAGGGGTATTTTTTGACAATAAAAAAAACAATAACTAACTTTCTTTTACCAATTTACTATTTTAATCTCATTTCTAAGTTGTTGGTTAATTAATTTAGGGGTATTTTCGACAAGAAAAAAAAAACAATAACTAACTTTTTGAATCCTCTTAATATATACAGAAGATAACTAAAGCCTCTGAAACTCCCGAAATTTTCCACATCAGCACAATATTTTTTTTTTTAAAAGATACAAAAAAAAAAACTTTTCTAAAACCATAAATAAATAAATGCAAAAAAAAAAAAATATATCTTTTCCAAAACCCAATAAATACAAAACCAACCTTCTTCTTCCTCCAAAACTCAAACCCCTACCGCTTCTCTGTCTTTTCTATTTCTCTACCCTCTCCTTCCCCAAAACCCAACACTAAAAATCAATCTTGCCAAGAAGCCATCCCTACACTGTCAGGTCTGAAATAGAAAGAATGCATCACTGATCTCCACCTTTGAGCGCTGACGACAACTATCAAAACTGGGCAGATTGCATCAGATGGTTGAATTAGAACTTTATTTTAGAAAATTAGGGTTCGTTTTCTTCTTCTTCTTCTTCTTCTTCTTCTTCTTCTTCTATTTCTTATTTTTTGATATTTTCGATCAAAATTGCGTAAAGTTGATTTTTTTTTTTTTTTTCATTATCAAACCTAGGGTTCAATTCGATTAATTAGCAAAAATCATTGGTTGACTTAAGAGTACATATCATTACATGTTTACAGAAGTAGACAATTATCCGTACAACTTAAATATAATTCACACAGCATACAAATTTAACAACAATGAAGCCTTGCTTCCAATTTCATAGTTGCCAAATCCTTATACTAATTCCAACGATAGCTTAATTTATTATATACATATAGAATTCGTTCACAGCACCAGCAACTGAGGACACATTACCAACGCTCTGAAATATTATACACAAAAGGGACGGTACAATAATCTACCATAGTTGTTTGTCTCTATAACGGAGTCCGAAGGTTGTTAAAATCTTTATCAAGATCTTGAATCTCATAATTCCACAATTCTAGAACGTCAATGATTTAAACCGCAATTAGAGTCTTCTAAGATTAGGATTTTTTAAAATCCCAACCCAGATTGTGGTTTCTTTTAGAGAAACCTTTAAATTTAACATAGAGCTAAAATAGGGACCCCAATTTGTTAGCATTTTTTTGGACTTCTTTTTTGGGTAGAGGGTGGAGTGGGGGAGAGCAACAACCCAAGTTCCAATGACTGTAAGTCCGTTTGAGTTGTAAAGGAGGCCATAGGCCTTAATGTAACAGACCATGGGTCTGTGGTTTGAAAAAGAGTAGAAGACTGTCAAGTCTATTTGACTTGGAAAAGGCTATAAGTCTCTTTTGAGTTCAAAAAAGACTACAAGTCTGTTTGAGTTGAAAAAGAGTGAATCTCTTTGAATAGACTTTGGAGAATGTTTGCACATGTAAGTGGGAAAAGGAAGAGCTACCATTTTTCAGCAAAATCCCCAAAATTTTGGTGGAACATAACAATACATACTAGACTTCAGAGATTATTAATAGATCTTTTTGACTTTTAGCTTTGTCTTCAAAAAATATTTAAACTTTGTTTTGAATTTTTTAAGAAACAGCATTCTTTTGGCTTCAAAGAACAGCGAGAGAGTATTCTTTTGAGTTTTATAGATTAGTCTTCAAAGAGTATTAAAAATTCTTATATTCTTTCTAAGGAAAAACTTTTTTTCTTATGAGTTCTTTCCTACAAAGATTAATAATTCTTTTGGTTTTAGCCTTGTCTTTTAAGTAATATTAATAATTATTTATCTATCTAAATCACTAACGTTTTTTCAGTTGTAAAATTTTATGATCTTCAATTAGATCCAAAGACCCTCACACAAATGATGAAACCTTTGGATTGGTGATCTCTTCAAGCCTCACAAAACCTTGATACAATTCAAGGTTAGTTTTTCAAAGACCAATTTATCCGATGATTAAATACACATAAAAACCACTTTGAACAAGTTAAAATTTACCCACAAAGGAGTATAACAAGTCTTGAGGTGCAAATTAACACAAAATATCCTGGAACAACTTGCAAGATCAAATAATAAGATGCTGTTTGGTTAAAAAAATGGTGTATTCAATTTTCATTTTCATTTTTGTGTTTTCATTTTCTAAATATGAATACACAATAAAGGACCCATTTTCACATTCATTTTCTATACATACCAGCTAACCTTTGAGCTCTCTCTCCGCTTTGTCTTGGGTTCTTCCGTTTCCCCCTTCTCTCTTTATTCCACAAACCTCTCCCTTACAAGCCATCCCCATTCGCTCATTCACTCGGTTTAAAGCTTTAGCTCAGCTTGCTTTGCTCTCTCTTCACTAATTTCAACGTGTTTTCAGGTAATCTATATGATTTCACATCAGATCTGAAATTTTCGATTGATTTGAATTCAGTTTCTGCTTTTTTCATTAAAAAATATACAAATTGCATCAAATGGTTAAATTAGAACCTTGTTTCAGAAAATTAGGGTTCGTTTTCTTCTTCTTCTTCTTCTTCTATTTCTTATTTTTTGATATTTTCGATCAAAATTGCATAAAGTTGATTTTTTTGTCATTATCAACCCTAGGGTTCGATTCGATTAATTAGCAATCGATTAAAATAATTAGATCTGTAATTGATGTCATTTTCTTTTGTTCTACCATGAAGATGAGGGGGATGCATTTTCACAAACCTTGATGTGTAGGTTTAAAGAAAAGAGATGAGATTCTAGAAGGAGAATGTTTGGATCTAGATTGTCATAGCATTAAGCAACCATGATAGCTATTGCGGTTGCTATTGGCTTCTATGTAAATTAAATGCCTACAACAAATATAGATGTGACAATAGTGTTTATTGGAATTCTTTTGATAGTATTTGATCTACAAAATACATTGGAGCGAAAAGTGAATTTATGTAGTGAGACTGATTTACAATTAATATGAAGTGTGTTTTCATTGTTTCAAAATTGAATTTGGATTTTGACCTTGAGCCAAGTAAACATACAAAGGTTGCAATCCTTTGCAAATAGATTTCCCATTATCTTAATGTTGCTTTAGTTTTCAACATTATTTTCTATAAAAAAAAAAAAAATAGTTTTTTCTTTCTTTCTTTTTCAATGTTTTTTTTTTCCCCCTTTCCTTTTTAGCTTTTTCTTGGTGGGCAAATCGGCCTTACTTTGATTCTTTTAGCTTTTTCTTTTAATGTGAGGTTAATTAACTAAATATTTATTTAACTAGCTTTTTCTTTTAATGTGAGCTTGATTAATTAAATATTTATTTAACTATCTCGTGCATCACGCGGGTTAGCGACTAGTAATAATAATAATCAACACCCTATTTTGCAAATAAGTTGTCAACATTTGCTGATTGAAACAATAATTTTTTTTTAAAATGCTATATCCACAACATCTTCACAACAAATCCTATACAGTGGATTGTTACTCGCTGTTGCTAGTGGCAATAAAGTTATTTCAATAGTGGATTTAAATTAAAAACCTATAAAAACTTGCCAACTAAGATTTTTTGTGAAAATGTTGTGGGCGTAGCATTTTTCTAATTTAAATGACAGAATGGACATAATAAATTAATCTCAAATTAAAAGATTAATTGAATAATTTTGTGATTTAAGATGTACATTACAAATACCTTTATAATTTAAGGTGGGTAATTACAAATTTACAATAAAGCTTTAAAAATTAGAGAATAAAATAATAGCCTATAGATAGATATGGAATATCCACACTAAATTCCTGTAAATTCTAGTTAATTGAATTGGTAAAATATTTTGTTGTCAAAGAATAGATTTGAGGTTCGAAATTCAATATTTGGAACCTCGCCTACACAAAACTAATTGATACCTTAACCTAATGGTAAAGATCATTCATCATGAAATGGATATCATAATTTAAATTCAATCACATCTATCAAAATAAAAATCACACTAAGGTCCCAAAACAAACGTTAAAAAATATTTGGATTGAAATTTGTTTTCATATCCAGTTCCCTACCTTCTGAATTCACCAGGTAATCATATCCTAATAAAAGTATTAATAATTATTCTGACATATATACCCAAAATTCAATTCTACACTTGTGATTAACATTGGGAAAATTTTTTAAGGGTTTAGTTTCCCTCCAATATTTTTTTAAAATGAATATTTTTTTTTTTTTGTTTTAATGAGCCCACTAACTTAATAAAATGTGGAGAATAAAACCCACTATCATTTGTCATTATATATTTAAAACAAAAAGACATGTCCAATTAAAAATGTACTGGAGGTAAACCAAACTTAATTTTTAAAAAGAAAAATAATTTACCCCCATTTTTTCCATATACTAGTAATAAGTAGTTAATTTAGTTCCATGCTCTCAATTAATTGTTCTTCAAGTTTCAACTACAAAACAATTTCTAAACTTCTCTCCTAAATTCCAATTTTGAAGATAATTTGGTTTGATTGAAAATTGAGGTTGACTGAAACACGTACGATTTATATGATATATATTCTTGGTTGTGGTTTCATATTTAGTTTCACAATAGTACTTAAGAAATTTCTAATTATTGTATGTACTAAGCATATACATACAATAGGTGACGAATATCATTATTTTATATATGAAAGTCCGAATTTTTTTTTAAAAATTAATGCAGAAGATCAATTTCAAGTTCATTGGTTATAATTTTTTTTATCAAATTTCATGGAAAATCAATTTCTTTAAAAAATATATATATATATATACACACACAATAGAAATTTGAAATTTTCATTAAATTTGATAGAATTCCTAACAATATTAGGAAAATTGCTTATTATAATTAATAATGTGACACATTTTCTCTGTTTTGAATTTTAGAGGGACATCTTACATAGATAAGATAGTGTAATTTACATATTTTATATAGTATTTTATTTCATTTTTAACGGTATATATATATATATATATATATTGAGATTCATAATTAAAGGAGTCAATTTAGTACCAGAGGCTGTTTTGGTTTGATCAGGGGAACGAAATATTTCAGTACCGGTTGATACCAGTATACCGTTTCGAGTTTACTGCTATTTATATATTTCTATACATAAATAAAGAATTTATGAACTTTTATGTTTATCAACATAAAATTTAAAATCCACATATTTTATAAGCCTACATATTAGCTTAAGTACATTACCAATATATTAGATTAAATAAAATGTTTTTTAATAATTTTTTTTTATTGTGCTGGTCAAAACGCCAATACTAGCCAGTACTGCCAAAATAGGCTGGTACAACTCGGTATTTTTTTCCAGTACATTTTGGAGGAGTACTGATACCGATTTAATGGCTATGGGTTCTTATTTTGGACAGTACCCAGACCCAAGTGGAAATAATGATCCTAGGCCTCCAAAGAGTTTTATACTTGCTGTTTGGTAGACTGGGCTTGGTTCATCACAGCTATATTGGGCTGATTACAAACCAAGAGGTGCACAAAACAAGGGCCCTACAACACATACATATTCATATATACAAATAGATACATATTGTAAAATAAATGGTTGAGGAACAGTAAAGAAATAAAGAAAAAGCAAGTAAAGACGTCAGGAATCCTCAAAAAATAAGGTGATATTTCATTATTTTGAGTTTTTAGTACATTGGGCCCTATTTCTTATTAGGATATGTCACAAGGTTCAAATAAGTTCAAAAGTTACAGACTTTGATAGCTCTTTGTAGACTTTCAAGACTTGTGAGGTCTGAATCCCCTTGAATCCAAGTGTATCTTTCAGCACTTATCTCAGGATCCCTCACAATGTTTCCCTTCTTTCTCTATTTTCCAAGGTTTAATGAGTCTCTTTAAGGCTCTTTTTGCTCTGATTAATTGTTTCTCCTTGAATCTTGTTGATGGCTTGATCCCCTTTTTATAGTTCCTTCCTAGGATTTTTGGTGTGCCATTGATTTAATCCATTTGCTGCCCTGGGTACTAGAACTAATGTTGTATTAGCAACTTTGGTGGCTGGTTCTTTCCTCATTTTCTCACTATATTCTTCTTATGAGGTTTCCCCCAAAAAGGTCCCCAACTGACCTTCCTCTTTTGGGGGGTCTTGGGGGCTAACTTATAATCTCTTTTTCTAAGGCTTCTAGAGAGACTTTTTCAAAACCCCCTTTTGGCTGCCTCACCCTTTGTATTTTTTCTCTAAATAGACAAATTCCCCTCTATCAGGCTAAAAAATCTCCAGCCACCTTCCTTCATGATTTACCTTGCTGCTCTTCCTAAGGTACCAAGCTTCCCTTCATCAGGTGCTAGTTCCTACGTCATCATCTGTTCCCAAAGCCTTTTTCTTTTGAGTTGCAGGCAGTTGATGGGACATGTCTTTCTTCGTTCCTTGTGTCCATGAGCATGCTTCCCTGAGCTATCCAACTCCCAGCTAATTCTTTCTTGCACTTCCCGAGAATCTCCTTCCTTGGTTCTGGCAGCTCCTAGGTATCCTAGTCCAGTCTCTTTCTGGGCTCTCTGAGAATTCTTCCCACAGAGGCTAGGCCAAGCTTTCTCTCTCTTTTCTTCCTTTTCTAAGGCCTAGGCTTGCCCATTCATGAGCTTAGGCTTCCTTTTACCCATTTTAAATGGGCATTGGCTCACGGATTGGGCCCTCCTCATCTTTGAGGGCCCATTAGTTTTCGATTTCAATAATTGTAATATTTTAGACCTCAACAATGGCCAGTGCAGTATATTTTCCCAATAAATTATTGCTTCCTTGTTCATAACAGTTTGATATATAGCAATGATTCTAGATTTGAAATGGCTAATTATAATGTAGAATTTAGGTTAATTAAGATCATTATTGGGGGGCATTCAATTAATTCAGCATTGGTAAGTAAAAAATTCAATGACATCTCACAAATTTCCATCAAATTTTTTCTACTACAGAACAAAATTTGATAATAAAGTTAAAAACAAAGAACCACTTCAATAAAAGAAATATATGTATATATATATTAAAAAAATCATTATAGTAACCTAGTCCTATAGAAAATTCACTATGGAAAAATAGTTACAACAGTCTACTACAAAACTTTTGTATAGATAGATTCTATTGCAACATCTACAAACGACTTGCCTTTTACCAATCTATTACAGTAGACCCGGAATCTTTGGAATCCTACTCAATGAACTTCTTCCATGGACTCATCGTCAGTAGAAACCAAAATCTATAACACTCCCAGGACCCTTCTTGAAGATTTGATAGTAATAAACCTCATTGGAAATGAACTCTATGGTTTCAATCTATCATACACTCACTTTGGGATCATAAACAAAGTGGGTAAAAAATTAAGGTTTTGCTCAATAGATAAGAGCCACAAATATTTCTCAATAGCTCATGGTTTCACAACCTCTTCTCTTTCAAAATTTCGTGCAAAGGAAGCATTATATAAGTGCACAATTAGGGTTTAGAAAAAATTGTACAAAACATAGTTAAAATGAATTAGGAAAATATATCCAGGCAGCCTCACTCGAAGGAACCTAGAGTGAGGGATATGCAAAGTCTTGGGTTGGTTTTTGTTTTGCGCAAGTGAGGTTCTCTTTCACTTAAGTGAGTCTTTTGATCACTTGAGCAAGTTTCACTTTTGCTTGGGCAAAATTCTCCATTTTTTTTTTTTTTAACGTTTTAAGCAATTTCAAGATAGTTTTTTCCAATCTTTTACAATGAATGGATTATATTAAAACTTGAATTGTGATTAGAACCAAAATTATGGAATCATCCAACACTAAAATCCTAAAAAATATTTTTGAAAAATAAAAATTCCAATTTATGAAGGTTACTAATGGAACAACATAAACATATTTATATAGTTATGTTTATAAATATGTATACAAGAGTGTGTCTCATGAAACATATAGTTTTATGATCATTAAATAACATTTACGATGATTAACATGCAATATTCATAATTCATCTAAATTATATGAAATATATATTTCTATGGTAACTAAATCAAATTATAATTATTACTATGTGATACGCATATAAATGACAAACGAAAATTTTGTAATTGGAATTATGAGTTCAAGATAATTCAAGGCTTTAGTTTTGGGAACTCTACTCTGTTGTGAAGGAGAGAAGGCCATTATTAAAGACGCCGTTTGGATACTAATATTTATTTATGTGTGTACTATTCCTACTTCTCTCTATCCCCCTACTACTTTTTATATGAAACCTTAAGAGTTATTGTCAATTCATTTGGTTTAAACTCTTCTATAGATCCATGGTTGAGGGATGTGCCAATGATTTATAGAGACATAAAAACTTCAAGTATCCTTTTAGGTAATAACTATATGGTAAAAAACAACTAACTAGGAATTCCTAAAGGAAATTATTATTAAGCTAACAATACATGGACATCATATAATATTATTTTAGCTTTCATTGCTAGAATAGGGGGGGACTTGTTGGATATGAGCATGGTATATATATATATATATATATATATGTCTTTTAATTTTAAATTGAAAAATTAGTTAGTGCAAATTTATTAATCCTTTTTTTTTCTTAGGGGTATTATCAGTGTCATTATGCAATTTGAGGCCTAGATGAATGGGCTTACTCAAGATGTGTTTTTGGAGCCCTTATAGCAAACAATTTGGGCTGTAAAATAAACATCATATCTTCCACCGTATTCCACTTTATGGACTCAATTATCGCATCAACGACTAAGTGTCCATGAATCTTTCTTACAAGGAAGTCTTTAATTGGGTTGGGTATGGGGATGTTCACTGTGGCATCCCTATTGTACATTGTATACTACTCGCCCAAATGAATGTGATGTTTTTTTGGTTGGGTGTATAACAGCTTGATGATGGAGTTCAATCAAAGTCTTTCAGACCTCTTTAAAAGCAGTTATTAATGTTTGGTTATTGCTTATATTATATACTATATGTTTTCACACATACACATATATAACATATGTGTATGTTTTTTTCTCAAAAAAAAAAAAACATAAGTATATGTTTATGTTCCCATTCTCCACCTACTACTGATCACAGACACACACAAAGATACGTTAATGAATTGAAACTTTGGACTAACTATATGGGTTTTCATATTGGACTGTTGGTAGGCTATTTATTTGGGTGGATTTAACAAGACCCACCTTGGACAATACATGAGCTTGACTTTGGGCTTTCTGAGACTTGATAATCATATTAGTTTTGGCTCCACAAGGACTAGTAAAAGGAATCACTTACAACTTATAGTTCTCAACCAAAATATTGATTTGGACCCAAAAAAGAATGATACAGTAACATTAGGGTAAAAAAATTCATATTGTACTGGTCATATATTGTAACAACCCAAGAAAAAACGCTAGTCACATCTATGTTATACCTCAAAAGGATTAGTTATAATTGAAACTCTTTGTTTTTAAGAAGAATTAAAACTTCTTATAGTTATTAATAAAGTGCAAATTAATCTAGTATATGTTCGATGTAAGACTCATCACACACTCACACGACACACACTTGAGGAAAAGGCTTGAAACATGTAGAGAAAAAACCACTGTGAAATACTTAAAAAATAAAATTATAAAAATTATAAATAAATAAAAAACCCGTTGTGAAACCTTTATTCATTCCGGAGAAATCAACGGTTTGGTTCAATGATTGTAGTAAACTTTTAGTTTAAGATTGTCATGATATTCAACATATCTTTGAAATTTTCACTTTTATGCCTCAAGCCCTTAACTAAGTTTAGAAGGTGCAAACTTTCTACTAATGATTGTTATCTACTCTTGCTATTTAGGAGGTTTATATATATACACCATTCAAAACCACAATTGCCTCCTCAACCACGATACCATGATGCCCTCACTTACACCGTAACATGACCAAGAACCTCTATTGCCACCGTTTTGCCATATGTTGTTTATCATTGATGTAAGTTGTACCGCTTAGCATTAAGGGAGAGACCGAACTTGATCCCTTGGAGCCTTTTCTTTTAAATATTTACCATAGAAAAACAAATCATTGTAACTACTATGATATACTAATATATATATATATATATATATATATATATTTAAATAGATATACTCATCCCAACAATGAAAATTTGAAAATGATAGTATTGAAATTTTCACTAAATTAAAACTCATCATTTTTTTTTTTTTTAATTTCTAAGGACTTTTAAGTTCTGTCCAGATACAAGAGGTTCACAAATATCACTTTATGAATGTTAAGGTCAATTTAGCCTATACATTTCTATTTGGACAACTAATTGTACAATTTGGTTTCTATATCCCACAAGGAGCACTATTTAGTAAGTTATTTCGTATTTTTTTTATTCAATTTTTATTTCTTTTGTATTATGTGATTCACCAGTAAGTATGTGTCACTTTAGCAATTTAGTGAACGTTGGACTTAATCTCGTAGGCTAGCATCTCATCTATTTTTCTTTTCATTTTTTGTTTTTACAAAATCATGTGCATGTAATGTGTAAGAGAGAGAGAGAGAGAGAGAGAGAGAGAGAGAGATATATATATATATATATATATATATAACAAAATGCTGACAAAAACGTTCTATTTGTCATAAACATGATATATATCCAATACGTTAATTGTTCAATTTGAAAATGCAAGAACTTAACTGACAAGTGACAACTCACATAAAAATTCAAGAGTAAATTGTGTAAAATCCCTAAAAGTTTTAAATTTGATTAAAAAAAATCTTTATGACAATTATCCACTTCGAAGTCCAAAGTTTACATAGGAATATTTTTAATTTATATCTTACGTTGTTGAATTATGCAATCGAGACCCTAACTTGAGCTTATATTTTATAATACCTGTCCCCATTGCTCAAATAAATGTCTAGTAAGCAATTATATTCCCTAAATAATAGGAATCTATATATATATATATATATATATAAACACATATATATCAACACCCTATTTCGAGAATAAGTTGTCAACATTTGCTGATTTAAACAATAATTTTGTAATTTAAGATGCACGTTATAAATACCTTTATAATTTAAGGTGGGTAATTACAATAAAGCTTTAAAAAATAGATAATTAAATAATATCCTCTAGATAAATATGGAAAATCACACTAAAGTTAAGGTCATATGGATTCTAGTTAGTTTAACTGGTAAAGTTTCTTGTCATCGAAGAAGAAATTTCGGGGTTCAAAATTCGAACCCCTTCTAACCAAAACCAATTAATGTCTTAACTTATTAATGATAAAGACCAATTATTATAAAGTTGATATCGTAAGTTAAAATTCAATCATATCTATCAAAATAAAATCACACTAAGGTCCCAAAATGAGTGAAACACGATTTTTTATGATATATATACTTTTGGTTGTGATTTCATATTAGTTTCACAGTACTAGTTAAAACAGGAGATAAAAACTCTTTTAACTTAGTTGTTACCTCCTCCATGCACAAATTGTTTAGGGTTTGGAGGAGAAATGTTTCAAGTTGCAGAGTAAGCAGTATATTGTAACTATTTATACCAAAAAAAAAAAAATACAAATATCATTATTTTTTTATATATGAACTCCAATTAAAAAATAAAAATAAGGATGTTATGTTGAAGATCAATATTTTTTTTTTTAAATATACATAATCGAAATTTGAATTTTTCATTAACTTTGATAGATTCCTAACGATATCAGGAAAAATGCTTATTATCAATATTAATTATGTGATACATTTTGCTCAGTTTTGATTAGAGGGACATTATTATAACTACGCCTTACATAGTTAAGCTAGTGCAATTTACATTTATTTTTTAGTATATTATTTCATTTTTAACGGTACGTGTTTATGTGTATATATATATATATATATATTGGGATTCATAACAGGTCGATAACAATAACTCTAGATTTGAAATTACTAATTATAATGTAGAATTTAGGTCATTTTAGAACTTTATTGTGGGTCATTCAATTAATTCAGCGTTGGTAAGTAAAAAATTCAACGAAATGTCATAAGTTTGCATCAAATTTTGTAGGTTAAACCGTTAAAGATAGAACCAAGTTAAGAATAAGCAGCTGAAAATAGTAAAATTTTAGTCAAAAACTTCGTCCATTTTTTTCCGTTGGTGCAAACGAGGATCCTTGTACAAATGCATAAAATAGATACAGCTAGGAAAAGCAAATCCTTTCACTGCACATTTCATTTCCAAGTTCCACAACCCAAAAATTCAAACAAATCAGTCTCCTCCTGTCTCCTTGGTCCAACACAAAATCCTAAAAACAAAAGGCATCAATCATAAACCCTACCCCAAAAATTTCCCAAAACCCACCCTGCAAACCTTTAGACTTCCATGCATGCATGCAGTCTAATACCCCATAACTCTCCCAGATACCTATCATCAACAACAACAATGACAACAAGAAAATGCCACAACCCAAAAAAAACTCATGCATCAATATAATCATTTCTCTCCTGCAAACCATCCACCAAAACTGTTAAAACCCTAATATCACGCCCAACAAATCACAAAGCAATTAAAGTCTCTGAGCTTCAGTCAAACCCCAGTAATTGACACCCTAAAGTCCCAGACCCATGATAGTCTATTATACTCTCCTACTGAATCTTTAAGAACCTGCAAACACAAAGATTTCTGGCTTCCACACAATATCCAAGCCGAACCTAGGTTAAAAAAAAAAAAAAAAAAAAACCCCTAGAGCCTTTACTTTCCTCGGGTCCTGTAAAGCTAGAGATCTTTGCACTTTAATGCGTTTTCATTGGTATTTGTTTAGGAAACCAACACCTGTGCTATGTTAAAGCATCCAAAAGCACGCTCATCCTGAATCTCTCACCTAAAAAAAAAACTCCTTAAATACCTTCTAGCTATACATAATTTTATATCTAATTTCAGGTTATCTGTGCAATGGGAGTAGTGTAGTAGATATTTTATGTTTATTTTTGTTTATATGAATTTATCACTTTTATCAATTACTCATAATTGTATAAATTATAAAAAAAACTATAAAATTATATGTGAAAATAAGTGTATCCCTAATATCAATCATCTTTCTTGTTGTTAACATGAGAGAGAGAGAGAGAGAGAGAGAGAGAGAGAGAGAGCATGAGATGATACTTCAACTGTGGACAAAAGTGGAAAGCGAAAGGGTCTCCACGCATGAATAGTCCCTTTAAATTTGCTCTGCACCAAAAGATAGAGGTGAGTGAGATAATAAATATTTATTGTTATTATATTAGGTAATAAATCAGTAGATAATAAAATACTGAAGTAAAAAAAAAAAAAAAAAAAAAAAGGTACGAGGCTCGAAAATAGAGTACCTTTCGCACTCACCTTTAAAAAAACGCCTCGGATTTCAAACACTGAAAAGGGAAAGGAAAATGAAAATCCTATCCCCCTATCGATCCCTACGGCCTAGCTTAAAAACTCAGTGGACCCATTTATTAACCATGGTGAATTTTTATCATGATGATGGTGATGAATCATATATATATGGTGTCTCATTGCCATCTATGCATGGCGTATATTATTTTTATGATAATAATATACGCACATCATGTGTTGGCGTATATATTGTATTGTATGTACGTGTGAGTGAGATAAAAAGAGCACGCCTGAGCTACTGGGGCCCGCATGAAACTACATTTCTCCACGCCGGGTTGTACCCATGGTCTGATTGGTCAGAAAGTGCTGGCGCTTTTGGCCAAAAAAAAATTTGGCTTTTCTTCTTTTCTTTTCTTGGTGCCCTTTGTATATTTCTATTGACTATTGACTATTGTATATTTGAAATTGTAAAAGTGTGCCTGAATATGCTTTTTTGTTGTCTGCTATTAAAATCCCGTCCACATTAGAGGAAAAAAAAGTGTCAAATATTTTGGGGGTGATTCTGCATACCAATTGCTAAAAGAGTTTTAGTAATTTTTTTTGTATTTTTTTAAAATATGTGTAGGTAAAAAAATATGTAAAAATACATATAATATTATTTAAATACTAAAAATTATTGTTTAAACGACAACAAACGAGCCCTAAACCACCCCAACCCAAGTTAACTTGATGGTGAGGATAATAATTTTTCAATTCATATAACATAATTTTCAATTTTTAATATATATATATATAGATATATAAAGTTTTTAAATACTTAATGAAAGCCATTTTTTACAATAACATGAAACGTGTAAGCACATCTTGTTGATTCAAACTGGCCCATATAGATTTAGTTGATTTTTACACATGTGATGAGTTGGATTACATTGAGGAATTTTCAACTTGACATAATCATATTGGGTTAAAAAAAATTCCTCGATTTAAGTCTAACCCAATTTGACTCATACACCCCTTAACCAAAAACAATGGTAAGAACACAAAACTTTAGTTTATGATATTATTATTATGGGTCATGTTAACAAATACCCTTAGAGTATTGGTTAACAATCCATTTTAAGAAAGTTTTGACACTACTTTTATGGAAAATGAAAAATATTGTCAAAATATTAATTGCTTTTTTTCTTTTCCCAAAGAAACTTTCTTTAAATAAATTGTTAACCAATGTCTAAGAGTATTCATTAACATTTTCTAATTTATAATATATAAGTGGTATTTTAGTTCATTATTAGTGAAAATACATAATATCATTAAAATGTTGTCCTAAATCAAAAAAATAAGAAGGATCACTTAGTATAATATGGTTTTGACTACTAATTACAGTGATTTTATTTTGGTTAAGAATTTTGTAATTTAACTAATATAATTTAGCATTTATAATAGATATTTTAAGAGTTCAAATTTCAAATCTCATCTCATTTATTAGAGCAACTATTAAATGATATGCTCAAAGTTTTATAACACAACTGTTACTTCATGATATTTTGTATAGAGAGTAGATACATAGGGTTTAAATCCTACCGGTAATCACCGAAGCAACTGTAAAATATATTCACTCTATGTAAAAAGATTTCGATGGACAGGAGAGAAATGAATGAGTTGCAAGTTGCAAGTTCCAATCCAATAAAAACTAAATTCATCATAAACAAAAACTAAAAAGAGACAACCCAAAAAAATCAAGGGGCTTGAATATTTGGAAGGTAGTGTAGTAGTCGGCTTAGGAAATTGTGTGTACTCTCTAATCTTTAGACCACCGAAAGCCATATGTTAATGGTGGCAGCCTGATGCTAGCATGGTGTACGTGTAGTCTTTAAGATTTGCAGCATCTGCTATCAACATCGTGTGTGTGTATTTGCAGAGTGGGATTAATGGTTGGGCACACCTTTTAAAGCAGTAATTAGAGGAGGTATAAAAGGGGTGACGGGGTTGTGTAATGAAGGGTAAAGATGTCAAAACCTTCGAGTATTGTAGGACTATGTGGTTTTTTTTGGTGAGGATTCCTGTGGACCCATACAAATTTTTGTCCAACAGAATTAACGGTTCTCCTAATTTTATTGTGGGGCCAGGTCCTGGAAATAACAAGAGAGAATATTTTCATTTTTGTTATCTCTTTAAATATTATTATTATCTTCATTTTACTAACTATAAAAAAAAACAATTTTAAACAAAAAACTTTTTTTGAGAGGAATTAAAAAAAAAAAAAAAAACTTGAATTGAAGTTATGAAGTCAATTTAACTAAGGGTATTAGTTAATCGAAAAAAGGGTTTTTTTTTTTTTTTTAAATTTTCCTCCATCTCTTGTAAAATTCCTTTGGGCCTTTGGTTTATATATATATATATATATATATATATCATATTTTAATATTTTATTTGTTCTTTGGAAGTTTAACTAGTGCTTCTGTTAGAAGGAGTAAGTTAAAAAGAAATTAATCAGTGAAAATTGTGGTGAATGAAGAAAAAATTTCAAAGTTGAACTTCCAAATAACAAATAAAATATTAGTTAACTTTGAAATTTTTTCTTCACCACAATTTTCACTGATTAATTTCTTTTTAACTTACTCCTTCTAACAGAAGCACTAGTAGTTCTTTTTATCTAATAATTGGTAGCATTAGTTAATTTCGTTTTGTTTTCTTGATGAGATTTTCCTTTCTCTGAAATTTTAATAAATTTGAGTTTTTTTTTTTTTTTTTTTTTTTTTTAATGACAGGTAACAGGTTTGGGATTTGGGATTTGGCTAGAAGAAAGATTTTTTTGCTTTGAAGGTCATGAAGCACATGTCCCATTCTAGTTGTCCTCACTACAAGGAAAATATTTAGGTAAGACATATCATCAGTCAAAGTTTGGTTAGAATTTACCATATCATGCAACATACAAGAGAGCAAATTTTAGGGGATGAGCTTAATTTTTTATTCTTTTCATCAATAATAAATATATTTAGTGCAATAGTGGTGATAAGTAGAGGAAATTCAACAAGTTCATATTGCTATAGAGTCTCTAGAATGGCAGAAGTCAACTTTGTTACAACCACTTAAAGTAAAATGATTGAATTCCTTACTGTAGGGAGTCAAAGAGTGGTACCATTGTGGGCCGAAGAACCAATGGGCCTAATCAGCCTACAAACCAAGCCAAGCCCGACCGAAGCGCCTAATGTCTCTGAGGAGCATACTATGCCTGAGGAGGTGCCAAAGGGGGTGCCCCGAGAGAGGCAAGGGAGAAGTCATCTGAATAGAGGGCCAAAGAGCTAAAGAGGACCACAGGGGTTGATACAGGCAATGTGGAAGGGAAGTTTTCCAAATAAAGTAACCATCATTTCCGTATTAAATACACTACAGCTATCCAGCCTATAGCATTTATGACAGAATGACACTTAAACAGTACTTACAATAAATTGACCTATATCTCACCCAACCGCCACCAGCAAGACAAGGATGTGACAAGTATCTAAAAGAGAAACAGTCACCCTCCAAGTGTAAGGCTATGATAAAAGCAAGCTAGCTATAAAAGGGGAAAGATCCCAAATGAATAGGAATCGAAAAAATAGATACTGGAATCCATAAAAGTAATTAAAAAAGCTCTCAAAAATTGTATCATCGATCCTCGGTCAACCCAAGGGAACAAAGAAATAAGAAATATTGATTTCTTCCATCTTCTTTTTGTTAATTAAATTCAAATTCACTTTGTTTCTTTCACTATCCAAATTGCTAAGTCAAGAAACGCAAGTGTTGGTCTGCAATCCCATCTTTGAAAAATAAATTGTATTGGACCTGAATCAAAAGCCCAGAGTTTCTTGGTTTTCGCCCCACACACTTACCATTAGTGGATTCAACATAAAAGATAATGGAATAAAGTGTTGTAATTTTGATTTTGTTCCATGTCTTGAATTGTCTATATTATTATTACTACAGCTAAGCAAGACTAAGAAAGTCATATTACTGCTCAAATTTGACGTTTAGTGTGTCCTTGTCATGTCATGGTCTTTGTTTATATCTTTGCGGTTTATATTTTCAAAGATTGTTGATAGGAAAATTAAGACTTGGTTGTACAATATGTATGTGTTCAAACTGCATTAGTTCTTTAAGAATTGTGAATTACTTTGCAGGTTTCGCTAATTATGCACATGCCTGGTATTAATTAATAGTTTATAAAAGTCTTTCCTAGCAACCAAATATCGTTCGATATTAGACAACAATTCTAAATCACAGAAAAACATGGAAGTAAAATTTTTTTCCCATTGTATTTTATTTATTATGACCGTTCATTTTTTTAAATGCTATCTTGCAAAATGTCTATAATATGCATATTATTAACTCAATTTCGTATTTCTAAATTTCATTAGATTTTATTAGGTTTGAGACTAGTTGTTGTTATTATTATTATTATTATTATTATTATTATAAAACTAAAGCCTCCGACTTTTTTGCTAAGCTCCACAATTTTCCACATCAACATTATCAAAAATAAAAAATAAAAAAAACTATTTCTAACCCAAAAATTTTAGCTAAACAGTTTTGTAATATCAGCCTTCAGAACTCAATAGTTCTCTAATATCACAGCCTTCACCTCCAGCCTCTCTCTCCTTCACGCATAACCTGTCTCTTTCTTTCTATTGAGTTTTTCTCTCTCCCATGGGAAACCCATATACGAACCTCATGGCTACAAACCCATACCCAAACACAGATCTCATGGGTACAAATCCATTTGCAGTCTGTGGTTTCATTGTAAACCCCACCTCCAAATCTCCAACTCTCACCATCTATGAAGTTCCAAAAAAGTCCCAAAAACATCATCTCTCTCACCACTTCTCATCCAAATCCCAAGCAAAAATTCTAGAAATTTCATGAGTTAAGGTCATTAAAGACTTTGAATTGAGGAAAATTTTCTAATTTATGTTTCTAGGGTAGTGAATATCAGTAGTGTCTTTAATTGATGGTGGCTTTTTGTTATCATGAATAAATTCATTCACTTAAGTTATCTGCAACTTTATGAAGGAAGCGTTGGATTCTAGTGTGAATTGGCACATGTTGATAGTATAGCCAGTCAAAGGATGTTTTCGGTGCATTGGTTTGTTGTGAAGGGGAAAGGTTTGGTTCATAGAACTCAATCATCCCCAAAGTGTTTGATGAAATGCCTAAGTTATACTCTTTACCATCAAACTCAAAACTCATAATATTATTTTGCAACAAAGCATATCCCATATCCATTAAATAGGATTATGTATATATTTTCTATGGATCTTATCTTGATTTCCATTATTAAGTTGTTTTCATATCCTATCCGTAGCAGCCTTGCTGCAAAAATTAATACCAACTTGAAACATTGAGCATTCTTTTTGGCATGTTAGAATTTTTGTGAATGAATCAAGAAAACAGAGGGTCAATTATTAACCAAGATTTTTGTGAACTCCAACACTAAACAGTCTTCTCATAAGCTCATCTCTTATTTATTCAACCTTGGGTTTAAGACAAAAATATGAATCATCATCATGTATTAAACTTAGCATATTACTTGAGGTTGGCCTCAAAAATTACTTTTGTCAAGTTGATCTATAAAGGATCATATTGAGTTCAATCCATTAAAAATATTATAATTTTTTTATTTAATAAGTTTTCCTAAAATTTAGTCCATGTTTCTTTTCCAATTATTTATGTAATTATTAAACAAAGACTTGAAGGGTAAAATTCCTTAGCCTCAAGTCAAAATCATTATGTCATGTGACCATAAAATTTGTGTTCGTATAACTGTGCCAGAGTAAATCTTTAGTAGTATTTAAGCTTGAGTTAGAATATCTAAACCTGTTCCAAGCCTATAATTTATGAAGTAAAACATGTCATATCAAGAACAAGTAAGACATGTATGAAGAAAAAGTATAAAGACATATTTTCAAGTGTAGATTAGGAGTTGTACATTAAGAATTATATTCCCCCATCATGTATAAAAACAAACCATTCCATTGTTTGTTGCAATAGTAAGAGAAAATAGCATAATATCTTTCAAGGGGGCCAACAGAGAAAGCAATGGTGCAGCCCATGCCTTTATTTCCTAGAGAATTTTCAGATATTGTAGTGAAAGCCATTTTGGTAGATGTTGTATCTCTATTTACTACCAACTACTTGAATAATAGTTTCTTTAGTTTGTGAAAGTGGGGGTGTTTATAACTTATTTGGATGAATTTAGCAATAAAACTCTCTAAAAGTAGTTAAATCATTAAATTATTATCCCTAGTGTTATTATGAGTTTCTTCCTTTATATTTTTGAGACAAATTGTATTCTCTTGATATTTTTTCCCCCTTAAGCTCTTATATTTTAACTTTTTTGTGCTCATGTAAATTATGAGTATCATCTACGTTCTAGATTATTGAGGAAAATGAATATATTTTTTTAATTAGTAAAGTAATGAATAAACAAAAAATAGTTAAATGATATATTTTCCTATCAAGGTTTGTGTTCTATCATAAAGTAAGCATTCATTCATATATATATATATATATATATATTTCATTCAATTAATCCAATTTTTTTGCAATAATTGTTAAGTTTCATTTCAAATACAATAATACTTTCATAGTACGCTTTGAGCCATAGTAGTAGAGGATGAAATCTTAATTTTTCCAAGTGATTATTAATTTGAGCAAGTAAATATATATAATTTTCTCTAAAACAATCACATGCATCGCACGGGTTAGCAACTAGTTATTATTATTATTGAAGTATACGAGAATTCTTCAAGTATTTGTTACACTTTTTAATAAATAATAATATTTTATTGAAAAATGTAATCATGTGATGAACATATGTTGTGTATAAGATATTACAAAAGATTAAAAATTTCAAGCAAATAGGAAGGGAATTAATCAATAAATTCTACAAGATTAGGTATTACTAGGACTCAAATTATTAGATCTGGTGCGGACACAAGGTACAAAACCCAATTATACGCATGTATAGGAGGAAGAGCAAAAAGAAGACGGCCCAACCTGTGGCCTTATGGATGGAGTCTGATAATAATTGGCTTGAGATTAAGCAAGCCCCAACATTTAATAATTAGGGTTTCTTTATGCATTTTATTGTTAGCTATTTAAGCACTTTTTCTGATTATTGTAACATGCTTAGGCAAAATAACCACGGTTACGTTAAGAGGGCTCCAAACTTTGAACATAATCGCTATAATCACAATGGCCCTAGGGATTATGATGATAGGATGTCCAAGGAAAAGATAAAAGCACCCACCTTTGATGGCTGCCTAGACCCATGGGTTTTCACTAATTGGTTACGTCAAATGGAGAAATTCTTTGATGTTAGGACATATGTGATTCACTTATTAGGAACATATGTCTCTATTTTATGTAATTGGCTAATCCTTTGACAAAACACACTTTACTTGTATTTGGAAAGATCTAGGATGTGTTTAATACTTCAAGAAACTTTGTTTCAAAATCAAGTGTTGAAGCCATGCAAGTCTGTCCAAGATTCAAGTGAGAAAAGTGCCTATTATTAAAGCTCGACAGCTAGTCATCTATCGAGCTTAAAGAGCTGTTCCAGCCCCGTGGCTCGACAACAGCTCGATAGGCAGCTCAACAAATAGGGTATCTGTCGAGATTTATGAAAAATAGAATTTCAGTTCTGTTTTGACTCTAATCCATGATTATATGTTTAGGCTTCCTTTTCTCACAACCCCAGTCATATAAAAGGATTATTTTAAGGGCCGTCAAAGTGGATACAAGTTGCACAAGTGTTGAGCAAAGTTTGTTCAAGCAAATTATGACCAGAGACAAAATTTGCCCCAGTTCATCTTTCTTGTGAAGAAGTTGCTGTGTTTTTAAACCGTAGGGTTTTATGACCAAGCATCTTCTGGATCTTCATCGTGTGAAGAACTGAAGAACTTTGCAGCTAACAACTTTCTCTAGTTGGTGATTGAAATCGCGTACTGGGATCCACATAATTGGTTAGTCACGTATTGGGAGCCGTGCTACAAGGAGAGATTGTCACTACAGAATAAGTCCAATTGGGTATTGGGGTAAGGGTTCAACTGTAGGTTGGTATAAGATACTGAGATTCCTTTACTTGTAACCGCTTGTTATGATAATAGTGGATTCTTGGGAGTGGTGACCTTAAAATCACTCAGTGGGGTTTTTGCCTTGTAGATTTTCCCCATTCGTAAACAAATCACCGTGTTAATTTATTTTCCACTGCATACTTAGTTTAATTGGTGATTTGTTTGTGCTACCATGCATTTGCTTGTTAATTTGATTAATTAATTAAACTTGACTAATTAATCAATTAATCCATCACAAGGGGTCAATACGTTTTTGGCCTATTAAGTGGTATCAGAGCAGGCACACTCTGATTAAGGTTAATCTTTGTTGTGTTGATCCATTAGCCCCTGTTTGTCATGGATAGAGGACAATTTCTTATTATACTTCCATTGTTTGATCTTACTAACTATGTATATTGGAAAGTACGCATGAGAGCTTTTTTACAGTCTCTAGATGAGAAGGTGTGGCAAGCTGTAGAGATTGGCTTGACCAAGCCAAAGGAAGCGCCGACCGATTAGGATGATGCCAAGATCAAGGTGGCAAACTTCAATAGCAAGGCATTGAATGCCTTATTCAGTGTGGTCACCAATGAGGAGTTCAAGAAGATATCCTCCACTGAAACTGCGAAGGAAGCATGGACCATTCTCCAGGCAACTTATGAGGGAACCAAGGCTGTCAAGGATTCAAAGTTTCAGAGGCTCACTACAAGCTTTGAAGAGATCAAGATGGAGGAGGATGGGTCATTTGATAAGTTCTATGCCAAGCTTAAGGACATAGTAAACTCGGTTTTCAATCTTGGAGAAACCATTCCTGAACCCAAGATTGTGAGATAGGTGCTCAAATCTCTACCCGAGATATTCCATGCCAAGATCACTGTGATTGAGGAATCAAAGGACATCAACAAGATTCCTCTAACAGAGCTGGTTGGTAATCTGCAGACCTATGAGTTAGGTTTAACAAGAATTGGCAAGTCGGGTAAGGGCAACACCATGGCATTTAAGGCCAAGAGCAGTGACACTGATGAGTCTTCAAACGATGAAGATTCTAAAATGAAGTCCTACATCACCAGGGAATTCAAGAAGTTTATGAAGAATGCCAATGGGAAGGGCTTCGACAAGAACTGTAGGCAATCCAATTCTTCTCAGTTCAAGAACCAAGACAAAGGGAAAAAGGATGTTAGGGATGGTAGTCAGTACACTGTTCCTTCAAGACTTAAGTGCTTTGGGTGTTAAGGTTTCGGTCATATGAAACAAGAGTACCCTACATATCTCAAAACTATTGGGAAGAGAAAAGTACTTGCTGCTACTTTGAGTGACATTGAACTTGAAGATGATTCCAACAATAAGGATGACGGAATCCTAAATGTCTTCATTGCCACTGTCAATCCTACTGAGGGGATTGTTGAAGATGTGGATGAAGAAGAGGAATTGGTGGAGTCCAAGTTTGAGAAGATGGATGAACAAGATGACATCCACATAACCTATGCAAAGTTGTACAAGGTTTCAGAAAAGCACGAGAAGTTGTATAGACTGACCACCAAGAAGCTTAGTGATGTGCAGCTTGAGTGTGAAGAGCTTTCCACAAAGTTTGATGAATCCAATCAGACTATTGGAGCACTGAGGTTTGAAAATAACTTCTTGGCTGAGAAAATCAAAAAGCTCGAGGCAAAATTGTTCTAAGTCAGAGCTCAACCGGAAAGAACTTCACGCGCTAAGCTCAATGAAATGCTCAATCTTCAGAAATCTGCTTTCAATTGAACCGGTTTAGGGTATGATTTCTCTTCTCCTAGTGTTGCTTCTACTAGTTCTACTATTTTTGTTCCTCCTGCTAATAATGTTGAAATTGAGAACACTAATGTCAAAACTGATTCAGCTAGTGAGAACATAGACAAGGCTAAATCTATTTTAGGAGCACCCCCTAAGTAGGATGAGAAAGAAGTTAAAAACCCTAGGGTTAAGAAGGCTAACTCTCAAAAGCATAAACAGAAGAAGCAGCATCTCTGTCATCACTGTGGAGCAGCCGGTCATACTCGGCCTAATTGCTATAAGTGGCTAGCCACTCAACAAAGCAACGACATGATCGCATCGGGAAACCAGAATCAGTTTCCATCCTCGTTTGCTCCTCTTGAAGATCTTCTCAAAGCCTTCAGTTTCCACCAGATCAAGGGTTTGCTAAACGGAAAGGTTCTTCCAAGATATGGAACGAAAAGGGCTCCAAGTGATTCTATCACTTTTTCTCTCTCTCTCCCTTTTTTTTTTGTTGCATTACTTGTGTGTTTTGTTTTATTGTTTTGAGTTAGTCTAGTGTTTATGCTTTGCTTTGTTTAACATGTTTTTGTTTATTTTCAGTTTTGTTTATTTTGTTTTTGATATAAAAATTAAAAAATAATTGAAAAATAAAAAAAATACAAAAACAGTGTGTGTTTTGTGTACATTGGTACTTGTGTACCTTGAATGACCATTGAAATAAAGTTTTCTAAACTTTGTATCTCTTGTAGCTTAGATGAGCATCTCTATGTACAACTAAGCAAGTGAGCTTTGTAGCTTGTGTTTGTGATGAGTAAGATTAAGTTGTCTCTTGTACTTAACACTCGTATCACTCTTTTTTACGGGAAGAACTAGAAAATCCTAAGAGAAAGGTATAAATAATCATCTCACCACTGTTGCCCGCCAATCATGAAATGACTTTTGTATGCTTCTGCATAGTAAAAGTGCAATGTTAATGACATTTGTGTGCATCGGCATAGCAAAATTGGAATGTCAAAAGCTTAACATAATTGGGTAGTTCTTTTCTATCTCTTATATATGCCCATGCATGATTTGCTTAAAAGAAAAATATGCAAAGAAAAATAAAAGCAAAAAGATCAAAATGCTTTAAAATGATTGCAAGCGTGTGTTCTAAAGATGTGGGAGTTATAGGATGTACCTCGAAGGTGATAGTCTCCATCAAACAGTCATGATTGTGTGTAAGTTAAAGTGATTTTCTCATATCTCAAATCATCATAACATGTATACACTTATGCAATCTTGCGATGTTTTTCACACACAACACGCAATATTCTTTGCTACTCTTGATACATGTGCAAGTACAATGTGATTTGGCCATCACAAGGTTTACATGTGTTAATGTATGCTCACTAAATTGTCTTGACTTATTTTTGAAATATAAAATTGGTTAGACTTGTTTAGTGTGTATGTGTGTTTTGGGATCTATATGCTTGACATTTTTATTGCTGAGAGATGCTTTTGAGAGGTTAAAATGTTGTTTGGATCCTTGGTTGTGTTGCATGATTGATTGCATTCATATCTGTGTTTTTCCCTTCTTGAAAAACTATTTTTAAGCAATTTCGACACCTCCTCGACACATGGCTTATCTATCGAGCTCTTCAGTTGTTTTTTTATTGCAATCTCGACACCTCTTGATAGCTAGGTGGATTGATAGAGAAATCTCCTGTCTCCTCGATAGCTCCTCGATCCATCGAGCTTGTATTGCTGTGAACACTTCTGAACACCTCTTGAGAGATGCATCTGTCAAAGCTTTTAAAGCTCGACACCTGGCTCGATACCTCTCGACACCTCGACCTGTCAAGAATTACTGAGGTTCTATAAATAGGTTCTTATGCGATTCAGACCTCATTTCCTCAATCTCTCTCGATCTGTCCGAGCCTGTTCACCTCCCTAACTTCTCTCTCTCACTCTATACCTCTTTAACTTGAGATTTTCGACCTCAATCAAGTTGTTCTTCACTTGGTAAGCATTTAAATCTCTCATTTTCCATGCATTTCATGTTCTTAACCTAAGTTTTTGGGAGTTTTTGAAAATTTTGGGGTTTTTCAAAATCAAAGAGGTTTTTGTGAAATTTTTGGGATGGGTTTTGAAGAGTTGATAGTCGTGCCATCAACAAGATCACTATGAAATATTGTTTTCCTATCCCTCGATTGGATGACATGTTGGATATGATGGCTGGAGCAACGATCTTCTCCAAGATAGACTTGAAAAGTGGCTACCATCAAATTTGGGTTCGTCTTGGTGATGAGTGGAAAACTGCCTTCAAGACGAAAGATGGTTTATATGAGTGGATGGTCATTCCTTTTGGATTGTCCAATGCTCCTAGTACCTTTATGAGAGTGATGACTCAAGTGCTCAAGCCTTTTATGGGTAAATTCTTGGTTGTCTACTTTGATGACATCCTTATCTATAGCAAATCAAGGGAGCAACACTTAGACCACCTAACTCAAGTTTGTACTACCCTTAGGAATGAGAGTTTATATGGAAACCTCAAGAAGTGCTCTTTCTTTACTGATAAAGTTGTCTTTCTAAGGTTCATAGTATCCTTTAAGGGGGTTTCTGCAAACCCCTAAAAGGTTCAAGCGATTATGGATTGGCCCGAGCCCAAAAATATCCATGAAATTCGAAGCTTTCATGGGCTCGCTTCTTTTTATCGCCGATTCATCAAAGGGTTTAGTACCATTATGTCCCTCATCACTGACTGCATGAAACAAAGGGAGTTTATTTGGACAAAAGCTACTACTAAGGCTTTCAATGAGATAAAACAAAAGATGACTGAGGCACCTATCATGCGTCTCCCTGATTTTACCAAGCCTTTTGAAGTGGAATGTGATGCCTCAAGTATTGGTATAGGGGGAGTACTTAGTCAAGAGCGCCACCCAATTACTTATTTTAGTGAGAAATTGAATGATGCTAAGCAAAAGTACTCCACATATGACAAAGAATTTTATGCCATTATCCGAGCTCTTTGGCATTGGCATCATTACGAGTTGTCTAGAGAATTTGTTATCTACTCTGATCATGAAGCTTTGCGCTATCTCCATTCCTAAAAGAAGCTAAATTTTAGGCATGGTAGTTGGGTTGAATTTCTGCAACGCTACTACTTTGTGGTGAAACATAGGGCGGGAGTTGAGAATAAGGCTGCTGATGCACTAAGTCGAAGGGTGTCTTTGCTATTAGTCATAAGTGTTAAGGTTATTGGGTTTGAACGACTCAATGACGAATATGAGTTATGCCCAGATTTTGGGGAGCTCTACACTAGCCTAAGTAATGCCTCATAGCCAATCCTGGATTATTATACCCTTCAAGATGGTTACTTGTTCAAAGCCAACAAGTTATGTATCCCTCAATCTTTAGTACGAGATTTCCTAGTTTGGGAGGTACATGCGGGAGACCTTGCAGGTCATTACCAAGATAGTTGGTCAGTCTCGTACATGTCAACTAGCCAAACATCGCAAGCAAAACACTGGCCTATACACACCTCTACCCCTGTGCCTGATCACCCGTGGTAGGATGTGAGTATGGACTTTGTGTTAGGTTTTCCCTGCACCTTTAGAAAGCATGATTCTATTCTAGTATTTGTTGATCGCTTCTCTAAGATGGCTCATTTCCTACCATATTCTAAGACCTATGATGCTTCTAAGATTGCAAAGCTCTACTTTGATGAGATTGTCAAACTTTATGGTCTTCCTAAAACCATAGTGTCTAGTAGGGATGTTCGCTTCATAAGTTATTTTTGGAAGACTTTGTGGCATTTAGTAGGCACCAAATTGAAATTTTCCACGGCATTTCATCCTCAAACTAAGGTGGTTAATCATAATCTAGGCAACTTGCATACAGCCCAACTTGCATATAATAGCTCTATCAATAGGTCTATAGGTGCCAGTCCTTTTGAGGTTGTGCATGGGTATACACCTAGGAAGCCTTTAGATCTTTTGCCCTTGTCCCCACATGTTAGAATTTTTGAATCTACTGAGGCATTTGCATGACATATTCATGATTTGCATAATAAATTCACAAAAAAATTCAGGTAAGTAATTCTCAATATAAAATTCATGCTGACACTCATCAACGTAATATAGAGTTTTAGGTTGGGGATTATGTCATGATTCGGATTCAACTTGAACAATTTCCCTCTAAGATCGTTAAGAAATTGCAGCCTCGTAGTGCTGGACCATTCAAGGTATTGAAACGAATGGACCCAAATGCATATGTCATTGACCTTCCTCGTGATTATGATATTAGCTCCTCCTTTAATATAGAGGATCTAGTTGTTTATAAAAGCCCCTCCTGATACCCCTTTTGATGAGCCTTTGCTTAATCCTACTGATGCCCCTATCCCTACCCCCTTTACCCTTAAATCTGCCCTATGCACATAAAGAATCTATTGATGCTATTTTAGATGAACAAATTGTTTCCACTAGGGATCGAGGATTTCACCGTTTCCTAGTTTGATGGAGAGGGTGACCAGATTCTGATTGCACATAGATTACTCGAGATGAGCTACATCGATTGGATTCTGACTTGCTTGAGTACTATCAGAGGTCTTCATATTTCCACTCGACGGGGTCGAGTTCCTCTTACCCGGGGGGAGTTGGTGCGGACACAAGGTACAAGCCCACAATTATATGGATGTATGGTAAAAAGAGCAAAAAGAAGACGGCCCAACTTGTGGCCTTATGGATGGAGTCTATTAGTAATTGGGCTTGAGATTAAGCAAGCCCGAGCATTTAATAATTAGGGTTTCTTTATGCATTTTATTATTAGCTATTTAAGCACTTTTCTAATTATTGTAAGACAGTTTTGAGAAATATAAAAAAACGTGTGTTTCCTTTTTTTACTGGTGCCAACTCCAGTTTTGCTTGGTGCTGACTCCAAGCAACCCTTAGATGCTGACTCCTAGGGTTTAGTCTTGATTCTATGGTTGTTTATTTGTTCCATTGCAAATAGTGAGGTTGTCCTACATCAAGATCATAACTCATTGATTCGGTATTTTGAGATTTCTACAAACCTAGAACATTTGTTATTCATGTGAACCACTTTCAATGGCTTTGTACCATCACAAAAATGCTTGTTCCATGCCTTCCAATACATGCCTTAGTGGATTTGCAACATATCTAAAGCCCTCCCAAATATCTCCTATTGTTTGTTCATTGTTTTTGAGTCAATTCGTAACCCTACGTCTCCATGGCAGAGTAATTCTTTATTCCTTGGTTAAACTCACCTAGAGTGTCTATAATGATATAATGTTGGAATTTGACAAGGTAAGTGATGGTTCACTGGTGGTAGTTGCATTAATATTTGAATAATATTCAGATTTCAATTTAAGCTTCTTTTTTGTGTGAATGATTTTTGTTTAAATTTGGTTTTTTTAAAGAAAAAAATTGGGTAAGATATTTTTTTTCTTTTGATAAATAATAAAACTCCATAGGGCAAGGTAATACAGTTTACATTCAAATCATTAAAATGTAATAGAATTTGCTTTATGTTTTTGACAAGCGTTTAACGGTGATGAGTTTGAAAATTTTGAATTCAACTTAAATTTGAACGCAAAGAAAAACTTACATGCCTTGCATTTATATAATTATGAAATTTTTTTCAAAAACTTTCCCTTATATTACACAAAGTAATAATAGAAGAATAAGGTTAACACAAAAGACAAACAAAAAATAGATAACTTGGAGGCACTATATCGTTTTCCTTAGACAATATTTGCCTCCCACACTTTTGTTCTTAAAGGGTTATTACAAATTTGTCTCTAGGATACAACCAAGATGTTGGGTTCTACAGATAGCAATTTTGGAGAATGGTCACAGGATTTCTTGTGTTTCTTATGTTATTTTTCAAGTGAACATAAGCCTCTATTTATACCCATAGGTTTATGTTTCATGAGAAGGCACATATGAAGAGTTAGTTATTTTTCAAGTGAACATAAGTCTCTATTCATGAAAAGGCACGTATGTTTTATGAAAAGGCACGTATGGAGAGTTAGTTATTTTTTCATAAAACGATTAACAAAGATTGAAACATCTTCAACCTTTCTGAATAGTCACCAGAAAATTCTGCAGAAAATTCAAGTTTTCAAATTTTCACTTAGAAAATTCCAGAACTTGAATTTTCACTTTATGAATACCATATTTTCCAAACTCAAACATCATTATTACAACATATCCTTGTATATTCCCATATATACAACAATCCTCCACTGGGTTGTAATAATATATGTCTCACTTGATTGATATCCTATCATGCATAATGGAAGGTGTCTTTCATCTTAAACCTCCATTTATTGTAATTGCTCAAGAAATCAACAGAGTTAGTGGTGGCTTGGTGCTTAAACCAAAACTCTTATGTGTTGAAATCGGAAACAGCACACACATGAGAACATCCACAACACATTTAGAAATCCAAGTTGTTAGCACTATTATGGCCTTGTGCTCTACCCAGTTTAGTAAACATGTACAAGAGAAAACCCTTTTACTCTTGCTAGAAGCGGCACAACTCTTATGTTTACAAAAGTGAAGTTCCTTCTTATGCCCTTGTTACACAGACATTTATGATTTATGAACTTCATTAAGAGTTTAAAACTCATCCAAAATAATTTCATCATAACAGTCTGCACTAATCCATCTTGAATGAGACACAAAATTAGTGCTCTTAGTAACCACGTATTAATAGCTTGTTGTTAACCTCTAAACTACTTTAGATTAAATCAATTCGAGGTTGGGTTCCCACAATTGGTGATTCTCTTAAAAGAAGGGTTTTAGTCCTATTCCAATGAATGTTACCCTTACCAAGTCTCGAGACACACTTCGGTAAAGCACCTATTTTATATATAGAATTACATAGGCAATAGACTAGTCCAACCACATTTAACTTGCCTTACGTATTCTTGTCTAGTTTGTATACAACTCATGTATACCATACGCATTGTGATTTTACAACTACAGTACAAGAAATGGCTTACTATGGTTGTGGCCATGACATTTTATCAAAACCTTAGCCAATTTGTTTCCTTGCCCGTTACCATTGTAATCAATGCTCTCAATTTAATTCTATAATAGAGTAAGAAATACACCTTATTTCTTTAATGCTTACACATAGCACCCCCACATGTAGTGATTATCTAACTAGACATAGATATTATCATTCACAACAATAATAGAATTAAACTTGAATATTCTATACAATAGATATTCATCATAATTAAGTACTTTCTATTGATCAACCTCAAGTTTTAGAAACTTTGAAAGTCTACATATTGTGAAGGCAATGTCTAGTTTATTTCCATATATGATACGCAATATGTACTTAATACACTAGCAAAGTTGAGCTATGCATCTGCCCTTCCAGAAATCTCTTTATTTAATATTGGAATCAAAGTGTCTTTGCCTCTTTAAAGATGTTAAAATCTAAGAATCAAGTTCTCAACACTAATCTCAACACAATGTGATAACACAATTCCGAAAATGAGATAACACACCACTCAATTGAAATCATCATGCTTATATAAATTATATCATGCTTTGACATAAATTTCAAGAATTTGAAATTTAAAAGTCTCAATCTAGCATGCCACAAATAAAGAATCAACAATATAAGTACAACCAAAACATATTGATAAATAACACTCAGATAGTAGCATATCCATTGCCTACTAATATCCCATTCTTGGACAAGACCATTCTTAAATAACAAACTGGTTTTTCTTGATATTAGGTACATGAAAATATAGCATTGGACAAGAGAACTTCTTGCCAAAACTCAATTTCACTTCAACGATACACTTTCCATGAACTTTTGCCTTACTGTGGATGTCTACAAGCACCTCTAGTTCTATGGAAGACTCCTCATAAGTCTTGAATTGTCCCTTGTAGTTGCACACATGCAACATTGCACCTAAATCACCAATCAGAAAGATTTGTAATTATAGCCATATAAAATATAGTGATCTTTATTACATACATCACTCACCATAGCAATAATGTCCTTAATGACAATTGCTTCATTGGCATTTCCATCTTCATCCTTCTTATTCTTTAAGAACTTACATTCTCAAATGTAATGGTCTTTCTTTCCACAAAGGAAACATGACATTCTACTTGTCATTGTTGTGATCCTTAGAGTTGTTCTTCTAAAACGATTCACACTCTTATTCACATTCAGGTGCTTATTGTTCTTACTAGAACTTCCAAATTTAACATTGTTCGTATTCACTTTAGAATCGGTGTTAGATACACCTCTAAGCGGACTTTCCTCTTCAATTCAGTGATGTGGTTTGAATTCATCTAAAGTGAGATCTTTTGACATGTTTCTTAATGTCTTCACATAGTTTAGAAAATCACTTAGGAAAATATTCATATACTCTATCACTTTAAGAGTTTAAATTCACATCCTTTAGATTTTCTACTTCACTTTATGACATTTAAACATGTTAAAATTTCATTCTTATATTCCAATTCAAATAAATTCGCAACACATGCAAATATTCTAACAAAGAAACTCATCAATCAATTTGAAATTCAAATTGCCCATGAACAGGAAATTCGTACCTTCAAAGTTCAAGCTATGTGTCGGGGGTGAAAAAGTTTTTCCTTCCTACAAATAAGATTTGTGTTGGGTTGGGGGCCTAAACCGAAACTCGACGATGGTCTTAAGGCACAGCCCAAAGTCTATTGGTGAAGATTCGAAGAATTCACTTTATTTTATTCCTTGGGCTTAGATCGAGACTGACAAGGATGGCCCATAAATAATTCCTACAATAGACATGTCAGTGTGATTGAAAAGCATACTGCAGAAAATAGCCCAACAATAAAATGTTCTTGCAGTAAAATATCCCAGCACTAAAATGCTCTAGCAGTAAAGCAAGACAGAACAGAATAAACCTCCAACTGTTAGCTATTTCACAAATTAAGAAAAGTATCTACATTTTCAAACTCATCATTCGTTAGCTCTAGAGAAGAGTCTTCTAATACAATAATATGAGGGAAAAACTCTATAGTAACAGTTACATCATAACCTTCAATATTAAATATCATGGGCTCCATTATAACAAATAATGAGGAAAACTTAGTGTGAGATAAAGGGAGAGAGAGAGAGATTCCAGCTAGTGCAACAAGATCATTATGGTGCCAAGGTATGCTCATGGATATGGTATGAGTAGTGAGTAATGAGAGACATTTCAAGTAATATGAGTTGTGAGAGGGAATGTTTAGTGAAGCTGCTAGGACTTTCTGCTGGGGGTAACTAAGTGTTTTTAAGTAGAGCTATGAGGGGTGTTTTTGAGCTATGAGCTGGAGAACTCAATTTCTATGCTTGAAACTGAGAGCTCAGTGACTCAGAACTTTGCTAGGGTTTAAAGAAGACTAAAACAGAGAAGTTAGGGAAGACTTCTTCTCTCTTGGTGTATATCTTAGTGTGTTCGTGAAGCATTAATGGAAAGTTCCATTTATAGTTGGGCTTTAGGGGGTAATTAGCAAATAATCTTTGCTAAATCTTTCTCAATCTCCAGAAAATCCTTAGAGAATTGTTCCTAGGATCTTGACCAAGAGTGATAATCTCAACTTTTAGAATGTTCTTGCTGTTTTGGGTAATAATAGCTGGGATTCTAGCCTGGCATTAAATGCTGATTTGGCTTTAGCTAATGGGACTAAAGCATGTATTAGGCTAATGATCTTGGTTTTGCTACTACTAGAATTAGAATTCTCTATGACAGATTGTATCACCCCAAGCTAGGTGTCAATCTTGGAGTCCTATGCTGGGAAATCTACTGAGATCTCTTTGGTGCCCTCCAAATCTCATTTCCCTAAGTTTCCTCATTTGGGGTTCATGTGCTTGGTCCATGAACCAGAGAGTGCACGTTTTTGGCATGAAAATGAACTGATTTTCGATTGTTCCAGGAGCTTCCATAGTCTAGTTATGGCTGCCCTTAGTCTTTGACCGAATGGGTTGGAGAAGAAAGGAGATACAACTGGCTGAAGCTTCCCAGTTTTTTGTCATGTCACCTCAGCTTTATGTCACATGAACAATGGTGAAAATGAGCTTGGCAAGGAAGGGCTTAACCCTTGCTGGACACGTGTCCCTCTTCTGATCTGATTGGACAAGCTAGAGCTGATGGTGATGGGCTCCAGCTGTCAGATTGTACTGAAATTTAACTAGATAGCTCACGTGAGCTTTAGCTGCTGGGACTTGTATGTGAGCTGGGCTGGCTCAGTTGGGCTTTGTAGTTGAGCTTCTTTGGACTTTGTCATCCCTACAAAAATGAATGGTTTTGTCATGGGTAATATACATGGGCTTTTGTTGTTAGTTGATTATGGGAAAATAAAGCATAGTTCCCATGAATTTTGTAAAAAAAAAAATTTGAGAGATAAGTAATTATATTTCCCATGAGTGAGGGACTTTAGCATATGTAAAATAGGTGCTAAAATAATATTGGGCTTTTAGGAATAGTTGCCAAAATAATATTGGGTTTTGTGAAAATAATGTCAAATTATCATTTGGGCTTTATGAAAATAGTGCCAAATTATTATTTGAACTTTATGAAAATAGTGTCAAATTAGTAATTGGGCTTTATAAAATAGGTGCCAAATTAATATTTAGGCTTTTAGAAATAGTTGCCAAAATAGTATTTAGGCTTTGTGAAAATAGTGCCAAATTATCATTTGGGCATTATGAAAATAGTGCCAAATTATTATTTGAGCTTTATTAAAATATGTGCCAAATTAGTATTTGGGTTTTGTAAAATAATTTGAGATTTTTTAAAAATATTGTTGTGTAGCAACGGGTTTTGTAAAGGGTGCTATGTAGCAACGGGCTTTGTAAGAGTGTCGTGTAGCAATGGGCTTTAGAGGTGCCATGTAGCAATGGGATTTGTAAATGTGTCGTGTAGCAACGGGGTTTAGAGGTGTTGTGTAGCAACGGGCTTTATAAAGGTGCCGTGTAGTAACAGGTTTTGTAAAGTTGCCGTGTAGCAACGAGCTTAGTAAAGATGCCATATAGCAACGGGCTTTAGAGGTGTCGTGTAGTAACGGGCTTTGTGAAGGTGCTATGTAGCAACAGGCTTTAGAGGTGCCGTGTAACAACAAGCTTTGTAAAAGAGTTTTGTTGGGTTTTTGGGCTTTGCCCACAAGTTAAATGATTTTGGGCTTTTTTTGTGGAGAGTGTGATTTTGTGGTCCAATTTTGGTAGTAATGTGATAAGTATTTTTTGTGAAAAATCTAAGTTGGATAATATGTGGGATATAATAGGTAATATTTGTGAGAGGGCCCAAGATAATTTATGGGGCTTATATAGGAAATATTCGTGGGAAATATTTATGTGGGCTCAAAATAGTTTATGGGCTCGTGTGGGTATATATTTCTGTGAGTGTGCCAATGAAATTAGGGCTCGAAAATTTGTACCTCAACACTATGAACATGGCTTTTAATGCATTCACAAAGTGAAAGAATCATCACCTTATCTTGCCAACAAAGAAACTTGTTTCTTTAAGCCTTATTCCATTGAATCTTCTTTATGATTGATTCATCATTTGAAGAACTCTTCAAATACAAGCCAATTGCTCTTTCTACTGTGTAAAATTGGTTCCATCAAAGCGACCCAATTTCACCAAACCATAGTTCAACATCTTCAAAGTTGTAACATCATTTACTCCTTGTCTTGTAGTCAAATATTGTCTAAGATTGTTGGGAATATTACACAAAGTAATAATGAAAGAATAAGATTAACACAAAAGACAAACAGAAAATAGATAACTTGGAGGCACTATATCGTTTTCCTTAGACAATATTTGCCCCCCACACTTTTGTTGCTAAAGGGTTATCTCAAATTTGTCTCTAGGATACAACCAAGATGTTGGGTTCTATAGATAGCAATTCTGGAGAATGACTACAGGATTTCTTGTGTTTCTTGTGTTATTTTTCAAGTGAACATAAATCTCTATTTATACCCATAGGGTTATGTTTCATGAAAAGGCACATATGGAGAGTTAGTTATTTTTCAAGTGAATATAAGCCTCTATTCATGAAAAGGCACGTATGTTTCATAAAAAGACATGTATGGAAAGTTAGTTATTTTTTCATAAAACGGTTAACAAAGATTGAAACATCTTCAACCTTTCTGAATAGTCACCAGAAAATTCCAGAAAATTCAGATTTTTGATTTTCACTTAGAAAATTCCAGAACTTGAATTTTCACTTTATGAGTACCATATTCTCCAAACTCAAACATTATTATTACAATCTATCCTTATATATACCTATATATACAAGAGAAATTGGTTGGCAATATTTTCACCAAATTGTTGAAAGTATGAACTACCTTCATGGAAAAGGTCTAATACATTGAGACGTGCTCTTAGAATCTATTTTTAGACTATGGATAAGAACAAAATTGGAGAATTTCGGTTTGGTAGGTTGATTATTATTTTAATTTATTTTCTTAAAAAAAAAAATCTTGCCCAAATAATTATATCTCACAATTATTTATTTTCTAAAAATAAAATTAAAAAAATCTCTAACTTTTATTAAACTTGTATTATGCAGCGAAACTTGTACAAACAATGTTGATGGAGATGTTTGAGTATATAATTCAAGTGATTATAATTATCAGAATTATAAAGTTCTGAAGGTGCATAAGTAACAAGAAGGTTTGAAAACTTGGCTATTTAAAAAAGTTGAGTTTCCTGATGATTAGAATTTTCTGATTATATCTTCTTCATGAAGGAATTAATGTCAAAAAAGAATTCCAAATCTCCATCCGCAGCATTAGAGATATTGATAAGTTAAATTGTGTTTGATTAGGCTGGCAGTGTTAGAGTTCAATTATTCATTGCATTGACTATCCTAAGTGCATGTCTAAAATGATTGCTAATTTGTTTTTTTCCTATTTTGGCGTACTCTATTTCAACAACTAAGACAATCAACAACTTAAGAAAGAGATGGAGATATTAAACTTAATGATACTAGCCAAATTTTTGCACAATGTGTGGTGCATTTCATTGTTAGTTTCTTCCAATATATCAATAATTTTTCTTGTAAAAATTTGTAATATTTAGTGTTCTATTTTTATAGAAAAAATATAACAATAATAAGAGTAATGTAGTAATTTGATCATACTATATGTATTTACAACTTTTAAAATTGCATGATATAGTGACTAATATAGATAAACATGTTCTATACCTACTCAAAAATGTAAATCTCGTTTTGATAAATAAAAATGTAAATATCTTTCAACAATTTTTTTTATACATTCCTAATTGTGTTATTAAAATTTTCTTCTTCCTTTGTTTGACTTTGTTTAATAACAATTGTCCACAAGTTAACATTACCCTAATATAAAATAGTAAAAACAAGAATATGTGGATAGATACTATCATGTATCAAAGCTATTATTAGAGAGAGAGAGAGAGAGAGAGAGAGAGAGAGAGAGATACAAGGTGTTAAGAGACTTTAATTTTTTGAGTAATTCTAGAATTGCAAATTATTCCATAATTTTTTTATCATAACTTTGACATGACAGACTGTAAATGGTTAATTATCACTTACATATAAATTCACAATTTTTTCTTCACCAACTACACTCTATCACATCACAATTATGACAAAAATTTGTATTATTAGACTTATTTATTTATTTATTTATTTTTCTGTAGGTGTCAAAGAGACTCGAGACATGGCATGTTCATGATGGACTCATCAGCGACAAAAAAGCAAAAGTAGACCCATCAATTTGCAAATACGTCGACTTCAACTTCATGCTTCAAAGGAAGCAAAGTGTTTGCACCATGGATTTATCTAATCTTATCACCAAAGTCAAAGGAGTGAGCAGGGCACGGGTTTTGACTATGCCACGTGGTACGGCCTGCTGCCGTGGATTAATTAATGATCCGCTGTCATGTGACATGCCAGCTGAATCACCACAGCATCCCAACATCCGTTACGTGACTTGTGCTCGTGAGTTTTTAGTCTTTTCAGTTTTTACCTCATATTTTTTCTTTCTATCCTCCATTTTGGCCAAAAATAAGAAAAATGATGAATCCTGGATTGCATAAACTTTTGTAGTAAAGTCTGGTGCTATGAAAGCATATGCAGGTAAAGAGTACATATGTTGAGCTATCAAGAAAGTAATAACCGTTAAAGACACTAGAGTAAAACCTAACTGAAAATTAATCAAATTATTGACCGTGTAAAAAAGATTTTTATATCAACGCTCTAATCACCCTTGGAGGAATATGTGCTTCTAGAAGATCTTTTATACTTTGCCCAAAGTTTAGGCTACTCCCATTTTACTCACCGCTATTACGGGAATCATTTTTGCTTGCTTTTCCTCTAGCTACTAAGATGTTTCAATTCACTAAGTTGTTTCTTGCCTGTCCATAAATTCAGCAGTAGTTTGAAAGGTTCACCTATTCGAGAATCTCTGAATCTACATTTATTTTTAACTCTCTGAAGCATTTCATTGCTTACTACACCCTTCCTTGTGTTTGGGTGCCTAGCTATACACCGTAAGCCTTTCCTTGTTTGAACCGCACCTTTAATTTTAAAGTCATGTCATCCTAAGGTGTTCCTCACGAGAGAGACATGAGAACGTTATTAAAAAAAAAAAGGGCATAGCGAGCCTTAGTGCAAAGGCTCACACAATGGGTATTAGATCAATGGTAGAGCCTCTGATAATTGCATCATTGTGCCTAGGCTGTGAGAGATCTAAGCCACATGAATAGTTCAATGTACTCATTAACACCTGAAACCTAAGATATGGATCATTCAAAGCACATTAGCATGGCGTACTTTTATTGTTTGAATCAGAGTTTGAGACCAAACTTCTCCTTAAGAGGATAGATGGGGTGGTTCAGGTGAGATCTTTTTGGATTTAGATTTTCTAAATTTCCTAGGGTACTCTACTAATAGATTTCTTTAAATCCTAACCCTCTTTTATAATTTAAGAGTCTAGATTCTACCATGTCAGTATTCCACTAATAATACTCTTAAAATAATAAAATAATGTTGCAAACAAAACAATTAAGATTATTGTTAGTGAAATGCTGTAATGGCAAAATCTAGACCATTAAATCATTAAAGAATATTTAAGATTTAAGGAAATCTATTTGGTAAAGTACACTAGGAAATCTAGAGGATCTAAATCCAATCTTTTTTCTTTTCTTTTTTTTTTGTTAATAAGTGTTATTGGGATTGAGATTTAGGTGCAATATTTTTTAGCGGTGGAGATCAAGAGTTAAAAAATTAACTTACAATCTTTGATAACAAAAAAGCAAAAACAAAAAACAAAAAACAAAAAACAAAACAAAACAAAAACAAAAACAAACAAACAATAAAGAAAGTTAAAATTTGAAAATGGTTATTAAAAACAAAAATTGCAAGTGATTTACTAGATCCAACTGTCTCATAGGTTTACACTTTACACCATAAAATAAATAATTTTATATATTTTAAAAATGGAATTAAATTGTGCAAATATATATATATAGAGAGAGAGAGAGAGAGAATTACAATGGATTTGTTGGTGCAAAATGCAAATCAATGAATTATTATTATTATTATTATTATTATTATTATTATTATTATTATTATTATTTTTGAATGGATCAATGAATTAATTATAAATAAAGATATATATATATATATATATATATTTTGAAAAGTGTAGAATTTAACATATAATTGAATATTTTCATTTCTTAACTTGAGCAACACTAACTAACCGGATCCGTAAATAAAAAAAGGAAAGATTTGTGGCTTTTTTTTCTTTTTTTTCATTTTGTGCTCTTTTAATAGTCGTTATTAACTAGAGAGGGATACCTGACGGTAATTGCCTAAAGCAAACGGTGAATTATCATTACCATATATATAGCTAGTAATTGTATATGGTCAAAAAGAAAATAAAAAACTTGAGCATTACGCAAATACTATAATTATGATTCAAAGCTTTCATCCTAAAACAAATTAAAAACATTATGAAGTGGAGGTAGTTGCAAAAAGATATACGTACGATGGTACTTTTACATTACAATTAGATATGATTGCACATGTAAACAAGAGAATTCATGGTGGGAATATAGCAATATTTGTGCAAGGTGTCAAGTCAAGGTGGTGGAATTTGTATGAATTGCCTTTTGCATTGTAATTCTTGTGATCAATACGAAGATGATTAGATTGATATGGATTCCAACACACATAATCCTCATGACATGTGGGAAAAGGTATCTAAGATCATGAGTAAAGCACAAGGAAACGAAGAAAATGAGAACGGCTATGCGTTAAGAACAAGAATTCATTGGCTTTGTACGTTTATTTTAAAGTTTTTTTTTTTTAAGTTTTAAACTCAAAAATTCTACTCACGTAACAAAAATAGACGTCCATGTAAAAATGTAGGACATTCTATAGCCAATGAGAAGCTTGTGAAAAAAACATGGGGAAAAATAGATAACCATTGATTTAAGTGTACATTACACTAAGACTCAAGAGAGATTCTGTAATTTATCCTCCCAATAAAAAACCATTGGCCAGAAATGAAAAAGAATAAGAAATTAGGGGGAAAAAGAAACATTTCCAATTAGTTAAGAAATCGTAAACAAGATACAAGTGGTTTCGTATCATTACCGGCTCATGTCATGTTATAGTTTTTCAAAAATTGCTCAAATTACCGTGTCAAACCCGTATCATGTTTGTTCGTGCTTCCTATATTATAGGCCTATATATAATTGCAGGGATTTCTGAGTTGTTCTATACAGATTAACAATGAATAATTAAAGAAAATAACATATTTGCATGACATTCCAGAGCGAGTCATGCTTTTAAATTTGACTGCATAACACTTCCTTGACAATGACAATAAAACAAATTCAGCATGACTACCTACCAGGAATATTACACTCTCACTATTATATCGGTTACCAGATATGACACCCAAAAAGGCCAAAAGCTAGTGAACAATGATAGAGATTGGAAATTTGGAAGTGTCAAAAAGAAAAACCAAACGATGCCAACAAACTAGATAGGAGGTGCGGTCCCCCCACTGCTACCACCTACGCTCCCAGCAAGCATTAACATTATCTATTTTGGTTGAAATTTCAGATAAATTCATAGAGACATTCTGATTAGAATGAAATAGACAGATGAACTAAACCCATTAAGCAAACATTAACATACAGCCGTACATATATATAGATAATGTTTAACGTTTTCATGAGATCCTGTCATGACTACATTCATGTCATAATGTCTTTTAGTTTCTACAAGCAAAACAGATATAACTTAATAATAAATAGCTATATATATATATATATATATTATGTTTTGAGGATCTGCTTTCTCCATCACACAAAAGACCAGTTTAAAAACATGAAGGCCAGGCAATGATTTGAATCATCGTCGTTAAGAACTTTCCATGCAATGGCCTGCTCATAAGACACTGGCCTTCCCATGCTGGAAAGGCATATTCCTGCTGGCAGATATGCAAAGCCCTGCAAATTTAAACACCCACATTAGATGTTATCAATCACTTCTCAATAAATACTGAAGACCAGTCTTGCGTGTTAACTAATTAGAGACAAAACGTGACTGACATATAAGCTGCCTTATTTGTTTAAGTACTTGCAAATGCATTTTTAATATTTGAACTCTATTTTTCTAATTGTCTTAAGAATCAGTAATACCTGTTGCATGATCTTGGAGAACTCGGAACATAGAATCTTCCGGCCAGCTTCATCAAGAATCTTGTCAAGCATTATATCTTGAAGGGCCACAAGAGTAGTTTCTAGCATGTCAAGCCCAGCCTGGTTTGCAAAGGTGAACACAGGAGATGCCTGCAACCACATTTATGCCAATTGATAAGATTTAGGGTGCATTACACTATGATGTATTTGTGCATAACTTTGAATTATGGAACACGCAAAGAAGCAGAAAAAGGTGATTACATTTGTTTTCACGGAGCAGCATAGTATAGCATCGGAATGGAGCCAAAGTTGCTTTAAGACGGCATCACTAGCTTGGGACTCCACCCGAAAGAGCTCTCCCCCAGTGTGGATCCTGAAACATACCAAAGTAAGCAAACAGAAATGAAAAAGTTTGACACCCCCTAGCCCTACATTGCATTTTCATTTAAAACCTCAGCATACTCGGGGTGCCCAAACTAGTCATAATACTTTTGAGTTAAGCTCAGGACTTACAAATCTTTCACGATAAAACGGATATTTTAACAACAATGGCAACCAAAAGAAAATGTGATTAGTGATTAGAAATAGAAGGTACCAAATATGAAAGAACATTCAAACCTGTAGCTCCGGCAAATCCAACGTGCCAAGGTAAGAGCCTCAGGTGAACCTGGAAGGGGTTTGGGCCCCATATGGGAGCTAAGCCGGGAGGGGGAAATAGCCATGGCAACTCTCTGAACAGACCCCACAACACTACGAACATACTGGCGAGCCATGGCAGCCACATTGTCCCGCAAGTGGCTCTCAAAAGTAAATTGGAAAGCAATAGTCAGGACTGATCTAAGGTTGTAACCGTTCAGATCAGCCTCACCAGCTGGACGAGCACCACCAGCTCCTACTTCAAGTGTAGAAGCCAAATCCAATGTTCGAGTTGCAGCAGGCCCATCCTGCAATACAAATATCATAGAAAAAGGCAAGGGTAAATGCACTTTTGACAATACAGTAAACTCCGAATTGAGAGTTATGAATGGTTCTGTGATTATTCCATTAAATAAGAATCTACAGAAGTAAGATGAGAGATCACTGAACTGGTTTAGGATCCAGCGGTATCACACGAAATCCAGATGGCAACAAAGGAGCATCATCAGCAAAGGATTCATCAATAGGTGCAAAGACAAGCTGAGCACAGGCACCAACAGCATTTTCATCAACCCCACTGCAAAGCTGCCACCATAAATTTCAATAAAAACAAATAGATTCATTAATAAGAACAATCCACAGTAATGACACAAGACTTTTTAAGAACATACTAACAAAATATATACCACATAAGACAATAACTAGACTAACCTGTAACAGGTACATATCTCGTGCCAATGCCACATCTTCGGGGGAGAATGCATGACCCTCCAGCCGAACCACCTCCAAGAACTTCATTAAGATGAATGAAAATTTTTTAGACAAAATTGTATTTAAACATGGGGGAAAAATATAACCCAGAGAAAAGAGAGAAATAAAGGTCACCTCCTCATGCTCCACAGTATGGGCGAGAGGTAAGATGACCTGGCTACCAGGGAAGCCACCAGGTCTTGCACAAGGAACGGCATAAGGGCTAGCTTTAAGACATGCAGCAGAGTAGGCATCAACCCCATAGTCAGCCCACTCCGAACGGTGCTCCCTTAGAAAACGAACAAGCAAGGCAGGGGGAACATTCTGCAGACCCCCAAGAAAAGAAAAGTTGTAAACTTTTTAATGTACAATCAAATATGAACAAAATTTTAATATAAGAATTAAGGTCTAGATAATCCATAGGGACACTGAGAAAAAATCAAGACTTTGGGAAAGGGGAGGGGGGGGGGGGGGGGGGTGGTTGACACAGATAAAATAAAAAATGCCAGAGTGAAGGACATGAGCTAGCCAAAGATAACCGTCCCACGTGATTAAATAGCATATGGACTAACCTGCAGCAGCATTGATGCCTTGGCACACAGCACCCCTCCTCCAAAAGTTGAGAACATTGATGTGCTATACTGGGAGCCAAGAAATTTGTTTGGAGATGAGTTTATCATGATGGTCACATCTTCCACACCATCACTTCCCATTAGCGACCAACCATCATCCGCAAACCCGTTTACAGCATCATTGAAACCCCTAAAGTTCATTTTGAAAAACTTTATAGTCAATGAACAATCCAGAATAGTCCAAGAAAATGGGAGAAAACAATTGTTTCAGATTTTATGTTTTAAAGTAAATAATTGGTTGGTCAAGGCCATGTGCACTTGATTCTGATGCCCAGGTTTCCAAATTTAAAGCATGGAAGTCTTACCTGCAAAGTCTCTGACTGAATGTCCTTAAAACAGCAGGCTGGCGGCCCCCACCATACTGAATTTCTCCGCTACTCTCTTGTGCAATTTGTCGTATGTGTCGCAAGGCCTGTGTAGCAAGAATACAAGAACAAAATGTGAAAAAAAAATTTTGACCAAATCAATGAAAAAAGATCTCTTGCAATAGTTCTTACAGCAACAGTCATTTTCTGAGCAAGAATCTTTGATGATTCATAAAGTGGTCTGAGAACTTCAGGAACACTCCATGCCTAGGTCAACCAAGAACTCAAATAAGCAAATGAATAAAAAGACAAAGTTGTAGGAGAAATGAATTCAATCAGCTCTTATCCTCACATCTAAATCGATGTGATCAACAATGTGAATTATGGAGCCACCACCCTCACAAGGCCGTATTAGATAGCCACTGGGAAGCACTTCAGCTCTTACAAAACTAGTAGTGGGAGGCCCTGCTGGGCCACCAGTAGAAGAGGTCAATGATCTCTCACATATCTGCAAATATCATTTTGAGACAATAAAATGCATTAAAATCAGATGAAAAACCATCCTAGGGAGCAGAGTCAACATACTTCATGAATTTGGGACAATTACTATTGCTATGCAGTACGAAGTGACATTTTTGCATTTTTAGAAACAAACTTTAACAAGAGCAGAAAACAATTAGTGCGAGGCACTATTTGAATTACCACAAGACTTCCATCTTCCAAACTTGTAGTATATCTCAACGTCCAGAAGTCGCGTGCCGCGGCCAATGTTGTAGGTGCATAAGTCTAATAAAGAACAAGATTGAAAGATTAAAAAATAAGCAAGATAAAAACTGAGAAGTCAAACCCAGCTTATATAGACAACCAACCTGCATGTATATCAGCTCAATTGTTCCTCCATTTCCTGTAGGGATTGCACTCAAAACATCAATGCTTCGACAATCACGAAACCACGATAGACGTTCTTTAAGGATTTCAGCGACCTGTGATGAGTTTTATCATACATTGTATACAAGTAAAGCAGCATACGATTATTGAGAGATCAACATGAGGGAAAAAGAAGGGGGGGGGGGGGGGGGGGGAACCAGTAGTGCAGGAAGAAAAAATACCTTTGTGGGCTCTAGACTCACAAGACCGCAGGCTCGTGCTGCTACCCCACTACAGTTGCGGGAAACAGCAACGATTCCAATAGAATCCGGACCAGGCTACATATTATCACTAGAAATGTTATATTTTTGAATAGGAGTAACATTTATGCAGAGCAATGCATACATGCACATAAACTCACTACATATCTCTGAGAAAGATTTAAGAGGCCTTACCTTCATCCCAATCATCTGGACCCAGTCGACAGCAGTTCCAGTAGCCTTGGAAAGGAACTCTGCCAGGGTCTCCTCAGCAATCGCGAGAAGACTAAGGCACAAATAAAAAAGGTTAAACCAAAACAAATTAGTGGGTTTTAAAATAAATTGGGCTCAAGAGACATTACTTACCCAGCTGGGTTGTTAGCATCCCTTTGGGGATGCTGAGGTGTTGGGTTTTGCTGTTGTTGTTGCTGACCACTCATGACCACAGACTCACAGCTGTTGTCTGTGGTCGTTCCAGATGCCTGGTTAGAATCCGCCAAAGAATGATTTTAAGATTAAATGATGTGATAATAATTAAGAGTTCCGATAAGGATGTAAGAGACACAATGTCTAGACCAAATCATGCATAGCTAATCTAACAAAGAAACTACACTTTCATTCAGTATATCTTTAACTGCAAATTAACATGTATTACAGCACATCAACACAAGAATTCAAGAACAATGGCCAGAGCACAAGAGGCTTCAAGCAATTCAAAATAATTGGCTAGAGATTATTTACAAAGTAGAGCAGCTAGTGGACAAAGGTCAAGACAACTTACACTCTGCAGTTGCTGTCGCATGTATCCATTCTCATAGACCAGGTGTGATACCTGCTTCTGTAAGCGGTCATTCTCTTCCATCAACAACTTGTTCATGGCAGTCAGCTTTCTATTCACTGTCTGGAGACGAGAAGCTTCCTTCCTTTGTTTTTCACGGCATCTACAAAGAAAAATTGAATTCCATATCAACTAAGTTCCCCGAATTTACTTAAGCTTACTTAGTCTAAAATGATAGAGAACTCAACATTAGCAAATATGAATGTGACAAAGAGATACCCGTGTGGAAGTATGAGGGAGACAAAGCAAATTGGTTTATTGTTTTTTTATTTTGGTACAAGGAGAGGCAAAAGTCAAAAGAACAAAAAAAGATGACACAGAGAAAAGGATGGTAATCAATTTAAATCTAAATCCTCAGTTAACATTTTTATGAATGATTATATTTTATTGCTGTAAGATTTCCAAATTTGTATAAAATATATAATTATTTTAGTCCAAGAAACACCAAAACAAGACCTAAAACCCCAAAAAGAACTTTTCCTAAACTTCCTCAATTTCTTTTTTGAATCATAAACTTCCACAATTACTGTGGTCAGTCTAAAGACCAATCTTGGTAAAATCAGATGTGCAGACATGAATTTACCAGGCCAAAATATACACTTAAGTCACAAGACATCAAATTTAAAGTAGAATTTATCTTATCTCAAATTATTATATTTTAAATTGAATGCTTAAACTGGTTCAGCAACAGGAAGAATAAAAATATTCATTTATTTTAAATTTCTGCAGGGGAAAGAGAATCATAAAACCCAGAAATGATGAACACAGAAACAAAAGATAAATAAACAAAACAAAAGAATGTTTTCAAGAAGCAGATCGATTAGCTGTCAATATCATTCTTTTAATTTGAACACCCAAAAGCAGAACATAACAAACAAAAACACATTTTAGGAGAACATATGTCATTATTGTCTACTACTAAATTTTCTAAAATAAAAAAGAATCATATAAAAGTTTCACTTTTAACCTCTTCTGCTATATATTGAATTAAAAATATCCAAAATGATGAGACACAAAGAATACGAGAGGAATAAAGAAAGTATATTTCATAAAAAAAAGCAAACTGATTAGCTGTCATTATCTTTCATTTAATTTTTACCCTTTTCTCACAAGTTTTGGAAAGAAAACAAAATGCGTAATGTTTTTCTTTAAAACTCCCCAATGACAGAAGGAGAGAAACAAACAGGATCCCCAGAAAACAGCGATTTGATGCATTACAAGAAGACAAGTTCTTTACCAATACAATACAAGAGGTATGTGCTTTAAATATGCAAACCAGAAAAGATTGTATTCTATACCAAAACTTGCATTAGATCATATCACTATTTTAAGAAAAGGGTTTAAGAGTGAGAAAGGAGTTAACAAAAAAACAAAACCACAGAGAATCAAAACAAAATCATGGGGAAAAATGAAAAAAGAAAACAACTTGTTTCTAAGAACTTCTGCAACTTCAAAGAGAAATAGTGAAAAATCATCCAAAATAAAACCACATTTTCTCTTCAAGAAAGATCCATTAATTGCAGACTAAACAAAAGCACACTTGCTCCCCACCCCCCCTCCCACACCAAATTTTTAAAAAAAAAAACTATTCTTTCTCATTATTTTTCCTAGTCAATACAGAAAGAAACAGAAAAAACTAAAAATGAAACAGAAATGGAGGATCATCAAAGAGATAAGTCCATTTTGACACAATAATGAACTGATTGTGACTAAAAAACACAAAAACATGAACTAGATGGAAACCCCACCCCTATTAGCAAAAGCCTATACCACTTCTAACTTCTTCACTAAAAATACACAAACATAAACTTAATGGAAACCTCACCCCTATTTCCAAGGCCTATACAACATCTAACATTACATGAAAAAAAAAACCCATTTTGCATTCCCCATTTTCCCCAAACAAACCAAAGAAATAAAGTGCAAGCCACTACAAGAGAAGAAGAAAAAAAAGACCTTTCATTTTTTTATTGAAGTCAAGATTAGTAATTAAATAACAACAAAGTAGAAAATTTTCATCTTGTACAAATATTCAAATCCCTCTCTATACCTGCGGTTCTGAAACCAGACTTTGATCTGTTTAGGCTCAATGTTGGAAAGTATAGGACACTCCCTAATGAGCTGCTGTCTTCTCAAAGAGCTAGGCTTTGGACATTCTGTGTACACTCTCTCCAACGCCTCCACTTGCTCTGGCGTATACCTCACGTACTTGCTTGAATCCATTTGCTTATTCACTGAATCTTTGTGCATAGAAAGCGCCATACATACAACAATACAATACTATAAACACCAAAAGCTTAAAGTAAAAAACCACCCAAATGAACAAAAAAAAAGATATAAAGCCAGAACTAACACAGACCCAGAAGATGTTTTTGGGGTCTCTAAGGCCTTGTTGAGCACACTTGTGAAAATGGGATTTAGAAAGGTGGTATCTTTGGTTCTGCTTCTTGATCAGCTTCTTTGTTATTGTTGTTGTTGTTGTTGTTGTTGTTGTTGTTGGTGGTGGTGGTGGAAGTGTTCTCAGGCAGGCTCTCTCCTCCAAGAGAGCCTACTTTCTCCTTCATCAGCTGGTGGGCTTTGGTTTTTTTTTGTTTATCTCTCTCTTTCTGTGAAAGCAAAGAGCTTGAACTTGAACAGGGAAGAAGGGACTGTGGTCTTTATCTTAGACACCAATCTCGAGAATTTTTGAAAGGGAGAGAATGAAAAAACCAACCCACAGAAAGAGAGAGTGTGTAATGTGTTTTGTCTGTGTTTGTTTTTGTGTGAATGTGACTGAGAAAGTAAACAGAAAAAACAAATAGCCAATGGCAAATAAAAAGCCCACCTGGCTATATGGCTATAACTATTGGTAGTATTGGCTTTTTTATTTTATTTTATTTTTTTAATTTTCCTCTGACTTCTCTGTAACTGTGTGATGTGAAAATTGAAAAGTACAAAAACAAATAAATAAATAGAGAGAGAGAGAGAGAGAGAAAGAAAGAAAAGGGGAAGGAATAAATGAGAGGACAGTAGAAATGCAGAGAGCTGATTTTGGCCTGCCAGAACCTCAGAGAGACGTTTTTTGACAAATGGGGTTGGCTTGTAATGTATTGTATCTCTCTCTCTTTCTCTGTCTAGGAAAAAGTAAAAAGCTACAGTACAGCCTGCCATTGCTACACTCTTTCTCTCTCTTTAGGCAAACAGTACCATTTTCTTGATGATTATGCATGCATGGACATTATGTATCATACTTATGGGGATGGTTAGGCATGATATGTGCAAAACGGTGGGCATGTATGTTGTGGTATGTGAGACAGACTTGTGGGCATGTATGGAAGGCGTGAACACAGAGACAATGGACCACACCTCGGTAAAAGGAAATTTTCTTTAGAGGAAAAGAAAAACAAAAAAACATAACATAAATCACTAGTATAAATAGACAAGAATTGCTTTGCTGTATGTATGGTACACAAACACAATAACACAACTTTTTTTTTTTTTTTTTAATTTAGAGGAAAAGAAAAACAAAAAAACATAACATAAATCACTAGTATAAATAGACAAGAATTGCTTTGCTGTATGTATGGTACACAAACACAATAACACAACCTTTTTTTTTTTTTAAGAGAACAATGACACAACTTCAATGAAACTGGATCCTTAGCAATTTACAAATAACCGAGTTGAAGGGTTGGAAAATGGTCCATAATCAACGAGACAAAAGGACCTTCACAATTCTAGGATGATGTTTGTTGAGTTAAGATAGCTTGACCCAGTTAATTAAATTAACTACTTAAGTTGATTAATTAAATTCAATTGCATTAAAACCGTGGAGGCACCAACAAATCACTAAAAATACTAAATATAACGGAAAATAAATTTGACATGATGATTTGTTCACAAATGAGAAAAACCTCGCAAGACAAAAATCTTACTGAGTGATTTTAAGATCACCATTCCCAAGAATCCATTAATCAATAATCAAGCGGTTACAAATATAAGGAATATTACCAACTACCCCTGGCCTTTCTCAAAATACCAACCTACAGTTAAACATTTGCTCCAATACCCAATTGGATTTGATCTTGTAGCAGCCTTCTTTCCCTTAATGCACAAACCTCCAATTTGTGGCTAACCCTTTTACACGGATCTCAAGTAAGTGACTAACTCCAGCAACTTAAATAGAGGTTATTGGCTGCAAAGTTCTTCATTTCATCAACGATAAAGATTTAGAAGCATTCAGTTACAAAATCCTATGACGTACAAACGTAGTAGTTTCACATAGAGAAGATAAGTCTTAGTCTTTGTATTTATGTGTGACAGCCTTTAAAATAAGTCTTATATATGTCTAGGGTTGTAAGAAAAGAAATTGCAAATAAATATGCAATGCTGGGCTGAATTTCAGATTTGGAAATTCTGAAATCGTAATTCTTGATAGATCGAGATGCTATCGAGCTATCTATTGAGTTTCACATTAAGTTTTGATAGCAGGCATCTGTCGAGCTATCTGTCGAGACTTAATGAACAACTTTTATTCACTTGTTTCTTGGACCAATCTTCTTATCTGTAATACTTGACTTGAATAACATGTTTCTTGAAGTACTAAACCCATCTTAGATCTCCCAAATTAGAAGTAAAGTGCATTTTATTAAAAGATTAGTCAATTACACAAAATATGACATTAACAATGTTTAATTGAATTGAAAAATTGTTTGGATCAAGTTATTTTTATTAACTAAAGTTTTGAAACTTACTGCCATAAAGAATTTTTGGAAGTCTCTCTCAAAAAAGAGAGACAAAGAGAATGGCTCTCAAAGGTATCTTCACACGTCTGTACGAAAGTGCACCTAAGGTTTTTTTTTTTTTAAATGGTTAAAGTGCAACTAAGTTGACATAGGACAAAATTTACAATTTAATTTTGTAATTCATTCATTTTGGTATTTTTACGTAGTTTTCATTATTTTAGGTTTAGAGTATTTATTTCCTTGTACTTACGTGCTTTTAATTTTTAAGTCAAATTTGGTTCCTAAATGGTTAGGTATTAATTATGATTTATTTTAAAATATTTTTTTTTATATAAAGTTTTACAAAGCTTTTAAATAGACCTCCAAATCTGTAAACCTTTTTTTAATAAATATTCAATCAATAAAAATTTAGACTTTAGTCTCTCTATTTTCTAGTGGATTCCATATCATCCCTCCTTGTGGATTCAAGGTAGCCTCGTGAATTCAAGAATATTTTTTAGAAGGAAACATGTTTTGTTTCTTATTTTCTAAAGGTAGACATGTTCTACTTTCTGTCGCTTATGCACCCTGCATCATGAGTCCTCAATGACTTCGTTGTGAGTGTCATTCTCAATGTGAGCCCTCCTCAACCCTTACATAAGGCCCAGTTCTGGGTCTCTTGCGGCACTCAATATCACTTTTTGTTGTCTTTATTGCGGGTATCCAACCGGCCTAAATCAACTAGGTCTCCTTTACTAGTGGCGATCAAGCCACCTTCTAAAGCCCTTGGAGGGAGTCTCTAGTATATGTATAACTCGAACCAATTCGGATTTGAGTTCCTTAGCACCAAACCTTCAAACATTTCCATGGATTCTCTAGCTATAAATGGTTTCCTCTTGCGCTAAACCCCATTGTCTTTACAATGTGGTAGGATTTCTCTTCTGTATTTTGTTTTGGTGTCTTTAGGATGGGTCAAATTGTAACGTTCTTCTTGGAGAGCATAGAAAAGTCTACCAGATTTAATTGGTTTTCTAAGAACATTCACTTCACAATTGGTGATGTAAATGGTATATGTTGCGATTATTTAGCATCTAAGCATCAAAAACGCACGTTACCTGATATTGTAATGGTAAAAAAAAATTTGCAATTGTGCTACAGTACCTTGCAAGTTCGCAATGACACTGTAGCACAATTGCAAATCAATTTAATATTTTTTATTTCATACCTTTAAATATATGCTTTTTTCTCTCTCTTCATCAATCTCTCTCTCTCTCTCTCTCTCTCTCTTGACATTCTAAGCCTCTCTCTAACATATCTCTCTCATGGTGGTAGTTTTTTTGGCGTGGGTCTGGTGGCGGCGTGGTCTAGTGGTGGCATGGTGTAGCGTGGCGTGGAGGTTTTTCTAGATCAGCAATTGGCATGGTTGATGGGTCTCTCTCTCACAGTGGTTGATGGGTTTGGTTATGGGTTGTTTGTGGGTTTAGCTAGGTTTCAGGTTTGATGGGTTTTAGGTTTAATGGGTTTTGGGATTGGTGGTTATGGGTTCCGATGGGGTTTGTGCAGCTGTGGAGACTAGCATGGGTTGTGGCAAGGTCGTACGTGGTGGTTCTGATGGGGTTCGTGCAGTGGTGGAGATCGGTGAGTTGCTGTGAGTTGTGGTTGATCTGTGGGTTTGCTAAGTTGTAGTTGAATGAGCATGCTTTCTGTAATAGAGAGAAGTGAGAATATTTTTATATTATTTTATTTTACTTTATATTATTTTAATGTGTAGTATGGTAAAATAAAAGTTGAGATCTTAGGTGTGTTGTAAAATGGTATGATATGGTATAAATGATAAAATAGCTTTTGAGATGGTAAAATAGAATTTTTTGTAAATTCCGGATGTGAATGCTCTAAGAGAGCTTAGGAATGCTTGTCAGAGTGTATTAGACTTTCTAAGAGATTGTATTCATTTTTTTCAAAACGATTTCAAATTAATTTTAGTTATAACTAGGTAATTGTATTAAATATAATTTTGATGTTAATTGTGTAACAAAAAACTAAGGGGAAAAGTTAATGAATGCCCTAAGTGCATTTGTTAATGAACCATTTTAGGAAAATTTCTATAGGAAAAGAAGAAAAACAATTAATATTTTAACAGCTTTTTAAATTTCTTGTAAAATTGCTATAAAAACCTTACTAAAATAGTTTATTAATAATTGTCCTAAAAACACCTGTTAACATTAACATTACCCAAAAACTAAAAGTTACTTTATTTTATAAAATAAAAAACTAAAAGTTACATTATTTGCCCCAAAAAAAAAAAAAACACTAAAACAAAAGGCAAAAAGGAAAAATTATTTAAACAAAACCCAAGCACACACCTAGTTAGTTGAGTCAAGTTTGGCGGACATGTGTGAGCATGGTTGTCAAAATCGCGATTCGAATCGTAAAATCGCACGATTTTACGATCCCACCTCACCAAAAAGTTTAAAATCGTAGTAGGATCGCAAAAATGGTAGGATCGTATGTAGGATCGTGTAGGATCGCATAGGATCATAGGATCGTATGGGATTCTACCGATCCTACCATTTGGCTTTTTTTTTTTTTTTTTTTTTTTTAAGTGAGATTCATTTGGGTAAGATAATCCACCTAAACCCACAAGCCCAACAAGTTATCAGGAGCCCAATAATGAATTGAAGTCCCAAGTTTACCCTTATGTCAACATAAAATCTCAAAAAAACCTATAATACTTAAGTTTAACGTTTTCAAAAACAAAACCTAAAATATTTAGATGATGAAAATGGGGATATGACAATGACAGTGATTAGATTAGAAGAACCTTAGAATGAGAAATCTCTTTTGGATTACATATTGTAAATTTGTAGTTAGCTAGTTTTTATATGCTAATTAGCCTAACTTATTTTGGATTTGGAACTTAGAATTTGGAAAACATTTTCCATATGTGTAGATAATATTTTGGTACTTAGTTGCTAATTAAACATGTATTGAACTTTTTAGATACATTATGTCAAAAGTTAAATATATTTTGTTTCAATAGAATGACATAAGAACGGTGTAGTGTATGCAAATTACATTTTATGATGCAATTTTTTTTAATAGATGGATTCATATTTTAAGTGATTATATAACATACAAAGTCACTATCAATAGGTTTTTTGCTTAAAAACTGAAAATAGGTAGAATCTTACGATCCACGATCCGATCTTACGATTCACGATCCTACCTACCTCCCATGATCCTACGTAAGATCCCAATTTTGACAACCTTGTGTGTGAGTGTTGGTAGGCAATCAGTCATGTGACCCTTGTGTCCAGATCTGTCGTTTTGACAAAACATTAACAAATTTCGATGAGAAATGCATAAATAACGATCTCAATATGCTAGTTTCTATACTTTGTAATAACACTCATGCTTATAGAAAGAACTAGTGCTCATCAAAAAGAAAGAACTAGTGTTCATCACAAAACAAAACTAAAAAAGAACTAGTGTTTATAAAATAGGTAAAAGCACCGCATACAAATGGGTAAAACTATGTAAATTTTGCCCATTTTTAAAAAGATAAGGTGTGAACATGATACACTTTTGAAAAAAAAAATAATACGCATATAGTAAGGGGGAGCTAAAGGATGTACCTAGTCAAGTGAAAGTGCTTGTCAAGCCGTTGTGATCTAGGATGTGAGGTTCATATGCCTGATTTCTTGTATAGCCATAGCCACCTCTGAAACTTTTTTTTTTTAATAACTTTTTCACTGACTTTTTTCACACACGACATGCAAGTTTTATCACATATGGTACATTGCACTGCTAATGTCACTTTGATAAACTATTGGTTGCATGGCATCTTTATTCTTAATAGGCTTTGTGCATCAATTCTGCAAGTTCTGCTTTGAAGAATTGTATTTCTGCATTATTTTATCGACTTTTGACATTCCTTCAGTTGATTAAACTCGTTCCTATGATCACTTGATCAATTCTCGATCAAAGAATTGAAACAATCTTCGACCATGCCTTGAGCCTTAATTTTATAAATAAATAGTCAACTGCCATGACTCTGATTCTTTATAGGAGCGCTTGAAATGATTTGGTTTAATCGAATGCTCTCGTCAATGTTGATGAGCCTTTTTGCTCGTTGAATCACTAAGAACAAAGTTTCTACAATCCAATAGTGACTTATCATATCTAACAGATGCTCTTCACCAAATTTGGTCAACACATAACCTAATCCAAATGCGACTACATGTCTCAATACTAACTAAGGGGTGGCAAAATCTGACACGATTCGCGAACACAACATGACAAGAAGTTAGCAAGTTATGAGTTGAAGTTTAATGAGTTCGTGTCATATTTTGGTTGACACAACTAACTTGTTTAATAAACATGTCATGTTCGTGTCCAACCACAGATCCCATTTAACTTGTTTGACTAAATTTCATTTTTTTCAAGCCCCATGGTCACCTCTCGCACTCATACCTCAAACTCACCTAACCTCACTTTATTTTCTTAGCCACCATTACCCTTAAGCCATTGCAGTTCCAAGCTGCCTTTACCCTCATCCGTCAATTCTCTCTATCACTTAAAACCTTAGTTGACGTCGTCCTTTACTTTCATCCAGAGGCGGCTTCAAGATTTTTATTTAGGGGGGTCAATAATGGCGAAGCCATGAATTTATTGGCAGGGGAGGCGTGAGTAAAAAATAAAATGATTATTTTTTTTTCTGTATATATAACTTTCACGTTATATACAACACAACTATATTGTACAATAATCTTAAAAAATATTAACATTCGAAAAATCATTAAGACAACAATCATTGGATGCGTAAATGAATAGAATTAAATAACTAATTATACAGTTTTATCAAATTAATAATAACTTATTATGTAATTTATATTTATAAGTTATATCAATTGAATAAAAAATATTAAATAAATAAGAAAAGTAACACACTTAGGAATAGGGCTGGGGCCTCGGAGTAAGTGTGAAACTAAGAAAAATAATACTTCAGTAATAAAATTTTGCTTATGAAGTGTATGGTTTTTTAAATATGACCATGTCATTCTCTTGGAATTGGAGTAAACAGTAAAAGATTTCTTGAACTTGAAAATGTGTAGAGTACTTATTAAAATACTTGATTGGATATAGAGAAAAACTAAGGATTATGTTCAAATTTATTTCAATTGGGTTTAACAAAAAATGTAAAGTTAGGGTGTTCAGATTTTTATTGTAGGGGTAAAAAAAAATTATGTATAATTTTTTTTTTAGGACCAGGCCAAGGGTTCATTTGAACCCCCCAGATTGGTCTTGGAGCCGCCCCTACTTTCATCTCTAAAATTTTTGCCACCATTGCATCATTGTCGTTGTCCTTTATCTATTTTCCTTAAATTGATTGCTAGGATTTAGCATTAGCTGTTGAGATTTAGAGTCCGTTTGGATACAGCTGAAAACTGAAAACTGAAAACACTGTAGCAAAATAATTTTTAAATGTGTGAATAGTATCGTGGGACCCATTTTTAATGAAAAAGTTGATAAAAAATGAAATTTGTGGGTCCGTGAACAGTGCATTACAAATGCACTGCTCATGGACAAAAGTCAACAACTGCGGCTACTGTTCATGTGAACAGTAGCCGCACAGTAGCGGCGCAGTTCCGCTTTGCTCCCTCTCACGCCTGAAAAAAAAAAAAAAAAAAAAAAAAGATCCAAAACGTGAAACTGAAAACGTGCCGTGAGAATAATTGCAATCCAAACTCTCACTTAATTTGTTTGACAAGTTTTGATTAATTATTTGTAATATTGAAATATGCTTTATTTTTTAATGATTATTTGTTATGCAGTTACTATATTAGTTTTGAATTTTTTATTAAAAAAATCTATTTGTTTGGTTTTTCATAATTCAGATCAATTGAATTAACACTAGTTTTTTTTTAAAATCTAGTGTTTATAAAATAGGTAAAAGCACCGCATACAAATGGGTAAAACTATGTAAATATTGCCCATTTTTAAAAAGATAAGGTGTGAACATGATACACTTTGGAAAAAAAAAATAATAAGCATATAGTAAGGGGGAGCTAAAGGATGTACCTAGTCAAGTGACAGTGCTTGTCAAGCCGTAGTGATCTAGGATGTGAGGTTCATATGCCTGATTTCTTGTACAGCCATAGCCACCTCTGAAACTTTTTTTTTTTTAATAACTTTTTCACTGACTTTTTTCACACACGACATGCAAGTTTTATCACATATGGTACATTGCACTGCTAATGTCACTTTGATAAACTATTGGTTGCATGGCATCTTTTTTTTTTTGAAGGGATTGCATGGCATCTTTATTCTTAATAGGCTTTGTGCATCAATTCTGCAAGTTCTGCTTTGAAGAATTGTATTTCTGCATTATTTTATCGACTTTTGACATTCCTTCAGTTGATTAAACTCGTTCCTATGATCACTTGATCAATTCTCGATCAAAGAATTGAAACAATCTTCGACCATGCCTTGAGCCTTAATTTTATAAATAAATAGTCAACTGCCATGACTCTGATTCTTTATAGGAGCGCTTGAAATGATTTGGTTAAATCGAATGCTCTCGTCAATGTTGATGAGCCTTTTTGCTCGTTGAATCACTAAGAACAAAGTTTCTACAATCCAATAGTGACTTATCATAGCTAACGGATGCACTTCACCAAATTTGGTCAACACGTAACCTAATATAAATGCGAAAACATGTCTCAATACTAACTAAGGGGTGGCAAAATCTGACACAATTCGCGAACACAGCATGACAAGAAGTTAGCAAGTTATGAGTTGAAATTTAATGAGTTCGTGTCATATTTGGGTTGACACAACTAACTTGTTTAATAAACATGTCATGTTCGTGTCCAACCACAGATCCCATTTAACTTGTTTGACTAAATTTCATTTTTTTCCAAGCCCCATGGTCACCTTTCGCACTCATACCTCAAACTCGCCTAACCTCACTTTATTTTCATACATCTCTAAAATTTTTGCCACCATCGCATCATTGTCGTTGTCCTTTATCTATTTTCCTTAAATTGATTGCTAGGAATTAGGATTAGCTGTTGAGATTTAATTTGTTTGACAAGTTTTGATTAATCATTTATAATATTGAAATATGCTTTATTTTTTAATGATTATTTATTATGCAGTTACTATATTAGTTTTGAATTTTTTATTAGAAAAATCTATTTATTTGGTTTTTCATAATTCAGATCAATTGAATTAACACTAATTTTTTTTTTCACCTTGATAAAATTTGATAAGCATATCAATATGACTGACCTATTTAATAAAGATGTGGTATTAGAGTTGAAGAATTTTGACCCATTTAATAAACATAGTTAGTGTCAACTCATATAGTCGAATACTCATGAGTTGACACGACACGAATCTAACGCGCGAACATGAATATATGGTCACCCCCTATACTAAGTGCCTTCACTAAAATGCCAAAAAGTGGCTAAAATACTGCCTAAAGAATCGTGGCCCTATACTGAGAAGTTATTTGCAAGTGAGGGAGTGTTTGGTAATGTTGTTCTAATAATGTTGTTTGTATTTTTTTAAAAATACGTGTGGGTGAAAATTGCATGAAAATATGTGTAATGTTGTTTAAACAATAAAAATCATTGTTTGAAATACCTTACCAAACACCCCTTCTCCCAGGATCTTTGACTCTCTCTCAATCAATCAAACAATTATGGGAATTTCTTTGAACTCTCAATGTTCTTGATCGATCATTGATTGGTCAAACTCAATTTGACTGATGTTCAACCATTCGATGGTCAAGAAATTTAAATAAACTACATCAGTTTCCTAGTCATTTTTTGCATTTTTTTTTTCTTTCACATCTTTTGATTCTCTCTTGACACTTTTTGCTCAGTTGTTCAAGATTGCCCTTGAGGTATTTAATTCATCAAAATTCTTCATCTTTATGATTGGTAAGTCATCTCTTCATTTTCATAAATTCTTAATACTTTACCTGCATTAAATCTAAGGTTTTTAGATTATGATTGTTCATGTTCTTATATCATTTGAAAAAATATGATGATAGATATTTTTTAGAAGCAATTTTCACAATACTATTCAGCTTAAAAAACCAGTTTATTTTACTATTCAGCTTATTTTTGCTATTATTCATGGATCTCACTGTACTTTTTGGTACTATTCATAGATCCCACTGTATTATTTCAGCTAACTTATATTTTTATCTACAGTACTTTTAGCAAAAAAATTTTAGAATTCCAAACAGACCCTAAAATTCAAATTTTAACATTCTATATTGATGTAAACTTTTGTTCTTTTACCTGAAACTAAGTGATTGATTTAATTAACCACTTCTATTGGAGCTACAAAATTAATACCAACTACATCGACCTAGGGTAGCATAACGACTATCAAGAGCAATATATCTTCGAGCTATGACTTAGAACTCAATGTTGCACAACTCCGGTACACAAAAAATGTATGTAGTATATTTTTATTTTTTCAATATTACCCTTTAAGTAGTATAGTTGTTCCAAAAATATATAGACTGAGCTAGAACTTAGAGAAATAGGTTGAATTGGTTTTTGTTTGGTAAAGCATGCAATTCCTCTAGCCCTCTCATTCAAGGTTTTAGTCCCTTTTGTGCATATTGCAAGTAAGGATCTTGTTTTGTTTTGGTTTTTTTTTTTTTTTTTTCCTATGTTTTTTTTTTTATTGTGTTGGACTGTTTTCCCTTTCCTTTGTGGTTTTTTCTTCCCCTCTGTGGCTTTGATTTTTTCTTTTTCTTTTTTTATGTGGCTTCTTTTTTCTAATTCGATTCATGTATCAACTATATTTTTATTCATTTTATTATTATTACCTGTTGTAATCATCATTGGTATGTCATTTACTCATTTATTATTATATTTTTCTCCACTTTGTTTTTTGTCCATGTAAACTTAAGTATTCAAATTTTCCGTTTCTAGTTTTGAGGAATCTTTTCATTCTCTTTCTTTGCCTCGTATATTTTACCAACCTATTATGTTGTTCTTTGTTTATATATATATATATATATATATAAAAGTAATGCTATAATTAAGTATCTTGTTTTATTACATTGAGCTTACAAACGGATGTGTCACAAATTATAAAAAGACAATTCAAATATTCAATTATGAGGTTGTTGAAACTCACCAATTAGACTCATTGCCACATAAGTTTATAAGTTTTATGTAATAAAAGTTGTAGTACCTTTATCATTTTTGTAAGGTTGAAATTTATCAACCATCTTGTTGGCTTTATTCCGTACCAATTTGCTTGTAATTTAAGCACTTAGTAACCCTGTATTTAGGTGGGATTATTGTAAGGGTAGTGTGTGTGAGAAGATGTGAAGAAAAACTCAAGGATGTGCAAAGAAGCAGAGCTTCGTGGCTAGGACTCGCGAGTGGCTCGCGGCTGCAAGTCGCCAACTTCAGGCACGTGAGATGCACGCAGGGAAGCTGAAGGGTCGCGCCAACTGTTGCACTACAGGACAAAAGTCCCAGGTTGGCCAAGCCGTTACTCGCGACTTGATTTCGTGACTTGGACAAGCCGCGAGACCAAGCTGCCAATTTACCCTGTTTGGCAAAAATCTGTCTCTTCGTATTCCTATCTCACCTCACTATATATAAACCCTTATACTCACCAAATTGAGAGAGTTTCCAGAGAGAATTTTTGTGAGAGAAACCCTAGAGAAAAACATGATTGCCTCATCCCCAATCTTTACCTTAGAGTCTCTACAAATTCCTCTACTCTCTTCCTCTCCATTGTCATACCCTTGAGAGGTCTTTTACCAAATCCTTATCTCACCACACCCACGTCTGTGAGAAGGTTTATTTGGTGTTGAGAGAAGCAGTTTGGAAGGAACCAATATACATTGGTTGATGCTATAGTCAAGTAGCGGAATCCAGGAAGTTAAAGAAGAAATAGGTTCGGCGTAACCTTATTGGAGCAAGAAGTTTGGAGGGCTTAGGTACTTGGGTAGATTAGGCTTGGAGGGTCTTCTGCTGTTCATGTATCCCAACTATATTCTTTAGTGGATTTTATCACCGCTTGGAGGGCGGCGGAGAGGTTTTACGCCGAGGACTTCGGTTTCCTCTTCGATAACACATTGTGTGTTATCCGTGTATTTGCATCTTCCTTCTCTTTATCTTTGCTTTATATTTACTGCTGTGGATGTGTTTATATTTGGCTTAGATTGTTTATCAATTCTGTTATAAGCTTGTTATCATGTTCCGCACATTAATTGTTTGATATAAAACTTGAATTGATATTTTTGTATTTTGGAGTTTAAACGTTCAAGGGTGTTTCATACCCATATTGAAATTTCAATTTTCCTTCTTCTATTCTATCCATTTTGCTTTTTTTCTGGATTTGATTATTCTCTTTTTGTGTCATATAACATTGGATTTTTGGGGATTTCTTCATTAATGGTGTTCAATCAAAATTAGGTAGGATTATATGTCTAATTTTCCTATTGATCATCAATGAGAATTCTGCATTGAAACATGAAATTTATTTCTAGAGTGGTTTTAACTCGCATGCAAGTTAGTTCACTAGAAACCATGAAATGCAGCCCAATCTCTAACTGGCATGTTGATGTAACATATTTTTTCTATTGTTAAAAATGGTTGACATACAAAGTTTCATGTGCCAATTTCAAACCAACCAAAATTACTCTTTCAAAATTTACCTATTGAGATGGGAGATAACCTAGATTTTTCGAAACATGCATCTGATATTGCTCAGGCCATCCATGTTTTACAATTTGCTTCAAATATTTCGTATAGACATCCTATCAATGTTGTGTTTATATTTTATGTGGATTTAGGTAATGATGCATTCATTTTTCCTCACAAGATGCTAATGGAGTAGCAAAAAAGTAACATCTTATGTTGATAACTCTTTGAAAATTTGTACTAGGATAGAAGAATTGACTTGTCTAGTTTATGTAAGATGTATTTTCTGAAGTTGTACATAAAAATAAGAATTGAGTATTAAACTATCTTATATCTTTGGATAGAAAATTTGTCAAACATATGGCATACATCGATTACGCTTGCCAAATAATATTCTTTGGCTAAATTTTTTAGTGTCCTATGGTTATTTGAAAAGGAAAAAATATTTATAAATATATAGAATCCTAAACATATTCATAACATATAAGCAACAATATTTATTTTTGGCAAACTTTATTTCCATACCAAATTTTGTTTCTTAAACATCACCATTTTTTAAATGTTCGATCCAACATTATAATGAGTGGTGCTGAGAAAACTGAATTTGAAATTGGACTTTTCCACTTCAAGTATTATCTATCTTTCCCTCTCAAAAAAAAAAAAAGTATTATCTATCTTGCAAATATTTTTACACATATATGCAATAGTAACAAGTACAAACACAATAAAATTTGCTTTCAATTTCCTATAGATCTCCTAAATCATAAAACTTCTTTTCAAATAAAAAGATCATTCTTCAAATCTTATATGGAACATATATTTAGACATAAATACAATTAGAATAATGAAAATATAACTACGATAGAAATTATTGTAATGTTTTCATTTGATATGAAACTTCATTATTTTAATTGAAATTAAACTCTTGATTTTAATTAAACAACTTTTGTAAGTGGTTGCAAAATCAGCACTTACAACACTTTAATTATCATAAAAGTGTTAACTATTAGTAATGTTGCGACATGAAAGTAATGTTGCAACTTCTAAATTATTGGCATTGCAATTGTAGCCCTGATGACTCTAAAATTGGACTGCATGATAGAACTTAGTGCTTTGAGAGGTTAAATGGCTATCAAAGATACTTTTATCTTGTACCAAAAAATGTAGAGTATATAAGATAAAAGTATCTTTGATAGCCATTTAACCTCTCAAAGCACTAAGTTCTATCATGCAGTCCAATTTTAGAGTCATCAGGGCTACAATTGCAATGCCAATAATTTAGAAGTTGCAACATTACTTTCATGTCACAGCATTATACAATTTGGTTTGTTTATTAAATTATCTTATATTCTTAAATAGACAAATTTGTTGCACATGATGCATATTTAAGTTACGCTTGAAAAAAAAACATTTAAGCAAATTTTTTGATGTATTTTTAAGGTTAAAAAGAAAGGAAAAAATGATTTTAGAAACATGCTAGTGGATGTTAAGAAGCATGTTATGAAAAATATTAATTCCATGCAAGTTGTTGGAGTTTTGAAATGTTGTCTTATTTATTAAGTTATAATAAGAAAAGGTTGAATAATTAGGTAATTCCAATACTTTACAAGGAAAAAACCTTAAAATTGGATTTATAAACATATAAAATCATAAACGTGCTCATAAACATATAAACTACAACAATTATTTTAGGAAAACTTTATTTCCATACCTAATTTCATTTCATAAACATCACCCTTTCTTATATGGTAGATAAAAAATTTATAAGGAATGAAATTTTTTTTTTAAAAAAAATTGTAGTTGAAATTGGATTATTCCATTTAAAGTACCATCTTAAACAATATACAAGCAATAGTTGTTTGTATATATGTTTATGTTTATGTTTACATTTATTTTAATGACTAGTTTTGGTGTGTTTTGTTATATTAAACAAATAAAATAATTTGTAATGTTATATTTAATATTGAAATCTAAATACAAAATATTGCAAATATTGATAATCTAAATTCAATAATAATGTTGATCATAATAAATTTTATAATAAGGATTACAAATCGTCAACTGTGTAGTGAGGAGTGTCAGTGACTAAATAAGGATTACAAATCGTCTGATCTTGTAGATTAACCCAATACTAATCAATGAACCAACTAGAGATATAATAGTCAATAATTCTGGAATATCTTCATCAACTGTTGGGGCAAGGTGGAAGAGAAACTTCAAGTCCAGTATACTCTAACTTATCTGAACCAATGATAATGGAGTTTATAATCTCTAATCACCGTTAATAGCTCATGATGACGTGGATTATAAATCGCTTGCTGGGTTAAACTATACAAGAACAAAAAGAATCGAAAGATCACCGGCAAGATAATATTCTAGTGGATGTTAAGAAGTATGTTATGTAAAATATAAATTCCATGCAAATTGTTGGAGTTTTGTAATACTATATTATTTATTACGTTATAAGAAAAAGTTGAATAATTAGGTAATGCCAATATTTTACAAGGAAAAAAAAACTTAAAGTTTGATTTATAAACATATAAAATCACATACGTACTCATAAACATATAAACTACAACAATTATTTTGGACAAAATGGGCTTTTGCCCTTTTCAACCAAATTAATTAGCCTTATGCCCTCCTTCCCAAACTAAATAGGGAAATGCCCCTCTTTTAAAACTCGATTTTTGATAAATCGAGTTATAAAAAAAAAAAAAATCTGGAGCCCTATAGCGGCGTTTTTAAGGACCTATAGTGACGTTTTCAAGACCTATAGTGACGTTTTTTAACTCGATTTCTACTAAATCGAGTTATAGGCAATTTTTTTAATTTTTTTACCTATAACTCGATTTCATATAAATCGAGTTACAAAACGCCACTATAGGTCTTGAAAAACGTCACTATAGGTCCTTAAAAACGCCGCTATAGGACCTAACTCGATTTATCAAAAATCGAGTTTTAAAAGAGGGGCATTTCCCTATTTAGTTTGGGAAGGAGGGCATAAGGCTAATTAGTTTGGTTGAAAAGGGCAAAAGCCCATTTTGTCCCAATTATTTTAGGCGGACTTTATTTCCATACCTACTTTCTTTTCTTAAACATCACCCTTTCTCATATAGTAAATACAAAATTTATAAGGAATGAAATTCAGAAAAAAGGAATTTGTAGTTGAAATTGGATTATTCCATTTAAAGTACCATCTTAAACATTTCACACATATTAGCAACAATAACGAGTACAAATATAACAGATTTTACCTTTGAATAAGAAGAAGACTCATTCAAATATTATGTCGAACATATGTGTAAACATAAATACAACATGAGGACCAAATTGAAAGTATGGCCAAAATATAGGGACAAAAAATTTAATTTCCCCAATATGTTATTAACGGGTTATAAATTTTATACCTGCATGCACTATCTCCTTCAAATGGCTTAATGGTAGATTTAAAAGTGAACATGTCTCTTTGAATTGTTGGATCTCTTAATCCACATATTTTCCTCGTCATTGATGGAGGGAGTTGTGTATGTTGATGAACGCAATATGTTGTGATGCATGTTGTAGCTTGCTTGACTTAGACAATTTAAGTGTTTGGATATATGTAATGCCTCATTTTAGTTAGTTCCCTCAAAATATCTGCAGCATCTAATGATTCTCAAATTTTAATAAGCTTCATAGCTACAAAAAGTTGAAATCTCTCAATTTAGTGATGAGAGGTTCTCTTTATAGAGGGGAATGGATTAGAGGGTTCGAATTTCTTTTATTTCCATCCCTCTAAGTGATGCGAACCTCAATCGACATGCTTTGAGACCCAACAAAAATATTGGAATTGATGCGAACCTCAATCGACACGCTTTGAGACCCAACAAAAATATTGGAATACTTGCCCAAGAAAGCTAAAATTCAGATTTTTGATAGAAACCCTGACCCAACGTTTATAATCGAAACGCGAATCAAAGGTATAAGTATAACACCTTGACCCAATGATTATAATTGAATCACGAACCAAAGGTATAAAGTTTGAACGCCACAAGGAAGAATCTCTGATAAGTTCACAGTTCTTGAAGAACCAAAAAAAGAGCAAAGCCTTACCTTTTCTGATTTTTATTCAATAATCTCTCTTAAAAACGTTTACAAACTTAGGGGCCTATTTAAGGGCTCCATAAAACTTGACAGACAAGAAAATATATTCTAAAATAACTTCTAATTGATACCTAACCATAGCTGGAATCAAATTTGACCTAAAAAGCATTAAATGCACCTAAAAACAAGGAAATAAATCACCTAAACCTAAAATAACGTTTTTTACATAAAAATACCAAAAATAATAAATTACAATAATTAAATAGTAAATTGTGTCGCACATCACTAAGTGTTTTTAAACTTTTTTTTTTCTTAATGCATGTTTAAACTACGTTTGAGCTAATAAGGTGTACCAAAACTCAAATTTGGCGACAATCACGACATAGGTGCCGATTGGCACCCATGTCTTTGGACAAGGAGCAAATCTACACTTGTGTCTTGTGCACATCTTAGCTCGAATCTTGACTTTTGGTGGGTTTTGCTTGAATTTCTTATTTGTTTAAGGATAATTACAAAATTTTAAGCTATTTAAAGCCACTTAATAATTAAAATATTATTTTAATGATTTTCAAATTCTAATCTTCAATTTCCCTCTTCTTTCAAGCAGGAGAAATTAAAAGTAAAATTTTTTGTTACTTCTTAGTTTTAAACATTTAATGCGTCCTTGACAACCACAAAGCCTTTTAGGAGACAAGTATATCCCTATGAAGTCAACGCGAGAGTTGGGATTCTTGGAATTGGGAATTGATGAAAGTCAAGATGTATCGTTAGCAACTATCTTCTCAAACATGATCATTGTAAAAATGGTTTATCCGATTCATTGGTGACACTCGAATGATAAAGTGAGTTTGAGATTTGTGGAATAGTACTGTTTGTTTGGATTGAGGGGAGGGATGAAGAGTAGTATAGAGTAGAGTAGATTTGAGCTAAAATTAGCCTATTTTTATCTAATTCTACTCTATTCCTCTTTACTCTCCCTTCTTTCTCTCTCAATCCAAATGAACTATTAAAGTTATGTAAAAATCACACATTCTTCTTCAAGTTGGTATATATCTTTTATAAGAAATGTTAACGAGTGTCCTTAAGGTACTAGTTAATAATTCATTTAAAGAAAATTTTTATGAAAATCACACATTCTTCTTCAAGTTGGTATATATCTTTTATGAGAAATGCTAACGAGTGTCTTTAAGGTACTAGTTAATAATTCATTTAAAGAAAATTTTTATGAGAAATGAAAAAAAAAAGTAATTAATATTTTGACAGATTTTTTTCATTTTCCATAAAAGTAATATCAAAATTTTCTTAAAATAAATTATTAACGAGTACCTTTAGAGTACTCGTTAACATGACCCATCTTTTATAGCCACCTCTGTCTTTTCTCCCAAATTAAGCCTCAAAGCCCTCATTTCTCTCGTTAGTTTGATGCATGTCACCCGATTTGGTGACATCCAAGGTATAATTAGGCGGCTGAATTTTCTAACCTACTTCAAAGAGGAGGGAGCAATCACATCACATTAAATGCAATGGGAGGTTGTTGGATACAAAACAAATATGGAGATAACTATTATTCTCTATGTGGGCGTTTCTTTCTAAATAAGGGATCCGATGACTTCGCTCAATCTCGCTCCTCATGTCGTTGAGGTATGGCCTGACCCTCTATAGATAGGCTTTTGAGAAACGGCTATTAAAATAACAGGAAGTGGCAAGGCTTCATGGATGAGGAAGAAAGATTGACCATTGATAGATCATTTACGAATACCTAGTACTTTTATTAGTTGTATAGGTCAAATTAAAAGTAGAGTAATCTCTATTATGCTATAATTTCATGTGCAGTGTCATCATGAATTCAACTTGCCCATGCTTTTCGTTTTCTATGTGCCAAGTGGCAAAAAAGATATATTAGGGTTTAGTCTTACTGGATTAAGAATATGTTTTCTTTGTTAAAGCACACCTTGCCTCACTATGTAGAATCCATATTTTCTTTATATTTAAATTCTACCAAGCTTTTAAACCTCAAAGCTAGAATCTGGCCTTAAAATTCACCTTTTTTTGGTTAAGGTCGACCAGCACCAACCACCCCTTTTGGTGACAATTGAGAGTGTTTCCCACCTCCATCCCTTGGCTCAGAAGAATCCAAGAGAGAGAAAAAAGAGAGAGATAATGGTAAGAAAAGCAATTGACTTTTAGATTTCACAAGGTTGACATTTCACATATAAAAGATTTCATATCTTGAAAGCATCCAAAGCTTGGAAACACTCCGTCTTCAAAGATGGCTCTTCTTTCTCTCTCTCTCTCTCCTCTTAACATATATATAATTAATGGGCTTATGATGGGAGCTCAAGGAGAGGAGTCAATGGCTACACAGACTCACTTGGTGTTTTCTTGTCTCCCTGGCTATATAATTATCATGAACCCCTTTGCTTCTCTTTTTCTTTCTTTTTAACTCTCTTTTTGGAAGAGAAGGGGTACACAAAAAATGGGTTAGTCCAGTACACCAATACCCCACCACAGGGGTAGGTCCACTGAGCCATGTTCCCATATCAGATTGCGTGATTTTGCAAAATTAACAGTGGTGGAAGTCCCTTTCCAGCCCCGTCTGAGGGACCCAAAAGGGTTTTTTCTTCTCTCTTTTTTTGGCTGTGGAGATAGAGAATTTAGGAGGGTGGGTGACCCCATTTTGTCATGCAAAAAAAGATTGTTATGGACTCGCAAAACATACCCCACCCACCACAATTTTTTCACTCTAGATTTGTGTGCCTTTGCTTCCATTTTACATCTCTCTCTCTCTCTCTCTTTGTCTGTGTGAGGTGTATGTATTGTTAGGGGTCCATGCATGATAGGAGGGTGTAAAGGTAGAGACATGGATAGAAAGGAAAAGAGAGGAACCCAACTTGATAGGATGCTCATCTGAGGGAAAATCTTGATATCTTTGCTACTAATAATGACACAATATCATATAATACTTGCTATGATTAGGAGTGGTATTAAAGTATATGAATTCAATTTGTCAAAACCTTAGAAAAGTTCAAGGAAAACTACGAGTGAGACTGCAATTAATGGCAATATTAATAGCATTAATCAGCCGTCAACATGGCATGCATCACCATGCATTTTTGTTCTCCTCCTAATGTGAGTATGGACTTTGGATTAGAGAAGCATTATTATGTTTATTAAGTCGTCTTCTTTCCTTTCAAGCTTTATTTTATTTTTTTATGTATTATAATAGTATTTTATTTGTACTGGGAATCTCCATTTTCTTATTCAAAAGTATTGGCAACTTTTGGTCGCAATGCAAATAATGGCCATGCTATATATAATATATTTTCAGACGTTTCCATAAGGTAAATTATTGTAGGGAAGAAATTGCATGGTCTTGATTAAATTACAACTAAATTTAGTGACTTTTTCTCTTAAACCTGTTTTAATTAGTTATGGCTTGTACTTGTATTGTATGATATGAACCATGTACTAATAAATAGATTTCTCAAGTTACCATGCACGTAAATTTATGGTCCATGTTGTAAGCTAATTAATGTTTTTTTTTAACAGATACAGTGTTAATCTTAAAAAGCTTTATCACCTTATAATGTCATCTTTTGTCGTGTATATTTGAGAGATTGCCGACGGTCTAAATTAACTGATGAAATGATAGGCGATTTGTTTTCAAAGATAGAGAAATTAGCGAGAAGAGCTATGTATAAATTATGCTGCCACCCCTTCAAGCACGCAGTGATTGAGTTGATGACTCAAACTCAGGCCCAACACAGTTATAGCCCCTGGACTATAATATAGGATCTAAGAAAGGAAGCTGCTTTTTCTAAGTATCTATAACTCATTATTATTTTTCTTCTCAAAAAAAGAAACACCTCATTATTATTTAAGTAAATTTCTTCTTAAAGCAATTTGATAGTCGGGAAAAGGATTTAAACCATAAGCTTCTTTGTTGGAACACGTGTACTAGAAAATTTTAATTGAGCTACAGAATTCATAGGTATCATCTAACTAACATTGGTTCTTTTGATTACGGTTAATAAAGACCCAATTCAATTATACAAGGCCTATCGTAGTAGATTGGGAATCAAATCGCTATAGGATATAAGCTAATTTTCAAAATATAAAAAATCAAAACATTGCGGTGGAAACTTAATTTATTAATTACATATGTATTTATCTAGGAAGTAATGATACTTCATTTAGGGTGTTGTACCTGTGTCGAACATGGGGCATGTCTGGGACACTATGCATGTCCCAGCCTCCTTTTTTTTTTTTTTTTTCTCTGAAAATTTGCAGAACACAAGAGGGACACTTATGACTTATCTTCTATTTATTACTAGTTTCAATTTTAAACACTTACATAGTTATCTTTTATTGACTCTTTTGAATTAATCTTATTTTTGGTTTGTATTCTAATTTCTAAATATTGTTTATTAGTCATGAATTCACTTTAGTATCCATTATTACTCTTAAATTGATATATGTTTAATATTATATGCAAAAATAAATGATTAAAAATATTTCAAAATATAAATAAATGAATATTTAATAATTAATTAATTAATATGCATATTTTTGTCGTATTGTATCTTAATTTTTCAAAAATTTCCATGTTACCATGTTGTATCCATACCCGTAGCTATACTTGTATTCATGCGTATGTGCTTCATAGGTCTCTATTTTGTGTTGGAAGATTGTAAAAGAAGCTCTAAATTCTTGAGGAGCATTCACTATTAAATCATGCTCACAATATTTCTTAAAAAAAAAAAAAAAGGTTTTCATGTAAGCCGAATAAGAGAATCTCTTTCATTGCATGAAGATTCTAAGACTATATGTATTAAATTATATAATTTATTAAATAATTTAAATAAGTCATTTATTTGACTGTATATCAAGTAGGGTTACATGACTAAAAGTATAAGTATATGCTTATTTGACTTGACACATATTGACTTTAATTTGTTCAAATCAAATTGAAAGAAAATTCTATCATTCATTAATTTCATTTTCTATCTATAGCAATTTTGAACTCGAAATATGAATATTGATTTTCTTTCTCGTTGTGCAGTGCTACAAAGTGCCGAGAAAAAAATGCTGGAATAGACCTTTTTAGTCTATACTGGCATTTTTTGAGGTTATCCTAACAGTTTAAAAACGCTGAAATAGCCCCAATTTTTTGTAGTGGGTGTGGATGTAAAACAAACAAGTAATAACCAATATCATAAAACTAATTCTTTGAATTGAACGGATAGAGTTTTGGTTATATAACGCAGTCACTTTACAATTTCATGACAAGCAGCCTATTAATTATTCAGCAAAAAAAGACAAACAGCCTATTAATTAGCATCCTTCTTTTTGCACCAAAACACACAAATGTATATATGTGCTTCCCAGTAAAAGTGACAAACACTTTTTTTCCCATTAACGGATGATGTGGCATGATGATAGATGATCGTAAGCCAATTTTATATTTATTAGTGGCAATCGTACATGATAACTTTAAATATAAATCCATAACAAATCAAATAGTATCATGCATGTTACTATGGTCTCTATTCCTCGTAGACCCAGGAAAACTGTTACTCACTTGTGTATTTATTTCTAAAGGCTTTAGAATAGTCTCTCCTTACTTTCCATTATAATTTACTTATTCCATTCTTTTATGAACTCCAAAACAAAATGTTAAGATGCTAAAGGAATTGCGATAACTAATTTTCATATTACTTTCCTTTTCTCTAATCACAAGTGGCACTGCAAAAAAGCTGACCTATACCGGCGTTTTCTAGAACCACCACTATGGATCACCTATTACGACAGTTTTAATGACTGCTGCTATAAACAAAAGCTTACAGAGGCGCTTTTGTAAGTATTGGCATAGTTATGGTCAATACTGGCGTTTGAGAGGACTATAACGACGTTTCTGAAGAATACCTCAACACATGTATTTATTACAGTGGTTTGAAAGCGCCAAGATAGGTCTTATTTTCTGTGAAATTGAGTTTTTTTTATAAATTTTTTTTTTAATACAAGGCTTATTTACAGCTCTTTTAGACCACCACAATAGGTAATTACTCAAAAATATACATATTACATATTTAGATTATTTTCTAAAGGAGAATTGGGTGATTCTAGAAAAACGAAAATTTTTTGTCCCACTCTTAATATTTGAGTTTATTTTTCATCAATTATAATATGTCATTCGTTTGAATTTTTTTTTGGTTTTAACTTTAATTGCTTTATAAAGAAAAGAAAAATAGAAGTACATGTGACATGTTGCAATTTTAATGAAGTATAAGATGGCATAAATAATTTTATTCATTCTAAAGTTTCTTATTTTGAAGTTCTGGTTGCAATTACTTCCTGCATATTGACTTGCTTCTCTATACTTCTTATTTTCTTGGTATATTGGTCACTAAAACTTTCATTTTCATTTATATATTTGGGTCACATTTCCTATCATTATTTCTGGATACTGTCACTGCTAATCCTGACAAATGTGATTCCTGGTACGTCCTGAATTGTACGTTCAACATTTCATATGATTTACTATTATTAAACAACTTCCAATGATACATGCATGTAGTGACAATTTTCAGTGATTTGCGTCAGTTTCCCATTTTATTTGACTTCAAGAAAACAATATTGTAAATAATAGAAGATTGTCCAAAAGAAAGAACCGAAAGGTATTTTGCATATATCAACAATAATTGATGTGATACGACTCATCATCGGTTCATGAATGGTGTGCTTAAATACTAAATAATAATCCTGAAGTCTAAATGGACAATTTAGTGGTAAATTAATATAATGCTAATTTCCCTCGTAAGAGCATTCGCAGCAGTGGAGATATAATGCTATATTGCTAAAATTTAACTCCACAAACACAACAGTCTTGTTGCAGCAGTGGAGCTAAATCTAAAAATTTTAGCTTCATTACTACAGTGCACATCTATCTATAGATGTGCACTATTCATGAGAGCTAAAAAAAATAATAATAATATTTTAATCCTTACCTGATTAAAATATTAACCTTCTCTCTCTCTCTCTCTCTCTCTCTCTCTCAACTCTGATCATCTCAGCTCTCTCTCTCTCAACTCTTTCAGCTCTCTCTCATCTCTGATCATCTCACCTCTCTCTCTCTCTCTCTCAACTCTCTCACCGCTGCCAGCCCAAGCCCACACTGCTGACCCACGCCACCGTTGATCCTTGCCGCCAGACCCACGCCGTCGATCCACCGGCTATGGTGGTGGAATGATGTTTGATTTTTTTTTCTTCTATGGGTTTGATGGCTGTAGTTGTGGAATGATGTTTGATTTTTTTTTTTTTTTTTTTTCTGTGAGTTTGATGGCTGTGGTGGTGGAATGATGTTTGATTTTTTTTTTTTTTCCTGTGGGTTTGATGGCTGTGGTGGTGGCGATGGTGGTTGTTGTGGCTATGGTTTGGTGGTACGGTGTTTGATTTTTTTTTTCTTGTGGGCTTGGTGGCTGTGGTGGTGGATTGGTGACTATGATGGTTGTTTGGGGATTTATTTTGTTTGTGGGTTTGGTTGTGTCTGTGTTGGTGGTGGTGGTGGTAGTGGTGGCGGTGGCTGTGGCTGATTGTAGAGGAAGTTGTGGTCGGTGCTGTGATGTTTTTTGGGTTGTGAGATATATTATTTTATTGTAGGGGTATATTATTTTATTGTGATGTTTATATTGTTTTATTATGTTGATAGTTAAAATAGATTCACTATTGCAGCAGGTGTGTAGGTATAATAGATAAAGTAACTTTTGGTGGAGCTAAAAAACTAAATTTTTAGCTCCACTGCTGCGAATGCTCTAAGTCCAATTGAGATACTTTTTTTTTTTTTTGTGGGGAGGGGGGGGGGGGGGTGGTGCATTGATACATACACTAATACCTTGAATCCTGCCTAAATAGTCAATAGGGTGATCTTTAATTTTTTTTTTTTCCCTTTTTAATTCTTGATTTGATTGACATGTGCAAAGCATTGTTGAAGAAAGTGAGTTCTTCTATAATTAGTGCTCTAATAAATAATATAGGTAAATTAAGGTGACAAAACTCACTAACCCCACCTTATTTGTGTGTGTGTGTGTGTGATGGGACTGTTTGGTTTACAGCTTACCGAAACTTTGTTGTATTTGGTCATGTGGGTTTAAAGTAGCATCATTGGGGAAGAGAAAATAAACCAAAAACAAGTGCAAGTCCAAAAAGCCTCTCTTATTCGATCCATCACCTACCAACTTCAGTGTGAGAGGTTAAAAAAATCATGCAATTTCTAATAAGACAAACCCAAACAACGTTAGAAATTTTAGGCAAAATTGGAATGATTTCAAGGTAGAAACATCGGGAATAAGATAACGTGAAACAAAAGAAGGTAATAGTGACTCGTTGAAATTTGAGAACCCAACCCCATCTTTGTAGAAGAGATAATTGAACAATATATCATATTGTTTGAATGACGCCTATAAATCATTGACAGTGGTCAACAGTGAAGGCCAACTTTTTGACCTTATTTTAATTAATAAGTTTCTCATTTTTTTTCTCTACCCCACTAAAGGATAGGAAATTCACATGGGGAGAATATCTCTAAATAATGTCATTTTCCTTATAAAAAACAAAAGAGGGAAAAAAATATGAAAGCGTGATGAAGATTGAGGTACAGATCGACTTTCATTATATTCTATTTGTCTATAAGTGAATATTTAATTTGGTCCATTGGAATTAAAGTTTACTTAGAAGGCTCATATGCTACACAATGGGTTAGGGTGTCCTATCTCATAAACCTTTCATTAAGGTATAGATTTAGGTTCAATAATTGCACACAAAAAGATATTTTAATCTCATGTTTTCAGTACAATAATGGAGAAAAATTTGGGAGTCACAATAAATTGAGAATTCATGGGTTTGAAGTTGTGAACATGGATGTTAAGATTAGGTGGTGGTCAATTAAATGATGGTTTTCTCTTTTTCAAAGTTTTGATGGGACTCATTTCACAAAAAAATATAGGGTGTCAAAGGGAATAAAATGATTTTCTTCCCTATGATCTGTACTTAAGCTCTAATATATAACTAATGTTAAGGTCCCCTCCTCCAAAGGAATATGATAGATAATTGTTTGGCATGCATCCAATGCTCTAGAATTTTAGATGCGACATAAATAAAACACGTGTCTAAAAATGATCATGTATCACTTTTGTGTTTCTCTAATACACTAGAACACTAGACATAAACTTTACTCAAAATAAATATGGTTATTTTTGTTGGAAATTAACCATTGGCTTGTTTACACATTCTTATTCAAACATTTTTTGAATTCCCCTATAATGTAATAAAGGATATAGAGTTTTATCGATTACAAAAAGTAATATATCCAAAAGAAAATAACTATCCAAAATTTTGAAATTGTGGTGAAGCAAAATGATATATTAGTGCCCCTATTTGTCTCGGTATAAAATATTTTTAAAAAAGATATGGTTGAAACACTTGGTCAAAAAATCATCTTCTATTGACTAGAAAAAAAACCCTTATTTAGGGCTGAAAAATGTTTTACAACTATAAAATATTGTATAACATTTTCAATCTCAAGATAACAAAAACCACCAAAATAATAGAAATATTACCGAAATATCCTTAAAACCTCTAAACTGATACCAAAACCTTCAAAATGATTGATGCATCCTTGAAATCTCTAAAATGACAAAAATAGTCATAGATCTCCAAAATTATCGAAATACATTTAAAACCTAAAAAAATGCCGCAAAAACCTTCAAAATGACCAAATTACCTCTTGAAAACCTTCAGAATAACTAAAATACTCTCCAAACCTACAAAATGATCAAAATAACCTTGAAACCTTCAAAATGACCAAATATATTTAAAAACCTTCAATGTAAATATGACTAAAATACCCTTAGACCACCAAAATGAGAAAATACCCCCAAAACCTCAAAATAACAATTACCACCTCTCAAAACCTCCAAAATGACCATGATATATCTCAAAATTTCAAGACTTGCTTCTAAAATTTTAAAAGTGACACAAAAACAACTCTCAAGTGTATTTTTGGAGGTTTCAAGTATCTATAATTATGTATGTAAATGTGTAAGTTTAGTTGCTAATTTTTGTTAAATTTTTTTTGGTACTCTTATTTTGGTTGTACATATTAGTGTAATTTTCAATAATTTGATTTTGATTGTGCTTCTTTTTTAGGTTGATTTTAGATGTTTTGTATTAATTTTAATAGAATGAATTAAAGTTTTTATTTAATATATATATATATATATATATGTATGTATATCTGTGTGTGTATATATAAAAGAAATTTTGTGATTTTTTGTACAAGACAAACACCAAAAATGTTTTTCAAGACATTTTAAAAATACAACCAAACAATATAAAACAAGACATTTCCATTAGATTTTTTAATTATTAGAAAATATATTCCAAAAAAAAAAATTATGTTGAAACAAGTGGAGCCTTAGTTATTATGTGAAAATTTTAACACTAAATAAAAAAATATATAGACCTAAAACCCCACTTACCCACTTACTCTAATAGTATTATAATAAATCTATAATATATGTATAATTAAAGACTTCTAACTTTTGGTTGAACTCATAATATTTTGTCACTTAAACTTTTGAGACCTTATAATTTTATACGCCATTATTCTATTATATTTTAAAACTAATTTTAAACTTAGTCTATATTTAAAACATTCATTAGAATCTTACTAAATTATATTTTCTTTAAATAGTAGAATGCATGTCAAGAGCCTTGTAATTGTAGGTTTGTAGCTCAACTAGCACCCCTTTGTGTTTCTAGCAGTGACTACATGGTTCAAATTCTCTCACTCCCAACTATTGAATTATCAAATATATATGGTTTTATATGAAAACAAAATTATAATAAATACCTATGAGTAATTATAATAAATAACTATGAATAATTACCATAATTATTAAATTTTATATTTAGGCAAAAAATAAAAGATAGAAAAAAATATTTTGTTTAACTTTATCGTTCATTGCACCAATTACCGACTAGTTACTATTTATCTTAAAAGTTTAATTAAGTGATAGAAAAGGTGTTTATTAATTATTACCCTTATTTTAAAAATTACAAAGGCTATTACTAAACAAGACTCTAGTGAGTAAAAGACAATTATTTGATTCTTTCTTAGATTAAGAATTTTGGGTGAGACCAAACTTTCATCAAAAAAATTAGATTGAACTTGGACAAGCACAAGCGCATGTAACAGTGTGCCTTTTTCTTTTTCTTTTTCTTTTTTGCTAAAATTTAATTTAGTTCCTTAACTTTTACTTCAATTATTAAATTAGTTCCTACGGTTTAATTTTTGTCAATTTAATCTCTCACTTTGTCAAAACAAGTCAATGGTCCTTGTATCTAATTTTGTTAGCAAACAATGCAGGTTAAACATTTTTTTTTATATATATTAAAATTTAACTGAAAATATAATGAGACTTGTTTTATGAGTATTATTTAGAAATAGGAACATTTTTTTATAAAACAAACGCGCACACACGCAACGCAAGAGAGAATGAAATTCTAACATAAAGTCACACCAGATTAACTCATTTAGAAAGAAGAACGGTTTAAATGACTGCAAAAAAACTACAAAGCCATATTTGACTCATTTTAATAAATACCCGAAATGATGGACCTATGACTATTAATATTTAATAGTAGTAATAGGGCTCAGCTAGTCCACTTAAATTATGGTTTCTTCTTTTTCTTCAAAAAAAAAAAAAAAAAAATTATGGTTTCTTGAAGTTGTCCACTTATCCAAGCTTAATTAAAGTCTGCCAAACTCTCAAAACAAAAATAAAATAATTAAAGTCTGCCTCAGAGTTCTGACCTTGATTCTTAACCAAAAAAGGATGAATATTGTTTGACATAAATCAAAAGCAACTTTTTCCTGCATATACTTAAACACCATGCGAGACCCTGAATAGATTGGTATGTGCTTTTAATCCGCTGGAGACTGTTAATCCCATTGATGCTCTGAGTTACTGGTTTTCACATTCATGGTATCTCTGGAGGCCGCCGTGTCACATACCAACGCATTACATATACCTGTTACATAATATCCCTTTTTTTTTTAGCTACTTTTGCTCTCATCTCCAACACAGTAGTTCAAAAACGACATAGTTAGTTGTACAAAGGCTGTAGACCTTGTACTATATTATCTAAAGATCAATTGTATGGGTATGCCTTGAATGCATGGTTTTCTCAGGCCTGCTTAATTCTTTTCTCAATGCCTCAAATCAATCCACACCTTGAATGAATGCCTTTACCACAACTCTATTTTTAGTAGGCACCTGTACCACAATTCTCTAAGATGGCTAGACCCTGCAAGTGCAACAACCTTCTGGTCCCATCTGACAAGTGCAACAATTTTCCAGCCTAACTGCACAAGCCTGTATTGAATCAAATGAGCATTGGTTCATGGAGAACTATATTTTTAGCTCATTTCTAGTTGTACATACAAAATGATAAAACTTCCATTGGCAATGCAACTTGTACAAATACATTACATAGTACCATGACAATCACCCCCTAGATTCACCAACAATTTTAATTAAACAATTCTGACTTATTCTCCCACCTGACAACACAGGGATCAGACTGATACTATAGAGCAACAACCAATCTAATCTTTGCCAAGCTAATTAAACATAACCAAACCAAACAATCAACACAACTCAAATTTTGTGTTAGGAAGTCTTGACCTCGCCACAGATTCAAATGCATAAAAACACCCACACAGCATATTTAACCATCACTCTCAAAAGGAGAGAAAAAAAAAAGAAAAAACGGTGAAGCCTGACGAGAAATCCATCGGAGAAGCTAACAGTTACTGTTCTTCAATAACACTATTTCTGCCTCATCTTGCAACCACCCTACGACTGCCTACAGATTTAACCTATACATGCTACTGAATTCTAAGTATAGATCCAGATTGAAGCAATACTGCTACCATTGGAACTGGTATTGAGCCTTGGTTGAAAGGACACCTTTGATCAATAACTGGTTTGTGCAGCAAAACTTCAGGATGTGCCATCTGAGGAAGAAATATCATTTTTATCAGAGTTGAGATTGATATTGGCCTGCGAATTGTCACCTGATGCCACCTCATTTTGTTGATTCTCATCTTTCTTTGAATTGAGAAACCGACCCCCACATCCCCTTGCTCTTCTCAGTGCATGCAAATGTCGAGATTCATGCAAATATGGCTGCAAGATCAGTTGAGTGATGAGCAATAAATCAATTTACGTTTAAATATTATAAAATTGAAAGACAATTAGAACCAGATAAGACTAACACTTAAAAGGATAAAAAAGGCCAAGCAACCTCACAGATCACTTATTTATTTATTTGGCAACCCACAGATCATTTATTTATTTATTTGCTCAGCATATGTAGGAGGGATTGAACCCCAGAAACTAACCCCACATAGGCCAGAATGCCATTGTAGCCTATGAAGCAAACTCAACACAATTTTGAATAAAAGAGGCAAGAAATGTGTGACTTATAACATACCTTCCTAGACTTAATAGCTTTATGTTCTGATTCCGCTTTTGCACGAGACTGTCGACGTCGCAGGATGCCATGATATTGTTTTGCATTCACAAATACAGGTTCCTCAACTGCATCTGATGGCAAAGGAACACCAGCCTGCTGGATTCCCATCAACTGAAGATGGACCTGAGAGGTAATTATCCAATAATTGTAAGGTGGATGGTCATAAGCAATGTGTGGTCTCAATATCAACAATGACCATATGTCATAAAGAATTAGAGATCAACATATGCCATCCTTTTTATCAATGTATCGACAGATAGAATCAAAGAGAGCATACCATTGGTTGCCCACCATAGGGCTGTGGAGGATAGGGTTGTGCATCATAGGGAGCAAAGATGCTTCTATAATAAGGATCTGGGTACGGGTATGCCGCCGGTCCCTTCAATAGAAAAGCCAATATGGAATTAGTTAAGTGTGTGATATGACTTGGTTCCAAATTTAAATTTGAAAAAAAAAATCGGAGGGAGAAACCACAATCATTCTGTCAACTAGTTCAGTAATAAAACTTCAATAAGAACTGTTGCCACCAAAACATTTTTTAATAATACAAGAATGAAGAAGAGAAAGTTTAGAATTCATGCTGCCTTGAAAGGGAGAAAGGGGGGTTTTCTTTTTTGGGGGGAGAGAGGGGTGGCCACTACAACCACCTACAAAAGAAATTTTTCTAAGCCTATTGTTCTAATCTGCATTCATTAATCATGAGACATTATTGTAAAGCAAACATTTGAGTTATGGCTTTCACACGTAATCAGATCAAGAAATGACAACATAAAATACTAGTTGAGTCTTTCTTTTTTATTCCATGATTTTCAGTGTTGCCAATTCATATTTTTTTCAAATCCTGAAATGAGAGCATACACATCACCAACTTCAGTTGACTGCTCTAAAAAAAAGGTTGATTCTTCTTCTTTTTCCTTTTATTTTTTATAACTAATATAATGTTATTAAGATGGAGGAACTACCTCATGTACACAGGATGCATACTTAAGATAGCCTAAAATTGCAACACATGCAAATTACAATCGAAATAAAGGGGAATCAAGTGAAATCTACAAAAGAAAGAGTGACACTATAACTCAAAGCACTAGACCATTCAAACAATGATCTAGTGAAATATGTCTTCAATTGAACCGCCAAGTTTTCCAAATCTTCAAAAGTTCAGCAATTCCTCTCCCTCTGCAAAGTCCACAACAATCAAACCATAAAAGAGGGAAGTAGGGAACCCTAGTACCCAGGTTATAAAAGCAAAAACATGTGACCTCAGTCCTCACTCAATGACACTACAAAGCAGATTACCTTAGCTAATGTCTGTAGAGCTGTTGGCTAGATGGTTGAAAATATAATGCGCTGCATTGGTTGCTTAATGCTCCAATTCTTCTGCATTTGATTTACTCATAGAACACCAATCCACTAAAATATTTCACAATTTTTTCAGATCGTCCATTGTCAAAAATTTTCTCCTTGCTGCTGTCCAAACAAAACAATCCCCACTTGTTAGGGCCCTTGACCTGATAAATATTCCTCCATGGAATGGTTCCCGTTAAACCTCTATCAGAGCCAAATAATAAGATTTTACCTCACCAATCAATGCCCTCCCTATTCACGTTAACTGAATAACTCAGTAAACTGATCAGCTGACCCAAGTTCCCAATCCTGTACTGCCCTTATACATTTGGAGTTCCCAGCTCTTCCAAATGCTTTTCCACAAACTTAACCCCTTATGCAACCCTTACTATCTATAACTTAGATATAATTATGCCAGCTCTATCTATAACATTGCAGTCTTACTGTTACCTAAAAACACAATCATGTTCCATTGATAGAATAAAGGTGAGACCTAAAAGTAAAATAGGGTCTCTCTTAGCTCAAAGAATCCTGTTCATCAATGACAAAATTGCAACATGATTACAAATAGTTACATAGCTTAATTTTTTTCGGAAGCAACCCAACTTTTATCTTTTCTCTAGTTTCATTCTAAAGTAAAACACAAATACAATCAAAATAAAAGAACTCATTACAACTTTATTTATTTAAGAGGTAGTACTTATCAAAAAAAAAATTTATTTAAGATGTAGTAAACAAGGACCGCCTAGTAAGACAATTCGAAAAACAAATATGGTTTCAATCGTGTAAAATCAACAGCTTGATGAATTCCTCATCATCATTAGCATCCATTAAAAGAAACATTAATTGAAAAGATATACAACCCATTTGTCATGAGTTGTGAAAGATAAAGGATCAAAGCCACCATTGAAGCAAGAGTGTAGTAGCTTAAACTCCTGTTTTACAACAAAACACCTACACTTCATAAATTGCCTTAACACAACTTGTGGTGCTTTTCACCGCTACCAACTCTTTACCAGATATGCATCACCCAGGGAAAACCACCAACTAGTACATTCTCTAACAATGAAACACAATAACTGTTTGTAAGTACACAGTGTCACAATGGAGGGGTGTAGTCGTGGTACACAGTAAACAAATGATAAACATAAAAAAGAAAAAATAAAAAAAAGAAAAAGAAAAAGAAAAGATGAAAGAATGAAAAAGAAAAGAGAAGGCAAAATGATACACCTATGCAGAAGAAATGTTAAAGTTAAGTGTGTCAAAGAAGTTTTCACCTTTAATCTAGTACTCCCAATTGGTCACCAACATGTCACATCCTCTCTAACACCAGAAACATGAATAGCATTAAGAGCATAAAACCGCCAATCCACAGCCTCCAATTCCTAAATCATGGATGGTCCTATTGAATCTTAGATTCCAATGCAACTTCCTCCTGACCAATCCATATGGCTCACCACAGTTGCTCTCCTAATAATGGCAAAAGAATAGAGGTGAACATATCCTTTAAGGAGAGCTCATACATACAACCATGACAGCAATTGCTGGCCACATCAAACCTTTACTACTTCAAAACCAATTCTATTTCCACCTAAATTATCTGAATAAACTAAGTTTTTACCTCAGATTCTTTTTTTCTGTTCTTTTTTTCTATTTATATCCTTGCATTCCACTTTTCTCTCTCACTGCCTGCATCCATAATTAGATACCATGCTCCTGAATATAGATAACAATTGTATATTGATCGCTCCAATACCAAAGAAATGAGAAAGTCTATTGGTCTCCTTAGAAACCTCTCTCTTTCTCAACCTGTTTTAGCTTTTCTTTTTCCTTTTTCTTTTTTGGGTTTGATTGATTACTCTGCTTTGGTAACTCACCATATTATGGTATCTTTTCCCAATATTTGATTTCAAACTTCTTGACCGCTGTGTTCTCACTGCAACTTCAAATCCTGAATGACAATCATCTTGAGTCTACTAAGGAAGATACCCACAAATTAATATATATCAAATAATATATGCATCAAGAGATCCTTCTTCAGGTGTATCATTTAACACATTTCAATTATTCAAATGTGAATTTTTAGAAGAAAGAAAATAGGATAAAATCAACATATACACTACTATGACACACAATTTTTATTCACAACGTTCGTGACTGCAAGGCTGGAATAATTACCAGTTACAGATATGTTCAGAAAATAAAAAATGAGGATTATTAGAAGGTTATCAGGAACAAAGAAGATTCCTAGGAATATTTGGAACTTGATTGAATGACAGTAAGGAACCTGGTTTCAAGGTAAGGATTTAACAAAAATAAAGAGTAGGGAATCAGTCTCTTTTAAGGATCTATCAAAGACTGTTTATCATAATACAATTGGCCGATGAAGCCCAAGTGCCCAACACTATGTCCAGGTTAACTTCAACCTTTTTTTTTTAAAAGAAATTTATATATGTAGCAAACAGATTATTTGATTGAAAAAAATATTCAATGTGGAATATGCTAATAATAACACAAACAGTTTAAAAGTTGACTTCAAAAATAGTACCATAGCAGGTCCTGCTCCAAGTTGTGGAGGTGTTGGATACTGAACATTAGAGGTAGTAACACCAGGGTGAGACATTCCAGTTATAGGAGACGAAGAATGAATCTGGGATTCTGAGTGCTTTTGCTGCTCATCAGCTTCACTATTATCTGAACAATCATTAATTTAAAGAACATAAGTATTTTACGTAAAATTTTAAAAAATAAAAATAAATAAATAATACAAGAAAGACAAGATAAAGCATGTTTAGACCAAAGAAAGAAACTAGTAACCAGTAAAACAAAGTGTAAAGGCACCAAGCTTTACAACTGAAGTGAGGGACTCCAGCTTTAAATAATCAGCCTGGTGACTCAACTTGTACAATGAGATGTAGGTAAGTTTCTTGAACATAATTATCATAGCATAAGGGCAACACATGTAAGCACAATAAGAACACTGTAAAGCAAAATTACCATGGATGGCTATGCACTTTGACCATGGTTCAAGAGGTAAGAAAGTGAGCTGAGATCAGGGTAATTCAAGTTCTAATCTAATAACTAAAAAATATTCTTTTGATAAGTTAGTAACTAGAAAAATATTACCACGGAAGGTAATGAAACTGCCAACAACAGTGCACAAAAGAGCCCTTTGTTAACAAAGATTGAGACCTGCCCTAAGCCACAAGAAAAAGAGCTATAGTTATAATGTGAACAGCGTCTTTGTGAAATGGGAAGCACAAGGAAAGATTTCTTTTAATTTAGACTTACTTAAATTTGGAATCAATTGTATTATGTATTGGTCAATTGTATTTTATTTTAGTATTTTAGGTTTAATAGTACTTTTATTTAATGAGCTATAGTCAAAGTCATTTTTGTAATTTAATAATTGGGATTTCTTAAGTCACTTAGAATTAGGTTTACTATGTCAATTAGAATTAGGGTTTCCTATGTTAGTTAGAATTAGGGTTTGGTATTCTATTTAAGCAAAGCATTGTACTCCTATGAGAGAGGATTAGTTTGATGATGAATAAAATCTCTCTTCGAATTGTCCCAATGGTCTGGTGCTGCTCATATCAGTTCTCTCTTGCTTGGTGTTAACTCCAAGCAGGCCTAGGTACCGACTATAGGTTAACTATCCTTCATTTTCTCATTCTTTATTGTTGCGTCATTTTGGTTTGTCCTGCATTACTTTGGATCTGGTGGTAAGGTAGCAGCGAACTCACGCTGAAGATCCTAGGATCAAATCCTTGGAAAAGGATGAGCTAAAAAAGAATTAGATTTTCTCTTGTTACGGTTATTCTGTTTCTATGGAACTGATAATGATGAAGGGGAAAAAAAAACTTGTACATTTTAAATGAAAAAATAGTGTAATTTCCATATAACAGACGATGAAGAGTTAGGGAACAAAGCAGAGGCAATTAAGTTAGACTGAAGCTCATAACACCAAATATGCCAGTTCAATTACAGCATATTAGAATTATAAATTAATCTATTCACAAAGATCAAAACAGAATTTTTAAAAGGGGAGCACTGATATAAGATTTTGAATCCAGATTTTCTAGAAAATACCGGAAAGATCGTTCACAGAAGAAGTCATGAGGCTGTAATGCACCCCAAATCCTGAATCCCGACAGTCAAATCTGGCAGCACAACCAACACTGTTAAATTAATAACAAAGCATTCTAGAGACATGTTAAAAAAGAGATCCTAGTCACCAAAATCATGCTCATTGGTCCAAACTAGGACCTTTCAGTCACTAAATAGTATCAAAAGGTTAAATGCTTAATATTTAACATTTATGAAAGCGCCTAAGGAAAAAGAACAGGGGAAAAAAACTGATATTTAGCACCATAATGCCAAGCACCAAAATAGTGCAGTGAGAATACAACTGCAGGAACTAATTTAATTTACTATTGGAATACACAAGTATACCACAAACCAACTAAAATATTACACATAAATAATACCACTGATCAAAAAATATGTACCATGCTTATCATCCATGACATTACTAGGGTTGATTAACTACCTATCAAAAAACAATTAGTAGGGTTGATTAACAAATACCAAAAAGATGTAATTGATATTAGAAACTAAATTTATTCAAGTAGTTACAGCTACTTACTATGGTATATATAATCATTCATGGACTGAGACATATTAGGACTCAATTTAGTTCATTGCAAAAGTATCAGAGCTTCATTATGTCATTAAATAATGGACAAACCTAAGGTTCATAGAAGGTGAATTGCTTCAAGAGAAATAATTCATATCAACAATGAAATCATTCAGTTCTTTTTTGTACTATTGGAATGTTCTTTCAATAAGATCAGAAAACCCTACCATTTTTTTCCATGCATACAGTGGTAGAGACTAGAAGATGGACACACAATTTTTCATAAAGAAATCAAGAACCCACACATTCACAAATAGCAGATAAAACTGTTTAGGGTTGATGGCAGATGAAGTATATCTTCTCTAGGGTATTTAACCTTACAAACATGGAATATGCTCCTAACAATGATGATTTTATCAAAGTTAGTCCATATGTCAATGGAAATAATCTATTGATTTATACAAGGACAGAAACAAAGGCAAACTGCCTCCATTTTGATGACTAAAGAAACATAGCATAATAGTCATGTTAAGGAATTATAGTATCTAATGACTAAGTCAACTTAGCATATAGAAAGTGCAACATGAGACAAGGTTTTAATTGAGCTATATTCAGTATTTATAACATTAGATTTATAATGATCTGGACCAATGTATTTGCACACAGAGCTCTTCATTAGGTAATTTATTGGCAGGTAAACCATTTTGATATTCTTTTGAATTACTGAAGAAGCCAATGGCTGAAAGGAAGAAAACAAGAAATCAATTGGAAACTCGATAAACTTGCTAATTTTTAAGCCCAACAAATGATGCATATCCCTCAATCTTCACTTAAGGCTGCATTTGTTTCGACGTAAAACGTTTTCCCCCAATAGCATTTTCCACATTTTCGGGTGTTTGGTCCAGCTGAAAATGCTGGTCAAACCAAAAAAAAAAATGTTTGACCAGGAAAATAACCTTCACGGATACAGACACAACACCCACCCTTTCTCCTCCCTGTTGCTACCACATATTTCAGTGCCACACTCAGCCAAATCCTAACCCAGCAACCCCCAATCCAACAACCCACGACCAAGAAACCCACACCATTGCCACTCCAGTGCTTTTAGTATATTGATCTGCTACACCCCTCCAAGCGAAGCTGCCAATTTCTTTTTTTTTCCACCTCATATTTGATGAGTAACCTCCAATTTTCTTGTGATTGCAAAAGCCTATTATGGTTTTTTTTTTTTTTTGTGTTGTCATGAGAAATTAGTTGATTTGTGTTGTTATGAGAAATCTATCGTGGGTTTTTTATTTGCAATAGGTAGTATGAAATTATTTGTTAGATCTTGTGTATAGGAAAAATTGTGATTTTAAGTGCAAGCCAAACGCCTGAAAATGTTTTCCATAGCATTTTCAACAGAAGACATTTTATGCCAGAACAAACACAGCCTTATATTCATCCAACTCTTGCAGTTCAGATAATCATAACAAATATTAGCACCTCAACACCAAGGGCATTACAACATCATCCAGCACACTGCAACTTCAATAGAAGCCACTACATGAAGGTACTAGGTATTGACAAAAGATAAACCACCACAAGCAAAAGAGAGACCTTTTAGAATTTTTTATTGCTCAGGAAAGACAGTATCTAAAATTTAAAAGACGAACATATATTTTCTTCTCATTTCAAACAATGTCAAGAAAGCAATTGGTAAAAAGCCTACTTTGATCCTTATATAGCACAACATAGTTTAATCCATATTTGGTAGCAGACTGAGAAAACATATCTATTAAATGGAAAAAAAAAATTAAATAAATAAAGGAAAAATAAGATAAAAATTTCTTTTATTAAATTTAATTGTGCTTGTTATCATACTTATTGAAAGAATCATGAGAAGTAAACCATTGACGTGCCAGTGACAATTTATATAAAAAGAAGTATGATGACCAACTCCATTAAAGAAACTATATGCCATAAAGCAAGGTTGACTTCAAGAGAACTAAAGCATGACAAACATAATTGGGTTTGGGATAGGTTTGTTATAACTTATAATACTTTTTTTTTTTCTTTATAATAACTGTAATTAATTAACAATTTAACAGACATTCAATTTCCAAATTAACCATGCGGATGTCTCATGAAAACTGACCCATAAATTTTGATTTTACCTGCTGTCTTTTAAAACGAACCGTAGCTTTCATCTTATATGATCATAACCATAATAACTCTTTCTGAATTGATAAAAGACAGTACCTATGCAGACATGAATAGAATAAATCTTTCTGATTCAATGGATAAAGCTTAAATGCTATCACCTTCACTTTAAAATGTGTAGACACTAGGTGGCTTCACAAACTTCTTCCCTACATGCCTCATTCCCTTCCTCCATTACCTTACTTAGTTCAACCATCTAACAACCAATCAGCTCTTGCCACACACTTGGCCTTTATCAACATTCCTATATGATATGCCTAGATTGAATTTTTTTTTTTTTTTTTTTTTGGGATAATTCTAATTGGGGGAGGGGAGATTTAAAATCTGGATGTCTCAGTTCAACTACAAGGCTTTGGGCATGCCTAGGGTATAATTACCTGATAAAATACAAAATTACTAATTCCCTTGTTCACAATTCTAACTCAGTATCAACACAAATAATGCATTAATCAACAACCTTAACTGTCAAAATAACAAGTTCCTCAGCAAAAATTTTAAAAAAATTAAATTAAATTAAATTTCAATCAAATTACCAGAAATCAATTCAATAAACTAACTTAAACCCGAAAATTCAACTATATTACGACACCAAAACCTGGAAAATTCGGCTCAACTAAATCCCAGCTCAATTATCCATGTAAGCCCCAAAAATCAGCTCAAATTCATCTAAACTCAGGTAATTCAACTCAATTAACTTACAAACCATTTTAAATAAATTAATTAAATAACATTCAAAACAATTCATAAAACTCGCCGAATTGCCCGTTTGGTTGCTCAGAAACCATCAAAAGAAAACGAAAAAAAGAGTTACAAACTCTCATTTTCCTCAGCAACCAAACAAACACCAGAGATAGATAAATTTCAAAAACTCTAAACAATTTTTCCATTTCTTCTAGTTTTAATTTCCGAGCAACCAATCATGCTTCCGAAAACAAACTATTAAAAAAAAAATTTGGAAATTGAATAAACTAGGGTTTGGAATTTCGAAATTTACCTTACAGGGAAAACTTCTTCCCAGGCCGCTGTAATTTGATAACAATTCTCTTTCTTCTTCTTCTTCTACTACTACTTCTACAACTTTCTTTTTTTTTGTTCTTTTCCAAAATTAATAAAAATTTCTGTTTAGGAAAAACTTTTACGGGAATTGGAAATCCATTAACCGCTCTGCTGTACTTCACTGCTACCCATTCAAGCGACACACTACCTTTTTGCCCTTTTCCAATTCCCCTAATAAATCCTTTTTTTTTTACCATCCACTTATTTCCAATATATCGGGTTTTTTACCCGATATATCGGGTTCAAACCGGGTTTGTGCGGTTACATGTCAAGCAACTTTGGTGGGCCAGACAATGATCATGCCCGTTAAATTGAAAATGGGGAATTCGGGCAGCAGAGTAGGACTGACGGCAAAGAATGGAAACAAATCTGAGCCACAAAATATGTTGAGCAGATTGAATTTGTGGTTAGGATTTAAGAAGTGACTGCTGACCGCTGACCGTTGTTGTTGCCGTTTGTTTTTTTTGGTTCTGTGTAAGTGTACGGATCAGATGAGAGTGGGCCCACGGAAGAGATAGAAGATATATAGGCGTCATCATAGATGATGATCAATTACGTAATTTTGATGTGATATCTATATATACATTTTTTTATTTTATTTTCCAGTTTGCTTGGCACCAATAAAGTAAACTTCTTTTTGGTTTGCCACCTAGAAAAAGTAAGTCATGTAATTTTTTTAGATAAAATATAATTTTTGTTTTTAAATTATCATAAAAATTTGTTTTTCGTCCTTAAATTTTTAAAAGTTATATTTTCGTCCCTAAATTATCACAAAAGTTCATTTTAGTCTCTAAACTTTCAAAAGTTCTATTTTTGTCCTTAAACTTTTCCAAACATATTGATTTTCGTCCCTCCCACATTAGCATTCTGTCAAGCCACGTCAGCACTCAGTCAGGCGGAGGGATGAAAATCAATACGTTTGGAAAAGTTTAAGGACGAAAATAAAACTTTTGAAAGTTTAGAGACGAAAAACTAACTTTTGTGATAGTTTAGGAATGAAAATAGAACCTTTAAAAGTTTAGACACGAAAAACAAACTTTTATAATAGTTTAAGGATGAAAATGATATTTTACCCTAATTTTTATTTATTTTTATTGTATGCTACCTAGAAAAGTCTAAATTTTTGGTCTTCCTTGCTTAAATGCGTGGATAGTTTTGGACCGCAGAACTTGCCAAGAAATAATAAAAAAAACCAAGGAGAAATTTTTGGACACGTTTATGGTCAAGGTAGGGTACAGAACCCATGATAAACTTGGTCAAGTATATATTACACCATTGTTTTTGCAATTAATGACAAATGGTGACCAAGGTAAATTTGATGTTTTCTCCTTTTCTTTTCTTTTTTTTTTTCCTTTTTCTTTTTGTAACACATTTTTAGTTAGAAAATAAGGGATTTAAACCCTATACTTTTTTAGGAAAAAACATTAGATTTAAGTGGTGAAATTGAGTTATAAAACTCTGAACAATGTGTTAATATGATATTAATATAACGAATGAATGATAAGAGAAATAAAAAATAATGAGTCCCTAACATTACTCTACCATGCACAAAGAAGTTTCTTTTATCTAAAATTATTTTTATTCCATGAATTTTAGTTAGTTTGACTAGTAAATTTTTTTTCTCTCTCTCAGATAAGAGATTTAGGATTTCAGTTTCGTATACACCAACCAATTAATATCTTGGTATAATGTTAAAAGAGCAATCATTATATAGCATTCATCATAGTTTGATATACTACATGATCTTTATAAAAAAAATAAAAATAAAAATGTTAGGGCTAATAGCCTTCATTTTAAAATTATATAGTATATATTACGATAAATCTTATCCCTATTTATGTTGTTGCTTTCCCATCTATCCGCTTCCTTATTCGCTACCATTTTACAAGTGTTCTGGTTAGTTTTACCCTTCCTTTTCTTTCTCTGTCTCTATCTTTCTTTTTCTTTTCACTTTTTCATTATACATATTCCTTCTTTTACTTTCACCAATCCTTTTCTTCAATCAAAAACCTTATCCACTCCACTGAAGATGAAGCACTCGTCATCTATTTGGCACTAAAATGAAATCCAATCTCCAAAGTGCAAGCATAAAGTTGCTTTATTAGGTAAGATTGTTTTTCCGATGCTGTTGTTTTTGTTAATTTTGGCTAAAACACCTTTTCGGTCCATAAGATTTTATCTAAATTTAATTTTTACCACCTCAAATTTCATTCAAGTTCATGATAACTTTAAAATATATCAATTTCATTGTTTCTTTCCTTCTACAACTAAAAGAAATTGTATAGGTAAAACATAAAGATGACACAAGATTACCAATAAATATGTTGTAGTTACTATGTGATATTGGTACAATCCAACATAATTATATCAATAAAGATTAAAAAGAAAAAACAGAGACTTAAAACACAAGAAAAAAAAGAATGTGACATAAAGTTACCAAAAAATGTGATGTATCCATAAATGAATTATTACTATCAAATGTGACTTTATAAGAAATATATATATATATATATATATATATATATAAAGCTAAACCCTAAAGAAAATTCAATTAGATTTCAATTGAATTTTCAATTTTGGGCCACCTATTCTATCTTATTTTTTATTTTTGTGACAAATAAATTATATATGTGTGTGTGTGTGTGTGTATATATATATATTAAAAGCTAAATCTTAGAGAAAATCAAATTATATTTTAATTGGATTCTCAATTTTATGCCATGTGTCCCACAAAATGAGAAACCATTACATATTTTAGAAATGTATAATTTGAACATCTTTTCCAAAAAAAAAAAAATGTTTAATTTGAACCGTGTTATTGTGATTGTTTTTAATTGTATTCATGCATATGGATAGAGTTACACACTAGTTGAGTGTAAAAATCAAATAACCCAAATCTAACTGAATTCTAAATTGGAGTCCAATTTTGTGCCATGTGTCTATATAATTTTTTATTTTTTTGTGACATATGAATTATTTGGTGCAAAAATTGAATAGTCTAAATCCATATAAAGTCTAAAAAAAATGTGTAAACTAATATCATGTATAATTTGAACATCTTCTAAAATAAAGGTATAATTTAAACCGTGTAATTATAGTTGTTTTTAATTGTATTTGATGAAACAAGATTTCGCCTCGTCAGTGTGTTCCTCGCCAATACGATGGACGACCTGAAGATTCTGTGTAAGAGAAAACACTAAGTGGATAATGGCACTGGTTTGGGGCCTGCCAAGGACCCTTCGATGCTTCAATTAGCTTAAACTCTTTAGAAATAAGTAATTTGTAGAGCAATTTATGTGTGTGCTCAATATGAATCATTTACCTGTCTTGTTAGGACATATATGTTTTAACTTGTTTAAGAACATATGTCACTTAGTTATGTAAATTGGCTAATCCTTTGACAAAACGCACTCTGCTTGTAATTGGGTAGTTCTAGGTGTTTTTAATACTTCAAGAAACAATGTTTCAAGGTCAAGTGTTGAAGTCATCAAGTCTGTCCAAGAAAAAGCAAGCTGAAGTGCAAAGTTTTTAAAGTTCGACACCTCTCGACAGCTACCTCGACACCTGCTATCTGTCGAGATTTAAAAAGTCAGAATTCCAATCTGATTTTCTTGGGATCCGTGAATATGTTTTTGGGCCTTCTTTTATTCTAACCCTAAACATATAAAAGGATTATTTTAAGAGCCGTTTTGTGTGACACAAGTTGCATTATCATTGAGCAATCTCTGTTTAAGCAACTTGTGATCAACAGACGAAATTCTTGACCTAGTTCATCTTCCATCAAGAAGTTGCTATGTATTTGCACCATAGGGTTTTGTAACCAAGCATCTTCCTGCTATTCATCAAGTGGATGAACTGAAGAACTTTGCAGCCAACCATTCTTCCTCAGTTGGTGTTCTGAAGTCGCGTACTTAGATCCGTGCATTGGTTAGTCACGTACTTGGGAGCCGTGCATCAAAGGTGGAAATTGTCACTACAGATCAAGTCCAATTGGGTATTGGGGTAAGGGTTCAACTGTAGGTTGGTAAGGTACTTGAGATTCCTTTACTTGTAACCACTTGATTTGATAATAGTGGAGTTTCGAGAGTGGTGACCTGAAAATCACCCGGTGGGGTTTTTGTCATTAGGGTTTTCCCCATTCGTAAACAAATCACCGTGTTATTTATTTTCCGCTGCGTATTTAGTTGATTGGTGATTTGTTTGTGCTTCCATTAAAATTGCATGATTAATTGATTAATTAATTACTTGGCTAAATTAATTAATTAGGGTTAATCACAAGGGGTCATTTAGATTGTGACCTAACAAGTGGTATCAGAGCAGGCACACTCTGATTAGGATTTAATCTTTGCTGTGTTGATCCATTGACCCCTGTTGTCATTGGCTGTAACCTGCTTGATGAGATCTTTGTTTTCAAATACATCTTGTTTTTCTAATCACTATTTGCTTGAGTGTCTCAGAAAATACAAGTCTAAAAGTTATTTGAATTCTCTTATGATGACTATTGGAAAAGATCTCAGTTTTGCTAAAAAGAAACTAGACTGTCTCAGAATGAAAATGTGCAAAGGAGTTCGTCTGAGAAGAGTGAAAGTTATAGGCTTAGCTCATAAAAGGCAGTTGAGAGAAAGAACCATTCCCTCTGATTTATCATCTAAGCATGAAGTATGTTTCATGATGAAGTCTGCATTCAAGGTAATGGACACATGTCTATGGTATCTTGACAGTGGTTGCTCACGACACATGACTGGAGATAGATCTCTCTTCAAGATCTTTGAGTCTAAGAAAGGTGGCAATGTTACCTTTGGTGATGGAAGCAAGTCACAAATTAAGGGGAAAGGGATTATATCTCTGCCAGGACTGCCAGACATTGCGAATGTCCTTTATGTAGAAGGTCTAAGGGTGAACCTATTGAGCATTAGTCAGATATGTAATCAAGACTTCATGGTGCTATTCTCAAAAGGGAAGTGTCTTGTCATGGATGAGTCTGGAAAGAAGCTCATTAGTGGGGTTCGCACTTTGGACAACTGCTATGGATTGGTTCCTGATGCTGATATTGTGTGTAATAGCATTCGTTTGCCTAATGAAGATCTGTGGCATCAACGAATGGGACATGCTAGTTACAAGCATCTATCTATTGTATCTAAGCATGAATCAGTCTTGGGGATACCAAAACTTAGTAGAATTAGCAATGTGGTGTGTGGACCATGTCAGCTTGGAAAACAGACAAAAGCTAAGCATCTAGGCACTCAGACGACAGCTACATCCAGACCATTGGAGCTGTTGCACTTAGATCTTATGGGTCCAACCAGAACTGAGTCTCTTGGGGGTAAGAGATACATCATGGTTGTGGTAGACGACTTCACCAGATACACTTGGGTCATTCTACTACGATCCAAATCTGATGCTCCTGAGCACATTGAAGCTTTATGCACAAGACTGCAGAATGAAAAGAGTCTAAAGATTGATCGAATTCGAAGTGACCATGGGAAGGAATTCGAGAACTCATACATGGAATCCTTCTGCACAAGATCGGGTATATCTCAAGAATTCTTTGCTCCTATTACCCCTCAGCAGAATGGTGTGGTAGAAAGGAAGAACAAGGTTATTCAAGAGATGGCTAGAGCCATGCTGCATAACAAAGATGTGGCTAGAAACTTGTGGGGAGAAGCTGTAAACATTGCATGTCATACAGTAAATAGGATATACTTCAGACCCAGTACCAAAAAGACTCCCTATGAGTTGTGGAAAGGAAGGAAGCCTAATGTGAAGTACTTCAGAATTTTTGGAAGTACCTGCTTCATTCTCAAGGATAGAGAGAATGTGGGAAAGTTTGACTCCCGGAGTGATGAAGGCATATTTCTGGGTTACTCTTCTACAAGCAAGGCTTATCGAGTGTACAACAAAAGAACTATGAAGGTAATGGAGACAGTAAATGTCGTCATTGATGAGTCTTCAGAGTCAAGTTCTGAGAAAGGCACTGAGGGACTCCCCAAGGAAATTCTTCCTTCTAAGCCTAGGGAAGTTCAAGACATTACTGAACAAGAACTTGCTTCTCCAAGTACTCCCAGTACTCCTAGTATTGTGGAAGACCCTGCAGACTTACCCATTTCACCAGAGTCTGAATCCCAGGAAAAGAAGGGACCTTCATCTAGAATCAAATTAAATCATCCTCCAGAAGTCATTGTGGGAGACATGAATGAACTCACATTAAGGTAACGTACAGTTGATAAATGTGTTGCTAACTTTGTGTCTTATTCCTGCTACTTGTCACAGGTTGAACCTAAGAAAGTTGAGGAAGCACTACAAGATGAAAGTTAGGTTGAAGCAATGCATGATGAATTACTCCAGTTTCAGAGGAATGATGTTTGGACTCTAGTACCTAGACCAGAAGGAGAACACATCATCGGTACAAAGTGGATATTCCGCAACAAGACTGATGAAGAAGGAAATGTGATTTGCAACAAAGCTCGACTTGTGGCTCAAGGATACTCACAAATGGAAGGAGTAGACTATGATGAGACATTTGCCCCAGTTGCCCGAATGGAGTCAATTAGAATTCTTCTTGCCCTAGCATGTCAACTGAATTTCAAACTCTATCAGATGGATGTAAAGACTGCCTTCTTGAATGGGTTACTCAAAGAGGATGTCTATGTGGCTCAACCAAAAGGATTCATTGATCCACACTTTCCGGATCATGTGCTGTACCTTAAAAAGGCACTTTATGGGTTGAAGGAAGCTCCTAGAGCCTGGTATGATAGACTCACACAATATCTTGTGTCACATGGGTTCACAAGAGGGAAGGCTGATCAAACCCTCTTCATCAAAAGGGAAGATAGAGAGTTGATAGTTGCTCAAGTCTATGTTGATGATATCATCTTTGGGTCGACTAAGGATGAACTGGCTCATGGCTTCTCAAAACTCATGCAAGCCGAGTTCGAGATGAGCATGATTGGAGAGTTGACTCACTTCCTTGGATTGCAGATTCGCCAACAAGACTCAGGTATATTTCTTTCTCAATCTAAATATGCTAAGAATCTTGTGAAAAAGTTTGGTTTGGATTCTGCTAGTTCTGTTAGAACCCCTATGAGCCCTAATGTTAAACTCACTGTAGACTTGTTAGGCAAGAGTGTTGATCCTTCTCTCTATAGAAGCATGATAAGTAGTCTTCTTTACCTTACTGCTAGTAGACCTGACATTAGTTATAGTGTTGGTGTGTGTGCTAGATATCAGGCTAACCCCAAAGAATCTCACATGACTGCTTTAAAAAGAATTATAAAGTATGTCAAAACCACTGCTGAGTTCGGTGTGTGGTATAGCAAGGACACTAATGGTGTCTTAGCTGGGTATTCTGATGCCGATTGGGCTGGAAATGCTGATGATAGAAAGAGTACCTCGAGGGGTTGCTTTTATGTGGGTAACAATCTTGTCTCTTGGATGAGCAAAAAGCAGAACTCCATCTCCTTATCCACTGCAGAAGCTGAGTACATCGCTGCTGGTAGCTGTTGCACCCAACTCCTCTGGATGCAAAAACTCCTCCATGATTATGGTATTTGTCAAGAGCATCTCACTATTTACTGTGACAATACCAGTGCCATCAATATCTCAAAGAATCCGGTTCAACATTCTAGAACCAAACACATAGAGATTCGACATCACTTCATTAGGGAGCTTGTCGAAGATGGTACTCTCACTCTTGAGTTTATCCACACTGATGATCAGAAGGCTGATTTGTTCACCAAACCTCTTGACAGCAAACGTTTTGAATTCCTTCGTCAAAACATTGGTGTCATCTCCATGGATTGATCTCCCTCTCTTGTCCTTCTTTCTCATGCATTTGCATCTAGTTCTTGCTTTGCTTTGATAACATGTTTTTGTTTGTTTATTTTCAGTTTTGCTTATTTTGTTGTTGATATAAAAATATAAAAAAAAATTGAAAAATTGAAAAATACAAAAACAGTGTGTGTTATGTGTACTTTGGTACTTGTGTACCTTGGATGGCCAATGAAACAAAGTTTTCTAAACTTTGTATCTCTTGTAACTTAGATGAGCATCTCTATGCACAACTAAGCAAGTGAGCTTTGTGGCTCTTGTTTGTGATGAGTAAGATTAAGTTATCTCTTAAACTTAACACTCATATCACTCTTTTTGACGGGTAGGACTAGAAAATCCTAAGAGAAATGCATAAATGACCATCTCACCACTGTTGCCCGCCAATCATTGTATGACACATGTATGCTTCGGCATAGCAAAAGTGCAGTGTCATAGACACCTGTATGCTTCGGCATAGCAAAAGTGCAGTGTCAAAGACATCCGTATGCTTCGGCATAGTAAAAGTGCAATGTCTATGCTTAACATGTTGGGTATTTCTTTTCTCTCTTTATAAGGCCATGCATGATATGCTTAAAAGAAAATATGCAAAGAAAATATAAAACTAAAAGATTAAAATGCTTTAAACATGATTGCAAGTGTGTTTTCTAGGAGATGTGGGGGTCATAGGATGTACCTCGAAGGTGATAGTCCCCATCAAACAGTTATGATTGTGTGTGAGTTAAAAGTTATTTTCTCATATCTCAGATCGTCATAACATCTATACACATATGCAATCTTGCAATGTTTTTCACACACAACACGCAATATTCTTTGCTACTTTTGATACATGTACAGGTACAATGTGATTTGGAAATCACAAAGGTTTTACATGTGCTAATGTATGCTCACTAAACTGTCATAACTTGTTTTTGAAATATAAAATTGGTTAGACTTGTTTAGTGTGTGTGTGTCTTTTGCATGATTCTTGTGCTTAATTTCTTGTTGAGAGATGTTTTGAGAGGTTTATATGTTGAGTGGATCTTTGGTAGAGACGTGTGTTGGATTGCATTCATGCCTGTGTTTTTCCCTTCTCGAAAAACTGCCATTTTCTGCTGGTTCGACACCTCCCTCGACACCTCCTCGATACCTGGTCATCTGTTGAGCTTCTCAAGTTGCTTCTTATCGCAATCTCGACACCTCCTCGACACCTGATGGATCGATCGAGAAAGTCTTTGTCCTCTCGATAGATTTTCGACACCTGTTGGATCGATCGAGATTCACTTGTGCTGTTTGTGTCTTCTTTCTCGACACCTGTCTCGATACCTTGTGGATCGATCGAGATTTCTTCTGTCTCATCGATACCTTCTCGACACCTTCGCGATCAATCGAGCTTCTCGTATCTGAAATTCTTCTTGCATCTCGATACCTCTTGATACCTTTATCTGTCGACGGCTAATTCCTCGATACCTTCCTCGACAGCTTCCTTGATACCTCTCGACACCTCAGCTGTCGAGATTTACTGAGGTGCCTATTTAAGAGCAGATCGCGATTTTCTTCATTTCTCACTCGATCTCTCTCGATCTTTCCGTGTCTGTTCATCTCCCTTTCACTCTCCTTTCACTCAAATCCTTCAACCCTCTTGGATCTTGATCATTTCTTGCTCAAATCACTTGGTAAGATCTCTATTCTCTTCCTTTTTCATGCATTTCATGTTTTGAAACCTAGTTTTTGGGATTTTTCATAAAATTTGGGGTTTTTCAAAATTGTTGAGTTTTTATTGAAATTTTGTGTTGGGTTTGTACTTAGATGATTTCAAAATGTCATACATTGCATTTCATTTGCATTATAATGATATTTACATGCATTTAGATGTGTGCTTTATGTTTGTGTGCTGCTAGGATTGGATTGGGCTGAGCCCATGAAGTTTTTTCCTTTGCATGTCACATGCTCATGCATTCCCATGCATACGTACTTGTTGTTCAACATATTTGATATATTTGAACTGTGTTGGGACTTTTCTGAGTGTCTCTCTCTCTCTCTTTCTCTTATTCTTTTACGTTAGTAGTGTCTATGGCACCCAAACGTAAATCCACTCCTGCTCGAAACCCTCTGCATTCTGGAGCTTCTACTTCTTCAGATACTACTCCCTTTAATGTTCGGTTCCGTGATGGAGATGCCTATAAGGCATTTTCGGAGAACTTTTCTCGACGAGGTGTTCATTCGGAACGCCAAGTCATTCTGGCGGACTTCGCCGATACTGACCTTCCCTCTGTCATTCACAGTAGGGGATGGGGGTCACTGTGTGACATCCCGGTCACTTGCCCTCTCGTGCTGATACAGGAGTTCTACTCCAACATGCACGGGATTGATCTTTCAGTACCTCATTTTGTCACTCACGTTCGAGGTATGCGCATTCCTGTCACACCACAACTTGTTGCGGATGTGCTTAGGGTACCTAGGATAGAGTTTCCAGATTACCCCTCTTGTGAGCGTCTGAGGACTGTGTCCAAAGATGAGCTCATTTCTGCTTTTTGTGAGCGCCCTGCTGATTGGGGTGAGCATCAGTTCACATCATGTAGGCCTTTTGCTAAAGGTCCTAGATTCATTAACATGGTGATGACTTTTGTTCTCCATCCTCTTTCTCACTATAACTCTATCACAGAGCCTCGTGCTCGATTTTTGCTTTCTCTACTTGAGCATCTCACCATAGACTTCCCTTCTCACTTCATCCGGTCTATCATAGAGGTTTATCTTGATTTGGCGTCCCGTGATAAGCTCATCTTTCCTTCTGCTATCACGCGGATTCTACGCCATTTTTTCGTTCCCTTTCCTATGTTCGACCACTTCACATACATATCTGCCACAGATGCCGCTACCGTAAAACGTAGTGAGGCGCAGTTCAGGTCGAGACAGCCAGGTGCCACTCCTCCCTCCCGTTCAGCACCATCCAGATCAGCTCCATCTACATCTGCTCCATCTTCCTCTTTGAGCGATGTATCCCTTGGTGATATCATGGCGCAGCTGCAGCGCATGGACATTCGTCTTGATACACTCTCTGCTGAGTTGTATCAGGTGAATGTTCGTGTGGGTTGTATTGCACGACGGCAGGCGATCATGGGTGGATTTGCTCCAGAGGCTACTCCTTCACCATCTACTCCAACAGCGTCAGATTCTGAGGATGATGAGAATGATGATGATGATGATGATGGGGATGCTAGCTCTGCCGATGAGATGTCTACATGACACTCTACCCTTTGTCACTCGTGACAAAAAGGGGGAGTAGTTTTGGGCTATGAGAGTAGTCATCTTAGGGGGAGAGTTAGTAGAGGACATTTTTGATAGGGGGAGTGTTGTCATTTTTTTTAGGGATGTAGTGAGGCTATATGTATTTTTTTTCTTATCTCTTAGATACATTGGTCTTGTATATGAGGTCCTTTGATCATTTTTACATACATTGTACTTATCTTATCTCTTATTTATTTCTGTTTCACACAAGATGCCTTGATGAGTTTTTGTTTAAAGTGTTTAAGAAATACAGGTTGTCAAAGTCTACTTATCATAAGCTCTCTTCTTGCAAAGTTTTTCAAGAGTTTGGGTTAGGATAGATTTTATTGTATTCAACAAGTGAATATGAGTTGAGTGATTTATGACTTCTCTCATATGCTCATTTGTTTGTTGTGGTTTTGTCACGGATTGCCAAAGGGGGAGATTGTTAGGACATATATGTTTTAACTTGTTTAAGAACATATGTCACTTAGTTATGTAAATTGGCTAATCCTTTGACAAAACGCACTCTGCTTGTAATTGGGTAGTTCTAGGTGTTTTTAATACTTCAAGAAACAATGTTTCAAGGTCAAGTGTTGAAGTCATCAAGTCTGTCCAAGAAAAAGCAAGCTGAAGTGCAAAGTTTTTAAAGCTCGACACCTCTCGACAGCTACCTCGACACCTGCTATCTGTCGAGATTTAAAAAGTCAGAATTCCAATCTGATTTTCTTGGGATCCGTGAATATGTTTTTGGGCCTTCTTTTATTCTAACCCTAAACATATAAAAGGATTATTTTAAGAGCCGTTTTGTGTGACACAAGTTGCATTATCATTGAGCAATCTCTGTTTAAGCAAATTGTGATCAACAGACGAAGTTCTTGACCTAGTTCATCTTCCATCAAGAAGTTGCTGTGTATTTGCACCATAGGGTTTTGTAACCAAGCATCTTCCTGCTATTCATCAAGTGGATGAATTGAAGAACTTTGCAGCCAACCATTCTTCCTCAGTTAGTGTTCTGAAGTCGCGTACTTGGATCCGCGCATTGGTTAGTCACGTACTTGGGAGCCGTGCATCAAAGGTGGAAATTGTCACTACAGATCAAGTCCAATTGGGTATTGGGGTAAGGGTTCAACTGTAGGTTGGTAAGGTACTTGGGATTCCTTTACTTGTAACCGCTTGATTTGATAATAGTGGAGTTTCGGGAGTGGTGACCTGAAAATCACCCGGTGGGGTTTTTGCCATTAGGGTTTTCTCTATTCGTAAACAAATCACCGTGTTATTTATTTTCCGCTGCGTATTTAGTTGATTGGTGATTTGTTTGTGCTTCCATTAAAATTGCATGATTAATTGATTAATTAATTACTTGGCTAAATTAATTAATTAGGGCTAATCACAAGGGGTCATTCAGATTGTGACCTAACATGTCTTTCCTAGCTTTACATAGCCTCTGTGTGAGTAAATGCTCAATCTAATGTTATACCACAGATGGAGGATTTATGGCTCAATGATGACCACTTAATCTTAGCCTTTTTTCATTTGTAACTGCCATATAAATGCACATCATTAGACGGCAGTAATGGTTCCGTGCCCATTTATCACTTAGTCATTGAATGCTGTCTGAAATTAATGCACTTACGCTCGTCCATACTCTTACTCATCATTATTATGGACGGTTTGCAAGTAAGGACAACCATTTATGCGCTACTCGTCAATTGCCCCCTTTATTCCTTTGTCATCCTTTGTTTGGACAAGCAAAGGAATATGGAAAGTCTTTTTTGGCAGGTCAGTTTATCCATGCCCCAAGCTTCTTGTCTTATCACGTTTAATGTGAGGCAATATTCCTATCAGGTGATCACCATGTTTCCCTCTTGTATTGGTCGCACGTGTGTGTTTTCCTTGTGTTTCCCATGCATTGGTTTTGCTTCCCTTTTTTAGCAAAAACTCCTCATATACTCCTTCTTCTTCATCGTATGCTGTATTTGAAGTCTGGAATTTTTCAAAAAAAGAGAGCTCCTGCACATTCAGTATGGTAAGACTCATTTTCTTCAAAACTCCATTAATGGTTGATTTTTCTTTCATTAGGCAGCTATTTCATTCTTCTTTGCTAGATTAGGGGTGTTTATAGAGTTTTCTGGTGGGCATCGTCCTCAAGTAGGTTTTTTTTTTTACCTTAAGACTGTGGAGCTTTTAGACCTGTTTTGACCACCCTTTACCCCTGATTTGTCATTCTTTGATTGCGCATCACTTAGAGATGACTGCCATAGAGTGTAAGGACACCGAGGTTAGGTCTAGCGAACTCGAAACTAGTTTGTCTTCAAGTACTGAGTCTATTGTTAAAGATTTTGAAATTGTTGTATTAAAACCCTCCTCTTCTTCGTCTTCAATCCTTTTCCATGCTCTCTCCGAATCTTGCTCTTTGGAGCAAAGTCACCTGAAATCTATAAGAAAAATGTTTAAATTCCCTGGAGGGGTTGTCACAAGATTACCTAGTCAAAATGAAAAAGCTTCCTCCTTTGCCCATGGAGAGGTGAGTTTTTATGAGGCTACTTGTTTGTGTGGCCTTTGCTTTCCTGTTTATCCTTTCATCATGCAACTTCTTTTTGTTCTTAATGTTGCACCTGGATAGCTTGTCCCTAATGCTTGGAGGACGATTATTGGCTGTATGTCAGTTTAGGTATCCACCCATAATGGGGACATGATAACCCTGAATGAGTTCCTCCATTTATATCGCTTAAAACCTTCTACCCACTATGGGTATTTTGAACTTTTACCTTGGAGTAGGGAGTTTAGGATCGTCCGTAGTTTTCCTACTTCTTTTCATGACTGGAAGTCACGATACTTTTTTGTTTCTGGATTTGGATGGGAAACCATGACTGATGACCTGTGGGGTGAGGTCCTGTGGTTGCTACAGAAACGGGAAATTCACTCTCTTAGTGCGTTCCACTACCTTTCCATTAGACCAACTGTTTTAGCGTATCATTTTCTGATTCTTCTTTTTGAATTTGTTTTGTAGTTTCTAATTGTCCTAAATTGGAAGACCGTTATCAAGAACGAGTTCAAGCCGCTCTTGAGTTTGCCCTCACAATCGACGATTTTGACAACTTGGTAGACTCTCGTCATTTATACAACTGTTGCCTTGGACCTGAACCCTCTGTATTTGTGTTAAAGAAGATTACTTAGGAAGAAAAGAGTATGTTTAACTTACCTTCTCTTCTTTTATTTCCCTTTTCTTTATAAGAGCTTGGCCTTCTGACTTTCTATTTTGCAGAAATGACTACTAGGTACAGCAAAGACAAATATGCCCATGTGAAAAGCTTGAAAAACAAGCCTTTGTCCCAGTTTATCCCTAGATCGAAGAAACACAAGGTAGACGAAGGAAAAGATGAAACTCCTACCCCCTTGTCTCTTTTTGGTACCCCATCTTCTCCCACACCTTCTTTCGAGATGATGACCTTCACACCTCCAACCACTCATTCCAAAGGGAAGGGTAAGGTTGGCAAAAGCGTCTGGGAAGATCTCGCCACGACCCTTGGACTAGCTCACAACGTTATTATTGATGACAAGCTCAGAGGTCTCTCGTCTATCCTTTCTCATGAACTGGTTAGTCGTCACATTCACAAACTGGTGCAAGTATTTTACTCAGCTACTTTTGTTGCTCATTGAATTTTTACACCAGTTAAAAGTGTTGACCCTTCTTTTTCATCTTTAGGTTCTTGGAGAATCCCTGCGCTTGACGACAGACTATCTGAGCAGTGAAGAGAAGGTAGTGGTGGCCAATTCAAAGGTTCATTCAGTTAAGGCTGAGAGTTCGAGGTTGAGGAAGGATTTGATCGAGGCAATGGACCAAGTGACAAAGGCTAAGGAGAAGGTGAAGGAGATCAAGGACGTGTTGAAGGTGGAGAAGAAGCTCATCATTCAAAAGGACGAGGAAGTTCAAGCTGCCATTCTGAAGACAGACGAAGTACGTGAGAAGGTGATCACCAAATTTCTTGAGTCTGATCGCTTCTCTGATCTTCAATTCGTCCAATACTTTAAGGGCTTCGAGCTTCTTCATAGGTGGATGATGTAGCATCATAGTCATATAGCAGACTTTGCAAACCTTGATTTCGATGCCATTGACACTGAGATCCTTGTTGACGAGACTAAAGAGAAGGAAGGTGAAACTGTCTAATGATGCTGAAGGAGATGGTACTACCACATGTGGAGTTGTGGATAAGGCTCACATGGATGAGGGCTATGTTGAGGAGGTCTTCACTGCTCCTTGAAAGAAGATTTTTAATAACCTTTTTTGTTTTGTTTTGTTCTGTTTTTAAACTCTGGTTGCCTCGTATTTTGAGGCTTTAACTCAAAGACAATAGATGCCTCCTATTTTGAGGCTTTAACTTAGAAACAATGAATATTTTGGATGCCTCATATTTTGAAGCCTTTGTTTTTATAAGAAATGCCTTTGTCTAAGCTTTATTCACTTATTTAGTCTTTGCTCCAAAAGTTTTGCTATGGCCTAAACCTCGAAGTTCTCGTTATAACATCAGAATTTGTTGTTTGAGGTTCTTTTGACCATTCATGATATTCCTTTGGGAAAACATGATTTGAACTTGGAGTTTTCGTCAATAATGACGTACGTCGATGGTTCTTTCCATTTTGAATTCAACTGTCTATGGTTTGAACTCGTTGCCAGAGTTTTTACCATATTTGTGATAAAAACTTGTCGTTTGAGTTTTTACCATGTTCATGATTTAAACTCGTCGTTTGAGTTTTTACCATGTTTATGATTTAAACTCGTCGTTTGAGTTTTTACCATGTTTATGATTTAAACCCGTCATTTGAGTTTTTACCATTCGGTCATGGATATCTCCTTTTCTTAGCTCAATCTCGTTTGTAAACTTAACCTTGAGGCTTTGTCAAACGTATGAAAAAAAGATGGCTTATGAAGCCTTATTATTTCATGCACCCTTATTTATAAGGGGATTACAAAGGAAATTACTGAAAATATCTTGACCAAAATACTTGAAAGGAAAAATGCTTAAAGGAAAAAGAAAACAATGAAATCTCGCTTATCTGATGCACCGTCAGGCGAAGTACTCCTAGAGACAGAGTTTATTAATCCAAGTACTTCTTACTGTTAGTACTTCTTAAGATGTTCCATGTTCCAGGGACGTGGCAATGGATTGTCGTTGAGGTCCTTCAGGTAGCAACTTCCTCTTCTTGAGTAACAAACGACCTTATATGGACCTTCCTAAGTAAGGCCTAACTTCCCCTAGGCCGGGTCCCTAGTGGCTTCTGAGACTTTTTCGTAGTACCATATCATTGGGGTTGAACCTTCTAAGCTTTACCATCTGATTGTAGTATTTTGCCATCTTCTGTTGATACTGAGCCATTCTCAGGGCTGCCTTGTCTCTAACTTTAGGTAAACAATCCAAGTTAAGTCTCAGCTCGTCATTGTTTGAACCTTCATGATAATGAGCTCGCCTAAGACTAGACACTCCCACTTCAACAGGAATAATTGTTTCTATACTGAAAGCCAACTTGAATGGTGTTTCTCCTATTGGTGTTCTTGCAATTGTCCAATAAGCCCATAGTACCCCTAGTAACTCCTCTAGCCATGCACCCTTTGGCCCCTCAAGAAGTGCTTTGATGAGTTTGAGCAAAGTATGATTTGCTACCACTGTCTGTAAGTTAGCCTATGGGTGCCCAAGTGATGAATAGTGGTTTTTTATTCCTAGCTCTACACAAAATTTCCTGAATTTTCAGTTGTCAAACTATCGACCATTATCAAAGATGATTGTCTTTGGGATTCCAAACCTATAAACAATGTTTTTCTAGACAAAGCTTTGTATCTTGCTTTCAGTAATTACTGCCAATGGTTCTGCTTCAACCCATTTTGGTGAAGTAATTAATAGCAACGAGTAGGAACTTAACTTGTTTCTTCCTTCGAGGGAATGGACCAACGATGTCAATCCCCTAGGTGAAGAATGGCCAAGGTGAGGAGATGCTCATTAGTAGTTCTTTAGGAATGTGTTGTACATTTTCGAACCGGTGACACTAATCACATTTTTTGACAAGTTCAATTGCGTCTTTTTGCATAGTTGGCCAACCATCTTTCCCACCAAATATTGAGGTCCTGAATGGTTACCACATGCGCCTTCATGGATTTCTCGTAACACATACATTGTTTCTTCAAGAATCAGGCATTTCAGGTATGGTAGCGAAAATCCTCTCTTGTAAAGTTCATCGTTCATGACACTGAATCTAGCTGCTCTGACTCTAACCTTCTTTGCTTCGCCGGGTCAGATGGGAGCTGGCCGTCTCTGATGTAAGAAAGGATTGGGTCCATCCAGGTGCTTGGTCACTGGACTGAGAAGGTTTGCAATCCGTCGATACTAGGGATTTTCTGGACTTTTATGAACAACTTTGTCATTGTTGAGGCATCTTCAGTTAGCGCCAATTTAGCAACCTCGTTAGAAGCTGAGTTGTTTTCCCGTGGGATTTGCTCAAATTTGACATCATCAAATTCATTAATGAGTTGAGTTGTCAGCTTGAGATACCTCTTTATTCTTTCTTCCTTTGTTTCGTATTGGTTGGTTATTTGCCCAACAATCAGCTTAGAATCAATCCTCAACTTCAAATTCTTGATTCCCAAGGCTTTTGCAATTCTCAGGCTAGCAAGGACTGCTTCATACTCTGCTTTGTTGTTTGTCACTGGAAATTGGAGTTGAACTACATACTTAAGGACATCCTTCTTGGGCAATGTCATAATGATACCAACGCCTTTAAGCCTTGCAACAGACAAGCCATCTGCGCAGATCGTCCGATCGTCCAATACTCTGCTTCTTGATCTGGGTCTGGAAAAGTGAATTCAACAATAAAATTTGCTAAGGCCTGGGTTTTAATTGCTGTTCTTGGCCTGTATTCAACATCAAACTGGCTTAGCTCAACAACCCATTGGACCATGCGCCCTACTGCATCTGGTTTGCTCATTGCTTTTCAAATTGGTTGATCCGTCATTACCATGATGGCATAGGCTTGGAAGTATGGACGAAGCTTCCTTGAAGAGACAATTAATGAGAAGGCCATCTTCTCTATTTGTGGGTACTTCGCTTCGGCACCCTGAAAAGCCTGACTTGTGTAGTACACGGGTTGTTGCACCTTGGATTCTTCACGGATCAACGTCGAGCTAACGGTTGTTTGTGACACAGCTAGATACAAAAATAGATCTTCTCCTTCCACTGACGGGCTCAATAGTGGAGGCTTGGCTAGGTACTCTTTGAGATTCTGAAAGGCTGCCTCACACTCGTCCGTCCATTGGAAAGTCTGCTTAAGAGTCTTAAAGAAGGAGAGATATTTATCAGTGGCCTTCGAGACGAACTTGTTTAATGCTGCCACTCGTCCTGTCAGCCTTTGCACCTCCTTGACCGTCCTGAAGGAAGTCATGTCAAGTATGGCTCTAACCTTCTTTGGATTTGCTTCAATTGCTCGCTAAGATACCATGAAACCAATGAATTTTCATGACAAGACGACAAAAACACACTTCATAGGGTTGAGCTTCATTCTATACATTCTCAAAGTATCGAACATCTCTTGGAGGTCTTCAAGGTGGGTTTTGGCTTCTTTGTTTTTCACAAGCATGTCGTCCACATAAACCTCCGTATTCCTACCTATTTGCTTGCTGAACATCTAGTTTACCAATCTTTGGTATGTGGCACCTGCATTCTTCAATCCAAACGACACGACATTATAGCAATATAAGCCCTGGCTAGTGACGAACGCAATTTTCTCCTGATCTTCCTTCTATTTAGGATTTGGTTATAACTTGAAAAAGCATCCATGAAGGTTAACAGTTCATGACCAATTGTTGAATCAATAAGCTAGTCAATTCTGGGAAAGGGAAAACTATCTTTGAGGCATGCATTGTTTAAGTCTGTGAAGTCCACACACATTCTCTACTTTCCGTTGGACTTTTTTACCATGACAATATTGGTAAGCCATTTGGGATAGTAAACCTCTTGAATAAATCCTGCGGTCAAGAGCTTTTCCATCTCTTCCTTAACTACTTTATTCCGCTCTGAGGTGAACACTGATCTCTTTTGTTGGACGGGCTTTTTCATTGGGTCGACATTAAGACTGTGCTCTATCACTTGTTCGTCAATCCCTGACATATCTTCATGGCTCCATGGAAAGACATTTAGATTCTTTTTCAAAAATTTCATCAGTTCGTCCTTTAAAGGACTATTGGAGCTTTTTTCCTACCTTGGTAATTTTGGAAGGGTCTCTTTCCACCAGCTCTATATTTTTCGCCTCTTCCATGGGCTTGGATGGTTCCTCCTCTACCATCCAGGTGTGATTCTCTTTGGACGCCAGGACTACCTGGTAACATTCCTTGGCTACAAGTTGGTCTCCATAAATTTGTCCAATACCGTGGGGAGTTAGGAATTTTACTTTCAAGTAGTATGTGGAAGTTGTAGCATTGAGGCGATTAAGGGTTGGTCGTCCAAGAATCACATTATAAGATGAAGGGCAGTCAACGATTAGAAAGTCTACCTCTCTTGTCACTTAGGCTGGGTAAGTCCCTGCTGTAATTTGTAGTGAAATGATTCCCGTTGGATAAACGCGGTCCACACTGAAACTGACTAATGGAGATCCGAAGGGTCAGAGGTGTTTTGGATCCAACTTCATCTATTGGAATGCCATCATGTACATTACATCTGTCGAGCTTTCGTTGTCCACTAATACTATTCGGGTGTTGTACCCTTCAATGGTTAGTATAATAACGAGGGGCTCATCGTGTGGCTGCTTGATTCCCTTTGCATCTCGCTCAAAAAAAAGTCGTCATTCCCGATACGATGATGTTTTGCTATTGGGTGTTTGACATGAATACTGTTAATTTGTCTTTGAACTTCCTTTCTCAAGGACTTGTATGATCTCCCAACAACCGGTCCTCCGGTGATCTTCCTTATTTCTCCCACCATCTGTTTAGGATTGTCCTGATCTTCTTCCTTGTAGTCGTCAGTAGAATTCTCTTTCGTCCGGTGGCGAGCCTGATAATCTTTTTTGACAAATTTTTGGAGTTTCCCCCTCTAGATCAACTCCTCTATCTATTCTTTCAAATCTCAGCATTCGTTAGTACAATGACCATGATCCTTGTGGAAACGACAATATTTCTTTGAGTTTCTCCGCGTCGAGGATGAGCTCAATGGTTTGGGCCATTTCAGTGCAGGGTCATCCTTTATCTACATGAGGATTTTGTCCACGGGCATTAGCAAATGAGTGAAATTTAGTTTTTTCTTTAATGATGTCTCTGGACCACTTTTGCTAGCCTTGGCTTCCGAGAGATTATCTTTGCAATCCCCCTTCTTGCCCTGGGACTCAGCGCTTTCTTCCTTCTTTTGTTTGTCCATCAGTCCTTTTGTGGTCAGTGCATCTTCTCCATTCATATACTTTTGAGCTTGGAACAACAAATCCATCATCGAGGTTGGAGGGGTCTTCCTTAGAGAGAAGACGAGGTCAAGATTGTTCAACTTTGCTTGGAAGGTCATCATTATCACCTAATCATCTGCTTCGTCAATTTCAATATTGCTTTGTTGAAGTGTTTTACATACTCTCTTAGGGTTTCCTCTTCCTATTGCTTCATAGTTAGCAGATAAGAGGTGGGCCTCTTATGGTGTTGGCCCCCCAATGAAATGACGAACAAAAGAGTCGCTTAGCTGGTCAAAATTTGCAATAAACGCCGCGGGTAGCTTACTGAACCATACCCTTGCTACTCCTCTAAGGGTTGCCAGGAATGACCTGCAAATGACTTCATCTGGGGTTTACTAGAGGTTTAATATCATCTTGAATGCCCTTACGTGGTCCAAGGGATCCTTAGTGCCGTCGTAAACTTCCAATTGAGGAGAACGAAACTTGGGAGGCAAGGGACACTCCAAAATACTGGTAGTGAAGGGTGAATTTGTCCTTTTGATCATGCCATCAAGATTTACTGTTGTATTACCCTTCACGGTGTTTTTGACTTCGTCTGACTCTTTCCTCATATTCTTCATCATTTGATCGCTACCACGGAGTTGACTGTGCAGTGTGTTCTAAAGTTTCTCTTCTGCTATTTCCTGGGCTGTGGGCTTCGTCGTCATTGTCGTTGCAGTTACGCCGTGACTGCGATGTACTCGTGCCCTCTGGACGTACTTTCTGTTTCAAGTCTTCATTCTGTTTCATCAATTCTTGCATAATAGCTGTTAGAGCTTGAATTTGTTAAGCCATTACCACCGAATCTGGCAATGTAGTCGTGGTTAAGTCCATCGGTTCTAAGGAACTTAGTTAGTAGAGAATTCAATGGCTTATGGTCAATTTCCCACAAACGGCGCCAAACTGATGAAGCAAGATTTCGCCTCGTCAGTGTGTTCCTCATCCAAACGATGGATGACCTAGAGATCTTGTGTAAAAGAAAACACTAAGTGGATAATGGCATCGGTTTGGGGCCTACCAAGGACCATCTGATGCTTCAATTAGCTTAAACTCTTTAGAAATAAGTAATCTGTAAAGCAATTTGTGTGTGTGTTCAATATGAATCATTTACCTATCTTTCCTGGCTTTATGTAGCCTCTGTGTGAGTAAATGCTTTGTCTTACGTTATACCACGGTTGGAGGATTTTTGGCTCAATGATGACCACTTAATCCCAACCTTTTTCCGTTCATAACGGCCATTTAAATGCACATCATTAGATGACAATAATGGTTTCGTGCCCATTTATCACTTAGTCATTGAATGCTGTCTGGAATTAATGCACTTACGCTCGTCCATACTCTTGCTCATCATTATTATGGACGGTTTGCAAGTAAAGACAACCATTTATGTGCTACTTGTCACCCTCCAAATGAAATGACGAATTTTGCTTGGGAGGTTGAGTGACCAATCCCCCTTGGCATTTTGGCAAACAAATCTTTTCCCATCCTACCCAATGAATTTTTCTTGATTCCCCCTTATTACCCCACTAGAACATGTCTATCTATATCAGTCACTATAGCATGCAATTTTCAAATTTGTAAATGCATATAATATGATCAAATCACCACACCACTTTTATTGTATGGTGTGACTAACTTTGACTACCTCATCATACTTGAGAGCTTGAGCTTTTATTTATTTAGCCTCAAGCCTTGGCTTGAAAGGTGGATTCGCCAATTTTTTTGTCTCCCTTTTACTTGATACCTTATTCATTGCTTTTGTAGAAGAGACTTTTAAATGCATTGGTAAGCAAAGCCTTATATGATTCCATTCCTTCCTCACCCAAGTGAATCAAAATTGTGCCAACCAAACATGTGGCCATGGGCACCTAGGGGGTTTCTACAATGGTTAAAAAGAGAAATATGAGTCCTCATGCAGCCAAACAACCAATGCTTGCTCCCAAGCTTCATTGTCATAATTGCTCCAACATTGAAATTGTTTGAAACTCAAAGACTTTAAAGGTAAGGTAAATAAAAAAAATTTACACATGAAATGTCTATGCTTAAAGGCTTTTCATTTTTCAAATATGTAAATATTATGTTCATATCTTTTCTTTTTTTCTTTTTTGGCTAACTTGCCAAATGAATTCTAAAAAAAAAAAAGTTTATTTTTCATATACATTTTCAAAAATCCTAACGGGTTAAAAATGTAGAAAATTAAAACTATTTTTTAATAAAAATTTTAAACAAAAGTTTCATAACCATAACCATAAACATTGATTTCTTTATTCCGCTTACAAACATACGTTATTTTTTATTCAAATAGAAGCATGAAAATATATTAAAATTTCTATAACCAATATATGAAATCATTAAGGTGTTTACACTTAATTCCTCTTATGTTTTTAATGTATAAAACAATTTTATACCATAAATATGAGAGACAACTAACCTTTCAAAAGAGTTTCATTTCTTTAAGATATTTGACCTTATTTTTTTTATTTTCTCAAATTCTAATGAATACAGTGTTTCGCTATGATTTGGAACTTACCATATGAACTAATGCGTTCTATCAATTCCACCAACAAATAATAAATGAATGCTTGCTCCAATAAATCAATAAATTGTTTGAAGTCTATGCCTTTTTTTTTAGAACTTTCATTTATTGTTAAATTTACTAAGCATTAACCTCTATTGATTAAATAATCTCCTAATGAGTACATTTTAAATTTAGTTAATTTTGAAATTCACATAGGAGCCATATTAAAACCAAAACTCTTATTAAGACAAAGTCTAAAACATAATATTAAGGACTTTACCTAAGAAATCCACAAACAATGTAGAGAAATGATATTTGGAAAGGTGACTCACTTATATAGAGTTATGTTTAATATTAACACTTTTTCTTAAAAATATATTGGACATCGTGAAAGAAGAGTCTCTGCAAGACAAAGTATTGTAAAATGGGATATTAAGGCCTTTACTTAAGGTTACTTCTGTTAAAATTCCGACCATTTTTTAACACCTTATAAATTTTGGACCTATTACCTTCGTAGGCAATTGGATATGCTAGAATACACAAATTTGTATGGAACCCAAATACTCAAATCCTAAGGTAAAGAAAAATTAACTTACACCTGTACTACATCTGTGCTCAATGGCTTCTTATTTTTTCATATCTAAACTTTGTGTTGTTATATTTTAATAAGATGCTTATTCAATTCTAACATATCAACTTTACTTTTCATTTGCCATTTAAGAAATCCTAATGGGTTACAAAGGTAGAAAACCATATGTTTTAATTACAATATTTCTATAAAACTTTATAAACATAAGCATATAAATAAATATAACAAGTGGCAACTGAAAATGTAAAACACTTGATCTAGGGGGTATGATATCAAAAATTGTGTTGTCCATTAGAGATATTAGTGGCCTCTCATTTCTCGTAATGATAACAGAATTGAAACACAAAAATGCAATAAAGTCAATGAGAATATTAATTAGAAAGGCTTTTAGCAACTATAAGAGCATTCACATCTAAGGATATAAAAAAAAAAAGACCTATTTTACATGCTCAAATACTATTTTATCTATTTTACCAACCATTTAACAATACATCCAACATCCTAGTACTTATTTTTACACAAAACCCAATCAAATAATATAAACTACACAATTAAATAATATAATAACTTAACAAACTCAAAATTGAATAAAATACATGTCCATGGTTTTAATCCAAGGACCTAAAGCCTCCCTTTTGAAAACATGAGAGACATATTATAATTTAGTTGAATATTGATATTAGTAAAGTGGGTTGAGTTTCCAACACCCACATGAAGAAGAAGATTTTGATTTTTAGTTGATTTGAAGAATTTTTATGGTTAGTGATTCTGCAAAACTAAAAAGAACAATAAACCATAACTTCCACAATTGGGATGTAGTTTCAACTTGTATATTTTGAGAAATTAACAAATAAAAACTATTTTCATAAATAATTGAACTTTAAGAATTGTTTACACAAAACATGGGCAAATTGAATTTCCAAATCATAATGCCCCATAAACCACTAATATAGACAAAGGGAAAGAAATCTCCAAATTATTCTAAAACCCAAATTATAGGGAAATAAATTATACAACTAAAAATAAATAAATCATCAAGTGATTCAATTTATATGAATAACATAGTTCAAAACATAGTGATCTAATTTAAATAAATAAAAATAATTGGAAAGACAAATGAATAAGGAACAACTTATGGACCACACGGTGACATCATCAACAAGTAAGAAAGGGTTAATTGTTATATATTAATTATTATATAATTGTGAAATTATATGATAATCAATTATTGTCAGCACTGAAACACTAAAATAATTTTAATTCACATCAAAAAAAAATTTTTAATTAATTTATATCTAAATCATATCACGTACAACTATCATTACATTATATCCAACATATTCTAAATTCTAAATTTTATTATAACCAAAATATTATTTTCATTATAATTTCAGCTACAAATCCTTAAATTCTTAGGAGGTTAAGGCTCTGTTTGAGATGTTTGAGAATAGTTTATTTAATTGAAACTGAAATTTTTTTGCTGAAAATGTGCTAAAGTATGCTTGTACCTTAAAAAAATTTGAAAATGTGAGAGAAGGCAGGAAAAAGTGAGGTTTTAAAAAACTGTATATAAAAATTAAAAGTTAAAAACTGAGCTTATAAGCTCGATCATGCCAAATACACTCTAAAGACAAAAAAAATTCACAATTATTGAGGTGATTGTTGCACAAGAAAAGTAATGTTAATTATGATCTAATATGAAAGTGATATTGTATTAATCATAAAATATCATCTCAATAATTTTGAACTTTGTCGTGTTTGTAGCATTATCGGACCTTTCATAGAGGTAGCCATTGATAGAGTCCTTTCCTAGTATTATTATTGTTGTTGTTGTTGTTGTTGTTGTTGTTGTTGTTATCATCATCCAAAGAGTAAGAATACAGGTTCTAATGTAGTAATGTAAGCTTAAATTCCATCTTTGCAAAAAAAAAGAAGTCATTTTTTACTAATGCATCGACAGGTGTATTGTTAAAGGTTCATGGTTTCCCAAACAACCAAGAGGAAGGGAGAGGATGAACCTTAGTAGCTAGCATTTTCTTAATCCAATTACTAAACCTTCCAAAAGTACCAAATAACTTTCTCCACATGTTTCTGGCTTCCTTAATCATCCACCTAAAAGTCCAGTGGCACAAATATAATTTGTGTCATTTTCCGAAATACTGCCATTGCTGGTAGCTAGACTTGTTGTGAAGTGTCTATAATCTATTCAGCTTAATTCACAAATATCCAAAATTGATTTAAATTCGCCAACACTCAACAGTAATCAGCAATATTATAGAATCTATAAACAAGGTGTTTCTCGCAGTATACATAGAGTCAAATCTCTCAAATTATTCAGCAGTCACCTTCTTGGCAAATTTTTATTTATTTATTTTTTTTTTTGGAATGAATAAGAATTTCATAATTGACAAATTCTTCCATGTTTTTTACACTTCAATGTTTCACGTATACTGTCATTTTCTTTCCCACTTCACTATCATGTTTGGGAAAATATCATAAATCTCCTCAATATCTACCCAACATATCATGCCTACAACATCCGAATCACATATATGTAAGGGTAAAATTTAGGTATAGTACTTAGTGTTGCTCCTCAAGTTTCTTGTTTAAGATTCAGTCATGTTGTTGTACTTAATTAAAAATATATTTTCATCTCATTAGAAAAAAGTCATATGGTTGAATTTTAAAAGAAGAACCTAAAAAACAAGTTTTCCCTTATTTGTAAATACCAGAAGCATAAGGTGCTTACTGCTTACAGCATTTAAGCCAAGACAGCAAACAGTTAAAAGTAATTATCCACCGAATTTTCAAGTTATCCCATGAACTCTCTACTATTATTAATTATTAATAAAATCTCACTAATACATTTATTGTACAAATTTATATCTATTAGAATGACATGAAAAAAAATTAAAAAGTTTTGTTTAGTTTTCTTGGTTTCCATATTTAAAAAGAACTCACCTTAATAATAATAATAAAATATATATATATATATATATATATATATATATATTAAAATGATAAAAGGGTTAATTATATATATTAAAATGATAAAAGGGTTAATTATATATATTTTCTACCAGTCGTATAGGATAAATTCCATTTATCAACTTGTAATATAAAATGAATGAAATTCTATTCACATAAATCTATCCTATTAATATCCGTCAAGACTTGCAATTAAAACGTTTACGTATAGATCATGTATTACACTGTTTACACTTATAATTTTTTAATTAATTAATTATTATTATTTTTTTTTTTTTTTTGTGTGGAGAAGGAACACTGTAATTTTATTGATGATAAGCTTAATCAACTTCAATTACAGAAAATAGGTGTGGAGGAACATCCTCTATCCACACCGAAAACTCGCTAACATATCTCGCATGTCTAGCAATGTTGTGGACTGCCTTGTTGGCCTGTCTTTGGACATGATTGAACTCAACTTCTTCCAACCGCTCTGCTATCTCCTTAGCTTCATCTAGCAAGTGAGAAAAGAGGATTTGAGATTTTGTTGATCCCCTATATTTTCTTTCCCTCAAACATCTGGAAAAGTATCATAAATCTTCTCTTATAAAGGTAACAACACTTAAAACCCAAGGGTGTTTGATTTTATCTTTCTTGATTTTTATTACAATTTTTTATTCATTTTGCTTATCACAAGAGGGGAAAGGGGGGATTTGAACCTAGATTGAGAAGTCTCTAATCTAGCAAGTGCATCAACACATCGATTAGTTTCTCTGAATATGTGTTGGACTATTATGTTGGAGAATATCTTCAATAGGTCATTAAGGAGAGGTTCCAACATAAAATTTTGCAAGGATGAGAAAGAAATTCTACAATAACATCTATCTAGTTCCACAAAAAGGGAGGATCTTTTGGCTAAGGGATGATCTAGCATTAGTGATAACTCTGTTTTGTATTCTCATCCCCCTCCTCCTATTTTGTATCAATTATTTTCATATGCTTAGGGTATTTCATACCCAAGACTTTGTAATCCATAATTCTATTTAATTAAATTCCCCTTTACCAAAAAAGAAAAGAGGGATCTAATTCCAAGGTATGGGCAATACAGCAATAGTAAGCTCATCCTTTAATGTCACAATTCCGCCAAAATATTAGATGTCACCCAATTAGATCTAGCAAAATCATAAACCCATTTCCTTCTAAGCAAACCCCCTCCACTTGCTCGTCTCTTCCTTTCACATTCACCTTCTCACTTTTTGATCTCATTGTTTTAAAACCAAAAAAGCTACTACCACACATTTTCACATAAACTTTGTTACAACTGTCTTATGTGGTAGATTATGAGTAGTGAAAAAAATAATGGGTCCATGTGATAGTGACAATAGCCCATCATAGTGACAATAGCCAATGATCTAGCATTAGTGATAACTTTGTTTTGTATTCTCATCCCCCTCCTCCTATTTTGTATCAATTATTTTCAGATGCTTAGGGTATTTCATACCCAAGACTTTGTAATCCATGATTCTGTTTAATTAAATTCCCCTTTACCAAAAGAAAAGAGGGATCTAATTCCAAGCTATGGGCAATACTGTAATAGTAAGCTCATCCTTTAATGGCACAATTCCGCCAAAATATTAGATGTCACCCCATTAGATCTAGCAAAATCATAAACCCATTCCCCTCTAAGCAAACCCCCTCCACTTGCTCGTCTCTTCCTTTCACATTCACCTTCTCACTTTCGATCTCATTGTTTTAAAACCAAAAAAGCTAGTACCACACATTTTCGCATAAACTTTGTTACAACTGTCTTATGTGGTAGATTATGAGTAGTGAAAAAAATAATGGGTCCATGTGATAGTGACAATAGCCAATCATAATATGCCACATAGAATAATTGTGAAAAAGTGTGGTACTAGCATTATTGTTTTAAAACAAATAGATGAGAAAGCCCAATTTCAATCTCTCTTTCTTTCACAGTTTCACTAAGTCACTCTCCATTTGCAAACAATTAGATATGAAAAGCTGCTGGATCTTTTTCAATGACAAAATGCATTTTTGAATTAGTTTAGAGAGAAACCCTTTAAATTACCTTAAAATGATGACAAGTGTCTTTTCAACTTGACTCAACTAAACTCCACACCACCCATAGTTTGAGATTTTTTATTTTATTTTATTTTATTATAAATGGTAAATTCTACTAACATACCCTGAGATTTAGGCTAATGTCAACTAGGTCCAAAACTTTTCAAAACTAGCCAATTTAACCCCTAAACAGTTAATTATTTTTTCTCAACAGTTTTTGGAACTAAGTTGGCTTTAGGAACCAGATATGTTAGTTTTAAAATGTATTAGACTTAATTGGAATTAGCCTAAACCTCAAGATATGTTAATGGAATTTACGTAACTTAACCATAGGTGGTGTGGAATTTAGTTGTTCAAGATAGGACACATTCCTTAAAAAATAAAAAAATAAAAAAAAAGACATGTCACCATTTTAAAGAAATTTGAGAGGTCTCTCATCCTTTTCTAATCCACCCAACGTTTGAGTTTTCCGGTTTTGTGGGTTTTACAAACCAGATTGTAACCGTTCCCCGAACCCAATCTGACCCACTCTTCTGTCCGGCTTTGAAAGATCCTCTAATAATCCAACAAGATCGACAAACTCCAACTGTGCAAAGTAAAAGTGGGTGACCATTACCACAACATCATCGCACCCCAGGTGCAGCAAGCCCACGATGCTACAACACCCAGCGGACCCATGTGGGCCTAAAAGGCAGTTAAAACTCCAGAGCCCAATCCCCCATAAGCCCGCATCACAGAGCTCGGCCTGGTTTTGAAAGCCGAAGACTATCTATCATTGGAGCACAAAACAATTTGCCAGCAAAAGAAAAGGGACAGTTTTTAATTTTAGTATATTATATATATGAATGACTCTGAATGCAGAGCGTCCTTTGGCAGTATCGAAAGGATCATTCACAGAGTCACACCTCGAAGTGTTGTCAGCTTATAATACTATTGACAACACTTTTCTCTTTCTCTAAGCGTTCTCAGCTTTCTCTCAAACCTCTCTAAATTGATCTCATCAATGGCTCAATTGGCCGCATCTCAGGTTCACAACAAATTTCTTTCATTCTATCTGTCTCTTTCTTTTTTTTCATTACCCAAATCAAAAATATGGGTCTTTGTCTTTTGGGTGTACTTTTTGGTTTATAACTTTTGACTTATGTTTTACTAATGTTTTTGGTGTGTGGGTTTGTTTTTCAGGTTGCTGTTACTGTTCCTGTTGGAAGCGATTTGTCCACTAGGAGATCTGTGTTTAAGGTTTTTCTAATCTTTTTCTATTTTTCTCTGATTAATTTTGTGCTAAAAAATGCTTACTTTTTAAAATCCATAATTAAATGGTTTAAGTGTTTTTGTTAGTTCTTACCTCTTTATTTGATGTTTTTTTTGTTGTTGTTGTTGTTATGGATCATATAAATTAATGGGCTTGTTAATAGTTGTGCGGTCTTATTTTAAGTTTACATTCGTCTGTGAATTTGATCAACTGAATTATTTTTTACTGCTTTTTTTATGCTTCATTTCGACCCTATTGAACTAAAAGATTGAAAATTCAAATCCTTCTCTTCATCTACTTTCATGCAAACGAACCATTAAAGAAATCGTAAAAGTTTCTGAAAAAGTGTTTTCAGTGTCAGGTTTATTTATTTATTTATTTTTTTACTTTGAACGAGTTTTAAGTAGTGGAAGTTTGAGTTCTGATAGCCAACTTTGTGATTGCTTTCTCATTATTTTTCTCAATTTTGGAAGCATGGGTTTTGGTTTAGTTGAATTGCAGTAGGCTCAAATTGTTCGAATGGGTGGTAATTGGATGAATTGATAGCTTTTACCCTTCTTTAGAAACTGTAATAGTGTTGATGGGTTATTTACAATGAAGCTTGTAGAAAACTGTTTATGTCTTTTACTTTAGCTTTCAAGGGGAAAAATCACTTACTTTTCCTGGGGAAAAAATATTTTGTGGAAAATCTTTGAGCAATTGACAATACACTGTTTTCTTCTACTGTGGTTTTACTCAAGTCGTTCAACATAATCCAGCACCTGTATTCACTTTATTGTATGTCTTTTTATCTAACTATTGCTCTCACTAAAAACCCCCATTTCCTTGAACAGCAAAAGGATGAAAAAAAAGAAAAAGAATTGAAGTCACTGTAATGAAATTTTATTGGAACTTAAGGAAAGAAGCTTATGGATTTGAAGTGTCATAGGTATCTGATTTGTCTTTTCAGTGTAGTGATCCCTGTGCATTGTCCTCAATACCTCGGTGTATATGTATATAGAGTTTTAATAATTGTTTACATGATTCTTTGAGACAAATATGAATGATATAATTCACATTAGAATTCATTTTACCTGATTACTGTATACAAATTGAGCTTCTCTGCAATATCTATGGTTAATGATTTTCTCAAGGCAATTGCTCTTCATTTTGTTACAGACTCATAGCATAAGCTTTCATGATAAATCATGGGCGCCTTCCTTATCATTGGACTTAAAAACGAAGAATGCACGGTTGAGAAATCGACACATAATATGCCAATCAGTGCAACAAGCTAGTGTACCTAAAGTTACTGTTTCCCCTTTAAACCTTGAAGATGCTAAAGAGCCCCCACTAAATATATACAAGCCTAAGGAACCTTATACTGCAACCATTGTTTCTGTGGAGAGGATTGTTGGCCCTAAAGCCCCTGGAGAGACTTGCCATATTGTGATTGATCATGGTGGCAATGTTCCATACTGGGAAGGACAGAGTTATGGTATAATTCCTCCTGTAAGTAACTAGTTATCTGGTCATTATTCTCTTGCATTGTGCTTCTCTGGAGTCTTAGGTTCTCTTTCAAAGCTTATTATAACCAAGATCTATAGCATTATAAATGATGTTGTCATGCTGCTGGCTAGGATAAGAGCGTTAAATTAATAATAATAATCTAGTTTTTGCGTTCAATTCCATTTGACAGAGGATCTCAATTCATATCTTTATCCATATATTAATAATAATGTTCTTGCCATGCTAATAGTTGTATCTGTGAGGTACAAGCGTTCCGTTTTAAAATCTATATAATCATTTTGTTGCACCACAGGGTGAAAACCCAAAGAAACCAGGGAGTCCGCACAATGTTCGTTTGTACTCAATTGCCTCCACTAGGTATGGAGACACTTTTGATGGCAAAACAGCCAGCTTTTGCGTTCGTCGTGCTGTTTATTATGACCCTGAGACTGGAAAGGAGGATCCTTCCAAGGATGGTGTATGCAGCAATTTTTTATGCAACTCAAAGCCTGGAGATAAAGTTAGGGTCACAGGTAGGGTGTGCTTTACATAAAAAACATATTTAATGTTTTTGAAAACTTCCCACACAAGTAGTCAAGAATCACATCACTTGTTCACGAAATCTTTCATAATTAATTTTTCATATGCACTGATTAGCTGATATTAACAGAGAATCAGCAGCTTGATATAAGTTCCCAATTGAAATTTGTGCAACAGAAGGCATGATATTGGTGGTTTGGGATGTGGATAAAAGTGATTTTCATTGCTATTTTAAACACCATATAGGGTTTTTTTCAGCTGTATAAAATGAACAAATTATTAATGCAGTTTCAAAATTTGATAGGGGTAATTTAGGTAGTAAAAGGTGGGCAAGATAACTAGTTGCTACTGTCCAGATGGTCAATAGCCTGGATTATTTGTTTAATTTAGATTGGTAGATCAGGATCTACTGGTCAATGATTCTTTCATCAAACTTTGACATTTAGGTGCTTTTGACGATATCAGCATTTGAAGGTCAGGAGGAAAGATGAAATAAACTCTCATATAATTTATTTCACCGGTAATTTTAACATGCATGTGCTTAAATTTCAGTATATTTTCTTCCTTCCCCTTGGAAGAAAGAGGTTTACATCATGTGCCAAAAAAATTTTACTGCAAAAGGAGATTTTCTTTTATTTAGGTTTAACTACAGTAATGTATCTTTGGGTTTAACTAGTATGTTATTCATAATTAACATAAATAGTTAAAACATTACCTGCCATTTCCAACCAAATCTGGCACATAAATGAGTACAATTTGAAGGGAAGACTTTTAACCCTATGCCAAGGATTTTGTTCTTACCCTAAGTGAAACTTTTTTCTTTATTTTTCAAAAACTTTTTATTTAAAATTTCTAGAGGGTGTATAGTGCATTTTAGCCAATTTTCTTTTATGGTTAAATTGCTTTTTTTAACCTTTTTTGATTTATTATCCTAAGGTTTTTCTTATGTTTTCTAGCCTCCTTCCCTTTGTATGAACAAGGTGGAGGGTGAGAGGTTCAAGCTGGTGCTGCTTTAGCAGTATGTGTCTTAATGTTTGTTTAGTTAGGATATACTGTGGCTCAATTTGTTTTATCTATGATCACCATATTTGGAGGAATGGATAGATAAATTTATTTGTTGTTGTTAATTCTCTGGTGTTGGTTTATTATAGATTTTCTTTGTAATTTTGGTTTAGACTTGGCTTCTTATCTGCTCTTATCTGAATTTTATGGAAGGTCCTTCTGGCAAGATAATGCTTTTGCCTGAAGACAACCCAAATGCCACCCACATAATGATTGCTACTGGAACTGGCGTTGCTCCATATAGAGGCTATCTTCGTCGTATGTTCATGGAGTCTGTCCCTACATTCAAGTTCAATGGTCTTGCTTGGCTGTTCCTTGGGGTTGCCAATTCTGATAGTCTCCTCTACGACGATGAATTTAAAAAGTATCTTAAGGACTATCCAGATAACTTCCGCTATGACCTGGCACTTAGTAGAGAGCAAAAGAGTAAGAGTGGAGGCAAGATGTATGTTCAGGACAAGATTGAGGAATACAGTGATGAAATTTTCAAACTGTTGGATACTGGTGCCCACATTTATTTCTGTGGTCTTAAGGGAATGATGCCTGGTATCCAAGAAACGCTTAAGAGAGTTGCAGACCAACGAGGGGAGAATTGGGAAGAGAAGCTCTCACAGCTCAAAAAGAACAAACAATGGCATGTTGAGGTCTACTAAGCTTGATGTTATGACTTCCTGTTTCATGAAAATTGCATCAGCCTTTTGATGTTAGGAACTTGCCCTTTTTTTTTTCTTTTTTTTATTGATCAGCTTTTTAGATGATGAGCTTGAATGGTAGTTATCATTTTTCTATGTTATTAAATGACAAATAAGACAAGTTTGATTCCCTTGGTTAATACAAATTAAGAAGCCCTTTCAATGGGATTCTTGCAGCATGACTTATTTTTATACTTCTTTGTAATGGCCAAAGCCAAAAGATGCTCTACTTTGTCAAGTGTAGTTGTCCTTTTGTTGTGCCACTTAGGGATGTGCAGAAAACCCACCGACCTGCCAAACCTGACCTGACCCAACCCAATATGCCGGGTTGGGTCGGTTTTTAAGGTTTGGTGGGTTGGGTTACAAAAAATTTTTTTATAGCGGGTCGGATTGGATTTGGGTCATAAAATTACAAACCCGCTAAATCTGACCCGACTTCATGGATCATACCTCTAGATGGTAAGCATCCTTTACAGACCTCGGCCTTGGCTAGCCGAGGACAAATTCATCCTCGGCAAAAACTCCTAGGCCATTATGTTCAATATTGTCTTCCTTATCCATCAGCATGGGTTTCCTTGGTTATACTTACCCATCCTCGGACGGCCTCTTATCCTCGACTTGGGTCTTAAGCCCAAAATCTAGTTGTATGATCTGGGCCCATGACCCCACAATAATAATAATAATAATAATAATTTTATGAAGTTTTATTTTTATTTTTATTTTATTTCCTTAATAATAATAATAATAATAATAATAATAATAATAGACTTGGCATTTTGGAGACTAAAACTTTTTGCTCCCCTACCCCCACCCCCCCCCCCCCCCCCCCCCCCACAAAAAAAATCATTTGAATAATTATAAATAGTTTTACTTTATGATCTTGCTTTATAATTTGTAGTTCAATAGTAATAAACATAATTCTCTAGTTAACTTGTGATTATAAATAAAATAGTATATTTTTGTTAATTTTTGAATCTGAAATTGAAATTACGTACATTTAGAATGCAATATGTTTTACTTTTTTTTATATATAAAAAACTACATTTTGAAACAGGAAAAAAAAAATACACAAATAAAATAGTATAATTGATGGAGAATAAATGTCCGTCTAATAACAACAACAACAATAACAATAACTATAACTATATAACAATAACAATTACAATAACTATAACTATATAACAATAACAATTACAATAACTATAAAGCCAATAACAACAATTTTTTTTTTTAATTTTTATAATTTGATAATTACAACTTAGGGAGGGGGAGGGGGATTTGAATCCTAGATGAGGCCGATATTCTATAAAGCCAGTAACAACATTTTTTTATAATTTTTTTTTATAATTTGATAGTTACAACTCGAGAAGGGGGATTTGAATCCTAGATGAGGCCGATATTAGAAAATAAGTAATTTTTTGTTAAAAATCAAATGGTGTATGTTGTTGCATTTTATTTTAAGTCTAAGTTAATAGTCAATACTTCATGAGTCAGGAATTCATGGTGAGAACTATTAATTGTAGTTATCTCATGGAAATAGTCCCAAAACGCTCGTTAATGATTTCAAACCTAGGGTTTTATGGATATCATGAGATTTTAAAACTACTTAGCCAAAATATTTCTAAATAATAGATGAAATATAGTTCAAATATTACTTCCTCTCCTTACATCAATAAATTGAGATGACACTGTAAAACTCATGCAATGTATGTCTTTATGAATCCCCCTCATGCCAATCCCAAAAAAAAAGTACGAAGAGTTCTCTGGATGGGATTATGGGCTTTATAATTGCACATTGAGGAGGAAACCACTTCTAAGCTGTCATTATACAGACCACAGATATGGGCTTATATTAATTCTTGAGTCCAAAATTCCGTAGAAGATTGTTTTTACTTTCTAGCTTGTCCAATAGATATTGCAGGCTCACTTATTGGCCCTTATTGCTTTTAGACTTCCCATTTGTGACTTGTAAAAGAAAAAACAAATAATTTAGAAAAGTAAAGGGGCAATCACTATTCATATCCCAAAAAGAATAGAACACAACAAACTAGAACTGCTTAAAAAAAAAAAACAGATCTAGTTGATTAGGAATAACACAATATGGATCTGACTCAAAAATTAATTAGGGAAAAAAAAAAACCAGCGCCAAATATCATTTGGCATGTTTTTTGTGTGCTTTCATTTCAATCTATCCTCTCGTAGTGATTTGATACCTTTGGGTGCCTTATCTTGTCCTGATTGAGTTCCCCTTAAGAGGGTTTATTTTCTTTTATTACAAAGTTGAAATTTGCGTAAAAGGGCTCATGCAATCTATGTAATCATCCAGAAATAGCAGTAAAGTGTCAATTCAAAGGGGGGCTACGCATATATGTGACAATGAAGTTGTGGATCTCCGAAGTGGCAGCACTAAATGCACTATCCTCCTTGCTCCTTAGAACGAATATTGAATAGTCCTACTCCATTATCATATATTCATATGTTGTTCGGAAGAGGGGTTTTTTTTTTTTTTTTTTTTTTTTTTTTTTTTTTGGGCTCAAAATTAGAGTATATACTTATTTTAATTTCTTTGCTAGGGAAAGTCAAGCTCACTTTCATTGATAAAATTGGTAGATTGAGTTTAAGTTCACTTCTTTGGGAGAGCCAAATACGCCAATAATTATATTTAGTTGTCAAAAGGCCTTTGGCTAAAACTTATTACATATATATGTGCGTTTAAAATTGTAGCTTGAACTCATGTTTTTAGTTATAAAACACGTGTATAAGTACACAAATCAGTACTTATTTTAATTTGTTTGTATTCTATGATCCTTCATCAAAAGAATATTGAGAACCCACCGTGCACAACTCAATGCTCTCCGTAGGATAAATGATCCCATACCTTATTATTGTGTGTTAGAAATAGTATATATACCTTATTATTATGACTCCAAAAAACTCTCTACTGAATATTGTAGCAAAAAAAAAATTAGAACTCTCTAGTCTCTACTGAATATTCGAGGCATGTCCCTATTACTTTCCAGCTCTTCGCGAGTCACTAGAATACTAAATTGGCCAATTGTTTGCATGTGATATGATCAATAATGATAACATTAATAAATATGGTAAAAGATGATTGGCATGCATCGACCTTAACTGTCTACGCAGTTGGCTCATGATTATGGCTTTCAAATAAATAAAAAAATCTCATTACCAAAAGGAAAATGATTTTGGGAGAAAAAAAATAGTACTTCACTGCCCTGGAAAACAGGTCCTTCCCCATTCTTTTCAATATTCTTTTATAATTTAATTACAATATAATACTTTATGTCCTGTTCTATTTATAATTTTATGCTTCCAGTCTCTGGTGCAAATTGCACATGCTATCTTTGTTGTGTTACCTCTTTTATGCGTCAAACAATTTACACCATGTGGGAGGGAAGATGAATAGATGTAGGTGATCTTTTTCAATTCACTAGAAAATGGAGATAAGTTATTTCATTGGAAATGATTTGTGTCTGTTTCATGGTTAAAATTTTATTCCTTGAATCTAACTGTATACATATTGTTATGTTATTTAAAATTTTAAATAACTTAACCGTTTATATACCTTTAGATTTATAAGATTTTAATTTAAAATATGAAAAAGATCAATTTCAAATGAAGAAGATCATTTTTCATGTGGGAGAGTTTATATAAACAACCTAATTAAATTGAATGAGCATATATCATAAAAAAAATGATGAAATGAAAATGAATATAATGCATTTTTTTCCTAGTATATTTGAGATTTTTGAAAGAATGGTTTTTTTTTTTTTTATCTATAGTTTTAACCAATGACGTTCGTTCCTGATAATAGCTCTTTATCATCAAACAAAGACACCAATCAGTTTTTAGTGTAGGTGGGAATTGAACTCCAAATCTCTTATTCAATCATCAGAGATGAAAGAAAGAATTAAAACGAAAGAAATATGTAAGTTTACTTAGTACCTTTCAACTTTTATTATAATTTCTCAAATTTTGAGTATAATAGATACTTGGCCTTTATTTCATTAAAAAAATGAATGTTCCATTTCGTTTCCTCATAGCCGTAAAATTTATTCCAAGCAAACTCCTACAAAAAGAAATAACTAGAATATTCTTTAAAAATCATTTCAATCTATTCTATTCCACTCATTTTATCCCTTTTAAACAAAGCCATTAGGATGGGGTCAAACAAAGGTACATTATTTTTGTATCTTTTTAGGGCTAGCTAGAGCACATAGAATACCTTTTGAGATCGACACATAATAAGGTTTTGTGGTTATCATGATAAAACTCAATTCAATTAAAGTTATTTCTTTGAAGGCAAGTTCGAAGTGCAATGGGCTTCAAGGTCCATTTGACATTGTTGTAGGAAGTAGAGTTTTAGATGTAAAGCTTTAGGAGTAGAGCTTTGGAGATGAAGAGTTTTATTTTAAAAGAGATTTAACTTTTGGGGCCATCTTATCACTTCCTTCTCCAAGCTCAAGTTATAGAAGAAGGAATCAAGAAAAAAGTATTAGAAATAACTCGTTTTTTCGCAAGAGCTCGTGATGTTCATATCGATCTATTATATACGTGTTTGCATCTAAATTTGGGTAGACCTCATACAATAACAATGAAAGCATTTGGCAAACTATAATGATAAAATGGTGTTTTCGAATCATGGGTGCAACCCTTTTGAATCGTTTGATCTGGACTCGAAGAACTCGCTTGCCGTTTGCCATTAAGGAAGGGTTGCGCCCACTAGATTGGTTGTTCACTGGGTGTCAAAGTGGTAAGTTTGGCAAATTTGTTGAGTTGGACTTTAAAATGCTAAATTGGTATTCTAATTGTTGAGTTAGCATTTTTAAAGGATATACTCCCTTTAAAACGAGGAAGGGGTTTTATGTACCTAAATATGATCACATTAATAATTTCCATTTAGTATATTGATGCCATAAATTAAAAAATAATAATAATAAACCCAAAAATTTAAGGGGAAGTAACAATAACAAATTAACAACATCAACATACCAAATAGCATTTTACCGGGGAATTTTTTTTTTTATCCTTTTATTTTTTATGGGGTATGTATATATATGATTTTGTTAATGGATGTCTTTTTTTCTTTTTCTTTTTTGAGAATAATGATAGAAGTTAATGGATTTCTTAAAGGCATTCATTTAGAAAATACTTTTATAAACTTCATATGAGAAAGGGAAAAACATCAAATTTTTTCGACAATTTTTTATATTTCCCATAAAAGTGGTATCAAAAGTTTTTAAAATTGTTTATTAACAGAATTCTTGTTTGTTAACTCACACATTTTTCTTTTCTTATATTTTTTGGGTGGGGATAATCCGCATAGCCCATATCTCCACCTGGCAAAAATAATTTAATGGGTTTAAATTGCAACGCATCTTTCTTTATCTAGAGTAATTTTAATATTACAAATTAAACTACAACTATTCTAGATTATGATAATTTTCTTATCACTTTTACATTGATTTATAACTTTTTTTTTCCTACCACTCACAATTAAACATATAAATAGTTGATGCTTAGTTTGCCGACTAAATATAATTTTTGTCTTTCAAGGATTGGTCGAGCGTTCAATTTTTACAGCTACAAGGGAAACCGAAAAAGTCAATTTATGCAAAACTTAACGACAAAACCTGTTTGAATTTAAGGGTTTCAAGTTTCAACTGTCAACTGTGGACACTCACCAATGGCAATGAATACAAAACTGAACACTTTTGTTAAACGGCCACAACGGCCCCTCCATTCTAAAATAATTTATAAAAAATAAAATGGAATATGCGATGTTCGCACTTGACTTTTCAATTTAGATTATTTAACTATCATTAAATTGGTTCAAATGTCAAAATGTGCGGTTCAAAAAACTTATAAAAAATAAAAATTGTCAAACGTGAAAAGGTGAAAATAATTCTATGGGAAGAGAAAAAAATTTGTCATGCGCTCAGAAAAAAAAAAGATTAAAAACTTCCAAGGAAAAAAAAAATGACGGAGACATATAATAATTAAGAAATAACGAAACAAATTTTATGCAAAATGAAAATTTAAGAAAAGTAGAGAATAAAAAACCAAATATAATGGAGGAGATATTATATTATGGGAAAAGTTAATAGATGTTTTAAGAGTATTGGTTTAAAAAATATTTTTAGATATTTTTATGGGAAAAGAAAAAAAAAAGTGATTTTTTGATAGTTTATATATATATATATATATATATTATATGGACACGTTTTGCAGTCCATGCCCAAAATGTATGAGATCTTGGTCCAGTGAGCCCAATATAATAAATTTGTAGAGAGTGGGTTGAAAAAATAAGCCTTAATGAACTTAACAACGGTTAGAATGGATTTAGAAGAGGATAAAGCAAAATAAAGCATATATGACTGAAAGAATTCCCTATCTGAGGAGGCCAATTTTATTATGAATCAATAAAATTGATTATAAGTGCAATTTTTGTAGCTACAGTCTTCTCTTTCTCCTCCTTTTTCCCTCCGGGGTCTCTTACATTATATATCTCATTCCCAGCAATCCTGGCCCTCCATTTGTCAATCTTCCAAGCCACTACTTGAGTGCCCATCCCATCAGACACCCCTTCTATCCCTTTGTGAGTTGTAGTAGTCAAGGAAACACTGTTTAGGGGTCTTTTCCACATAAATGAGGCAAAAAAAATAGCTGCAATGCATTTAATGTAATGGTAGCAGCTTTTCCTTGGATATTTCTGAGTTCTCATCACTTTTATACATGTGTGATGCACGTCCTTATTGCTGGAGCCTCTTGGAAGGTCACCTTGATTATTGGAGTACAGATTTGAGTTGTATTCATCACATCCGATGAGGAGTTCCCCCTTTGACCAACATTCATTCGTTCTTTACTTATGAGACTTTAAAATTGGAGCCCCTCCTAATCATTTGTCCCTTCTTGGATCGTTTCATGTCTTTGGACTAGGCCCAAGGTCCAATATATGATTCTAGGCCCTTATCCCTATACACACACACACACACACACACACACACATATATATATTTCATTAAAGTGGTGTCAAACTTTTATAAAATAGTTTATTAACTATTGTTCTAAGAGCACTTGTTAATAAGTTTGTAGTTATGTAAAATGGATAACCTTTGCTACAGCCTACATGCACTACTTTTTTTTAATAATAGTTTTACTATTAATTATGGAGATCATGTTTTGTATTTTAATCATTTTATCTCAATTTAGAGAAAAATTAATTTTATGTTCTATTGTTTAAGTTGAGTAAAAATCCAAGAGCTCCTTGAATTTTAAATTAGAGTGAAAATTTATTTCAACCCTATAGTGTTGCTAAAGTTGATTTGACTATAAACACTCATGAATTATTTCAGATATAGACAGTAGACACCCACGAATTATGCTATCAAATGGTAAATAGTTATGTTAAAAATAGGTAGAGCCACTAGATTTGCAAGGAATTGAAATATGTTAAGAATTTATTATTGAATACAAACTTTTTGTCACATACTAACTCTCAAAAGAAAAAAAAAAAAAAGAAAAAAGAAGAAGAAGAAGTAAATAATTGAAAATAAAATGTCAAAATGCTTATTGAAAATCCATTAAATTTTTTTTTTTGAGAAAGGAAAATCCATTTGATTAGTAATTATAATTTGCACTTATCATATTAAAGACTAGTATTTCAATTTTATAAAGACATCTTTCTTTTTTTTATTGATAAAGACACCTTATAAAGTCTTTTGTTTATATACCAAGCAATTATCTACCATTACAACATTTCTTTCTTAAATTTAGAAAATGCATGAAGATTTGTACTAAATTTAGTTCTAACTAGTCCTAATTAATTTTCCTAAAAATGAAAAATAACCCTAATTAATACATAACATTGGATTATTTCGGGATTATGTTTAATCACTAGAAATAGATAATTGGACTATATATGTACGCTGTTTTATAACTTTAATTAGAGTTTGAAATCTAATAATTAACAACAGTATTTATAAATCCATCACTCTTATCCAATTCATTTCAAAACTTCTATAAATAACTTTTAATTTGGTTTACGTGATTTTTTTTTCCAGGAAAGTTTATATGAATTCATTTGTCAACAATGGATTCTTCTACATGCCTCTAAAAAAACATTAATGGATTCTTCTAAAAAATTTCTTTTGTAGATAATTTTTTTTCTTATTATTTAAATTGCTTTCCTTTTTTTATCGAAATCGATTCACTTTTTTTTTTTTGAGTAAAAAAAAAAATCATAGCTGTGTCAATTTGTTATTATTAACTTGAGAACAAAAATATTAAAATTATATTAAAACATAGTCAAATATTGATTTGACTATCAATTTGATTTTTTATTTATTTATAAAAAAGTCACCCACCTACGATTTTGAAAATCAATTTTGATTTTCTTTGATTTTATTACGATTTGGAAAATCAATTTATTTTAGAAAATCAATTTTAATTTTCTTTTTTATAAAAAATCAAATTGACACAGCTCCGATTCACTACAATTTTTTTTTATATATATAATTTTTATATTTTTGTTCTTAAGTTTGACTTTTTTTTAATATAATCAAATTGCACCCACGAAATTATTAGTTTTTTTTTTAGAATGACGATTTACTTAATCTATTGGTATTCTATATGTCATGGAATAAAATTTGGGTCATAAAAGTCGTAGTTGTGTTAATTTGTTATTATTAACTTGTTATATTTTGTAATTAAAGCTTTGGTCATAAATATGATTCTACTTTTTGTATTTTATTTTATACTTAAAATTTTTAATATCTAAAAGGAAAAAAAAAGTCAAACTCTAAAAAAAATATATAAAAATTATTAAAAAAATAAAAATGAAAATTCATAGCTTTATCTTTGAAGTATTAGAATTTACAACAACCTAGGAGATACCCAAGCTGTCTGCGAGTGGGAAAGTTCTTAAAAAAAAAAAAAAAAAAAAAAACTGAAAGTGTGTGTATGATTTTGAGGTGTCCTTATCTTTATTTACAAGGCCATTCAACCATCACCATGTGGCATTTTTCAAACTTAGAAGATGACGAAAATGCGAAATTGGGTGATATGATATTGATATGTACTTTTTTTTCTATCATTTTCATGTGGGGAAGGGATTCAAAGCAAGGCGGACAAAACAATTCCAAGCTCCATTGATTACTATTTCATTTCATTGACAATATTATCATTATATTATATGTGTGTGCAGTGCGTGTCCTTTTATATTTTCCCACCTCTTATTCAGCAAAAAAAAAAAAATATATTTTCCCACCTCTGACTCTTCGAAATTAAGTAAGAGTAAATAAATAGAAAAAAAAAAAAACACATATTTATATTTTATATATCCAACAAAAACTGAGTTTTTATCTTCTAAGGGTCTGAACATTCCATTCCAATACCATTACCACAACGTCCATACTTCTCTCTATCTTTACTTTCTTCTCAAAAGGGCTCTTTGGATTTCAACACCAGGCATTTCATTTCCTTAAACTCCTCGCTGGTGAATTTTCTTTCTGTCTCTATATATGTTCAGATCTTTCATTCAATATATTTCATCATTGATTCATTTCTGACTTTTGTGTGTTTGTGTTTTTTTTCTTCCTGGTGGGTTTTAATGGTGGCAATCATTTAAAACCTGTGATGTGAACGTTTTTTTATTTGTCAAAAACCAATTTTTTCTGAACCTTTGACCATTTGTCCTTCATCATTGTATCATCCTTTATCTTAGTTTTGGTTTTTTTCTTTTTCTGTTGGGTTTGGCTGCTGAGAAAACGTAGGGTTGTGCATGATAATTTAATATCGAGTCCTATTGGATTTCCCATCTTTTGGGACCTTGGCAAAATCAAATATATTCTTCCACTAGTGTGAGGATTACGTTTTGAGTCTTTTGACCCGGTCTGGGTTGCCTTGGTTTTCCTTTCTTTTGGTCAGTTTTGGGTTGCCAAAGCTGTCGAAATTAATAAGATTCTAGCTCCGCTTTCCCCGCAGCAAGGCAAGTTATGTATGTTTGACTATTTGATTCAATAAGATATAGATGTGAATGTTTCAATAATTGGATTGCATGCTATTGATCTCCACTACCCCAGACACAGTTTTGAGAGTTACTGCTTAGTTTGGGTATTCTCTTTAGCTACTTTCTGTTACAATGTTTGAGTTTTTTGTTCTCATAGGTCAACTTGATATATATATTTTGATAAATGTATGTCAATTTGATATCTATGATCTAGAAATAAGTTTATTTGGAGGTTTGTGTTATTCTAGTCTGCTAATCCTGTTTTATCCAGACTAATTATTGATTGGTTGTTGAAAAAGTTATAATTTTGAGAATTAACATGGGTTTTTCTTTTTTTTTTTCCTGATATGGGTTCTTTACCTTTTCCTTTTCCTTTTTTGGGTCATTCTGTCCAGGCTATTTGGAAGAGCTAGGTTAAGTTGGATGATTGTGAGTTATGAGCAGAGCAATGAGTAACAAATCACTGGATTTTGGGAAGCCTGCTTCAGGTATCTGTAATACCTTCTAGTGTTTTACTATCATCAGTGGGCTCTAAGTGATTGGATAGCCTTAGCAATACTAAGTAATGCATCCTTTAAACTGTAACATCTATTTCAGTAACTGTAGGGAATTAGTGAGTACTGTAACATCTATTTCAGAAATTGTTGGGATCATGTCAGTGTGTGTGTTTTCCTTTTTCTTTTTTTCCCCCCGCCCAACACAGGGTGTACCATTCACTGGAGTTTTAAATTTTTAATTATTTTGACTTGTTGAGCATAGATATGCTTGAGTATTGGCACTTTCATATCTCATTACAATGGTAATGATTGCATCTTTGTATCAGTATATGCACGTCGATTGTATAATAGTAGAGTGGTAGCTCACACAATTGCAGTTTATGATGATTTGAAGAAGTTCCTCAATGACCAAGTTTCAGTCACTCATCCATAAAATGCAAAAAGGAGGGAGAAAAAAGGGATAAAAGCAAGAGTGACAAGCACCTGAAAAATGAAAAATAATTAAACCTATGTAGGGGCCTCTGAGTGTAGCATGGGGTGGATTTTTATGCTACTAGTTGACAGTTCTAAATTAAATGCTGTTGACTGAGGGTGTTGTACTCTTGTAGAGGAAGGAGTGACTGATAATTTTACTTTCCTCCTATAATTTCTTTTCTTTTTTGCCACCTCTTTTGTACCATTTCCATGGAAATCAGCTTCGATACAAAGCAAGTTTTTAGTACATCTTCTGTTTTTTTGATAAGAAAGCTTTTATTTAAGAACCGGCCACTAGACTAGTGCACATTAGTACATCTTCTGTTCTCCTGTTGAAAATTAAAATTCTGATAAATTGAAAGATTTTATACTTCCTAGTCTATTCTGATGGCTAATCTGTAGCTAATGTCTTGTTTCATTATACATATTTTCAATTAAGTTTTTAAGGCTTTGTATGCAACTACCCCTCCTTATTGTGTTTTTGGTATGATATTAGCTCATAAGCCTTTTTAGAATAAAACATGAAAATATCTGGAAAAGATGAGGACAAATTAGGGAATATATCTATGTGTGCTTGTGGTGGATTTAGTATTAGGAGAATTAGTGGATCTAGGGTTAAGAGTGGTAGAAGAAAAATCTAGTGCTCGTTGACTAGAGCTTGATGATGCGGAAAAAGGCAAGAATGCTATTCCTTGATGCAACTAAGTTGCTCGAAATTCTAGGTAGTGGTTGTGTTTGGGATTTAAAGGAAATTTTGATGAGTTATTTGATGGCTATTTGATAGAGAAAGTATATGGAGTTTCAGGGTTTTATTAGGTAAGAGGAAGGGCTTGCTTTGTGGTTGTAAGGAAGAAGAAGTGGAGAGAAATTTATTATGTTTGGGGCTATCTGAATAGTAACTGTGAACAGTCATGAAAATGAGAAGGAGAAAGAGAAGAAAGGAAATAAGGAGAAAAATCACACTTGGATATGCGTGTCTTTCATAACTAAATCATCAATTCTTATTATTCAACTCCATCTCTGATTTGAGTACAATGACACTCTTATATAGACCCTAGAGGTTAAGTTTTCCAAACAGAATTAGATCTCCTAGTCCTCCTAGTCAATAAGTTAGTAAAAAATAACTTTTATTCAATGTAATAAACCTAAAATACTTAGAATCTCCTAGATAATTCTGTACTCAATAAATTACCCAAATACCCAAAATTGCAGGATTTACAAATTTACAGTTTCATCCCTACATGCAAAACTAACTATTGCTTGTAAAATAAAAGTCCAACTTAAAAATTGTTTTAACCCTACAATACATATAACTAGACCTTTTAAACTATGTGGCCTTTGCTTCAATTGTACTTCACATATTGACCAAATAAAATAAATCTGAAATGGAAAAAAATTCCAATGTAGCAACAAACTAGTCTTCCATGACTGCATCAAATATCTTTTTGTACAACTTGCTTATTATTTATATTTTCTTGTACAGGTAAAAAAAGATTAAAAGATTTATTGCTTCAAAAAGATAATCGTTATTGTGCTGATTGTGGTGCCCCAGATCCTAAATGGGCGTAAGTTCTACACCTTGACACTTTTGTTTGTTAACCATACATGTCGTGTGTATTGTCACAACTGATATTTCATGCTTGAGAATAAGCATTAAAAGGTGAGGATTTTGTGTGTGATCTTTTAATCGACATCGTGTGCATGAATTGTGCAAGTCAAAGAATGATTCAAAGTCATGAAAGACATTTTTTTTTGCTTTATCATCTTCTTTTGTTGAGGAATTGGTTATAAATTCATTTTCAGGTCAGCAAATATTGGAGTTTTTATATGCTTGAAATGTTGTGGTGTGCACAGGAGCCTTGGTACCCATATATCAAAGGTAATTGCTCCCAAATCACCTTTTACTATATTGTTCTCACAATAATTATAAAGCATAAAAGGCAACTAGTTGCCTATAGCCACATGTGATATGATATCTACTGGACGTATGAACTTATTGCACATTGTAGTTTAATTAACTAAGGAGAGATTTTTGGCATCATGCTAATGCCATTGGTCAACCTGGGTCAACCCAGAGTCTAATCATTGACCCACACACTGAACACTTTTTTAGGGTTCATTGAATGGTCATGGTTAATTTTCATGCATGTGAAAACAAATAGAGATCAAGGAAATAAAAGTTTTGTAGGATGGTTATTTTTGTTTCTCCTACCAAACAAATCTACCTTGCTTTACATTTTCTTATATTTAGTTAATTTAGGAGGGATTAACCACCTTTAAATTTTTTTCCCATTAATGTAGCATTTCTACCAGTTCAGAAAAGTATTTAAGTTATTTCTAACTAAATGGTTGAGAGTTATGATTATTCTATGTGGTGGAATCTACTTGCTTCTGACTGCTTAGTTTTTATTTTTATGTTGATAATTTCCAATTTGATGTATATATTTAGCCACTTTGTCAATTCTTATAGGCAAGTTCAGTCTTTATTCAATAATGGGTAACATGTTCTTTTTTTGGTGCTCAAGTTTTTTTATTCTCTCCTAAGTCCCACACATGCACATAAACATACTTTTCTCTGAACGAAATTAATTTGCTATTTTTAGGTTTTATCTGTGACATTGGATGAATGGTCTGATGATGAAATTGAATCGATGGTTGAGGTTGGAGGAAATTCTTCTGCTAATGCAATTTATGAGGCCTTTGTCCCTGGAGGATATGAAAAGCCTGGACCAGATGCCAGTCATGAGCTGCGTGCAAAATTCATCCGGTTAGACATGATTTATAATTTTTTAAGCATACATCTGTGTGACACTTTTCTGAGACATCTCTGTGTGTTTGGTTGCCCTGTACTAGGTGGGCAAGGCACTTGGATGGATTTACCATAACCATCCTACTTGTCCTACCATTGTACTGCCTTGTCCTGTTCATACTCTTTTTTTTTTTTTTTACCATTAGACTTTCATGATTCTACAGTTAATTACTAATATGGCAGGTTGGATGAGCATGTTCAATTTTTGGGCATATCACAGGCTCTTAGGGTGTCATTCACTTAATTACTTTCTTCCTTGTAGGGCTAAGTATGAGCTTCAAGAATTTTTGAAACCTAGCCTGCGGATTGTGTCACTTCCTTCTGAGAAAGGCTCTCTCAAGTCAAGTTTTTCTAGAAAGCTTATGGATAGTTTTCGGTCAAATTCTTCTCATAATTCGGTAACTTTCTTAACCTTTTCTTCTTCCTGCAGTTGTTGACTTAAATTCAAAGGTGTAAATTCAAATCATTAGGAAGAGAAGGATTAGTCAGTATCCGAATTATATGAAATTTCTAGTGGGCAGGTGTCTGATGTGACAATTTTTAAATTGTGTGAGTAACTTTAGTTTATCTGATCCTAAAAATTGTACCAGGAAGGAATGGTAGAATTTATTGGACTATTGAAGGTCAAAGTGATAAAAGGCACAAATTTAGCTATCAGAGATATGATGACAAGTGATCCTTACGTTATATTGACTCTTGGGCAGCAGGTTAGTCACCTTTCCTTTTTCACTTTTATCTTTGGGGTATTGGGCGAACAACCCAACCCTTGGAACATAAAATTGTAAAGTCTACTCAGGTTTTGTTGATTAGTTTTTGAACATAAATACAACACACCCACACAAATGTATTTGGATGTGTGTACATGATTTTTAGACAGTTAATTGCTGGTGTGGCCCTAGATGGAGTTGAGTGCATCCATGGACTCATGTAGCCGATCCCATTTAGTTGGGATTAAGGCTTAGTTGAGTTGTCTGTGTTTGGTGGTGTTGTTGAGAACTTTCTGATATTAGAAGTCATATTAGGTTGATAATGGTTAAAATTCCTGCTAAAACGGCAGAACATATATCTTCATTTTGATGTATTCATTATTCAAAATACATAGCTCACAGGTTGATGATTTTTTTTCCCTAATGATAATAAGTGGTGTTGATGCTATTAGACTGTTCAGACAACTATAATAAAGAGCAACTTGAATCCAGTCTGGAATGAGGAACTCATGCTGTCTGTTCCTCAGCATTTTGGACCCTTGAAGTTGGTAAGCTTGTCTATTCCTTGCTCTTCATTGCCATTTCAAGTAATTTTTCTTTCTATTCCATTATGGATTTAATTTTCCCAAAGTTGAGTTCTTCCCATGCTTTTTGATCCATTAAATTTTCAGCTATAAAGTTTAATTCCTCTATGCAACGTTTTTTTTTTAGTCAGTGGATAGTGGGGTAGGGAGGTGGGGTTCAATTCTCTATGCAAATGTTACATTCTAAAGGAAATGATATGTAACCAATCAGTTCAATGTATGCCAATTGCATTAGCGTTGTCTCCTGTTAAGATGTAACCAATCAATCTACCACTTAAGACCCTATAGAAATGTGCCAACCACTGTTCTTTTTCACTTCCAGACATTGTGGTAGTTCTTTGTAGTTTGTATGTGTAATTCATATGCCATCTTTTGTGTGTAGAATTATTATTTTTTGAATGTTAGTGAGCAGAAAAGGATGAACCAGAAATGTTCAGTCCTGCTCTGATACCATGTTAGTGAGGAGTAGTAAGAAGAGAATTCAAGAATGAATATTCAAAAAGAGGAGCTGAAAATATGGTACAGCCCTCTGACTCTATATTCCACATATATGGGAGGCAACTCACCACTAGGATATTACAGACTCTTCTATAAGATCAGAATGCAATGATACTAATACAATATTATATATCTCTCTAACAATGTAAAACTAGAAGCAGTGGTACATGCTTTCTACCTTACCTTTTCGATCAGTCAGCTCATTCTTATGCTTGCACACCATAAATTTTAGTCAGACAGTTTTTACTTTGCAGAGAATCTGGTTTATAGTGGATGTTGTAGTTATAAAATAGAGGTTGGATGTGTAAGGATGTCAATCCCACTTATATTACTATATTACCCTTAAAAAATCAAATTTATGCTGGTGCTGATAGTATGTACTACTGTTAAGCAGTCAAATTAGGGTTTGTTACTTTGTTTAGAAGTATGAGGGCTAGTTTTCGTATCTATAATTCTATACTAATTCATAGAATCACTGTTAAGCACTTTTGCTTTGTTTCATACCCAAAACTATTTTCTGCCTAAATAGTTGGTCTTTTTCTTTTGCTTGCTCAATTTCTCCCCAATTTTCCTCCTTGAGTAGTCAAAATGTCAAATAGGCACTGACCATCTTATTTATAAATAACAGATAGAAAGGAAGCAAGCCATGTACCATGTGCTAGTGCTTTGTGGAGGGCTAGTGTTAGAATAAGCAAATAGTTTAATAACTTGAAGTGACAATGTTATATCTTATATGACAGTTTATCTGACCTTTTGACTTTCCATGTTGCAGCGGGTGTTTGATCACGACACATTTTCATCTGATGATATCATGGGAGAAGCAGAGGTCGATCTCCAGCCCCTGATAACATCTGCAATAGCATTTGGAGACGCAGGGATGTTTGGAAACATGCAGATTGGGAAATGGCTGAAATCACATGACAACGCCCTTAAGGATGATAGCACCGTCAACATTATTGATGGCAAGGTGAAACAGGCGGTGTCCCTTAAGCTTCAGAATGTGGAATGCGGAGAACTAGATCTAGAACTAGAGTGGATGCCACTTGATCAATAGGTACATATTTATTCTTTTTTCTTCCCCATTGCTTTTAATAAAAAATTTTGTAATATTGATTTGTGTTACTCATATGGAATGATACAGTACTCTGTCTTCTTTCACTTGTATTTGTTCATTTGAATTCATTTTTTTTTCTTCTTGTTGCTATCAAATTTGTATGAGTGACACAAATCAATACACACAACTTTGTATAGGTTTTTCCGAACTTTGTAAGTGTAGCGGTCACGAAAACATTGTGAATATATATCATCCGCTTGGAACTTAATATTCATACACCAAAATGTAAAGCAGTGTGAGTTTAGTTGCTTGAAAATGATTATATTACATTATCTCATTATATCATGATGTGTTGCACCATGTGTTATCTGCTTCTCCAGAAAGGTACATTGCTTTAAATGGTTCCAACATGAACTGTTGCCATTGCCAGCTGTTTGAGAGCTTTGGCTCCTTCAACGTGCATTCAATCTTTTAAAAATTGGACAAGTGAAAACGACCATTAAGTGAGTACTACCATTATATAACTTATGGTATTACCAGATGTGACACAAGAAGTAGGTAAGGTACGATCTCAAAGTTAAATTCTTTAGAAGATGGCAACAAAAGAATGGTTGAAAAACATAGTTAAACATAATGAAACTGGTTACACTATCAATTTCATCCATACTTTAGACATCATTTGGGGAAAAACGAAAATTGAACATTTCATTATCTTCTATTTGATCTAGAACCTTGGCAATGATCTCATTTGTTTCAGAGACTCGGTTGAGGGTAAAGATAATACTAGGTTTCATCTTTATTAGCCCCCCAAATGTGTGTAATTTGCTGCAAGAGTAAGGCTTAGCTCTAGTGCTCTAGTGCATTAGAGTCGACACGATACGGACATGTGGCAAAAATTGGACATATGTTTGTATCATGTTGGCTCTAGTGCATTGGCGCACTAGAGCTAAGCTTTATTAGCCACCCAAACGTGTGTATTTTGTTGCAAGGGCAAGGCTTAACTCCAGTGCTCTAGTGTATTGGAGCCAACACGATACGGACATGTGACAAAAATTGGACGTGTTTGTATCGTGTCAACTCTAGTGCACTAGAGCGCTAGAGCTAAAGATTTGCCCTTGCTACAAACCCATTTTCTCTTTTATTTATTTATTATTATTTTTTATAGATATTAGAATGTTGCATCTCTATCAAGGTTTCCCAAGAAAAAAAATTGTTACATCATTCTTTAAGTCTATTAGCATTCTCACCCAATCTATTAGAAATAATCTAAAAATTTGAACAAGGGAATATATATCTGTTTTTTCTTTTGGAAACGAGATTTATTTATTTGTTTTTTTATGTGCTGAGCTAAATAGAAAAATGAAACCTTAATTGAGTTAATTCCTAGATTAGGCAGTGTATCAAAAAAGGCAATATCCAAGTCAACAAGTTGAGCTGGATCAAACCATAGCAACCGACAATTTCTAATTGTTAGGCATTATCTGGAACATTTCTATGTGGTAGATAAGAGTCTGACCGAATGTTAAGGACGGTAGATACATACAACACTAGCATTATAGATCTGGTAAAATTATAAAAAAAGGTACACGTCTTTTACTTTTGACCAAATGAAAAAACACTCTCATCAAGTCCTACCAACTAAGTTTTGAATTTCATGGATCTCCAATGATTTCGACTCTTGCTATTATTAGATGCTTTCAATAATTTTGTTTTCTTACTCAAAGGGTAGTAGAACACGACCCTTGAGCTTAAATTTTACTAGTACAGTCTCTCATTATAAAGTTCTTCTCCACCTAGAAAAATTCAAGGTCACGAAAAAGATTTACAAACCACGACAAAAGTACATGATAATGGAGTAACACCCATGTTTTGTTATCATTGTTGGAAAATCAATTTACCTTTACTAGTAATTCAAGTAGAAAATTAAGGTGTGAGTTCGATTAGCTCAACAAGTAAATTTTCTGTTATCGAATAAGATATTTAAAATCAAATCTGGACTACATAAAAAAGAAACCAATTAAAATCTTGATTTAATAATAATGAACAATTATTCTAATGCATATATTATAAATTTACATTATAAAAAAGAAAAAAAAAAAGAAAAAGAAAAGAGCTCATTTGGTCTCAATTAGGTATTCTAAACAAAAACAACTCATGACAATGTCGTTTTATCCAAAAACCAGTGTCCTGATCTCAACAACTGATGTCCAACTAACTAAGCAAACTAAAATATGAACATTCCTTAAGACATAAGTACCAAAAAGATATATATGTAACTTATTATTATAGTATTATACTATTTTTTTCACTTTACATAACGTGGCACATAGAATTAGCACACTACCAATTGAAGTAAAAAGAAAGCAGAATTTAATAAGAATCACGAACCACTATTTGTAGTTTATTACCACTATCATTATCATGACAAGATAATGCTGCTGACGATGGCAGTGCTAGTGGTAGCGGTGGCTGTTGTTGTGGCGGCGGCGGCGGCGATCTTTGTTTTCGAAACTTGAAGACATAAAGCAAAGCAGAAACCACTAACAAAACGACACCTGCTAAACCACAAGCTACACTGCCCACCAACAACACGTCCCTCACGTGGTCTTTGCTGTTCCCGCCGCCGCCGGGACCAGCGTTTCTGCCCCACCACGACGTGTCGTCGTCGGCGGCGGCGGAGGAGTTGGAATTCAGGGCTTTGGGCATTGCCACGTTGGACGAGGCAGAAGAAGAATTGCCGAAAAACGACATCATCTCCGGCGGCGGCGACTTCTCTGAGTCGGACGAGCTGGGAGTGTTGGTCTGGTACTCCAGCCCGTGATCCGACGGTCGCAATTCGTGGGATTGTGAATGGTCAGCGTTCATCATGGTCATGGTCATCAAGATCAACGGCCCGTAGATAACGATCATCACCGTAGACACTCCTCCTCTAAAACACACCATGTTTTTTTCTCAGCTTAGCTTTCTGCTCTCCACTCCAGTCTCTAGAGAAAATTAAGGAATTGGAGAGTGATTTAGTTTAGTACTATATATATATAAAGGTGAAACAAACGATGTCGTTTGAGAAGACTTAAAAAGGTTGTTAACTGCTGTTAGTTACTTACTAGAGAGTAGAGAGAGAGAGAGAGTGAGAGTGAAATGTCTGTTTTGTCCGAATACGGAAATAGTGTGAGTTGTTGTCGGAGATTTCATTAGTAGTGTGTTCTTTTTTTTTTATAAAAAAGGTCTACGATTGTTCAATCTATCGCCGCTTCATTATTTGTCTTTTACTTCTAAAATCAACATTGATAAAAGACCCACGACCCAAGATATACTGTTTTCACATTTTTCTTTTTGGTCGGGTTGTTTTTTATTCACTTTTTTAGTTTTTACAACTACAACTTGCACTATACATTGTCCTATTTAATGGGTGGTGGGTTCAATCTTCACATGGAAGTTATGGATCGAATCGATGATGCCAAATTTGATTGCTGATTTGTAGGTATAGTACGTTTCTCTTTGTTAAATTAAAGAAAAAAAAAAGATGTCAAAGCTTAATTCACATTTTTCTTTTTCTTTTGGTCGGGGAATTTACACTTTAAAAAAAAAATTTATCAAATAGGATTTATGGTGGATACATTGACATTTATTTATTTTTTGTCAATTTAAGGAGGGTGTTCTTAAATTTTCAAATCCAAAATTTCATAAATTTTATGAAACCTTAAGAATCACTAAATCAACTCTTTGGATTATAATTACATACACATGTACATCTACTTTGATTTATTGAATCACATGTACAAAGTTAATTTATTAAATCATTAATTGATACACATGTACATAACATGGTGGCATAGAATAGTGTCACATACTCACATGTGATGTGTGAGAGATAATTGAATGTAATCACATTAACTGATACGCATGTACACAACATGGTGGCATAGAACATATATATGCCATGTGTGAGAGATAGTTGAATGTAATCGGCAACAAGGATTTAGCAAAATTGTCTTTGCTTTTAAAAGGAAGAGAGAACAAAAAAAAAAAGGACAAAGAAGATAAGAGTTATTTTGTTTTTGCTTTTAAAAGGAAGAGAGAGAGAGGAAAAAAAAAAGACAAAGAAGATCGGCTTTGTTTGTTTCAACAATGATGTTTTCTAGAAAATGAGTCATTTTTCAAGAAGCATTTTCTATAAAACTATTTTATTTTCCAATGTTTGGTAGCAACTTTAAATGAATTGAAAAATAGCCTCCCAGCTTCCCTTATTTAACTTGCTGTGAGATAGAGTTGTTTTCCAAAAAAATTTAATGGAAAACAATCTCTAAAAATAAGCTATACTTTTTATATTGACAAAAAATAGTTTTCCTTTGACTCATCTTTTTTTATACTACCAAACACTAGAAAACAAGAAAAACTATCTTTACACAAGGTTTTCCATCGAAACAAATGGAGCGTTAAGAGTTATTTTGTTTTAGCTTTTAAAAGGAAAAAGAAAAAGGATAATACATAGAAGATAGTAATTATTTTTTTTTAAAGAAAAATTCATAAGTAAATGTTTGCATTGATTTTTAAAAGTGTAAATTGCAAACTACTATAAATCTATTCTAAATTATGATAGAGAAATGAAGTAGATAAATAAATAAGTTTTACATGGAAAGATTATAAAACTTTGTAAAATAACACAAATACTAGTAAATAAAAAAACTGTATGAATTTTTGGACATGTGACTCTCGAACATGTATGTGTCTTATGACACACACATGATTTTTAATTTTACTAAAATAAGATGAGATCCATTGGATCATAATTAATGAAATTTTTTCACATACATAAATAAAAAATTATTTAATAAGATAAAACTATTTTTAAAAATTATGAATTAACAATGTGCATTATGAAAATTCATTTAAAAACAAACAGTCACCAATTTAAATGAAGTGTTAATATCTTTCAATTGCAACTATTCATTGTCTATAAATTAAGAGCTTGAAATAGAAGCAGTTCAAATTTCATTTTCATTCACCATTTTACTAAAATACACAGTTTTATATGAAAACCCTAAGAAAAAACTTCATAATGGTTGTCTGTAATTTTATTACACTTTGGAGATAAATTTCTTGTAACTCGAAAACAAACTCTTTGGAATGAGGACAAGTATTGCTTTTAGGGATAATATTTCTAGGGTAATTATAGAATATTCTTGGAGTACCATAAATGCATATTCTTTCCTTCACATAATTGTGGATCTTACTAATTAAATTCATAGTGGGACTCACAATTCGTGTGAGAAAGAGGAGTACGCATTTATGGTACTCCGGAGTATTTAATAATTTTCCATATTTCTGACACTTCTCGAAGTCCCATTAATTTTCTTCTTCCGATTTTCTGCACAATTTTCTTCAACACGCAGGAGTACAGTTTATCATAAATTCATAACTGGAATAGCACAGTGGTTAAAGGAACAATGTGCTCATACTGAGGTTGTGGGGCTCCAAGACAAAACAAGATGATAAAAAGTAAAACTAAACATATAGCTTAGAGGTACCGCAATGTTTGTAGGTTCAAAATTCAAATCCTATTTAGGGAGATTTTTTAGTTATCACTTTTTCTTACCTACCACCATATTCTCCTTAAGTTTCTAAATTAGCATAATTGTGGGACATAAAAAAGTGAGAAGTTGATTGTGGTTTTTATTCCCCACTCTCATTTAGAAGAAGAAGAAGGATCATCCAAAAAGAATGAATGGGAAGAATAAAGTAGTCTCTTTATTAGCCACAAGATTTCGTGTAAAAAGATGAATAAGTATATTTATTTAGTTCCGCAGTTCCTGTATTTTTTTTACTATGTAATATATATAATCTATGTTGTTTATTTTATTGATTAAAATTCTATTGCATGTATATATTATTATTATTATTATATGTATTAAGTTACATTTGTTTAGATATAGAAGTAAGTAGGGTGAGCCCTAGGGTTATGCCACTTAGGCCATGACCTACAATTCATACTAGAGAATGGCTCCCAAATGTAGACAGTCTCATAAAACATCTATTTCATAACATGTGTGAATTTCATACCTGTGGGTCTTACATGTGAGAGAGAGGCCTTATGACTTATGATATACATTATCCAAATGCCACATGTTGTGAGAAAGAGGTCTCATGGGACCATCTTATGAAATACTTTCTCCAAATGTGGGGGCAATAAGTGTCTTTTTTAAAAATTTATTTATAAAAGAAATTGAGCTCACTTTTTCCTCCATTTTGAAAATGCATTTTTTTTTTAGTTATGCTAAAGATACTACAAATTTTACTACATATATTTTATAAATTGATGTGTAACTAATTATAATAAATAATTCAAATATTCTTTTATTACCATGCTGAAGTTCCACCAATCTCATATATTGCCACACAATTTATAAGTTTTTCTATTATAATTTGTACTAGCTTTAGCATTTTTCCAAAAAAAAAAAAAAAAAAAATCCAACCCAATTTACCATTAAGTGAATTAATCATATATTATTATTATTATTATTATTATTATTTAATAGTTGGGGAGAGTGAATTTGAAGTTTGAACTTAAAATGTCTTCATTAGAAATGTAAAGAAGCACCGGTTAGTTATTTTAAAAAGACTATATTGAGCCAACCTTGGTAGAAGATACAACTAAATAGATTATGAAGATAATAAGGGACAAAGCCTTTGAAAATCATACTACGAATTCCACTTGAGCTAGGAGTTTACAAAGCATTTTCGAGAAAATTCTCATAGCAGTGAGAAAGCCTTTTCCATAAGTACTTATTATTACAACTTTTTGTTTTTGTTTACTTAAGTATCAATAGCGGGCCTAGAATTCAAAATATGGGCTCCGGACACACGCTAAGGGCTAAGGCTACCTAAAAAGTAGGGACCTTGGAACATTTGGTTTTTGGGTGAATGGACCCTTTGGGTCCATTTGAGGGTATTTTTATAAAGGCCTTCTTTTGGTGTTTCAATGGATATTATACTTGTCAGAAATGTTGGGTTGAGCTAAACCCAATGGGTATACCCATAAGGAAGAGTCAATAAGGAAGAGATGTTACTCTCGGTGAATAAGTGTGATTCTTGATGACAGGTAACAACCTTTGGCAGAGGTTGCAACCATTACAAGGGTCGTCTTATGAAGGGTGAATGCGTCTATAAAAAAGACCCTACATGTTGTTAGATAATCAATTTAGAGTGGTGATGAAGCGTAAGTTTGTCAGTCAAATAAGTTCGTCAGTAGAGTAAGTTCGTCAGTCAAATAAGTTCGTCAGTAGAGAAAGTTCGTCAGTAGAGTTATACTGATGAAGCATAAGCTTGTCAGTCGAGTTGGTCAGATGGAAGCAATCCTCAGCCTATATGAATGTACTCTCAAAGGTGGTCACCGGTGTGGTGCCTGCCACAATGCCTCCGATGCCAAAGTCAGTATAAGAAGCTCTCTTAGGAATAAACAATGTAATTGAACAGAATGAAAGAGATCTCTTTGTGTCTATGTGTGTCTGTACCTTGCATTTGGCAATGTGGAGGCTTTTTATATGCGGTTCCAGCTCCTAGCCGTTGGGGCAATTAAGGTGGTTTTAATACTCTTCTTAGTAACGTTTCTTGCCTCATAATGTGGCTTCAATGTGCTCCAACGGCTCACACAGCTGGATCTGTAACTGCCCTATGTATTAATTGGCTGTATTGAATGGCCTTCCTGCCTTCGTCAGTGACGTGGGTATTAGTATGCTCGTCCAGGGATCATGGTCGTCGGTATCATGGTCGTCGTCTTCGGTAAATGAGTTCGTCAGTCCCGTCAGCTGCCCCCCAATTCTGTGGTCGTTGTGACTTGTAATGACGACCGTAGAATGTGAAAGGTTTTGGGTTGTAAATAACTCCAATTCGTGTGACCATTTGGGTTTCCCGCTAGTTTTCAGTTTTCTGAGCCTTTGTTTCTAAACTTCTCCCCTTATCTTCGTCAGTACCTTTTGTCTATAACTTCGTCAGTCCCCTTTTAAAGATTTTTCATCGTCAGTAACTTACATCCGTCGAGGTGGAATCTTGTTACTTAGCCATTTTTGGCTTTTGTGACTTACATCTGTCAAGGCGGAATCTTGTAATCGTCAGTAACTTACATCCGTCGAGGCGGAATCTTGTCATCGTCAGTAACTTACATCCGTCAAGGCGGAATCTTGTTACTTAGCCATTTTTGGCTTTTATGACTTACATCCGTCGAGGCGGAATCTTGTCATCGTCAGTAACTTACATCCGTCAAGGCGGAATCTTGTTACTTGCTATTTTTGGCTTTTGTGACTTACATCCGTCGAGGCGGAATCTTGTCATCGTCAGTAACTTACATCTGTCAAGGCGGAATCTTGTTACTTTGCCATTTTTGAGACTTGTAGCTGCTCAGACCTGCTTGTTATGGAGACATTAGCTAAATAGTTCATTTATTAATTTCAATGACGAATACATTTTCGGTTACATCTGTTGGTGGTATTTCTTCAAGTGCTCGATGTTCCATGGCCTCGAGAGCCTCTGTCCGTCTAGGGTTTTCAGGTGATAGCTACCTTGTCTAGAGTAGTGGGTGACTCGGTAAGGTCCTTCCCATGTGGGCTTATGGAACCACAACGAGAACCCCGACGGGAGAAACCCCATTTAGACTTACCTTCGTCATTGAACCGACGATCTGATCGGTCCCTTTTCTGTCCTCTACGTTCGTCCTCCTTTATTTCCTTGTTCCCTGGTTTTTCCACGTCCCTTATGGCAGCCAGTGCTTCTTCTGCGTTCATGTACTTCTGTGCTTTCAGGAGCATCTCCGCCATTGTTTTTGGAGAATTTTTTGCGAGTGAAGAAACGAACTCCCTAGATCGCAGTCCCGCTTTGAAGGTTGTCAACTGCACCTTATCGTCAGCTTCGTCCACCTCCAGGCTTTTTCGAGTGAAGCGTTTCACATAGGACCTCAAGGTTTCTTTCTCTCCTTGTTTGATGGTGAGTAAATGATCCGCGGTCCTCTTTGGACGTTGTCCTCCAATGAAGTGACGCAGAAAGGCGTTGCTCAACTGCTCGAAGGTGTCAATGGAAGATGTTGGCAACTTTGTGAACCATTCCCTTGCAGCTCCCTTGAGAGTGGTTGGGAAGGAACGACATAATAATTCGTCTGGGGGCTGCTGGAGTCCTAGTGTCGTTTTGAAGGTGTTAAGGTGATCCTGAGGGTCCTTTAGCCCATCAAAGGGTTCAAGTTGAGGTAGCCGAAATTTCGACGGCACTGGACAGTCAAGGACTGCTGTGGTGAACGGCGAATCCGTTGCCCTGACCATTCGATCCACGCTCCGTTCTGTTTTTTCCTTGATGGCATTCCTAAGTTCGTCCATCTCCCTCCTCATCTCCTGGAGCAAGTCCGAGTTCTGCTCGGTTGGAGTAGTAGGCCTTCGATGGTCACTTCTTCTATGGCTATCTCCCACGTCATCCTGATTCCCTTTAGACCGATTCTCCTTCTGTTGAAGCCGTAGCTTCATTTCTTGATTTTGTCTGGTCAGTTCTTCAACGGTGGCTGCAAGAGCCTGAACTTGTTGTGCTAGGGCTGCGGAATCATGATTGGACTCCATCTGAGAGAAATAGTTGATCGGAAACTTCTTTTTCGAGATTGAACACGAAAACGTCGTTCCCACAGACGGCGCCAAACTGATGAAGCGTAAGTTCGTCAGTCAAATAAGTTCGTCAGTAGAGTAAGTTCGTCAGTCAAATAAGTTCGTCAGTAGAGTTATACTGATGAAGCATAAGCTTTTCAGTCGAGTTGGTCAGATGGAAGCAATCCTCAGCCTGTATGAACGTACTCTCAAAGGTGGTCACCGGTGTGGTGCCTACCACAATGCCTCCGATGCCAAAGTCAGTATAAGAAGCTCTCTTAGGAATAAACAATGTAATTGAACAGAATGAAAGAGATCTCTTTGTGTCTATGTGTGTCTGTACCTTGCATTTGGCAATGTGGAGGCTTTATATATGCGGTTCCAGCTCCTAGCCGTTGGGGCAATTAAGGTGATTTTAATGCTCTTCTTAGTAACGTTTCTTGCCTCATAATGTGGCTTCAATGTGCTCCAACGGCTCACACAGCTGGATCTGTAACTGCCCTATGTATTAATTGGCTGTATTGAATGGCCTTCCTGCCTTCGTCAGTGACGTGGGTATTAGTATGCTCGTCCAGGGATCATGGTCGTCGGTATCATGGTCGTCGTCTTCGATAAATGAGTTCGTCAGTCCCGTCAAGTGGTGTTGTAAAGAACTAAAGATCAATACACAATAAAATATCTCTTTTTGATCATTTTGTTTAATTTTTAAGGTCCATCAATTTTTGTTTGTACATATAAGTTATGGATATTGTGTGTTTTGTGTTCACTACAAAACAATTTAGAACACTCACAAATATCTTGTTTGTAATATTGATTAAGGAAAGGTATAGGTAAATAATAATATATTTTTTCCCCTACATATTTCATTGCTTCCACTTTCCAACAATACTGTAGTTTGCAACCAATGAGCTCTAGCTCAAAGGTCGTGAGTTCAAAACCCACTAGATGCTTGTGGAACTTACCAATCCAAAACAATACCAATGTTTGCAGGTTTTGGAGGGGACTGGTGCCACAAGAAATCTGCCATTTCAGCTAAAAATTTTCCATGAGAAATCCACTCAATACCTTAATGGTTTAACCCAACAGAGTTCTCGACAGTTGGAGCTGTGAAGTAGTCCTAAAATGAAAAATTGATAAAACATAACCTGAGCTAAACAATGAAACCAACCAACTCACCAACAAAGATTATCAAAAAGAAAGGTACCTTATTAAAGCAATTGCTCTCAAAAGACACAAAAATAATTTCGAATATTAGCGAGCCTTTTCAGAAGCAAGGGCTTAAAATATGACTAAAAACTCAATTGAACATAGCAACGTATGTTACAAAGAATATTGTTTTAAACACTATGATGATCTCTTCATGATTTTCTCCTTCACTAGTAGGCTAATATGAATGGTACAGCAGAAAAAAAAAAAAAAAAAAAAAAAATCAAGTCCATATTGAAATTAATGAAACAAATATGAAAGAATTTATAATGCAATAGAATTGAATGCAACATCTTTTCCTCACTGGTCATGTAGGCAAGTTTACTGTGAGAGCTCATCAGCTCCATTCACGGTATCTGATTGAATAATTACCCGGGTGTCAAGTTATTCTTGGCATACCATTTTGCCACCTGAATTGGTCTCTTCATCTAAGCTGTGAGGTTCTTGCTTCTTCTCCGCTGCTGCTTCTTCTAAAACCCCCAAAGCTTGACTACTTGAAAAGGAATTTTCTGCATTATTGGGGCACATCCAAGCTTCCTGGAGTTGCAAGACATACTCCAAGTACCACAAAACTTCCCCCATTGTAGGCCGGTTCTTCCCCTCATCAGCAAGACATTTTTCTGCTATCTCTCCAAACTTCTTCAAGGACTCTGGAGAATAATTTCCTTTGAGACGAGAGTCAATTATAGTTTCTAGTGATCTCTGCCGTTGCCATCCCATTGCCCACTCTGCAAGATTGATCTGATCTTTAGGCAAGCTTGGATTTATAACAGCTCGAGCACAAACAACTTCAAACAACACTACTCCAAAAGAATAAACATCAGATTTCTCAGTCAACTGCTGTCGTCTGTAGTACTCAGGGTCTAGATATCCGAAGCTTCCTTTTACTGCAGTACTAACATGGGTGTGATCCAAAGCAGGACCAGTTTTTGATAGCCCAAAGTCAGACATTTTTGCTACAAACTTTTCATCTAATAGTATGTTAGTTGTCTTAATATCCCTGTGGATTATTCCCCGGTCTGCTCCTGTATGAAGGTAATAAAGTCCTCGTGCAGCACCGATACATGCTTCTAATCGCTGCTTCCAAGTCAATGGTGAGAGATCACTCCCAAAGAGGTGACTTCTAAGAGTCCCATTTGCCATATACTCGTAAACCAAAATCATCTCATTTTGTTCATCACAGAACCCAATCATGGACACCAAATGCCTATGTCTGAGCTTTGAAAGCATCTCAATCTCTGTTTCAAATTCAGCCAGACCTTGCTCAGATTGTGGGTTTGACCGCTTTATTGCCACAAGGGTGCCATCTTCAATCTCTCCTTTGTACACCTTGCCAAAACCTCCTACTCCAATCACTAAACTGTCATCAAAATTGTTTGTAGCTGCACAAATCTCTGGTAGTGTAAACTGTTTGCCAACCCTAGTAGAGGCCACAGATCCATTTGGATATTGGCTTCCAGTTGCTCTCTTGCCATTGGCTGAGTTATTTAAAATAGACCCATTAAGGAATAATGGCCTCCAACCAGGAGAGTTTTTTTTGGTATCACTCAATTTTTCTCTTTGGCGTCTGCAGAAACAATAGATGAAGCTGATTATAACTCCGACCATAACAACAGACGTTACACCGGCTCCTATACCCACCCAAAGAGTTTTAGTTTTCGAATTGCCTACTGAATTCCCAGTAGAATCATAAGGCTCTACATAGGCAAGGCTCCCACTTTGGCTCAGCTTGAAAATCTCCAACCCGTTCAAGAGGGCATCAGTTCCTGCAGCACCAGCTGCTGTCTCAGGACCTAGTTGAATCCAAAGTGTCTTAGTTTTGGATGACACAGCATCAATGTAGTCCTGGTGATATGCTTTATTCATCCCTCCTGATCGCTCAAAAACATCAAAATTGTCTGCTGCAGTCCTGTTATTTATATAGATTCTGAAAATCCTTTGCTTTGGTACATTAAAAACCAGCTCACAGAAATGTAATCGGATCAAATAATCAAAATCAGGATCAACCTCAAATTTCCACGACATATTGAACCTTTTCTCTAGGACTCCAGTGTTGGACATTGTTCTTGCTGTTTCATAAACAAGAAGAGGAGCCACAGAGGAATCATTCGTGGAAGCATAGGTAATATTCGAACTGTTACTGATCTCTGAGCCAGCATTTGCTGTGATCATGTAGCTGAAATCCACTTCCCATGTTCTCCAAAGATTTGAATCTTGATTGGATTTAACTTCAGAACCTCCTACATTCAACCTATACATGGTCTGGATGCTCCTTCCACTCAAATTCACACTATTGTTTCCCACTCTACTAATTGAGTCTGCAAAAAGCTTATCTACAATGGGGACAATCTCAATGGCATTTATGAATCCTAATGATCCTTTTACTGGCAAGAACTCTACCACAAGCACATCCATATTGATGGGTAAAATGTACTCCTTAATCAAAAAGAATGAACTTGAATTGCTTCCTGAACTCTGCGAGTTTGAATTCTTATGTGATATCTCACTGGGAACATTGAATTTTGAGACCAATTTTAGACCATTTGCAACAACATCAAATGCAGACTCATTTACATTGTAATTCCCAAATGAGAATGGACAGAAATGGAGCCTAACGAAATAGTTCCCTTGAATTCCTTCAAAAGTGTAATTCAAACTATCTGTAAAAAACCGAGCAGTTTTGTAGAGAGGTCCAAAATTTGAACTGTCGCTTAGCGCAGCAGTGGATGCAGCAATGCTGGGAGAACTGAGGGTGAGTTTGCCATCAGGGACCAAGTCACCAACCCATCTCCTACCATCCACATTAACACTGGAATTTGTACCACAATTTATCAGAAAAGACTTTGACTGAGCTTCTACAGTTGTAACAAAAGCAGAGATTATCACCAAAGACATTAGAGCAAAGACTTCCCAACATTGGACCCTCTCCATTATCCTTCTTCCTAAAGAATTCTTTCTATTATTTTCAAGCTAGAAGGGAAAGCCTGATGGAATAAAACAATAACCCAATGTTCAAGAACACACAATCTAGTCAAAAAAGCAATACCCAGCTCTTAAATCACAGTAACTACTTCCATCTCCAAGATTTTTAACCATGATGATCAGTTCATTAAACTTCATAAGAAAACTCAATACAGCAACATAGATATGTAGATATCTCAACAAGTTGAATAACATGCACTTACTCAGGTTTCAGCAGAACCATGAATGAATGACAAACCATCTCAATCCAACACACCTAGGCTAGACAAAATGCAGATCTGAACCAAGAAGAAGTACAAAACTTTGGAGCAAAAGGGAAGAACAAAAGGTAGCAATGGAATGTGTAACTAATGGAAAGAATACAAAAACTCACCAGTGAGATTCAAACCCAGAGAAAATGTGACTAGCAAATGAATAAGCTTGTGAAATGTGGTTCCCCTTGACAAAGAAATAACAAAGAAAAAGAGAAACATGAACGTGGGTTGTTGTTAGAAAAACAGATTGGAAAAGTTCATTTCATCTCTGTTTTTGTCCTGTCCTGAATCTTTTCAAAAAGAGCCAACAATCTGACACAAGAAAATTTGTAGTTTTTATTATAATGTTTTATGAAACTGTTGAAACAGTTGGTATTCTTTATATGCATTATTATTATTATTATTATTATTTTGTCTATATATAACTTTGGACTTTTTTATTGTATATATATGAGTGCCAGATATGGGTTTCCATAATTTGTGATGTGGGTCACATGCTCATGTCTTGAAGATGATCAACAGTACAATTATTCTTGCAGCATTCCAAAACTACCCCTTGGTTTCAAATTATAAAAGCTGTCCTTCGTCTCTTTTTCTTGCCGTACCAAGAGTACACTTTATGGGGGTCCTTTGGGAACACTGTAAACCATGGTCAACAATTGATCTTACCATCATGGCATCATTTTTTTTAAAATTAAAATTTAAAGAGAGGGAATATTTAAATTATCATATGGAAAGAATTCCCACTTGTATTATTCTTTTTAGCCAAATTTTTTTACGCTATACCATAAATTATATATACTAGTCGCAAATTCCCACGATGCGTGGGAATAAATAATTATTTTATAATTATGATATAATATATAATTTGTTTTTTAAAATTTGTTGAAGATAAATTTTTTTCTCTAAAAATTAAGTAATTTATGAAATTATTTTTCATCTTTTTATCTCTACCAATGTATCATTCTATTATTTTTTGTGTAGTTTTTGATTGATATTATTCTTTTATGAGCTGGTCCATATTCTTTGAAATTATGTTATAGTGTGTTATGTTTTTCCAATTTTTTTCTCTACAACTAAACTTTTTAAGTTTCAAATAAATTATTCAAGTTCTTCATTTTTTTTAAAGGAGATTATCATGATAATCAAAACTTATGACAAAATTACCATTTATTATTTCAAATGCATAGTCAATATTGTGTTTTGATATAAATTCAAATTCACACTTCCAAAATAGCTAAGTACTAACTTAAACAAAGTTCAAACCAATGTTATATGTTGGGGAACTCAAAAATACAATATCAAAACGTATTAACTTAAAATAAAGTTAGAAAAAAAATGTTTCATCAACCCAAAGTAGAATTGCAAGAAATAATAAAAAATAGAGAGAGAGAGAGAGAGAGAGAGAGAGAGAGAGAGAGAGAGAGAGAGAGAGAAATCATTTTTTCAAGAGAGAATGTGAGAGATAATAACAAATTTATAGAAAATTAGATGAGATAAAAAAGAGTAAAAAGATATAGTAATAAACATCAAATTATCATAGCCATGCTATGTAATAGAAAAACACTATATTCAAATATGCTATCTTTATAATGTAATAGGATAACATTTATGAAATCAAATAAAAGAAAAAAGATAACAACTTTAAAACACAAAATTAAATCACATCAACCCAAAGTAGAGTTTTAAAGAATACAAAAGTTAATCAACCTAAAATAGAGATGCAAGATAAAAAAAAAAAAAATAATAATAATTAAAATTCACCAAAAAATGAAAAAAAAAATTGAGAGAGAGAAGAGAGAGAACCTTTTTGTGTGGGAATTGGGAAAACTATGCATAGAATGTAAGAGAATTGGAAATTTATAGTAAAATGATGGTGAGAACAAGAAGAGGGAAAAATAAAAGAAAATAAAGGGACAGAGGAAGGGTAATATTAAGGTAAATAGTAGTGGGGAGATGAAAAGGTAGAATAGAGGTGGAAGGTTAGAAATAGTGTAACAATATTTTGGGGGATTAATAAGAAGAAAATAGTTAAAAATATGAGAGAGAGAGAGGGTGAAAAATATGTGGATGATGTGTCTACTGATATAACTTAATAGGAGCGTAAGAATAATAAATGTTACACTTTACCTTTTAAATATATATAGATTAGTTGCCACCAAGACCATGACACCTTTATGAAAGCAACACACACATACTGCTTCAGAAGTTACGAGTTCCTTATGCTGACAGAGAATTGAAAAATTCAAAGCCATGATCTAAGAAAAGCAAAAAGAAAGAAAGATGTCAATTCTTGGTGCTGGTGTAAATTGCCTTAGACCAGGATTTGGGAGTACGCATCTAACTTTTGGTTAGAATGGACATGGAAGTTATCGTTTGGTCTAGGTCCAAGAATTGCTATTTTGACTTGTATGCAAATGTCCAATTCGGTCATACTTTATGATTGGAGTAAAGGTATGGGCTTATAAATGTGTTAAGTAGCAGAGCCCACATAATCTAGTTGATTAGCCTCCACTTATGCTACCTAGCCATTTTCTAACAAGAAGCCTCCCAATAAGACTTGCTTCCTTACTAAGCATGCAACATTTGAATAAAACAAGAATAATGTTAGAGATACAAATTTTTTTATAAACTACTGATGTAATAAATAATTATTGGTAAATAAAAAAGTGATATTAATTGTGAGCTTAAATGAAAGTCAATAAAAGGTTAGCCACATCAACATTTTGTAAAAATATTGTAAAATAGTTTGTGATTGTAGCATTACTCATAAAACAAATAAATTCAAGTAAAGTCAATCATTCAAGAAAGTGGATTACCTAATTGTAGGAAACATAACATAGTTCAAGCCAAATTAGAGGGAAACATACCATAGATCCACAACACATATGGGCATATTTATTGAAAGAAAGCAACGATAAGCCAATTTTTTTTTTGGGAGTTAATTATGTAAATATAGATGAAAGTGCACTTCCCTTCCTTGAGGTTTGCGGAAATGACATTCCACCCCAAACCTGAAGAGAAAAAATACCTCCCTCCCTTCAAGTTTGAAAAGATTAACATTCCCTCCATCTGTTTATATTAGTAACGAAATATTTTTAATTTCTATATTATAAAAGTAGAGACATCGTGTGGGAGAGTATGAGGTTTTGTCATGTGGTGCATTCTTTGGAAAGTGAATTGAAATACTCTTAAGCCACAAGATAAGAACAAAAAAAATAGTGACTTTTTGTTTCTTCGGTTTAATGTTTCAAGACTTTTCCTATTAAAGAAAAAAGATTCTTTGTACGACTCTTTGTTTTCTTTGATTCAATGTTTCAAGACAAACCTCTTGCACCTCTACTCCTTTATATATAGCCCACAACCCTTCCTGAAATCTCATCTCAAATACATACCGACCAAGAATGATGTCATTTACCTTCAACATTTGAATGACACTGACCTAGCTCCAACTTCGTCGTCTTATCTAATCTTAACTTGTATGTATTGGCTAAAACCAAGGAAGAGGGCTTGCTTCTTTTATTGAGTGTTGAAGAATTATGGTTTTGATGTTGAGGTTAAATGTTGTGGATTCTGTAAAGGCTTTGATTGGCTTTGGATCTTTGGGCGTTTAGTGTGGAAAACTCATAAATGTATTTTGTTTTAGAACTAAAGAGAAATAGAAATAGAAAAAACCTTCTAATAGATTATTGATGAGATTAGTTGTTTTTTATTTTTATATATATATATATATATTATGTTTTAGAACTTATAATTTATAGGTTTCATTGTAGTTTTTTATTGCTATTTTGTACAATATCAATATGAGCCACAGTGATAAAAGTAAACGTTAATGATGATTTTGCAGAGTGTTTTTCATTTATTTTTTATTTTTTATTTTAATGTGGAAGCATTGCTAAAGACAATTAATCTTGATAAATGGAAATGTTTTAACCATCTTTTCTTTATTTTATCACATTCTCTATATGCCGGTACTTACAAATGATTTCCTTTTGTTGAGATTATGAAATGAGTTTTTGAGATTGGGGCTTGGTATTTGGTTGTGAAAATGGAGTAGTTAAGGAAGTGTTTGGGAGGTTGCTTGAATTTTTGTAATTTTAAGATATGAAAGTATTTTATGCGTTGAATTTAAATTTATAAATTTCAAATTTCAAAATCATTTAATTAATTTAAGAAATAAATTCTACAAATAATATAATATTTTAGTCTCCTACAAATGTCAATAAATTAACCGTTTCAATCTCAAAATTTTAGATTAGTAGAACAATTCCACTCAATATTCGAAAACCAATTCTATGAAATTTTTTTATATATAAAATATGAATTAAGAAAACTGAGTTTGAAAGCATTTAAAAATATTGTAGTAAAACATAACTATTATACAACAAAATGAGTATTATAAATAGGTCTTAAAAAACATAAAAAAAAATTCAATTGAATTTGCGAAGTTTCCCCATATTGCGTGAGAAATTATCTAGTTTCTTTATAAAAGATTATCGATGGTTAGTAAAAACATAGTTGATAAATTTAGAACAAAAATGTCGAGTCTATCAAGCACTAAAAGACTTGCAACAAATAATTTCTCCACAACCCATTGAAAAAAGGGGAAAAAAGCAGCAAGAGCCATACTTAATATTTTAAAATACACTTTAATTAAATATTTAAAACAATGGATTTTAATTCTAATATGGAAGGTAATTTTGGAAACCTCCCCTAGAACAAAGTGCAGGTTAATACACAACATTTCTAAACTTTGCATTTATAATTAAAGTGTATTTTGGTTAAATGGATGTCAAGGGGGGAAATGTTTTTTCCTTTCAAGTTTGGGGTGAAGTGTCATTTCTCCAAACCTCTAGGGAGGGGAGTATATTTACCCCAAAGAAAAATAATTGGCTACCATTTTTTAAATTTGACATAAATATTATAACAAGTGTTGTTCAAATTATACTGCAAAGAATTTTACAAGCAGCATCAAAATATATAAGTAGCAGCTTTTAAAATACTAGAAATATACATAGATGGGATAAATTTAAAGAAACAAATTTAGATTTATGTTCATGTTTATTTATTTTAAAATATTTTATTTTCAAATCATCTTTTCCTTATAAACAATACTCTACAAATTTATTAAAGAACTTTATAAAATATTTCTTTATTAGAAAAAATGAGTTAATTAAAAAATATATTGACTACCATTTTAAAATTGACGCATATATTACAACGGATGATATTCCACTCATATTCTCAAGAATTTAAGTCTATTACAAGTAACATCCAACTTTGAAAGTATCAACTTGCCAATAAGTATTTGTTGACCTAAATGAATTCAATAATTTTTTTTAAAATGCATAAACACCCCCTAAGATTTGATAGTAACAGTTTCAAAGAGTGTCTTTTCTAGTTCATTGATGGAGTTGAATTGGAATCTTCATTGCTTCTCTCCCTTGCATGTCTCCAAACGCAAATGTTTTTCTTAAAGGCAAGTCCTGTTGGAAGACTTAAACATAAACAAGCTAAAATTCTAATTAAGATGTTAGTTGTCCTGTAGAATCCCATAAGTTCTTCTACAATGGTCATGAGGGTTATACTTAGAACAATTTTGGATATGAATGTTAGGACTTAGATGATTTTAGGAATTTTAGTAGGTTGGTTTGAGGGAACCTAGGCCTCCATAGCAAAAGTGAGAGAGGGAGAGAGAGAGGGATAGAGAAAGCTAGTAAAATAGAATCAACAATCTAGTTCAATTGCCAATACAATCTGTGAGATGCCTATATACATCTGTAACCAACCTCACCCTAACTAACTGCCCTGCTCTAACTAACTAACTGCTTTATTATTGTTACAATAGAGTGTAGTGTATTCAATGAGTACAATTACTTGTTGTTATACTAACATGCCTTGTATACTAACTAATACAGATGTCTAACATCACTTCCCCCATTTAGAGCACCTTGCCCACAAGGTGAGGAAAGGTATTTTGAAGCTGATGTAGAGACTCCCAAGTGGTATCCTCAGGAAGGCAACCTAGCCATTGTACCAAAACTTCAGTAATCACTCTAAATCTTAGTGACTTGGTTTGAGATTGCAGTACAGCAATAGGCTCACTAGACACTTGACCATCCTCATCTACTGGAGGTAAAGTGGGCATAGAGTGCTTATTTGGGCCAAGCTTCATCTTTAAACAAGAAACATGGAACACCGGGTGCAATCTGGACTCAGGAGGCAGAGCCAACTTATAAGACAGAACCCCTACCTTTTGCAAAATCTGTAAAGGCCCAAAGAACCTTGGGGACAACTTCCACTTCCCTTTATAAGCCAAAGTCTTCTGTCTATAGGGTTGCAGCCTCAAATAGACCGAATCACCCACCTTAAAGGACCTGTCTTGTTTGTGTTTGTCTGCTTGGAACTTCATCATTTCCTGTGCAGCAGCCATGTTAGAGATACTGAGCAAACGAGGAAGACAAAGCACAAGCAAGCTTTGAATTCTAAGAGCAGAGAAGAAGATGAAGTCTAACGGCTACTTCTCCAACAGTAACTTGAACAGACTCAAAACGGTGTCGTATGACTGAAGGAATGTTAATGAAACGATGCACTTAATAAAAGGAGTGGACACATGTTAGTGGAAACGGTGCGTTTTACATTAACACAAACGTCACCGTTTTGACACCATCTTCTTCACAGGTTCAAGCTTCCAGGTTTAAGACTCACTCTGTTATTCCCAGAACTCAAAGCTGAAGGGAGTTACAGACTTGATCATAACTGCCTTCCTTGATTAGTGGAGTTTGTTATTTTGGGTTGTTACAAAAATGGTTATGATTAAGCTTCCAGAGTTTTTAGCTTTGTATGTATTCTCGGGCTCTATAAATAAGAGCTCTGTGTTATGTATTTTCTTTAAGCTTGGTATAATCAATTTACTCATTTTCTCAGAAATTCTCTTTCCTCTTTTCTCTCTCTCTCGCTCATCTTTCTTGTATTGTTTTTCCTCGCCATTGTTAAACACCTCCAAGCTCAAATCTCACATGGTATCAGAGCCAAGATCTATGGCTTCAACTACACCTACAGAACCTTCTCAATCAACTTCGATTCCATCATCTTCCTCTACTCACACAACTTCATCTCCATCTCCTCTACTGTTACTTTCCAATATGTCAAATCTAATGTCTATCAAGTTGGATTATACCAACTATATTCCTTGGAAACATCAATTGATTACAATCTTGGAAGCATACTCGTTGATTGAGCACATTGATGGTACAACTCTAAAACCATCTCCATTGTTACTTGATGCTACAGGAATTCCAACTTCAGTTGTGAATCCCGAGTTTCAATCTTGGAATATCAGAGATAAAGCATTGCTTTCTCTGATCAATTCTACACTCACGCCTCAAGTGTTCTCACTGGTTGTTGGGATCACCAATTCAAGGGAGGTCTGGAATACTCTTGAACAGAGATTCACCTCCACATCAAGGGACTTGAGCTTCAAAGCCTCAAGAAAGGGAATGATTCAGTGAATAACTTTTTGCAGAAGATTAAAGTTGCTCGTGACAAACTCCTTGCAGTTGGAGTAGTTGTTGACAATGAGGAATTGATCTGCATTGTTCTCAGAGGACTTCCTAGGGATTTTGCCCACTTCTGCTCTGCAATCCGCACTAGGAGTGATCCTATTTCCTATGAGCAACTAGCTATAATGTTGCAAAGTGAAGAACAAGCAATCATGGAGCACTCAGATTCAGTTCCTAACTCTTTGGCTATGTTTGCTTCTAATAGCAAATCAAATGGCAACTATCAGAATTCATCTCAGAATCATGGATCTGGAAGGGGAAGAGGTAGAAACAACTCTAACAGAGGAAGAGGTGGAGGCAGATTCAATTCCAATGGAGGCCAACAATTCATATCTCAACCACCTCAAGGTTTCTCCTCTCATAACAATCAACATTCAACATATTAGAGTCATACATCTACTCATGCTCTTAAGGCAGATTGACCTACATGTTAGATTTGTTGGAAATCTGGACACACAGCCTTAGATTGTTACCACAGAATGAACTTTGCTTATCAGGGCAAGAATCCCCCAGCTAAACTAGCTGTCATGGCTAGCGCTACCAATGCTGCTTTTGCTAATAATCAAGATCCTTGGCTGGTTGACTCTGGTACCTCAGATCATCTTACTGCCAACCTTAGCAACCTTTCAACTCAATTTCAATACAAAGGACCTGAGCAAATCACTGTAGGCAATGGGCAAACTCTACCAATCAATCATATAGGTAACACTACCCTTCCTACTAAATATCACAATTTCATTCTTAAAGATGTTTTACATGTCCCTAGGATAGCCATGAATCTCCTTTCTGTTCACAAATTTTGCCTTCACAATAATTGCTCTTGTCACTTTGATGCAAATGAAGTGAAAATTCAGGATATACCTACGGGGAGACTCCTCTACAGGGTCTTGAGTAAAAATGGAGTTTATCCAATTTACTCAAGGAACTTCCTCAAGCCAAATGCCTTCCAATCTCCTTCCGTCTCACCATCACCTCAGTCTGCACAACCTTCCTGTTTCTCTACTGCTTTCCATGTCAACAAAGTTAATAAGTGGCTGCTGTGGCATCATAGGCTAGGACACCCCAGTAATAAAGTACTTACCACTGTACTTTCTTCAATTGATGCATCTTGTATTTTACCAATCAATGATTCTGTTGCCCGCTGTAAGCATTGTCTCAATGGTAAAATGCATAGATTACCTTTTGAACATTCTAGTTTTAAAGCTTCTAAACCTCTTGAACTGATTCACTTTGACGTTTGGGGTCCAGCACCCATCACCTTTGTTAATGATTTTCAATATTATGTTGTTTTTGTGGATGAATACTCTAAATTTACATGGCTTTTCCTTTTAAAGTTCAAGTCTGATGTGTTTGAGGTTTTTAAATACTTTAAAGCTACAATAGAAAATCAACTTGACTCCAAAATCAAAATTTTGAGAACTGATAGAGGTGGTGAATTTACCCCAAATGTGTTTAAAAGGTTTTGTTCATCAAATGGTATTATCCAGCATCTTACTTGTCCTCATACACCTCAGCAAAATGGGGTTGCTGAGAGGAAACACAGGCACTTGGTTGAATGTGCTTTAACTATGTTATCACATTCCCATTTACCTTCCTCATACTGGTCCTATGCCATATCCACAGCAGTCCATATTATTAACAGACTTCCTACACCCATTATTGACAATCTAACTCCTTGGGAATTATTATTTGCAACTAAACCATATATTTCCCATCTAAAGACTTTTGGCTGTGTGTGTTTTCCTTTGCTTAAACCATACAATTCCAACAAACTTCAACCTCACACCACCTCTTGTATCTTTCTGGGTTACCCTCCTTATACCAAAGGATATATCTGCTTAAACCCTCTTACCTCCCGGATTTATATCTCCAGACATGTCTTATTCAATGAACATGATTTTCTTCCATCTTTGTCTTTACCTTCTAAACCCACTGACTCACAGTCTGCACACTCTTCCACACCTTTACTTTTATTTTCTGTGTCAGATACCAATGCTGCACACTCATCCTTCCCATCTCACCCTCTTTTTCCTACTCCTGCATCTATTCACATCACTCCTATTCCTACTGATCCTATATCTACATCAGTGCCTGACCTACCTACTGCACCAGTCAATCCCCATGTTAATACACAGGTACATACATTAGTTTCCAATCCCCTTCATACACCAGTCCCTACACCTTTAGTCACCCCTATCCCTACTTCTGGCTCTACTTCATCTATATCCCAACCTAATACATCCCTCTCCATACCTACACCCATTCCTCCTGTCTGCCCTATTGCTTCACAAGTGACCTCTATGTTTCAGGTTCCTTCTGTTACCAACACTCATCCCATGGTTACAAGGTCTAAAGTTGGCACTTTTAAGCCAAAGGCTTTGGTTGCTCAAGCATGTACTGCTGTACCTCAGTCAGTGGTCCAACCTGCAAAGCTCTCCAAGCCTTCTAAGGTCCTTAAGCCAGATTATACTTTGATTGAACCACCCACATATAAGGTTGCTGTCCAATATCCTCAGTGGTGTGCTGCCATGGATGAGGAGTTTGCTGCATTACAAAGACAAGGAACTTGGTCTTTAGTCCCTCCTTTTCCTTCTCAGAATGTGGTTGGTTGCAAGTGGGTCTTCAAACTCAAGCTCAACAGTGATGGTAGTATCAATAGGTACAAGGCTAGATTGGTTGCCAAGGGTTTTCATCAACAGTATGGTGTGGATTTTGAAGAGACTTTCAGTCCTATCATCAAACCTCCCACAGTTAGAATAATTCTTTCCCTTGCTGTTCAATTTGACTGGCCTCTAAGACAATTGGATGTTAGAAATGCTTTTCTTCATGGTCATTTAAGGGAAGAGGTGTATATTGTGCAACCTCCTGGGTATACTGACCCCTCCTGTCCCAACTATGTCTGTAGACTTTGGAAATCCCTTTATGGCCTTAAACAGGCACCCAGGGCCTAGTTTGAGAGGTTTTCAACACAGCTTTTGCACATGGGATTTCAAGCTTCTCTTGCTGATTCTTCCTTCTTCATTCTTCAGCTTGGCAAACTTGTGGTTTATCTCTTAGTCTATGTGGATGACATTGTCATCACTGGCAATAATCCCAAGTTCTTGGACACCTTGGTGGCTCAACTTAGTCAAGCTTTTGAACTTAAAGATTTGGGTCCTCTTCACTATTTTCTTGGACTCCAAATCACCAGATCATCCAAGGGCTTGTTGCTTACTCAAACCAAATATGCTCAGGACTTGCTCCTTAAACTCCAAATGCAGTCTTCAAAACCTACTAGATCTCCTTGTGCTCCTCATCTCAGATTGGTGCCCAATGAAGGATCCCTACTCTCTAATCCCCATGAATATCGCAGCTTAGTTGGTTCACTTCATTATTTGACATTCACAAGACCTGATTTGAGTTTTGCTGTACATCAAGTCTGTCAGTTTATGTCATTCCCTATAGATGTCCACCTTACTGCTGCAAAATGTATTCTTAGATACATCAATGGCACTCTCAATTTTGGAATTCTTCTTCAACCTGGTCCTATCTCTCTTTCTGCCTTTTTTGACTTAGACTGGGCAGGTGACCCTTTTGATAGACGCTCCACTACTGGCTTTATTGCCTATGTTGGGTACAACCCTATTACCTGGAGTGCAAAGAAGCAAGATACTATGTCCAGATCTTCTACAGAATCTGAATACCGTGCCTTGGCCTCTACAGTAGCTGAGTTGTGTTGGCTTCGACAAGTGTTCAAAGATCTGGGCATTTTTCTTCCCACTGCTCCCAATCTTTGGTGTGATAATGTCTCTGCCTTAGCAATTGCGTCTAATCCAGTCTTCCATGCTCGCACCAAACATTTGGAGGTTGATTACCATTTTGTTTGAGAGAGGGTTTTGCGTAGAGACCTTCAAGTGAAATATATTGCAACTGGGGATCAATTAGCTGATATTTTCACTAAGAGTCTCTCTACTTCCCAATTTGTTTATCTCTGTTCCAAAATCATTGTGTCTGTTGACCCCATGGTTTTGAGGGGGGATGTTAGAGACACTGAGCAAACGAGGAAGACAAAGCACAAGCAAGCTTTGAATTCTGAGAGCAGAGAAGAAGATGAAGTCTAACGGCTACTTCTCCAACGGTAACTTGAACAGACTCAAAACGGTGTCGTATGACTGAAGGAATGTTAATGAAACGGTGCACTTAATAAAAGGAGTGAACACATGTTAGTGGAAACGGTGCGTTTTAACATTAACACAAACGTCACCGTTTTGACACCATCTTCTTCACAGGTTTAAGCTTCCAGGTTCAAGACTCACTCTGTTATTCCCAGAACTCAAAGCTGAAGGTAGTTATAGACTTGATCATAATTGCCTTCCTTGATTAGTGCAGTTTGTTATTTTGGGTTGTTACAAAAACGGTTATGATTAAGCTTCCAGAGTTTGTAGCTTTGTATGTATTCTCGGGCTCTATAAATAAGAGCTCTGTGTTATGTATTTTCTTTAAGCTTGGTATAATCAATTTACTCATTTTCTCAGAAATTCTCTTTCCTCTTTTCTCTCTCTCTCACTCATCTTTCTTGTATTGTTTTTCCTCGCCATTGTTAAACACCTCCAAGCTCAAATCTCACAAGCCAAATATGACCTGAGAGTAGTCAAAACTGCCTCCCTTTGACACAAAAGAGAATCCCTTTGGGCATGCACTAAGGGTGTAAGTTGAGCATTAAACACACTTGTATTGAGCAGAAAACTAACACCATTAAGAATTTCAAATTATTAAAAAATTTTTGCATGCATCCTTTAACCCTTAACAAGCATAACGTGTTTGTCACGGCCACCCAAATCAAGTATGGGTTTTATTTTTTTAGATCAGCTTTAGGCTTAGGTTCATAATGAACATAATCAATTTTAATAAATTTCAAGATGGATAGAACTATTTTCTTTTCTTTTTTCAACAAAAAACACTTTGTAATGCTTACCTTAACTATTGATACCAGTGGCTTCTCATTACTCTTCTTTTGGGACTGAGTTCAGAAGTTCTTAGTGAATAACACAAAGATAAACATGATTTAATGCTACAAATCACTTCCCTTGTCAGTTATCAATTAACAATAATTTTACTCTTATGCAATATGTTTAGAATACAAGTATGTTTACAATATAAGTATGCAATGCAATGCCATATATTCATAACAGTGATTTAGCAAACAACTTTTAACATAAACTTGACTTTATTCATAACAGTGATCATTAAAAATATGTTTAGAATACAAGTATGCAATGCCATATATTCATAACAGTGATTTAGCAAACTACTTTTAACATAAACTTGACTTTAAACATAAACCTGTATTTTAAACATATTTTTTAATTTCATCCCATATTTACATTTTTTTATATAAATGTTATACACATAAAAGAGAAAAATAAGTATAGTACAAATCAAGTGTATACTTGTGGAAGGATATATTTGAACTTAACTTGTGATGATATTGGTCCGTTTGACTTGAACTTATTGTTGCTGAAACTGAAAACTGAAAACTGAAAACACTGTAGCAAAATAAATTTTAAATGTGTAAATAGTACTGTGAGACCCATTTTTAATATTTTTTAGTGCGTGAATAGTGCTGTGAACAGTGCTAAACAGTGCGCGAACAGTAATTTTTGTCCTCTGCACACTAAACCCATGTGAGTTACTGTTCACGCGCAGGGAAAAAAAAAAATCTGAAAACGCAGAAGGGAAACATGGACGCCGAATCCAAACGGCCACATTACATAACTCTATGTATGTGAAATGGTTTGTTTTGGCTTGGGACTTGAAGAACTATCATTTAATTACCAATCTTTTTGAAAATTTTAAAGTTAAACTATTTAATTAAGTTTTTTTTTTCAAAAGTAGATGTAGCAGTGATTTGTACCTTCTTTATTATCGTATCGTCCTTGACTCTTATTTTCTATTTGTCTTTACCTTTTTGGATGTTGAAAATCGCATCATCCTTGGCTTTTATTCTTCATTTGTCTTTTTTCTTAGGGAAGTTAGCAACTGCATTTTCCTTTGACTTTCCTTCTCTATTTGTCTTTGTTGGTAGGAGTACTGCAGATTACATAGACCTTCAACCTCATTTTTTATCTTTGTTGGTAGGAGTATTAGAGATTACATTGTCCTTCAACCTTGTTTTTATTATGTCTTTTATCTTATGGATGTTGATAATCCATTGTTCGTTACATCGGTTTGTTGTTTGTCTTTGTTTTTGGAACTTGAAAAATGAAGAAAAAGAATTTGTTAGTGTATTAAGATTATCAATCGATTATTATCCTTTTAAAAAAATAGCATAACACACCTTTCCAATTCTTGTGACTCGTAAACTTGTTTCATCAGTTTTCACAGCTTTCTTGCTAGCTTGAACTATAAATCCTCAACTAGGTGAATAAATTCACAATTTTTAGACTAAGAGTACCCTATGAAAGTATCACCTTGTACTTGATCCATCGAATTCTTCATAACAGCATATGTAAATATTTTTGCATGCAATTTTTCAGTAGTTTATAGTTATAATTTCATTATGCATTTTTTTTCCCATAAAGGTTAATACTAAATTATAACATCATGTTCCAATCATTGAAACTTTGATAATAATATTAATAGAATTGCTAAAAACGGATGATAATAAAGAGACATATTTTATAAAGGCATTTAATAAATTTGCAGAGTATTGTGTAAAAAGAAAAGATGATTTGAAAATAAAATATTTAAACTTGTACATAAACATAAACTTATTTTTTCAGACATATGAAAGAATTAATTAATTCTTTACATTTATCCCATCTATGCATATTTCTAGTATTATGAAATTTGCTACTTATAGTTATATAGTTTGATGTTGTTTGTAAAAGTTTAAATTCTCTGTAGTATAAGTTGAAAAATGCTTATAATAATATTTGTGTCAATTTTTTAAGAAAGGTGGCCAATTATTTTTTTTATTGGGACATTTTTTTCTAATAAAGGGATGTATTATGAATTAAGGCATGTTTGATGTGATTAGTGGTAGTGTATAAATTCTTAAATTGGTAAGTTTTTCCCTTTTTAAATTCCACATTCTATTTTAGTGTTTTTTCTTTCTTGCGTTTATTTTCCCTTTATCCCCCTCTTTTGAAATACTTAGGGCAGTAATTTTTCCAAAAAAGAAGAAGAAATATTTAGGGTAGTAGCCCTGTTTTGAAACTTGATTGCAGTAAAATTAAGTTCTTCTTGCGTCTTAATTTTTAGAAAAACAAGTTTCAAGTTATTTTTTTATTTTATAAAAAGAATTTGATGTTTGTAAAACTATATTTAAGTAGAACTTAATATTACTAAAATTGAGTTGTGTAATTTTTGAAAAGAACTAGATGATAATGAAATTGAGTTCCAAAACAGGACTACCACCCGAAATATTTCAAAAACATGGCTTTTTGTCTACAATTTTAAAAAAAGATGGCTAAATGGCGGATTTTCATAGGTTTGACATTAAAGATTTCAAAGAACTTGACGTCTAAAATCTTCATTGCTTCTCCCCCTTGCGTGTTTGTAATAAAATATGTTTTGCTTGAGGACGAACTCCATTGGAAGAGTCTAACATAAACAAGCTGAAATTCCAACTAAGATGTTAGTTTTCCTGATGAATCTCATAGGTACTTGATTTGCAACGATCATAAGGATCATTATTTTTTTCCCAGTTTCAGTATAATGGGGTTTGTGCTAAGGGTGTAGCCAACCATTAAACCAACTCTAAGGTTGGGCATTTCTTCACAAAGTCTATTTTATCTATTGCAAACTATTGGGCTTTGTGAAACCTAGTTGTGTTTGATTTAGGTTATGACCCGACCTGAGATAATATTGTTATAGTTTTTTAATGAGAGATTTTCTGAGGCTTAGTCCATGGAGTAGAGACTTGGGCTGATAGACTTGTGCGCATGATATAAAAACTGTTATTTTGGAGATTACGGTTTGATGTTGTTTTTGAGAGGGAAAATCGTTCTGCCCCACTCTGTATTTTTCCCTAAGAATAGTGAAATTCCTGCAACTTTGTGGACGTAGGCAAATTGCCGACCCAAGTAAATATTGTCTTGTGTGTGATTAATTTTTTTTTTTGGCGTATATTTTTCTCTATTTTTTGCTTCTCACAGATCTAAGAATTTTGTATTTCTAGTTTGCAAACTAAGAAAGAGCCTGTATGGCCTAAAGCAAGCTCCAAAACAGTGGTACAAGAAATTTGATAGTTTTATGAATAGAATTGGGTTCAAGAGATGTGAAGCTGATTACTATTGTTATGTTAAGTTCTTTGACAATTCTTATATCATTTTACTGTTGTATGTGGATGATATGCTTATTGTAGGATCTAGCACTAAGGAGATTAATAATTTGAAGAAGCAATTGTTAAAACAGTTTGCAATAAAGGATTTGGGAGCTGCAAAACAAATCCTTGGTATGAAAATCATTAGAAACAAGGTTAATGGTACATTGAAGCTTTCATAGACAGAATATGTGAAGAAGATTCTCAGTAGGTTCAACATGAATGAAGCTAAACTAGTGAGCACACCTTTGGGCAGTCATCTCAAACTAAGTAAAGAACAGTCACCGAAGACAAAAGAAGAAAGGGGCCATATGAGCAAGGCCATATGGTGTGTACAAGGCCAGACATTGCACATGCAGTGGGAGTTGTGAGTAGATACATGAGTAGGCCAGGAAAGCAGCTTTGGGAGGTAGTCAAGTGGATTTTTAGGTATTTGAGAGGCTTAACAGATACATGTCTCTGTTTCACAGGTGCAAGTTTGAAACTGCAGCGTTATGTAGATGCTGATTTAGCAAGTGATATTGATAGTAGAAAGAGTACCACTGAGTTTGTATTTACTCTGGGTGGTACATTTATATCTTGGACTTCAAATCTACAAAAGATTGTTGCTTTATCTACTATAGAAGCTGAGTATGTTGCAACGACTTAAGCTGGAAAGGAGATAATTTGGATACATAGCTTCTTGGATGAATTGGGTAAGAAGCAGGAGTTGAGCATTTTACACAGTAATAGTTAGAGTGCATTTTTTCTTGCAAAAAATTTGGCTTTTCATTCAAAATTGAAGCATACACAGATGAGATACCATTTTATTTGTTACCTTGTTGAAGATAAACTGGTAATATTTGAGAAGATTTGTGGATCTAAGAACCCAACAGACATGTTGACTACAGGTGTCACTATTGAGAAGCTGAAGCTGTGTGCAACTTCAGTTGGTCTTCTAGCTTGAGGACATGTTGATGAGTTGCAGTGATGAGGGATTGTCTTTGGAGGATTGCAGTTGATGTTGGTGATTGAACTAGTCTCCAAGTGGGAGATTTGTTTGGCTTTGTGGAGCCTAGTTGTGTTTGATTTGGGTTATGACCCCACCCATGATAATATTGTTATAATTTTTTTATGGGAGATTTTCTGAGGCTTAGTCTATGGAGCGGAGGCTTGGGCTAATAGGCTTGTGCGTAGGATATAAAAACTGTTGTTTTGGAGATTAGGGTTTGATGTTGCTTTTGAGAGAGAAAACTGTACTGTCACACTCTGTATTTTTCCTTGAGAATAGTGAAATCCCTACAATTTCGTGGACATAGGCAAATTGCCGAACCACGTAAATACTATCTTGTGTGTGATTATTTTTTTCTTAGGCATATATATTTCTTTATTTTTTGTATCTCACAAATCTAGGAATTTCGTACATATTCTCATCACATACTTCATCTCATACGTAAAAGTTTTTATCATATTAATTGTTCTTACCTTTTTTTCACTTTTGTGTTCTAGAAATTCTTTATGGTTTTTTCTTGGGTGCGTGCATATTCTTGAAATTGATACTTTTTATTTTTGTTTTTTTGTTATGAAAAGCAAGAGGATGCATCACCAGCTACCACACTAGTGCAACACAGCATGCCACCCAGTGCAGTAGCCAGTGCACCATCACCAGCTGCCACACCGTGCCACCCAGTGCAACAGCCAGTGCATCAGGTGATGCAGACTCAGCTGCCACACTCAGTGCAGCACAGCTTGGTACCCAGTGCAGCAGCTCATGCATTAGAACTGCTCAAACAAGCACTGGAACAACTAAGACAAGAAATTCAAGATCAAAGACAAGTGAAGTTCAGATTGAAGATTCAAGTAGAAGTCCAGATTGTTTTTCAGAGTTGAAGAAATTGAAGACTTGTAATTATTCCTCTAAACGATAGTGTGGTTTGCTTGGTCTGCTTGATGAGTATACATAAATGGCATGTAGCTTTTGATTAGTTAGTTTAGCTAGCCTTTAAGTCAGACACGTGAGTGAGTTTGTTATGTTTGTTACATTGTGTTCACACGTGCTTGTAGCAGTTAAGTTAGTGTATATATATACATTGTATAGCTACGGAATCAATCAATGAAAATAGTTTTCATCAAAATTTCATATGGTATCAGAGTGATTTCTTAAGCGCTTCTAATTTTCTTAGGGTTTCTCAGATCAATTTTGGGAACTTTCTGTTTTTCTCATTCACCACCATCATCTCCTTCGAGATTTTTTTTTACTCTCTGTTTTTACTCATCCACCATTGTTATCTTCTTCGAGCTTTTCTTATCCACCATTGTTGTGTTCTACAAGCTTCTCAAGCTTTTCCAATGGCAGAAACAGCGGCGGTCAATACTTCCACTACAGAAGCTTCATATTCTTCACAAGATTTGTATAATCTTAGTAATCCTCTGTTCTTGCATCCTGGAGAAAATCCAGGAGCAGTTCTCACTTCTCAACCACTGATTAGAGGAGAAAATTTTCCTGCTTGGGCAAGATCAGTGAGAAAATCTTTGATTGGTAAGAACAAGCTAGGATTTATTGATGGATCTTTAACCATCTCTTCACCATTGGTGAATTCTCCAAATGCTGCTCAAGCATGGATTCGTGTTGATAATGTGATGGGCACCTGGCTTATCAACTCCGTATCACCAAAGCTCCAAGGAAGCATTATCTACAGAGATACTGCTTTTGAGATTTGGATCGATCTTCGAGACACTTTCAGTCAAGGAAATGGAACCAAGATCTTCAATATCCAAAAACAAATTGCTGAGATTCATTAGGGAGGGAAATCACTCACTGATTACTTCACTCAGCTCAAGATTTTGTGGGATCAATTGCAGAATTTGAGTCCATTTCCTCAGTGTACTTGTGGTCAGTGTGTGTGTGGAATCAATCAAAGGTTGAAGAATCTTCAAACCAAGGAGTCCACCATGAAATTTCTTATGGGAGTGAATGATGCCTTCTCTCAAGTAAGAACTCAGATCTTATTGATGGATCCCTTGCCTTTTGTCAATAAGGCTCACTCTTTGTTCTTCCAAGAAGAAATGCAGAGGTCTGTGCATAATGTTGTTAGAGTTGAATCCATTGCCTTAGCAACCAAGAACTCAGGAACTAACTTCAAAGGCAAAGACAGGCCTTTATGCACTCACTGTGGAAAGCTAGGCCATACTGTGGACAAATGCTATAAGTTGCACGGCTTCCCACCAAGATTCAAGTTCAAGAACAGTAAAAATGCCACTGCTCATCAAGTTTCAACAAATCTTGAACTAATTCAAGGCAACACCTCTACTGGAGTCACTGATTTTTTTCCATCCATGTCTGTATCTCAAGCTCCGGCCTTCACTCATGACCAATACCAGCAACTTCTGACCTTAATTGGTTCCTGCTCTATTCAACAGTTTCCTAAAGGTCAAGGACTTCATGTTGCCAATTCTGTGACCTGTCCATCAAATGTTGTTGCAAGTAATTCTATTAACTTCAAGCATTCTATTTTCTCTGCTAAAATTGTTAATAGAAGAGCTTATAATCTTCATACATGGGTCATTGATACTGGTGCAAGTGATCACATAGTATGTTCCATTCAATTGATGACTTCTTATACTGAGATTTCACATACTATGGTTGAATTGCCTAATGGGGAAGCAACTCTTGTTACCCATATAACCCTTAGTAATGTTCTTTGTGTACCCTCCTTTACCTTTAACCTTCTGTCAGTCAGTGCCTTAACAAAGTCCCAACCTATATGTTTGGTTTTTTTGTCTCAATTTTGTTTTCTATAGGACCTTACATGTTAGAGCACGATTGGAATGGGTAAAATGCATGATGGTTTGTACTTGTTACAAGATTCAAGCCTCTCTCAAGCTACTACATGTCTTTCTGATTTCCTTTCCAAGCAGAATTTCAAGTCCTTCTCTGCTGTTTGCTCTTCTTCCCTCTCTACAAATGTGTTTTCACTTTGGCATTCAAGACTTGGGCACCCTTCTGATGTCAAGGTTCATTCTTTAAGTAGCACTTTACCTTTTCTTAAGAATTGTTGTAATAAGCCTTGTACTATTTGTCCTTTGGCAAAACAGAAAAGAATTCCTTTTCCCTTCAATAATAATAAGTGTGCTTACCCTTTTGATCTTGTTCATATGGATGTATGGGGTCCCTTTTTTGTTTTAACTTCTAATGGTCATAAGTACTTTCTAACTATTGTTGATGATGCCACTAGAGCAACTTGGGTTTTCTTGCTCAAAGCAAAATTTGAAGTTAGACCTCTTATTGTATCCTTCTATAACATGATTCTCACTCAATTTGGAACCAAGATTAAATCCATTAGATCTGATAATGCCTTAGAATTTAGTTTTAATGACTTTTACAGTTCCAAAGGGATTGTTCATCAATTGAGTTGTGCTTACACTCCACAACAAAATTCAGTTGTGGAGAGAAAGCATCAACACGTCCTTGCTATTGCCAGTGCATTACAAATTCAATCCAACGTTCCTCTCTCTTTTTGGGGTGACTGTGTCCTCATTGTAGTCTACCTTATAAATAGGCTTCCATCCCCTTTCCTAAATCATAAAATCCCTTTTGAACTTTTATTTCACAAACCTCCTTCTTATTCACATCTTAGAGTCTTTGGCTGCTTGTGTTATGCTACCAATCTCACTCCTCATAAACACAAATTCACACCTAGAGCTAGAAAGTGTGTTTTTCTAGGATATCCTTTCAATGTCAAAGGCTATAAACTGTTTGATCTTGATTCTCACACTACCTTTCTATCTAGAGATGTTGTGTTTCATGAGTTAAGCTTTCCTTTTGCTTCAGATGCCTCTTCTCAATCTGTCACTCTTATTCCTTTACCTATTTTCCCTTCAACTCCTTCCTCTAAATCTCTTGTTGTTCCTTTGTCTATTCCTTCTCTTTCCTTTCCCATTTCTGATGACACCATTGTCCAAATCCATCAAGATTTTGATGAAGAGGTTCATGAGTTTCCTGATGCAACTGATGTTTCTGATGCATCTGCTTTGCCTGCTATTCTTAGAAGGTCTGCTAGACCTTCTAAACCATCCTGTTACCTTAAAGCTTATCACTGTAATCAAGTCAAATCATCAGCCATTCCAAGCTCCTCCAATCATGTTTCAGTTACTTCTCATCCCCTTCAATCCTATCTGTCTTACACTAACCTGTCCTCTCCTTACAAATCTTTTTGCTATGCCATTTCTTCCATCATTGAACCTAATTTTTACTACCAAGCTGTTGGTAACCCCAAGTGGCAAGCAGCCATGGATGCTGAGATTTTAGCTTTAGAAGCTAATCGAACATGGACTGTTACTTCCTTGCCACCTGGTAAGAAAACCATTGGTTGTAAGTGGGTATATTGAGTGAAGTACAAATCAGATGGTTCAGTTGAGAGATATAAGGCCAGGTTGGTTGCCAAAGGTTTCACCCAAAAGGAGGGGTTGGATTACATTGACACTTTCTCACCAGTTGCCAAAATGGTGTCTGTCAAAGCTGTGCTTGCTGTGGCTGCTGTGAAAGGTTGGTTTCTCAGCCAACTTGATGTAAAAAATGCATTTCTCTATGGAGATTTGCATGAGGAAGTCTTTATGTCACTTCCACCAGGCTTTCACAGCAAGGGGGAGCAGTTTCAAGTTGTTCACAACAAGGGGGAGCAGCCTCACAGCAAGGGGAGCAGCCTCAGTTGGTTTGTAAACTCAATAAATCACTATATGGTCTCAAACAGGCATCTAGAATGTGGTTTTCTAAGTTTTCAACTGCCTTAATTGATCTTGGTTTTGTTCAATCCAAGGCTGATTACTCATTGTTCACTAGGCAGCAAGGAGATTCATTTATTGTATTATTGGTTTATGTTGATGATGTTCTAATTGCAAGCAATGATAAAAAGGGAGTTGAGGAGTTTAAAGTTTTGTTAGACCAGAAGTTTAAGTTGAAGGATTTAGGGGACTTGAAGTATTTTCTTGGTTTGGAGGTAGCAAGGACAGCTAAGGGCATTTCTTTATGTCAAAGGATATATGCTCTAGAGATTTTGGAAGATGTTGGACTACTAGGGTGCAAACCAACCAAGGTTCCTATGGATCCTACTTTGAAACTTAGTAAACATGAAGGTGATGTGTTACATGATCCTAGTCAATACAGAAGGTTGGTAGGGAGGCTGCTATACTTAACTATTACTAGGCCTGACATTACTTTTGCTGTTCACAAGCTTAGTCAATTCATGGCAAAACCTAGAAAGCCTCATTATGCTGCTGCACTTAAGGTACTTCATTACCTTAAGAATGAACCAGGGAGAGGAGTGTTCTTTTCTGCAAAGTCAGAACTCCATGTCAAAGGTTTCAGTGGTGCAGATTGGGCATCATGTTCAGATACAAGATCTGTTACAGGTTACTGCATTTTCCTTGGAGACTCATTGATTTCTTGGAAATCAAAGAAACAAGCTACTGTGTCAAGATCTTCAGCTAAGGCAGAGTACCGGGCTATGGCTGTGGCAACTTGTGAGATTGTGTGGATACTTTATTTGCTAAGGGATCTGCAGATTAGGCATGATAAAGAGGCAATGTTATTTTGTGACAGCTAATCAGCCTTGCACATAGGGTCCAATCCAGTTTTTCATGAAAGGACCAAGCATATAGAGATTGATTGTCACATTGTAAGGGACAAGGTGTTGGCTAAGGTGATTAAATTGAATCATGTGAGAACACATTGTCAATTGGTAGATTTATTAACTAAAGCATTAGGCCATAAACAATTCTCTGAGTTAACATCCAAGATGGGACTGCTTAACATCTATTCTTCCTCAGTCCATCTTGAGGGGGAGTATGAAAAGCAAGAGGATGCGTCACCAATTGCCACACTAGTGTAGCACAGCATGCCACCCAGTGCAGCAGCCAGTGCACCATCACCAGCTGCCACACCAGTGCAGCACAGCATGCCATCTAGTACAGTAGCCAGTGCACCAGGTGATGCAGACTTAGTTGCCACACTCAGTGCAGCACAGCTTGGTACCCAGTGCAGCAGCTTGTGCATTAGAACTGCTCAAACAAGCATTGGAACAACTAAGACAAGAAATTCAAGATCAAAGACAAGTGAAGTTCAGATTGAAGATTCAAGTAGAAGTCCAGATTGTTTTTCAGAGTTGAAGAAATTGAAGACTTGTAATTATTCCTCTAAACGACAGTGTGGTTTGCTTGGTCTGCTTGATGAGTATACAAAAACGGCATGTAGCTTTTGATTAGTTAGTTTAGTTAGCCTTTAAGTCAGACACGTGAGTGAGTTTGTTATGTTTGTTATGTTGTGTTCACACGTGCTTGTAGCGGTTAAGTTAGTGTATATATATATACAGTTGTATAGCTACGGAATCAATCAATGAAAATAGTTTTCATCAAAATTTCATATTTGTTTTATTTTGTTTTGTTTTGTTTTGTTTTGTTTTGTTTTTTTGTTGTTGTTTTGTGATATGTAGTTATATTTCCCTTTTACTTTTACCACAACTGTCACCCTTTGAACTTGTTCTTTCTCATGTTGCTCATGGTTCCAATTTCATTTGCTGTGAGACTTTCTTGTGGTCTCCAAAATGTATTGAATATAATTAACATTTTTTTATTATAAATTATTTGTATACATTCATATGATTTTTATTATAACACACAAAGGAGATGGAATGTAATTCTGACACAAAGGCACACCATAAACTCTTTACAAATATGAATCTTTATTTAATTGTACGTTTTTTTTAATAATTATTGAGCACTTACCTACCAATTAGTTAGGAGAAGTTGCTTCCTCTAATAGTAGCATAGATGAATTCTAGTAGTAAAAGTGGGAGCAATGGTTCAAGGAATAATCAATTATCACTTGATTCCCTTTGTTTAGATAATTGGGTTCATTTATCTTTATGTAACATATAAGTCAGCCCCGATCTGGGTGAAACATAAAATTTTTGCATTTTTCATCAATTTGAAGAAAAAGCCAAAAAAAAGAAAAAAAGAAAAAAAAGAAGCAAAATTGAAAGACTAAATCATATTATGAAACTATAAAAATATCAATTTGCACATAATTATTTGTTAATTTAAATGAATTAACAAATATTTTTTAGCATACACGTGTCTTTATCATTAACATTTATTTTAAATATATTTTATATATTCATCTCATATGTGCATTTTTTTTTTGGGTACTATGCCATACACCTCAAAGAGACAATTGAGTCCTTTTATGTCGTAACCAAACGTTTAGCAAACTTATCAAAAAAAAAAAAAAGTTTAGCAACAATTTTTATTTTTATTTTTTTGAAATGTAATATATAAAGAACTAGGCTATAAGAAGAGGAAAACATAATAAAATCCGAGATTATAACCAAAGACATTAGAGCAAAGACTTCCCAACCTTGGACGGTTGGACCTTCTCCATTGCACTTCTTCCTAAAGAATTCTTTCTATTATTTCAAGCTAGAAGGGAAAGCCTGATGGAATAAAACAATAACCCAATGTTCAAGAACACACAATCTAGACAAAAAGACATAAACACCCGACTTTTAAATCATAGTAACTACTTCATCTCCAATATTTTTAACCATGCTGTTCAGTTCATTGAGTTTCATGAGAAAACTCATACAAGTACAACAACATAGATATGTAGATGACTTATCAAAAAAAAGAATAACATGCGCTTACTCAGGTTTCATTAGAACCAAGAATGAACGACAAACCATCTCAATCCAACACACCTAGGCTAGACAAAATGCAGATCTGAACCAAGAAGAAGTACAAAACTTTGGAGCAAAAGGTAGCAATGGAATGTGTAACTAATGGAAAGATCACAAGAACTCACAACAAGTGAGATTGAAACCCAGAGAAAATTTGTAGTTTTTATTATAATTTTTTATGAAACTGTTGTAACAGTAGTTGGTATTCTTTATATGCATTATTATTTTGTTGTCTACAAACAACTTTGGATTTATTGTATATATATTAGTGCCAGATATGGGTTTCCATAATTTGTGATTGTGGGGATGAGAATTTTTCTTTTTTAAAGAAAGGGAACATTTAAATTAATATATTAAAAGCATTCCCATTTGTATTATTCCTATTAGCTAAATTTTTTTACAGTATACCCTATATTATATATATTAGTTGCCACCAAGACCATGGGGGTTGTCATTTGGTCAAGGTCCAAGAATCGTTCTTTTGACCCATATGCAAAGGTCTAATTCAATCGTACTTCAAGTTTGGAGTTAGGGTATGAATTTACGAATGTGTTAGGCAACAAAGGCCACACAATTTAATGGATTAGCCTCCACTTGTACTACCTAATCATTTTCTAACAAAGAGCTTCCCACAAAGTTGCTTCCTTCTTAAGTATGTAACATTTGAATAAGACAAATAAATTCAGATGAAGCTAGTCATTCAAGAGAATGAATTACTTAAGTATAGGAAATATAGCATAGATCATGCCAAATTCGAAGAAAGAGGGAAATATACCATAAATCCACACCACATATGAACATATTTATTGAAAGAAAGCAAGGAAAAACCAAAATTTTGTTTTTGGAAAGGCAAATATGGAAGTAAATATTAAAGTAGAGTAAGCATTACTTTAAGATGCGATTGTACCCTGAGGCAAAAACCCAATTTTTAATTTACTATGACTTTTCTTTTTTTTTTTGACACATACTTCACTATGATTTAAATAACATGTAATCCTAATTTAAAATAAAAAAGGGGGGACAAAAGGAAAATAAACCTAAAAAAGAAAAAGAACTAAAATAGAATTTGGAATTTAAAAAGGGAAAAACTTACCTTGTTAAGAATTCATACACTACCCTTAATCACATCAAACTTGCCTTAAATCATCATACATCCCTTTATTAGAAAAAAATATCAATTAAAAGAAAAAGGGTTTGGCTTACCTTCATTATTTTTTTAACAGAAATCTTATTTTATTTTAATGAGAAATTGTCACATCATCTACTAACTAAATAAAATGTGGAGATTAAAAAACTCACTACCACTTGCCATTGTATATTTAAAACAAAATAACATGTCCAGTTAAAAAAGTATTGAAGGTAAACCAAACTCAAAGAAAAATAATTGACTATCTTTTTTAAAAAAATGACAAAAATATTATAAAAAATTTTGTTGAACTTTTTTTTTTTTTTTTTTGGAAGAGAATTTTGTTGAACTTACACTGCAAAGAATTTGACTTTTACATGCAGCATCAAACTATGTAAGTAGCAACTTTCATAATACCAGAAATATACGTAAATGGGATAAGTGTACATAACTATTTAATTCTTTCATATGTGAAGAAAAGCATTTATGCTTTTGTACATTTTTTATATATTTCTTTTAAATATTTCAAATCATCATTTCTTTATACACAATACTCTAAAAAATTATTAAAGATTTATAAAACATATTCCTTTATTAGAAAGAATGACTCAATTAAAAAAATATATTGACCACCATTTTAAAAATTGACGCAAATATTACAACAGATGATGTTCAACTTATACTCTCAATAATTTATACTTTTATAAATAACATCAAACTATGAAATTATCAACTTACACTTAAGTATTTGTTAACCTAAATGAATTTAATAAACTTTTTTTTAACACAAACATGTACTTAAACATAAAATTGGACGGCCAAAATGCATATACATCCCCTAAGGTTTGATAGGAAGATCGGCTCTTTAGCCCTCTTTTGAAATATTTATGGCAGTAGCCCTGTCCTTGCATCTCGATTTTTTATAAAACGAGTTCTATGTTTTTTTTTTTTTTTAACTCGATGTTTGTAAAATCAAGTTGTAATTAAGTTAAACTCAATATTATTAAAATCGAGTTTTGTGTAATTTTTAATAAAAACTTGATGATAATGAAATCAAGTTCCAAAACAAGAATATCACCCTAAATATTTAAAAGAGGGTTTTTTTTTGTCTAAAATTTTCAAAAAATGGGGCTAAATGGCTGATTTCTCAAGGTTTGATAGTAAGGGTTTCAAAGAATTTCTTTCCTGGTTCATTGATGGAGTTGAACTGCACTGTTTTCCTTGCCTGAACCTTGCTATTTCACTCACCACCTTTACTTCTACACGTCTAATGTTCCTTTACCACAACCGCCACCCTTTGAACTTATTCCCCCTATGTTCACGATTTCAATTTCATTTGCCGTTGGACTTTCTTGTACCTTCATAAAAGGTATTGAATACAATTAACAAAATTTCCTTTTATTTATTTATTTTTTTAATATTTGTATATATTGGCATGATTTTTATTTATTTATTTATTTATAATTATGAGAAACAAACACTCAAACACAAAAGAGAGGGAATGCAGCTCTAACACAATGACACACTACAAAGTCCACTCAAATATAAATCTTTATTTAATTAATTGTACACTGTTTATTATTATTATTATTGAGGACTTCACAATTAGGTGGGAGATAGAAAATTATTCATATAGAATAAATTAAATTGCTTCTCCTAATAGTAGCATAGATGCTTGAATGGTCCATGGCATAATCAATTATCACTTGATTATCTTTGTTTAGCTAATTGGGTTCATTTGGGGTTCCTTCATTTAACAAATCTGAGTGAAACATAAAATGTGGACATTTTTATCAATTTGGAGAATTTGAAAAGAAAAAAGAAAAAAAAAGCATAACTTAAAGACAAAATCATATTATGAGTAACTTTGAACTATAAAATATAAATTTTCATTTAATTATTTGTTATTCCTAGTGAATTTAACAAACATTTTCAAAATAAACATGTCTTTAAACATAAAATTTTATTTTGAACATATTTTTCAAATTCATCCCATGTTTGCATTTGTTTTTTTGTACTATTCTTTACACAAAAGGGAAAATTAAGACGTTTTATGTTGTAAGATAGGAGTCAGTCTAAGTGTCTACTAGCCTTAAGTTTGATATAAGAATGACCCTCTAATAATGGTGTTTCATGTGTGCTCATCCTCTTTTTATTTTTTTTTATTATTATTTTTTATTTATTTTTTTTTTAGAGTTATAACTTATGGTGTTTACTCTTGATGATAGCTTTTTCTCATCAGACCGAGACATCAATCAGCTTTTTGGCGTGGGTGGAGATTAAACTCCAAATCTCTAAACATGTTTAGGTTTAAACATTTCTCTAAATTCAACTATTAAAAGCTAAATTGGCTCTAATATAAGATGAAAAATGTAATTTGAACATTTCTTATGATGAAACTATCAAAATATTACTCATAAGATCATTAAAAATGAGATAGATACAAATACTATGAAGTAATATATTACAATAATCATAATATGTTCTTAGATTTGGTTTAATAAGTATTACAAAAGAACCAGTAAAGAGAATAAATATAAAATTGTGCTAACATCTACAAACTTTATCCAATACTTTTAAAGAATCTATTTCCTCCCTTTCTTAGGCTGTTTTCTTTTCTCAACTTTTTTTTAGAGAGTTTCAACCTATGGCATTCTCTCCTGATGATAACTCTTTATTATCAGACCAAGACACCAATCAGTTTTTGGTGTAGACAGAGATTGAACCTTAGATCTTTTATATAACTATCAGAGACTTTACCAATTGAGCTAACTGGAACTCACTTCTCTTTTCTCAACTTCTTCAAGCTGTTTAATTATTCACCAAATTTGTATCAAGTGTAATACCAAATTATACCAATTAATTCAAGATTTACAACGTAAAACCAAACACTCTTAATATCAATAAATTTTATAATAATCCCACCCAAATTATTGCATTATAACAAAATCCAATATATTAATAATCTTCATGAAAAATAAGTATTCTATTGGTCTTCATCATGAAATCCATAAGTAAATAACAAGAGCAATTATACACACACACAAAAATTCAATATATCCAAGTTATATATGAAATACCAATACTAACTGTGCTAAGGTGGTAATGGTACTATCTTTTGCCATATATAAATAAAACATGACCTGAGAATTCAAAAGCTTATGTGAAACATGTTTAAACGATTTAACCAAAAAAAAAAAAAAGTTTAAACAGTACTATATGGTTTTATTATTCAAACATTAAGAATATAAAAGCCACAAAACCAAATATTTATGGCATTTGTTTCAAGTGTGTGCCAAACCAAAACTAAAGGTAGGCCTTTAAAAAAAAAAAAAAAAAACCAAAAATATACTTTTGAATCCAAAATTTTTTATTGGAAGCCACTGGGTGTAGTTCACAAAGGCTTTGTGGCTCGGTAGTGTTGTCAAAATCTATGGAGCCTTCCAAACTAAAAAACAACACAAAAGGGAAAAAAGAAAGAAAAAGAAAAAGTCAAAATCTGTCTAGTCTTCCAAACTTAATTCTTAAAACTCTTAACTACCTAAATTGTATTAGTGGAGTCAACCTGGCAATTAAAGGCATCATTTAAAATAAAATAAAAATACTACTAATAATATATTTCTTAAAATAATTTTAAAATAAAATTCTATCACCCTTAAAACAATAAATCAAGTTCTCACTAGATATGAATAAATTGCATATAATTATTTGTTTATATTTTCTCATTTTTGTCCTTATTCATATACAATCAATATACTATGTAATTTCTTACATAAAAGCATGTCTTATATATCAGTAATGCACATGAGATTTACATTAGTTTGTGACTTTGGGTATGATAGAAAAATATGTAGAATTTATACAATTTTACTTAAAAATGATCAACATCAGTTCGTGTATAATTGTGTAAATTTACAAGTTTGCTACAGTAACTGTATAAATTTACATCAATATTATTCATTTTGTATTTAGTTGTTTAATCTTTCTTTACGTATCTCAAGGATGAAAGAAGAGAGTGGATTGTGATTGTTGTGTATGAAGAAAGATAAATAATATTAAGAAATTGATATTTTAATGAAAGACAGTGTAAAATAGATAATCTGATGTGGGGTGTTTTGAAAAGTGAGTATGTAAAATAGAAAAAGTAAGTTCTTATACTAAAATAGATAAAAAAATTTACATGAATTTATGCAAATTCTTAGAGAGTTATAGTACACAAAATGTATGAAATAATTTCTTGAAAATTAGAAATTTGGTGAAAACATAATTTAAATTGAGGAGATTTGGATTCCAAGTACAAAATGGGAATGGTGATTCAATTTCATATGATTTCTTGTCATGGTGTGAGGGAGGAAGTTTCTATTCCAAACTTAAAATCCAATAGTTAGATGACACGTGTGAAAAGACCGGAAGATCATTACTCTAAGTCTATGACAGTACATTCAAAAAACAATTTTGTCCTAGAAAATTTCAAATGCTGTCCCCATCCAAATATTCATGTTTCTAATACTTCTGCTCAAAAAAATTTCAAAGACCACAACATCCATTTTTCTAACATGCGTCACGTACTTGAGCATATCTTATGCAATCTTTCCAATGGTTGAATAAAAATATTTTGTGGACTCTTCAACATTTGATCAAGAAACCTAACATGATTTCGTTTTCATGAGTCAAAATGTAACGTATTTTGTGGAATTTCATGTGAGATTGAAGAGCTACGTTCCAAAAGTTTTTGTTGAATTTAAGAGAAATTTTGTGAGGGATATTTTGTGTAATTTATTATGTAGCATGTAGTTGATGAGGATGTGAGGGACATTTTGTGAATTTTTTGTTTTTTGTTTGTTGTTCTCTGCATTTTTCATTGAGTTGTATTTATTTTTTTAAAGATAGATAAAATGACAATTTATTTAATAATTAAAACCCGCTAATAGTTCTATTTAAGGAGCACATTCTAGTAAATTAAGAGAAACTTCGTAAAGGACATTTGGTGTAATTTCTTATGTAGATGTAGTTGGTGAGGTTATGGGAGACATTTTGTGAACTTTTTATGTTTGTTGTTCTCTGCATTCTTCCTGGGCAAAAATAGCCAAATACCACGTTTTGGCAAAATTTGTAGCAAACTAGCACTGTTTCGGAAATATGTAGCAAACTACTACTTTTTTAATACTCGAGTTTCACAAAATCGAGTTCTAAATAGTACTCGAGTTCACAAATTTTGCCCAAATGTGGTATTTGGCTATTTTTGCCTTCTTCTTGAGTTGTATTTTCTTTTTTATAGAAAGATAAAATGGAAATTTATTTAAAAATTAAAACCCACAAATAGTTCTATTTGAGGAGCACATCTGTTTGTTTCGGTAATAATATTTTTTTAGAAAATGAGTTATTTTTCAAAAAGTATTTTTTTATAAAATTATTTTATTTTTCTATATTTGGTAACAACCTTAAATGAGTTGAAAAACAATTTCCTAACTTCCATTTTTTAGCTTGTTATGAGATAGAGTTGTTTTTCAAGAAAAAAAAAAAGGCAATAAAAGGTATCCTTAGTAAACCTAAAGATAGTTTTCTGTGTTTTTTAATGTTTGGTAGCATAAAAAAAAAAAAAAAAAAGTTAAGGGAAAACTATATTTGGTCAAAGTAGAAAGTATGACTTATTTTTAGAGATTGTTTTCCACTAAGGCTGCGTTTGGTTCGATGTAAATCGAATTCCGAGTGTAAAATGAATGTAGGGGTAAATGAATTCCTGTAAGGAAAATGAAATCCAGGTGTTTGGTTCTACAATGGAAAATAATCCGGAAAACGATTTTTGGTATTTGGTAACATTCTGAAAATGCTATTGTGGGGTTAGAGAATCTAGTAACTCCGACCCACTTCGTACCAAGCCCAAGGCCCATGCCGAGGATGAAGAAACGCCTGAGAACGGAGTGTGAAAGTCCAAATTGCCAAGGAGCCTTGCTAAGGACGACCATGTCCTCGGCCAACCGAGACCATGGGAGGAGTAAGTAAGGGCCCACCAAAAGCAGCCTTACCGAGCATCTAAAGAGAAGGAATAAGTACAACGTGTCAGCCGTGGAGGCATGGTGGAGGAGCAAGCCTAAGATGAACTGTCACCTCCACATTAAATGCCCACAACTAACGTTCTGATCGCATTAATGAGGAAATGACCCCTGAACAGTGCAGCTTTGGCTGCCGCAGTCCATATAAAGAATGGGAGGGCGGTTGATGGGACAAGCACTCAAGTAGTGACCTGCCTGAACGACAAATGGAGGGCTAAGATTGACTGAAAGGAGATATATAATGTAAGGAATCCCTCTTCAAAGGAGGACGGAAAAACAGAAGGGAATCTTAAGTATAGAACATTGCAGCAACCTGTAAAAACGAAAAACCTTTGTAACCAACCTCTGAAAGAATAACAAGAACCTCAAGCTCCCAAGAGGAGTGTCGAGGAGCATTATTGCACATTTGAATCCACGTCCATGCTATTCAATCCATATGCAACCACGCCTGGCCGTTGCATCCCTCACTAGGGCCTAGTTCTTGAACCCATTATCTACAAATTCATTGTATTGGGCTAGCTGAGCTTGAGTCCACTCACTCAACAGTAGAAGTGCTCAAACCCAGTCCCTATAATTGGCGTCGTCTGTGGGGAGAACTTATGTGTTAGTAAAGGCAACGATAAAGCATGGTAGGATCAGGCCTTCATCAAGCAGGCTCCCATTAGCTTGGATCGGTCAAGTCCCAGCACTAGGGTAACTTCGCCAACCCTAAGCGCAATCTAAATGAAGAGAATGGAAGATTTCGAGAGGGAAACGTGCACACCACTCAAACCAGTAGAAGCTACTCGCGTGGGGACAGCCATGTGCCCCAGAGACAAAACAACAATCGGGCCATACAACCAAAGGAGGTTAGGAGCCGCGTGACCCAGGGGCAGAACGATGAGCAGGCCATGCAGTAAGAGATAGACGATCTGAAGAGGAGGCTACGCCATACACAACGAAGGCGACCTTAACCTAGCCCCGACCTGCCCTCTGACGATGAAAGCGACGACGACTATAGGCAAAGATCAAGAACTCCTCCAAGCGAGACCTTCTTTCATGAAGAGGAGCACTACCGGAAGTGCAAGCGTAAAAGCCCATCCCCTAGGGGCTTAGGATACGATGCCATGAGCAGGGCACTGGACCAACTGTCCAAATCGCCTTTCACACGCCATATAGAAGGGGCTGCACTTCCTCGGCGGTTCTAGCAGCCAACCTTCTCCATTTATAACGGCAAAACAGACCCTGTGGAGCATGTGAGCTAGTTCGACCAGAGGATGGCTGTTCATTCTAAGAACGAGGCGTTGATGTGCAAGGTTTTCCCTTCTAGCTTGGGTCCGGTGGCGATGAGATGGTTCAATGGCTTGAGGATGAATTCCATAAATTCGTACAAACAGTTGACCTAGGCCTTTGGCTCCCGCTTCGTTACAAACAGCATAGCCCCTCGGCCCTTGAGCACGTTACTGTCTCTGTCCATGCATGATGAAGAGACTTTAAAGGCCTACTCGGGCCGATATTGGGAGGTGTACAATGAAGTGGAGGGCAATTTTGACAAGGTCGCCATCAGCACCTTCAAAAATGGTCTCCCAACTGGACATGGCCTAAGGAAGTCCCTGACAGGCAAGCCTGCACTTGTGTGCGCCAACTGATGGATCGGATCGACAAGTACAAATGAGTGGAGGAAGACCAGCTGCAGGACAGAGGAAAGGAGAAGGCTATCCCTCAAGAGAGGAGGGATTTCAAGTCGGACCGATACAACAACACCCGCCCGAGGAGGGACCTCGTGGGGCAAGCTAGAGCAGCCGACACACAGATGTCCATGCCGTATTTTGAGAGCTAGTACACAGGGTGTTGGAAAATAGAGAACGAGCTGTACTTTAGGTGGCCGAATAAGATGGTGGGGGAATCCACAAAGTGCAATCAAAACTTTTATTGCCAGTACCATAGGGACCACAGACATACCACAGAGAACTATAGGAATCTCCGGAGCTATCTAGACCAGTTGGTCCTAGAAGGAAAGCTGAAGCACCTTCTGCATCACCCCGGTGACCATTATGGCCGGACCCATCAAGAGCCCCAGAGAGATAACGCCCTAAGGGCACCCGCAGGGACGATCAATGTAATCTTGGCCGCACTAGGAAGAACAGGCATGTGCCCTTCACGAGTGTTGTCTGTAGCCTAGCTGCCTGCTGATGAGTCCCAGCCAGAGTCGAAAAGGGGCAGGAGGAATTTTCACCCGACTTTGAGTTTCTCAGAGGAAGACAAGATCGGGACCACCCAGCCCCATGATGATGCTCTGGTGATCACTCTCAGAATCTGGGACTACGATGTGAAAAGAATGATGATGGATAGTGGCAGTGCGGCCGAGGTCATGTACCCAGACCTCTATAAGGAGCTGGGATTAAAGCCAGAGGATTTAACGCCCTATAGCTCTCCTTTGATGAGCTTCGATGGGAAGCTCGTTATCCCAAAGGGCATGATCAGGCTACCCATCCAGACTGGCCCAGAAGTGGTGGAGGTAAACTTTATAGTAGTGGACACCTACTCCCCTTACACAGCCATTGTAGGAAGGCCCTAGCTCCACACCTTGGGGGGTGTTGCCTCCTCCCTACACTAGAAGGTGAAATTTCAGTCAAGGGATCAGGTCCTTAAGATTTGTGGTTGCCAGCCCACAGCGAGGCAGTGCATGGTGGCCGCCATATCACATCGGCTCAACGTACAATCCTCGACCATGGCTGAAGAGAGCTTATAGCAATCAAAGACCCCGGCGGCGCCTCTTAATGCAGCCGCCGAGGAAGCAAAATATGAGGATCTAGAGAAAGTGGTAATTGGTGATGACCCGGAGAAGTTCTTTCGGGTCAGGGCACGGCTGCCTCCCAAGGAGCAGGAGGAGCTAATTGGGTTCCTTAAAAGCAATATTGACGTGTTTGCATGAGATGCCTGTAATGCCCCAGGGATTGATCTGTCCTTCATCTGTCACCATCTCAACGTCAATCCGTCCATAATTCCCAAGAAACAGCCATCCCGGCGCCTATCGAGAGAGCACGCTGATGCGATTAGGGAAGAGGTGAATAAGCTTAAGCATACAGGGGCTATCAAAGAGGTCTTTTACCCCGAATGGTTGGCCAACACTGTGGTGGTCAAGAAGAAAAGTGAAAAGTGGAGGGTTTGTGTGGATGCAACCACGGGCCATCCTCGGGTGAGCTTCCTAGACGCCTTTCAAGGCTATCATCAAATACCACTAGCCTTGGAAGATCAAGAGAAAATAACCTTTGTGACGCCCATTAGGAACTACCATTACAAGGTAATGTCGTTCGGCTTGAAGAACGCAGGGTCCACCTATCAAAGGATGATGACGAGAATGTTCGAGCCAATGTTGGGCAAGAGCATCGAAGTCTACGTTGATGATATGGTGGTAAAGAGTAAAGTGGTGTCCGAACATTTGGGAGACCTCGGCCGCACCTTTGACGTCTTGAGGAAGCACAAGCTGCACCTAAATGCTTCCAAGTGCCTGTTTGGTGTGGGATCTGGCAAGTTTTTAGGATACATGATTACCCACAGGGGAATCGAGGTTGATCCTGATCAAATCAAGGCTATTTATAACCTAAAGCCTTCGCAAAACCCCAAGAAAGTCCAGAAGCTTACCGGAATGATCGCGGCCCTGAATCGATTCGTTTCCAGGTCGGTTGATAGGTGCAGGCCCTTCTATCTCCTAATCAACAAGTGGAAGGGATTTGAGTGGTTCGAGGATTGTGTCATGGCCTTTCAGCAACTCAAGAAGTACCTATCCCGACCACCTATCATGTCCAATCTTGAGGCCGATAAGGTCCTATACGCATACCTTGTTGTGGCACTTCACGCTGTAAGCCTGGTACTGATTCGGGACGATAATGGCGTTCAAAGACCGGTCTACTACGTTAGCAAGTCACTGCTACGTAGTCACTACTAATGGCGTTCATGTCCAATCTTGAGGCCGATGAGGTCCTATACGCCTACCTTGCAGTGGCATTTAACGCTGTGAGTGTGGTATTGATTCGGGACGATAATGGTGTTCAAAGACCGGTCTACTACATTAGCAAGTCACTGCATGAAGCTGAGGTCAAGTACCTACCCTTAGAGAAAGCCATACTAGCTGTGGTCCATGCTACACGAAAGTTCCCCCACTATTTTCAAGCTCACACAGTGGTTGTCCTAACCCGATTACCCTTGAAGTCAGTGCTTCGGATGACCGATTACACAGGAAGGATCACGAAGTGGAACACCATCCTAGGGGCTTTTGATGTCAAATACATCCCTCGGACCTCTATAAAAGGCCAGGTCCTGGCTGATTTGGTGGCTGAATTCGCCGAACCACCAGTAGAGATGCCACCCGAGAAGATAAGCATGGACAAAAAATCAGTTGAGGCAATCTCTATCTCGGGGCCACCATGTTGGAGGGTATACGTTGATGGCGCGGCAAATCAGAGAGGGTCTGGAGTAGGGCTAGTCTTAATATCCCTTGAGGAGTCTGTCATAGAAAATCCCTGAGGCTGGGGTTCTCGGTCACAAACAATGAGGCTGAGTATGAACCACTGTTACAAGGGATGGTCATGGTGCAGAAAATGGGAGGAAAAGTAGTAGAGATGTTCTTGGATTCAAGATTGGTGGTAGGCTAGGTAAGGGGAGAACTGGAAGTTAAAGATTCAAGGATGCAGGAGTACCTAAGTCAGGTCAAGCGCTTGTAGTCAGATTTCGATCTTTTCAGCTTGTCACATGTCTCCAGGAGTGGAAACACCCATGCCGATTCATTGGCCACACTTGCCACCTCCTTGGCAGGGGATTTGGCTCGGATCATTCTTGTGGAGCATCTGGAAAGAGCAAATAAGGTGGCGAAGGGCGCGATCCACATCCGTTAAGTCGAGATGGGTCCCAGCTGGATGGATCCCATGGTGAGGTTCCTCAAAGATGACGTCCTGCCAGAGGAGAAGTCAGAGGCTGAAAAGATACGAAGGAATGCTTCTCGGTTCTGGTTGTCCAAGGACCACAAGTTGTATATGTGCTCCTACTCTGGACCGTACCTACTGTGTATTTACCCCGAGACATCAGAGGTATTGCTCGAAGAGCTGCACGAGGGGATCTGTGGGAGCTACACAGGAGGAAGATCCCTATCTCACCGAGCCGTCACATAAGGATACTGGTGGCTGGGGATGCAGAATGAGGCCTTAAAGTATGTTAAGAAGTGTGACCAATGCCAAAAGTTCGCCCCAAATATTCATCAGCCTGGAGGGGTCCTCAACCCCTTGTCCAGCCCATGGCCATTCGCCTAGTGGGGCTTGGATATTGTACGCCCTTTCCCTAAGGCACCAGGGAATAAGAGATATCTGTTAGTTGCCATAGATTACTTCACTAAATGGGTCGAAACTGAGCCGTTGGCCAACATCAGAGATGTGGATGCCAAAAAATTCCTTTGGAGAAACATTGTCACGTGATTCGGGGTCCCTCATACTCTCATTTTGGATAACGGACTCCAATTCGACAGCAAGGCCTTCAGGAGGTACTGTTGTGAGCTTGGGATCACAAACAGGTACTCAACGCCAGCTTATCCTCAGGGAAATGGACAGGTCGAGGTTGTCAACAAGGTCATCGTCAATGGGTTTAAGAAGAGACTGGATGACGCCAAGGGAAGATGGGTAGAAGAGCTGCCACACGTTCTTTGGACGTACCGGACTACACCACGGCGGTTAACGGGGGAGACACCTTTTGCCATGACGTACGGGGCCGAGGCTGTTATCCCTCTGGAGACAAACTTCCCAACGCTAAGGACGAGCTCTTTCACTTCAGGTAGTAATGATGAACTGTTAGGGAGAAGCCTAGATTTGGTTGATGAACGAAGGGAAAGGACAATGATCTAGCTGGCCTATTATCACTAGAAGTTCAAGTAGGGATATGATGCCAATATGAAGCTAAGACCACTGGCACCGGGGGACTTAGTGTTGAGGAAAGTTATGGGAGCTGTCAAGAACCCTTCCTGGGGAAAGCTGGGGCCCAACTGGGAGGGGCCATATCGAATTACTTCGGTAGCGGGGATAGGTGCATACTACTTAGAAGACCTAGATGAAAAACCTGTACCTCGTCCGTGGAATGTAAATAACCTGAGGATGTATTATTATTAATGAAAGCATCCCTTTTCTTGTGATTCGAATTTCAGGTCTATTATGATTATATATATTATATTTTGGCGGCCACCTAAAGTACTAGACTGAACCACTTCAAGGAAAACCTGGGTACTAGACTGAACTAAGGTCTTGCATGATCCTCGGACTCAAACCTATGGGGAAACTAACCACTTCAAGACAAACCTAAGTACTAGACTGAACCGAGATCTTGCATGGTCCACGGACTCAAACCTGTGGGGAAACTAGCAACTTACAGGGGAATCTAAGTGTTAGACAGAACCAAGGTCTTGTATGATTCTCGGACTCAAACCTGTGGGGAAACTAGTCACTTATAGAAGAACCTAAGGCTTAGACGGAACCAAGGTCTTGCATGGTCCTCGGACTCAGACCTTTGTTGAAACTGGCTACCCTTGGCAAAGGCGTAAATAAACACAAGCCCATAGGCACCACTTAAGGCATTCCGAAGCACCCTGAACTTAACCCCCTAGCATGGTCAGCGACTAACGGTTTTCTTAAAGTGCGGTGTGCTTAGCATTTTTTACCATTTATAGTAGCCAATTCATGAGATATAGAACCAACGTTGTAAAGTTGTTCCCTCAGTATTCAATTCAGCAAGAATAGGTCGTTGTGTCAAGGTGGTTCAATTATCGACCAAGGTCTAAGTAGAAACTATCACTATGGCCTTTACATTTTTTGGCTGCCAATTTAGAATGAAAAGCATGCTGAGCTTTTGAGATTGTGAAGCTAATAATTAAAACCCAGGTTATATCAGTGATAAAACTCATCACAATAACAATTAACACATAAAGTAAAAAAGAGGTGATTCATACATTCAATTTAAAAGTAGCAGTACAGTGCTTTAAAAAAAAAAAGAAAAAAAAAAAGAAAGAGAAACAACAAGAACAAAAGCAAAAAATAGAACACAAAAGCTAGCTAAGACAGTCTATTTTTTCGACTTGAGCTTTATCCCCCCCTTGGGAGGCTGTCTAGAGGTGTTCTCGGGGTCCTCGGAGCTTTGACCTAGGAGAATAGCCTGCAGTGGCACCACCATGAGAGCTGTTTCCTTAGTTGGAGGGGCAACTTGGGGAAGGTCCCCTTCGGCAAGAAGAGCTTGGGAGTCAGCAGGAGGGACTTGAGGACCAACAGGGGGCTACACCATATCTGGGGGCGCTTCCAGGTTACTGGTTTCCCCTTCCTCTGGCACCTTTTGATGCTCAGCCTCTTCGGCAGGCCTATCAGTAGAAGTGGGATCCTTGGCAGCATCGTCCTGGTCCCTGTCTGTCGGTTTGGGGACAGTATCGACTACAGAAGTGGCAGAGGTAGCCTCTCGAATAGCAGAAGGGTAATACACTCTCTCGGCCCTCCTAAGCTCAGACGAGGCCTCGACTCCCGCCTGGTTGAGGGCCTCATTCCAAGTCTAGGAGTAGTAGCGCTTGCATACCTCAGGGACTTGAGCTTTGAGGGCAGCCTCGGTCTTATCCACTCCTTCAGCAAAGACCTCTTCCTCCGTTTGCTCTTTAGAGCTCTCGGCCTCTATTCTCACAGACTTAGCCTCTGCTTTGGCTTTCAGAGCCTCATCCTTGGCGTGCTCGGCAACGTCTTTGGCCCCCATTATCTCGACCAACCTCTACTTTAAGTCAGCGATGTGCTCTTTAGCAATTTGCAGTTGGCCCTCAGCGTCTAGAAGGCGCCTCGTCTAGTTGGTGGCCTGCTTTTGAGCGCTAGCTAAGCCTGAAACTGCGCTATCTCTGGCCTTCGTCACCTCCTTTAGAGCCTCCATCACCTTCTTGAGGTCATCATTGGATTTGTTAAGGACCCGCGTGGCATCCAGGTGGTTGTCACGTTCCTGCTCTAGGGCCTTGCTCTGTTTATTGGCCTCCTCTTCCAGCCTGCATATTGAAACAAACAAACAATAAATTTGGGAACCGAAGGGTAAAATCAACAAACTCTCAAGTGGCGGATGGCTTACCATGCCTAAGTACCTCTTCATGCTGAGGATGACCTCCTACCTTCTTAGGTCCCCCAATTGAGCCATATCGGTGGGGAGTAGTAGGGACCTCTCAAGCGCATCAGCCACATATGCGCCTTCACCCCCTCTGAAGTCCCTGAGGGAGGCATTATCCATCAAAGGCTCCTCATGGAGCATTGGGGCAGGGAGCCATGCCTGGGCCTCGGACTACACAGCCACCTCTCTTCCTTAGCCCTGGTGCCTAGTTTTCTGCTGCTTAAGAGGGCGACGAGCCTCAGCCTCATCTGGGGAAGAGCGAGTCCTCTCAGCTCCCATAGGCCCTTTGCCCTTAGGGTCCTTCTTACGCTTGGGATCAGCAGGCTCGAGCCTTGGTGGCAAGCTCAGCTGAGGTGGAGAAGGAGGAAGCTTAGACTGGGCACAAGACGACCTAGTCTGAACAGACTGAGACTTGGACGGCGCAGAAGGAAGCTTGGATTGGGACTTTCCCAGCTCGTCCCTCCCCGGCTGACCCTCAAGCAAGTCGAGCAGGCTGGTTTGGGGTTGCCTCTTGAAGCCCATCTTGGCCTGGGGAGAAGTCCTTGCGGAGAGGAGGTCCACCTCGGTCAGATTAGGATCGCCCAAGTCACCAAAGGGATCCTCTACCAGGTGGACTTGGTCAAAAGCGCTAAATTCGTCCTCAACGGGACCCAAATCAGCAACTTCTTCCTCTTCTCCTAGCTCTTCTTCCTCGGCCTCCGCAGCGTGGGCAGAGGTAGAAGGGCCTGCCAATGAAGTACCTTATGAAGCAAGAGACCCTTCGGGAAACAAAAACCCCTGCTCCATTACAGTTATGCTATGAAGTCGAGGAACTTTGGCTCTGATCACGTGCTTCGAAGCCGAAAATGACTTCTGGAGCGGCTTGTACCTGAGGATATTGTGGGCAGCTCTAACTTGGTTGTCAGCCTCGTTCACAAAGATCTCTGCCTTAAGGACCTTTTCCAAGTCCTCCTTGTTGACCAGGTTAAAATGATGCTCAAAGGCAAGCGGATCTGCAGAGAAGAAAGCATGTTCCTGTCAGTAACCAAACAAAGCAGACCTACAACCCAAAAGACTAGACCCTCTCCTACTCAAAATACCCCACCTAGTGTCCCCTCCTCTGTCGGACAATGGAGGCCATTGTGCCACTCCCCGGACACGATGAGAAAGTCTTTGTTCAATTGCTGGACTCAGGAAGGCACTGGATAAGCTGGACCTTATCGTCCCTAGTCTTCATGTAATAAGACTTACCCTTTAGTTTTTGGAGGTTGTAGCACCAGTTTACATCATGATGGGTTAACCTCAACCCCATCTGCTCATTCAAGGCGTCCACATAACCCAGGATTCTCAACATGTTGGTGGCGCATTGTGTGGGGGCCAACCTAAAGTACTTAAGGTAAACCCTCGTTACTGGCCCCATGGGGATTCTCATACCGCCCTTAAGGAAGGCGATTATGGGAATCACAACCTTACCCTCCTCCCTCCGAATGTGCCATTCCCCTTCCGCATAGTACCTCAAGCCCACATTATTGGGTATCCTATAATCGGCGATGAATTTCTCCATCGCCTCTTCAGACTCGACTAGCTTCTTAAATCTACCCATCCCTAACAACGGCTAAGAGACTCAAGAAAGGGCATAGGAAAGAAAGGACTCAGAGAGGAAGTTTGAGCTAAAGAGAGAGAAGAAGACTTACAGAAATGAGGAAAAGCACCTCGGACAGGCTTTTTGATCTGAAAAAGGCGTAAGTGTAGTTGGAGATTTGACTGAATTCAATGAACGCGCACAAGGACTCTTCAATGCAAAAGTAAGGAGGCCGATCGGACCAAACATGTATTTATACCCCCAATTAAAGATAACTGTGCAAGCTTCCCCGCCCATAAAGTTGGGAAAAGCCCAGCCGTTGGATAGGCATCACGCCGTTGAACGTGGGAAGCACAGAACCGCCAGAATTAAATGAGGGCACGCTCCGTATACCAAAGCGCTAGGAACGTGCCTTGGACTGGCGAAAAGATTGGCACTGACGGAGGATAAGACGTGGCAAGCCATCACGACGGCTCGAGGATGTCAAAATCCTCCTCTCCGCCCGAGGACCCGGACCGCAGGATTTTGAGGGGCTATTGTGGGGTCAGAGAATCTAGTAACCCCAGCCCACTTCGTACCAAGCCCGAGGCCCATGCCGAGGATGAAGAAACGCCCGAGGATGGAGTGTGAAAGTCCAAATTGCCCAGGAGCCTTGCCGAGGACAACCATGTCCTTGGCCAACCGAGACCATGGGAGGAGGAAGTAAGGGTCCACCAAAAGCAGCCTTCCAGAGCATCTAAAGAGAAGGAACAAGTACAACGTGTTAGCTGTGGAGGCATGATGGAGGAGCAAGCCTAAGATGAATTGTCACCTCCACATTAAATACCCACAACTAACGTTTTGGCCGCATTAATGAGGAAATAATCCCTAAACAGTGTAGCCTTAGCTGCCGCAGTCCACATAAAGAATGGGAGGGCGGCTGATGGGACAAGCACTCAAGTAGTGACCTGCCTGACCGACAAATGGAGGGCTAAGATCGACTGAAAGAGGATATATAATGTAAGGAATCCCTCTTGAAAGGAGGATGGAAAAACAGAAGGGAATCATAAGTATAGAAAATTGCAGCAAACTGTAACAACGAAAAACCTTTGTAACCAACCTCTGAAAGAATAACAAGAACCTCAACCTCCCAAGAGGAGTGCCGAGGAGCATCGTTGCACATTTGAATCCACTTCCATGCTATTCAATCCACATGCAACCACACCTGGCCGTTGCATCCCTTACTAGGGCCTAGTTCTTGAACCCGCTCTCTACAAATTCATTGTATTGGGCTAGCTGGGCTTGAGTCCACTCACTCAACAGTAGAAGTGCTCAAACCTAGTCCCTACAACTATTTTCCTACAATTTTTTCACATTTTCTTAGCTTCCAAACAAATTTTATAACATAAAATTTCAAAATATACACTTTAACACAACCAAAAATCAAAATAAAAACATTTATGGGTTGTTTATGGGTTTGAGGGTGGATTTTGGCTAGATGGGTTTGAGGGGATGTTGATCGGCTTTTGTAGAGGGTGGGTCAGCTTTTGGAGGTGGGTATGGTTTCGCTTGCGTGAGGGAGAGTGACAGCTGGGCGGAGGTGTGTGGATCGGAGGTGAGGTGGGGTTGTCAAACTCAAACAGAACTCAAACAGTGGAGGAAACTCAACGGCGTAAAGGGTGGGTTTGGGGGTGGAGTGTAGTGGGCTGGTGGTCGATGGCGGCTAGATCTGCGATGTTGAGCAAGAGGGAGAAGAAGAGTTGAGAAAGAAGAGAGAAAAATGAGGAAGCTTGGCCGGCGCGATCTGGGCGGTGGGGTGGTGTGATCTGGGCGATGAGGGCGGCACGATCTGGGCTACCGGAGCTTGGCTAGGCGGCCATCTGTGCTCTTTCTTCTCTCTCTCTCTCTCTCTCTCCGTCTGTGAGTCCTGGAAATCGTTTAAAGGTAAAATGAAGGCTGCATTGGTTTTACGGCTGAAGTGGGTGTTTTTACGGTCAACGTGTAATTGATTTTCCATTTGACCATATTTTCTATTGCAGCCAAACACACACAAGGGTGTAAAAGTAATTACTGAATTAGTTTTTAGTTGAAACAAAAGCAGCCTAAATATTTTTGGAAAACAACTTTATCTCACTGCAAGTTAAATAAGAGAAGTTAGAAACTTGTTTTTTTCAAAAAAAAAAAAAAAAAAAAAAAAAAAAACTCATTTAAGCTTGCTACCAAACATAGGAAAATGAGATAGTTTTATAGAAAATGCTTTTTGGAAAATGACCAATTTTCTAGAAAATATCATTGTTGAAACAAACAGAGCATAGTGGAAAATAATCTCTAAAAATAATTCATACTCTTTCTGTTAACCCAATATAGTTTTTCTTTAAATCATTTTTTTCTAATGTTACTAAACACTGGAAAATACAAAAAACTATTTTACGTATTTTCACACAACATTTTCTATCGAAATAAACAAAGGGAAATTTCATAAGGGACATTTTGTGTAATTTCTTGGGAGGAAATTTGGCATTTAACATGATTTTTGAATCATTTTCGTTAGTAAGCATGTCTTTGAAACTATTTTGTAAACTAACATCTCGTGTTTGTGAGACTCGAGTTTGGTGACAAAATCAAGCTTTTAAGACTCGAGTAGATCTAAAGGAGAAGAAGTAGATCTAAAGGAGGAGAAGCGATACTGAAGAAGAAGAAGATTCGGAACAAAGACTTGAAGAAGATCCGAAGAAGAAGTTAGAAAATCTGAAGAACGCAGGATCAATTGCAACTTGAGTGTTAGAGACTCGAGTTCCACATTAAACTCAAGTTTCGAAGTCTCGAGATGATAGTTTGCCAAATAGATTTTCAAACTTGAAAACTAACTAAAATGTTTAAAAAATAATGCTAAATGCCAAAATAGGCCATTGTGAATTTTTTTTATGTTTGTTGTTTTCTACCTTCTTCATTGAATGGTATTTCTTTAAAGAAAGATTAAATGAAAATTTATATAGTAATTAAAATCCACTAATAGTTATCACCGCGTACCTTTGGTGCGGTGGTCACTCCACAAGTATAAGTACTTGTGGGGTGTGGTAGGCAAGGGCCATGGTTTAAGTCTCTAGGAGGAAGCTTCACACATATAAACACTTAGATTAGGTTAGAGTAGAAATTCTATCTTGTATAATAAAAAAAAAAAAAAACCACTAATAGTTCTATGTGTAATTTCTTATGTAGATGTAGAAGGTGAAGTTGTGAGGGACATTTTGTGAATTTTTTATGTTTGTTGTTCTTCGCATTTTTCATGAGTTGTATTTTTTTTAATAGAAAGAATAATGGTAATTTATTTAGTAATTAAAATCCACTGATAAATTTATTTGAGGAGCACATTCTAGTACTATAATACCGTGTCCCCTTCTATCAAATATATATATATATATATATATATTTATTTATTTATTTATTTTGTGGGATGAGCTTCTATCCCATGCACGGCTTTGTCCTCTTTGCGAGTGTGGAAGACATGCTTAGGCACTTTGTGCTTTGCAACGTCTGTCCTACATCGCTTAGAGAAGCGCCCCCCAATGCCTTATAAGCATGAGCTCAAGGGATAAGGGTACCACTACTACCCAAGTGGTACCCTTATGCCTTGAGCTCATGCTTAGAGCATTCGCAGCAGTGGAGGTATAATGCTATATTGCTAAAATTTAGCTCCACAAACACAAAAGTCTTGTTGCAGCAGTGGAGCTAAATCTAAAAATTTTAGCTCCATTGCTACAGTGCACATCTATTTATAGATGTGCACTGTTCATGAGAGCTAAAAAAAAAAAAAAAATTTTAATCCTTACCTGATTAAAATATTAACCTTCTCTCTCTCTCTCTCTCTCTCTCTCTCTCAACTCTGATCATCTCAGCTCTCTCTCTCAACTCTTTCAGATCTCTCTCATCTCTGATCATCTCACCTCTCTCTCTCTCTCTCTCTCTCTCTCTCAACTCTCTCACCGCTGCCAGCCCAAGCCCACACTGCCGACCCACGCCACCGTCGATCCTCGCCGCCAGACCCACGCCGTCGATCCACATCAATCCATGCCGTTCGATCCACATCAATCCACGCCGTCGATCCACCGGCTATGGTGGTGGAATGATGTTTGATTTTTTTTTTCTTCTATGGGTTTGATGGTTGTAGTTGTGGGATGATGTTTGATTTTTTTTTCTTCTGTGGGTTTGATGGCTGTGGTGGTGGAATGATGTTTGATTTTTTTTTTTCTTCTGTGGGTTTGATGGCTGTGGTGGTGGAATGATGTTTGATTTTTTTTTTCTTCTGTGGGTTTGATGGCTGTGGTGGTGGCGATGGTGGTTGTTGTGGCTATGGTTTGGTGGTACGGTGTTTGATTTTTTTTTTTTTTCCTGTGGGCTTGGTGGTTGTGGTGGTGGATTGGTGACTATGATGGTTGTTTGGGGATTTATTTTGTTTGTGGGTTTGGTTGTGGGTTTGGTTGTATCTGTGTTGGTGGTGGTGGTGGTAGTGGTGGCTGTGGCTGTGGCCGATTGTAGAGGAGGTTGCGGTCAGTGCTGGGATGTTTTTTGGGTTGTGAGATATATTATTTTATTGTAGGGGTATATTATTTTATTGTGTTGATAGTTAAAATAGATTCACTGCTACAGCAGGTGTGTAGGTATAATAGATAAAGTAATTTTTGGTGGAGCTAAAAAGCTAAATTTTTAGCTCCATTGCTGCGAATGCTTTTATAAGGCATGGGGGGGGCGCTTCTCTAAGCGATGTGGGACGGATGTTGCAAAGCACAAAGTGCCTAAACATGCCTTCCATACTCGCAAAGAGGACAAAGCCGTGCAGGGGATAGAAACTCAGGACGTTGCACTCTAAGCATGCCTGTGGCCTGCTCTCTAAAGCGAATAAACAAATTGTGTACCCCACATATTTATTTTAAAAGGTTGGTGTTGCCAATAATCTAGTACGCATGGTGATTTATTCCTTTTCACATTTATTCACAAGTCCATTGATCAATTAGAGTAGGTTAGAGTAGAAATTCTATCTTGTATAAAAAAAAAAAAAATTCCACTAATAGTTCTATGTGTAATTTCTTATGTAGATGTAGAAGGTGAAGTTGTGAGGGACATTTTGTGAATTTTTTATGCTTGTTGTTCTCCGCATTCTTCATGAGTTGTATTTTTTTTTGACAGAAATATAAATGGTAATTTATTTAGTAATTAAAACTCACTAATAAATTTATTTGAGGAGCACATTCTAGTACTATAATACTGTGTCCCCTTCTATCACACACACACACACACACACACATATATTTATTGTAAAAGGTTGGTGTTGCCAATAATCTAGTACGCATGGTGATTGATTCCTTTTCACATTTATTCACAGGTACGTTGATCAATTAGCCTCTTTGTATGCATGAAGCAGACACAATGATAAAATGAACAAAAATTAAAGATTTTTAAAAATAAAATTTTGGTTAATTTGCCCTCAACTTTAAATTATTATGCTGATCAATCTATGACCAGAATGAGAACCATTCACCTAAAAATGTGGTGTATGGATAATTCCATCCCCTTTTTTTTGTTCGGCAACAAGTGGAAGAGTTTATTCCCAGAAGCAATCAGATTCGAGTTAACGGTTTGATTCCAAACTCGATTCCGATTAAACGAATGCTTTTACTTTAAAAGGCAATGATTAAAATTTATTTAATGCTTTATTAAATAACGCTTTTATTAATTTTTAGTCAAATTATACTAATTAATTTTTAGTCAAACAAAACCGCAATAAATTTATATATGTAAGTAAATTAATACTTATCATGTGTATTTTATTTTTTTGTTAGGCATCAGTTACCAGACTTAATAAAAATGAGAATAAAAGTTTTTTTTTTTTATAAATTTATTATTATTTTTAATGAATAGAATAAAAACCGATTGTGTCAACTCTGCTGAGATGCCGGTCAAAATTGGGTTAGGAAAAAAGAAAAAACAAAAACACAAATGATCATAGATGATAGATGATAATTAATTCTCTTTGGTAATAACTACCAGAAAAGAAAAAAAAAAAAAAAAAAAAAAAACATCAATTCTCTTTTCTCGATCGTTGTTGAGTTACCGACCAACGATTCAGTCAAACAACATTTCTCTCTCTCTTACAGAATAACGATTTGTTTGTTAGATTCGAATCCCATGAAGAATAGCGACCTAAACGCAGACAAAGTATATGAAAATGGAGGAATTGGGGGTGGCTGCGACGACGACGTCGTTTTGGGTGTCGATGGCGGAACCACCTCCACCGTTTGCGTCTGCATGCCATTGCTTCCCTTAATTTCTTCTGACCAAAACCTCCCAAACCCTCTCCCGATTCTCGCACGTGCCGTCGCTGGTTCTTCCAACCACAACAGCGTCGGAGGTTGTCGAAATTAACATTTTTTTATTTTTTATTTTTTTTCTCTCTTAATTATTGTCTGTAAATTTATATTCTCTGATTGTGATTGTGATTGCAACAGAGAGTGCTTCGAAGGATACATTGGAAAAGGTTATGTCTGAAGCCCTTTTGAAATCGGGTTCGAATTGGTCGGCTGTTCGTGCTGTTTGTTTAGGTGTTTCTGGTGTTAACCATCCAACGGATCAGGAGAGGATAATACATTGGTTAAGGTATGGAGCTGTCCTGTTCACAATTTATAATGACAAGGTTTAAGCTATTGCTTGTATTTGCCTACATTAGGTCATGCAAAGTTGTGAAAAAAATACATGGTTGTTACAGTAACTGTGTAACGGTAATATTCATTTGGCATTTATTTTTTTATTTATATTTCTTTATGTATCCCGAGGACGGAGGAAGAGAATGAATGATGATTGTTGTGTGTAAAGAAGGAGAAAAATTAAAAAAAATTAAGAAAAAAATTATGTAATGAAATGTAGTGTTAAATAGATAATTTGATTTGGGGTATTTTGAAAATTGAATATGTAAAATAGAAAAAAAGAAAAAGAGTAGGTTCTTAACTGCTTATGCTAAAATAGACAGGAAGTTTTGCTTGGGCTGATGTGTTATGATAGTACAATCCAATGTATATAGAGAGTAGGCAAGTGCTTTAATAGTATAATGCCCTATGCTTTTCTGCCTTCTACTCCCTCAGCTTCTTCATTCCTTTTTTGTCCATACTAAACCAAAAACAAGAAATCCCTTTTACATAGATGATAAAAAGGTTGATTTTCCCTAGGTATGTGGTAAAAAAAAATTGTATCGCAAAGTTTGGCATTCCTTTGCTGCTTTCATATGGTTTCCTTGAGATGTTGTGACATTTTGAAAGGTGGAGCACTATTATCTTTCACAGAAAAATCTCAAATATTAATTGAATTGTCAGTCAACTCAACTTGTTTTCTGTAGATGCGTTCAGACCTTCCTCTTATAGGGTTCAAACTTCAGAAATAAAAATATATAGTTTTGCTAATGTTTATTATTTTGACTTGACCCTAAGGTTGTGCAAGTGTTACTTCTCTTGGGTTCTTAGAAATTATTTTCCTTTGTAATCACATCTCCTCTTAAACTCATTTTGACAAAGCCTTCACTACTTTGGTTTTTACATGGATTATATTTTCCCTTTCCCTTTCACCTTCATTTCTATCTTCTTTTGAGAGAAAAGAGAGTGAAGGGCTAGGGGGAGGACCATTCTAGAGCAATGAATTCTGAGAAAGAGGGAAAGGGGTTAGGGAACCATGAAAAGTTGGGTCACAAACACAAATACCAGCGCAGCGTACAATGAGAGATATCATAAATGAAAAAGGACTCAAAATTTTTCTAGGAAAGTTTGACTAATTTTTGGAAATTTATAAAGTTTAGTCATTAGATATTATTATTTCTTGCAATAGGGATAAATACAAAAAAGGTCGTATCCAATGCACAAAGCTCCCTCTTTTGTAGACTATAGGACACATGGTTGGTAGATAGCTTTAACCCTAAATTTGGAGAGACTGATTCCCGTACTTGAATGTTTGATGAGTTAAACATGTAGAGCTTTATCTTGATGGTGAAAATGTTAAATAGCTATTTGCATTCTGTTTCTCTCCCTTTTCTTTGAAATTGGACATATTGAGCATTGGTCTAGGATAATATAGGACATTTTTTTCGAAAAAGATAACAAAGACAAGTTTTTATTTATGTTAGATTGATTCTTGATGGCAAAAGTAAGTTCCTTGATATCTAGCTTCCAGGGAGTTCCAGATATAGCTACTCTTTAATGCTTAACATTCCATACCCCTTCCCCAACCACCCCCCACCCCCCTTTTTATTATCTTGTTGCTTTTAGACTCTGATGCATTCTTGGTGCATCTGAACTGATTTATTCAGGGACATATTCCCTAGCCATGTTAAGCTATATGTCCACAATGATGCACTAGCAGCTCTGGCAAGTGGGACCATGGGAAAGCTTCATGGATGCGTTTTAATTGCTGGTACAGGAACCATTTCATATGGCTTTTCTAAAGATGGTAGAGAAGCTCGTTCTGCAGGTGCAGGACCTGTTTTAGGTGATTGGGGGAGGTATGTGCAAAATTCTTGGTGTGCTTCTAGTTGATTGTTCCACATGATGAGGATGTGATGCTTTTGCTAGACAGTTTAAACACTGGGGGTCAAAGGAAAATGTGTTTGTAAATTGTTTTTATTTATTTATAAGTAAAGAATAAATTGTTATTTTCACTACTACTTCTGTCAATTTCTGAGTTTTATTTTGTTGATAGAAAGTTTATTATACGAATTTTTTTATAGATTTGAAATGAACATGAACTTGAAAGGGATAAACTAATTTGTCTTTGTTTTGGCATTCTTTATTTGGCAGGAATGTTTTCATTTTTAAATAAGATCTATTGGTCATTTGTTGATAGAATGTTAGAAGAAAAAAGGGATGCTGTCTGTTAATTTAATGTATAAAAGCATAAACCTTGAATTTTCTGTGATTTTCAATTCTTTTGTGGAGGTTTATATGAAAAATTAAGAAGGTACTTTCTGAATTAGTGTTTTCATTGTCATTCCATGGAAAAGAAAATTTCATATCATTGGGTCTGTAAATACTGCTTGGATTGCACTCGAGAAAAAGCTTGTGCATATATTCATTTAGTTGCTTGAGTATTCCTTTAGTTGCTTGGGATAAGGTATGCTTGCTAGTTGAATGTGGTGGTTTGGGGATCCGGAGGGTTGGGTTGTTTAACAAGGTTTTGCTTGGGAAGTGGTTGCGGCGTTTTGGGAAAGAAAATAATAGATTATGGTGTTAGGTTATAGCAGCCAAATATGGGGAGGCGAGAGGAGGCTGGTGCACTAGAGGGGTAAGAGGTTCTCACAGATGTGGGATGTGGAGGAGTATTAAAGAAAAAAAGAGAAGTTCTTTAGCCAGATTCTGTATAATGTGGGGGAGGGTAGCCGTGTTAGTTTTTGGCATGACCCATGGTGTGGGCCTACTCCTTTGAAGGAACTCTTTCCTACTATGTATGCTTGCTCTTTATCTAAAGAAGCATGGGTCTCTGACTTGGTTGTATCTACTTCAGAAGGAGGTAGGAGCTGGAATTTACTGTTCTGTCATGGTCCTCAAGATTGGGAGGCAGCCACTGTCTATTCCTTTTTTGAGTTTATTTATTCCTCTATGTCGAGGGGTGAGGGGAATGATTAGCTGCTCTGGAGATTGACTATGTCTGGTGTTTTTGATGTGCGCTCTTTTTATAAGCTATTATCTAGTCCTAACACTGATGCTTTTTCTTGGGAGTGTATTTGGCGTACTAAGATGCCTAAACGGGTGTCTTTCTTCTCATGGATAGCAGCTAATGATGGGATACTCACCATTGATAATCTTGTTAAGAGAGGTCAGTCTCTGGCTAATAGGTGTTGCTTATGTTGCTGTGATGGGGAATTAGTGGACCACCATCTTCTTCATTGTAAGTTCTCTCACGCCTTATGGTGTGAAGCTTTCACAGTGTTTGGGATCTAATGGGTAATGCTGAGGTCAGTCAGCTCTTTTTTCTTTATTTGGAGAAATTGGTTTGGAAAGCACTTTCAACCATTTGGCATATGGTCCCGACATGTTTAATGTGGTTAGTCTAGCAGGAACGTAATGCCCGCATTTTTGAAGACAATGCGAGAACATTAGAACATCTAAAATGTCTCCTTTTTTGTACTTTGTTTCTTTGGGCTCGTGTTTGGGGGTGTACGAACTGTACTGCTGTATCTGATTTCTTAGTTTCTATTTCCTTTAACTCTTGATCTTTTTGTATTTGTTTTTCCTTTAACTCTTGATCTTTTTGTATTTGTTTTGTTGTTCAAAGTGTTCACCATCGCGAACATGATGTTCAATTTTTTTCTCAATAAAAGTCTTATTACCTATAAAAAAAAAAAAAAAAAAAAAAAAAAAGAGCCAAGCTTAAATCTAAGTTTAGGCTTGCCTATTAAAGATGTTGAGTTCAAACATAATAATGTGTTTGTGAACAAGCTCGTGAGTATGAACCATTTTAGTATATATAATATTAGGCAGTGTTTGTGCAACAAGTATTTGCCATAGTAATATATGTTTATATGTATACATGTATAAAAATATACTTATATAGACATGAAATTTGATAGGGTTAGTTTGTAAAATAAGTTCATAAGATATCAAATTATTATATGTAATTTATTGATAATATAAATAGTCCATTTCGTAGTATAGATTATATAAAATATTTAATAATACAAGGTTAGTGAATCTAATATTTATAAGTTCATAAATGACAACCATTCAATCTAATTAACTCAAATAATATATTTAAAAAAAAAAAAAATCAAATAATATACTTTCAACTACAATTTAGTTATTATTTATTAGCATAGATTATGTATGGGAAAAGAATATGTTAATTGAGTAGCTTGTGTTCAGACTCAAGTTGTTGACAAGAAAATGAACCCATCTTAAATATGCAATCTAGTTTGGTGATGAGTTCAACCTTGACTTATGTGAAATAAAATTAAACGAACAATCCTAAAATTTTAATACTTTGCTCAACTTGGATTGTTTATGGCCTTGCATCTCATGCCTAATGTGCACTGGAATGTCAAAAACGCTGGAAAACACAAATGTGTAACTGTGGAATTCAATACTTCTAAAAACAAATCTTTTCTTCTTATTTTGCTTCTCATACACAAATGTATCGTGGTTTTGCAATGCAAAGTGAAATTAAAATCGGATTTGGGAAAATTTCTTTCTACTTGTCGATGGAGAGCTGCAATTATTTTGAACATCATTGAAATAAGCTCCTAGCTTTTATATTTTAGTATAAGATGTTTTTATATTCTCTTTCTGCTTGTACATAATTTCTTTTTCCTTTGTTGTTTGTACATATTTTTTTGGGTACTTCCAACCTTTTAATGAAGTAGTCTTTTCTCAACAAAATTCTTTTTACCTATAAAAAAAGGTGTTTTGTGCATCTCTATCAGACATTTCTGACATTTAAGTTTAATTTGATCTAAAGAGTCAGCATATTACTAAAGTATTCATGTTTGCAAACAGTTTGAAATATCATCCTGTTTTCATTTAATCATCTGGAAACAAGTTTTAGATTTTCCATTGATTATGTTTGTGAATTTTATTCCACTGAAGGGAAAGACTAGCATGTGCGTTCGCGTGCACACACACACGTATATATATGATGTTCTTGTAATTGATGGAATGCATTTTGGTATACTTATGAATTATTTTTTTATGAATATGATGAATGATGAAATGTGATAACTTGTAGTGGCTATGGGATTGCTGCACAGGCATTAACAGCAGTAGTGAGGGCCCATGATGGTCGTGGTCCACAGACAGCCCTTACAGATTGTATTTTGAAAGCTCTCAGCCTTTCTTCTCCGGATGAACTGATTGGGTATCTTGTTTGAAACTTGTCATGATGGTTGTCATATGCACTCACGATTGCTAGTTAAATATTTGAGATCTAGCAATCCGCTCTAGGTCTGGGTTTTGGCTTCATTCAATCCAATATGGTAGTACAATACCTTGGCCAATTTTTTTTGTCTGAAATGGGGTGGAATGCAATATAGAACTAAGCTGATCCAGCTTTAAGTTGGTGTTCTTGGATTGAAAGTGTTGGTGGTAACACATTGTTTGGTGACTTATAAATTTTTTATGAAATCTTCAAAATGCAGCCACCCATAATTTTGGATCATGTATGTGTCAAAGTAAAATAAGGGTCTGTTTGTTTCAGCTTATTTTGTTTATTTGTATAGGTACAACATGTAAACTCTAAATTTTTTCTAGGCACGGTTGTATTTTTACACCACTTATTTTTTCAAACAAAATAAACCAATTACAATAAGCTTATCCAAACAGATCTAATTGAAATTGTAATAGTTTTTTAAACCAATCAAGCAATCCTGAAATGAATGGAGAGTGAAACCTCCAATATGAATTTCACTATGGGTGTTGGTTGCCTTGGTTACTGTGTCATCACATGTTTAGGGGCGAACTGATGTTTCAGAGAGAGAGAGAGAGAGAGAGAGAGAGAGAGAGATGGTTCTTTGAATCAAGTCTCTTATTTAGACAGGTTCGCATGTGAATTCAAAACCTTGGTGGTTTCAAGTTGCTTTTCTCTCTTTTCAACCGGAATGACCTGAGGCTGAATCCATCAGTCGGGTCAACCTGTCTGGACCAATTTGCTTGTCCTTCACCTGTTAATTATGCTCAAAATAATTTTGTATAATCATCCTTAGTGTACTATTCCATGAGTATGGGTAATAATTGTCTGATACAGTGACCTCCACAGAACTGTTGGGAAGTACTATGGAGACTGTGTACTGTTGGCTGATATGATCATGATGTGTTTGGAAAGGGTAATCAGAGAAAAGGCATAGACAGGGTGTGTTTACTAAATTTCAAAAGCATTTTCCTTCTTACAGTTGAACTCTTGGAATCTAGATTTTTTTTGGTAGCTGAACCGGTAAAGGTGGTTTTTGGTAATTGAATGGGATAGTAGAGTGGAAGTATCTTCTTTTTCTAAGAACAGTAATGTTGCCCTGGGATGGAAAAATCTGTCACGTTGAGTTTAGCTTTGTCTTTGGGAAACAATGGCTATTTGAAGTAACTGGTCCCTTTTTAGCTCATTGAATATCACATGTTGCGATCAATTAGGATATTATGTTTTAAATTGATTTATATTTTCTAATCCAACATAGGTGGACTTATGCGGACCCATCTTGGGCGCGCATTGCAGCACTTGTTCCAGATGTAGTGTCTTGTGCAGAATCTGGTGATCAAATTGCACATAAAATACTTGTTGATGCAGTCCAGGAATTGGCTCTAAGTGTGAAAGCTGTTGTTCAAAGACTTTCCTTGTGTGGTGCAGGTGCTCAACTTGTCTAACTATGATTTGTTTTAGAAAATTAGTAAAATATTATAACTAAATAAACAATCTTTTATATTTTCTATTAAAATGTTTCTACATTGGGTCTTGGCATTTGGCAATTTGAATTTTAGAAATGAAGATTGCATTTAATGAATACAGAATGCTTGAAATAGTATCAGCTTTTTCTGACTCTTTTAATTATTGTGATAATGTGATATACAATTACATATGTTCAGTTTATGGATTTTTATACCTCCATATAAAAGGATATGTTCTTATTTTTGACATGCATATACAGATTCCTATATACCTATGAAACTCTGTATTTATATACAAACATTCAAGGACACAAAAGGGCCCAAAAAAGCTATATATGCATCATAAATAAGTAGTGATCTGTTATGTATCTAATGATACCTATATGTATAATTTTGCTAAATTATTCCTTGGTGTCTGACCATTTTAAGATGAATATGAAATTTGATTGCAGATGGAAATGGTTCTTTTCCTGTTGTGATGGTTGGTGGTGTCCTTGAAGCTAATAAGAGTTGGGATATAGGAAAAGAAGTTATTAATTGCATCCATAAACACTACCCTGGGGCTTATCCAGTTAGACCAGAGGTTAGGATTCCTCCTGTCCACTTATATGAAATTATTGCTCAATAACAAATTGGAAAACATTTGTCCAGGTTTCTTAACACCCCCCCCCCCCCCCCCCCCGGTTTTTGGTAAAAAGGGGAGTACATTAAAACTAGGAAATTACAGAATTACAAAAAGAGTCAGAAACATTAAAAGAAACAGCAGAGCAGTTTAAGGGGGAAGCTATAGAACGCAAAAGCATGTTCTTGAGAGGTGCTGATGCTGGCCGAGGCATCAGCAAAGGAATTTCCTTTGTGAAATATGTGTGCAAGGGTGGTTTGCCTCATCTTCTTCAGTAAGGACCTGCAGTCATTGATTATGGGACTCAATTTGTTTATCAAAGTTTTTCAGATATGCATTTGATTACCACTTGTACACTAAGCTTTACCTCCAGTTGCTGGAGGCCATCTCTTGAAGCCCAAAGCTCGGCTGCAATAACCGTAGTAACTCCAATTGCCTAAAAGACCCACAGAGCCATTGGTCAAATACATCTCTAATCAGGGTCCCCACTTCCCTTCTCTCTTCCTCCCTTACACAACCCGCCCCCCCGTGCTCACCACACCCCCCCCCCCCCCCCCCCCCCCCCGCGGGGGTCATGGGAACCCCAGGATGATCTCTAGATGAATCTTCTATGTTGAGTTTGTGCCTCCCAAGCTTTGGATTTTTTCCCTTTCATTTGATCAGTTAGGTGCTCATTACATTTCTTCATCTGAAACCACCTCTTCCTCCTCAATATAAGAGAAAAACACTTGCTTATAAGCCCCATTAAGACTCCGTTGAGTTTCTCTTTATAGCTCACTTGCTCTCTTCGTGGACTTGTGACACAAAGGTGGCCACCCTTTCTGCAGAGGGTGCATGTGATTCTTTGATCTTTTTTTTTTTTAAGTGTTGCAATGCATTCTTCTGTGAGAATGTGGTACATGCCTGGTACATATGTGATGGATATCTTTAATGAGTCAACATGCTTTTGTTCTCCCTGTGAGAATGCATTAGAATGTTTTTCAAGAGCTGTAAAACAGAATAAGCTACCATTTTATTTTTATTGACACTCCAAATCCCCTTCAATAAAGTTGGGGCTAAGATCTTTCTACACCTATCTGGATAAGTTTTCACAAACAAGGAGGTAAAATCTATATAATATACATGCTTACAGCTTTAATAGTAGTGTCATTATCTTGTAGTTGTTGTGGAAGTTTACAGCCTAAACAATTACTACATACTGTTTCTTTTTCTTCTATTTTCTTTACCAAAAACAATTTGAACCTTCAGGTAGAGCCTGCGGTTGGGGCAGCTTTGCTGGCCTGGAATTTCTTGATGAAAGAATCAGAAAGGCACCACAACAGCTGACCAGGGATCTCTTCCTAGTGTTCTACTCTGCATTTCAAAATATAAGAAGATATTTGAAGAACATTGTTATTGTCTGTGAATTTCTTGTATGTAGGCTTTGTAGAAAGATATTGACAAGCTCTCTTATTAATTGTAATCATTAACTTATCAAAATTAATCATAAATCATGATTCAGGAATTTCTTATCCAATTTCCTATGATACAAAAGATGAAAAATGGAATTTCTAGTATAAAATAATGCAAGACATGGATTCAATGGTTTATTTTTTCTATTATGTGAAAAATATTGGGTTGCTTAATCCATTTCCCCGTGATGGTGCATCTCTACACTGATGACCATCTTAAAAAGTGATGGAGCAATATGATGTTCATGTGGCTTGTGTTATTCATTTTGAGCTGAAGTTAGCTGTTGATTCAAACCATTTCTAATTGTCATGTAATGTTCCTGTTAGATAGCCCATGGCAGGGGTTCACCAACGTAGTATTAATAGGATATTACGAACTCTGTTGTGAATAACATGGTAAAAATCTGTGTTCCAGTATGAATTAAGCTATCTAATTTGTACCTCCGTGTGTGTTCTGCCATATTTTTCTTTGTGCAGGACAGGGAGTTTATAATTCACATAGCTTGCCCGCAATGACAGTGGTTGTTTACAAAGAATGGGTGTAAAAATGATGTGGTTATGCAGTTACTGAATGGTCTTGATTACATGCCCTATTGGCCAAAGTTAACTTTTAAAAATATTTTACAGAGGAAATGACTGTCTTAGTGCTGGTTGAAGACTTAAAAGTACTTATGTGGAGAAGCTACAAAACACTGAGAGGAGTGTAAAAAGTGGACTCTCAAGCTGCATGGGCTAATTTACAAGATGTGAAAATAACTATAAATAATGAGGAGAGCATTTGGGGGGCTGGCACTTTGAAATTAATGATGGCTGCTAATCTCCAATCTGGATTTTCTTAGGAGGGGTAGGGTAGCAGTAAGAAGAAATGGAAAAATTCTAGAGAGGAAATGAGATTGTTACTTGAAGATTACTGGTTGTTTTAGAACGTTGTGCATGAGGTGACAATATGTGGTGGCCGGTACGGTTTTTGGGGCAGAGGTTTGCATTTGTGCTAGTTTGGAATACCTTGTCATAAAATTCAATGTTCTCACTTCTTACCATTCATTATAATAAGATCTACTTAATCAGTTGCCTGTGATGATGTTAATAATGTAATATGGACCATGAAGACTGCTTGTTCTGGGGTCAGTCTGGCTTCAATCATTGGATTACCCTAATACTACTTACTAATTGAATCGATTATGAACATCTTATGGTCTTAGGAATATGAATCTCAACAAGGCTTTAAACTGGTGTAACAGGATTTATGGTTCTATACAGCCAACTTCAAGTAGTTGGGTTGAAAGCTTAATTGACCTTCATTGTACAGGGGAATAAAAACAGTTTACTTTCAAGTACCACTTATCCTGATAAGTAGTCTGATTGCCAGTATTCTCTAAAATTTTTGAATTGATATGACGTACATTATTTGGACAATCCTTGCAGTGTCTAGTGTACCCTTGCCATGTTAGGGTTTTGGTGTCAGACAAGCATTTTTCTTTTTTGGCACTGACCTTGTGAGTTGAAATCACAATTTTCAAGTGGAAACCGTAACTTTAAGTCATGAGTTTAATTTATTGTGTACTTTGTATGCAATAGTGTGTGCGCACTAGTTATTACCCTTTGGAGTTTGGAGTCAAGTGAAGGGGTTGGAACTTTAAAATCTTAATTATAGGCATTTAAGGATGTCAAAGGAGATTACAATATATATTAATTGCTAACTGAGAGTGCATCCATGCGAATATTATTTTCATTACCTTCCTCCTACCCATCCCAATCGATTTATTACGTTATGTACATAAGATATAACCTTTTCCCAATCAGGAAAAAAAAAAGCGTCAAATTATGAGTTTTGTCTTTCAACTAGGATATGTTTCTAAGCAATGTTGGCTGTTCCCATAAAAAATACCCAGTACCCACACACTGCTATACCGAACCCTCTTTTTATTTTTATTTTTTAGGTAAATAAAACATTTTATCAAAAACATAAAATAAGTAATACAAATATATTCCCCTGGTTCACAGGCAGTGTATAAAGGGAAACAAAAAAAATATTATACGTAAGTACATAAATCTAGAAGGGCAGGGTTTATTGCACACACATTGTGCACTACAGATTTTTCCCAATCTAGATAGTCTAAAAGTATTGTACTCAACTCTCATATTGAGATATTTTCCGAATTGTTAGAAATTAGGATACATTTTGGAGCCTCATATGCATGGAGAAGTATATTAGAGGCAAGAGTAGATGGAGGATTGGAAGCGCAGTTAGTGTGAAAATTTAGGAAGTCAGGTGGTTGCCAACTTCAACTTCATTCAGCCTTATCAGTTGTCACATCAGGGGAGTCAAATATAAATGGACAGGAATTTCTTAATTCCTAATCAGATATGTAACTGACCCGCGTGCACTATATCTATTTTGCACACGGTTAATTCTATTAATCACATGTGACTTTACGCTATACAGTACTGTTACTAACAGGACACTTTCACTCATGCTGTTCTGTTTCACAAGTGACCAGCCTCTGATTTGAAATCCATACAACTATACAGGACTCCACTCATTAGGCTCTTATCTCAGCAAAACCAAAGTGCACCAAATAAAATATCAATCGCAGGTGATGCAATCTTTCACTCGTAAGTCGTAACAGAAATAACTGAAATAATCATTCCCTATAAAATCCTTATCTTGACTCTCTCTCTCTCTCTTTCTCTCAAAAACTCTCAAGATTTCTGCACTGATCATTCTGTCCTTTATTTCCCAAACAAACAAACAAACACTTTGGCTAACCAAGATCAAGTCATGATTGATCTCGATTTTGCCAGAGTTAATGAATTGTTTCATTACATGGAAACATTGCATACACAGACTAGTGAAATGATCATGTGTCTTCAGTCACTGCAGAAGAATCTACAAGACTCGAGAAAGAGGTTCATTGATTCTCTAATAAAGCCTTACTTTCAAGAAGAAGAAGTTGTCAGATTCAAGGAGACCTCGAATGAGATTCAACATGTATCGAAGTGTGTTAGTGATATTCGTCTTGGAGATGACGAAGATTTCAACCCTGCAGGACAAAGCGGTGATGCAGCAATGAGGGCCAAGAGGCTGTTCTTTGGATCAATAGTGATGAAGGCCTTTGAAGATATGATGGGGTCGGACTCATTGGTTAAAAGATTGGAACAAGATTTACACATAACAATAGCTGCAGCAAGAAGTGGTATGACATTCAAGAAAAAAGAAGGTGGTGAGGGTTCAGAACAAAAGTTGCAAATACTGAGGCGTAATTGTGAAGAAGGATTCAAGAAAGAACAAGTCGGTGTGGGAGGAAGAGTTTGAAGGAGTGCATAAAAGAGTGTAACGAATCTGATAAAGAATTTGGGGTTCTGAATGCGATAAAGGTTCAAGCAGATGAAGTTGGGATTGAACTGTCTCGTTTGATGGTTAATTTCGTGTTTATGATGTCCGGGAAAGAACAATGGACACAGAAGATTCGAAGTTTCGAATCTGCACTCAAAGGTCTTAGTATTGAAGATGTGGTGATTAACAAGATTATCAATTTACAGGAAACGGAAAAAAAATGATGAACCAATGAAAGGAGAGTGGGCTGGTGTAGAGCTCTCAGAACTAGATCAAAGCAATCAGAAAAAAATCTCGTACAGACTACAGAAGAAGCCCCATTGATGACCTATTTGATAAATTCCTCGAGCAAGCTCTAGATCTACTCTGTGATCAATTCATTGTGCTAGCACTACATTTGGAATCTATTATGTGTCATCTGCTTCTTCCGGAATCACAGGACTCGATGAATGTGGAGCTGTTTACATTCAAATGTGGTCTCAAGCAATCTGAAGAGATGCTGATCCGTATAGGGGAGGATAATAATAAATTGAAGGCAATGTTTTCATCCAATCTACAGTGCAAGGACTATAAGATGACTAACATTTTGAATTTTGTGGAGTCTATGATAGTTGACGTGTGGAATCAGAATCTTCTTTCAAGATGGAGTGAAAGGTTTAAGGCTCAATTTCCCTGCTTTTGTAGTGTCCAAAGCTCTCACGTAAAGGTTAAGAAGGTGTGAAGGTTAAACAACGATAGATTAGATATAAATTTCTGTTCTTTTTACTGATTTGATGTTGTGGGATTTCTTTAGTTTTGTAGGTATTAGTACACACTGCTTGTCTGTTGTTTGGTGCGGAGATGTAAAAGACCAATTGTAGTTGGGAAAATGGATAGAATCTGTAACTTTTTTTTTTTTGATAATGGTAGATAGTTGATGAGGAATTTGAGTTCTGGTTTGCTCCCTCCCTTATTACCTTGTATTTTGCTCAATGTCCACAACTTAGTTGAAAGATTGAGTGAACTTTTGTAAAGGGTTCTTGGATTGAACTTAAATGGGAAGATTGTGTGCAAATTTGGGTCATTTCAAAGAATATCTACAAAAGTGTCCAGCTAAAATGTGAAAGAAGAGAGAATATGGTTAATATTCTACTAGTTCAATTCAAAAAATTATTGCAACAGCAATGAAGAAAAAATTATAAAATCACTTGTCACATCAAATTTAATAATTATAAAATTATTGTAAAATGTCTTGGAGTTGGACAGAATAAATATGCGTGATCAGTCTTGGAAGGACTGGAAGTTGAATTTGCTTCCCTTCTACCAAGTGGATTTCACTATATAGCGGGATACTAATCCCCCTAAATGAACTTTCGTGAAGCCTAACTCTGATATAATGGAATTTGTGTGCATGACCTCAAAATATCAATGTTGTGTTAGACTGAATTCTTGTAAGCTTGACCATTGGTGTTGATACCCAGAAAGAAAAGTTTGTTCCTCACAATATGGTAAAACCTTTGCATCTTCTTTGTAATGAATTACAAGGAGACGTATTTTAAAAAACCATGTTATGCATTTAGCCTTTCTCAAAATACATTCCTCAAATGTGAACCAACCACACAGCTGCAGGTTGTTGCCCTTATAAGCCATTACTTCATAATGCATAATAGTTGTGAATTTCAGTTTCGAACTATGTCTTGTTATTCTTGTCTGTAATTTATTGGAGGTTCTCTTTATGGTGGTTTAACTTGCTTTTACAATAAAATAGTAGAAAATAACATAAAATATATAGCAGTTTAAGAACCTTTTTTAAAATTGAAAATAGCTTCTTTTAAGTTTAATTAATCAAGTATAAGACAATACAACAGGGGATCAAGCAACAACAGCTTACAGCCACGAAAAGATCAGCATCACGGTCAACTTGCCAATGGATAAGTGAGGGGCATTCCCCTAACCGCATTTGAATGTCTACTATATTGCAGGCATACTGGCTTGATTATGCGCTGCCTGCTGTTATTAATTATTTTTTTAAAAATAATTCTTTCATGTGTTTGAAGAAAAAAGTTTATATTTATGTACATGTTTTTTTAAAAAAAAATTATTTTCAAATCATCATTTCTTTATACACAATACTCTACAAAATTATTAATGACCTTGATAAAATATGTCCCTTTATTAGAAAAAATGAGTTAATTAAAAAAGGGAAATATTAATAAGCACCCTGCGTCCAATGTAATAAAAAAATGACATAAAGCTGCAAAAAAAAAAAAAAAAAAATTGTCGAAAGTGTTGTTAACGGGAACCTTGCAGTACCCGTTAACACAACCCATTAAAATATATATCAGCCAACATTTTAAAAATTGACACAAATATTACAACAAATGGTGTTCAACTTATACTCTCAAGAATTTAGACTATTACAAGGAATATCAAACTATGAAAGTATTAACGTCCACTTACATATTTGTTTACCTAAATTAATTTATCAAACTTTTTTAACATAAACATGTACTTAAACATAAAATATTATGGTCAAAATGCATAAAAATCCTAAGGTTTGAAGGGGAAGTCGGCTATTTAGCCCTCTTCCTCGAAATTTTAACCAAAAAGCCCTTCTTTTGAAAGATTTAGGGTAGTTGCCCTAAATCGAGTTATTTTTAAGTAGAACTTAATATTATTATAATTGAGTTTGGGATAATTTTTAAGAAGAACTCGATGATAATTAAATCGGGTTCAAACATAGGACTATTGCCCAAAATATTTCAAAAAGTGGGCTTTATGTCTAAAATTTTCAATAACGAGGGCTAAATGGTCGATTTCCTAAGATTGACCATTACTGTTTCTTTGCTTCTTTCTCTCGCAACTCTCCATGCATCTGGAGTGTGTCTGAGGGTGAGCCCTACTGGAAGGCTTCAAAATAAACAAGTTGAAATTCCAATTAATGTATGAGTTGCCTTGGAGATTCCTATAAAAACTTGATTTGCAACGGTAATGAAGGCCATACTCAAAGCAATTGTGGATATGAAGTATCAAAAAAAAAATTGAAGAACATTTTATCTTTTTCCACTTCAATTTTTATTTGGTGTGTGCTAAGGGTGTTGCAAACCATTAAACCAATTAAATTAGTTTTTCCAAGATAATGACTTGCAATAATATCAAAAGTGATGTAGAATCTGGCAACAACCAACTCTACCCCACAATGCTTCTAAATTATAAACTTCGTTGGTAATTTCTTCGCATTGTATATGGGAATATTAAACAAAGGCCACAGCTGGCGGCTAAGCCATCCTCGTACGCCTTCATAATAAACTTCATCATCCAAATTAAAGGTGGTTTCACTATTTTATAGTGATTCACATACGCCTTCTCAATTAATATGATAGAACTTTTTAAGTTTTATCATATTAATTGTTCTAAACCATTTTTTGTTTTGTTTTCCAAAAGCCTTAGTGGTTTTTTTTGGTGCCATGCATGTTATTGAAATAGATACTTTTTTTGTGGTGTTTTATGATATGTAGTTACATGTTACTTGTAATTTTACCATAACCGTCACCTTTTGAACTTGGTCAATAAACCAAAAAATAAAATAAAAAACAAAGCAAAACTGAAAGACTAAATCATATCATGAGTAACACTGAACTATAAAAATATCAATTTTCATTTAATTATTTGTTAATATTGATGAATTTAGCAAACATGGTTTAACATAAACATGTATGTAAACATATTTTTTAACCATGATCAAAGTCTGAATCAGGAGAATTGTGACAAGGCCTATGCTTGATATCTTGAGGTCAAGCCTCTGTTGCTTGATGGAAATTCTTTCACATCTGTTTTCCCATGCTCATAATCTCCTTGGTAGCAAGTCCGGAGTCTAAATCTATTTCTCCTTGCTTGATGGAAATCCTTGGACATTTGTTTCCCCAAACATAATCTTCTTGCAAGAAACATAGCATTTATGTTACTACTTTTGTTGAGTTACATCAGCAGTGATATCATTATTTTCTTTTCATTAATATACAAAATTAATTAATTTTCACTCTTTTTCTATGAGTATTTTAATTCTTCCATAATTTTCACTTCAACTTCCATAACACCATTGACTTCCTCTCTCCACTATTTTTAGCTTCCCATATGCTCTTTATTGCATCAAACTCTCCCTCTCCTCCTTTCTTGCTTCTTCCTCTCCTCATTGAACCCAACCGGTTCATGCATGTTTAGTTGTCACCGGCCTTAAAACTATATGGTATGTCAAGTGTGATTTATTTATTAGAGTTTTTTTTTTTTTTTTTGGTAAATGACAAAGTTGGTTCTTATATTTTACACCAAATCTCAATTTTGTCTTTGACCTTTCAAATGTGTCAATTTAGTTTGTCTCATTATCCATTGGATGGAAAAAGCTAATATGTCAAACAGAGAAAAAAAAAAAAAATCCATGTCACATCATCTGCCAATTATACCACCATGCCAGTTTTTTTTTTTTTTTTTTTTTTTTTTTTTTTTTTTTTTTTTTAAAAAAAAACCAAATTAAATTTGAGACATGTGACAACCAAAATCCTAAAATCCATAACTCATCTCCATCTCTCTCTCTCTCTCTCTTGTTAATCACTACCAACCAAACCCATTTCCATATCTTCTCCCTCATCCCAAGATCTAGAGCTTCCTATCTTAATAGTGCACTGCCACACATTCCCACCTGTTAAGACCAACAAAATCATTAGGTTAAATTCCATTAAATTACCTTGAGATTTGAGCTAATATCAACCAAGACCAAGACCATTTAAAATTGACCAACTTGATCCCTAAACCCAACTTAGGCTACGTTTGTTTTGGCGTAAAACCATTTCAGGAAATGATTTTACACCTCACAGTGTGTTTGGTTGCGCATGGAAAATAAAATTTTCCGGAAAAACATTTCATTTGGCCGTGTGTTTTATGGCTTTGACCCGGAAATTGGTTTACATTTCTATTTTCACTTCAAACCATTTTCGGCTCTCAGACGCGCAAAGAGAGAGAGAGAGAGAGAGAGAGAGAGAGAGAGAGAGAGTTACCGATCCACCCAAAACCGATTGCACCCCAACACTGGCGTCGCCATCTAGATTGTCACCACCCAAGACCGATCTCATTAGCGCCGACGTTACCGATCTCGTTCTCATTCTCAACCCAATGCTCATCGGCGCCGCCGATCTCGTCGCCTCGATCTCATCGCACAAATGATCTTGTCGTCTTGATCTCGTCGCCCATGACCGATCTCTCCCTTTCCCTCAATTTTTGATCACTCTCTCTTCCTCCCTCTCTCTCAGTTTGACCAAATTGTGGAGTTTAACAAATGGTGTTGTTTTGATTTTTGTTTTTTTAAGTTTATATATTGAAATTTTCTATTATAAAATCTGTTTGGTAGCTGAGAAAATGGATGAGAAAATGTGAGAAATTAGTAGGAAAATAGCATTTTCAGAATGCAACAAAACACATGAAAACATTTTCTAGAACAATTTTCATAATGCAACCAAACACTTGAAAATATTTTCCTTTCCTGAAAATATTTTACACTCGAAAAATATTTTACATTCAACCAAACGCAGCCTTAGTCCCTACACACTATTAACTCCATTAGTCAAATTTTCTCCTTTCTCTCAAATTGTGAAGACTCTCTTTGTGACTCTCTCCTTTATCTTTGACCTCAAATCACCACAACGAATTAACAACCCAAAAGAACATACCAAAACCCAACCAAACTCATAGCAACAAAACCCAAATTGAAAAAAACCCAAAAAAAGTTATAGCAAACCCACCACCACTACAACAAACTTACAACCACCCCACAGGAAATCCACCACCACCAAAAACCAAAAAGAAACCCTTAACAAAACTCAACCAAACCCATAGCAACAAAACCCAATTAAAAAATATCGAAAAAAGCTTACAGCAAACCCACCACCATGGTATAACACCACCACTACCACCACCAATACATAACTCACAACCACCCCACAACAAATCCGCCACAAACCAAAACCCACTTTCGGTGACCCACAACCACCCCATAATCCAAATCCACAACAAAACCCAAATCCTCCAAAAAACCCACAACAAACCAAAACCCACCTCTGGTTACCCACAACCACCCCACAAGCCAAACCCACAAACCCACAACCATAGTAAACAACCACCCACAGCCAACCAAAACCACCCAGCCATTGTAAAGGTTAAGAAGGTGTGAAGGTTAAACAATGATAGATTAGATATAAATTTCTGTTATTTTTACGGATTTGATGTTGTGGGATTTCTTTAGTTTTGTTGTTTGTTGGGATTTCTGTAACTTTTTCCAAACAATTTTTTTTTTTGATAATGGTAGATAGTTGATGAGGAATTTGAGTTCTGGTTTGCTCCCTCCCTTATTATCTTGTATTTTGCTCAATGTCCACAACTTAGTTGAAAAATTGAGCGAACTTTTGTAAAGGGTTCTTGGATTGAACTTAAATGGGAAGATTGTGTGCAAATTTGGGTCATTTCAAAGAATATCTACAAAAGTGTCAAACCTATCTCATTTTTAAAATTGTGAAAGAAGAGAGAATATGGTTATTATTCTACTAGTTCAATTCAAAAAATTATTGTAACAACAATGAAGAAAAAATTATAAAATCACTTGTCACATCAAATTTAATAGGATCATTGCTGGGTTGTGTCATATATTGTGCTACTAATTAAGTCTAAACCAAAAATCTCGTTTGTGATTGCCAATTTCGTAGTAATTGTTGGTGCGTTTATGTGTTCATTCGCAGAAGAGGCAATTGTTTTGAGTTTGAATATGCTTCTAGCTGGTACAGCTTGTAACATCATCATTCTCAGCGGCCCACTCCGTGTCAGCGAATCTTTTCCCTCCAGCTCCACCATCTTAGCTTCTTCAAGAGTTTTCTACCAAGTGGGGCAATTCGCATCTCAGGCGTTAAATTCAGTAAGATTAATTCTCAAAAAAAAAATTCCTTTAATTACAATATGTATTTTTAACAATATGTTTGTTTTTTTTTCCCCCAGTTGGGATGGAGATTGCTTGTTATTAGCATTCTACCCCCTGCTATTCTACAACTCTTAAACGTGTTCTACACAAAGATGATATTAACTTTATAGATTTTTAACTTCCTATGCTATCTTCAATTTAGATATTTTATCCAATTTTGTTAAAAAAAAATGTCTCTTAAGTATGAAATTTGCTAATTATAAAAGATTTTTTTTTTCAAAAAAGTCTTATATAAAAAATCTATAAAATATTTTTATTAATTTTATAGACTTTTTTTTTCATGTAAAAAAATACTTTTTAAGAAGATAATTTTTTAATAAAATTGGACAGAAGAATTGAATTGAATAAATTGAAGACTTAGAAGATTCAATTAAATGAAAGTAAAGTTACAGAATTGAAATGAATTTCAGCCAATTATAAAATGTGTGATATGTATTTTAACCTATTTTTAATACCTTCTCAACAAAAAAAAAAAAAAAAAACCTATTTTTAATAAATTTGTTTAAAATATTTCTAACTTTAAAAAAATTAAATGATATTCCCCTATATGTTATATAATTTATGTCTATACTGATTTTTTACAGGATGCATTCCATGGGGTCCAGGAATCTAGCTTTCGGTTTCTGATTGAAAAGTCTTCGACAACAAGAATAGTATCGTCATTAATAGTGAATCCGGTCCTATATTTGGTTGAAGTTAAAACCATTATAAACCTAAGCCCAAAAAAAATTCCCTACATCTTAATCTATTCAAACCTAACCGCATTCGTCGGCTCTGTATTGAGTATATTAATGGTTAAAAAAATTTCATTAAAAAAGGTCATTCTTTTTTCGGTGACTTTTTACTAGCTGTGAAACTATTGGCATTGTACCTAGCTTTTTCATCGTCAGCAAATTGGATTTTACTTGTTCTTGTTTTCATATTCACTTTTGCTGCTTCAGTAGGCAGCACTACTACTGTCCACGTTATACAAGCTTTTGCACCCTCAAATTGTGAATTTCAGTTTCAAAACATGTCTTGTTATCTATGAAGCACGGATGCGGGTGGGAGGGTGCTGCACCGGAGTCCGATGCGGCCCGACGCGGCTGCCTGTGTGTCGGTGCTGCGTCTGAGCTTTTTTTTTTTTTCAAGGACTCGCACCGACTCGGCTTCGATTCGTGCCGAACCGGGCAGATTCGGGGAGAATCAAGCTCTATCGGCCGAATCAGGTCGTATTGACTGATGGCCGAAACAGACCGAAATGGCCGAAATCGGCCTTGAATCATGCCGGAACAACCAAAATCGGCTTTGAATGAGGCCCAAACATCCTAAATATGTCATTCTTTAATTTTATTCTGAATATTTGTTGCTTCTTTTGTGTTTTCTTTTTTGTTTTGTGTTTTTTTTTGTGTTTCTTGCCTCCTTCTTTCTTTGTTTTGTAAATCAAGCATAGTAATGTGTTTTTTAAGAATATTTTAATAGTAAAAATATATAGAAAATAAAAATAAAAATATTTTTAATAATTTTTTAATCACTGAGTCCCGCCGCACCCGCACCCACCTTTTTCAAAAATTGCCGAGTTCTGCACCCGCACCCGAGCCCCGAAACGCACCCGTGCTTCATACCTTGCTATACTTGTCTGTAATTTATTGGAGGTTCTCTTTATGGAAGTATAACTTGCTTTACAATAAAATAGTAGAAAATAACAAAACATATTCAGCAGTTTAAGCTATAGCAGCCATGAAAAGTTCAGTATCACGATCAACTTGCCAATAGATAAGTGAGGGGCATTCCCCTAACTACACTTGAATATCTACTATATTACAGACATGCTAACCTAATTATGTGCTACCTGCTGTTATTAATTATTTGAAAAAAAAAAAAGAATTCTTTCATATGTCTGAAGAAAATAGTTTATGTTTATGTACATGTTCTTTTGTATTAAAAAAAAAAAAAATTCAAATCATCATTTCTTTATACACAATACTCTACAAATTTATTAAAAATCTTGATAAAATATGTCCCTTTATTAGAAAAAATGAGTCAATTAAAAAATATATTGGCCATCATTTTAAAAAATTGACACAAATATTATAACAGATGATGTTCAACTTATACTCTCAAGAATTTAGACTATTACAAACTATGAACGTATCAACTTCCAATTACATATTTGTTTACCTAAATGAATTTATCAAACTTTTTTTTAACATAAACATGTACTTAAACATAAAATTGTATGGCCAAAATGCATAAAAAAAACCCTAAGGTTTGACGGGGAATTCGGCTATTTAGCCTTCTTCCTCAAAATTTTAACCAAAAAGCCCCTCTTTTGAAAGATTTAGGGTAGTAGCCCTAAATCGAGTTGTATTTAAGTAGAACTCAATATTATTATAATCGAGTTTTATGTACTTTTTAAGAAGAACTCGGTGATAATAAAATCGGGTTCGAAAATAGGACTATTGCCCTAAATATTTCAAAAAGTGGGCTTTTTGTCTAAAATTTTCAATAAAGAAAACTAAATGGTTGATTTCCCGAGGGTTGACCATAATAGTTTCTTTTTTCTTTCTCTCGCAACTCTCCATACATCTAGGGTATACTCGAGGGTGAGCCCTACTGGAAGCTTCAACATAAACAAGTTGAAATTCCAATTAATGTATTAGTTGTCTTGGAGATTTCTATAAGACCTTGTTCGTTTGTATGTCTTTTTTCATTTCTTTTAGGTGGGATGGAAAAGGCTGGTTTTAACATCTTAATTCCTATTACTCTGCAGCTTTTTACTATGTTCTACACAAAGATGGTATTAACTCAATAGATTTTTAACTTCCTATGCTACCTACAATTTAGACATTTTATCCAATTTTTTTTCTTTCTTAATTCTTTTAAGTATGAAGTTTGCTAATTATACAAGATTCTTTTTCAAAAAATTCTTATATGGAAAATTTATAAAAATATTTTTATTAATTTTATAGACTTTTTTCATGTAAAAATAATATTTTTTTAAGATTAATTTTTTAATAAAATTGGACAGAAGAACTGAATTGAATAAATTTAAAATTTAGAGGACTCAATTGAATGAAAGTAAAGTTACTTATCAATTGTGTTTTTTATAGAGTGCACTTACTTACCAATTAGGTGGGAGATGTAAAATTCTTCTTATAGAATAAATTAAATTGCTTCCCCTAAATGGTTCGCAACACAATCAATTATCACTTGATTCCCTTTGTTTTGATAATTGGGTTCTCTTGGGGATCCTTTATTTAACATAAGCCAGCCTGAATCTGAGTTAAACATATAATTTCTATATTTTTCATCAATTTGGAGAATAAACCAAAAAATAAAATAAAAAACAAAGCGAAGCTGAAAGACTAATCATATGTAACATCAAACTATAAAAATATTAATTTTCATTTAATTATTTGTTAATATTAATGAATTTATTAAACATTGTTTAACATAAACATGTCTTTAAACATAAACGTTTATTTTAAACATATTTTTAAAATTTATTCCGAGATCGAAGTTTGAATTTTGATATCAGGAGCTTTGTGACAGGGCCTATGCTTGCTGTCCTAATGTGAAGCCATTTTTGCCTTATGGAAATCCTCTGACATCCGTTGCCTCATCCTCGTAATCTCCTTACTAGCAAGTTCAGAGTCGCCATGATCTGCCTTGTATGAGAGAGAGAGAGAGAGAGAGAGAGAAAGAGAGATTAGTACTTGCATGGTACATATGTGATGGAATTCTATAATGAGCCAACACGATTTTTTCTCCATGTGAGAATGCATTAGAATGTTTTTTTAAGAGCTGTAAAACAGTATAGGCTACAATTATTTTTTGGAGACTCCAAATCCTCATTAATAAAGTTGGGGCTTAAACCTTTCTTCACCAATCTGGTTTAGTTTTTATTTTAGTTTTATTAATACTTATTGATTAATCTCAGTATACAAGAAGTATACTAAGGACGAAAAAAGAAGAGGATGAAAGCAGTCAAGACAGAAAAAACCTATCTGGATTAGTCTTTTCACAAACGAGAAGGTAAAAACTATATATTATATCTGCTTACAACTTTAATATTAGTGTCATTGTGGAAGTTTACAGGCTACAGCCTATACAATTACTACATACCGTTTCTTTTTCTTCTATTTTGTTTACCAAAAACAATTTGAACCTTCAGCTAGAGCCTGCTGTTGGGGCAGCTTTGTTGGCCCGGAATTGCTTGTTGAAAGAATCAGAAAGGCACCACAATAACTGACCAGGGATCGCCTACTAGGGTTCTACTCTGCATTACAAAATATAAGAAGATATATTCAAAGAATATTATTATTGTCAGTGAATCTCTTGTATGTAGGCTTTGTAGAAAGATATTGAGAAACTCTTTTGTTAATCATAATCATTAACTTAACTAAATCTATATTTATATTTATAAATATCTACGAAAACCTTAATAGAGAGAAAAAATTGCTAAATGTGGAGAGCAAAGGTTGATGTGTAAATATTTGTAAATTATGGTGCTGTCATGGCCATGAGAACAAAGGTGAAGACAGTCAAGTTTTGTAAATTATGGGTATTTTTTTTTTAGGTTTTAGATCTAAATAATCGATGGCCATTTGCAGAGGTACGAGCAAGTTTGATTTGCTTTCAAATCGAACTACGTTGCAGCAACACCAAACGCTAAGATTCATCCCACATTGCTATATCCCACATTGATCTCCACAGAGCACAGTAACAGAAGAACAATAATGGACAATCCATTTATCAAATACCATGATGAGAATCTTTGAAAAATTATAAGGACTCAATGTTTTCAATTTGGATCTTTATCAAGTATTTGTTATTAGATCTCTGAAAGCAAGGGTTGAACCTAGGATTTCAAGCCAGGGGGCTGAAGTATTAGACGAAAAAAATATTTAAATAGGTATCTATATAGTACTAACAAATTATCAACCAAGATCAATACACAAAATCATTGTTTTTTTGGGTTTGTTTGAGATCCACTTATTTTACTGAAACTGAAACTTTTTGCTGAAAATATTGTAGATAAAAGTAAAAGTTAGTTGAAATAATACAGTGAGACTCGTGAATAGATTAAAAAATGTAGTAGGACTCATGAATAGTAGCAAAAATAAGCTGAATAGTAAAACAAGTTGACAAAAATAATTTTTGCCAAACACACACTTAATACATTAAGATGCAATCATTTACCAACAAAGACAAAAAAATACAATAATATTATTTCTTAAGAGCATCAACTATTGCAAATATATATATATATATATATATTCACAAATCAAAACTTACTTTTGCTACTTTAATATGACATTTGATATGTCTCGTACAGTAGTGTTTTTGGTATTTGATGTTCTAAATACTAAATATTTATCATTTAAAACACCTAATGCTAGTACTCTAATACTGGGTTGATTGGGATTTAAAAAAAAAAAAAAAATTTGTTAAGTATTTTAGTTGGATAATTGCTAGTTGGGCTAGGTTAATTAAAAGAGAGGGAGTCTTAGTTTTTGAAAAAGTGAGGCACAACTCTAGGGAAAAAAGAAAAAGAAAAAAAGAAAAAGAGATATATAATTATTAAAAAAAATTCTTTTTTTTTTCTTTGGGTTGGGAGGCCCAATTTTTTTTTTCCTTTTTTTTTTCTTTTGGGGGGGGGGGGGGGGGGGGGGGGTGTGCGGGGTGCGCCCTTGGGTCCTTCCCTGTCTAAAAGTAATATTAAGCAACAAAATAATTCTTCATTGTTTGATCAGACCCCTCGCATGGTTTTTTTATTTTTTTATTAATCATTATTATTATTATCATTTTTAATATTTGTAAATCTAGGCTTTCAAACTTTAAATATGGGTTTTCTAAGTTTTAAAAAAATTAATAAAGTCTGATGTGTCAATTTCTATTATTTTAATGTTTTTATTAGTGGAATAATGACATGGCACAATCTAAATCATTTATTACAAAATGAAAAGTCAAAATTTTAAGAACTCTATGTGGTATTGTACCTTAGGTACTCTAGAATATCTTAATCTAAGAACATCAACTATATCTAAATTAGGCAACTTGTTGAGGTAGTATTGTCTATAATGATGGTCAAATGAAAGATTTTCTGAAGACTTCTATTGATCCACTTGAGATTTTGAAAATGAGTTGGTTGAACTTGAAAGTTAACTCATTGAAATTAAATAAATAAACAATTGAATTGGATTCGATTAGATTAGATTGTACCAACAAAATCTAGTGTAGTGCTAAACCCATTTATTATTGAATTAATATTGAATTAATCGATCGACTTGCTTTTCTAGTTTATCTACTATTGTTTTGTTAATGTAAGAATTTGGTATTTGCTATTGTTGTTTTTATCTTTTATTTATTTTAATGTTGAAGGGAGTTATATTCAGTTGTTAGAATCCTAATTCATTAGGTAGTTGAGTCATTGTAACTCATGTTGTGGGTAGTTCCTTGTTTTTAGCTAAATTTTATATGACATTATAATTGTTTACAATTGTTTATTTATTTTGTTATTAATATTGATGAATATTTTTATGAATATATATTTTTAATATTGTTTTTCAATCTTGCCCCCTAGAGTAAAATCCTAGCTCCGAAAGAGTACTTGGGGTATAAATATTCTTGCAATAGAAGTCACTTTTGAAATTTAATGTATTGTACTATGTCAACACCATGGCAGTCTTAGCTAACTGAATTAACAAGTGCTCATCCATGGCCTGCTTCTAGTTTCTTCAAATAATCAACACTTGCCAGAAACTTCATATTATAGCAAAGAGAAAATGTATGATATTCTTCATATATTGGCTAATAATGAAGAATATTTTAATTTTCTCTCATGATATTTGGTTGGAATGATGGAAAATTGTAGCAGTAGAAAACTCACTTGATTGGTTGAGAATAAAAATGAAAAGATTTTCTATTGTTTGTATAAATTTACTTCTATGTCCCTATTACAAAATATTATAAATAATTTTTTTAATCACTAAATAATAATAAAAAAATTCCATTATATTATATTACCGGGTAATCCTTAACCCTTCCCCCTCTTACTAAGATTACAGAATGGTCTTATAAATTATGGCCAATACCAAGTATTGTATAGGGTGTACTTAATGTGTTTGAGCTTGTCCCATAGATGTATTAGAAATGATACATTGTGACGGATGTAAAGCTAGGCAAATTGCTTCTACTCCAAGAAAAAAGGACTGTGATGGTTGTAAAAGATGCAAACCCGCCTGTCCAACGGATTTCTTGAGTGTTTTAGATTATTTATGGCATGAAATAACTCAAAGCATGGACCTTGTTTATTGATATGGTTCAAAAGTCCTACCTAAATACATTTCATTTCTTTATTGAAAGGGGCCACTCTCTTCAAATTTTAGCAAGTGATATATTTGGAAACAATTTCTTTATTCGAAGTGGATTCTTTTTTATTCCATTTCTGTATTATTTATAAATTCAAGTGTGTGTGTGCATATATATATATATATATATATATTAATTGGACGTGTTCGGTTGAAGGAGAAAATGTGAGGGAAAACTGGTCGGCTGTGTTTTCTAATGTACTGTTCCTTCTATGGTATTTTGATGGGTGTCCCGAAATTAAGTTCTTGTGCTAGTGGAAAGGTTTTTGTTTGCTTTTCATTTTGTGACCCTTCTTTATGTCACCAATTTTTCTTTTTTCTTTTTCCTTTTTTTTTTTTTTTTTTTTGGTTTGGCTTGAGGGGTGTGGTCCATAGATATTAGATATGTAATCTCCTATGTATATGGTTTATCAACACAACCTAGGAGGTTGGCCGAGTTGGTTGGGCTCTCGGTCTCAAGGTGCTTGTACTGGGCTTGACTGGGTGTGCTCCCTAGTTCAAGTCCTACTACCTGCACTTTGAAAAGAATTTCCTGGGCCAGTGCTTTACCCCTTCGTGGGCCCACCTGGCATGAACAGTAATTAGTTTTTGGTTGAAAACTTTGAGGGAACACTGTGGGAAACCAAAAAAAAAAAAAAAAAAAAAAAAAAAGGTTTATCAACACACATACACATACTGTTGGATTATTTATATATTTTAAAATTTTGTGTGATTAACCGTTAGTTAATATATTTCTGCATTGTTAATCGTTAAGGGTCTTTTAATTTAAATTTTTTTTTTCACCTAACAACATGGTTTGAAGAGCAAAATCTAAAAGAAGTAAAAGCATCAACAACATCCGAAATAGTAGAAGCAATCGACCAATCAAGATAACTAAACTTCACCATATAAATACACTTAAGCTTTATGGTTCCGACACACAATTGCTAAAGATACTTCATCCCTATTTGCTACATCAAAATTTACCTTAACCAAATCAAGAGGTAGAACATATTAAAACAAAAAACAAAACTTAGGTACACTACTTTAGGTGCCATTTAGGGGTGTTCGCGGTGCGGTGCGGTGCGGTTTTGGGTCATTTTTAGCACCGCATTTTGCGGTGCGGTTTAGCAAAAACCATAACTGCACTGCACCTTGTTTTTGTGGTCACATGTGCGGTGCAGTGCGGTGTGGTGCGGTTTAGAGTTTAGTCAAAACCATAACCGCACCGCACCTCATTTTTGCGATCACATGTGTGATACTATGTATAAGCCGTGATTTGAAGTCGGTATATTTTTCAAATTTTGGGCTTTTCCTACTCAGCCCAAAACTAATTTTTCCCTTTTTTTTTTTGCCAAGTTTTAAATTATTGAGCTAGTTTTTCTTTATTTTGGGTTGGCTTTTCTAGTCAACACTTGCTAGGGTTATCAAACTTTTTTTTTTTTTTTTAATTAGGGTTATTAAACTATTGATAATATATTTAATTATTAAAAATAAATAAATATATTAATATATAGAAAAGGTGCGGTGCGGTGCGGTTTATGCGGTTTTCTTATTATAAAACCGCAAACCGCATTGCACCATGCGGTGTGGTGTGGTGTGGTGCACTGTTACTTGCGGTGCGGTGCGGTTATGTCATTTTGCGGGCGGTTTTTGCGGTTTGGTGAACACCCCTAGTGCCGTTCCTTAAATTCTTTTCTTAAAATTCAGCTATGTGACTACTTAATTAAATAATACACTTTCATCCCATGAATAAAAATCGACATGGCAGAACCTTAACGGGGCAACATAAGGAACAGCACCTAAGTACTGTACCTAAGTCTTGCCTTAAAACAAGTGCCTTGGTTTCCTCACCTAAGTTGATTCCCAAGCCAACTTATTCCTGTTGTGTGCTTTATTGATTTCTTTTGGGCTAAAATCCTAGGATCGACTAGATCATACCCTCAGATTATCTTGTTTCTAGCCATCCAAATCGGCTCACAAAATATAATATCATAGATTGACTTGCATTCCACACAAAAATTAACCCACTTTCTTGTGTACATTAACACTTCTTTTGGTTGGAGTGAAAATAAAGAGGATGATAAATGGGAAAGAGAAAATATGAGAGATTTTAAGTGGGAGGAGTGTTTGGTTTGAGTGATTTTGAGGGAGACAAAATGGTAGGGCTCGGTTGTTTTTAGGGGCGGAGCCACCTTATGCATTGGGGGGGCCATGGCCCCTCCAAATTTAAAACCTCTCTAATTTTAGGTAAAACTAGGCTAGAATCATTTTGAGTTAAGAGTTGGCCCCCACAAGATTAAAAGATTGCCCCCCCCCCCCTCCAACACGTCACTCATAAAATTCTTCCCACCCCAAATCCCAACCGTGCAATCATAAAAATTAACACCTTTTGTCTTTTCCATTCTTCTCTAAAGCATGATAGCCACATCCATATTTTTTTAGTTTTTAGTTATTCAATTTTTGTGAAGGGATAAAATTGAGGTTTAGTACATCAGATTACCTGATTAAAATCATATGATTTGAATTTAATTGTCCTTAAAAATAATAACATTATTTGTATTTTATTGGTCATGTTAAACATGTGTTTGAATTTAATTGAAGAACCTAATGTATTAAACTTAGGATATTGTACTTAAGTTTTGCACTTTCTCAAAACTATTACAATATCCCTTTCCACTTAGAAACCACTGAAAAGACTCTACTCATCACTTGGTACTCTCTCTTCAGTTACTCTTCATTAACTCTTCCATGGGATGCTCTCACATAATCACATTTTCATTAGTTTCTCCCTCTTACTTAATAAAGAGTTTTCTTATTTAAAGCTAAGAAAATTTTAAGAAATACCAACTTCTTCTTTTTCTTCTCCTTCTGCAGTTTTGTTGTATACTTATATTTGATTTCTATGAATGTTATGGACTTATGGTTTTTCAAAGAATAGGAGAAACTCAAGAAAAAATGACTTAAGATGCTCAATTAGTCGATTAACTTGTTAGTATTTTGATATTTGAGTGCTATAGAATTACACCAACAAAAAAATTCTATCAATAATCTTGTGTTATAAATATACTGTACTTTGAGTTTTTCATTGAATTGCAAATCAAAATGATAGTTTTACTTTGGCTCCCTCAAGCAAAAATTCCTGGCTACGCCCCTGGTTGTTTTCTTCTCTGGCCCTACCATTTTTCAGCCTCCCAAATTGGATAGAAAATTAGGAGGAGAAAGGATAAGATAAAAAATTAGATATTACTCATCCACCCCTTCTCCTCCTCCAAACCAAAATCACATTAGACTTTCTTTTTCTTTTTCTTTTTCTGGGTTTCAGCTTCACATTTGGGTTGCTTATTTTATTCCATAACAATACTTTTTTTTTCCTTTATATAAGCATGTGAGTAAATTTATACAAATTCTATTTTCTATCCATTCACTTTTCCATCTTTCAACCAAACACAAATGAGAGAAATTAAAATCTTTTCCATCTCCCCACTTCTCCATCTTCTCTCAATTTTCTATCCTTTCACTTAATTCCATTTCATTTATTTCCCTTGCTTAAATACATTTTGTTTATTTCCATTCATTTGTGATCATTCAATTCAATTCAATTCTCTTAGGAACTCCCAAACAAAACCTAAAGAATTGAGATTCTGAATGGCTAATCAGATAAAGACTAAACTTTTTGTGCAAGTGTACAATATGCAAAGTAGTAAATAATTGACTCATCTTCCCTATTACAAAAATGGCACTACAAAGTACAAACGATCAATCCTCAATCACTTATTTAAATTGAACATCCCAGCCGGCAAGATTCCAAATAAACCCTTTGAGCCTCATGGATCTTGCATTTCCGTAATTTGATATAATTAATCCTTCTTTTGCAAAGGACTTGGGTAAGCCACTAAGCCTAATAGTCCCAAATATAACTTCGTCCACATGGATGAAGAATGACGATCAACGATGTCCCTCGGATTGGCTCAACTCTGGATAGACCACCTGGCAAAGACGAAGCGGTCACCGCTCCATTAAATGACGAAGCGTTATAGTACCAATAATGGACTTCCATACCGTTGAAGGTATACCATTTCACTTAATACTCTGCAGAGATGTTATAGATTCAGAAATTATATTACCATTAAGAGGAACCAACGGCTAGAAGGGAGAATGAGACATCTATATATACCCCTTCTCAAGACCCGACAAAAAGGTACAAAAAACTCTAGTTCTCAACAATTGATATTTTCTTTTCCATTCATACTCTAGCCATTCTGACTTTATCATCAGAGGCTCTGTGGCAGGCACCACACCGGTGATCCATACTATTTTCAGGGTCAGGTTGACGTAAGGACGACATCTTCTAGACGAGTAATTTGACTGACGATCTCGAGCATCATCAGTTTGGTGTCGTCTGTGGGGACGATTACTTTCCAGCACACGATTTGAGAGTACTATTCCATTCGACTCATAAGTCTAGATGGAATCCAATGTCACCCAAGATCCTATTGCATTAGCCCTACAAATCCAATCACTCGTAGCCACTGTGGAGGAACTTACCAAGCAAAACCAGGAGATGAAGCAGCAGCTGCAACAAGAAGACAACCCCACAGAAATAAACAGAGACGATGATAAAGACAGTAACAAGAGACAAACCAGCACTCAAGAAAAGGCGAACTCAGATCTCCTCAAGGAAATGAGAAAGGAGATGGACGAGCTGATAAATGCCATCAAGGGAAAGATGGATCAAAGTTTAGACAGGATAGTTAGGAAGACGGATTCACCCTTCACCATAGTAGTCCAAGAGTGTCCTATACCCTCCAAGTTTCGTCTACCCCAGCTCGAGCCCTTTGACGGATTAAAAGATCCGCTGGATCACCTGAATACATTCAAGACAACACTAGGTCTTCAGCAAACCCCTGACGAGATTCTGTGCCGCTCTTTTCCTACTACCCTCAAAGGGGCAGCCAGGGAATGGTTCACCAAATTGCCAACGTCATCCATTGATAACTTCGAGCAGCTAAGCAGTTCCTTTATTCGTCATTTTGTTGGCAGGCAACGTCCAAAGAGGACTGCTGACCATTTGCTCACCATCAAACAAGGAAAGAAGGAAACACTGAGGTCCTACGTAACACGTTTCACTTGAGGAATGTTGGAGGTAGACGAAGCAGATGATAAGGTACAACTTACGACCTTTAAGGCGGGATTAAAATCCAGAGTCTTTATGGTTTCCCTAGCAAAAAATCCCCTTAGGATGATGGCAGAGGTGCTTTTGAAAGCACAGAATTACATGAACGCCGAAGACGCTCTAGCTGCAATATGAAGTAGAAAAGCCAAAGGACATGAAGAAGGAAAAGGAAGATGATCGAAGGGGATGAAAAAGGGATCAAATGGACAGACAGAATGACGAAGGAAATAGAAGAAAAAATGACAAAAATCCTCGACCTATGAAGTTCACGCCTTTAGTGATGCCTGTTGACCAGATTTTGACAGAGATTAAGGACGAACAATATCTCAAGTGGCCCAAGCCACTCTATTCGTCACCTAGCGTGCGCGACAAGAGGAAATATTGCCGTTTTCATAAAGACCACGGGCATTACACAGAGGATTGCCGAGATTTGAAGGAACAGATAGAAGAACACTTATACGGAAAGGGAAACTGTAGAAGTATGTGAAAAGGGGAGATTCCAGTAAGTATAGAGACGGTAAGAAGGACCAACATGGAAGTTCCCAGAGAGACGAGGACCACCTACCACCTCGTCCACAGAGTGCAATAGGGGAGATAAAAACCATCGCGGGAGGACCAACCGTAGGAGGGTAGTTCAAATCCCTCAAGAAGTCACACCAAAGGCAAGTAAACAGTGTTCATAGCTTACCTTTCCTGAAGCAGAGACGGACAAACCATGATATGTACTTTTCAGAAGAGGATGCCACGGGAATAAAGCAACCTCCTGACGACTTACTAGTCATTATGATTATGATTGAGGGATTCAATACAAGAAGGGTTCTGGTAGACAATGGGAGCTCAGCAAACATTATCTACCTTTCTACTTTCCAGCAATTAAGGGTAGACCCGAAAAGGCTTCATCCTTTTGAGTCCCCCCTTGTCAGTTTCAGCGGAGACAAGGTGTACCCCCATGGAATAGTAACATTGACAGTGATAGCCAACTTTTACCCCTACCAAGTAACCAACAAACACAACTTTTTAGTGGTAGATTCACCCTCGTCCTACAATGTGATCATAGGACAACCTACACTCAACAGCTGGAAAGCTGCTACTTCTACATACTGCCTGAAGGTGAAGTTTTCAACAGAACAGGGGGTCGGAGAGATAAGGGGGGACCGGGTGTTGGTAAGGGAATGTTACCAAGCAGTTCTAGCCTCAAAAGAAAACCTCACATGGATAATCAAAGATAAAACACTGGAGATCATTGAAAAGCTAGAAACGATAGTGCTGGTCGAGGGAGATCCATCAAGGACGACCTAGGTAGGGACGAGCCTAAATCCAAAGACGAAGGAAGAGATTATCAACTTTCTGAAAGATAACCTCGACGTATTTGCATAGAGCCACGAGGATATGCCAGGTATCCCAGCAGACATTATCCAGCATCGCTTGAACGTAGACCCAAAGAAGAAAACCGTCCAGTAGAAAAAGGAGAGTTTTTGCCCCCGAACGAAACAAAGCAATCATGGACGAGGTGGATAAGCTGATTATAGCAAATTTTATTTGAGAAGTCTACTACTCTGAGTGGCTAGCCAACATCGTCATGGTCAAGAAGGCAAATGGGAAGTGGAGAATGTGCGTTGATTTCACGGATCTAAACAATGCCTGCCCAAAGGATAGTTTTCCCCTACCCAGAATAGATCAGCTGGTAGACTCAACTGCCGGGTACAAGCTTCTCACCTTCATGGAAGCATTTTCTGGATACAACCAGATACAAATGGCTGAAGAAGATTAGGAAAAAACAGCCTTCATTACCAGCCAGGGACTTTACTGCTACAAGGTCATGCCTTTTGATTTAAAGAACGCAGAGGCCACATACCAAAGGTTGGTAAACCAGATGTTTAGCAAGCAGATTGGGAGGAATATAGAGGTGTACATCGACGATATGCTCGTCAAGAGCAAAGAAGAAGAAAACCACCTAGTTGACCTCAGGGAGAAATTCGACACGCTCAGACAGTACAGCATGAAGCTAAACCCGTCCAAATGCACCTTTGGAGTATCCTTAAGGAAATTCCTCGGGTTCATGGTCTCGTAAAGGGGGATAGAAGCAAATCCCAAGAAAGTAAGGGCCATCCTTGAGATTTCTTCTCCAAAAACAGTGAAAGAGGCGCAATCCCTTATAGGAAGAGTAGCTGCCCTCAATAGGTTTGTCTCCAAGGCAATGGACAAATGTCTTCCTTTCTTCAAGACCTTGAAGTAAGCCTTTGTTTGGATGGAGGAATGCGAGACAGCGTTTCAAGAGTTACTTGAGCCCATCCATAGAGGTGAAGACTTATTTCTCTACCTGGCAGTATCCGTAACTGCGGTCAGTGTGGCCTTGATTAGGGAAGAAGACAGAATACAACATCCAGTGTATTACATTAGCCAGGCTTTCCAGGGAGCAGAGTCCAGATACCCGAAGATAGAGAAGATAACCTTTGCCCTAATAGTTGCCTCAAGAAAACTTCTCCAATACTTCCAAGCTAACCTGATCATAGTAATGACGGACCAACCTATCAAAAAAGCAATGAATAAACTTAAGGCCGCTAGACGAATGGTACAATGGGCTATTAAGTTAGTTCGATATAGAATACTGCCCTCGAACGGCCATAAAAGCACAGGCATTAGTAGACTTCATAGTAGAGTTCACCATCCCTGAACATGAAGAAGACCAGAAAGAGCGATGGATGATCCATACTGATGGTTCGTCCACCCATAGCAGAGGTGGGGCAGGGGTCGTTATCACCTCTCCTGAAGGAGATGTTTTGAAGTACGGAGTCCAGCTCAAATTACCTGTTACAAACAACGAAGCGAAGTACAAAGCTATGTTGACAGGGCTAAGAATAGCCCAGATACTCGAGGCTCAAAACATTTCTCTGAGGAGTGATTCACAACTCGTCGTAGGGCAAGTCAAGGGAGATTTTGAAGCGAAGGAGATAAGAATGCAGAAATACCTCAAATTAACGAACAAATTGGTAAGGAAATTTGATCGTGCAAAGTTCATTCAGATCCCACGAGGTCAGAACACTAAAGTCGATGAAGTAGCACGGAGTGCGTCCATGGACAATCCGTCGAAGTTAACTTGTTGGAGGCTGGAAGAACAAAACTCTCCTAGTATAGAAGAATTTCAGACATTCCCTGTACACACACGTTCGGGATGGACGAGTCCCATTCTATCTTACCTCAGGGATGGACGTCTCCCACCAAACCCCGAAGAAGCCAAGAAGATAAAGAAACGAGCTGCCCGATTCACGATACTAAACGACAAGCTTTACAAAAGAGGCTACTCTCGACCATACTTGAATTGCGTGGAAGAGGAGGAAGCCAAATATATTTTAGAAGAGGTGCACGGAGGAATTTACGGCAACCACATGGAAGCAAGATCCCTCGTCCAGAAAATCATAAGGACGGGTTATTTCTGGCCTATAATGCAACAAGACATAGCAGATTTCATCAGAAGATGTGACCGCTACCAGAGGTATGGAAATTTCCAACGAGTCCCCGGAGAAAAGATGACAACCATTTCCTCACCATGGCCGTTCGTGCAATGGGGGATCGACATTATAGGTCCCCTACCACAGGGAAAACAGCAGATAAGATTTCTACTCGTCACGATAGACTACTTCACAAAATGGGTCGAGGCGGAAGCACTAGCAACGATCACAGAAGCAAAGGTACAAAACTTTGCATGGAAAAATGTTTTTTACAAGTTTGAGATACCAAGGATAATTATCTCAGACAACGGTCGTCAGTTCAACAGCCACGGATTCAGGTCGTTTTGCACGGGCCTAGGCATCAAAAACATATATTCGACCCCAGGGCATCCTTAGGCCAACGGACAAAAGGAAGTTACAAACCAGACCTTGCTCAAGATCATCAAAACCCGGTTAATGGGGGAAAAGGGTGCACGGCCCGAGGAGTTACCAAGCGTCCTGTGGGCCTACAAAACTATAGCACGAACACCAATAGGAGAAATGCCTTTCAGTCTAACCTATGGAGCAGAAGCAGTCATCTCAATGGAAGTGGGACTTACTAGTCTTAGGACGAAGACCTTCGACGAGCAGTGTAACGACGATCATTTAAGATTGAGCCTGGACTGCCTGGACGAAGTCAGAGATCGAGCCTCCGAAAGGATGACAAAATATCAGTAGAAGATGGCACAATACTACAATCAGAGGGTAAAGTTGAAAAGGTTCAACATCGGAGATCTCGTCCTTCAAAAAGTTACACCTGCGTCGAAAGACCCTACGCAAGGCAAGCTCGGACCAACCTGGGAAGGACCCTTCAAGGTAATACACTATTCTCACCAAGGAAGCTACCACCTAGAAGATTTGGATGGAAACAAGCTGCCTTGTCCATGGAATGTTGAGCACCTAAAGAGGTATTACGAGTAGGAAACACAATCCAATTGTATGCATGACTTCATATTTTTTAATACGTCCAAATGTATGCATGATAATACAAATTCAAATAAACATATTATTCAGCAGTCCATGTACTCTGTTTATCCCTCTATTTTTTCAAACAAATAGACGATAAGATTCCTTAAATGGATGTACGTCGTCCAATGAAGAATGACGATAAGATTCCTTAAATGGATGTACGTTGTCCTGAGAAACAACGATAAGATTCCTTAACTGGATATACATCGTCCAAAAAAGACGATTAGTTTTATGAACTAAAGTATATCGTCCAAGAACACCTTAATTCTCTAAGTCCCAAGATGGACGAGCAGAATCCTCTAATGAATGTTCTCTAAGTCCCAGGATGGATGAGGAAAGTTCTTTAAATAAAAATTCTAAGTCCCAAGATGGATGAGGAGAGTTCTATAATGAAAGTTCTCTAAGCCCCACGATGGATGAGGAGAATTCTTTAATGAAAACTCACTAAGTCCCAAGATGGACTAATAGAATTCTCTAATTCTTCAAGTCCATTAAGTGACGAAGGAACCTCACAACAAGTTTCCTAAGTCTCTTTAGAGACAAATTACAGCCAAATGTAAACAGGAGGAAGAGTGCAAAGAAAAGCAAAATGCACATATATATATATATATATATATATATAAAGCTACAAATTGTCCAAAAGCCCTAAAATAAATACGGGCATACAAATTTAAGGAGTCCAAAAGCCCTAAGACAAGCAAGGCACTTAAAAAAAAGGAAAAAGGAAAGACTTCTTCTCAAGGCAATGGGATCAAGCTTGAGGAACATCGTCGTTGTCCTTATTGGTCCCCGGGTCCCCTTCAGTTGAGGCTGCAGTCTGAGCAACTTGGGCCTCCTCGTCTGCCTTGATCTCCTTATCTACAGCCTCAAAGTCTAGTTCCTCCAAATCTGTCCCCGGACCATGCTTGATCAAATACCTCCTCAGCAACTCAAATCCTTTAAAATACCACTGAAACAAAATAGTATTATACTCCTTCGTAGTTTGAAATGCGAGGACGGCCTTAGCAACAGCGGCTTTCATTCTCTGACCAGATGAAGCTAGAAGCTCGTCCTTTTGCTTCACTAACAATCTCTCCGACTCTATTTGCTCAGTCAGTTCCTTGATTTTCTCTTTAGATGTATTATTGACATCTATAGCAGCAATCAGATCCTTCCGCAGCCCTGAAGCCTCGGCCTCCAATGCTTCAACTTTCAAATTAGCCATGACAGCCTTCTCCTCGTTTGCCAAATATTGAGAAGTGATATGCATCGTCTCTCCTAAAACCTGACAACAAAAGGGTTCATCACAATTAAAAAAAAAAGGATAAGGAAGAGAGGCCACCTGTACAAGCTTATGAACATGCTGGCTCACTATCTGATGGGAGGGCATGCTAGAGATCTCCCTCATTTCCTCAGGAGTCAAAAGCTCGTTTGCTCAAGCCATGGCCGCTCTAGCGTCAGCCCAAGCATTGGAGCCCATTTTCTCCTTCCCTTTGTTCCCAGTTTTTTGCTATTTTGTAGGAGGAATGACCTCCTTTATCGAAAGGGCTGGGGAAGTAGCTCGTCCTTCTTCCAGAGTAGGGGTGGATGAACCCCTCTCCATGGACTCTTTCTCTTTCTCTATATCAACAACCTTATACTGTCTCTACCCAATGCTTGAAAGGGGCTCATTCTTCTTCCCTTTCAACTTGGCGTACATATCTTTGTTAAATCTTCTCGTCATTTCTAAAAAAAAAAAAAAAAAAAAAACTCTCAAGAATCAGAAAAATAAAAGGACGACCAGATACATCAATGACCACTCACGTTTCCTCTCTTCCTGATCGATTGTATCAAGGACGTAAAGCGAAGGTTCCGGCCCTAAACAATGACGGGCTAGCGTACGAGGGTCAACAAGTTCGTCAAAGTCGTCGATTGTACTGACGTACTTGGCAGCCTCCAGAACTTGCTCCCTAAATTTGTCTTCAAGGTCAGGATGCTCTTTCACTGCAAAACAAAAAATTACACAAGGTTGGAAGGACGATCAACAAAAACGAAACCATAAAAAGAAGAAACATAAAAACGAACGCACCAAGGCTAGGAGTCTTCCACCAGCGCAGCAACCTAGGGACGTCCCCTTAAAAGTCGTCGGACAAGGTCTCCCAACCATCGCTTGACACGAAAAAATATCTAGAATTCCTATTTCGGAAGGATGAAGGAAGGTCGGCGATGAAGCGAGACTTCCTATCCCAAGGTACAAGCTCGTAATACCCAAATTCCCTAGACTCTTTCAAGCAATAAAGGTTAACGAGCTTGTTGAGAGTGATTATGTCCCCATCTGCTATGGTCGTCCAAATCATCATACAACTTATGACGATCCTCCAAGAATTAGGCATAAGTTGCCCCAAGGCGATGTTTAGGTGACTGAGGAGTTCCATAATAAACAGGTGGACGGGAAATCTAAGCCCGCACAAGAACGTGGCCTCATAAAAGCAGACCTTATTATGGGCAAAGGCACAAGCCTTCTCACCCTTCCTGGGAAGACGGGCCTAGTCTCCTTAGGAAATTGAAATCTATCTCTGAACTTAGCAAAAACATCGGCCTTCAAGGAACACTTTTCCTTGAGGGCATGAAAGGAACGAGGTACGACAGGATTAGGAGGATTAGAGGACGAAGGCACGGAGATAGGGACAGAGTTAGCCGTATCTTCTCCAGCCCCATCCGCACCAGGAGACGAACCCCTTTCCAGATCGCTCGATCTCACTTCGGAACCCATACTTTCCCTCCTAAAAAACCCACAAATAGATTTGAACCAAGATAAAGACTGGTGCAATAGTGGATACAAATCACCCAGCGCTAGGTCAAGACCACTATTGCCCACAACAAAATCCCTAATCTGTAGGTATTGATTACTGGAGTGATGTGAAAGAACACCTAATGGGTCTCTAGAGGAATCTAATAGCCCACCTAGGCGAGTGAAAAGAAAGGCAATGGAGGGAGAAGCGCACCTAATTTTAGAATAATCCACCATTAAGGAAAAGCACAAAAGGAAAGTATGAGTGCAAATTACAGTGAGACCAGAAAAGGAACAAAATTAAGTGTACCTAGAAACGAGGAAGAAAACTGGTAAGACAGGAAACAAAAGCACCCAGCGAACAATTACGAGCTCAAAGGAGTCAAACGCAGAGAGAAATTGAAGAGAAAAGCTAAGAGTTAGAAAAATCAAACACAGAAAAAATAGGAAAAGAGGAGAAAAGAAAAACGAAGGATTAAAAAGGCCTTGCCTTGAAAAATGCGGGAAAAACTGAAAAGGCCCTCTTTGGAAACAAGATTCATTAACCAACCTGAAAAGGACATGTGGCCAAGATGAGCGCCACGCCACCATAGAGCAATAAATGCGGGGAACAGAACTCCAAGCGCTTCAACTATTTTCAAAAAAAAAAAAAAAAAAAACCCCTCATATTCCTAAGCTCGTCCAAAACATGGACAACCTTGGAATGGGGGGCCAGATGATAGTCCCAAATATACCTTCGTCCACACGGATGAAGAATGACGATCAAGGATGTCCCTGGGATTGGCTCAGCTCTGGATAGACCACCTGGCAAAGACGAAGCGGTCACTGCTCCATTAAATGACGATGCATTACAATACCAATAATGGACTTCCATATCGTTGAAGGTATACCATTTCACTTAATACTCTACAGAGACGTTATAGATTCAGAAATTATATTACCATTAAGAGGAACCAACGGCTAGAAGGGAGAAGGAGACATCTATATATACCTTTTCTCAAGACCCAACAAAAAGGTACAAAAAACTCTAGTTCTCAACAATTGATATTTTCTTTTCCATTCATACTCTAGCCATTCTGACTTTATCATTGGAGGCTCTATGGCAGGCACCACACCGGTGATCCATACTATTTTCAGGGTTAGGTTGACGTAAGGACGACATCTTCTGGACGAGTAATTTGATTGACGATCTCGAGCGTCATCAAAGCCTATAAATGACAACAGCCCAACGACAAAAATTAAATAATGCTTAAGGAGTTAAGATTTCAAAAAATTAAATTATATGTGTGCCTATATTTATATATATGACGGGACTGATGAATTCACTTACTAAGGACGACGTTCGAAGTACAGACGAAGATATCTCTGGATGAGGAAATTAAGTCCCACGTCAGTGACGAAGACAGGAAGACCATTCAATGTAGAACAATTACACCCAGAACGGTTACAAGGCCAACTGTATGAACCGTTGGAGCACATTGAAGCCACATTACATAGCATCAAGCGTTACCAAGAGGAACATTAAGACCTCCATTACTACACCAACGGCTAGAGGCCATAAAACCATCTATAAGGCCCACACATTGCCAAGTACAAGGTACATACACACTAAGAGACTTCTTTTGCTCTGTTACTTTGTATTGTTCATTCTTAACTAGCATCTTATACTGACTTTGGCAACGGAGGTATTGTGGCAGGCACCACACCGGTGACCACCTTTGAAGGCCGGAGATTGCTTCCATCTGATAATCTTGACTGATGAACTTACGCTTCATCAGTTTGGCACCGTCTGTGGGGACAACATTTTCGTGTTCAGACTCAAAAAAGTAGTTTCCGATCAACTGTTACTTTCAGATGGAGTCCAATCAAGATTCTGCAGCCTTAGCTCAGCAAGTTTAGGCTTTCGTAGCTACTGTCGAAGAACTCACAAGGCAAAATCAGGAAATGAAACTACGGCTTCAACAGGAGGAGAATCGATCCAAAAACACACGGAGGATGAGGGAAATAGCCACAGAAGGAGCGACCATCAAAGGCCTACTACTCCAGTAGAACAAAATTCAGATCTTATTCAAGAGATGAGGAAGGAGATGGACAAGTTAAGAAATGCCATCAGGGAGAAGAGAGACCAGAGCATGGGTAGATTGGTAAGGGCAACAAACTCGCCTTTCACAGCGGCGGTCTTTGGATGCCCAGTATAGTCGAAGTTTCGGTTGCCACAACTTGAGCCATTTGATGGGCTCAAGGATCCACAGGATCACCTCAACACCTTCAAAATGACACTAGGGCTTTAGCAGCCCCCTGATGAGATATTGTGTCGTTCCTTTCCTACCACCTTTTAAAGGAGCTGCAAGGGAATGGTTCACCAAGCTGCCTACCTTATCCATTGACAACTTTGAGCAGTTGAGCAACGCCTTCTTGTGTCACTTCATTGGAGGACAACGTCCGAAGAGGTTAGCCGACCACTTACTCACCATCAGGCAAGGAGAGAAGGAAACCTTGAGGTCGTACGTGAAACGCTTCACTTGGGAGACGCTGGAGGTAGATGAAGCCAACGATAAGGTACAGCTGACGACCTTCAAAGCGGTACTCAAATCCAGGGAGTTCGTTGCATCACTGGCGAAGAATCCCCCAAAGATGATGGCCGAGATGCTTCTGAAAGCACAGAAGTACATGAATGATAAAGACGCCTTAGCAGCCATAAGGGACATAGAGAAACTAGGAGACAAAGGAGGAAGGATGACGAGCGCAGGGGACAAAAGAGGGATCGTCAGGATTGTCGGATCAATGACCGGAACAGAAGGACAGACGATAAAACCCCAAGAACGGTAAAATTTACCCCTCTTGTTATGCCTGTTGACAAAATTTTAACGCAGATTAAGTATGAACACTACCTTAAATGGCCGCAGCCATTGCATTCGTCTCCTAACGTCCGCGATAAGAATAAGTATTGTCGATTTTGCAAGGATCATGGCCATTACACAGAAGACTATCGGGACCTAAAGGAACAAATAGAGGAGTTGATACGGAAGGGGAAATTGTAGAAGTTTGTGAAGAAGGGAGGGTACAATAAATTTCAAGACGGAAATAAGAGCTAGCATGAGTCATCGGCCAGGGGCGATGACCGTCAATTCCAACCTCCTCAGAACGTGATCGAGGAAATACAGACGATCACGGGGGGCCCATCACCGGAGGATCATTCAGGTCCCTTAAGAAAGCATATCAACGACAGGTGAACAGCGTCCACATGACACCCCCGTTGAAGCAGAGACGAACTGAACAGGACATGACTTTCAACGAAGGAGATGCTAGGGGAGTGAAGTAGCCTCACAATGACCCCTTGGTTATAATGCTCAACATAGAAGGATTCAACACTAAAAGGATCCTCGTGGACAATGGTAGCTCCACTGATATCATCTACTTCCCAGCATTCCAGCAATTGAAATTGGATCCAAAAAGACTATGTCCATTTGATTCCCCCCTCGTTAGTTTCAGCGATGACAGGGTATATCCCAAGGGCATAGTGACGTTGACAGTAACTGTAGGGGCCTACCCGAAGCAGTTGACCCGTCAACTGGACTTTTTGGTGGTAGATTGCCCCTCATCTTACAATGTAATCATAGGAAGGCCAGCACTCAACAAGTGGAAGTCATCCACATCAACCTACTGCCTGAAGGTAAAATTCCCGAAGGAGAACGATGTTGGCGAAGTTAAAGGAGATCAAATTTTAGCTCGAGAATGCTACCAGGCCGTCTTGGCCGCAAATGAGAACCATACATGGATAATCGAGGAGAAGGAGGAAGAGAAGGTGGAAGCCCTGGAAACAGTAGAATTGGCTAAAGGGGAAGCAACTAAGACAACCATAATAGGGACTACTCTAAGTCTTGAGATGAAAACAAAGCTCGTCCAGTTTCTTAAAGAAAACCTAGACGTCTTTGCCTGGAGTCACGAAGATATGCCAAGCATATCTCCAGACGTCATTCAACACAAGTTAAATGTAGACCCAGAGAAAAAAACCCGTCAAGCAAAGACGAAGAGTCTTTGCACCAGAAAGAGACCAAGCAATCACTGATGAGGTTAACAAGATCCTAACTGCAGGTTTCATCCGTGAAGTATACTATCCAGACTGGTTTGCAAACGTCGTCCTGGTGAAGAAATCAAATGGGAAGTGGAGAATGTGCGTGGACTTCACGGACCTGAACAAGACTTGCCTGAAGGACAGTTTCCCTCTTCCAAGAATAGACCAGCTTGTAGATTCTGCAGTTGGACACAAGCTTCTGACGTTTATGGACGCTTTCTTAGGATACAAACAGATAAAAATGGCAGACGAAGATCAGGAGAAAACGACCTTCATCACTAGTCAAGGGCTTTATTGCTATAAGGTAATGCCCTTTGGACTGAAGAATGCAGGTGCTACTTATCAGAGGTTGGTAAACAGAATGTTCAACAAGCAGATAGGCTGGAATATGGAGGCGTACGTGGATGATATGCTTGTCAAGAGTAAAGAAGAACTTGCCCATCTGGACGACCTCAAGGAGACATTTGCTACCCTTAAGCAATACCAAATGAAGTTGAATCCTAGTAAGTGTGTTTTTGGTGTAGCCTCAGGGGAATTCCTGGGATTCATGGTGTCCCAGAGAGGAATAGAGGCAAATCCGGAGAAGGTACAAGCCATAATCAACATGGCATCACCCAAGACCGTCAAGGAAGTCCAGAAGCTCACGAGAAGGATTACAACCCTCAATAGGTTCGTCTCTAGGGCTACGGACAAATGACTACCCTTCTTCAAGACCTTAAAATAAGCGTTTGCCTGGACTGACGAATGCGAAGCAGCTTTCCAAGAGCTCAAACGCTACTTGAGTAATCCACCCCTTCTAAGCTCGTCCAAGGAAGGTGAGAACCTATATTTGTACTTAGCAGTGTTAGCTACAGCCGTCAGTGGAGCCCTGATCCGAGAAGAAGACAAGAAGCAACTTTCAGTTTATTACGTCAGCCAAGCCTTCCAAGGAGCTGAGTCCAAGTATCTTAAGATTGAAAAGATCACGTTCGCATTGATAGTAGCCTCACGCAAACTCAAGCAGTACTTTCAGGTAAATCCTATCCTGGTGATGACGGACTAACCTATCAAGAAGTCCATGAGCAAGCCTAAGGCGGCTGGGAGAATGGTCCAGTGGACGATTGAACTCAGCCAATTTGATATTGAATATCATCCCAGGACGGCCATAAAAGCGCAAGCTTTGGTAGACTTCATCGCGGAGTTCACCCTCTCGGACGAGGATGACCTCACCAACAAACCCAAGCAATGGACGATACAGACCGACGGTTCGTCAGCCCAAAAAGGGGGGGGGGGAGTAGGGGTAGTCATAATCACCTCCGCTGGAGAAATACTAAAGTATGGAGTTTAGCTGAAGTTTCTAGCCACCAATAACGAGGCCAAGTACGAAGGGATTCTAACGAGTTTGAAGCTCGAAAAAGAGTTTAGAGTTAAGAACCTGTTAGTCCAAAACGATTCAAAGCTAGTAATTGGGTAAATCAGGGGAGAATATGAAGCAAATGAAGAAAGAATGCAGAAGTACCTCAGACTGACGAAGCATCTGACTTAGGAGTTTGATGAGGTGGAGTTTGTGCAGATTCCCAAAAGCCAGAATATGATAGCAGACGAAGTCTCGAAGATAGCCTCGTCAGAAGGAGGGGCATTGGAAGCAGGCCTGATGATGGAAGTCTAGAAAAATCCCAGCATTGAAGAAATTCCAACATTCGCAATCTAGAGCATAAACAGCTAGATGACGCCCATCGTATCTTTCCTTCAGGACAGGCACCTCCCTCAGAATGCAGATGAGGCCAGGAAGATCAAAAAGAGGGCAGCCAGATTTACGATCCTTAATGACACCCTATACAAGAGAGGCTTCTCCATGCCTTACCTAAAGTGTGTTGACGAAGAAGAAGCAAAGTACATCTTGGAGGAGATCCACGAAGGAATTTGCGGGGATCATGCTGGTCCTAGATCCTTGGTGAGCAAGATCATTCGAACAGGTTATTTCTGGCCGATTATGCAGGTAAACGCAACAGAGTTCGTCAAGAAATGTGACAAGTGTCAACGGTTTGGAAATGTTCAGCGACTTCCAGCAGAGAAACTGACGACAATTGCGACCCCGTGGCCGTTTACGCAATGGGGAATCGATATCGTCAGCCCACTGCCTCAAGGCAAAGGTCAGGTAAAGTTCTTACTAGTTGCTATTGATTACTTTACGAAATGGGTTGAAGTAGAGGCGCTAGCAACCATAACCGAAGCCAGAATCCAGAGCTTCGTGTGGAAGAATATAATTTGCAGGTTTGAGATTCCAAAGGCGATCATATCAGACAACGGACGACAGTTCAATAGCCAAGGCTTCAAGGAACTCTGCTCAGGCCTAGGCATCAAGAATCAGTTCTCATCCCCATGGCATCCACAGGTGAACGGATAGATGGAAGTGACAAATCGAACATTGCTCAAGATTATCAAAACGAAGATGGACGATGCGAAGGGAGCCTAGCCAGAAGAGTTACCCAATGTCTTATGGGCTTACAAAACCATAACAAGAACCCCAATGGGAGAAACCCCCTTCAGGCTTACCTATGGTATCGAAGCAGTGATCCCAGTCGAGGTTGGAGTAACTAGCACCAGAGGGGAGGTATTCAACGAAGAAGACAATCACAATCATCTACGAGTTAACCTGGACTGTCTAGACAAAGTCAAAGACAAAGCTTACAGAAGAATGGAGGTGTACCGGTAGAAAATGACTGACTATTACAATAAGAGGGTGAAGCTCAGACGACTTAGCATAGGCGACCTCGTCCTGCACAAGGTCACCATGGCCACTAGAGATTCTGCCCAAGGAAAGCTTAACCCCACATGGGAAGGACCTTACCGAGTCGTTCATTACTCCAGACAAGGCAGCTATCACCTGGAAACTCTAGACGGACAGAAGCTCCCAAGGCCATGGAATATTGAGCATTTGAAGAAGTACCACTAATAAGAGTAACAAACAGATGTATTCATTCAGAAAATTAATAAATGAGTTGTTCAGCTAAATGTTTCCCAGCAAGTAGGTCTATTCAATTATAATTTACACAAGCCAAGAATGGCTAAGTAACAAGATTCCGCATAGATGGATGTAAGTTACTGATGACTATAAGACCCCCTAAAAAGGTGTAAGTCACAAGCCAAAAATGGCTAAGTAACAAGATTCCGCATAGACGGATGTAAGTTACTAACAATGACGATCCCTAAAAGGACGTAAGTTGCAAAAAAGGGGCTAAGTAACTAACCCTGCCTAGACGAGTACACAACATGGACGATTGAAATATCACACTAGCATATCACCAACCAAAGATCATACAATCACAAGTACAAGTAAGTACGCAAATGTAAATTAAATTAAAGCCCAAAAACAATGGGCAAATTACAAGTGTTTCTACAACCAAAGGCCCATAAACGCTGGGCTAAAAACATTGTTCTCAAAGTAGATTAATTGTTCAGAAATTAGATATCCAAAACATAATAGGCATCTAAAAAAAAAAAAAATTATTATGAAGTGTTAGATTCGGGCTTCAACATCAGCGTCATTACCAGCAGCATCCCCACCGGCAGGAGCATCATTGGCAGGTGCATTCTTAAGGGCATCAGGCTCAGTGGCAAAAAGTTGGGCGGCCTCGTCAGCAGCCATCTCCTGGTCTACCTCTTCCAAATCCAGCTTCTCCATGTCTACTCCAAAAGGATGCTTAGCAAGATATCTCCTCAGGAGCTCAAAACCTTTGAAATACCAGCTGAACAGAACAGTGTTATATTTGTCAGTTGTTTGAAATTCCTTGACGGACCTAGCAGCAATAGTCTTGAGACTCTCCTTGGCGCCAAGAAGTTGCTCGTCCTTCTCCAAGGTCAACTGACGCTCCTCTCTGAGATCGTTTTGTAGGGTCTTCACTTTTTCCTTCAAAGAAGTAGCCTCGCCCATGGAGTCAATAAGTTTCTTCTTCAAAGTTGAATTCTCCGCCTCCAAAGCCTCCATCCCAGACGTGAGGGACGCCACCTTAGCCTCTTGAGTAAAATACTCGAAAGTAATATGGAGACTTTCTCCCAGCACCGGGGAAGGAGTTCAAAGTCATCAGTGAAGTGAGAAAGAAAAGGAAATCAAAAGTTGCCCAAACATTTTACCTGGACAAGCTTATGGACATGACGCGCGGCAACGTCATTGAAAGGAATGCCAGACAAGACCTTCAAATCTGCAGTAGTCACGATCTCGTGAGCCCTGTCCACCGCCAGCTTCTCATCACTCCAGAGCGTAGATGAACGAGAATCAACCTTCTCCTTCTCTCTCTCCGACAACCGAGGCCTCTTGGAGATGGGAGTAGCACCAATCTCTTCCACAAAAGTTGTGGGGGAGGCTATCCTCGTCATCTCGGCTCTAGAAACAACAGGATTGATGGAGGCAGCTGGAGCGACGGAGCTACCCTTCCCGGTGACGCGAATCGTTCTCTTCCCAATATTGGACAACGGCTCGTCCTTCTTGGACCTCATCTTCGCGTACATATCCTTATTGAATTTCAATATGCACCTTTTGGCAGATATATTACAACCTATTTTATATATACCTTTATATACAACACAAATTATACTAGAGACGCAACATTTTGTCTCTTATTCCTTCTCACATAAAAACTAATAAATAAAATAATTGTAGACACTCGATTTTGCACCCATGATTTAATGAAGGAGAATGACTTGAATGATCATTCATTTACCCCAAAAATCATGATTGCATTACATACATCAATTTGTTCTTGCATTACATGCATTAGTTTGTCTTTGCATTACATGCATTAAATCATTCATTGCATATCATAAAAATGATCTTGAGTTTCTAATGGTCGTGACGGTGTGTCCGGTTTCCAAATCGGACCGTCATATTGAAAGATATCGCATGATCAAGTTTGCACGGTCTACATGCATTGTATGGAGTGAAGCCGATCACGTGTGATTAATTGAAATTAATTTTGATTGGTTATTAATTAAAATTAATTAAATGAATTTATGTGATTGGTGGAGTATTTTTTTAAAAAAAAGTGAGATTTGTTGCATGAGATTAAAACAAATAAACTCATAATATTTAAAGAATGTGGATAATTAGGGTTTTGGGATAATTATATTCAAAATAATTATTTTAAAAGTCATAATTATCACTTTGGAATGAGATTTATCATGAAAATAATTTTGAAATTCGTCCAAATACAATCTTAGAGTTGGAAAACAGCTCAAAAACGTGCTAATCAAGTAACAGATTTCAGATTCACGTTCTGAGTAGAACTCACAATTCGGACTAGGCTATTTCTGGCAAAGTTGTAGAGAATTGAATTTCCCTTTAGATGTAAAAAATTTAGCTTAATCCGAATTTGGAGCAAAGAGATATGATCAAAATACGAAACTGGTTCTGATCTGAAAAATCAGATTACTCTTGAAAGCTTAAAAATGTGTTAAAAACACAAGAGCTGTTTAGACCCCCAAATTAAAAGATTACAGCTCGTTTGATTTTACTCTAACTTATCTAAGTACGAAAACAAGAGTAAATGAAGCGCAAACAACCAATACTAATCCAATGCATAAACATGAACAACAAATAATAAAAGTAAAGCACAAGAGTAAGGGAAGAGAGATACAAACACAATATAACACGGCAATGTGTTATCGAAGAGGAAACTAAAGAACTCGGCGAAAAACCTCTCCGCTACCCTCCAAGCGGTAAATCGATCCACTAGACAATAAGTTGGGATACACGAATAGTAAGAGACCCTTCAAGCCTAATCTACCCAATGCACTTAAGCCCTCCAAGCTCCTACTCCAACAAGGCTTCTCAGAACCGTGTCTTGTCTAGCTTTTCGGATCCCGCACTATGCCTGATTACATCCGCCAAGCCTCACTGGCTTCTTTTGGCATATCTCCAAAGCTTCCCAAGGAGAAGAGACTAGAATGATTTCTCACTAAGGATGAGTAGCTCTCTCTCTAAAATATAGGTGTGTGTGTTGTAGAAAACCTATCTAGGGTTTTTCTTTCTAAATGACCTCCTTTACATTTATGGGTAATGGGGGTATATATAGTATGGGTGAAGGGTAAGGAAGTCACACTTAAATCCTCCAGGCAGAATGTTTCACGACTACCTCATGGGAAGGCCTTACCCGTGTGACACTCGCGAAACTGATAGCTTGGCACGACTCTTTAGCTCCCAGGCATGTGCTTCTTACATACACTTTTCACGGGAACTCTTCTCGCGAACTTCTCGTGAGCTAGTCACGAAATGCACTGATCTTCATTTAAGCTTAAGTCTTCACCAACTTAATACTAAAACCAATACAATAAAATCCCACAAAATACAAGAAACAAAATTAAAGCAATTACAACACTTTTTGTCACGGAATAAAGCCAACATAAAACATAGTTGTAAATCACAACTTTACAACTCTTATCCAAATCTCCTTTTTTTTTAGGATTTTTCCCCATACATTTTTTGCTTATTTTTTTTCAGCATTCCAACCTCTATAAATAGAGGAGGCATCTCATAATTCAGCACATCTTTCACCTTCCAGAGAGAGACATTCTTTTACGCTCAAGGAGAGACACATCTTCACACTTTCTAATCTCTCATTGCCCTTTTCTGGTGTTCTCTTTTAAATTAGGGTTTTTAGGTTTCAAAGATAATTGGATAAATTTCTTTGAACCCTAAAACATCCTCTCAAGAACAAGAAGTGCTCCATGCAAGAGGTTGTTTCTGATAACCCTTTTTCTTTATTCTTCTCTTTTGTGATGATGCATATATTTTTCTGTTTAGTTATCCATAATATGAATTGCTAATTATTGTTTTGTTTAAAGCATGATTTTAAATCTTTTATAATTGTAATGATCTTTTTTTTTTTAATTTCAATAATTTGCATATAACCAATTATTTTTCTTAAAATAAAAATAGATCTGCATCTTTATTAGATGTAGATTTGAATTTTTCTTCAAATAAAGCAGATCTAAATCTTCATTAGATGTAGATCTGAATTTTTCTTCATAATAAAACAGATATGCATCTTCCTTAGATGTAGATCTGAATTTTTTTTCACAATAAAACAGATCTGCATCTTCCTTAACGTAGATCTGAATTTTTCTTCACAATAAAACAGATATGTATCTTCCTTAGATGTAGATCTGAATTTTTCTTCAAAATAAAACGAATTTGTGATGTAGATCTGAATTTCCATAATCAAAACTGATTTGTATCTTCCTTAGATACAAATCTGATTTTTAATGCATGCAGATTTTTTGAAATAAAGAAAAAGATAAATCATGATTATGTTTGTGTTTGTGTTTGTGTTTGTTTTTGTTTAATTCATGATTGTATAAATTCATATTATAAGTGAAACTCTCTTCTTAAAAAAAAAATATTTTTTCATTCTTTTTAAACATATAAAAACAGATCTGATTTTTCTATCATTAAAAACCATTTTTTTTTATCAACACAAAACAGATCTGAATTTTCATCTCCAAAAACCATTTTTTTTTTATACTACAAAACAAATCTGGTATTTTGACAAATCAAAATCAATTTTTTTGTACCAACCCAAAACAGATCTAATTCTTTTCAAAAGAAGAGACTTCATTCATAAATAAATTTGTGTGATTTGATTTTTTTTTATTCACATGTTCAACATATCATTCATGACATACATAAAAAGGTACATACGTCACAAGAGTCTAGAAGACCAGACTCTGTCTGGGCGGAACGGGTGCCTAACACGTTCTCATTCTGTAACCTAGCCTCTGAATTTAGGTCTTTGGATAAGTAGATCTAAACCTTGTCTTTTATTTTATTTTGGGTAGAATGTAACTAGGACAAAAAGCTATGTATTTTTGGTAGATTGTAACTAGGACCCAAAGCCATGTAATTTCCAATTTTTCAAACATGTATTTTTATTCAATCAATGAGAATGGAACAATTCAGTCATGTATTTGTATAAAAAATAAGTAACAACTCCACACCACTTACTCAAAAAGAGAAGTGCCCTAAAAAGCACTCCAAAAAATCTCTCTTTTTTGAGAGACACCCAATTTTGGCGGTCTCTCACAATAACATTGTTTTCTTCTGCCTAACTAATAAAACGTTGTGCTTTTCTTTCAATATATATATATATATATATATTTTTTAATTTCATGCATTTATTTTTACTACTCCAACTAAAAAATAATGGTTTTTTTTTTCCTAGAAACTCATTCAATAGCTATTCTCGTGCATTGCATGGGTTAGTGACTAGTCTATATCTATATATTACTAAAAGCTGAAGTATAGCATTTAATGTTATTATGCTCATATTGAGCCATATCAGCAGTCACGTCATATTTTTTGTTTCCAATTTTTGTTATATATATATTTTTAAACATTTTCTCATTTAAGGTGACTTAAAAAATCCATTATTTAAAAATTAAAATGTCTTTTAATCATTATTTTTATTATTAATTTTCCAAAACTCTCCCTCCCTTTTACCTCTTCATCTCCCCACTACTTTCTACCTTAATATCATTTTTTTCTCTACCATTTTGTCTTCCTTTATTTTGACTTTTCTTATTCTCAACATCTTACTATAAATTCGACATTTTCCTTTTCATTCTATTCATACTTTTCTCACACAAAAAAGGTTATTTCTCTATCTCTCTCTCTCAATTTGTTTTTCATCTTTTGTTTGATTTTTTTTTTCATTGCATCAATTCTTTAGGTTGATGAATTTTTATGTTAATTAGAATTCTACTTTGGGTTGATGCAATTTATTTTTGTGTTTTAAGTTGTTATCTTTTATATTCTTTTTGATTTAATATTATCCTACTGCATTATGCATATAATATATAATAATATAATGTTATTATATTACATAGAATGACTTGGATAATATCATATTTATTGCTATATAGTTTATTTTTACTCTTTTTTTCTCTCATATTATTTTATTCAACATCTAAATCCAGTCACATCCTCCATACTATTAAATTATGCGGCACAAATCAAGAAAATGGCTAGGCACAAACCTGCCTTCCTTTACCATACGTTGGGGGAATCAATATACTTGTGTGATAAAGGGTCATATAATTTATAATTTAGATAGCACCCTTTGAATGTGACTAGGCCCATAGGTTGAGGAATTTGTAGACTTAAAAAAGCTATTGAGAATGAACTTTTTGAATTAAGTCTAAAAAAATATGAACTACTATATATCATTTAGATAAAAACTTTTATCATAGATACATTATTTTTTTTTTTTTGTCACATATTTAAATCACGCAAACTTAATAATTTTATATTATGTGTTGGCATTGTCTCTGCTTCTTCTTCTTCTTCTTCCTCATCATCTTTAAAGGATGCCAACAATATTGATCTTATGGGAAACGTTACATAAAATATTGAGAAAAAAAAGTTTTATTTTACAATCTACTAAAAATGTTTTACACATTCATCTATTTTAATTTAGATTTTTTTTCCAAAAAAAAATTAATTTAGATATTTATAAGTAAACAATGAAATAATAATAATATATATATATATAAGGACATATGTGATTCACATATTAGGAACATATGTCACTATTTTGTGTAATTGACTAATCTTTTGACAGAACACACTTTACTTGTAATAGGGTAGATCTATGATGTATTTAATACTTCAAGAAACCTTGTTTCAAGAAGTGTTGAAAGCATGCAAGTCTGTCCAAGATTCAAGTGTGAGAAGTGCTGTTCATTAAAACTTGACAGCTAGCTATCTATCGAGACCCGTAGAGCTGTTGAAGCCCATGGCTCGACAGATAGGCTATCTGTCAAAGTTTATGAAGTTCAGTTTTTCAGGACTGTTTTTCATTCAATCCGTGATTGTATGTTTGAGATTTCTTTTCTCACAACCCTAAACATATAAAATGATTATTTTAAGGGCCATAAAAGGTAGACACAAGTTGCACAAGTGTTGAGCAAAGTTTGTTCAAGCAAATTATGACCGGAGACAAAATTTACCCTAGTTCATATTTCTTGTGAAGAAGCTGCTGCGTTTGTGCACCGTAGGGTTTTATAACCAAGGAGCATCTCGATCTTCATCGTCTAGATGAACTGAAGAACTTTGCAACCAACAACCTTCTCTAGTTGGTGTTTGAAGTCGCATACTGGGATTCGCGCAATTGGTTAGTCGCGTACTGGGAGCTATGCATTACAAGGAGAGATTGTCACTACAGAACAAGTCCAATTGGGTATTGGGGTAAGTGTTCAACTATAAGTTGGTATAAGGTACTGAGATTCCTTTACTTGTAACCGCTTATTGTGATAATAGTGAATTCTCGGGAGTGGTGACCTTAAAATCACCCGGTGGAGTTTTTGCCGTGCAGGTTTTCCCCATTCATAAACAAATCACCGTGTCAATTTATTTTCCACTGCATACTTAGTTTAATTGGTGATTTGTTTGTGCTACCACACGTTTGCATGTTAATTTGATTATTTAATAAAATTGGCTAATTAATCAATTAATTTCATCACAAGGGGTCAATATGTTTTTGGTCTATCAAGTGGTATTAATCTTTGCTGTGTTGATCCATTGACCCCTGTTTGTCATGGATAAAGGAAAATCTCTTATTATACCTCATTTATTTGATGCCACTAACTATGCATACTAGAAAGTACGCATGAAAGCTTTCTTGTAGTCTCTAGATGAGAAAGTATGGCAAGCTATGGAGATAGGCTGGACCAAGCCGAAGGAAGCGCCGGCCGATTGGGATGATGCTAAGATTAAGGCGGCGAATTTCAACAACAGAGCATTGAATGCCTTATTCAATACGGTCACCAATGAGGAGTTCAAGAAGATATCCTCCACTGAAACTGTGAAGGAAGCATGGACCATCCACCAAACAACCTATGAGGGAACAAAGGCTGTCAAGGACTCGAAGCTTCAAAGACTCACTACTAGCTTCGAAGAGACTAAGATGGAGGAGGATGAGTCATTCGATGAGTTCTATACCAAGCTCAAGGACATAGTGAACTCAACCTTTAATCTTGGGGAAACCATTCCTGAATCCAAGATTGTGAAAAAGTGCTTAGATCTCTACCCGAGTGATTCCATGCCAAGATCATTGCGATCGAGGAATCAAAGGAAATTGATAAGATTCCTTTGACAGAGTTGGTTGGTAATCTACAGACCTATGAGTTAGGTTTAACAAGAATTGGTAAGTCGGGTAAGTGCAAGAGCATGGCATTGAATGCCAAGAGCAGTGATACTGATTAGTCTTCAAATGATGAGGATTCTAAGATGAAGTCCTACATTACAAGGAAATTGAATAAGTTCATGAAGAATGCCAATGGGAAAGGCTTCAACAAGGACCGTAGGCAATCCAGTTCTTCTCAGTTTAAGAGCCAAGACAAAGGGAAGAAGGATGCTAGGGATGGTGGTCAGTACACTGTTCCTTTAGCATCAAAGTGTTTTAGGTGTCAAGGTTTCGGTCACATGAAATAAGAGTGCCCCACATATCTCAAGACCATTAGGAAGAGCAAGGCACTTGCTGCTACATTGAGCAACACCAAGCCTTAAGATGATTTCGATAATGAGGATGACAGAATCTTAAATGCCTTCACTGCCACTGTCAATCCTACTAAGGGGATTGTTGAAGATGTGGATGAAGAAGCGGAATTGGTGGCGTCCAAGTTTGAGAAGATGGATGAATAAGATGACATCCACACAGCCTATGCAAAGTTATACAAAGTCCCAGAAAAGCATGAGAAGTTGTATAAATTGACCACCAAGAAGCTTAGTGATATGGAGCTTGAGCGTGAAGAGCTTTCCACAAAGTTTGATGAAGCCAATCAGACTATTGGAGCACTGAGGTTTGAGAATAACTTCTTGGCTGAGAAGATCAAGAAGCTTGAGGCAGAACTGTTCCAAGTTAGAGCTTAGCTAGAAAGGACTTCAAGTGCTAAGCTCGATGAAATGTTGTGCCTTCAGAAATTTGCTTCCAATTGAACCGGTTTAGGGTATAATTTCTTTCCTTCTAATATTGCTTCTACTAGTACTACTGTTTTTGTTCCTCCTAGTAATAATGTTGAAATTGAGAACACTAATTTCAAAACTAATTTAGCTACTGAGAACATAGACAAGGGTAATTCTATCTTAGGAGCACCCACTAAGCAGGATAAGAAAGAGGTTAAAAAGCCTAGGGCTAAGAATGCTAACTCTCAAAAACCTAAACAGAATCTGTCATCACTGTGGAGTAGTTGGTCATACTCGACCTAATTGCTATAAGTGGTTAGCCACTCAACAGAGTAACAACATGATTACATTAGGAAACTAGAATTAGTTTCCATCCTCCTTTGCTCCTCTTGGAGATCTTCTCAAAGCCCTCATGTTCCTTTCAAACTTGAACGGTTTCAATTCTTCTCCCTCACCGCCAGATCAAGGATTTGCTAGACAGAAAGGTTCTTCCAAGGTATGGAAGGAAAAGGGCTCTAAGTGATTCTATCCCTTTTTCTCTCTCCCTTTTTGTTTTTGTTTGCATTACTTGAGTGTTTTGCTTTCATGTTTTGAGTCAGTCTAGTTTTTATGCTTTGCTTTGTTTAACATGTTTTTGTTTGCTTTTAGATTTGTTTATTTTGTTTTTACTGTAAAAAATAAAAATAAAAATTGAAAAATCAGAAAATACAAAAACAATGTGTGTTTGTGTACATTGGTACTTGTGTACCTTGGATGGCCATTGAAACAAAGTTTTCTAAACTTTGTATCTCTTGTAACTTAGATAAGCATCTCTATGCACAACTAAGCAAGTGAGCTTTGTGGCTCGTGTTTGTGATGAGTAAGATTAAGTAATCTCTTGTACTTAACACTCGTATCACTCTTTTTGACGGGAAGGAATAAAAAATCCTAAGAGAAAGACATAAATAACCATCTCACCACTGTTGCCCGCCAATCATGAAAATGACATTTGTATGCTTCGGTATAGCAAAAGTGCAACGTCAATGACATTTGTGTGATTCGGCATAGCAAAATTGGAATGTCAAATGCTTAACATCATTGGGTATTTCTTTTCTTTTTCTTATATGCCTATGCATGATTCGCTTAAAAAGAAAAATACGCAAAGAAAAATAAAAAGCAAAAAGATCAAAATGCTTTATATATGATTGCAAGCGTGTATTCTAGGAGATGTAGGAGTTATAGGATGTACCTCGAAGGGGATAGTCCCCATCAAACAGTTATGATTGTGTGTGAGTTAAAGTGAATTTCTCATATCTCAAATTGTCATAACATGTATACACTTATGCAATCTTGTGATGTTTTTCACACACAACACGCAATATTCTTTGCTACTTTTGATACATGTGCAGGTACAATGTGATTTGGCCATCACAAGGTTTACATGTGTTAATGTATGCTCACTAAACTGTCTTAACTTGTTTTTGAAATATAAATTGGTTAGACTTATTTAGTGTGTGTGTGTGTGTGTGTGTTTTTAGGATCTATGTACTTAATTTTTTTTTATTGAGAGATGATTTTGAAAGTTCAAAATGCTGTTTGGATCATTGGTTGAGTTGCATGTTTGATTGCATTCATATCTGTGTTTTTCTCTTCTTGAAAAATTGTTTTTATGCAATCTCAACAGCTCATTGACACCTCTCGATACCTAGCCTACCTATCGAGCTCTTCAATTGCCTTTTATCGCAATCTCGACACCTCTCGATAGCTAGGTGGATCAATCGAGAAAGTTCCTGTCCCCTTAATAGCTCCTCGATAGCTCCTCGATCCATCAAGCTTGTTTTGCTGTGGGCACCTCTCGATAGCTGCATCTTAAAGCTCGACACCTCTTGACACCTCTATTTGTCGAGAATTACTGAACACCTATATATAGGTTTTAGTGCAATCTGATCTTCATTTTCTCGATCTCTCTTGATCTGTCTGTGTTTATTCACCTCCCAAACTTCTCTCTCTCACTCCAAACTTCATCTCAAAGTGATTTTCTACCTTAATCAAGTTCTTCTTCACTTGGTAAGTGTCTAAATCCCTCATATTCATGCATTTCATGATTTTTAACCTAAGTTTTTGGGTTTTTGAAATTTTTTTGGGGTTTTTCAAAATTGATGAAGTTATTGTGAAATTTTTGGGTTGGTTTTTGTGAAAATGCTTTAAACTCTTCATGCATTGCATCCTATGTGCATTATAACTATATTTTCATGCATTTAGATGTGTGTTATATATGTTAAACTGTTTGTGTGTTGGTAGGTTTGGATTAGGCTGAGCCTATGATAATATTACTGTTGCACGTCACATGCTCATGCATTTTCATGCATACGTCCTTTACATTCAATATATTTTTATATATTTGAATTGCTTTGGGACTATTCTGAGTGTTTCTTTCTTTCCCCCTCACTCTCTAGTTTACGTTAGTGTGTCATGGCACTGAAACGTAAGTCTGCTCCATCCCGAAACCCTTTTCATTCTAGGGCAAGTTCATCTTCTGATCCTACCCCTCTTTTGTTCAGTTCCGTGATGAGGATGCCCAAAAGGACTTCTCGGAGAACTTCTCTAGACGAGGTGTTCATTCGGAATGCTGAGTCATTTTATCGAACTTCTCCGACACTGACCTACCCACTATCATTCACAGTCGGGGTTAGGAGTCACTGTGTGACGTCCCAGTCACCTATCCATCCGTGCTGATCTAGGAGTTTTACTCCAACATGCATGGACTTGATTATTCAGTACCTCTTTTTCATACTCGCATTCGAGGTACACACATAGTGGTCACATCGGAGTTGGTATCCGATGTGCTCCGTGTCTCGAGGGTAGAGCATCCTAACTACCCCAGTTGTAAGCGTCTGAGGACTGTGTCCAAAGACGAGTTGATGTCTACTTTCTGTAAGCGTCCCACTGATTGGGGCGAGCGTCTGTTTACTCCATGTTCAACCTTTGTTAAAGGTCCTAGAATCATGAACATGGTGATGACTTTTGTTTTGCACCCCCTTTCTCATTATAACTCTATTATAGAGCCTTGTGCTTGATTTTTGCTTTCTTTGATTGAGCATCTCACTATAGATTTTCCCTCTCATTTCATTCTTTCTATTATAGATGTCTATAGGGATTCGGCGTCTCGTGATAAGCTCATCTTTCCCTCCGCTATCACGAGGATCTTACCATTTTTATGTTCCCTTTGCCCTTTTTGACCACTTCCTTGTTATGTGTGCCATTGACTACGCTACCGTTAAACAGAGCGAGGTGCAGTTTCGTTCGAGGCAGTCCGGTACGGTAGCTCCTCCCACTCCTTCAACTCCATCCACCTCTGCTCCCTCTACTTCGGTGGGAGGTGTGACCCTTGACGCGATCATGGCGCAACTTTAGCGCATGGATGCTCGCCATGACATTCTCACTGATGAGTTGTGTCAAGTGAACACCCGTGTCAGTCGTATTGCTAGACGGTAGGCTCGCCTTGGTGGCTTTATGGAGTCTCCCTCTCCTCCTCCCGAGGCATCTAAGACATCCGAGGACGAAGACTCCGACGACAATGATGATGATGAGGATGGAGATGCTAGCTCTTCCAGCACTAACGAGATGTCTACTTGACACTCTTACCCTTTGTCACTCATGACAAAAAGGGGGAATAGTTTTGGTTATGAGAGTAGTCATACTTAGGGGGAGAGTTAGTATAGGAGATTTTTGTTAGGGGAGTGTGCACACGAAGGGATGTAGCGAGGACTTGATGTTTTTTTTTTTTTTCCTTTTCTTTCTATTTCAGATACATCATATCTTGTATATTGGTCTTATGACCATTTTGACATACATTGTACTTATATTCTTTATATATATTGATGTATGTGTTTCTTTCACCTATCCTTGCATGTGTTGTTTCTTTTCTTTTCTTTATACACATGTTTCTTATATCTTGTATGCAATCTATTATTTCTGTTTCACACAAAGATGCCTTGATGAGTTTTGTTTAAAGTGTTTCAGAAATACAGGTTGTCAAAGTCTTTCTTGCCATAGACTCTCTTCTTGCAAAGTTTTTCAAGAGTTTGTATTAGGATAGATTTTATTGTATTCAACAAGTGAATAATGAGTTGAGTGATTTATGACTTCTCTCATATGTTCATTTGTTTGTTGTAGTTTTATCACGGATTGCCAAAGGGGGAGATTGTAAGGACATATGTGATTCACTTGTTAGGAACATATGTCACTATTTTATGTAATTGGCTAATCCTTTGACAAAACGCACTTTACTTGTAATTGGGTAGATCTAGGATGTGTTTAATACTTCAATAAACCTTGTTTCAAGTTCAAGTGTTGAAGGCATGCAAGTCTATCCAAGATTCAAGTGTGAGAAGTGCTATTCATTAAAGCTCGATAGCTAGCTATCTATCGAGACCTGTAGAGCTGTTGAAGCTCGTGGCTTAACAGCAACTTGACAAATAGGGTATCTGTCAAGGTTTATGAAGTTCAGTTTTTTAGGACTGTTTTTCATTCAATCCGTGATTGTATGTTTAGACTTTCTTTTCTCACAACCCTAAACATATAAAAGGATTATTTTAAGGGCCAGAAAAGGTGAACACAAGTTGCACAAGTGTTGAGCAAAGTTTGTTCGAATTGTGACCAAAGACAGAATTTGCCCTAGTTCATCTTTCTTGTGAAGAAGCTGTTGTGTTTGTGCACCATAGGGTTTTGTAACCAATGAGCTTCTCGATCTTCATCATTTGGATGAACTGAAGAACTTTGCAACCAATAACCTTCTCTAGTTGGTGTTTGAAGTCACGTACTGGGATCCGCACAATTGGTTAGTCACGTACTTAAAGCCGTTCATTACAAGGAGAGATTGTCACTATAGAACAATTCCAATTGGGTATTGTGGTAAGGGTTCAACTGTAAGTTGGTATAAGGTATTGGGATTCCTTTACTTGTAACCGCTTGTTGTGATAATAGTGGATTCTCGGGAGTGGTGACCTTAAAATCACCCGGTAGGGTTTTTGCTGTGTAGGTTTTCCCCATTTGTAAACAAATCATCGTGTTACTTTATTTTCCGGTGCATACTTAGTTTAATTGGTGATTTGTTTGTGCTACCACACATTTGCATGTTAATTTGATTAATTAATAAACTTGGCTAATTAATCAATTAATTTCATCACAAGGGGTCAATACATTTTTGGCCTATCAATATATATCTATACATATTTATCTTGTGCGGTTGTAACTTTACATATACTTTTGTATTTATATATTCATCTACTTTAATTTAGATATTTATAACTTAATAATGAAATCTATAAACAAGGTAATTAAAACAATCATATTTCTACAATTCAAAAAGTCACAATTTTTTTTTTTTTAAAAAAGGCCTTTTACATTTCCTTGGAATTATTTTTAAAATTTTTTTATAAAACCTTTGATATTCCACTAACATAACCACTTCATACATTAAAAAAATTTAAGGCTCATTATTACTTTCGTTAATATATCATGGATATCTTAATTGATTGAGACCAAACTAGAGAAATGTCTTTCATATTTCTTTAAAAATTCAAAAAAAAAAAAAAAAAAAAAAAAAAAAACCTTTGACATACCACTAACGTAACTACATCTATAACTATTTAAGCCATTCATGATATCTATTTCTTATTGATAACCATAAAATTTTTAACTAGCAAGGGAATATACAAAGTAATAAAGAATAAATGAAGGAAGAAAAAAAGAAATGAAATCAAACATCAATTAATAACCGTTATTTGGAAAATAAAAAGGTGGTAAAGAGCAGTAAGAAATAAAATAGAGATGGCTATACAGAGGACATTAAAAACTTTATAGTGCAATAAAATCAACAATTAAATATAATAATACAAAATTTAAACTTAAAACTAATCAAACTCTAACTAGGGAAATTATATATATATATATATATATAATCATAATCTTCATACACCATGACTTTAAAAAAAAATTATTGAATAGTTCTAACTCATATTTAATGTCTATTTTATACAAGTCATCAACCAATAAATATATGATAATGGTAAAAAATGTTATAGACAAGATTATGAAAAATATGATAAAACTATTTATAAAAAAAGATAAAAAAATAAAAAAACTCTTTATAAAGTCTAGGGATTAAAATAGTATTTTATCTAAAAAATTATCACGCGCAACACGCAAGTCTACGACTAGTATATATAAAAACAGAAACCTCATACAAGAGTGCACGAGATCTTGCCATGTAAATTTTGCATTTAACATTTTAAGTATATAAAAAAAAGCAAAAATAGTGATAATTAAAGACTAATAGTAATAACTAACCAAATAAGGTTCTAGGGAGAGATAGAGAGACACGAAAATGTTGTGGATTGTTAAATGAAATGAAATATTTCAATATTACAAAAATAAAAGACCTGAGATTGACAAAACATTTGTAAGAGAGTGAAAGAGGAATCTGAGGGGCCTCTACCTCCATCATACTAGCTTCCCACCACCATCAAGCCGCCGAAACCACCTATAAGTAATTTTTTTTCTTTCTTCTTTTTAAATTAAGGGCTTAAATATGATTTAGGCTTAGGTAATTTGGTTGTATAGTTTTTTTTTTTTGGGTATAAAAGTGGAGAGAATATTTAGTGCGCAATATAAAGTCATATTCTACTATGGTTTTAAATCATTTATAAGACACTGCATACACACTTGCCCACACCATGTCTAAATATCTCACTATCGATGAGTGGAAGATGGTGAGAGAGTTGGGTATACTTTCATTTCATGGTATGCAATCTATGAACACAACAAAAATTAGTTGATTTTTATGGTCCTATTACTCTTTAGCATTTAATTTTGGTTTCATGATTTTCTTAAAAAATTAATCTTACCTTGAGAATGCTCTAAATGTGCAGTGAAACTACTAAACTAATTTTTAATATGCCAAAATGTATATGTTTCTTTGATCTAATTTAGTTTACATTTTCTTTATAATATATGAAAGCTCAAAAATGTGTTGATAACACAAGAGCTGTTTAGACCCCCAAATTAAAGTTACGGCTTGATAGATTTTACACTAACTTAATACTCAGTGCGGAATAGTGTAAATGCGAGTGGATAAATAAACAAGTTACTCTAATCCATAATCAAGACAACACAGCAATAAAATGGAATGTAAAAAAGTAGGGAAGAGAGATGTAAACACAAGATAACACACTGATGTGTTATCGAAGAGGAAACCGAAGAACTCGACGAAAAACCTCTCCGCTGCCCTCTAAGCGGTAATCGATCCACTAGACAATCAATTGGGATACATGAGTTAGCAAGAGACCCTCCAAGCCTAATCTACTCGATGTACTTAAGCCCTCCAAGCTCCTACTCCAACAAACCTTCTCGGAATCGTGTCTTGTCTAGCTTTCCGGATCTCGCAATACGCCCAATTGCATCCACCAAGCCTCACCGGTTTCTTTTGGGAAATCTCCAAAGCTTCCCAAACTCCAAAACACTCTCTACACTCTGAATAGGTGTGGGTTGTGTTTAGGTACAAATCTCCTCTCAAGGTATGACAGTGGAAGAGGGAATGAGAAGAGGCTACAATGATTTCCCACTAAGGATGAGTAGCTCTCTCTCTAAAAGATGGGTGTGTGTGTGTTGTAGAAAACCTATCTAGGGTTTTTCTCTCTGAATGGCCTCCTCTACATTTATGGGTAATAAGGGTATATATAGTATGGGTGAAGGGTAAGAAAGTCACTCTTAAAAATCCTCTAGGCAAAATGTTTTGCGACTACCTCGCAAGAAGGCCTTACCCGCGAGACACTCACGAAAACGATAGCCTGGCACGACTCTTCATCTTCCAGTCATGTGCTTCTCACATGCCCTTTTCGCAGGAACCCTTCTCGCGAACTTCTCGAAAGCTAGTCGCGAAATGCACTGATTCTTCAATTAAGCTTGAGTCTTCACCAACTTAATACTAAACCCAATACAATAAAATCCCACAAAATACGAGGAACAAAATTAAAGCAATTACAACACTTTTTGTCATGGAATAAAGCCAACATAAAACATAGTTGTAAATCACAACTTTACAATCTTCCCCTTTGGTTATTCCGTGACAAAACCCCCTATAACACACTCTAGACTTAAACATGAGTTTGGGAACAATGGCAAAACTCATTCACACCTAAATCTAGAAGTTGTGATAAACTTGGAACATATATACCTGTAACCTGAAACACTTGCACAAAACACATTAGGCCCTAAAGGTAAATCAAGTGATAAAACAAGTATAATGTAACAAGTAAATTGCAATCAAATAAACATGATGTAAAACATGTGAGCAACTTGATCATACACCAAAATAGTCATATGGAAATGACTACAATGATCATATAGCAAAGCAAATGATCATCCGAACATGCAACCAATAAAGCAGAATAGCATAAGGATAAAAGCATGTCTAACACATAAGCACAATGCAATGAGAACAATAAAGCATATCAAAGGACCATAAAACAACGAGAAAACAAGCATAAAGCAAAACAATGTCTTCTCCCCCTAGTATATGCATCTCCCCTATGGCTTTCTCCCCCTAGGAATGTGCACGAGGTAGAATTTCTCCCCCTAAGATTGTGCACAAGTCATATAGAAATGACGAAACACACTGGTATACTCTCCGGTATAATATATATACAACATTCTCCAAAACTATCTTACATGAAATATCATAAAATTATCTGTGCATCGTACGGACAACTTACTAGTCTATATATATCTAAAAATTGAAGCGTAGCATTTAATGTTGCTGCACTTCTGTTGAGCCACATCAGCATCACATCATCAACCTATTTTCAACGTATTAATTTCCCACTTTACAATTACACATTCTCCAACATTTACTTACTTTTACCTTTTTATCTCCCTGCTACTTTATACTTTAACCTTACAATTTCTCCATCCCTTCATCTTCCTTTTATTTTGACTCTTCTTCTCCCCATTTTTTTACTATAAATTTTTTTTTCTCTTCCATTCAATGCATATTTTTCTCACACAAAAAGGTGAATACTCTCTCTCTCTCTCTCTCTCTCTCTCTCTCTCTCTCTCTATATATATATATATATATATTGTTAGGTTTTTAGACCCCTTGTCACAATATGTTTAACCTAATATTAAACTAAACTGATTAACAAGATTGTTATTCAAGATTAGGTTAAACACAAATAAACATAAAGCAGAAAAAATAAAGAACGCAAAGAACTGATGACCCAGGAAAACCAAATTGATAAAAAACCTGGGGAGAATTTGACATAGCTATCTTCAAGGTAAAAACAAATCCACTATAGAAAGAATTGAAGTTTACAAAAGGACTTAGACCACTAACACCCTAATGCTACTACACATAGAACTTACTGACACAAACATGTGCAAACTTCGAATCCATCGACTACTTCTTTCTTGGATCTGCAGCAACCACAAGTTCTCCTACTTGTGACTTTGAGACTCCACTCAAAGGTTTTGTTGTTCCTTGAATGTTCTTTATGCAGGAACTGAAATACCATCAAGTTCTTAATGTGAATCTTGATCTTGATAGCTCTATGTATGTGTTTGAAGGTACAAACCTCTCAAATCTCACAAAAGATTCAAAACACAACCCAATAAAAAACTTCTAAAACGTAACTAGGGTTTTTCCTTTTATACTAGCAGTGAAACACTTAACACTACATGTCATATGGGCTTGGGCTGCATTTGAAATTTTTGCAGAATTTTTTGGTTTGCGATTCTCGATCAATCAATCTTGCAGTTTTACACTATAAATTCTTGCAAAACACTCGATTCAAACTTACACTTAAACAAACTTTGAGCAAGCCTAAACTTAGACTCATTATTTTGATCATGATTTGCCAACATATACAAAATGAAGTTCTAATACATTTAGTTCCTAAAGTCTTAGAACCTAACACACACACACACACACACACATATATTCTTTCTCTTGATGGATTTTTAATTCTTTATTACACATCTAATTTAGATTGATAAATTTTTATATTTAACTCTACTTTAGGTTGATATGATTTGGTTATATTTTAATTTTTTAATCTTTTTTTTTTGGGTTACATGTTATCCTATGAAATTACAAAATGATTCAATGTTATTCTAATACATATCATGACTTGGATAATTTGGTATTTACAACTATACATTTTCTTTTGAATATTCTTCTACTCATCTTCTTTTATATACTTTTGTTATTTGTCTCACATTCTTTTCCCAAAAAAATGTGATTATTCTCTCTCTCTCTCTCTCTCTCTCTCATTAATTCTTTCTTACAGCTCTACTTTAGATTGATGATTTTTTTTTTTTTTTTTTTTGGTCTCTGCTTTTGGATTAATACACTTTGATGGTGTGTTTTTTGAGTTATTTATCACATGTACTCTCTATCCCTCTTATAGTTTTGATTTGAATTAATTTTTAGATATTTTAGAAGTGAGAATTTGAGTTTATATCAAAATACAATCTACATGATTATGTATTTGAATGTATCTATAAATTATTTGAATAATATCAATTGTAAATTTGTGATTAGGTTTGGTTATCATGATAATCTTCTTAAGAGAATGAGAAATTCAAATAATTAATTTTGGAACTTAAAAATTTTAGTTGTAGAAAAAAAAACCATAACAAACTATACAAAAATTTGAATAATATAGATCACTTGAAAAAAGAATAGTAATTCTATCTATTATCACAAAAAAAAAAAGGAATAATATCAATCAAATTAATGCATCTAAGTTTTTCAAAAAAAAAAAAAAAAAACTCAAAATAATAGAATGATATATTTGTAGAGATGGAGAGATGAAAAATAATTTTAGAAATAATATCTCCAATACGTTTTGGAGAAAAATCATACATTATACCACACTACAAAATAGTTGTATATTCTCACGAATCGCGTGGGTCTGCGACTAGTTCTATATAATTTGTTAAAACTTTAATACAATTAGTTTAGGTGTTGTACGTTTCTTTTAAAAAAAAAAGTTTAGGTGTTGTAATTTACTTTTGCATTGACCAATAAGCTACACAATTGAATATAATTAATATTTACAAAAAGATAATATTGTTTTGCTTTATTGCTTAGTAATATATTATTCGGTTGAATTCAATGAAAAGCTACCTACAATACTTAAAAGAACTGCATCTAAATTTTATCTTTATACTTCTTATTAAAACAAGTGAATTACAGTATTTTCTCATTCAATGTTTCTGAACGAAGCAATCCTCCCATAGTCCCATTTTAAAACACACAGACCATATGCCTGCTTTAAGTTAGAAGCCACAATTTCACCTTCTGAGCAAAGTTAATGAGTGTAGCAAGTTTGTGTGGTTGGAAGTCTACATACACTTTATTGATAATTTTTTTGAGTGATGTGAATGATTCTAATATTTTTATCATATTTTTTATTTATAAATAATACTAATTAAATTTATTGTCACGTCAATTCTTAAGTTTTTATAATAAAATTGATAGTAATTTTTTTTAATACCAATTTATAGATAAGTTTGTGGTATTTTTCATATGTAGGGAACTTCTATTGCATTACCTCCTGTATTCTTAAAATGAATACACGAAATGAATCATCATAACTCAAACTCATAATTAATTTGCTTGTCCTTGTAGCTGCCATCAACTATTCAAAGAGCTATTGTTCAACCAAGGTATAGTTGAATATATTGTGTTCAACTTCATTTCCACCTTGCCACTGCATTTGAGATTAATTAAACAAGATGAATTCACCTAAATCTATATATTACTAAAAGCTAAAGCGTGGCATTTATTGTTGCTACGCTCCAATTAAGCCACATCAGCGCCACGTCATTATTTATTTTCTTATTTTATTTTTAATTTTTAGATTTACCAGTTGTCATTTATTGAGCATCTCCTTAAATTTGGATGTTACTCTTATCTTCAACTTTATCATGTGTTCCTCCACTAACCAAGACTCTTCAAATGCCGCTATTATATGGAATTCTGACAATCACCAATAGGTTACAACCTCCTCATATCCTTTATTTGTTGTAACTTCTTCCATTTATTGGGTATGATATGACAATTCTATATATACACACACACACACACACACACACACACACACACAAATTTCAGCCAAGTGGCTACATAAATTTCAGCCACGTTAACATTTAAAAACACCAAACATTGTGACTTTTCAGGATTTTAAGTTTTTAACTAACCGTTTAATTCAATACTTTTTAAATACATCTTTAAAGAATTAACTATAAACAAGTGCCTTTTCGTTTGGTTGTTGATGTGAAACGTTTTGATTTCTAAATTCTACAAATAATATCACACGACTAAAAAAAAAAAAAAAAAAACACAAACTAATGCAACATTTTGCCTGGCTCTGGACAATTTTAATTTTTACAGGTTTCATAGTAGTTCTTCTTTCCAAAAAAAAAACCACAAACACTTCTCTCCTCCCTATCTTTGTACGTACTTCTCCTTTTGTCCGCCTCCCCTATACTTTATTTCCTACAATAATAATTTTGAGACTTTAACTTCATAAAAGTTTTGCTCATTTTGTAAAAATCCTCAGAATCAAGCAAATTGTCAAAGCAAGCCTAGAAAGCAAAGGTCAGATCCCTTCTCTCATTCTATAATTTAGTAATCTAATTTTACCTATCTTAAACCCAAACCAATAGATACAATGAATGGATAGAACTGCTTTTAGCCTTCTTACCCTTCTAATTCTTTGAATGACGCAACAGATTTTTCTAATTCATCTTACACGCTTGTGAAGGATATGGGAGAGTAAGTGGTTGACGAGGAAAACAAAGAGTCAAAGTCGAAGTTTCCGTTCTTTATGAACTTTGAAGTCCTTAATCTCCACTCCACTCTCTTCCTCGACAACGATATCGCTCAAAACACCAACTCCTTCAAGATGGTCACTCTCTTTCTCTCTCTCTGACTAAATCCATTTTAGTACGAATGGCATCAAATATCTATGAACCGTTTTAACTTTTATTTAGTTTTACTAATTCGTGAATGTGTGAATTGCTTTTAGTTTGAGTATTGTTGGTTTCAAAAGCAAATTTGGATTTTAAGAGTCTATTATAAACCAAAGAAGTTTTTAAATTGACTGGGTTTGTTAATTAGTTTACTCATTAATTTTTTTAATGTAATTCCTTACTATGATTTCGTAGCCGATAAAGCACATCTCAAGGTCCCTAAAAATTGAAACTTCTATTGCAGTTCTTGTGAATTAAATCTGAGTTTTTGGAAAAATGTTTGATTTCTTGATTAAATATTACTTAGTATTGGATTTGCATTTCAAATTTTTGTATGGTAGTTATTTTTATAGGTTGGTAGAATGGCAGGCGAGTCTGCGAAATCGAAATTAGAGTCGTTACAGAGGGGACTGCACCTTTGGATTTTACAAAGCATGGGTATGTGCCATTTAATATGCGGATTCTCTTTGGTTTCTTTTATTTTTCTTTTTGTTTGTTAGCCCACCATGAAGCTTAAATATAATTCAAATTATTGATATTGAACCATACTTTTATTTTGTTGTTTTGCTATGATTGTTTAATACCTAGAATATGCTGCTTCTTTTTTGACTGATATCCCATTTGGTTATACAAGTTGAATATTTGATATCTATGTTTTGAATATATCATATATATACAGATCAGTGGAGATAAAAGATGATGTCATATCCTTTTTATGTTTTGCTGATACAATGCATGCATATTCTTCAAAAAATTAGGTTCCAGTCTTCTCTTTACAAGTCATGACCTACCAGTTTAAAGCCTTTGTTGTGTATTATTGTGATTAACTCAGGTGAGCAACGATGAAATGAAGACATTATGGTTGTTGATTGTAACATCTATTTATTTTCCTTTCCAAGTGTTATGGAAACTAAGAATTAATTTTGCCAATGAAGCTTACAATTGTTTACCATAAACAGTCCATCTTGGCAAAGCTAATAACTTCCAAGTAATAAGGTCTAGCTTTGATTGCTATTGGACTCACATTGAAATTCTCTCAACCTATTCTTTTTAATTATGTGGAATCACAAAAACAACAGAGCTTATACATTGATTGTTTAATCTATTGAGTTTTTTGTATGCTTTTTGGTCAGAACTTAGTTTACTTTTGCCTTTTCTAAATGCATCAATATATGCTTGACTTCTGGAATCTTTATTGCTTTATCCTAGAATTTGTTCTAGGTTATGGAGCCTGGATATGACTTTTTATTTCTATATTGCATTTTGATTTGCTAGATATGCCTGTTGTGGGGAAATAACTTTTTGAAAAGATATAAACAGAGAGAAATTCTCGTGTCATCGACGATGGAACTTATATAGCAATTGATATTTTTTGAAGGTAAAGATTGCAATATCTATGTTATTTACCACAAAAAAAAAGGAAAAAAGATTATAATATCTATGATTTGAATTTATAAAGAACCTGTGGCTACTCATTCCATCATTGGTACATTAATCTTAGTCTTTTTACATTCATAAATGTGGTGTTTACAAATTATTTTATTCCAAAAAAATGTCACTGACAAACATTTAATAATTAGCAGTTAATGACCATTAGCTTCTTTGGTTATTTGCTTATGTACAACTTTGGACAATTTTTAAGACTCTCACTTACAACTGTACTTCTGTCAACTTTCAACAAATAAATTTTTCTTAATTAAATTCATTAAAACCATTGATCAATTTTTCTTTATATGTTTGTATAGTGTTTTCTATCAAAAGGCGGCTTGGGTTTTGAAAAAGGTTTTCAAATTGGTTTTTAGTGAGTGAATAGTTTTGTATTACTAAAATAATTTAATTTTCTATGTAATTATAGATTATTTTTTGGAGGTTTGTTCAATGAATTGTATTTCTTCCTAATGTATCATATAATATTATAGATTGTGGTACATTTTATATACTCAGTAGCTTCCCCGTGCATCGCACGGGTTAGCGACTAGTAAGATTTAAAGTCGAACAAAGCAAAACTTTTCTTTATTAGCCTACTGAATCCTATGTTATTGATATGGTGCAGTTTGAGGAACCCCCTCTTCTATAGCAAAGCTTATATGTGATGATTTTGGCAATATACATAAATAAAAGTGACTTAACATCTTACTCCACCAAAAAAAAAAAAAAAAGTCACCAATTTCTTCACCTTAACAAGGCAAGATGCCAGTAAATATTATCCATTTTGAATATTATCATTGATTTGTTTGAATTTTTATTGCTTTCAGCCTTTCATCTCACAGCCCTGCCTTAAAACCAAATCTCAAGCATGACTCAATCAGCAAGTTGGTTTGGCAAAACAAGCAAAATGAAGGCCGAAGCCTCAAAATTCTTAGATGTAATTGATCAAACAGGTCTTACAGATGAAGCTTGTCAAATCACATACCAACATTTGAGTAAACTTTTCATTGTAATTTTACACACACACACACACACCAAAAAAAAAAGTCGAAGCAAACACTGTAAACCAGAATTGTTCGAATCCTGATCTTGAATTAATAGTAACTTTAAAATACAGGTACATAACTGATTTCATGGCCATCTGTTCAAAATCATCAAAGAGGAGAGGTGAGGCGAGGGATGAGAACCTTTACACTGAGCAAATTTGGGCAGAGCTGGTATGGAGTCATCTTGCTTCCCAATAGCATGTTGATAAACACAGAGGATTACATTGCTGGAAGCAAGAGAAATAAAGTAATTAAACATAACTACCATCAAGCTTTCAATAGTTATTACTGTTAAAAACAAGTAATTATGGCATCATCATTCATCAATCCCGACATTATATAAACTAGTCGCAGACCCGTGCAATGCGCGGAAAAATATGAAACACAATGCAATAAAAAATGTAATCTCTTATTTTATAGTATGAGAACTATTAGACCAAGTTGTAACCATATATACTTTGTTAATTACTATACAGATACATGTGAATCAACTCTTATAGGTATATTTTTCTCCTAAACATAGATCAACATTTCGTTCTTTCTCATAATCAATAAATCATATATCATAAAGTGAAAATATAAAATAAAATAAAATTCAAAAAACAATTTTTTTTTTCATCATATGAACATTTGAATAAATCCTGCAATATAAAGCTCTTCAAATTCATAAACCATATGATTACTTAGATTATATAGTAAAATAAGACCAACCTATCCATCATAACATTACAGTATTGTCTAAATATAATTATACAAAAGGCATGTTTTGTTGATATTGTCTCATTAATCCAAATGTAACATCTATATAGTTAATAAGATCTTTAGAGAGTAACATATGACCGGGGATTCTTAGTTTGAATAACCGATTATAGATATATAAATCATCCAACACAAACATCTATTAGAAGATAGAATCTATAACTTCAATACAAATATTTGGCAAAATGATTAAATAGTATACTACCTTCAACTTAGTGATATTAAGATATTTTTCATAAGGAGTGTACACATTCAACCAAGAGGAATTAATCAAAGAATTTTTAATCACTATCAACTATGTTAGTTTGCTCTTTGTTTTTCATGGTTTCTCTTCCAAATGAAGGTGACATTGACAAATTTAAACTACGACAATTATAGAGTAGTTATACAAAACTATTCAAGAACTATTATTCAAAACTTTGTACAAATAAATTCTTTTCCCTGTTCCATATGTTGTACATACTAATGGAATTTAAAATTTTACTCTCCATTAAGGCTTGCATTACAAATACCAATGACTTCATCATAGAAATCAACCCTATCAATAAGTTTATGTGGTGTAATGCTTAATTTGTCAAAAGTGGGGGCACCTTAGGCATTGTTTCTGTTGTTACCACATCATAAGCTTAATCTGGTTCTATGAAACAGAATTTGTGCAATTTCAAAATCACAAAGGAGAAAGCAAAAGATTAATTCAAAAATGTTATATGAATTAAGAATTGCATATATGAAAGATATAAGCAAATAATGGGACATAAAATGTTATTCGAACTAACACGAACACTAACCTTTTTTTTTTTTTTTCCATAGGTAGATAGTGGTGGAGGGGCGATGGTGGGGTTTGAACCACAAATATGGGAACACCATAAAGAATGTATTTACCTCTAGGCTATCATTTGCACCCCTAAAAATTAATCTAGAAAGCTAGACAAAAGAATAATTGGAATTCCAAAAAAGAAAATAATCACAAGTTCCTCAAGTATCTATACATAAAAACATTAATAGCATTATGATGCTCTATAGTAAATTATATTTTGTCTTATTCTTTTTTTGATATTTTCCTTAAAGATGATCAACTAAGCAAAGTAAAAACTTACCAAAAAAACTCAGATTAAATAAAATTGTGTTGCCAATTCTAAGTTAATTAAGAGTAACAAAAGTCAATATCATTAAAAAATTTGGGAAGGAAAACAACAAAATCACTTCACATAGACTAAATGTAAGAATACCAAAAAGAAAAGGAAAAAAAAAGTTCATTTTTATTTGTGCATTTTGTTCACCTCAATGGTCATACTATTGCCGACTTAACTTTGAAAATCTCTGACAAAAACAATTAATGTCTTCTCAAAATGGTAAAAACTAAAACTTGATTGAAAAATCTAAAGAACAAATAGTATTGAACCTTTTTCTTTTTTTTTTTGGGTAAATGATGGGGTGATCGTATCTAGAATGTACATTGGTAGATATATTGTAAAGCATAAATAAAAAATGATTGATGTGTGAGTGAGAGAGAAATACGGTTGTGAAAAACTAAAAATTTGGAAGAGGAAACATTGTAACTGTAAATAAACGAAGAGACACAAAACTCATCTTTGGGTTGTAGATTATTCTTGAAATTTTAATTGTATCCACTAAAAAGATAATGAACCATTCAATTTTAATAATTGCTTGAAATTAGAAAGAAGAAAATGAAAAGTTGAAATCAATTTGAGTGGCTGAATACTCAAACATTTGTATCTAATATATAGTAACGTTTGTAATTTGAATATTTATTATTAGATATTTAGTTTAATAAGCCCACCTTATATCCATATCTTTTCAAAGAACACAATCCTTAAACATTCAATCTAAAATTAAGAAATGCAAGTCTTGAAACTTAAATATATTTTAATCCTTCATTAATTAAATATTTTATCTCGATGAATTTTTGCATTGTCAAATGCAATTTCTAGAAATTTAAGATTATCTTATCAAATTTCAAATAATTAGATGAAAAGTTAAGTATATTTTTGAAAAGATATTAACACGAGCAATTTCCAAAAATAATCATTGGGTTCTTATCATCCAAACATAGCTCACTTACAAAGGATAATGACTAACATAGGACAATGTTAAAGTGAAAATTCAATTAATAAGACTATATATTGCATAGAAATTATTACCAAACATAATCACATAAACAAATGTAACAAAAAAAAAAAACGTAAAGGTGAAAAATATATATTATCAAAATTATAAAAATTTGTATAAATCAAAGCAATGATTATTACACATTTATAGAGTTGAATATGTCCCAACTCCACCACATTCTAAGTCCTCAAACAACAAACAAAGTCTATTGAACACGTTTACTTCAATTTCACTGCTTAAAGAAAACAAAAAATCCAAATATCATTTTCTATACAATAAGTTATGTATAAAATCTTTCTCAAAAAAAAAAAAAGTTATGTATAAAACTTTTGAGTTCTAAAAAAATCTAACAATTTATAGTTTGATTATCACTAAATGAATGTTAAAAGAATCAAGTCAATTTAATGTTGCAAAAATATCTTCCACAAAAGATATTGATATTTTTTTTCATTCTAAGCAACTATAAAAACACTTTAATCCAAGTAACCCATAATTACAATCCCATTACATAAAATAATTCCAAACCCTAATCGATTACTTTATGAATATAATATGATCAAAATTATGAGAATCCGCTAACACAAAGAGATCAAACAATCAAAATAACAATCTAGATATTTTTTTATCTGGTGATTGTAATAAAATATTGAATTGTGAGGAAAGAGAAAGAGAGAGAATAGAAGCTTACTAAGTAGAGATGTCAAATTCATTAAGATATGAGTCTTTAGAGGGAGACAATTCCGCCATTGAAGAAATGCCAAGTGATTCTATTTGGCTTCCATAGACAAAATATGCCAAGCAGATAAGTTTTATGTTAAGAAAAATTGACATATATACACAATAATTTTTGTATAAAATAGTTCAAACTTTTATGTCTACCTAGAAAGATTGGAACTCCAAGCTACTCTAAAAGTCACTTTTATTCTCCTTCAATATCCCTTAAAAATTAAAAATAATAATTAAAAAAACAAAACAAAACAAAACAAAAATGATGACAACATAATTGAGTCTTTGTTTAGTATGAAATCTATTTGTTGTAAGGGCCAACCTTAAGGGCAGGAAAAAAAAAAAAAGGCATCAAAAGATTATATATATATATATATATATATAAGTTAGATAGATAAATACAAACATGATACACATAAGAAAAATGTAATGAGAGAGAGAGATACCTCAAAAATAATAAAGGCACGCATTTTTTACAGACCAAAATTTGTATATGTAAAGAAAATAAGTCAAAATACATAGCCACGAGAAGAGTTCATGAATATTGCTAAACACATAGATAGGGGTGCTAGTGCCAATGATTGGTAAAAATACAATTTGTATTGTGACTAAATGAAAAAAAAATACAAAATAATAATAATAATTTTTTTTTAAACATGAGTTACATTGATTGGTTGGCTACCTTCTAGAAAGATAACATCATGCATGTTGTGATCAAATTAGCATTTAGTCTTAACGTTAAACAAAAAATACTAACCATTCAAAAAGTCATTAGAAGATGTGATACAAATATAGTGGTAATTCAACATTGTGAGACACACCTAAACAAAAATCAAGAGTGATAAGTAAAAGAAATTGATTACCCAAAATTTCAATAAAGAATCGATAAATGCCTCTGGGATTGTAAGCAATAATCAATAGTGGAATTGAATTCTTGATAGTTTGCACACCTTTGTCTTGCATATTCACTGGGCATTGGCTAAGTACAGAAATTTGGGGGGAAAAAAAAAACTAAAGTGGAGATGGAGAGAGAGAGCCTACAGGCAGAATATATAAGATTTGGATTAGGTATTGGAAGTGAAAGGGTGACTTGAATAGAGGACTCTAATTCTACATTTATGTTACAAAGAAACCGTTTTGCTTTCAAATTCCAATTTTGGATGGAAGGATGTGAATAGTCGTAACTGAAGATAATAACTCATGTTGTATGGATAACAATTGAGATGATTTAGTATATGTTGTAAATTAGTAGCAGATGAATTGTGATGCCCCAAGGGGAAAAAAAAAAAAAAAAAGTTAGTGGTCAGAGTTTTTTTTGGGACCACACGTGCCCCACCTAACACACTAACCCCCACCACACATCTCACAAGTTGGCTCTCATCCTCTTGGCCGGCCATTCATCTCTTCTTATTTTCTTTTCTTTCTTTTCATTTCTCTCATACTCCCTCATCCTCTCCCATGGTACCCACTCCAAATCAACATCTCCACCACCATTTTTTTTTGCAAAATCAACAGAATATTCTTGTGAACCCATAAGCACCTTCACATCTTTTATTTGAGGTAAATATTTCTAATCTTTTTGTGGGTTTATATGCTTTTGTTTGAGGTTATGTTTATCTAACCTTTAATAATAATACCCATGTGATTTATGAGCATTAGAAGTGATATTTATGTGTTTTTATGTATGGGTTTTGGTCTTGGTGGATGTACTTGATGAGTAGGTTTATGATTTTTGCAATGGTGGTTAGCTAAGTGGTGAAGATTTGGGAGTTTTGGCTTTCTAATGTGAAATAGTTGATGACTCTAATTTTATTGTGTATTTGGAGCTAGTGGAGAATTTACATTTGGGGTTTGTAATGGTGGGTATTGTTATATATGTTGTTGTTTTGTGGGTTTCTTGAAAATGACATGTATGTTGAGGAAGAAATTCATAAAGTGTTGGGATCTCTTATGGTAAAGAAAAGGCTTTGAATGACATAATTATAAATTAGAGTCTAAGCCTTGTAAATGAAATTGTTGATAAACTTTGGAAGTGAAATACTTTATTTATGAGGTTAAGTACTTAGGCTTGCCTAATTAATTTCTTATCTAGCGATTATAATTCGTAGCTAGATAAAATGTTAAACTTTATGCTTATTGTGATAGGCTTGTTTGGTATTGTTTAGGTTCTAACTAATCTCCGTTGGAGTTTTGGAACTAAACTTTTTGCGGGTTGCAAGGTAAGTAGCTTTTTAATGGGATTTTTGGAAAATAATCATGTTGTATAAACTTTGTTTTTGGGTCAAACACATTTTGGAAAATTAATAGTGGAACTATGTTTTTCTATAAAGTATTGTGTTGTGACCCTACTATATATGATGATATATGAAAGTGCATATTCTTATTGCATATGGGGAATTGCATGATTTGTTAGCATGGAAAAGATATGCATCTTTTATAAAATTCTTGGGAATGGATTTTATGAATTTATTTCATTGTTTGCAAATCCTAAAGATGCTTTATCTTAGCTTGTAATATTTTGGAAATTTACGCAAAATATTTATGACAAAGAATAGTTTAGTGGACTTTGAGAATATTGTGGCTATTCGGTTGTTGAAATATTTTATAAAACTACTTGGAAGTGAATTGTGTATTTCAAATACATTAACTTGTGAGCTTTTGACATGGTTTTGTCATTGTGCCATAATATTGGTGATTACCCCGTCTATGTGACGACCCCGTCTGTGTGACGACCCGTTTGTGTGACGACCCCGTCTGTGTGACGACCCCGTTTGTCTGACGACCCGTCTGTGTGACGACCCCGTTTGTATGACGACCCGTCTGTGTGACGACCCCGTCATGTGGCCTTGGGTGAGGTTTCTAGATTTGAAATGGTATTGGATATTTTATGGCTCACAATGAATAATATGTAGTTTCATAGTTACTTTGGGAAACTTGGTGCTACAATATGTCTATCATTCTTGTCATGATGTTAAGGAAATTTATTTTGTAGAATTCAAATAGAAATTCCCAAATTTTAGCGTGTCTGTAAAATGTTCATTGATGATAAAACTTGCATTTCCCCCACCCCCATTAATTATGCTACTTACTAGGCTCTGTCTCATTCCATTATTTTATAAACTTTTCAGAGTAGGCATCAATCTTTTGAGACAGCTTTTTGGTGGCTAACAATAGTTAGACTAACTACTGATGGAGGCTGAACTTTTGTAATGGAGATATTCGATGATGTACATCTTAGAATGGGCTTGACTCATTCTTTTGTTCATGATAGTGGTTGTGAATTTATTCCCACTGATAAGACAAGCTGATGATATGTAATTACTTATTCAGACCTCCATTCTTTTGTGGCCAATGGTCTTTATAATTATTGCTTAGAGCTCTGACTTACTTTGAAAGGATGTCTAATGAAATTATTATGATAATTATTGATGTTGGTACTTGATATGAATTATGTGGATTGAATCGTCAAAAAGGAACAAAAAATTACAGTTACTTGAGACGTCTTTATCATGCCTTGGACCCTTTGGGGTTTGGGGTGTGACATGAATAGTCATCTTTTTTTTTTATTCTTTTTTTGAGAAGGAGATAAATAGTCATCTTAATAGAGTGCATTAACATGTTTGCCCATGATCTATATTTAATTTTTTTAAATAAAAAATAGAGAGAAATCATAAAGGAAAAAAGGATTTTTAAAAAGAAGTATGAGGTGAAGGATGAGGTGACTCAACTGGAGCGTAGCAACATTAAATGCTATGCTTCAGCTTTTAGTAATATATATAGATGCATGCCAAAACAACAGAAAAATGACCAAGTTGTTCATAACGAGGCGTTATATGCTGTACCCGGCATATATAGGAGGGAGATGAACCGTGTAACCAGAAGTAACTTGCATTGTGCCAGCGATGAAGGCAAGCGAAAGAAGAAACCAATGCTGTGAAAAGCATTGCCACTGAAGTAGAATACACCTGCACAGCATGAGGAAGCTAATAAAAATGGGAACTTCAATCGCAAAGTGCAGAAAATGATGGCAGATGTCTTTTCACTTTTATGGGTCAAAAAATAACTAACGATTGCAAAAGAAATCTCGCTATGAAATGCCAAGGAATAGTTTCAGGACATTATATAAAATCACGTAAATGCATTTCTGTTAATGTCTCACAAGATTCAAGGTCATATTTCCCTGACTGACATACCTTCACAATATTGTCAGCATACTTCATTGCCATAGATACAGCAAGGCCACTGCACATGAGACAATTTAAGCAGATTGTAGTAAAGGACAGGGAGTGAGAAATCTAGGACTAAGCAAAAGCTAAAGCATGCAAATAAGCTACATTTTACGAAGCCAAATGAGATATTTAAGATACCTTAGTGCCTGGTTGAGAATCATGAGAACTGTAATAAATGAGTATCCATAGAAGAATCCCACGAACAAAAGAAACAATAACTTCTAAACTAAAACTTCTTCAATTCTAATCAGAAAAGAAGAATATTACACTTCTAAGGCAGTAAAGAATCTTTTAAATAATGACTTCACAGGAGGAAAATGGAGAGGATAGACCGATTGCAAGAGGAGAATCAGAAACAGAGACTAGAATTACTTGTTCATCACTGCATCAAAATCTTGGGTCACCATAGCAACAGCATTAAAAACCATACCAAATATATATAACCAGAAGTTTTGCGCATTAATGTTTCTCGAAGGACACTTTTTCATTATAGCCTGTGAAAAATGAAAATCATAAGCAATGGATCACTCTAATGAGAGTTCTCAATCAGTCTTACAAAATCTATCAATTAACAAAATTCAACCCAATCATTGATCAAGTTTTGTCGGGTTAGGATTCAAACAGTAAATGACTAAATGACGGACATGAATTGTAGTTCAGAAGAACTAGAGTGCAAACTATGTACTTAAAAAACTCACCTCAGTGTACACTTCTGCAAAACCACTTAAGAGTGCCATGACCTGCAAAGAAATCACCCCCAATTATGATAACAAGAACCTTGAGCTATAAAATGTTTTCCTCTGGTTTTTCATTTTTCTTCATTGTTGTATTAAGAGTATCTAAAATTTTGGTTAACTCACAATGGCCATCACCCAACCTTGAACAGGAGTTTGAAAAACATCATCAGAACTACAAAAACAATGTAATCTTCTAAGGCAAAGACAATTAGTTGAAAGTACCAAAAAAAAATTGAATTTCAAGAAAAGATTATACAAATAATATAGTTAGAAATGATGTTCAGTAATTCCTACTTCTCAAGTACATGGCTACATGCCCCAAGCTATCATCACTTCATAAAAGTGATATTAGATTTAGTAAATAATATTTTCATTCATTACTAGACTACATCTTGTCCTGTAACATAGACATGAATCACACATCCATCAATATGGATTGTACATGTGACAGTTTCAATAGTATCTTTAAGATCAACATTCCAAAACTCAAAAAACAAGTAACAAGTCTGAAACAGTCCATAAATAAGATGTGTGAGAAATCTTACTTTGTTTTTAGCTGAGTAATGATGCACCCAATACATAGTTGAATTAAAGCCACCCATTGCATATTGCTTAACCTGAAAGAATATATAATTGGAACGCAAAACTCAATAAAAATTTTGCAGTCCTAATTGGTTTGGCTTAAATTCTTAATTTGTTTAAATTAGCTTTGTTCCTTAATCTTTCAATCTCAGTCCTCAGATACATAGCCCAAGAGCAGCTGAATTAGTACATATATTCATGTTCATGGATGCATTTCACATTCCCAATATGCTTTTGAATTTATAAACTAGACAAAGAAAAAGAAAAAAAAGGAACCAATTTTGTTTGATCTCTTTCTCCTATTTGGGCCAACATTCTTAACATTAAATATTTCTAAGAGTATCAACAAGATGACATGTAAACCAAATGAATTATTATAACTCTTCCATCTTCATTGTATTTGTTAAGGGGCTTTTGCAAACGTTTTCCATGATGAAATGAAAAAAATCCAACGTAAATGATGGTAAGGACTTACTTCTTCTTAAGTATAATTCTATACAAAATGCCAGTACTGATAATATTCAGATTTTTAAGTATTTGACAACCCGGGTCATCCAGATGCTGAAGGATGTGGTACTGCAACATGAAAGAGAAGAATACACATTAATCAAACTTCAGCAAGCAAGAATACCAATGGAATTGTGACTACCAAAAAAAAAATGATTTCCACAACTAACCTGGAGCAGATTTTTGACTGGGTAAAGTAATGCAGGAATGGGGTATACAATAACTTCATCAAATGTTGTACTCAACCTAGTTCAAAGGCAGAACAAGAAACAAAAAATAAATAGAGATATGATTGGAATAAGAATGTGAACTCTAACTAAAAATATAGTTGAATAACTGGGATGAAACAAAATGTGCATTTCATCTTAGATACGGTGAAATCATTTGGTGCACGCTGTGTAATATCATATGCCCTCCTCTCATGTCGGAGTGAGCTCTACACGTGGGCCCTATAGATTGGACCCACCATTATGTGAAGTACATTGAGTGTACAGAATAATTTATTCTAAATATGATAATTCTAACTTAATGAGAGCATTAAATCACAAGTATTGTGAAAACTTAGCATAAAAACAAACAAGGAAAACCTGTTATCTTCAGTAACACCTTCACTTCTCCGTATTCTTGCCAAGGCTAAAAGTGATAACCCACATTTCAAAGTCTCTACCTAATTCAATAAAAGAGTAAATAAATCAATACCCATTTCTTTGATTTACCTAAAAGAATGACATATATCTATTCATTTGATAGGTGAGATTAAACCTGAGACCTACCAAACTGAATGTTGCACATAAATTACACTTGAAACATTGATTGATATCTTTTTTTTTTTTTTTTTTTTTTCTGAGAATTATTCATGTGCTTACCATTAAATTTGTAGTGGTAATACTATACTCGTACTTGGGTTTTGATTAGAATTTAGAGAGACTAGCAAGTAAATTTGTAGTGTCAATGCAACTAAAACAATGATCCTATAACAAAAACAAACAAAATTATATAATTTCCTTGCTAGTCTCTCTAAATTAAAACTTGGGTTTTGATTAGAATTTGAAAAAAAAAAAAATGCATACTTGAGCTTCCATTTGGACCAGTCAATGGTGGTATCTCCCAAGGTGGGCACAATAGTCACAGAAAGAGCTTTCTGGCTTTCTATGATGTCTACACCACCATTACCATCTTCATCCTTTTCCCCAATATATATATATATATATATATATAAATTAAGGAGAAATTTTGGTTAAAAACTTATTTAACATCTTTTGATTTTTTTTTTTTTTTTTTTTGGAGAAACTTTTTTTGATTGGATGTAAATTTCTCCATTAGATTAAATTTTCTTCTTATATTCTTCATGTTTGCAAAATTTTCAGAAAATCAAAAATTAATAGTTATGTCATTAATCAAATGTTTAAATATTTAAGTTTTTATAGCCTAAAATTAAGCACAAAAGATAAGTTTATTAATAAAATAGTAAATAATATCTAATTAGCACGAAATTTGACATGATTATTTAGATTTTCAAAATATATAATCTTTTTTTTTTTTTTTTTTGGGAATTGTAGCTATTGGCTACAAGCCTGCAACCAAGCAAGTAGCGAAACTTCGTCCATAAATTAAATAGATGGGTATATACATGTGTACCACATGAGTGAAGAGAAAAAGAAAGGTACCTAATCTTTGAGTTTTCTATATTCCATTTCCATATCTTCGTGTCCTCTTTAGAAATCTCTCTCTTAGATTCCAAGGTTTTCAGACTTGGACCAGACCGGGAGGTCGAACCGTGAAAATCGAGAACCGGTATGAAAACCGGTTAAGAACCAAATTTTTTGTTAATTCCGTGAACCCCTAAAACTGGGGTTGGACCGCACGAACCGGTGGCAAGAACCGTGCAGTCCAACCCCTTAGCTTCTTTTTTTTTTTTTTATAAAAACAACTTAACACAATTTTATTCTACTTAATTAAATTATCCATCTCTTACGAGGAATAAAAAAAATTATAATTAAAATCTTTCAAAGATATTCAACTTTACTTCAAAAATTAATCATAAATTTTAATGTTGTCATGGTTATTATTTTATTTTATTAACTTTCTTATTTAATTATTAAATATATGCTTGAAAATCATTAAATTTCCCTCACATATATAGATATATTAGTCAATTTTGCTAGTTTTATAAATTTAATATCTATATTTATGTTTTAATTAATTATTAAATTAATTATGACGTCATCACGATTCGACCTCGGTTCAATCTCAGTTCGACCTCAAAAACCTTGAACCTCTCCCTTTTACGGTTCAATGAACGGTTCGGCTCTGAAAACCTTGTCAGATTCTGTTTTGGATTCACATGGCTAGATCGCAAAGGCGCGTTGTCTGAAAACACGAAACAAACTAACAAAGTGCAACTTAGCTCAATAATACAACTGTATTTTTCTGTATGTATTATTATTCTTTGGTCTTCAAAAGAAATCAAATTTAAAAGAAGCTTCTCAAACAACAACAACAACAACCAAAAAAAAAAAAAAAAAAAAATCAAATTTAAAAGATATATATAGTAAAGTGTCTTAAAATAATTCAAATGCTACTCGTCCACATTTTCAATAAAGAAAATAAGGGCTTAAGATGTTAGTTTATGAACAACTTATTTAGTTTTTTTTTTTACTGAAAACTTTTTAGTAAAAGTACTGTAGATAAAAAATAAAAAATAAATAAAATAAGTAAAAAAAACTCACGTAGGACCTACAAATAGTAAAAAAAAAAAAGTTATAAATTGGTTTATAAGAAGCACCAAGTACGACTCAAATATCTACTAGCAGGCAGGGATACTAAAATGAAGAATGATTAGGAGGTTTTACATAAGATTGGCAATTCGTGTTTAACTATATAGGTCAACCCAAACACGTTCTATTTATTAATAGTTTTAACTTTTTAAGACCCATCAAGCCTAACAATCAACTAAGCAACACAATTTGGGTAACCTTTTAACAAATAGGCCACGTTGCCACGTTGTTGAACCAAATATGGCTTTTTTCAAACCTTTTTAACAATTAATAATTATACAAAAACTTCTAATAGTTAAATTGATAATGTAACAATATTAAAGATAACAATATTAAAATAGAATGCTACAAATTGAAGCTTTTTGAATGGTGGAAAAATTCTAATTTTTTCTTTCTTTTCTAACTATCATGATTGGAAAAACTTACCCTACTATATTCCTTTAGTAGGGAAATTTAGGCCAAGTTGTAACGAATCTCCTAATCTGATATGTAACTGACCCACGTGTATAAATCACATGCAACTTTACAGGGCTGTTACTAACAGGAGACTTGCCCTATTGATGTTCTGTTTTACAAGTGGCTAGAGGTCATAATTTTATTATTAAAAAAATAAAAAAATAAACAAACAGCAAAGAAATTAAGTTTATAAGGCAAATAATTATTTAAAAAAAGGTCATAATTTTTATTATAAAAAAATAATAAAGTGAAAAAAAATAAAATCTATATGGTTATCAAAAAACAAACGGCAAAGAAATTAAGTTATTAAGGCAAAATAATAATAATAATAATAAATTTAAAATTTTAAAAAGCAAAAATAAAAAAATCTATATGGTTTAGAATTTATCCTCTACCACAGTCACCAAAAATATTTAGCTAAAGCCAGCAGGTGCCATCACCATCATTAAGTTCATTTACATTCTGATTTGAAATACATACAAGACTAAGCTCCACTCATTAGTCTCTTACCTCAGCAAAACCAAAGTGCACCAAATAATATATCACCAACAGGTGATGCAACCTCTCACTCATAACTGAAAATAACTGAAACAACCACTCCCTATAAAACCCTTTATCTTGGAGCTCTCTCTCAAAAACTCTTCAACATTTCTGCACTAATTAATCACTCTGTCCTTTATTTCCCAAACATACAAACACCCTTCTCCATCTCAAAAGCTCTTGTAGAGATAGATATATCAATGGCTGAACCTAAACAAGATCAAGACAAGTTTGATCTTGACTTCTCCAGAGTTAACGAGTTGTTTCATTACATGCACGCGTTGCATGAACCTACTAGCCTAATGATCATGCGTATTCTGGAACTGCAGATAAACATACAAGACTCGAGAAACAGGTTCATCGACTCTCGAACAAGGCCTGGCTTTCAAGAAAAAGATCCTGTCGGAAACAGGGAGAGTCAGGGGAGCTACAATGACTTTCAAATTCTATGGAAGCGTCTCAATGATGCTCTTCTTGGAGGTGGCGGAGGTAGCAACCCAGCAGGAGCTAGCAGTGATGCAGTGTCGAGACAAATCTTTGGATTATTTTTGATAAAGGAAATTGAAGAGAAGATGGGGTCAGACTCATCAGTTAAAAGACTGGAACAAGATTTACGCGCAAGTATAACAATGGATGATGCAGGTAGTGGTGTAAGAGTCAAGAATGAAGAAGGTGTTGAGGTTTCAGAACTAAATTTGCAAGTACTGAGGCGTACATGTGAAGAAGGATTCAAGAAAGCAAGTGAGAGTGGAAAGAAGAGTTTGATGGATTGCGTAAAAGAGTGTAAGAAATCTGATAAATTATTCAAGGTTCTGAATGCTATGAAGGTTCAAGTAGCTGAACTTAGGATTGAGCTGTCTCGTTTAATGGATGATTTCATGTTAATGATGTCCGGGAAAGAACAATGGGCAGAAAAGATTGGACGATTCATGTCTAAACTCAATGGTCTTAGTATTAAAAAGATTATCAAGTTACCGAAAAAGGAAAAAATTGAGAAAAGAAATCTGAAGAAACTCTTGAAAATAAGAAGCCCAATTGATGATCTAATAGATAAATTACTCGAGCAAGTTCTAGATCTACTCCCTGATCAATTCATTGTGATAGCTCTGCATTTGGAATCTATTATGAGTCACCAACTTCATCCGGAATCACAGGACTTTATGAAGGTGGAACTGGCTGCCTACAAATGTGGTATCAAGCAATCTGAGGAGATGCTGAAGGGTATAGGGGAGAATATTAATATATTGAAGGCAATAGTTTCATCCAAACTAGACTGTAAGGACGAGAAGACGATTGACGATTTGAATTTTATGGAGTCTATGATAGTTCGATATTGGAATAAATGAGGATTTTCAAACAAGATGGAGTGAAAGGTTTGAGGCTCAATTTCTTTGCTCTTGTAGTGTGTCCAAAGCTCCCACGCAAAGGTTAAGAAGGTGCAAAGGTTAGATAATGACAGATTAGATATAAATTTCTGTTCTTTTTTATTGATTTGATGTTGTGGGATTTCTTTAGTTTTGTTGGTAGTAGAACACACTGCTTGTCAGTTGTTTGGCGCACAGATTTATAGATCAATTGTAGTTGGGAAAATGGATTGAAATTGTAGACTTTTGCCAAATAAACAATTTTTTGATAACGGTAGATAGTTAATGAATTTGAGTTCTGGTTTGCTCCCTCCCTTGTTTCCTTGTATTTTGCTCAATGTCCACAACTTAGTTGAAAGATTGAGTGAACTTTTGTCAAGGGTTATTGGATTCTTTTTAAGTGTTGAACTTAAATGGGAAGATTGTGTGTAAATTTGGGTCATTTTAAAGAATATCAACAAAAATGTCAAACCTATCTCATTTTCAAAAATGTTAAAGAAGAAGAGAGAATATGGTTAATATTCTATTAGTTCAATTCAGAAAATTATAGTAAAATGTCTAGGAGTTTAACAGAATAAATATGCATGATCAGTCTTGGAAGGACTGGAAGTTGAATTTTCTTTTCTTCTGCTAATTGGATTTCACTATATATCATGTTACTAATCCCCCAAAAGGAACTTTTATGAAGCCTAACTCTGATATAATGGAACCTGTGTGCATGACCTCAAAATATCAATGTTGTGCTAGACTTTGAATTCTTGTAAGCTTGACCAATGGGTGTTGATAACCAGAAGGAAAAGTTTGTGCCCGTAGCGAAACTTAGCATTTAAAAGAAGCATTTCACATTGATAATACAGTAAAACCTATGCATCTTCTTTGGAATGAATTCGAAGGAGGTGTGTTGGAAAAAAACCATGTTATGAATTTAGCCTTTCTCAAAATACACTCCTCAAATGTGCACCAACCACAAAGCTGCAGGTTGTTGCCCTTATAACCCATTACTTCATCATGCATAATAGTTGTGAATTTCAGTTTCGAACTATGTCTGGCTATACTTGTCTCTTAAAAAAAAACTGTCAAGACAGAACAAACCTATCTGGATTAGTTTTCACAAACGAAGAAGGTAAAATACTAGTGTCATTATCTTGTGGTCATTGTGGAAGTTTACAGCCAAATTAACTATTACCACATACCGTTTCTTTTTCTTCTATTTTCTTTACCAAAAATAATTTGAACCTTCATCTAGAGCTTGCTGTTGGGGCAGCATTGCTGTCTCGGAATTACTTGTTGAAAGAATCAGAAAGGCACCACAATAACTGACCGGGGATCTCCTACAAGTGTTCTACTCTGTCTTTCAAAATATAAGAAGATATTCAAAAAATATTATTATTATCAGTGAATCTCTTGTACGTAGGCTGTGTAGAAAGATATTGTGATACTCTTTAATTAATCACAATCATTAACTTATCAAAACTAATTCTAAATCACTATTCAGGCATTTCTTTTGAAGGCATACCGACATGGTTGCAATGGTTTTATTATATTCTTTCATGTGAAAAATATTGGGTTGCTTAATCCATATCCTTGTGAAGGTGCCTCTCTACACTGATGACCATCCTAAAAAGTGATGGAGAAATATGGTGTTCAAGTGGCTTGTGTTATTCATTTTGAGCTGAAGTTAGCTGTTAATTCAAACAATTTCTCCTGTATTGGGAATAATATCCTCTTAGATATATATAAGCCAATGGCAGGTCATCAACAGTCTATTATCAATAGAATATTTCCAATTCATTTGTGAATAACATAGTGACAAGCTGTGTTCCAAAATGAACTAAGCAATCTAAGTTGTACCTCCGTGTATGCTCTTATATCTTTTTCTTTGTTCAAGATAAGGTGTTTCATATCTATATAATATCTAAAAACTGAAACGTAACATTTGTAATTGCTGTGCTCCTGTTGAGCTATATTAGCGTAGCATTTCAATCCATTTCGGTCCACTCAGTTCACATTGGTTGTAAAATCTATAAGTAAATAATTAAATGCATTAATTAATATTAATCAAATAATAAGATTTTTTAAATAATGCATCTTATGAATGTTTTCATTTAATTTTTTAATAGTAAAAAGAACATTTAAATGATATCATTTACAAACTAAAAAAACTACAAAGTGACATAATTGGTTAGTTATACATCAACAACATAATAAGCAAATTCCTAATTATTTTTTAGTGATACTATTGTTAGTTCAAATTACATATAAGTCTTACAAAACTATATAATATCTAAAAGATTAAGCATAACATTATTGGTTGCTACGCTCCTTCTAAGTCAATTTAGCATAGCATTTTGGTCCATTCCTTCCACTTTGGTCAATTAGTCTACTTCGGTCCATTCGGTCCACTTCAACACATTCGGTCCATTTCAATCTTATTAGGTATATTTTGGTCTTATCCGTTCCACTTTGGTTTTATTCTGTCTTATTCGTTCCACTTCGGTTCATTCAGTCCACTTAGGCTTATTTAGTCCAACTAGGTCTTATTTTCTCTACTTAGGTCCATTCGGTCCATTTCGGTCTATTCAGTCCAACTAAGTCTTATTTGCTCCACTTAAAGTTTGCCAAAAAAGATTACAATTTAATAATTGCCAACTAGAGTGCTTCCTAAGACAATACCATTTTCCTTGCCTTCCTCTTGCTTGTCCCAATCGATTTATTATTTTATGTAACGGTTGTAAATAACACCCCTCTCCATGTAAGAGGGAATAGTATGCAGTCACTATACAAGATATGACCTCTTCCCCAGTGAGGAGAGAGAAAAAAGTCAAATTACTATATTGGTTTTTCAACAAGGTAATGTTGGCAGCTCATACAAAACACCCACACATTATCTAGTTGAAAACAAAATTAATGTTTTGTTACATACTGTATCCAAAATCACCACATTGAATCGACTTTAGTTGACTGGATTGAAACGGGCAAAATGCACTTGGATGGACCAAAATTGAGTCCAAGATGTAACTAATCTCCTAATCTGATATGTAACTGACCCACGTGTACTAATTGTATTTTGCACATGGTTAATTTTATTAATCACATGGAACTTTACAGGGCTATTACTATTTACTAACAGGAGACTCGCACTCTTGATGTTCTGTTTCACAAGTGACTTGAGTTAACTGAAACAACCATTCCCTATATATAAAAATCTTTAAATTGGGATAGAGTAAAAATTCTATTTAAAAAAATAAAAAAAATAAAAAAATCACAAGAAACACACACTCCCTCTCGCTCTCTCTCAAAACCTTTTTGTAGAGATATCAATGGCTAACCAAGATCAAGACATGGTTGGTCTTCACTCTGCCAGGGTTGCCAAGTTGTACCATTGGATGTATATATTGCATGCACAGACTCGCAAAAATATCATGCATCTTGAGTCGCTGCAGAGTATTACACAACCCTTGACAAAGTGGTTCACTGACTTGATAACAAAGCCTTTTTTCCCAGCAGAAGATACTGCCAGATTCAGGGAGACCGCGAATGAGGTTCCAAATTTGTTGAAGAGTATCAGTGAGGCAGCGAGGAGGCAGTACTTAGGTAAGGTGATAAAGGCCTTCGGAGAGATGATGGGGTCTGACTTATCATATGATCAAGGTGATAAACTCGAACAGGAGGCTAAAAGATTGGAACAAGATTCTGGCATAATGATAGCTGCAGCAAGTGGTGGTGTAACATTCAAGAAAGAAAAAGGTCGCGAGGCTTCAGAACAAAGAGAGCAAATACTAAGGAGTAAAAGTGAAGAAGGATTCAAGAAAGAACGAATTGGTGGAACTGGAAAGAAGAGTTCGATGGAGTGCATAAAAGAATCTGATAAAGAATTTGGGGTTCTGAATGTGGTAAAGGTTCAAGCAAAAGAAGTTGGAATTTTGCTGTCTCGTTTGATCGTTGATTTCATGTTTCTGATGTCAGGGAAAGAAAAATGGGCAGAAAAGATTGAAAGTTTCAAGTCTGAACTCAAAGGTGTTAGTATTAAAAATGAGAACTCCATGGTGATTAACAAGATTATCGCTCTACTGGAAAAGGCCAAAATTGATGAACCAATGAAAGGAAAGTGGGATGGTATGGAGCAAACAGAGCTAGATGAAAGCACTCGGAAGGAAAGCTTGAACAGAAGCCCAATTGATGAGCTATTTGATAAATACCTTGAGAAAGCTTTAGATCTACTCCAACCTCAATTCATTGAGATATCTATGCATTTGGAATCTATTATGAGTCATCCACTTCTTCCCGAATCACAGAACTTAACGAATGTGGCGCTCTCCAAATTCATATGTGATCTCAAGAAATGTGAGGAGAAGCTGAAGTGTATACGGGAGGATATTAATAAACTGAAGGCAATGGTTTCATCCAAACAAGAGCGTAAGGACGAGAAGATGACTGAGACTTGGATCTTTGTAGAGTCTATGATAGCTGAACTGTGGAATCAATCAGAATCTTCATACAAGGAGTGAAAGGTTTGTCCCACAAAAAGGTTAAGAAGGTGCAAAGGTTGAATAATGACAGATTAGATACAAATTTCTGTTCTGTTTACATATTTGGTGTGGTGGGATTTCTTTGGTTTTGTTGGTAGTAGTACACACTGCTTGTTAGTTGTTTGGCGCAGAGATTTAAACACCAATTGTAGTTGGGAAAATGGATTGAATGTGTAAGCTTTTGCCAAATAAACATGTTTTTGATAATGGTAGATAGTTAATGAGGAATTTGAGTTCTGGTTTGCTCCCTCACTTATTACACTGTATTTTGCTCAATGTCCCTCACTTGGTCAAAATATTAAGTGAACTTTTGTAAATGGTTCTTGGATTCTTTTTAAGTTCTGAACTCAAAAGTATCAAACCTATCTCATTTTCAAAAATGTGAAAGAAGAAGAAAGAGTTAGGTTAATATTCCATTAGTTTAATTCAGAAAATTATGTTAAAATGTCTTGGAGTTTGACAGAACAATGATAGATTAGATATAAAATATTCAGACACGCCCAACATGGTTTCAATGGTTTATGTCTTTTTATTAAATTAAAAACTATTGGGTTTCTTAATCTATTTACTTGTGATGGTGCCTCCGTTCACTGACAACCATCTTAAAAAGTGATGGAGGAATATGATGTTCATGGAGGTGAGTTCCAGTTTGAAATATGTCCTACTTTACTTCTCTATATTCCTGGAGGTTCCCTTTATGGAAGGGTAACTTGCTTTTACTATAAAATAATAGAAAGCTTAGAACTTGTAAGACATTGATTTATTCCCAATACAGTTTTTCTTGTCCCAGTTTGTCAAAGTCATCAACTCAGTACTCCACTGGTGTGTTTAAATGTGGGTTTAGTTAACCGTGTCACAGAGAAATGAGAGAGATAGATGTTAGATAATTTGATTTAATCCAAAGAGAAGTATTGCAATTAAAGAGTGCCTGCCATGTTGAAGTCCGGTATCAATCTAGTACATCGTTCTAATATTGACGTTGGGAATTGAGGGTGGTGAGACCACAATGCTAGGTAGTTTACAAAGTCAAAAATCTGGAGGTAATGCACGGTTATCTACCATACATATATAGAGGATAAGCAAGGTCCATACTCCATACCCTTTTCTTCCCTCTATTTTAGAGCACCAAAATTCTGGACTCCTACACCATATGATATTTATAGGCCAAGACTTCATCATAATGATCTAGGGGCAGCAACAGAGTTTCAGGTCATTGATATGAGACGTGCTTAAAAACCGCTAAAGATATGGAGCTGGAACTCTTCATGTTGGTTGCAATAGAATTCAATTGTGGCATGAAAAAAGCCGCAGCCTGGTAAACTGATGCAGGAGGCCATAAACTACTACCTTAAATACAGAGAGGTCAACTAATTGAAATTGTACTATTTACTAGAATGAGTTGTACTTGAAAATAAAAATGGGACATCTGGCAGAGGATGCAAAAAGATCAAAGCACAATGCAGAAGGTGGAAAATCCTGCATTCAAGCACAGCAAACAACAAATGGGCAAGGAAATTAATATTGTATGCAAAGCAGACAAATCAGGATTGTATATGGAGAAGGTAAGGACCAGAATTCCTAAACCAGATCCTTGCCTCTGATGCATTCCACACTCAATAAATAAATATAAATATCTACCTTTTAATTAAAAAAAGAATCTTTGAAATTTTTTTTAAATCTCAACTGAGCAACACAAACCACCACGCACTCTTGGTGCAGTGATAACTCCACAAGTATAAGTGCTTGTGAGATGTGGGATGTTGGGTGTGGAGGGCAAGAGCTGTGATTTAAGTCTCTAGATTGGAGTTTCACACACATATACACTTATATTAGGAAGAAAAAAAAAAAAAACCTTGAGCAACACAATTTGGGTAACCTTTTAACAAATAGGCCATGTTGCCATGTTGATGACCCAAATATTCAACCTTTTTAACAACTAGTGAAATTTAGGCCAAGTTGTAACTAATCTCTTTATTACCATAATAAAATTTGAATGATCATTGCAAAAAGGCTAACAAGAGAAAATCCATGCTCGTGACTCAAGACATTAAGGGATGGTCTTTGTTGGCCATGGCATTAAGGAGTCGGAGAGAGCTTTTGTGTATGGCTAAACTATTATATGAAGTTTGGGCGTGGATGAATAACTAATCAATCAAAATTTGCAAATTGTCCACAACATTTTCACAACAAATTATATGTGGTAAGTTGTTATGGGCAGCCAAAAAATAATTTAAGCTGTGAATTCAAATTAAAACCAACAACTTACCACATATGTTTTGTTGTGAAAGTGTTGTGAAAATGTTATGTAAATTGCACTTCTCTAGATTTTATGGATAAAACGTAATCCAGGGAAGGATTTGAACTACCAATGAAACCATTTTTGCGTGTTGTCACTTTGGGGAACAATAACCGATATATAATTCCTTTTCTAGGGTCCAGAGTTTTATGGCTTACGGAAAAAATAAAAATAAAAATTTGTTGTCATTCTTTCTAATTAATCATTTGTTTTGAAGTACTATTTGTATGCACAAGTCATGTAAATCAGCAATTTTTAAACAAACAAAAAAAATTATCAATCTAACAGCTTAAGAGTGGTTCTAATGATAAGGATGAATATATTTCTTTTCCCCTAAACATTGACAAGATTTTAATTATGATCTACTCCAGCTCTATTATTCTACCTCTTTATTACCTGAAAATTAATTCAATAGAGTAGGAAAGTCATTGTTTTGTTAAAAATTGTCTCAAATTCCTAATTTGACTTTGTAATGACTCCCAACTATGCAAATATTGTCCACTTTGAAGCTCATACCCCTCATGGTTTTGTTCTCCCCCAAAGCACACAGCAGGGGAGGAAAAGGCATATGTATCATGAAACTGTACCTCTATTCTCATCTTCCTCAAATCTTCCAAGATTTGTTCTTGTCTAGTCAACAGTGTTGCCAAATTTCCTGCAGACTTCCTACTTAAGGCATCAGTCACCAAAAATATTTAGCTACAGCCAACAGGTGACTTCATAAGTTCATTTACATTCTGTTTTGAAATACATGTAAGACTGAGCTCCACTCATTATTCTCTTATCTCAGCAAAACCAAAGTGCACCAAATAATATATCACCCGCAGGTGATGCAATCTCTCACTCATAACTGAAAATAACTGAAACATCCACTCCCTATAAAACCCTTTATCTTCGGGCTCTCTCTCAAAAACTCTTCAACATTTCTGCACTAATTATTCACTCTGTCCTTTTATTTCCCAAACATACAAACACCTTCTCCCTCTCAGAAGCTCTTGTAGAGATGGATATATCAATGGCTAAACGTAAACAAGATCAAGACAAGTTTGATCTTGACTTTTCCAGAGTTAACGAGTTGTTTCATTACATGCAAGCATTGCATGAACCGACTCGCCTAAAGAGCACGCATATGCTGGCACTGCAGACGAACATACAAGACTCGAGAAACAGGTTCGTTAACTCTCGAACAAGGCCTGGCTTTCAAGAAAAAGCTCCTGTGAGAGTCCAGGAGAGTCAGGGGAGCTACAATGAGTTTCGAATTCTATGGAAGCGTCTCAATGATACTCTTCTTGGGGACGGCGGAGGTAGCAACCCTGCAGGAGATAGCAGAGATGCAGTGTCGAGACACATCTTTGGATTATTTTTGATAAAGGAAATTGAAGAGAAGATGGGGTCAGACTCATCAGTTAAAAGATTGGAACAAGATTTACGCACAAGTATCACAATGGCTGATGCAAGTCGTGGTGTAAGAGTCAAGAATGAAGAAGGTATTGAGGTTTCAGAACTAAATTTGCAAATACTGAGGCGTAAATGTGAAGAAGGATTCAAGAAAGCACGAGAGAGTGGAGAGAAGAGTTTGATGGATTGCGTAAAAGAGTGTAAGGAATCTGATAAATTATTCAAGGTTTTTAATGCTATGAAGGTTCAAGTAGCTGAAATAAGGATTGAGCTGTCTCGTTTGATGGATGATTACATGTTAATGATGTCAGGGAAAGAACAATGGGCAGAAAAGATTGGACGATTCATGTCTAAACTCAATGGTCTTAGTATTAAAAAGATTATAAAGTTACCGAAAATGGAAAAAATTGAGGAAAGAAATCTGAAGAAACTCTGGAAAATAAGAAGCCCAATTGATGACATATTAGATAAATTCCTCGAGCAAGTTCTAGATCTACTCTGTGATCAATTCATTGTGATAGCTCTGCATTTGGAATCTATTATGACTCATCGACTTCATCCGGAATCACAGAATTTTATGAAGGTGGAACTGGCTGCCTACAAATGTGGTCTCAAGCAATCTGAGGAGATGCTGAAGGGTATAGGGGAGATTATTAATATATTGAAGGCAATATTTTCATCCAAACTAGATTGTAAGGACGAGAAGACGATTGACAATTTGCATTTTACGGAGTCTATGATAGTTCGATATTGGAATAAATGAGGATTTTCATACAAGATGGAGTGAAAGGTTTGAGGCTCAATTTCTTTGCTCTTGTAGTGTGTCCAAAGCTCCCACGCAAGGGTTAAGATGGTTCAAAGGTTAAATAATGATAGATTAGATATAAATTTCTATTCTTTTTTACTGATTTGATGTTGTGGGATTTCTTTAGTTTTGTTGGTAGTAGTACACACTGCTTGTCAGTTGTTTGACGCAGAGATTTAAAGATCAATTGTAGTTGGGAAAATGGATTGAATTTGTAAACTTTTGCCAAATAAACAATTTTTTGATAATGGTAGATAGTTGATGAATTTGAGTTCTGGTTTGCTCCCTCCCTTCTTACCTTGTATTTTGCTCAATGTCCACAACTTAGTTGAAAGATTGAGTGAACTTTTGTAAAGAGCTCTTGGATTCTTTTTAAGCGTTGAACTTAAATGGAAGATTGTGTGTAAATTTGGGTCATTTCAAAGAATATCAACAGAAGTGTCAAACCGATCTCATTTTCAAAAATGTGAAAGAAGAACAGAGAGTATGGTTAATATTGTAATAGTTCAAATCAGAAAATTATTGTAAGATGTCTTGGGAGTTTAACAGAATAAATATGCATGATCAGTCTTGGAAGGACTGGAAGTTGAATTTGCTTCTCTTCTGCTAATTGGATTTCACTATATGGCATGTTACTAATCCCCCAAAAAGAACTTTTATGAAGCCTAACTCTGATATAATGGAACCTGTGTGCATGACCTCAATATATCAATGTTGTGTCAGACTATGAATTCTTGTTAGCTTGACCAATGGTGTTTGATAACCAAAAGGAAAAGTTTGTGCCCGTAGCAAAACTTAGCATTTAAAAGTAGCATTTCACATGGACAACACAGTAAAACCTTTGCATCTTCTTTGTAATGAATTCGAAGGAGGTGTGTTGTAAAAAACCCATGTTATAAATTTCAGTTTCAAACTATGTCTTGCTATACTTGTCTCTAAAAAAAAAAAAACTGTCAAGACAGAACAAACCTACCTGGATTAGTTTTCACAAACGAGAAGGTAATTGTCATTATCTTGTGGTCATTGTGGAAGTTTACAGCCAAACAATTACCACATACTGTTTCTTTTTCTTCTATTTTCTTTACCGAAAACAATTTGAACGTTCAGCTAGAGCTTGTTGTTGGGGCAGTTTTGCTGGCCTGGAATTTCTTGTTGAAAGAATCAAAAAGGCACCACATTAGCTGACCAGGGATCTCCTACAAGTGTTCTACTCTGCATTTCAAAATACAAGAAGATATTCAAAAATATTATTATTGTCAGTGAATCTCTTGTATGTAGGCTTTGTGGCAAAATTTGCTCAACAGCATCTTTTTAGAAGAATGTTTTTTGAAAATCGAGTTTCTGAAACTCGAGTTCCAACCCAAAATCGAGTTTCTCAAACTCGATTTACACTTGACCTTGATTAAATAAATAAAAAAAGGCGGAACTTGAGTTTAGTAAACTCGAGTTCCATTTAAAAAAAAATAACAGAACTCGTGTTTCCTACACTTGAGTTCGATTTGGGTTTTTTTTTTTTTTTTTTTTTAAAGCATGGAACTAGAGTTTAGTAAACTCGAGTTCCACCTTTTTTTTTCTTTTTTAAATCAAGGTCAGGCATAAATCGAGTTTGAGAAACTCGAATTTGGGTTGGAACTCAAGTTTTACAAACTCGATTTTCAAAAAAAAATCCAACTTACTAAATAACTTCAAACGCGTGCTAGCCACCGAATTTTTTCCAAAAAATGTACTGTTGAGCAAATTTTGCCTAGGCTTTGTAGAAAGATAATGAGAAACCTTTAGTTAATTTTACTCGTCAACTTATCAAAATTAATTCTAAATCACTATTCAGACATTTCTTTTCCAATTTCATATGATACAGAAGATGAAAACAAAGTTACTAGTATAAAATATGAAGACATACTGACATGGTTGCAATGGTTTATTATATTCTACTAGTTGCAGACCCGTGCGTTGCACGTGATAATTTTTTAGATAAAATATTATTTTAGTCCCTAACTTTATAAAGAGTTTTTAAAAAAAAAAATAGTTTTATCATATTTTTCATAATCTTGTCTATAACATTTTTTACCATTATCATATATTTTTTGGTTGATGATTTGAATAACATAGGCATTAAATAATAGGTAAAACTATTAATTAAATTTTTTTTTTTAAGTCATGGTGTATGAAGATTATGATTATGATTATATATATATATATATATATATATATATATATATATATATAATTTTTCTAGTTAGAGTTTGATTAGTTTCAAGTTTAAATTTTGTATTATTATATTTAATTGTTGATTTTATTGCACCATAAAATTTTCAATGTCCTTTGTATAGCCAACTCTATTTTATTTCTTACTTCTCTCGACCACCTTTTTATTTTCCAAATAACAGTTATTAATTGATGTTTGATTTCATTTCTTTTTTTCTTCCTACATTTATTCTTTATTACTTTGTATGCTCCCTTGCTAGTTGTAAATTTTATGATTATCAATAAGAAATAGATATCACGGATGGCTTAAATAGTTATAGATGTAGTTACCTTAGTGGTATGTCAAAGGGGGTTTTTTTTTTTTTTTTTTCAAGGAAATATGAAAGGAATTTCTCTAGTTTGGTCTCAATCAATTAAGATATCTATAATATATTAATGGAAGTAATAATGAGCCTTAAATTTTTTTAATGTATGAAGTGGTTAGGTTAATGGTATGTCAAAGGTTTTATAAAAATAATTCAAAAAATAATTCCAAGGAAGTGTAAAAAGCCTTCTTTTGAAAAAAAGAAATTGTGACTTTTTGAATTCTAGAAATATGATTGTTTTAATTACCTTGTTTATAGATTTCATTGTTAAGTTATAAACATCTAAATTAAAGTAGATGAATATATAAATGCAAAATTATATATAAAGTTACAACCGCACAAGATAAATATGCATAGATTTTTTTTTATTTTATTCATGAATCATTATTTCATTGTTTACTTATAAATATCTAAATTAAATTTTTTTTTTTTTTTTTTTTGAAAAAAACAAATCTAAGTTAAAATAGATGAATATGTAAAGGTAACATTATATGAAAAGTTAAAACTACCTAAGATGAACGTTTAACCACTTGTAGATGTGTGTTTTTGAAAGACTAAAAGTGTACACAATTGCTTTAATTGGAACTATATAACTATGCAAATATTGTTGCGAGTGGTTCCATCATTTGCAAATTATCAAGTTTGGTGGTCTTACAAAACAAATATTTCATTTTGCAAAAAACTTTTACATGAACTCCTCTTTTGTGACAACCTTTTTTTTTTTTTTTTGCCAAAACAACTTAAGAATATAAAGACTTAACTTAACACGTGGTAGTTGTAAAACACGTCAGTCATATGAAAAATAGAAAGATTTAAATATTTTAAAAAAAAAAATTTAGTAGATTGTAATATAAAACATTTTTTCTCAATATTTTATGAAACTTTTCCCATCTGATCAATATTGTTGGCATCCTTTAAAGATGATACATAATATTTTTGAGAAGAAGAAGAAGAAACAGAGACGATGCTAACACATAATATAAAATTATTAAGTTTGCGTGATTTAAATTTGTGGCAAAAAAATATTAATGTATCTATGATAAAAGTTTTTATCTAAATGATATATAGTAGTTCATATTTTTTTTAGACTTGATTCAATAAATTCATTCTCAATAGTCTTCTAAGTCTACAATTTGCTTAATCTATGTGCCTAGACACATTCAAAGTGTGCTATCTAAATTATGAATTATATGACCCTTTATCACAAAAATATATTGATTCCCCCAATGTATGGTAAAGGAATGCAAGTTTGTGTCTAGCCATTTTCTTGATTTGTGCTGCATAATTTAATAGTATGGAGGATGTGACTAGATTTAAATGTTGAATGAAATAAGATAAAAGGAAAAAAGAGTAAAAATAAAATATATAGCAATAAACATCAAACTATCCAAGTCATTCTATGTAATATAATAACATTATATTATTATATACTATATGTATAGTGTAGTAGGATAATATTTAATAAAAGAGAATATAAAAGATAACAACTTAAAACACAAAACTAAGTTACGTCAACCAAAGTAGAATTCTAATTATATAACACAAAAATTCATCAACCTAAAGAATTGATGCAATAAAAAAAAATATCAAACAAAAAATTAGAAACAAATTGAGAGAGAGAGAAGTAACCTTTTTTGTGTGAGAAAATTACGCACAGAATGAAAAAAAAATGTCAAATTTAGAGTAAGATGTTGAGAATAAGAAAAGTCAAAATAAAGGAAGATAAAAAGGTAGAGAAAGAATGATATTAAGGTAGAAAGTAGTGGAGAGATGAAGAGGTAAAAGGGAGGGAGAGTTTTGGAAAATTAATAATAAAAATAATGGTTAAAAGATATTTTAATTTTTAAATAATGGAGTTTTTAAGTCACCTTAAAGGAGAAAGTGTTTAAAAAAATATATAAGAAAAATTGGAAGCAAAAAATGATGATGTGGCTCAACGTGAGCGTAGCAACGTTAAATGCTACACTTCAAGCTTTTAGTAATATATAGATATAGATTATGTGAAAAATATTGGGTTGCTTAATCCTAGGGGTGGCAATTTTTATCCATATCCATAAACCCGCCCATTACCCGCTTTATTTGGATAAGTCTTAACCCAACCCATTTAAATATTTGGGTTAAATGGATAAAGACCCATTTGGTTATTTAATTAGATGGGTCTAAATGGATAAATCCACTAATAACCACTAAACCCATCAAAAATTTAAATTTAAATAAACCCACAAAAAAAACCACTAAACCCTTCTAAAATCAAACACACTTTTCCGCCTACTCTTCAACATTTCCTACATTTTCTCATCATCCAAACATTTCCTACATTTTCTCATCGTCCAAACAGACTCATAACAAACACTACTGCTACTTAACGCCAAGCGCCAACTTTACCATTTTCTGCCGGAAAATTCCCTCTTATTCCGTTTACTCTGTAAAAGATGAAGAGGCTTTGCTGTACAGTGCTTCGGACGCTGCATTTCTTTGCTTTCGCTGAGATGCTAAGGTTCACCAGGCCAATTTCCTCGTCGCTCGCCACGTTTGCCAGGTGCTTTGCTTTAAATGCGAGGCTTTTTCCGATCATCGGATCTCCGGCGCTGGGAATGATAATCTCCAGCAGTATTACTGCCTGGCTTGCTCGCCGGAGGACGAGTTTGGTTCCGATTACGATTCTTCTGTTTCTTCTTCGGATTGCGTTTCGAGCTCCAAGTCGTGTGCCACTGGTCCGAAGAGAGTCGAGCTCGAAGATCGGAGTGAGGATGAGAAGAAGAAGGTCGCGAAACGCAGCGTTTCGAGCTCCGTTACGGAGATCTCCGGTGGCGGTGACGATTCGGTGTTTTCCGGCGAAAATTTCTGTGAAGAAAATCCCTTTCTTTTTGTTTCAGGCGAGCTCACGTTTTCATGTTTTCTTCTTTTTATTAAAATTTACACTTTGTTTGGATTCCAAGAAAGTTAGGAGAGAAAGGAAAGTTTAAATGAGTTAGAAAAGTTTTTTTTTTTTTTTTTTGATTGGAGAAAAGTGTTTTAACAGGTGTGCTGGTGGCAATATTAAAATTAAATGGGTTAAATGGATGGGTTACAATTAAATGGGTTGGGCGGGTAATGGATAATTAATTTATATATAAATGGGTCATAAATGGATAAATGGGTAATTACACACCCAACCCATTTACAACCCAACCTATTTTTGACCCAACCCGCCCATTTGCCACCCCTACTTAATCCATATCCTTGTGATGGTGCCTCGCTACACTGATGACCATCCTAAAAAGTGGCTTGTGTTTATTCATTTTGAGCTGAAGTTAGTTGTTGATTCAAACAATTTCTCCTGTATTGGGAATAATATCCTCTTAGAGAGAGATATATATATATATATATATATATAAGCCAATGGCAGGTCATCAGCAGTCTATTATCAATAGGATATTACCAATCCTTTTGTGAATAACATGGTGACAAGCTGTGTTCCAAAATGAACTAAGCAATCTAATTTGTTCCTCCTTCTATGCTCTGATATCCTTCTCTTTTTCTTTGTTCAGGATAAGGTGTTTCATATCTATATGATATCTAAAAACTAAAACGTAGCATTTGTAGTTGTTATGGTCTATGGTCCTGTTGAGCCATATCAGCATAACATTTCAATTCATTTCAATCCACTCAGTCCACTTTGGTTGTAAAATGTATTAGTAAATAATCAAATACGTTAATTAATATTAATCAAATAATAAGTTCTTCTAAATAATGCATCTTATGAATGTTTTTATTTAATTTTTTCAACAATAAAAAGAACATTTAAATGATATCATTTACTAACTAAAAAAAATTACAAAGTGACATAATTGATTAGTTATACATCAACAACATGATAAGAAAATTCCTAATTATTTTTAGTGATACTGTAGTGAGTACAAATTTTTTTACATATAAGTCTTACAAAACTATATAATATCCAAAAGATTAAGCATAACATTATTGGTTGCTAGTGCTACACTCCTAAGTCAAATCAGCGTAGCATTTCGGCTCATTTTAGTCCTTTCCTTCCACTTTGTTCATTCAGTCCACTTCTACCCCATTCAATCCATTTCAGTCTTATTCAATCCACTTTGGTCTTATTCGGCCCAATTCAGTCTTAGTTGGTCTATTCGGTCTCATTCGGTCCACTTAGAGCTTATTTGGTCCACTTCGGTCTGTTTAATCAATTAGGTCTTATTCGCTCCACTTCAGTCCAATTCGGTCTTATTTGGTCCATTCAATCTATTTTGGATAATTGGGCCTTAAATTGATTCTTTTTGTAGATTGTATTTTTCATTTTTTGGCTCAATTTTTTTGCCTTCTTAATTTTTGGGTTTGATAGGCCAAAAACGTATTGACCCCTTGTAATTAATTAATTGATTAATTAGCCAAGTGAATTAATTAATTAGATTAACATGCAATATGTGTGGCAACACAAACAATCACCAATTAAACTAAGTGCAGCAGAAATTAAATTGACATGGTGATTTATTTACGAATAGGGAAAACTAACACGGTAAAAGCCCCACCGGGTGATTTTAAGGTCATCACTCCCGAGAATTCACTATTATCAAAACAAGTGGTTACAAGTAAAGGAATCTCAATACCTTATACCAACCTACAGTTAAACCCTTACCCCCAATACCCAATTGGACTTGTTCTATAGTGACAATCTCTCCTTGTAATGCACGGTTCCCAGTACGTGACTAACCAATTGCGCAGATCCCAGTACGCGACTTCAATCACCAACTAGAAAAGGTTGTTGGCTGCAAAGTTCTTCAGTTCATCCAGACGACGAAGATCAAGAAGATGCTTGGTCACAAAACTCTATAGTGCACAAACACAGCAACTTCTTCAAAAGAACGATGAACTAGGGCAAAACTCTGTCTCCGGTCACAATTTGCTTGAACAAACTTTGCTCAACACTTGTGCAACTTGTGTCCACTTTGACAGCCCTTAAAATAATCTTTTTATATGTCTAAGGTTGTGAAAAAAAAAAAAAAAAAAAAAAAAAAAAAAAAAAAAAAACTCAAACACATAATCACGGATTGGAAGAAAACAAAACAGAGAATCTGTTTTTCTTAAACCTCGACCGATAGCCATCTGTCGAGCAGCTGTCGAGCCACGTGGTTGGAATAGCTCTTCAAGCTCAATAGATACTTGCTGTCGAGCTTTAATGAACTTGCACTTTTCAGCTTGAATCTTGGACAGACTTGCATGTCTTCAACACTTGATCTTGAAACAAAGTTTCTTGAAGTATTAAACACATCCTAGATCTACCCAAATACAAGTAAAGTGTGTTTTGTCAAAGGATTAGCTAATTAAATAAAATAGTGACATATCTTCCTAACTAGTGAATCACATATGTCCTAATAGGGTTGGAAAGTATGAAATTTTATTTTATTTGAGCCAAATTCTTTAGCTTTGGTCTAAAAAATACAAATAAAATAGGTATTAGAAATATAAACCCTAATAAAATTAGTAATTGTATTCTAGTGCTGGTTAAAGTACTCGTGTGGAGAAGCCACAAAACACTAACAACTGATAGCCAAAAGTAGACACTTTGATATCATTACGGAGAATGAGGAGAGTATTTAGCGAGCTGGTGCTTGCACTTTGAAATTAACGGTGGTAGATATCTCCAATCTGATTTTGCCTAGGGAGGGGTAGGGTAGCAGTTAAAGAAATGGAAAAGTTTTGGAAAGGAAATGAGACTATTAGTTGAAGATTACTGTTAGCTTCTAAATATTTAGGAATAAATGTTTAGACTTTAATTTCATGTAAGTTGAAAAACTGAGAGCAAAAATATGTCTAGTTTAAGTGTTATATATTGCTTATGAAGATTTAAGTCAAAATTCAAGAACAATCAAGCTACAGAAAGAATAATTCATAATCTGCAAAGCTCGACCGATCAAAAGAAAGGCTTGGCCATTCGAAAATCGTGTTCTGCAGAATTTAATTCAAGCCCAAAGCCTGTGAAAACGTTTAGGGTTTATGTCCAATACTACCTAGTATAAAAGGAAAACCCTAAATATGTTTCAAAAGCTCTTGGAAGTCTTGTGAATTACTCCTGTGAGATTTGTGAAAAGGTACTCGGAGATTGCATGTCATGATAAGGTACTCGGAGATTGTAATCTGAGAAATTTTTGCAAAAAAATTTCATATCTTTTATAACCTGAAACTGGAACTTTTTGTAATCCTAAATAGGCAATCTAAATTTTTCATAACTTTTACCTTTATTTGAACATCCTTGCCATGTCAGGGTTTTGGAGTCAAAAGGGAAGGGGGGAGTGATCATTAGCATTAAAGGTTGCCAAAAGAGATTACAATTTTCCATAGAGAATACTATTTTCCTTGCCTTCCTCTTACTTGTCCTAATTGATTATTATTTTATGTAACAGTTGTATATAACATCCCTTTCTATGTTAGAGAGAATAGTATGTAATTGCTACAAAAAATATCACCTCATCTCCCAACGGGGAGAGGGAAAAAAAAAAGTCAAATTACTATTTTGGCCTTTCAACAAGGTAATGTTGGCAGCTCATACAAAACACCCACACACTATCTAGTAGAAAACAAAATTAATGTTTTGTTACATACTGTAGTCTGTAACCAAAATTACCACATTGAATCGAATTTAGCCAACCGGATCGAAATGGGCAAAATGCACCCGGATGGACCAAAATTGAGTCCAAGATGTAACTAATCTCCTAATTTGATATGTAATTGACCCATGTGTACTAATTATATTTTTCATATGACTAATTCTATTTTGCACATGCGGGACTTTACAGGGCTATTACTATTTACTAACAGGAGACTTGCACTATTGATGTTCTGTTTCACAAGTGCTTTACATGGTCCATGATGAATGATATACATAAAAGACTCTCCACTCACTAGTCTCTTATGTCAGCAAAACCCAAAGTGCACCAAATAATATATCACCCGCAGGTGATGCCATTTTCACTCATAACTGAAAATAACTGAAACAACCCTTCCCTATGTATATAAAATCCTTATTTTGGAGCTCAGGCTCTCTCAAAAACTCACAAGAAACACTCTCACTCTCTCTCTCAAAAGCTTTTTGTAGAGATATCAATGGCTAACCAAGATCAAGACATGGTTGATCTTCACTCTGCCATTGCCAAGATGTATCGTTGCATTTATGCATTGCATGCAAAGACTGGCAAAAATAACTTGTATCTTGAGTCACTGCAAGAGGGTACACAACTCTTGACAAAGTGGTTCACTGACTTGATAACAAAGCCTTTTTTTTCCAGCAGGAGAAACTGCCAGATGCACATCGCGAATGAGGTTCTAAATTTATTGAAGAGTTTCAGTGATGCAGCAAGGAGGCAGTACTTAGGTAAGGTGATGAAGGCCTTTGGAGAGATGATGGGGTCTGACTTAATGGATGATCAAGGTGATAAACTCGAACAGGAGGCTGAAAGATTGGAACAAGATTCCGGCATAATGATAGCTGCAGCAAGTAGTGGTGTAACATTCAAGAAAGATGAAGGTGGCGAGGCTTCAGATCAAAGAGAGCAAATACTGAGGAGTAAAAGTGAAGAAGGATTCAAGAAAGAACAAGTTGGTGGAACTAGAAAGAAGAGTTCGATGGAGTGCATAAAAGAGCCTAAAGAATCTGATAAAGAATTTGGGCTTCTGAATGTGATAAAAGTTCAAGCAAATGAAGTTGGGATTTTGCTGTCTCATTTGATCGTTGATTTCATGTTTCTGATGTCAGGGAAAGAACAATGGGCAGAAAAGATTGAAAGTTTCAAGTCTGAACTCAAAGGTGTCAATATTAAAAATGAGAAAATCCCTTAACAAGATTATCACTCTACTGGAAAAGGCCAAAATTGATGAACCAATGAAAGGAAAGTGAGCTGGTATGGAGCAAACAGAAGAAGCCCAATTGATGAGTTGTTTGATAAATACCTTGAGAAAGCTCTAGATCTACTCCAACCTCAATTCATTGTTGAATGCTCGAAAATGTGTGAAAACACAAAAACTATTTAGACCCCCAAATTAAAGATACGGCTCGATTGATTTTACTCTAACTTAATACTAAGTGCGGAAAAGAGTAAATGCGAACGGATAAACAAACAAGCTATTCTGACCCATAATCATAATAACACAGTAGTAAAATGAAAGGTAAAAGAGTAGGAAAGAAGAATGCAAACACAAGATAACACACCGATGTGTTATCGAAGAGGAAACTGAAGAACTCGACGAAAAACCTCTCCGCTGCTCTCCAAGCAGTAATCAATCCATTAGACAATCAGTTGGGATACATGGGTTAGCAAGAGACCCTCCAAGCCTAATCTACCCGATGCACCTAAACCCTCCAAACTCCTACTCCAATAAGGCTTCTTAGAACCGTGTCTTGTTTAGCTCTCCGGATCCAGCAATACTGCCGATTGCATCTGCCAAAGCCTGACTTCTTCCAATGCTTCCCAGCAACACCAAAACCTCACTTGACACTCTAAAAGGGTGTGGTAAGTGTTTGGACTATCAACTTCTCAATGGTATGGAAATGGAGGGGTAAGAGTTGAGAAAAATCCACAAACAATTGTGTAGAGAAATGTGGGTATAACAATCTCTAACTCTCAAGGTTTATGGCTAGGGTTTTCTCTCAGAAGCACTCCTCAACATCTGTGGATAATGAGGGTATATATAGTGTGGGTACAGAAAGTGTGTATCAGAAATGACAATCTGTCAAAACAGATTGTTTCGCGAGTATCTCACAGGAAGGCCTTACACGCAAAACACTCGCGAAAACCAACTGTCTCCATCCTATCTTGACTCTTCACATTCCAGTCATGTGCAGGGCACATGCATTACTTCACGGGATGCTTACTCGCGAGCTACCCGCGAAAACACTTTAGTCTTCAATTTGCCTTGAGTCTTCACACACTCTCTCTCACACACAACCCTTACAATAAAATCCCACATTAAATACAAGATACAAAAGATTGAACAAAATTACAATAAAATTTGGCACGGAATTAAAGCCAACAAAACACATAGTTGTAAATTACAACTTTACAATTGTGATATCTTTGTGTTTGGAATCTAGTATGAGTCATCCACTTCCTCCCAAATCACTGAACTTAATGAATGTGGCGCTGTCCGACTTTATATGTGATCTCAAGAAATATGAGGAGAAGCTGAAGCGTATAGGGGAGGATATTAATAAACTGAAGGCAATGGTTTTATAGGATATTAATAAACTGAAGGCAATGGTTTCATCCAAACAAGAGCGTAACCCAACACTCTCCCTCTCACATGTGAGTTTGCCTCCCTATGGGTTTCAAGACCTCTCTGTGGGCCATGAATAAGTCCTACTCACTCCCCCTTGACTAGGAACTCCGCACGTCCATGTCCATGGAAACCTCGCATCACACCATTAGCAATGTTCCAAGATCTTTGTGTGTGGGCCGTTTAGGCTTTCTCTGTCCCCACTGGGTAGGGACCATGAACACCTCACCACTTTTGCCGCACACTACCACTAGCTCTGATACCACTTGTTGAGGAGATAAACACCTTGGTCCATGGAAACCTCACATCACACCATTAGCAATGTTCCAAGATCTTTGTGTGTGGGCCGTTTAGGCTTTCTCTGTCCCCACTGGATAGGGACCATGAACACCTCACCACTTTTGCCGCACACTACCACTAGCTCTGATACCACTTGTTGGGGAGATAAACACCTTGGACAGCTTCCTTGAGTAATTAATATAACATATAGAAACACACTTTAACCCAAAAGGCCTGAGCCCAATGGGTATGTGCTCAATTATGTTATATTAAGTACTCATTCTTCTCATCTTTATTCAATGTGGGACTTCACTTACACATGTAACCCAACACTCTCCCCTTCACATGTGAGTCTGCCTCTCTATGGGCTTCAAGACCTCTGTGGGCCATGAATAAGTCCTACTCCTTGTAGTGTCCAAAGCTATCACACAAAGGTTAAGAAGGTGCAAAGGTTGAATAATGATAGATTAGATATAAATTTCTGTTCTGTTTACAGATTTGATCGATGTTGCGGGATTCCTTTAGTTTTGTTGGTAGTAGTACACACCGCTTGTTAGTTTTTTGGCGCAGAGATTTAAACACCAATTGTACTTAGGGAAAATGGACTGAATGTGTAAGCTTTTGCCAAATAAACAATTTTTTGAAGAATATTGTTATTGTCTGTGAATCTTTTGTATGTATGCTTTGCAGAAAGATATTGACAAACTCTTTTATTAATCATAATTATTATCTTATCAAAGTTAATCATGACAATTTTTCCGACATTTCTTTTCCAATTTAATAAGATACAGAAGATGGAACTAGTATAAAATATTCGAGACACGTCCAACATGGCTTCAATGGTTTATTTCTTTTTATTAAGTGAAAAATTATTGGGTTGCTTAATCTATTTACTTGTGATGGTGCCTCCATACACTGACGACCATCTTAAAAAGTGGTGGAGGAATATGATGTTCGGGTGGCATGTGTTTTTCTTGGATTCCTTTTAAGTGCTGAGCTTAAATTGGAAGATTGTCTGTAAATTTGGTTCATTTTAAAGCATATCAACAAAATTATCAAACCTATCTCATATTTTAAAATGTGAAACAAAAAGACAGAATTTGGTTAATATTCTATTAGTTCAATTCAAAAAGTGTTGTAAAATGTCTTTGGAGTTTGACAGAATATTTGGTATGCGTGGTCAGCCTGGGAAGGACTGGAATTTAAATTGGCTTCTCTTCTGCTAAGTGGAACTTTTACGAAGCCTAACTCTGATATAATGGAACCTGCGTGCATGACCCAATATATCAAAATTGTGTCAGACTCTTGTAAGCTTGACCAATGGCGTTGATAATCAGTAGGAAAAGTACATGCCCGCAGTCAAACTACACATTGAAAGCAGCATTTCACATGGACAATACGGTAAAACCTCTGCATCTTCTTTTTAATGAATTCTAAGGAGCAGTATTGTACCAAACCATGTTCTGCATTTAGCCTTTCTAATAACAAATTTCTCAAATGTACACCATCCACACAGCTGCAGGTTGTTGCCCTTATAAGCCATTACTTTATCATGCATAATGGTAGTGAGTTTCAGTTTGATCGATGTCTTCATTTACTTGTCTCTAGATTCCTCGAGGTTCTCTTTATGGAAGGATAACTTGCTTTTACTATAAAATAATAGAAAATAACAACAAAGAGTTAGCAGCTTAGAACTTGTGAGTTGTGAGACATTGTTTTATTCCCAATGCAATTATCCTTGTCCCAGTTTGTCAAAGTAATCAACTCAGTATTCCACTGTGTGTATTTAAATGCGGGAATAGCTAACCTTCTCACAGAGAATTGAGATAGATGTTAGATAATTTGATTTAGTCCAAAACGAAGTATTGCAATTGAAGAGTGACTACCATGTTGAAATCCAGCATCAATTTAGTACATTGTTCTAATATTGACATTGGGAATTGAGGGTGAGACTACAATGCTAGGTAGTTTACAAAGCCAAAAATTTGGAGGTAAGACATGGTTATCTACCACACATGTATAAAGGATATGCAAGGTCCATACTCCATACCCTTTTTCCCCTCTATTTTAGAGCACCAAAATTCTGAACTCCTACACCATATGATATTTATAGGTCAAGACTTCATCATAATGATCAAGGGGCAGCAACAGAGTTTCAGGTCATTGATATGGGACGTGCTTAAAAACCACTAAAGATATGGAGCTGGAACTCTTCATGTTGGTCGCAATAGAATTCAATTGAGACATGAAAAAAGCCACAGCCAGGTAAACTGATGCATTAGGCCATAAACTACTACCTCAAATACACAGAGGTCAGCCAATTGAAGTTGTACTATTTATTAGAATAAGTAGTACTCGAAAATAAAAATGGGATATCTGGCAGAGGATGCAAAAAGATCAAAGCACAATGCAGAAGGTGGAAAATCCTGCATGCAAGCAAAGCAAACAACATAGGGGCAAGAAAATTAATATTGTATGCAAAGCAGACAAATCAGGATTGTATATGGAGAAAGGAAGGACCAGAATTCCTAAACCAGATCCTTGCCTCTGATGTAGTCCACACTCAATAAATAAATATAAATATCTACCTTTTAATTAAAAAAAAAAATCCTTAAAAACTTTTTTAAAATCTCAATGTGTTATCCCTTGGTCCCCCGTATGGTAACTTAACAAATGACAATTTCTAATGTGACAACTTTATTTTGTAAACAAGTCCTTCAAAAATATTGTGATCCTTAAAATTTTAGTTTTGGAAAATCAACATATGAGCATTATAAAGACATAAAAAATGTCTACCACATCAGAATTTGCTATTTGCTAGTGATGATAAGGTAATAAGTCAAGGGACACAACATTTTTCATAAATACTGAAATGGCTTATTGTGATTGGTACAACAGGTACTGCAATTTATAGAGCAGAGTAGAGAGATACAATTACATACAAATTCTATACGCACAAAAATAACTCACCTAACTAAACCATAATAAAAACCTTTAAGTAACTAATCTCCTAATCTGATATGTAACTTCATCAATTTTGCACATTTTTCACATTTTGCACATTGTTAGTTCTATTAGTCACATGGTTAATTCCATTTTGCACATGGTTAATTCTTTTAGTCACCTGTGACTTTACAGGAGACTGAGTTGCTGCATGAAATTAGTTATAACCAAAAAAAAAAAAATTTATTAACTTTATATAAATAAAAAAGAAAAAAGAATAAAATCTATATAGTTTAGAATTTATCCTGTACTAGTGTCACCAAAATATTTACCTACACCAAAAATATCATAAGTTCATTTACATTCTGATTGATATACATACAAGTCTCTCTCCAGCAAACCCTAAGTGCACCAAATAAAATATCACCTGCAGGTGATGCAATCTCTCACTCATAACTGAAAATAACTGAAAAAACCATTCCCTATAAAATCCTTTTATCTTGGCTCTCTCTCTCTCTCTCAAAAGCTGTCAAGATTTCCCAAACACACACTTTCTCCATCTCAAGTCAAAAGCTTTTGTAGAGATAGATATCAATGGCTAACCAAGATCAAGACACAGTTGATCTTGACTTTGCCAGAGTTAAAAAGTTATTTCATTACTTGGAAACACTGGATACAAAGACTAGCGAAAAGATCATGCACCTTCAGTCACTGCAGAAGAATATAGAAGACTTTGAAGAGGTTGTTGACAGGCTAACAAAGTCTAACTTTCGATTAGAAGATCTTGTCAGATTCATGGAGACCGAGAATGAGCTTCACAATTTAACGGAGCTTATCAGGGATATTCGTCTTGGAGATGATGAAGGTTTCAACCCTGCAGGACTACGCAGTGATGCAGCAAGGAAGCGGTTCTTTGATAAGGTGATGAAGGGCTTGGGAGAGATGATGGAGTCCTATTCATCACAAGATCAAGATGATAAACTTGAACAAGAGGTTAAAAGATTGGAACAAGCTTTAGGCATAACGATAGCTGCTGCAAGTACTAGTGGTGTAACATTCAAGAAAGAAGAAGGTAGTGAGGCTTTAGCTGGTGCAAGTATTAGTGGCTTAACATTCAAGAAAGAAGAAGGTGGTGAGGCTTCAGACTTAGAAGAGCAAAAAATGAAGAGTAAATTTGAAGGACTCAAGAAAGAACGAGACAGTGGAAAGAAGAGTTTGATGGATTACATAAAAGAGTGTAATGAATCTGATAAAGAACCTGGAGTTATGAATGCACTAAAGGTTCAAGCAGTTAAAGTTGGGATTGAGCTGTCTCGTTTGATCATTGATTTCGTGTTTATGATGTTGGGGCAAGATCAATGGGCAGAAAAGATTGGACTTTTCAAATCTTCACTCAAAGGCTGCTGTATTGAAGATGAGAATTCCATGGTGATTAAGAAGATTCTCAATCTGCTGGAAATGGCAAAAATTGATGAACCAATAAAAGGAAAGTGGGCTGGTATGGAGCAAACAGAACTAGATGAAAGCAATCAGAAGGAAAGCTTGAACAGAAAAGGCCATATTGGTGACCTATTTGACGAATTCCTCGACCAAGCTCTAGGTCTACTCGGTCGTCAATTCATTGAGCTAGCACTGAATTTGGAATCTTTTATGAGTCATCCACTTCTTCCCAAATCAGAGGACCTAATGAATGTGGTGCTCTCTGAATTCAAATGTCATCTCAAGCAATCTGAGGAGAAGCTGAAGTGTATAGGGGAGGATATTAATAAATTGAAGGCAATGTTTTCATCCAAAGTAGACCGTAAGGACGAGAAGACAACTGAAGCTCGGATCTTTGTAGAGTCTATGATAGCTGAACTGTGGAATCAATCAGAATCTTCATGGGAGATGGAGGGAAAGGTTTGAGGCTCAATTTTCCTACTCTTGTAGTCCAAAGGTTAAGAAGGTGCAAAGGTTGAATAATGATAGATTTGATATAAATTTCTGTTCTGTTTACTGATTTGATGTTGTGGGATTTCTTTAGTTTTGTTGGTAGTTGACACACTGCTTGTTAGTCGTTTGTGGCAGAGATTTAAACATCAATTGTAGTTGGGAAAATGGATTGATTCTGAATTTGTAAATTTTTGCCAAATAAACATGTTTTTGATAATGGTAGATAGTTGATGAGGAATTTGAGTTCTGGTTTCCGTATTTTGCTCAATGTCAACAACTTAAAAGATTTGAGTGAAAATTTTGTAAAAGTTTCTTGGATTCTTTTTAAGTGCTGAACTTAGATGGGAAGACGGTAAATTTGGGTCATTTTAAAGCATATCAACAAAAGTATCAAACCTATCTCATTATAATGTGAAAGAAGAAGACTGAATTTTGTTAATATTCTATTAGTTCAATTCAGAAAATTATCTTAAAATGTCTTGGAGTTTGACAGAATATTTGTCTTGGTCAGTCTTGGAAGGACTGGAATATGAATGTGATTCTCTTCTGCTAAGTGGAACTCACAATGGCATGTTTCTAACCCCCAAAAAGAACTTCTATGAAGTCTAACTCTGATATAATAGAACCTGTGCGCATGAACTTAAAATATCAAAGTTGTGTCAAGACTCTGAATTCTTGTAAGCTTGACCAATGGTGTTGATAACCAGAAGGAAAAGTTGATGCCCACAATAAAACTACACTTTGAAAAGCAGAATTTCACATGGACAATACAGTAAAACCTTTGTATATTCTTTGTAATGAATTCTAAGTAGCAGCATTGTACCAAACCATGTTCTGCATTTAGCCTTTCTCAAAACACATTCATCAAATGTGCACCACCCACACACACATGCAGTTTGCTGCCTTCATAAGGAAAACTTGCTTTTACCATAGAATAGTAGAAAATAAAAATAAATAATAAAAAACAAATATTTAGCAGTTTAGAACTTGTGAGACATTGTTTTATTGCTTCTGCCTTTATCGTTGTCTCATTTTCCAAAAGTCATCAACTGGGTATATTCTCTGGTGTGTGTTCAATTGTGGGTTTAGTTGCCTCTCTCACAGGAGAAATGAGAAGTTGGATAATTTGATTTAATCCAAAAAGAAGTACTGCAATTGCAGAGTATCCCATGTTGAAGAAAGTCCAGCATCAATCTAGTCCATCATTCTAATATTAACATTGGGAATTGAGAGTGAGACTATAATGCTAGGTTGTTTACAAAGCCCAAATTATGGTTATCTTATCGCAGTTCCATACTCCATACCCTTTTCTCCTTCTATTTTAGAGCACCAAAATTCTGAACTCCTGCACCAGATTATATTTATTGGTCAAGATTCATCATAAAGAGCCAAAAACCTATAATCCCTTGAGTTGTTTTCGCTTGGAGCATCAATGTGGAAGATGGAAAATCCAGCATACAAGCAAAGTTGGCAAGGAAATTAGTATTTTATGCAAACCAGACAAATGAGGATTGTATATGGACAGAGGACCTACCAGAATTCCTAAACCAGATCCTTGATTATTCCATACTTAATGAACAATTTTTTTTTTTTTTTAATTATCTATATCTAACTTATATCCCCAGAAATAAGTCCTTGAAATTTTAAACATGTCAACAGGTTACCCTTTGGCCCCCTTATTACTACTTTACAAATGACGATTTCTATCGTCACAACCATGTTCAGTATACGAGTCCGAAATAAGAGTGGTCCTTCAACTTTTAATTTTAAAAATCAACATTTGAGCATCCTAAAGACATAAAAAATGTCTACCATATCAGTAATTGCTATTCGCTAGTGATGGTAAGGTTAAAAGTCGAGGATACAACATTTTTCACAACTATTGACATGACCTGTTGTGATTGCTACATAGTGATAATGATGTCAATGATGGATCCAATGAAAGAATGTTGCTCTATCATGTCAAAAAAAAAAAAAAATAGTCTCTATTATTACTCGATAAAAAGGCATATAAGAATCACACTAAGGACTAAATTAAAATAATCAATATTGCATGCATGAAATCTAACACACATTCTTAACGAAAAAAAAAAACAAAAACACAAAAAAAAAAAAAAAAATCTAACACAATTCAGGAACCAAGATTGTGTTTTGGCTCTACATATTTCACTTTTTGTTACCGCCAAGCTTTTCCCCAACAAAACCCACATGAATAACTTTCACTTCTTTCTCAGAAGTATGTGACAACAAAAAACAACAAAATGCTTACCTCGCATAGTGAGAGGAATTTAAATATACCTAGTAAAACTAAAAACTACTTTTATTAATCTTTTTATGAAACGCATATACATTAGGAGCTATGAACCTATATAAAGCAGTGGGAAAGTGAAATAAGAAAAGAAAGAAAAAAAAAATCCTCTCTGATTTACTGGAGACTAGGGAACTACCTATTGCTCAAAGGACAATGAAAATTTTGACAATTCTGTGCCACAAAATCCTCCGAGTTGCCATGCCCATATAACTGTAACTATTTGGCTACTCTCATATATATATAAGCTATGTATCTTCTTCAAAAATCCTTCTTTAGTGACCCAAAAAACCTTGCTAACATCTCAAATAGAGGAATATCTTTTAAAGCTCAAATATGCCAGTATGTTCTTCTATTGTTTGGTTATTTTAATAAAGGCAATGGATGCTTGGCAATGACTCCCAGAAGATGCTGCCATAACCAAACATGCAGCAATAGGAACAAAAATGAATTATGTAGCCTTGCACCTGTTAAGCAAAAACAATCAGAAAATAAATTAATTAATATTATCAAGTCAAGTAAAAAAAGTAATAATTTATTTCAAAAAATAAAGCGAAAATAAAATAAAATCTTTCCTGACATACACTAAAGCCAAAGAAATATGTCAGTCATGTTGCATTAATATGACAATGTAGGAAATAAAACCACAAAAACTGGTCAACTGTACCTAATGAAAGAACAAATCAAACTGGTCTAGTAGATTCTCCACTCAATTCTCTTTTTACCAGCTTCAAGATTTCAATAATCTGCAACAAGGGAAAAGCTGGATAGTTAGACTGATGTTTCTATAACATAAAAAGGTTAGTATATGCAAATTAATGGTACAAATAGAATTGTTGATTAATAACCACAATAATCATCATTAACTCATTTCTTTAAGAAAGCATATTTTTAAAATTTGGCCTTCTTGATATGAGCGTGTTCAATCCAAAAAAATTTTATTGCCCTTTTTATCAATGTCAACCTTTTTTTCCATTTTTAACAGTGATCACAGAACAAATTTCAGCAATTCAAAGTTGCACAACATGTGGAAAGGTGCGATCTATATAATTCCAAAGTATGACAAGGAATGTCTACAACACACGTGGATTGTTTCAGGCATGAAAAGATTAATTGGTGTCAGAAAGCAAAAAAGCTTGACAAAGTTTTAAGCAATACTAAAAAAAGACACAAGGAAGGCTGCCAAAAATGATCGCTAAGAAACAATAATTGATCTTAGAAAATTAGTTGATTCCACACAAAAAATTATTTTTAAGAAACAATAATTGATGTTAAAAAATTTATTGAATCCACACAATAAATCTTCTAGGCCAAGGACTAACCAAAACATAAAAGGAATGCAACCAATGGAAGGAGAAAAGAATCTTACTCCTGGATAATGCTGCAATATTGGTGAATAATGATCGAGTGCAATGTATATTTTTTCAAGAAGGCTTAGAAGAGCATCAACTTCATCACCCAAAAGATCAACCTGAAATTCAAAAATAAAATCCAATAAAATTGCTACAGAAATAAAATAAAAATCCAAATCCTGAATTATATATAAAGACTACGGATGCAATTAATAATAGTTAACAACATCCTCTGTTTATTTTTCCTAACAGCAAAAATGTATCTCCAATAAGATTTGATATAATAATTAATTTCCCAATTTACCAGAATTCTAAAATTTATTGTCAGGATGTGCACCACTTTTTTTTCTTTTCTTGTCTTTTTTTTTTTTTCCAGCTAATCAGAAACAAAGATACTTTCTGGCATTGGAGAAATGGTAAACAGACATGTCACCAACCACAAGAGGTAGCTCAGATATTTTTTTTCCAAATAATGTACAACAAAGCTTGAAGGTAGATCCTAAACAAGTCATGCATATAATTTTCTTTCTAATTTTTCAAAGATGATTAATAGATGCCAATGATGAGCAGATCCAACTTTTTCGTCCTTTTTTTGTTTGCATCTCTATTAATCCAATCATTGGTGAAATTAGCAACTCTCAACAGTCTGGTTTTTTTACTGAGTCACATATTCCTACCCCAATATGACACAACCATTAAGAATTAGAGACTAAGAAAAATACCCTAATGGCTCAGTGATGGTAAAATATTCACAAAGAGACTTAAAATCATAAAATGTAGCATTGTTAAACCATCTCATAGCATGGTCCTCTATGCAGTGAAAGACAATGGGTACTCATATATATATATATATACACACACACACACACACACATACTAATACTGCTAAGTTCTGTTACCAATATATCTCCAGATAAGCTTTTTTTTTTTTGGTAGTTGAAGATGTGTCATTCAATTCCATTTACAAGTAAATACATAATACCCTAGCATGGACTACATTATAAGACCATAAGATCAAGCTGAAATGCAACAATATGCATCACCTACAACTACTGCAAACTTTCTTATCTACATACCTCAGCTTCAGCCTTTTCAAGGTCAGAACATTTCCTTTCAAGTGTCTGCTTGTACGACAACCCTGTTCTTCGAAGCACATTAGCATTTGGGATAAGCAAATGCGATTCAGAACTCAAATTTTCCAACCTGAAAAGAAATGCACATTGTCCAAAGTGACTTTCAAGTCAATAACCTCAATCTAAAATTCACTTAAAACTTGCAGATAATGATGATGAGGGAAAATAAAAAAATAAAAACATACAAAGCATATATAATGCTATCCAAATAAAGGACATATTCTAGAATCTAGATGAGTTCTGATCTTCCAGCAAACAGGATTCTTCAAGTCTCAGTTTATGTAAATCTTACTCATATATCAACATGAAGCAGATTGGTTGTGTACTTAAAATTTGTCTCTCCAGTGCTACCTCTTTCAGCCACTTAAAGAACTAAGATCACCATTAAATAGATCATACACACATGCATATGTGGGTTTTAATGTTATAAGACACAGATATCTTATAAATTTAACCAGCTATCCTCAATCTCAATAATCATGCCAGAGCACAAAATAACACACACGATAGTCACTATTAGCTCAGAGTTTCTAATATATTTTTTTAACAAAATAAAGTTTAAAAAGTTAACAATTATTACCTCAAACTGATATTTGATATATTTTCTGTTACTCTACATTCAAAACCAGCAACCGCATTTGACAATCCCTGTGCAAGAGAAATTAATAACTTCATTTGCTTCTGATGCTCCCTTTCTTTATTGTTGACCAATGACAAAGCATTCTGCCTCTCTTGGGCAAGAGCATGAATCACTCTTCTCTCCTCATGAACTTCCGCCAACTGTTTCGTTATTAGTTCAAGCTTCTGATTTAACTCACATTTCTCCACCTTATATATTTCAATTTGCTCTAATGCCTTACTCATTTGATCCTGTACATTATCAAGCTTTTGACAAGCTAACTCAGATCGCTCTTTCTCATTTGCCAATGCAACTGTTGTTTCCTTTGCTAACTTCTCCTTTTCTTCAATTGATTCTTCCAATGATCGTATCTCTTGCTTTAGTCTTTCCTTATCCACAAACTCCAATCTTAAGGCTGCTTCTTTTTCTTGTGCCTCCATTTCCAGAGAATCTCGAATTTTCTTTTCATCAGTATATTTCATGTTCAAGTTACTGACTTTCTCTTCAGCATCTTTCAGGGCTTCTTTGAATATAATCCCACATATCCCTTGCATGATAATGGACTCTATATCAGAATCTTCAATATTGAAGTTATTTCTAGGATTAACAAGATAAGCAGCTTCTTTTAATATAATTTCATAAATTTCTCTCATTATATTACACTTCAAATCTGACTCATCAGTGACGCAATTAATTTGGCCAATTAACTCCCTGAGAACACATTTATAAACATCTTCACAAATTAAAGCTTTAATTTGGGCATCTTCTACAGCACACAACAACTTTGCCTCAAATAGTTGGCGTTGAGACATTCTATCTGCAGCATCAGAAACTTGTGCTAAAAGGCATGTGACCTCCTTTTTCTTATCTGCAAGCAAGTCTCTAAGCTGGCAATTTTCTGAAAGAAGGGATTCCAGTCTGTACTTCAAACTGCCAAGATTTTCAGCATTTTTACTAAATGCACATAGCATCTTATTTTCCACAAGAATTTCATCCAACTTTGAAATGAAATGGGGAATTTTTCTCTTTAATATGTCAAGCTCATTATCCTTCTTCAAGGGTGAAGCAGATCCCCTTTCCTTCATACACAGTATTTCCCCCATCAGTCTAATATTTTTTTCAGTTATCTCTTGCACTTTAGACTCATGATTTCTCCTCATGTTGGTCATCTCAGTGATCAATTCATCTTTTGACATTTGCTTTAGTTTGGCAGGATCTGAATTTTCTGGGATATTACTATTTGAATCTTCATGTTTGCCATTTCCTTCCCAAATCAAAGTGGACAATGAAACACTATTGCTTAAGCTTTTGCTACGGAAACGATCAGCCTTTTTATCATTACTCCACTCCCCACTAATCTCTAAGGACCCCAAAGAAGTTAGCGGCCGACTTTCGTGAATAGACAGTGATTTTGAAATGGCATCCAATTCCTGCCGTAAACTTGAGATATCATTAATCTTTTCAAGCCAATTCACATTTTTATTACCACCAAATTGCACATTTTGATCCCAAAGTCTTTCTTCAAACCCTTCTTGAAGACTCCGAATGCAATTCTTAATTACCATACCTTCAATTTCTGCTTTAAACTCTTGCTCTTGTTGCCATGAACAGAGTGATTCCCTAGACAACTCAAACATATCTTCCACCCGTTCATGAACTGTGTCAAAAGTAGCATTTAGACTTTCAAGAATTTCATCCACATCAACCCATCTTTCGGATGCCTTCTCCGGAAGAATACCACCCAATCCCAGCAGCTCAGAACCAGAATTAATCTTCCTAATAGAACTACACCCTCTTACACCATCAATTGCTTTCTTGAGCTTCTTGAACTGCTCTTTAACCGCATTTCTAAGGCTCACCAAAGATTCTTTCATTCTATCATGCTCTACAAAAGCATCTGGACAGTTACAATACATCCTGTGGTGACTTGTGCTTTTGGACTCATGGTGTGTCAAAGCAGATCCCAAAGATTCATTTTCATCTGCACCCACATGGTTAAGATGTAGCATATGCTTCAATTTTTCCACCTCCAACTCTTTCTGGGCAATTTTCTCATCTGCTTCTTGTTTAACTGCATTAACCATGCCCCTTATGACAGAGTCACTCACCATCCTAGAAATAGTCAACCGATCATCGATATCTTGAAAATATGAGTCCAAATTCTCAAGGATCTCATCACCCAATATCTCACTTACTTGAAAGTTATCAACATGCTGCCCCAACCCATCATGGCACAGAGCCAGACTAGCATCCATAACCCTTACGTCCTCCATGATATACCAAAAAGCCTATTTACAGCTTAATCACTTATGAGATTCCATACCAGACTTGCAAAACTGCAAATATAAAGAAAACAATAAAGAACAAAAACTATAATGAAAATATTCAGAAAGAACTGTAAATCACATTTTCTTTTTTCTTTTTCTTTTTTATATGGGAATAAATCATATTTTCCTATTCTGCAATATAATGGGTACCTATAATTCTTGTAAAATATGAGCCAAATCACAAAAGGGTCTCTTTAGTTACTGAGAAATTGGGGAAAACAGAAACCAAAACAGAGTCTTGAATCTTGTGCATTCAATTCTCTCCATACCCACAAATTCAAAATTGAAAATTTAACAACTTAACTAACCCAAGTAGTTGTATTTGGGACCCAAATACCCAATTGAGTTCAAAAGTCTATACCTTTAACAACCACTATTATTTTCCTTCATTTTCTCAACAACCAAACACACACCCAAAAGCTAAAACCACCAAAAATAAACTGACAACTTAACTTAAACTCATTAACACTGCTTATTATTAGTTCAAAAAAACAAAAAAGAAATGAACTTTAGCAACATAGAATACTTACTGGTGAAGAAGATAAAACCCAAGTAGACAGTAGTAGTGGGAGAAACCGTATTTCTCTCGAAAACTTAAGGTTCAGAAAGTGTTTGAAAATCCCAAAATGGGCATTGAAATTTAAAAAAAAAAGAGTTTTTCTTTTCTTTTTTTCTTTTTTTCTTTTTTTTTGGGGTGAAGAAAGGCTGCCTGGTTTTTATGTCGGTTTGGTTTGTTATTCAGTTTTGGCTTTTAGGGTTTTGAAGAAGATTATATAAAAGCTGGGAGCAGACTAGACAGACCAATTTGGTGAGCGGGAGAGAAGTCCTTGAGTGTAAATTGGCCCCACAATACCAGGAATTTACCCAAGTTGCCCCCTTTTTTCCTTCAAGGATCAAGACTACTATGCTAAAGTCTTTTTGAGTGTTTTTTTTTTTTTTTTTTTTTTTTTTTTTTTTTGGGAGTGAATTTAGTTATTGGTCTAAATCAGAGAATTTGTTTGTATTAGGTGAATAAAATTATTTATTGTTTTATTCATATTTCCAATGATGTTATGGTTTTTCTCTTTTGTTTTTTTCTTTACCCAAAATTTATGTGGTTAAAAGTTAAAACTTAACTTATATTCTAACAAAGAAGAAATGGACTGTTGACTTTGATTATAAGTCATGAAATCTATAAAGTCATCCTCTATATATGGTTTGATTATTGACTATAAATTTTTTGGTTTTTTTTTCCCTCTTTTATAATCTAGATTAGAGATAGTAACATGGCTTTCTTTATTTATTTATATATATTGTGAGAGAATTGCTTTTTTTTATCTTTAATATTAAAAAAATTAAGATAATCCCTTTTCATAAATCTTGACCAAAAAAAAAAAGCAGTTCACATAATAAGTGACTATTTGGATCACGTCCACGTCCACGCGTTTTGTGTTTCAACTTTTTTTTTTCTTTTTGGACCAGTGCCTGGTGCACTGTTCATGGGACATGAACAGTGCAAATAGGCAAATGAACAATATTTTTTAGTGTGAACAATAACCGAAAATTATTTTTTTATTATTTTCAGTTTTTAGCAAAATAAGCGGTATCCAAACGCACATTAAGTATATTTGAATCAAACATCTATCTTAATTTCACTTCTCCCCAAGTAAAAGACTTGAGAACATTTTTTGTGATCATTTTGTTGAGTGAAGAAAGCGTTGACTAATTATATTGATTAAACTGCTCATAAAATTCGGATTTTTCAATTTATTTAGTGGCTTCAGTCTGGCATGAGAAGGGAAGATCAAATGCAAGTCAATGAAAGATAATAGAATTGCCATTAAATCATGGCAAATTATCATGGACCTTTCTCTCTCTTTTTTCTTTTTCTTTTTTTTTAACTAATTGTGATAAAGTCTAGGCATAAAACTTTGATGAGGATAAAGCAATGAGAATCAAGGATTTAAGATCTTGGGCCAAGCAAGGTACCATTTCTACATTTGTACTGTTACTTACTGCTGCTACATTTAAATAATTGCAGCATTGCTTTATTAGTTAGACCAAGATTTAGGTTTAAGAATCTTTAATAGTAATATGTACAACTGCAGGAGCAAAAATAATTGTTTATTTAACAATCATGTTCATCATGATCACTAATAATGCTGTTTCTTTCATCTCTTTCTACTACTTTACACCTTATATTTGTCATTTAATAGAACTATTCTAAGTGAAGAAGTTTCAAACATCTGGCCCACTGAAAAAAGAAAAGAAAAGAACTTTCTTAGTGGAAAGACTGGACTGTCCTCATTTACAACGAAATTCAGTTTGAAACTTTCAGTTGGTTTATGCTGTACCAGAAATAAGAACTGCGGAGGATTGAGACAGCAAAAAGGCTGGAGAGTACCAATATTCACAGAGAGTGATAATAGTTACATGCTGTATTTGTGTACGAAAACACAAACACAATTCTACCATTTTACCATTATAACTGAAATTGCGTTTTAACCTGGAGTGTATACGGCAGTGTATAATTTAACGTTTGTTATTCATAATAAATCGTGATCTTTATTTTTTAAGCCATAACAATTAACCGAGCGCAAAGCATGACATGGTTGATGATTTGTATGATGTATACAGGGGAAACATTGGGCCAGAGTTACAACCTTGCATAACTTTTCTCCATAGCACCGCCAATCATGCTTTTTGACTGTTGATGTACTGGGATCCTAAAGCTTTTATAATAAAGATGGAGCGTAAAACGGATGGCCCGTGCACTCAAAATCTCTCTCTCTTTTTTTTTTTTTCTTTTTTTTCTTTTTTTTGAATTACCACATTTTGTGGCTGCTTTATAGATAGCCGAAATATGACTATGCATCCCTTAACACTCTCTCTCTCTCTCCCTGTCTTTTTTAAAGATTTCTAAAGACCCGCTAAAGCATTGCCAACCCACCGCCCCACTTTTTTCCAATGTAGGTGAGTCACATTAATTGACATTTACAAGATGATAAATTCCCAATGGTGGAGGATGGCTAAAAGCCTTGGAAATTTGGCTAAGTGTCTTCTTTTTCTTTTTCTTTTTTTTTAAGGTAAATTACAACTTACTTATATGTAGTTTGACTGAAATTTAAGTTTTTTATATGTAATTTAAAATTTGACACTTTACCCACCTGAAGTTAGCTTAATTAGAATTCTGTAACCTATCTCTATTTAAAATAAGACTAAATATGTAATTTTACTTTACTTTTATGTCTCTTCTCCAAAAACACAAAAAACATAAAAATATAAAATAAAAAGATATTGGTAAAGTGTTTTTTTTAAATTAAAAGCCACTTTTGCCTAAGCTAAAGTCCACTCCATTGGTTGATCATCCAACTCAATTGATTGTGGACTCCCATAGTCCCATTCTTCAGTTCAGTCCACAAACAAACTTCCTACAAGTAAATCAATGTACCAAGGTACCAGTGACTAATGATTTACAATTTTTTGTATGTATTGGATACTCTAAAATAAATGAAGGCCGAAAGAAAGGTAGTAAGCAGTGGGCCAATGACTTTACGCAGACTAATTGAGTGGGGGATTTCAAGATAGAACATGATTCTCAATTGAAAGGATGTATGGTATGAACACACTATCAATGGATTACTTAGCAAAATAAAATTAGTAATTGTAAACATTATCATCAAATTAAAAGACAAAACTGCACGATGCTTGTCAATCACAAGCAATTATATTTGGTGTTGTGTTCAATATTGTTCTCTAAACATTGGAGGGGTATCCTTCAAAGCAGCTGTGCCCAGTCCTTTAAAGATTCCCAATTGTTCCTTCAAACAAAGTATTCAAGTTTATGATCATAAATCCTGTAGATATACTACTTTTATCTAGTATTGGAACTATAGAGTCACTCTAAAACTTAACCAGCAAAAAAACAAATCAATGAGAAATTCCAATGCATTTGAACATATACAAACGAGTATATCAGTGCATACAATCCAGTAAATCAACGACGACGAGAGACATCATGTAGCTGTATATAATTTTTTTTTAAACTTTACCAACATCTTTTTTACATTATTTTGATCTTATATTTTTATGTTTTTTGTATTTTTGGATAAGAAAGACATAAAAGTAGAGCAAAATTACATATTTAACCTTATTTTTAACAGAGGTGGGTTATGGAATCCTAATTAAACTAACCTCAAGTGGATATCCACAAGAGGGTAAGTTGCAATTTTCCCTCTTTTTTAAATAAGAACACTGAATCAAATTTATAAAGATAAGATAGCATTTGTGAAGAGAAAAAAAAAAAAGTAAAGATGGAGAATGGAGGTTAGAGATGAGCCAAATGATAATGGTCTTTCATTAGAACGTTAATTATTACGCATCAATGTGTACGAAGTGTGAGTGCCACGTCAATTGAAATTGTGTTTTAGATGTTTTCAATTAAATTATGAAATCGTGTTTTCAAAACATGATTTTAGGATTTCAAAATTATAATTAAAATTATGTTTTCAAAACACAATTTCCAATGTTGTGTGTACGGATGTGTACAACTAGTAATGTATAACAAACATTAAGGTCATGTTTGGCAACAGTTTTTTTATCTATTTTCAAAAACTTTTTTTGGGAATATAAAGAAAAAACAATTTTCTTGTATTTTTGAAATCAAAAACATGTTTGGTTAGTTGAAATTAAAAAAATATATAGTTTTTTGAAGGAAAAAAATAGAAAATACTATAATTTGTTGTTACTAGGATTTGAACTTTAATGCTAACTTTTTCCTCAAAAAAAAAAAAAAAAAAACTTTAATGCTAACTTCTTAAATGAGACAGATTTATTAAATCAAATGTGTATTTTCATTGACTTTTGAAAATTAGAAACTAAAAACAGCATTTTGCATGTTTTCAGTTTCCTTCACAAATTGAGTTTTAAAAACAATTTTTGTTTTTAGTCCATTTTGGGTTGCCAAACAAGTTTTTTAGTTTCAAAAATAGAAAATTGTTTTTGAAAACAGAAAATAAAGGGAAAAAACAGTTACCAAATATACCCTAATGTTTTCGTTATTTGGTAGAACAGAGATCAAGAGAGAGAGAAGAGGATGGATGCCAATTTCACATAAGTCCACCATAACTTCACAATTAAAAACCAAATAGAAATATATAGTGTATGAATATTTAAAAAAAAAAAAAAATTATCACTTTATCTTAAGAAAGATAGGACTCAAATAATGAAGAAAAATAGATCCATTTTTTCGTCTATGATGGTCACAAAATGCATGTGGTATATATGTTACAAGCTATAGTGGACCTCTCTTTCATCTCTAAAAAAATAACGTTTGTCTTTAGTGTGTAATCTTAGTCCAATTACTTTAAGAGCCTAAACGCAGTCCTCTATCAACTTACTATCCCTAAGCCTCTAAGAGATCTCACATCTAACTCCTCCAAGCTTTTACAAGCTCCTTGAGTGCCAAAAAACACCATGTGTTCATCTTCCCTTGCTATCCAAATTCCATGGGCTATCGCTCGTGTGATTTACACCATGACTCCTAGCCACATTGTGTTGTCTGGGCTATTAAGTTGTCCACTAACACTCAAATCATGCTGCAATGATATTTCCAACATTATGTGTATGAGAAAGGGCAACTATTATATCAATGGTCAACTGCAAACACTTAGAACTCAAACATGTGTTTTAGGACCATGTCCATGTGTAATCACCTCGGCTATATTTTCCAAATAAATGATGTGTGCTTTCTCTACGGTATTAGGATTCTTAGTGCATACCAACAACCACCATACAATCTCATAACAAGTTGATAGGGGTATTTTTTTACTAAGAAAATTTCTTAACTCTTTGACCCGTCAGGATAAGCATCTCACCCAAGACCCGTCGGGACAAACATTCCATTCAATTTCTTCCCATTCAATCTCTTTGAGACCCGACGGGGACAAGAACCTCTTTCTCCTTGGGACCCGTTAGTACAATATCTCCATTGGTCTCCCGAAGACCCATCGAGGTAGCATCTCCTTCAAGCCCGGCGACCATGGGGCATTACTTGTACCTCCGTCGTCGGTCCTACAATATTTTACGTGTTTTCCACTCATGTCCCCCTATATGGAAAAAACTTGTATGCCACGCACAAAGATCTTACTACATATTTATATCCTCCCAGTATGAGAAAAAAAGCCCTAAGACATCAGGCCTTAACTTAAAATCCTTTCTACTACTTTACACCTTATATTTGTCATTTAATAGAACTATTCTAAGTGAAAAAGTTTTGAAACATCTGGCCCACCAAATAAAAAAAAAAAAGAACTTTCTTAGTGGAAAGACTGGACTGTCCCCATTTTCAATGAAATTCAGTTTGAAACATTCAGTTGGTTTATGCTGTACCAGAAATAAGAGCTGCTAACGATTGAGACAGCAAAAAGGCTAGAGAGTACCAATGTTCATAAGGAGTGGTAAATCGGTAATAGTCACACACTGTATCTGGGTGTACAAGAATACAAACACGATTCTACCATTTTACAATTATAACTGAAATTATGTTTTAATCTGGAGTATGTACAGCTGTGTACAACTTAATGTGTGCTATTCGTAATGAATAGTGATCTTTATTTTTTAAGCCATAACAATTAACCGAGCGCAAAGCTTGACATGGTTGATGATTGTATGATGTATACAGGGGGAAACATTGGACCACAGTTACAACCTTGTATAACTTTGCTCCAAAGCACCGTCAGTCATGTTTTTTGACTGTTTTAATGTACTGGGATCCTAAGCTTTCATAATAAAGATGGAGCGTAACGGATGGCCCATGCACTCAAAATCTCTCTCTCTTTTTTAAAGATTTCTAAAGACCCGCTAAAGCATTGCCAACCCACCGCCCCACTTTTTTCCAATCTATGTGAGCCTAATTGACATCTACAAGATGATAAATTCCCAATGGTGGAGGATTGCTAAAAGCCCTTGGAAATTTGGATAAGTGTTTTCTTTTTCTTTTTCTTTTTCTTTTTCTTTTTTAGGGTAAATTACAACTTACTCACGTATACTTTGATCAAAATTTAAGTTGTTTACATTTAATTTGAAATTTGACACTTTACCCACCTGGGGTTAGCTTACTTAGGTTTCCGTAACCCACCTCGGTTTAAAATATGACTAAATATGTAATTTTGCTTTACTTTTATGTCTCTCCTCCAAAACACAAAAAACATAAAAATATAAAATCAAAAAGATATTGGTAAAGTATTTTAAAAAATTAAAAGCCTCTTTTGCCTAAGTTAAAGTCCACTCCATTGGTTGATCATCCAACTCAATTAATTGTGGACTCCCATTCTTCAGTTCAGTCCACAAACAAACTTCCTACGAGCAAATCAATGTACTAAGGTACCAGTGATTAATGATTTACATCTTTTGTATAGATTGGATACTCTGAAATAAATGAAGGCCGTAAGAAAGGCTGTGAGCAGTGTGCCAATTACATTACACAAACTAATTGAGTGAGAGATTTCAAGATAAAACATGCTTCTCAATTGAAAGGATGTATGGTATGAACACCCAATCAATGGATTACTTAGCAAAAATGAATTAGTAGCTGTAAACATTATCAGCAAATTAAAAGACAAAACTACACGTACGATGCTTTTCAATCACAAGCAATTATATTTGGTGCTGTGTTCAATATTGTTCTCTAGACATTGGAGGGGTATCCTTCAAAGCAGCAGTGCCCCACTCCTTTAAAGATTCCCAGTTGCTCCTTCAAACAAGTATTCAAGTTTATGATCATAAATCTATAGACATACTACTTTAATCTTGTACTAGTCGCAAACCCGCACGTTGTGCATGTTTTTTTTTTTTTTTTTTTTTTTTTTTTTTGGTGTGATCTCATTAAAATATATTTTTTTTAAACCTTACATATAACTTTTGTGAGGGTCGATTTTTGACGGTATCCTGGCCCAAGCTTAAGCAAGGACTCCGGACCCTCTTGTTATAGTTTGAAGGGACTGGGCTTGGTTCACCGCAGCTAAATGAGCTGTTTACGAACCAGGTTATGCACAGAGCAAAGATCTTACAACACGTATACACTGGCAAGCAAGAATATATGTATTGAACAGCAAGAAAAACAGCAAAAAGGACAAATTAATATAAAAGAAAAGGCACACAGACTAGTAGGAATACCCAAATTAATATGAAATATTTGATTATCTTTTTAATTACATATTATAGTATGCTCACTAAAACATGATATAAGGTCCAAGTAAGCTCAAAAATTACAGACTTAGATGGCTATCCAAGCCTCTAAGACTTGCAAAATTTGAATCCCCTTTAATCCAAGTAAATACTAGTGGCTGTTTATGGGATACCAGGAAGTATTTTCCTATTTCTTTTGAATTTTGACAGAGTTTTCTCAATGATTCTGTTATGATTTCACTATTGCCGAATGCCCCTTTGATGTTGGCTGTCTACCCTTTTTATAGTGGCATGGTAGGATTCTAGGGTACCACCAATTTCTCTCTTTTGCTCCCTTAGGCATCAAAGCTCGTGTTGTGCCCATTACCCAGATGGTAGGTTCTTTCCTCATTCCTTATAATTTTCTTCTTTTGGTGTTGTTTCCCTGAAAGTCCTTCGCTGACTTTCCATTCGGTGGTGCTCTTAGGTAGCCGACCTTCAATCTCCTTTTTTTCAATGCTTCCATGCCTTTACCCTTTGTCATTTTTCCAAAGTGAGCTGAATCCTTCCCTGCTACTTCCCCTTATGCTTCATCTTTCTGAGTTCCCCGAAGTACCAGACTTTTTCTCACGAGTTGTTGCTTTCCAAGCCCTCTGGTTCTTTGTTGCATCAATGAACGCTTGAGGAGGACATATCTATC